>BSBM01000370.1:26709166-28100000 GCA_027924585.1 Larix kaempferi | reverse complement strand
ACCACCACCTCACCTATCATAAATCATAAATGGCTAGCCTGAATCTACTTGATATGGCTAAAGTCATCGATGATCCTAGTATTTTACATAATGTTGTTTTCATGATTTATACGCTTCTTCAAGTGTTATGCCATATTCTGTTTGTGGGGGGTTGAACACAAAACCTAGAAAATGTTCCACACATATAATTTAGTTTGACAAGTCAAAGAAATAACCATAGAATCCCTGTTGAACAAAAACAAGCACAATATCTAAAAAGAGATAACTATAAGGAAGCTAAAACTAGTGGCTTGATGAAATGTTGAACATGTCCAATCAAATAAAGTAATTGCAACTGACATTGGATCCCTAGTTGAGAAGCCCAAGGTGAAAAAATGATGTTGTTTGAAGGATGTTTTGGTTAGGAGTGCCAGTGAGGTATAGGACCAAATCAAGGATAGGATATGAGGTGTATCTATTACCCCTATAAAGCAATTCGAGAAGCAATATCAAGTATTGAGAAATGCAAGCTAATGAAACCCATCGAGAAAAACAAAAATTAGGGGAAAAAAGTAGGAATAATTCAAGAGTTGCAATCCTAAATTGTATTTCTCCAAAAATATTTACTAATTTCATATTTTATTATTAAGAATATTTTATATCAATTATTTCAAACCTCCAAATCATGGTGAGATGGATGCAGAAAAACACATTGGTTTTGGTATAGGTCTTTTGAATAATCATCAATTATATGTAGGTTGCATTAAGGCCTGACCACTTTGTTGAAAACCATAGCTAACACATCTTAACTAAAAAATATAGCACTTGAAATTGAACATGAAACCTTCAAGAACCCCCCCAAAAGCAGGAAATTACCACCTACGGACCTAATCTCTTGTTCTTTACACCTTGTTAAAGAATTACCAACACCAATAGAACTTGCCTTTCAGGTGCTCATCTCCTTCCTTTTAACACAGACTTAAAACACTTAATAATGCTAACAATTTTGGCTTCATTCCATGTGGGCCATCATTGGCTTGTTGTAAGTTATAGCTTATACTATCGTGCTACAACTACCATAGCATACCTTCTAATGGATGAATGATAATGTGCATGTAACTTGGAAAAGTTCTCTAATATTTAGTGTGATTGAAGGAGTTCATTATTAATTAGTATGTGGAGTATTTTTCTAGTAAAGACTAATAATTAAGAAATCATAGAAAAATAGATTAAGGAGCATTAAACTCAACATTAATTAAATATGAGACATTCAAAAATATTTTTTCTAATAAGAATAAAACCAAGTATAAGTGCTTTAACCTCCCTCATATGTATGTTATCACTTACATTCATGTTCAAATATATCGACTAAGAAGATTTCAAATTGTGAGAATTTACTAAGGGTACCATGAGACTTATCCTCCATTTTGTGTCGTGAAAATTTTCCTATATACACAACTTTATACTTTTGTTCTTTTGAGATATTGTTTTGCTTCATTTGAGTCCTTATTTAACAATCCCCTAGTTCATATGAGACCCTATATAACAATCCCCAATATTTTTAACCTTGACTTTGCATGTGAAAATTAAAGACATCAAAATGTTGACCATTCATATTCTTTCAAAAAGAAAAAAAACCACACCTAAAAAAACAACCTAGAATTGTGTTGAGTCTTTTGAGAGGTGAAATAATTACCCTTGCACAAAAATCGTTTACGGTAGAATGAAGGACGTTCATGGATCCAAAATTTTCAAACCATGGATATGCTAATATGAAAGCCTCCCTTCCAATGAATCACGAGGAAGATTGGTGGTCGAGAGAGCATCAAAACATTATAAAATAAACTTTACCAAGTAAAAATAACCTTATGATTAAACATTTATTCAATCAAATAAAAAAAATTGTCTCACTCAATTGGGAGAAGAATGATTTATATAATTGGCATTAGTGAAAAAAGGGAAAGGCTAGAAAAGTAGCTCATCTTGGTACAAGCTCCAAATTGACTATTGTTCTTCAAATCAATTGACCTTTGCAATATTATCTACCATAGTAAAAATTCCCTTTTTTTCCCTTGACTCTCTCCTTCAAGAAGAGGTGAGACGAGGGGGAAGGGGTCTATAATTGGGAATATTGACACAGGAACACTCGGTTAGGGACTGGTTTGTTGTTCAAAGCACACAACAAAAGCACGATTACACACACAGGGTATGCCAAGAATTATGGCCTTCTATTAAAATAGGAATTTAGAATACAAGGTTAGATTACAACGTAAAGTCAAAGCTTTGTCTCAATATTTTTGCAATAGATTGTTTAGCATTCACTCAACACTTACTAGCAGAATCATAACTTGGGAGCCATAGTAGAAACTGGGACAACATCCCTTTCTATGAACTCATACTAGTTTTTATAGATGATCATAGGCTCAAATTCTTGCTCAATTATTCCTCTATAATTTTCTCATTATTCCAGGTACATCCTATCTACATTTAACTCTTCACATTCCTCCTCTCGACTCCTCTTTCCATCTTGAATTCTGCAACAACCACCATAACTGCACAATAACTACTCCAACTAACTCCATAGTTATGTGTGCCTAGTTTTTGGTCAGTTCATTGGTCATTTCTTCCATCGTCGATCTCACTTTCCTATCGACCTCCTCCTTCTCTTCTGTCAGCACTCCTTCAACTGTGTATCCTATATATATATAAGGATTCTAGTGATCCCTACAAGGAGGATGAGATCAAGAGGGATCCCACAAAACAATAAAATATTAGTATTTGGATTTGAATTATCATTTTTCATTATTTCCCTTGTAGATCAGATCTGAATGTTCATAACACTTGTATGCAGATCTGTATTCTTAGAATCAGGAAGTGTGTTATGCATGCTACAATGTCACATATTATGCATTTATATATGACTGAGATTGACGAGCAGTAGGCTCTTGTAGTACATGTTATGTATATGTTGGGTAAGTAACCTATAATGTTGCACAACATCCTATGAGCCCTTGGTAGAACTAGTCTAGGATGAAACCTCTTTTCTAACATACTAGATTAGGAGTGCACGCTCTTGACAGTATGGAAGGCATCCAGATAGTCACCAAGTATGTTTGGGATATGGATTGATGGTGTGCTTAAGCAATTGCTAAGATGCTTACATGTCTGTGTGAATTATTGTCATTGCATCGAAATATGATTTGATTTTCATGATTATGCAATGTTGCTGACTATTTCACAAAATATGACTTGTAGGGAAAGTCCATATGCTATGCCCTATAAGAGAAGGACGATGGGACTTATTCTGAAGAACAAGTGATAGATTTTTAGTCATCCATATTAAGATCCTATTGATATTCAGTATTTGAGAGGGAGCAAGATGGTCAGAGATGGATCTCAAGATTAGATAGCAGGATGGATTCTATGACAGACGGAGCAAATACAATGATGTGGTGATTATTCAACAGTAACAATAGACATACTTGGATCTAGTACATTCAGTCATATGTGGCCTCGTGACCCACAGGTCTAGGAGATCTCATATGAAGATTGACGACTGGTCTCTCTCTACTACAGATGTTCATCCTTTCGATGAAAATAAGGAGTTGCAGTTAATAGTTGTAGATAAGTTATTTGAATTTCATCACTTACTTCAGTATGCTACCTGAGATGTGGGTACTACATGAATAACAGTTGGTTCCCAGTTGAACATTTCTTGTGCCTGAGTGGAGAATTAGCATTCTCTAGGACAAGAACCACTCAACTGACATCAGAGAAGGTGCAGTATACATATATCCATTAGAGCAGTGGCTCAAGATTCAACATGTGCAAATGACACAGGTTGTTGATGATGATTCCTTGATCATAATGATGTATACTAGCGATCAGTTCCCCACCGAGATATAGAGATTTATTGATATGTATAGAGGGATTTGACCTCCGAGTTCAAGATGAAAGGCCTAAGTCTAATGCATTACCTCTTGAGATTAGAAGTATGACATAAACCAGATGAGATATCCCTCAGTCAAGGGGAGTACACAATTGAGATCCTTAGAGATTCAAGATTTAGTTTAGATTGGAATTAAGGATGACACCTCATACATACTAATGTACTAGTTGGTAAGCAACTTCAAAGGGACAATATGATGCAAAGTTACCGAAGGAATCTACAACAAAGATCCAAAGAGAGTCTAGATTTCCATCCAATATTATTGAGAGAATGGGAATTTCATCTCAGTAGAATCACTTGATGAGACATGACACTAATGGATTAGAAATAGTGTCAAGTAGTACAACTTGCAGTGGTATGCTCTAGTGCAAAGGGCGTGGATGACTCCAACACAAAGGGAGAAGTTGCAACATATTGAGATTCAGTACCATTATATTAGAGATATGGTGCAAAGAGGAGCAGTTTAGCTCCTATATATTCCGACTGATGATTAGGTTGTTGACATTCTCACCAAGCCTCCTTCTAGAGTGAAGTTTGTATACTTCCATGAATGGATTGGAGTGTTGGAGAATGCTTCCCTTAGTGAGAGGGAGTGTTGATAATTCTTGTATGGACAAAAGGTCCTTTCTAGAACGAGATGAGATTTAGTTCTATGTGCATGGATCGTCCTTTGTAGACTGAGATCATCTTTATTCCTATGTGGATAGACGATCCCGTGTAGACCGAGATGAGCTTTAGTCCTGTGTGAACAGACGATCTTGTCTAGACCAAGATGATATTTAGTATTGTTTAGATTGAGATGAGCTTTAGTCCTATGTGGATGGACGGTCCTATGTAGAACGAGATGAGATTTAGTCCTGTGTGGACAGACGATCCTATGTAGACCGAGATGAGCTTTAGTCCTGTGTGGAAAAATGGTCCTGTGTAGACTGAGATAATGTTTAGTCCTGTGTATACCAAGATGAGATTTAGTCGTGTGTGGAAAGATGGTCCTATGTAGACCAAGATAAGATTCAGTCCTGTGTGGACAGATGGTCCTGTGTAGACCGAGATGAGATTTAGTCCTCTATGGAAGGATGGTCCTCTATAGACTCAGATGAGTCCTATGGAATGTTATCCTGTTTGGAGAGGACTCTTGACATGTAGAGTAGGCATGTATTCCTGTGTGGGATGATGTCCTGAATGGACTATATTAACCTTTCTTTTGATGACGAGATGTATGAGACAAACTATGGAGATGAGATGATGCTCAAATGTGTTCTAGCATGATGATACCTCCCTATCTAAGAGGGACTGTTGTTGTTGTAGCTATGTGAGGTATCCTCAGTAGCTAAGACTGACCTACAAAAGAAATAAAACAAAATGTTATTTTATATATTGTAAAAGAGAAGTCAGCCCAATGAAATAGACAAGTTGTCCCCAGTTGGAAAAATCACTTCAAAATCATGTATAAATAAAGGGGCCACCTCCTCATTTGGATAATATCAAGCAAGTTCGCTCAAGAAAGGATGTTTGATTTTGTTAGGAACCCATGTCAACCCTTCTCTTTACTTTGTTAGTATATTGTTGTTGGATGCATATGCTTTGTAAGTCGTCCTATAGTAATTGTTGATCCATAGTTTGTGTTATTGTTGTTGGGCGCATATGCTTGGTAAGCCTCTCATAGTATTTGTTGATCCATAGTTTGTATTGGCCCATGGTTTTGACCCATAGTATTAGCACCTAGATTTAGTATATAAGTGTGTGTTGAGGCCAATGAAGACACCATGAAGTTATTTGTATTGAGCTTTCTCAAAGGAGGTTGTCCCCTTGAAGTGGCCCGTGATCAATAAAAATATTATGTGATCCAATATATTGTGCATTTTATCAATTAATTGTTGCAGGTTCCTCACATATGGTATCAGAGCACTTTCTTGGGCTCATTGGATGAAATTTCTACCAAATTTTTTTTCGCATCTGTTGCAGGTTCAGATCTGGGAATAATCCCTATCCGCTTAATTGTGGGAAGTACTTGGGAATAATCCCTAAAAATCATTGTGAGGAGTACCACAGGAACCTCGAAGTAGTTGGCCCATTGAGAGGACCTGCCAGCGAAAAGGGCAGCGACCCCTACTTGATTGACTAGTTCCCACCCGTGAGGTAAACCAAGAGCTGTCGTTTGTGGAAAAGCGGTTATCAATTTTACTTGAGTCGTGGAGTGAGGGGTACTGCCCCAATACACAAGCCGTCAGACAGAATTGGTGGCTGAGTGAATCCCCTGAACCGTTAGGAAGCCGAGCATACTTGGGGTCCATATCTATTTTCAGCTACAAAATCACAGATTTCTTTTGTCCAGAACTGTTGTCGGTCAATTCCGCGCCGTTATAGATCCATCTGTTGTCGATCACTTCCATGCCATTGCAGATACCTCTGTTTTCGATCACTTCTGCATCGTTGGAGATCTATATGTTTCCGATCCCTTCAACGTTGTTGCAGATCCATTCCTGAAAAAAAATAAAAATTATTTTTTTGCCATATCTCCCTTGTTTTCACTCTGTTTCCCTTGAAACTTTCCTGAAACCCCTATAATCCCATTCTGCATATTTCATTCCTGAGGACCCTATCCCAAATTCCACTTCCCAAAGCCATAAATCTCACATTTGTCTATTTTTAGGGTTTGCCATAACTTCTTCGAATTTCACCCAATCGCCTTCAAATTTTACCACAGAGTTCCTTTCCTAATTCTGCTTCTTTGTCCCTCTTTGCCAAATTTTATCATTCTTTTACCCCACTTCTGAAATCCTCCTTTTCTGCCTCCCTATCCATTCGACAGTGTCCAAAACCTAGTAAAACCCAAATTACCCTTCAGTTTTTTTTTCCAAATCCATATTTCATTTATTGAAATAGTTTCTGTTTTTGTTTTTCTACCCACTCAAAAAAAAAACTCCTGGTTAGGGTTGTCACCCGCGGAGGAGCAAAAACCATGGAGGAAGCACTTGCAACCATCCAAGTCAAACTCCAGGATCTGGATGAAAAATTTCTCGGCCTCCATCTTGAGCATTCAACCATGAACAACAAACAACAGTCCGAGTCTTCATTAGACAATGGGTTCTCTTCTTCCAACAATTTTCGTGGTCCAAAGCTTGATTTTCCTCGCTTCAATGGTACTGATCCAACTGGATGGATCTATCGTGCAGAACAATATTTCAGTCTGCATAATACTTTTGATGTCAACAAAGTTTCACTTGCATCCTTTCATTTGGAATAGTAAGCTCTTCAATGGTACCGTGGTACATCAAGGCTCATGAAGAGCCTATTAAGATCCTAGTGGGCGGCCTTCACTAATATCTCGAGGTTTTGGTGTAATGGTTCGTATCATTTGGTATCAGAGCCTCCACCCAGGTTCAAGTCACAGAGCGGGTGGCAACGTCGGCATTGCAATGTTCACCCGAGGCTCGTATGGCTCAAAGGGGACACCACCGTATGGGCGCACATCCAGCCCAGAGTCTAGACTGCGAAGTGTGGTGGGATGTTAAGATCCTAGTGGGCGGCCTTCACTAACATCTCGAGGTTTTGGTGTAATGGTTCGTATCAGAGCCAAAATGGCCAGATTTTTGCCAGCTCCTTTTGAAACGATTTGGTCCTGGTGCTTTTGATGACTTCATAGGAGCCCTCACTAAACTTCACCAAATTGGCACCGTGAGAGAGTATCAAACCGAATTTGAGAAACTAGCCAACCACACTAAAGGATTGCTTGATGAATTCTACCAGAGTTGTTTTATTAGTGGTCTAAAGGATGTAATCCACTCCGAGGTCTAAAGGATGTAATCCAACTTAGCCAACCCCAGGGCTTCCATCATTGTGTTGGGATTACATCCTTTAGACCACTAAGATTGCATCCCAACAATGATCCAAATCCACTTTTGTTCCCTTACAAAATATGGGTTCTCAACGACCTCCCATCCCGCTAGCTCCTTGATCAACTCCTATCAAACATTTGTTTGAAACAGAGATGTAGGCACACAGAGAAAAAGGGCTTTGTTATAATTGTGATGAGAAATTTACTCGGGGACATAGATGTGTTCAACAAAAGCTCTATCTCTTGGATGTGGATTCTCCGCCTGCTTCTAAAATTGGTGAAGAAGCTCCAGATACAATGGATGCTCCAGTCGACATTCAGGAGCTGCCTATTGACCCTCTGTCTCAGGATGGCCAACCAGAGATATCTCTCCATGCTTTAGATGGAATCACCACCCCCAAACAATGCGGGTTCGAGGTTACTTCAAGAAGCTTCCTCTTACAATACTCATTGATTCTGGTAGCACTCTTAATTTCATTGACCCTCAGATCGCTAAACAAGCTAATTGTTTTATCCATCCTTGCTCCAACATTGAAGTCATGGTTTCCAATGGGGGCACCTTAACTTGCAAAGGGAAGTGTCATAATGTGCATATCTCTATGGGATATTATAACCTGTGCTCTGACATGTTTTCCTTGACCTTAGGTGGATGTGATGTGGTTTTGGGCACTTAATGGCTACGCACACTTGGCCCCATCTTATGGTATTTTGATGAACTTTGGATGCAGTTCTCCCCCAATGGACAAAACACATATTGACAGGCTTACAAATAGGGTCTCTCAGCATAATTAGTTAACATCGCATGGAAAAAATCCTTAAAAAGAATTCACATGGTGTCATCGCTCAGATCCATTCCATTCAGATGCAACCATCAGTGGTCTCCACTACTCTTTTGGATCTACAACAAATTAATGGATCGATATACAGGTGTCTTTGCTGAACCAGTGCGAATGCCACCTTCAAGGCCAGAGGACCATCTTATTCATCTCCTTCTTGGCAGTGTTCCTCCCAACATTAGGCCCTATCGCTACCCATTTCACCAAAAAACAGAGATTGAAATGCTCGTTCGGGACTTACTGAATCAAGGTATTATTTGCCCAAGCACTAGTTCCTTTTCTTCACTAGTTCTTCTTGTCCACAAAAAATATGGGTCATGGTGCCTCTGCATTGACTTCCGAGCACTTAATCACCTCACCATCAAGGATAAGTTTCCAATTCTTGTTGTTGATGAGCTTCTTGATGAGCTTCATGGTGTTGAATTTTTCTCCAAGTTGGATCTTTGTTATGGGTATCATCAAATTTGGGTTCATGAGGATGATATCCCTAAAACAGCTTTCCACACACATGATGGCCACTATGAGTTTTTGGTCATGCCCTTTGGCCTCACTAATGCTCCTTCCACATTCCATGCCTTGATGAATAAAATATTCCGGCCCTACTTGCAAAAATTCATTCTGGTATTCTTTGATTGTATCCTCATCTATAGTAAAACATGGGCTGAACATCTCCAACATCTAGATCTTGTAATGCAACTTTTCTCTGACCATCATCTCCACGCCAAACAGTCTAAATGTGTTTTTGGACAGAAGGAAGTAGAGTATCCTAGGCACATTATCTCAGCACAACGGTTCACGTGGATCCTTCCAAAATCACTGCCATGAACAATTGGCTGCCTCCTCAGACACTCAAGAGCCTTCGTGGTTTTTTGGGGTTGAATGGCTACTACCGCAAGTTTGTCAAGGATTATGGGAAGATTGTAGCTCCATTAAATGCTCTATTGAAAAGGATTATTTTACATGGACACATGCTACTGAGTGTGCATTTGACAAACTAAAACAAGTTATGTGTATTACACCTATTCTAGCTATGCCCGATTTTTCCAAGCCCTTCACCATTGAGAGTGATGCTTGTGGCAATGGACTTGGTGTTGTTCTCCTTCAAGATGAAAAACCCATTGCGTTCACCAACAAATCCATTTCAAGTAAGAATTTAGCTGCCTCTACATATGAGAAGGAAATGATGGCTATTTTGCATGCAGTACAAAAGTGGCGACCCTACCTATTAGGGAATCATTTATGCATCAAGACTGATCACCAGAGTCTGAAATATTTCTTGGAACAACGTGTATCCTCCCCAGCACAACAGAAATGGGTTATCAAACTCATGGGTTATGATTATGAGATCACTTACAAGAAGGGTAAGGAAAATATTGTGGCAGATGCTCTTTCTTGTACATTTTATGACCAAGGTTCTCTTTCAGCTATTTCTATGCCTGTTTCAAATTGGTTGCAATCTGTTCAATAAGGCTATGTTAATGACTCTTCATTATCCCAAATCATCCAACGATTGGCCAACAACCCTTCTGCTGTACCACATTACTCTTGGGATGGTGCTTCCCTGAGATATAAGGGTCATCTGGTGCTTCCCCAGAGCACATATCTTCAACGGTTGTCTTTTATGAACTCCATGCTTCTCCATCGGTAGGGCACTCTAGGTTCCTCAAAACGTATGAACGGGCATGACGTAACTTATTTTGGTAGGGCATGAAAATGACAATTCAACAGATGCTGGATGAATGTGATACCTTCCAAAGCAATAAGGGTGAAACGACACTCCTTTCGAGATTGCTTGAACCCTTGCCCATACCTACCTGGATTTGGACAGATATTTCTATGGATTTCATTGAAGGGCTCTCTAAATCTAGAGGGAAGACATTGATTTTGGTTGCGGTTGATCGCCTCTCCAAATATAGTCATTTTTGTGCTCTCAGCCATCCCTATACAACCTCCTCAGTCGCTCAAAATTTCCTGGACCAGATCTTTCCTCTTCATGGAATCCCTTCTTCCATTGTCTTGGATCGTGATGCGACTTTCACTAGTCATTTTTGGATAGAAATATTTCTCCACACTGGAACCAAACTGAAGATGAGTTCAGGGTATCACCAACAAACAGATGGTCAGACTGAAATTATCAATAAATGCTTGGAAACTTATATTCGTTGCTTCACCTCTGAACAACATCAGTGGGAAAAGTGTCTCCCTCTCGCTGAATGGTGGTACAATACCTCTTACCACACTGCCTCTAAAATGACTCCATATGAAGTAGTTTATGGTTAGGAAACTCTAGTTCTTCTTCCATACACCCCTAGCAGTTCTCTAGTTCAGGCAGTTGACACAGTCCTTCGAAACCACGATTAGATTCTTCGCATTTTGTCGAAAAATATTCACATGGCAAGAAATCGCATGAAGCAACAAGCCGATCAACACCGTTTTGAGAGGACTTTTGAAGTAGGTGATATGGTTTTTCTTTGTCTCCAACCTTACAAGCAATCCTCCCTGAAACGCAAATGGAGTCATAAGCTCGCTCCAAAGTTCTATGGTCCATATAGGATTCTTCAGAAGATTGGGTCTGTTGGTTATAAATTTGAACTTCCTCCTTCTTCCTGCATTCATCCAATATTTCATGTCTCTTGTATGAATAAAGTTCTTAGCACCAACATCAGTGGATAAACTATTTTACCAGAACTGGATAATGAAGGATCCATCCTTTTGGAGCCGGAGGTCGTCCTCAATAAACGCACTCGTCAGCTTCGCTCTCGCTCTATCACAGAGGTCTTAGTTCAGTGGCACAAAATGCAAGGATGCTACATGGGAACCACTCCTTCAGATTCAGTGACAATTTCCACATCTAAAGCTTTGAGGACAAATCTTTTTCTAAGGGGGAGGGGATGTTAGGAACCCATGTCAACCCTTCTCTTTACTTTGTTAGTATATGGTTGTTGGACGCATATGTTTTGTAAGTCGTCCCGTAGTAATTGTTGATCCATAGTTTGTGTTATTGTTGTTGGGTGCATATGCTTTGTAATCTGCCCGTAGTATTTGTTGATCCATAGTTTGTATTGGCCCATGGTTTTGACCCATAGTATTGGCGCCTAGATTTAGTATATAAGTGTGTGTTGAGGCAAATGAAGACACCGTAAATTTATTTCTATTGAGATTGCTCAAAGGAGGTTTCCCCTTCGAAGTGGCCCGTGATTAATAAAAATATTATGTGATCCAATATATTGTGCATTTTATCAATTTATTGTTGCAGGTTCCTCACAGATTTCTAGTTGTAGAAGACAATTTTCTGGGGCTTCTTCTTTGGCATCTCTTCTCTTTGTGATCTTCATTATTAAATATCACTCTTATCTTTGTTGTATTTGTATTATGTACTGGATTTCTGAGTAAGAAAAGTTTGTTGGGTTTTTTCCCGAGTTTGGGTTTTCCGAGGGTAAACTGTTGTGTCTATATTTTGTTTATGTGCATAGTTATTATTTTAGTGATCTT
Source organism: Larix kaempferi (assembly GCA_027924585.1). NCBI lineage: Eukaryota > Viridiplantae > Streptophyta > Pinopsida > Pinales > Pinaceae > Larix > Larix kaempferi. Next base: position 28,087,906 of record BSBM01000370.1, on the reverse strand, counting down.
AAATTTGTTTTCTAAGTTGAAAGACATTTAAATTATATTGCTATAATTGGAAATTTAACAGGATATAGACACCACCTTAGTTTATCTGAGAAAAATTAGTCTTTAACGAAGTAGTTCTAATGATATGTGAGATGATGCATTAATGTGATTTATATTCCTATTAGTTTATGTTCTTATTTCTAATAACCATTGCAAATTTCTAACTAGCTCTAAAAATTCTAAATCAAATGACATAATTCAGATTTTGATTATCAACAAAAGAAAGGAAAAAGTTGTATTTGTATCTATAAACAGATAAGCAGGTTATTTTGTTTCTTAGAGGGTAGCTTAAAAATGGAATATTTGGAAAATAAGCTAATTGGGAATTCATGCAATATATTAAGGTTGTGGGTCTTGATAAAGCTCCATGTTGTAATAATTGTTCGTGGGTTCCATAATCACTCCACAGTGTAAAGTGTGTGATTCTATCAGTTTGTTAGTCTTTCAAGATTTGTGCCCCCATATGTTCGTTGGACCATTAAGGGACAAGATAATAAGTGGAGTCCCCACTTTCCATGAATCTAGTTAGTGCAGTTGTGTTTCATCGATACCTTATGTTGTGAGTGACTAAATACTGCTTGTGAAATGTATAAATAAAATTCCCCTCCCCTCCTTCTTGATGCATTTGTTCATTCAAGAGTCTGGGAGTTGACAAAGTCTAGCGTTGAGCTCTAGTATATGCTCTTCTATTGCACTACCTTAGTAATATTCAAAATTAAAAGATGCCTCTTCCTCGCAAAAGATTCATCAAGTTGTTACGAGGATTTATAATTTGATGAAGGATTTGCCAAGTTTTTACAATATTTTATAACTCAATGAAATATTCACAAAGATCTTAAAATATCTTATAATTGAGTGAAAGTTTCTCTAATATTTTACAATATTCTATAAGAGAATGAAATATTAATGAAAAAATTATACATACATATTATATTATTGATGAAATAGCCTTCAAATTTTCCTATATATCATGGATATTCGCCCATTTAATATACATAAACATTTGGGGGTGGTTCTTAAAAGTATCCCTTCCCCCCTTAATGACAAATTCTTAAACTCCTAACATAGATCAAAGTTTAGAAAACTTGCTTCTATAAGGGACTTTGTGAAGGCATCTGCAACTTGATCATTTGTTAGGGAAAATAGAACTTTGAGAATGTGGTCTTGAATAAGCTTTCTCACGAAAATATTTTGTATCTCAATGTGTTTGTTGCACTAATGTTGAATTATATCTTTGGTGAGCTTGATGGCATTCTAATTGTCACACTAGAGGGTAGTTGGATGTTGTTACTAGAATCCAAACTATGAAAGGATCTGTCTAATCTATAGGGATTCTTAACTTTCATTAAATGTAGCTTGATACTCTACTTTTATTAAACAAATATCAATATTGTGTTGTTTCTTACAAACCGAGTGACATGTATAGAACCAAGACATAAAACATAACCCACATTAGGTTTCTAATCATCAAGGTCACTAGACCAATCTAAATCAATGAAACTAACTAATTGTTAATTTTTGAGCATTAATTCATCATACTCTAGGAACTTTACTAAGAGAATAACATGTACAACATATCAAGTATAACAATGCATATCAATCACACCAAGCAATCACATGAGACAATAGACACACATAGTTTCACTGGGGAAAACCATAAAGGTGAAAAACCCCACAACTTCCTCAGAGATAGAAAGAGAAATGATACAACCCAAGTACACAGAGATAGTCCTCCTAGCAGCTGAACCTCCTCCTCCACTAGTGTGCCACTTTCCGAGTAGTGTAGAAGGGAATAATGAGATGATCAAATAGAGTGCCTCCCGCACTCTATTTATACATGATCTGACCTGCCTAATAACCTAGCAGGGCCGACTTGTCTAACTCAGTCTAATAACCCATGGTTATACTAATCAGGGCCGACCCCACACTTGGTGGTCTAATAACCCATCACTTGCAAGTTGTGACACTTGCGACATTTGTCAATACAAATGATGACACTTCCGTATAGAGGAATAATAACATCTATATAGGAGTACAATATAGATAGGTGAAATACATTCCGAAGTTACATATACATCAATACTCCCTCTTAACTAGGAAGGTATTTCTCGACACAAATCTGCTAGCAAAAGTCTTCTTCTCTAGATCATCATCTCTAGATCATTGTCATCGAATCATCATCATCGAAACATCATCACTACTACTGCTATCTCATCAATCTCCGATCTACTCGTCATAGGAAGTTCTACAGAGACAGTCGTTTTTCATAATGGATGGAGGCTCACCACCTGCAGGTCTTCATCATCACTGGCCATACTGTGGAATCCTCAGGTTTTATTACGTGCATCACAATGCCTCGAAAGAGTATCCCAGGACCATTTATGTGCCGAAGCACGACCAGCAAGATCTCCCAGGTCCACTTACATGTGAATGTTAAAAAACCTTAAAAGAGTGTCTAGCATAGCAAGAACTCTAAAGAGAATATGAGGCATTTTACGTGGCTAACACAACCTATCCGGATCTCCAGGACATATTACATGTGACCCCCACCACAAAACCTTAAAAGAGTGTCAATCAAGAACTCTAAAGAGCATCTGAGGCCTTTTATGTGACTAGCACAACCTGTCCAGATCTCCAGGACTTATTACATGTGGTCATGGCAATGCCTCAAAAGAGAATCCGAGGACTTATTATGGGCACACAACCCAACCTATCGGATCTACCAGGTCTACTTATATGTCCTCCCAGAGCAATGCCTTGAAAGAGAATCCCAGGATTGATTATGGGCACACAGCCCAACCTATCAGATTTCCCAAGTCTGCTTATATGCTTATTTGCACAACCTGTCCACGGCCACAGAGTATCAACTTGATACTCACCATACATCATCCTAATGTACATCATCACATGATCATCTTAATCATCATCCTGATACATATCATCCGGATTAACATCCTGAAGCTCATCATCCATGATCATCCTGATCATACAGTGCATCCACCTGATGCATACCAAATATCTACCTGATGCATATAATGTATCTACCTGATACATATCATCATAAATGATATATCTGATCATACAATGTATCTACCTGATACATATCATCATACACATGATCCAACTGATCATATCCAACATCCAACATGATGCATATACATATACATGATCCAACTGATCATAACAAGCATCCAACATGATGCATATACATATACATGATCCAACTGATCATAACAACCATCCAACATGATGCATATACAAAGCAGTAATTGGAGCATCGTCTTGATGCTCATCATCCAGCGCTTACATCCACAACCATGGGAAGGATCCTCCTCTCACCATGCTTGGAATGGCTCCAGCAGATGTGTCCATCACTTCTTCCTCGAAGTGTCATCAATCTGAAGAACACCAAGCCTCTCTCTGAAGTACTCAAACTTCACTCTGGCTAGTGGTTTCGTCAACACATCTGCAACCTGCTCATCCATCTCAACATACAGGAGCTTCACTGCTCCTCTCTGCACCATATCCCTGATATAGTGATATTTGATCTCAATGTGCTTCGAACTATTGTGGAACACTGGGTTCTCAGATAGCTTCACACAACTCTAGTTGTCACAAAAGATACCAGTAGCATCCAATGGGAGATCAAATAACTCAGATAGCAGCATCCTCAACCATACTTCCTCACAACTAGCCGAACAAACTGCAACATACTCTGTTTCGGCTGTACTCAGTGCTACGCAGGACTGCTTCCTTGTAAACCAAGAGATCACACCTGATCCCATACTGAAGCAGCACCCATAAGTGCTCTTCTTATATGCAGCACTTCTTGCCTAGTCCAAATCAACATAACCATGCAGGTTAAACTTTTGATTCGCATCATACTTGAGCCCATAGTCAATTGTACCCTTCAGGTACCTCCGAATATGCTTTACAACAACCAGGTGAACACCTCTAGGATCCGTCAAGAACTGGCTCAATGTGTTCACCGCAAAGAAAATATCTGGTCTCGTGTTCATCAGGTACATCAAGGACCCAATCATCTGACGATACACTGTGACATCAACTGGCTCAGATGAAGCATCAGGTTTGATGCCATAGGTGTGGCCATGGCCTTGCATTCCATCATCCTGAACCTCTTCAGGATCTCTACTGCATACTTCCCTTGTCCAAGGAAGATTCCTTCTGCACTCTGCCACACCTCCATGCCTAAAAAATAGTGCATCATCCCCAAGTCCTTCATCTCGAACTTGGCAGCAAGCTTCCTCTTGGTATCTGCAATCAATCCATCCTCATTTATAACAAACAGAAAGCTATATATCACATGATTGCCTTCCTCAACCTTGTAGTAAAGGTTGGAATATGCTTTACTCTTAGTAAATCCCAAACTGGATAGAAAGCTATATATCCTACCATACCAAGTCCTAGGAGCTTGCTTCAAGCCATACAAGGCTTTCTTCAACCTACACACATATGACTCCCTGTCATGTGTCTCAAAACCAAGTGGTTGCTCCACATACACTTCCTCTTCGACTACACCATTCAAGAAAGTTGTCTTGACATCCATCTGGTGTATCTTCCATTTCATCACTGCAGCCAGAGCAATTACTGATCTGATGGAAGTGTAGATGGATACAGGAGCAAAAGTTTCTTCATGGTCTATTCCCTCTTTCTAGGAGAAGCCACGAGCTACAAATCTTGCTTTGTATTTTTCTATGCTACCATCTGCAACATGCTTGATCTTGTAGATCCACTTGGAAGTCACCATAGACTTCCCTTCAGGTCTTGGGACTACATCCCAAACATCATTCTTCATGATCGACTGGTATTCCTCGACCATGGCATCCTTCCATTCTTTATTTTCCGCTGCTTCTTCATAACTGGAAGGTTCTTTGTTCATAATATCACAGAGTAAAGCAACATAGCTGGTATGTGATATAGTCCTCTTCTTTGCTCTGTGTTCTTCTTCTGGAATGCCATACCTTTCTGCATCTTGAATGAGCTCTCTAGCCCATGCAGGTTTCCTCTTGTGAGACTTCTTATCACGGGGTGGATCTATAGGTTCTTGCGGATCTTCAACTTCACGATCTGTTTCTGGAATTGATTCAGTCATGATGGTGTCTTGGAATCTGTTTTCCTTTGGTTCTTCATGATCTTCAACAAGTGTCTTCCTTGATTTGATGAAGGCTGAGTTTTCATCAAATGTTACATCTCTACTGACATCAATCTTCTTGAAACCTGGAAAGTATATTCTCTAAGCTTTCGAGCTTTCACTGTACCCCACAAAGATGCCCTTCTTTCCCGAAGGATCTAGGTTTGTCTTCTTTTCCTTTGGAACATGAGTGTATACTGGACAACCAAATATTCTGAGATGGTTGACTTCAGGTTTCTTACCAGAGAATACCTCTTCTGGTGTCTTGTTGTCCAATATCTTGTGAGGTGTTCTGTTCTGCACATATACAGCTGTCCTAGCTGCTTCTTCCCATAGATGCATAGGAAGATTCTGGTCATGCAGCATTGCCCGTGCTGCTTCCATGATTGTTCTATTCTTCCTTTCTACAACTCCATTTTGTTGTGGATTGTATGGAGTAGTCAACTCCCTCTTAATCCCTGAATCACTGCATAACTTCTTGAAATCACCTGATGTGAATTCTCTGCCATTGTTGGATCTGAATGTCTTGATCTTCTTATCAGTTTGATTTTCCATCAAGGCTTTGAATTCCTTGAACTTATCAAACACTTCATCTGTGTTCTTCAAGAAGTAAACCCAAGTCTTCCTAGAGAAATCATCAATGAAAGAGACATAGTATACATACCCACTCAGAGAACTGGATGACATCGGACCACATACATCGGAGTGGATAATTTCCAAGATTCCTTTAGCTTTGCTTTCACTGCTTGGAAATGCCTTCTTAATGTTCTTTCCTTTTGCACATCCTTTGCAAACCCCTTCATGCTTTGGCTTGATTTCAGGAAGACCCTCTACAACTTTGCTTGCAATTGGTAGTGCCCTATAATGCACATGTGCAAGCCTTCTATGCCAAATTTAACTTGGCTCCATGGATTCATGTACCACGGCATGTTCAGGTTGTCCTTTCAATTTGTACAATCCTCCCTCTTGCTCTCCAATCATCACTGCATCATCTATGGTTTTACCCTTTGGACACATTAGGACTTGGCCATCTACAAATGCAACCCGCATGCCTTTTGCATCCAATACATGTATGGAGATTAAGTTCTTCTTGAGCCTAGGTACATTTAAAACATCTTTCATCTTCAAAGACTTCCCAGAGTCTAGGTTGTAGGAGGATTTGCCACTTCCTTTGATAGGATATTGATAGTCATCCCCAAGTTTCACTTTATGGGGTGACTCATGTTTAGATAGATCTACAAAAGATTCTTTAAACCTAGTCATGTGTTTGGAAGCCCCACTATCAATGAGCCAATCATTACATCCATGAGAGATGGTACTTGTGAGAGCAGAGATTAGAACATATTCATCTTCACTTGATGAATCATCACTTTCTGCTCTAGCCTTCTTCTTGGGAGGTTCATCATCCTCAACAGCATGAGCATGATACCTCTTCTTGTTGACTTTCTTTTTCTTGCCGGAGTTGTTGTTGTTATTCTTTTTGTTCTTAGGACAATCTGCAGCAAAGTGTCCCTTCTCATTGCATGTGAAGCATCTGAGATCTTTCTTATCTTTATGGTGATGGTGGTATGAAGGTCTTCTGTTATGAGATGACTCTTTCTTTAACTTACCTTTCCTGACATGTGCTGTGAGTGCTTGATCTTCATTCCCCATCTTTCTTCTCGGGACACATGCCTAGCTTCTTCTTGAGAGCATTCCTCCCACATCCTACTGAAGGAGATCAACTTCCTTCTTGCACATATTCCTTGGATAAAGGAATCCCATGACCTAGGTAGGCCATTCAAAGTGGTCATAACAATTTCACCATTCTCCACCACTTCATCTACAGATTCAAGTTGTTCTTTGATTTGAGAGACCTTAGAGAAGTAGGATTAAATGGTCTCTCCATTCTGAAGCTTTACTCCTTTCAATTGGTTCCGTGGAGTCATCTTCCAATTTATGTTCTTCCCTTCAAACAACTTGGTCAGGGAATCAAACATCTCCTTGGGTGTCTTTAGAGATGACACATGTGGTATGAAGTGGTCCTTGATAGAATCAACAATGATCCTCTTTGCCTTGACCAAGTTCTTCTTATGTAAGGCCTTAGCCTCTTCTCCCTCTGGGACATGGACCTCTTCACTTATGTATGTATCCAATTCATTTTCTTCCAGGATTAACCCAATCCTATACTTCCATGCTCGGAAGTTATCAACTCCTTCAAGCTTATCCTCAAGCTTGGTGTGGTGAGACATCTTAAAGAGTGCTTCAAATGGAAATAGAAAAGATTTAGGTCTTACCACTTGATTTGCAGAAATGTGGATCTGGTGTTGGATTAGGGTTTGTTAGAGAGACCCTAAAAATTCAAAATGTAAATTTCAAACTTCTGAGAGGATAGAAAGATGCGCCTTGATGACCTGATCATCCTGGTATACTCAGAATTTGAAAACTGCAAAGTTTCACCCTTCATAAATGCTTTTCAATCTTCTGGATTCACTAGGGAGGACCCCAAATTAGGGTTTGAGTTTCCCAGAGCTTCACCCAACCAAAAAGTTCGATCCAAAGCTCTAAACTTCGATTTTTCCAAGGAGCTTCCAGCTATGTCCTAATATTGTAGAAATTCCTATTTTTGTGGAAACCCTAATTTTTAGGGCCAAAAATGAAAGTGCCTAGAATCGAATTCTGATTGGACAAAAAGATTCACCTTGCTGAGGAGAGTTAATATATCATATTTCTTTTCCAAAATCTGCGGAGAGAAACCCAAAAACAAGAAGCCCTAGCTTCCGCAACTGCATAGTGTCTTCTTCTCAGGTTAGCTCTGATACCATGTTAATTTTTGAGCATTAATTCATCATACTCTAGGATCTTTACTGAGAGAATAACATGTACATCATATCAAGTATAACAATTCATATCAATCACACCAAGCAATCACATGAGACAACAGACACACAGAGTTTCATTGGGGAAAACCAAAAGGGTGAAAAACCCCACAACTTCCTTAGAGATAGAAAGAGCAATGATACAACCCAAGTACACAGAGATAGTCCTCCTAGTAGTTGAACCTCCTCCTCCACTAGTGCGCCACTTTCCGAGTAGTGTAGAAGTGAATAATGAGATGATCAAATAGAGTGCCTCCCGCACTCTATTTATACATGACCTGACCTGCCTAGTAACCTAGCAGGGCCAACTTGTCTAACTCAGTCTAATAACCCATGGTTATACTAATCAGGGTTGACCCCACACTTGGTGGTCTAATAACCCATCACTTGCAAGTTGCGACACTTGCGACATTTGTCAATACAAATGACGACACTTCTGTATAGAGGAATAGTAACATCTCTATAGGAGTACAATATACATAGGTGAAATACATTCTGAAGTTACATATACATCAACACTAACAAAGGAGTCTTCCCTAAACTATAATAAATTGCAAACTAAATTTTACCTTGGATATACCAAAGTATACGTTTTACTGCTTTCGAATGACTATCACGGGGTGTTTGCATATATCAGAAACAATACCAACAACAAAGGAAATATCAGGATGAGTATGATTCAAGTACAAAATACTAGAAACTAAATTACAGTGTTAGGTGGCATATACTTCATGTGTAGTGTAGGTCGCATAAAGGTTGACTCCAACTTGGCAGGGAGAAGGGGCTAGTTTACAATCTTCCATGTGAAAGCACCGAAGAAGGTTACAAGCATACTTAGATTGGGAAAGAAAAATGTTTTCTTTGGTTTGAAAGACTTGGAGGCCAAGAAAATAATATAAATATATTAAGTCAATGGCATTTCAAATTATTTTTAAGGTTGGATTTCACATGTATTAAAAGTTTAGGATAACTACTAGAAAAAATAAGGTTATCAACATAAAGAGCAAGGATGATAAGATGCTTTCCTACTTTCTTGGTATAGAGATTCGAGTGAGATGCCATCTAAAAAAATAGTGTCAAGGAGAAAGCTATTGATTTTGGCATATCAAGCCTGAGGAGCTTGCTTGAGGCCACATAGAGATTTATTAAGGTGACAAACAAGGTTAGAGTCATTCTAAATATAGCCAGGATGTTTTCCATGTATTTTTTTTTTTTTTCAAATCTCCATGCAAGAAGGTGGATTTGACATCCATTTGGTGGACCTCAAATTTATGTGAAGTGGAAAGGGAAAGAAAAGGGTGAATGGAATTCATTTTGGTGACTTTGGAAAATGTTTCATGTAGTCAATTCCTTCAACTTGGGAAAATAATTTGGAAACTAACCTTTCCTTAAGTCTTTCAACACTTCCATTTGATGCATACTTAGTTCTATACACCCATTTACATCTATCAATTTTTCTTCCTTTTGGAGGAGGTACTAGATCCCATGTTTCATTCACCATTAAGGAAGGATATTCTCCATTCATAGATATGTCCCAAATTGTATGGACATAAGATTTTGCAAATGTCTTTAGATTAGGAGTCTTTGAAACTTGATCCAAAATATAAGAGGCTCATCGGAACTATGAACGTGGTTGACATTCATCTTTAGGATCACCAACAATATCACTAGCTGGTTCTCATGTTGAATAGACCCATCTAGGAAGCAATGGTGCTGGTGTAGGTTCATGTTCAATGGACCTAATTGGAGGAACATGAGAAGGTGAAGGTTTATTTTCATCTTCAATGTCATCATTTGAAGAAGAAACCAAAGTAGGATCAAAATTAGAGAATTTGGGAAAAGAAGATGGCACAATCATCAAATATGGCTCATAGGGAAAAGATGGCACAAACAATGAATTATGCTCACAAGGAAAGACAATTTTATCAAATTTAGCATCTCTTTGAATAGTAATGTCATTGTATTTAGGTTGAAGAAGTGTATAACCTTCTACTCTTCAAAATATCCAACAAATATGCACTTCTCACTCTTAGGTTGTAATGATTTTCAATTTTCATCTAGAACGTGAGCCCAATCTTCTTTAAGAAACAAACAAAAGTTGCTTACATTAGGCTTAATTTTACTTCATGCTTATTACAATGATATATATTTTAAAGCCTTTGTGGGAGTGTGATTTACTATGTAATTGGAACAATTAATGACTTCCACCCAAAAAGGAGGACTTAATCCCTTAGATTAGATCATCATAATGGGTCATTTTATTTAATGTACGGTTCTTTGTCTTAGCAAAACCATTTTTGTAGTTGTGTGTATGGAATAGTATGTTGCATTTGAATGCCTTGTATAGTCTAGTAATTTGTAAATTATTTATTGTTTACAGATTTTCTTCCATTATTAGTTCTTAACTTGTATATTTGATATCTAGATTGTTTTCTACAAGTGCCTTGTTGGCCAAAAACATGTTAAAAACTTCACTCTTAAGTTTTAGAATGTAAACCCAAGTGTATCTAGAGAATTCGTCAATGAAATCTAAGAAGCAAGTGAAGCTAGAGAAAGACACAAAAGGAAGTCATCGAAAAAAATCATTGTGAACAAGCTGCAAGGGGATTGGATTGTGCCAAGAGGCATGATATTTATCAAAATAATCACGATGGTGTTTTCCAAGAACACACTTGCGACAAACACCATCTCTACAAGAAACAAGAGGAAGGTTAGTCACCATTTTTTGATTACATAGTTGTTGAAATGAGAGATAGTTTAAATGATTGAATCACTCATGCCAAAGTTTTCTCAAGTCATCACTATGAGCAATAAAAACTAAGGGAAAATTTGATGATCCGATGTTGTTGAATATGTACAACCTAGTAATATCATCAACAATTTCTATTGGTAGGACAGTCTTAGGATCTTGGAAATCCTTAACTACAACTCTGTGAGATGTAAATTCTACAATCAAGTACCTTCACCAGTGATATGATAGAAATGAAACAATTTCAAAAACTACTTGGAACACATAATATATCTTTAAATTAACCATCATTTATCCAAACTATTCGATATCCTACAACATTAAGAGATCTGTCATACCAACAAATATTTTTTTGGTGGTACATTCATTTAGGGTAGAAAAATGGCTTTAGCCCTATCCATATGATAAGATGATCTAGAATCAATGAGCCACTTATTATTATAAGAAGAAGAAGCATTAAAGGAGAAACACGAAGAAAAAATTGCAAGTCCATGAGAAGTAGAGTTAGAAGAAGAATCAAGGTTGATGTTTTGCTTTTTCATTATTGCTTCCAAGGCTTCCATCTTCTTGAAACACTTAGATTCCACATGAACATCTTTCCCACAAAAATTGCAATGGTGCTTAGTCTTATCACCTTTCGATTTGGTTCCATTGTCGCCATTGGAAGTATGGGTTGGATGAGAGGGTTTGGGGCCCTTGTTTTTGTTATGGTTGTGAGCATGTTTCTTCTTGGGATGCTTGGATTTATCCTTATGTTGTGCCACTAAATATCTTCTAGATGTACTTGTAGTGTTGATTACTCCAAGATGTAAGAGGTTATCTTAATCTCTAATCAAAGAATCACGAAAATATTCAAGAGAGGGTTCTTTATAAGTAGATCCTATAGATACTTCGATGGAGTAAAATGTAGATACAAAAATAGAATAAGAAGAAGCAAGATTGGACATAGTAGCATAAATACATTGTTTTTCTGGCTTATAACATTCTACAACTTAGAGTCTAAGGGTTTTGAATTTAGATAGATAGTCTTGAATGCAAGAAAAAAAACTTGGATTTAATTCATCCAAATCATATTCAAGCTAGTGAGCTCAAATTTCATTTTGTTTAGCACACATGGTTTGAACTTTTCCCAAGTTGCATCTAGTGTATCAATTCCTTAAAGATGGAACCACAAGTCATTAGAGATGGACATTTCGATTAATCTACGAGCTTCATCATTTTTACTATCCCATTTTACTTTATTATACCATATCTTAAAAAATGAGACTGATTTTTTTAATGCAATGATCTTAAAAAAATAAGCATTTAAAAAAAGGGATAACTTGAAAATAGACTTCGGATGTCAAAGTTATGTTTTTTTGAAGAAATGTATAAAATGTAGCTAGGGAGCCACGTGGTAGGTAGAAGTTGAACCATCTAGTAATGGGTGTAAAACATGCTATAAAGGCATTGCATGACATTGAAGAGGTGCATTTGTAGAAGCATATAGAGGCCATATGAATGTACAATTATATTTAAATAGGTAGACCAGTATAAGACCTGCTTTACCCATGCATAACCTTAATTGATTGGCTCTCGAGTGTAAGGTTTAAATGTAGGCCTAGGTGACATAATTAAAAGGTGCATTTAAATGTAGGCCTAGGTGACATAATTAAAAGGTGGATGTCATAATCTGAAATACCTTGTTATTAAGTTTGAGGTTGGTAGGTTTTTATGCAGTCAAGTTTAAAGGGTGAGATGTTAGGTTAACTTTGACTTGGTCAAAAGTAGGTCTATGATGGGATTGTCATAAATAGGATATGAGCCCATGGTATTAGGTGGTCCATTATATTGTTGTGATGAAGCCTATATATAGGTATGACATAATCCATTCTAAAATGCCTCAAATAATTGGTATTGAACACAATAGCCATGGATTGGGTGGACTGTCTTGGGTGGATTGGCAAATAGATTAATTGAGATATTCTTTTTTATTTGTCTCGTTAAAGGTTTATGACATCACTCAAAATTACAAGTGTACTTGAGGAGTTTTGAATGCAATCTTCTCTTGATCCTAGATCTGGATAGGTATATGGTATTAAAAAGAACAAAGGTCAATCGTGTTCCATGTAGCTCTTCCATGAGATCATCAACGTAGGGTATGGGACTAATTCTTGTTGTTGATGTAGTTAAGTGCTCAATATAGAGGTGGTATGAACCACCACTCCTTGTTGTTTTGGACAAAGAACCCAATGACATGAGATGCATGCCCCTATTTAGAAAGCCCAGCCGACGAATAGCAATAGCAATGTAGTTGTTGGAACGATAACAATATATATAAGTTAAGACACGTCGTTGACATCTCAATTATTTTACTCGCTTTCTCTGCGTCTATATATATACGTACATCCTCAGGTAGTATATCGGATTTATTCAGTTATTTTCCTGGCTATCTCTATATCTCTATAAGATATATCTCTGTAAATCCTCACACAATATCTCCTGACCAATTCTGAAGATAAGAGAAGTATCAAGCCTGGTCTCAATGTCGTCGTCTTCTTCTATCTCAAATGTTGCAGCAGAAGGAGAAGGTCATTCTTCTCCATTGAGATCCAATGAAGAAATAATATATCAGTATGGCCAACCGACCTTGAGGCCTCTGTCATCTGGGCAGGCCGTCGAACTTCCCGAAAAAATCAATGTGGAGGCTTTCCATTATGCGGTTTCATCCAAAAGGTCTCGCCGAAAGGGAAAATTAATGGAGGACAGTCACAAGGCCATGACTGCCAATATTCTTCTTCCAGCTGAAGATTCCAGTTCTAATTTCAGGAAGGTGAAGGCCTCATTTTTTGGTGTATTTGATGGTCATGGCGGTTGGAAAGCAGCAGATTTTGCAGCTCAAAATATTGGACACAATATTTTAGAGGCCTTACTTCAGGCAATGGGAGAACAATTAAAATTATCTAGAGAATCAGACAATTGCATTGTTAATAAGGATGATATTCTTAATAAGAAGAATCTTGAGCAGGCAGTTAGAGCTGGGTATTTGAAAACAGATGAGGAGTTTTTGAAGCAGGCGGTTTCAGGTGGCAGTACTTGTGTAACTGCTCTGATTATAGATGGAAACCTAGTGGTTTCCAATGCTGGAGATTCACGAGCAGTTATTAGTAAAAGAAGTAAGGATAGCGATGGTGGTGAAGCCCAAGGGCGGGCTGAAGCCCTGACATGTGATCACAAACCTGGCAGGGAGGATGAGAGGAAACGCATAGAGGAATTGGGTGGAGTTGTGTCTCATTTCGGACGAAAACGAATTCCACGAGTTGGGCCGATGGCTATATCGAGGGGAATAGGTGATGGCTTTATGAAAAAATTTGTGTCAGCTGAACCAGAGACCAGAGTCATTGAAATAACATCTGAGTGTGAATTTATAATTTTGGCATCAGATGGGTTGTGGGATGTGGTGACTAATCAGGAGGCAGTGGATATTGCGAGGCCTTTCTGCGAAGAGCAGAACGGTGGAGGTCTTCTACGTGCATGCAACAAGCTTGTAGAAGTAGCGATCGACAGAAAATCTAGAGATGATAAAACTGTGATGATTGTGCGACTCCAAGACTTTTGCAAGGAAGGTAAAACGATATGACTTGGAAGGAGTGAACGAAAACACTCTGCCTGGTGATGTTGCGTATATGCTTCCAGGTTTAATGGACGGGTGAAAGTGTTCAATAAGCTCTTCGTTCAATTGTTGTGGTTAACAAAGGCTTGAAAAAGCATAGAAAATAGTTGTTAGTTTGTGATTTTATAAAACGCAAGTGTCAAGTAAAACATAGCAAGTGTGCAATGTTCTTTTTGGCATTGAGTAATAGTAGAACATAGCAATTGTGCAACATTTTTTAGTCATTGAGTAATAGTAGAACATAGCAACTGTGCAATGTTTTTTTGCCATTGAGTAATAGGAGATATGTTTTTTTTCGCCATTGAGTAATAGTAGAACATAGCAATTGTGCAATGTTTTTTTTGCCATTGAGAAATAGTAGAACATAGCAATTGTGCAATGTTTTTTTTTTGCCATTGAGTAATAGGAGATTGTTTTCTAGAGAAAAGAAAGAGCCGAAAGTTGGGAAGCATTAAAAAAAATGCAGACAACTTCATTCAGAAACATATCTTTTATTTTTTTTTAGACATTTTTATTGTTATTTCTTAGTATTTTTACTTACAAAAAATTGTTGTTTTTTTGTGCATTTTTACATTCAAATCTTTACAAAATGAAATGGTCTCATCAATTCAAAGTAGATGAAATCAATAGTTTGTTAGTCTTAACTTACAAGTTATTTCTTGGTGTTTTTACTTTGATATAGGATCTGATATAGATATAGAATGAAACTAATAAATGGGTTAGGGAGACTTCCAAGTGCATTTTAAAAGATCTTGTATCTTTGGTTGTCCATTACATTCACATACCAATGTAAAAATTTGTAGGTTAATATCTGATATTGTCAAATTGCTTATGGGGAATGTATTTTTCTACATAGATTTCATTTTGTAGTTGTTGTTTTAGTGACAAATAATCTAGTGCAAATTGGCATTGGCAGCTATATTAATAGAACTGTATATATTTATATTCAAATCGAAAACATCTATCGTAGTTAGTGATGAGCAAAAATTGACCACTTTTGCTAGTCCAAATTTCCACATTTACAACTAGTGTTGTTATAGGGATGGTCATGTTGAATCTAAGTGTTTGAAGAAGATAGAAGCTTTGGAAGCAATAACGAAGAAGCACAACATCAACCTTGGTTCTTCTTCTAACTCTACTTCTCATGGACATGTAATTTTTTCTTCTTCTTTTTTTCCTTTAATGCATCTTATTCTTCTTCTTCTACTAATGAGTGGCTAATTCATTCTAGAGAATCTTATCATATGGATAAGGATAAAGCCATTTTTATACTAACTTATCATTTTGGACTAGCTTTACAAATAGAGTGAATTTAGAGTGAATTTAGCTTGACTTCTACCTTTGCAGTTGTTCTTATATCTAGGTATCACTGACATTATATCTAAGATATCATTACATGACAAATCAATATCTTCTGCAATTCAAATGCTCATTTGTTTGAAGCACTTGGTTTGGAAAGGTAATTTATCCTTATTGATAATGGTAGAGGGAGTTAACAAATCTTCCCATTGCATTCCCACATCATTCACGTATTGGAAACAACATTTATTTGGCTTATGCTAACTCTAGTTTAGAAGATTTGAAGCAAGACATGCTTTACCGTTAAACATGACAAACTCATACATAATGAACGTGTTTTTTGGATTCACACAGTTGGTTTTCAAAGTGTGGCACTTTCTTTGGACATGTTTATATTGATACTTCCTATATCGATTGAACATAAGAAGTTTCTATTTCATTTTGTTAATGGTAATTCGATATAATTCTTATTCCCTATTTATGGTTATGATAATTTTGTTAAACTTTTAGTTGAAAACAAGTTGGCTATTGCAATTCTACAATTACTTAAGAAATACCCAATTCATTTTGACATGTAATTGGCTTTAATTTCTATTTTTCACAAGTCTTTTGATGAAATTCTTATTCTATGTATGGTCATGATATATATTGATAACTATATTTGGTTGTAGAATAAGTTGACTATTGGAACATAACTTGATAAAAGTAGACATTGGAAATGTGGTTTTGACAAAGTCTTTGTACAATCAATAATATTTTCAAATGCAATTGCACATCCTACAAACCTAGTTAATGGTTCTATTCGAGATTTATATTAAAACATCCATTATAGCCATAATGCTAACCTAGTTGTAAAGCTAGAAATTTGGACTAGCGAAAGTGGTCAATTTTTGTTCATCACTAACTGTGATAGATTTTTTCTATTTGAATATAGATTTCTATTAATATAACTTTGCCAAATTGCACTAGATTATTGGCCACTAAAAAAACAACTACAAAATGAAACTTATGTAGCAAAATGCTTTCCCCATAAGCAATTTAACAATATCAGATATTAATCAAGATATTAACCAACTCTAAATTCCAACTCTAATTGATTCTCAAAGATTGCTAAAGAACTAACTCTCAAATATTAATCAAAATTAAGCTAAAACCAAGTAGAAGTATTCAAATTTTTATATTTTGTATCAAGAACCTTGGATTCATATCCCATTGATTGGAATAGAAAACCAAAACCATAATTTTTTCTATATTCAAGTTAAATACATTTAAAACAAGTGGCATGCAGTCTTATCTACATAATGCATGAGTGTAAAGGATGAGGTAGACATCTACATGCAAGAAATATTATTAGTCAAGGATTGTAATCCATTAGCCATGAATTTGTTTCTATCTCAAGGAATGTAATAATGGGAAGATCTTTTATGCAACTCCCATTTTGAGTTACATTACTATTACTAATAAACACAAGTGTGTTTATTAATAAAAAAGCTAATGTTTTGCACCACCTAAAATGACTTAGTTGAATCACAGAAAACCACTTTGCTTCAAAATAATTCTACTTATAAAGAATGTGTGCATGTGATTAATTGACCCTGTATATCAATGCCCATGAATATGGAATTCATTTGAATGTAAATTTTATGCAACTCCCATTTTGAATTACATTACTATTACTAATAAACATAAGTGTGTTTATTAGAAAAAAAGCTAATGTTTTGCACCACCTTAGATGACTTAGTTGAATCACAAAAAACAACCTTGCTTCAAAATAATTCTACTTATAAAGAATGTGTGCATGTGGACACCATGTACTTTAAATCAATTGTAAAATAAATTATAAATATAATAATTCATATTATATGTGCGCAAGCTTGAGCTTTTGTTCTAATTTGGTTGATTATCTTGGTGACCTAGTTTATATTTGAGTGTCCAATTTAGTATTCAAAGTTGTGTTTACTATGTTTTATCTTGAGCTATTTTGTTCTTATTGGGTTTCATAGTCAATTCATGTAGTCCTTTTCAAATTTTGGGTGAGAACTAATCCCTTTGCTTTGATAATCAATGTACAAATAACTACAAATTTATTTTATTCAAAAAAATTTCAAGTTGTATAAATTTTAGGTGCATCACATATAGATTTGTTGTGTTGCATGTATGGTGGCATGGTATTGGTATATAAATATTCCATGGACCATATGATATGGTTCCATGTCATCTTGCAAACTTTTGAGTTCTGATGCTCTTGAGAATACCACCGGATGGAAGTTTCATCAGACTATGGATGTAGTAGAAATCATGAAACTTAACAATGAGTTTAATGATAGTTATCATTGCTAATTCAATGGGGTGGGGATATCCTTCATCAAACACATCATGAAGCTGAATGATTTCCTACATATATGTTATGTGATGACCCTACCACATGGAATTATTTTTGCAAGCATCACAAGTCAAAGTTGTTTGGGCCAACATGGAACCATATCATACGATCTTTGTAGCATTGGCTTGCCATCACAACATCATCATACACCTATAAATGCAAATATAATTTACAACAGGGTAGAAGTCCAAAATATTCTTGTTGTGTTGATGATATTTATGTAATATTCATCTGTGTTTGAAGATATTTAAATCTAATTAGTTGTTGACAACGTAATTAGTGGAACAAATTGGATTGTTTAAACATATTATGAACTTCGCACAATGCATTTCTATATAGTGGAGGGAACTTATCCCTAGCTAAATGTGTTTTAAGGGTTATGGAAAAATAGTGAAATAATTAGAACAAGGAGCACTTCCAACCTTTAATCTAAGTCAATTGTAAGTTATGATAAACGTTTAGCTGAGAAAGTGCCCAAGCACTAGACAAAATATACCAACATCTCAAATGCCTACATATAGTTATTCTCCATAAATGGAGAGGGTTATTAGACACATTTACCAAATTAAAAAAATCATTTTGAACAAGATGCAAGGGGATTGAGGTGTTCCAAGAGGCATGATTTTTATCAAAATGATTGCAATGGTGTTTCCCAAGAACACACTTGTAAAGAACACCATCTATGCAAGAAAAAGGAGGAACACGAGTCATCATTTTTAGATTACATAGTTGTTGTAATGAGAGATAGTTTAAATGATCAAATAACTCATGCCAAATTTTTCTCAAGTCATTGATATGAGCAGTAAAAGATAAGGGAAAAGGTGATGACTTGACATTGTTGAACCTATACAACCTAGTAATATCATGAACAATTCTGATTGCTAGGAAATGCTTAAGATCTTTGAAATCTTTGACTACAAATTGGTGAGGTGTAAGCTCTACAACACCTTCACCACAATGAGTGATTTGATATAAAGGAAACCAATTTAACAAAATACTTGGAACAAATAATACATCTTTGAATTAACCATCATTTATCTAAACTAATCCACATCCTACAACGTTAAGAGATTTATTATCACCAATAAATATATTTTTGGTGGTACGTTCATTTAGAGAATAAAAAATGGATTTATCCTTATCCATATGATAAGATGCTCTAGAATCAATGAGTCGCTCATTAGAAGAAGAAGAATAAGATGCATTAAAGGAAAAACAACAAGAAAAAATTGCATGTCCATGAGAAGTAGAGTTAGAAGAAGAATCAAGCTTGATGTTGTGCTTCTTCATTATTGCTTCCAAGTCTTCCATCTTCTTCAAACACTTATATTCCACATGACCATCCTCCCCACAAAAAATTGCAACATTCCTTAGTATTAATACCTTTCGATTTTGGTTCCCTTGTTGCCATTAGAAGGATAGGTTGGATGAGAGGGTTTGGGGCCCTTGTGTTTCTTATGGTTGTGAGCATGTTACCTCTTGGGATGCTTGGTTTTATCCTTCTGTTGTGCCACTAAATATTTGTTAGATGTACCTATAATTTTAATTACTCCAAGATGTTTTGAAGAGTTTATCTTGATCTCTAATCAAAGAATCACGAAAATATTCAAGAGTGGGTTCTTTGTAATTAGACCCTAGAGATTCTTTGATGGAGTAAAATGTAGATACACAAATAGATTAAGAGGAACCAAGGTTGGACAGAAAATCATAAATATATTTCTTTTTTGGCTTATATATCTTGCATTATTCAACTAAGAGTCTAAGGGTTTTTCATTTAGATAGATAGTCTTGAATGCAAGAAAAAACACTTGGATTTAATCCAACCAAACCATTTTCAATCTAGTTACATCGAATTTCATTGTGTTTACCACATATGGATTCAACTTTTCCCAAGCTGCATCTAGTGCATCAATTCCTTAAAGTGTAACCAAAAGCCATTAGCGATGGACATCTCAATTAATCCATAGGCTCCATCATTTTTACTAGCCCATTTTACTTTCTTATTGGCATTTGTGTGGGCAGTTTATTTTCCCATTATAATTCAGCAAAGTCCCCTACTTCGTAGGACATCATCCATATAATCTCTTCATGAGAAATAGTTGGTGCTCGTAAGAAAAATATCAGTTGAAATAACCATATTAATATTACTTCAAAAAGGAAACAGTTTATTTTTAATGCAAAGGTCTAAAAAAATATGCATTTAAAAAAAAAGGATAGTGAAAATAGACTATGGATTTCAAATTATGCTTTTTGAAGAAATGCATAAAGTAGAGCTAGGGAGCCACGTCGAAGCTAATAAATCTAGGGATCCATGTCGCAAGTAGAGGTTGAACCATCTGGTGATGGTTGCAAAACATGCAATAAATAATTCCTCCTCTTTACGAACTTTTCCTATAAGCTCACTTTTACAAATAAGTTAGCTAAAAATGGTAACCCACTTTTATAAAGTAAGTGGGAAGAACTTTACCAATCAAATCACTTCATGAATTAAAGTAGAACTTATGCAAAAAGTTTCAAAAGAAAGACTTGAACCAAATAACTCTTATTAAAGTAACTTTCAACAATGTCAATTAAACAAAACATTTAGTAATATTATGGAGGAGAATGTTGTTGTTGTTATTGATGGGGAGTGTGTCTATCCAAAAAGACATTTTACACAAAAAAAATGAAATCAAAATTTCTCAAATTTGGGGTTCCTCCTTGGTTAGCTTACCAAAAAAATGTATTTTTTCTCACAATTGTTGGTTCACCAAGTTTGGACAATGCACATGAAAAGGATGATACACACTCAAGAAAACCCTTTCCATCTTATTTTTTATTTGTTAAGTTCGCACAAAGCACACAACAAGTAGAATATGCAAATGGAAGAGGTAACACACACACACACAAATGGGAATATCCACCATAAAGAATAGAATAGTTTGATTTGATTGATGTCTAATTTTTTTGTTGTACCATGGATGGGCGGTCTCATTAAGTTTAATGATAGTATAGGTGTGGCATGGGTTGCCTCATGTGTGGAGATATTTGCATGAAATGGTTAATTAGGTGGTGCATGGCTTGCACAAAATTAGTTTTTGACATTTTAATATTATGTTTGAAGGTCATCTTGAAGATTGAAGGGAGCTTGTTATGAAGATAGTTTCTATGTCGAAATCTTAGTGGATTTTGAAAATAGGTTCTTATTAAGCCAACATGGATAAATTGTTATTGTGGGGAAACCATATAGCCAAATTGAAATGGACTATCATCAGAGTCTCAATTGGCATGTAATTGTAGTGAGAAGAGCATGATTTCTCCATTTGAAAAGTATTGTGATTTAATAGTGGAGAGATCAAAGAGACAATGATTGGGTTTTTACAAGAGATATATTGTTGGATGGGCCAATAAGGTAATGCAAAGGAAAGGCTTGTAGAAGGAACTATGGTTCAATGTTTGTGTGAAGATGAATTTTAGCAAGGTTAAGTTACAAAGGTGGACATTCATGTGTCAAATCCCTAAAAATTCCAACAATAAAGGCATTACGTGAGATTGAAGTGGTGCATTTGTGGAAGCATATAGAGGCCAAGTGAATGGAGAATTATATATTTAAATGGGTAAAAATCTTAAATACCTTGTTATTAATTTCAAGGTTGTTAGGGTGGGTCTATGATGGGATTTCCACAAGTAAGATATGGGCTCATGGTATTGGGTGTCCCATTATATTGATGTGATGAAGCCTATATATAGGCATGGCATAATCCATTGTCAAATGCCTGAAATAATTGGTGTTGGACACATTGACCATAGCTTGGATGGATTAGAAAATGGATTAATTACCACCATAGATCCATCTAAAAGGGGATATACTAAGCTTCGAGAGGGATCAAATCTCTTCGAGGTGCAAACCCTTCCTCAACATTTGCACTATGGGCATTATTCAAGTGTGTAATACAATGTTTTTGGTTTTAATTTATCTAATTTGTGTAGTTATATATATATGTTGTCCTGAATGTTTTAAATCTAATTTGAGTTGACATTTTTTTTTATAATATTTTATTATTTTTTAAAAATGACGCATGTCAGCTCTAGGATGAGCACGGAAGGAGTTACAGATCTACCCCTACCAGGCTGTAGAATGCACCTCTCGGCACTACCAACATAGATCCATCTAAAAGGGGATCTACTAAGCACTAGGAGGGATCAAATCTCCCTGAGATGCAAACCCTTCCTGAACATTTGCACTATGGACATTATTCACATGTGTAATGCAATGTTTCCGTTTTGATTTATCTAATTTATGTAGTTTTATGTATATGTCGTCCTAAATGTTTTAAATCTAATTTGAGTCGACATTTTTTTTAAAAGGACACATGTCAGCACTAGGATGAGCATGGAAGGAGTTACACATCCACCCCCTACTCGGATGTAGAATATGATAAGATATCTTTGTCTTTAGTTTTCTAAGTAAAGGTTTATGGCATCACTCAAAATTATAAGCCTAATTGAGAAGTTTTGAATACAATCTTCTTTTGATCCTAGATCTTATAGGTATATAGTATTGAAAAGAACAAAGGTCAATCATAGAGAATATGTGTTCCATGTAGCTCTTCCATGAAATCATCAATATTGAGTATGGGAACCTAATTCTTGATGTTAATGTAGTTAAGTGCTCGATAATCAATATAGAAGTGGCATAGACCTCAAAGAACCCCAATGCCATGAGATGCATTCCCCTATTTAGAAATCCCAACCGACGAATAGCAATAGCAATGTAGTTGTTGGAATGTTTACGTCGTCTAGGACTAGTTATACAACGATAACAATACATAAACGTTAGACGTTAAGACACCTCGTTTGACATCTCACTTATTCAATTATTTTGCTCGTTATCTCTGGATCTATATATATAAATCCTCAGGTATTATATATAGGAAGATATATCTGTAATATATAGGGATTGATTCAATTATTTTCCTCGCTAGATCTCTCTATCTATATAAGATAAATCTGTGTATATCCTCATACAATCTTTACTGAGCAATTCTCAATGTCGTCTTCATATTCTATCTCAAATGTTGCAACAAAAGGAGAAGGCGATTCATCATCCCATGAATCAATGTCTCTATCATCTCCTTCTTCATTGCGATCCAATGAAGAAATAAATTGCCAATCGACCTTGAGGCTTCTGCCATTCGAGCAAGCCACCCTTCATGGAAAATCGTGTTTGGCTTCTTGGGCATGAAAGGAGCCATGAATTTCTCCCCAAGCCATTATTCACCCATCAGTTTTTCTCTCTCACGAGTTTGGAGCTTCCTGGGAATTTTCCTCCATGAACTTCCTGTGTTTTCCTTCATTCTCCTAGATGGGAAGGGCGTTTTTGTGTTGTATAACAGTGGTGAAGAAAGGGAAATCGATTTGGGGACCATAGAGGTTGTTTTGGCTCACTGATTGCTTGTATTTCTGTGGGATAAATCGTTTTCTTCCCTATGGTCGATTTTCCCTCTCACAAATCCATTTTTGGTGTTCCCACATTTTGGGGAAAACCAATGTCCATCTAGTTTCTAAGTCCCATTGCTGGAAGTGTGTTTCCAAGCCCATATCTGATTTTTGTGTGTAAAAGAATGTTGGGGTTGAGATGGGTATCCATTGCTTTGGTTGAGCTAAGCTTGAGAGTTCCAACTTCCTTGTAGATATCAGGCCCAGCTCGGGGGTGGTCTCTGAGTGTTGAAAGAATATAGGCTGGGCAGAGACCTATGGTTGGGTGGAATGTTGCAGCGACATAGCTATTTGCTTGGGACAGCATTACATCCAGATGAGTATTTTATTGTGTTTACTTCTGCAATGATTAATTTGATGGTCATTTTGATATGTCAGATGAGTATGAAATGTGTGTGGATGATGTTTTATCCCGATGTGCATGTTCAATTGATTTGCATCTGCGCAGATATGCATTTTACTGTAATGCCATATCTTTTATTCATGACGAATTTGGTTAAGTTGTTCTAAAAGCCCAGATTTTAGTGCCATGTTCCCTTCCTTGCATTGGAAAGATGGGAGGGGACTTGAAAATTGTAATAGATTATGTACTTCAAATTTTTTCCTAAAACCTAGATAATTCTAATCTTGAGAACCTATCAAAACTGCTATCTTCAAATTCTACAAACATAAATAGATATTTAAGAAAATACTAACTCAAATTACTCAAATATGATCCAAATCACATCACCATTTTATTCAACATAAAAGAGAAGCATGGAACAATTTAATACATATAGGAAAAATAAAAAAACATAGGCAAAGACATGTATGTATGTATGTATCAACAAAAAATGCATGTACCAACGAAATAACATAAAAATACACATACCTCGATGTAGAACATAACATTCTTTGATGCAATTCTTTTTCTTATGTAAAGTAGTCTGGCCTCGTTCAATAAATCCATCTGGATCCTCTCTGCTGCTAATTGTCTCCATCAATCTCTCATGCTCTGAATGAGGCAGGCAGTAGCGTACCTTGGTTGAGCTCTTGCTTGACATTGTTTGTAGATGGATGTTTGTGCCAACGATCAAGTTTGTGAAGTGATACACCACTGAAGCTGGTCTGTAATCCATGAATACATGCCCACTAGTCTTTCTCGACTTCCCATCTAGTGTAAGATATTCCCCCTTAACCACCATCGAGCCAGTAGGAAATTCAATTCCTTCATCGTCGATTAATGATCCGTAGAGGGTTTGCTTACCTTGGATGCACCGTGCCAACCAATAATCCATGCCCCATTCATTGTCTTTCGGTGCAACAATTGCGTATATGTGTCCTGGTTGTACAAGATCTGAGATATGGTCGTAGTCTGTCGAAATTGCTGACTAACCCTCCTTTAACTGGGTTGTTTCAATAACTGCACGTTGGTCTACTGCAAGTGACATATGATCCCATTCATCAACCTAGTCCATGCATTTGCATTCATCCCATTCGCCACTGCTGCAAGGGATGCAAAAGCATGCAAGATTTCGCATCCATATTTCAAATAAGGGGTTGTTTGAGCTTCAAACTGAATGAAATCCATGTGTTCCTTGTACCGTGCCACAACTATAGGAATGCGATTGATCTATGTCAACCACTAGCCAAAAATTTCTCACCACACGTCCTACCATTGATGATGTTTGTTGATCTCTTGCTCGGTTTGACATTGTTGCGGAGCACCATTGAACTGTGGACCATGCATCTCAGATATGAGGTTCCTTGTCAAACCTCATCTCTTCCCTTCATAGTGCAGTCTTGATGCATGCACTGGCCCCATCATGCTCGCATTTGCCGTGCTCAGTCTCAAAATAGTTCTAGATATTCGGCACATTATAAGCCTTATGCAAAATACTCATCCATTGGAATAATCGGGCATTTTTGAACTGGCCCGCACAACCATTCGACCATGTCCAATGTTGATCCATCTGTATATCTCTCTCCTTCAACTGATCATAGAAAATTCGAAAACAATGTCGCACATAATGCAGATCATGGGTTCTATCATCACTTATGTAAAAGTTTGTCTCCTTCAGTATTATCCTCTTGTCATTGCTGCTCTCTAGCCCATGCCTATACATAATATGTACCATGATGTTGACTTGGTTTGAATGGTAGTATTGACTCTGGATTTCATTTTGTGGCTGAAGGGTGTAATTTTCTGCAAAATCCACAATTGACACTATGGTTCCAATGGGAAATGTGTCCCTGCATTTTCTGTACTGCTCATCTTTCCATCGTGCTACATGCACATGTTGAACATACTGCTCTGTTTTCTCATAGAACTCCGTCAAGAAGTCACATACCGGTTCCTGTTACTATGGAAACAAGGGAAATAATACAATGTGGCTTTTGGAAAAATGTATATGTCATAAATTGAATGTGTAATATGGAAAATATGCAATATTCATTTGTACCTGTGACTTCACCAATGCAATATTTTTACTTTCCTTGAAACTGTCTAATTGATAGGTCACGTACTTGAAGCTCTACATCTCCATGCCCATCATGCCAAATTCGTGCTCCTTGCTTTCATGAATGCAACGGTTCAAAAGAGAAAACCCACTGCACCTAGAACATGTCCCATATAGACATGATTTTTCATAATACTTTTGTCCTTCGGGCCTTGGACACATGATGTTGTGGATAAAGTATCTTGATGCATTCGGTGGTAGTATGGATTCATTGCAGCCCTGCACAATGTTAGTATGCAAATAACAAAATATACGTGTATATGTGTCATAATAATATTCATATTCTACGTGGTATCTACAACAATAAGTGTTCCGATCAATGCATATACGAACGTACCATGGTTTGCATTTCTCAAAGGACCTTTGGCCTGGGTTCAATCGTGCGTGCTCGTTCCTGAATCTCTCATAGAGTTTAGTCTGTGTGGTGTCAAGGAAGTGTTTAACATGGGGTTCACGTTCAGTAGAACCTTTTCTCAGCTTTAGCACGTCTCTTTGGTTTGATGAAGGTCTAGTATGATCATGCCAAAAATTTTGTACTAACTCCTTAATAGCATCAATTAGCTTCCTATCTGCACGAGGCAACCTGCCAACAAAATCCCAACAATCGTTTCCACCCGAAGTGTCAAGATTTTCTCTTATAACAGAGTACTTTTTAATAGTTTTTCTATTTAATTTGAGTATGTGAGAAGTGTGTGATAGCAGGCAATGTTGCCTTGTGGACTTGCTTACAACTGATTCCGCTAAAAAACAATGAGCTGCACAAAGATCTTTTGTACAATACGTCTTCCCAATCGCATTAAATGCACATTGGAGATTTCTAACAATATGATTGTTGGCCTCTGAACTTTTAACCATCTTTATGCCCAAAATTCTCCTAACAACAGCTAAAGAATGTGACTTTAACAAACATAGCAATAATTGACATTTACCTGCATCACCTTTGGATTCAAAATATACTTTGACAATTTTGTTGCATTGCCATTTGATAGTGCATTTTAGCAACTTGCCTTCAAGCCCCGACATAGCACTCTCATCCACATGAATACATCTAGGAGTTCTTATTATTGCACTGGATAGTCGAGGTAGGGAGGGTGGACATGAGACATGAATACCAGAGCTTGTTTGTTGTGGTGCTTCATTCACAGATTGCCATAATGGGAGTGTGGTCGACATGGTTCTGGTCTTCTTGGGGAGATTGCAAATTAAGAAAGGCTTGTATGTCCATCTCTACACATGCAGCATCTCCCAAAATTCTTGTGTCATGAGAAACTTCAGCATGACTCATTGATGGATTGTTGGCTAGAGATTGTGTTGATGTTGGAATTTGAGTTGGGTCCATTGGACATGACCCCTTTACCTGTGGTTCTGAACAAGAGGTTGTCGTGTCAACAACTGTGTTAGGATCAGTGGCAGGATCCAAGGCAATGATAGGACCATGTCTCAATATTTCCATTTCCAACCTGGCCTTTTCTCTTAAGTCATTGACCTTTTCAATGGGAAGATTCCTTCTATATTTTCTTTTTGCGTTTTGTGAGTTTTCCATCTTCAAAAGTCTCTTTAACACAACTATCAGGCCTACCCCTGCAAAAGAAACAACAAATAAGATAAATTAGTGCCATTATACAATGAACTTGACACATTCCACCATAACTTACTACTTTACAAATTAACATATACAACTACAAACTATGTTGGTTTATTTGTGTTCAAATAAATATCATTATCCCTTACAATTCCAATCAATATAGATGATGGTTGGTCAAGTGTAGAGTGGAGAAAGTAGTGTCTTTCCTAGCCATGAATTCATAAAAATTATGGTAGTAACACCCCACAATAGAGATGGCTAGAGATGCCTTGGGAATAGTTTGATAGTTTTTCTACATCAAATAAGGTAACCTACGAGAATAGTTTGGGAATAGTTTTTCTTATTGGTTTACATCATATTTTTCACCTTAATTAGTTTCATTTTTTGCTTTCTCCCTTAATGTTATCAATTCTAAATTTTGCACCTAGTTTGATTGCTTTGTCTTCATAGTGGAATGGTATATCCTTCCATTTGAGGCAATGTCCTTTACCATCATAAATTACTAGGTTATATAACACCTTAAGGAGTTGAAGAAACAACAACAAACTATTTCCTTATCTATAAACCTTGAGATGATAGAATGTGATTTTGAGTTTAAAATACCCATGGTTGAATTCAACAATGCAGCACAATAGAATGAATGTATACCTTGTATTGTGCAAAACCTTAAGGAGGATGCAAAGGTTTCTAACAAGGATCATGGTCTTGGGAAGGGTGATTAGGGGGAATATAATTTGACCTTTCAATGTGCAATATCTAGGGTGGGGAGGTGTTGGAGAGTGGGGAACTAGGGACTATACCAACAATGATCATGTTGAATAGAGCATGAAGTGGGAAAGTCTTGGTTTTTGGAAAAAAAATCATTATTAAAGGTGAGGGGATATTGTAAGGATGGTAAATATGGATGAATATTATCATATTTGGATTCATAGAGAAAGGAAAGGTGCATATACTTACATATATCCTCATTCCATACAATGGTATTGAATAAGAGATGAGAGAGTTGAGGTTTTGTGGATGAGTTGAAGTGATATTTTTAGTCATGTTTAGTGGGTGTAGTATTTTTTGCTAGCATAATATGAGGTGAAAAGATCAAAATTAACTTGGGAACTAATTACACAATGAGGAGGTTGCACACTTCATCTTGTCTAGTGTTCATATGAGTTTTTTTAGATGTGAACTTTGGAAATCTTCTTGTCAAATTCATTGTTGTCTATGCATGGATATTGTTGTGGGCATATGATAAAAATAAAAAAGGCATGGGAGAATCTCAAATCTTGTGAATGAAAATACTTATTTACAATTCACCATACCTCTATAGAAATGATCTCCACTTGCAATGGAAACTAGTAGCTTGAATGTATCCACTAGATTCCAAGACCATTGAAGATGTTTGTTAGATTCCAAGGGTGATTTTGTGTCCAATAGATCAATGAGTGTCCAAAATATCAATGAGTGTGAGCCAATAAGAAACCTATAAGAGCTTGAAACCCGCGGAAGAAATGAAACCCGTGTTTTTGGTAGAATTCCCGTGAAACAACGAACTTTGTTTTTTTTAACTAGTAACAGGGACGCGCACGCATGCTTAAACGTGCGCACACGTGTTTTTTGCACGTACATGTCATCAATGCACACATGCTAAAACACGTGCACGCGCCCCTGTATAACATTTACACCATTTATTCTCCAACATTTACACCATTTAATGCCAAACCTTCCCCACTTTGAAAATATTTGCTCAAATTGGACTTGATGATGAAGTCTGAAGGGTGGGTCTTAATTTTTATTTGAAGGACTTACTCTTTGCATCTTGACACATTTGATAATTTATGGTTGTCTATGCGCCTTGACCCAATTGATATTGTAAGGTGAGGATGTGCATGCATAATAATCCTTATTTATGACTATGCGATGAGGATTTAAATGGAAGAGGATGTAAAGACATGTTATTTTTATATGTATTTTGATGGCGAGTGTCGAAGAGAAACGCGGTGATAAACCACATATATGTGGAAGGACGGAGGAAGGTTACATGATCATGATCATGCCACCCATCAAATTGAAGACAATTCCTGAGCCAAAAATTGTTTTTTTTAATTTTATTAATAACCATTGTGGTACTTTGGTCCTAATGTTTTTTCTAACTCATCGTTTCTCCATATTGTGTGCTTACTGCCACTTCTCTGTATCAATGCATAAAATCAACCCCTGCTTGGTTTGTGGTTATAGTTGCATGCCATTGAGTGTTGTTTAGAGTTTTTGTGAGTCTGCGACAGTCATGCAATAAATGAAGTCTTGTAGAGGAGGACTCATCAAAGAGGAAATTTGAATTTCATTTTGACAAAAAACATATTTTGTAAAGATCAAATGCCATGAATGCATCCTCAGCCTACCATGCAAGACCATGGATACGTTGAAAAGCATTGAACATCATCGAAGAATGAAAACAGGTTCCTCGAGATCTTATTGAAGCATATTGGGCTCAATTGAATTCCACTTGGGCCTTAATTGAAAATTCTAGACCTCACGCGTCATCAATAACACATAGAATACATGACACTATCCCTATATAAGGAGCCTTTGCATATGAATTGAATATTGCTGCCATTATAATGTCTTAGACATCAAGGATTTATCTTGGCTCCTTAACCATGGCTAGTGGAGGGAAACAAGAGCCTCCAGCACTAACTCTTGCTTCTTAGGCACAAACACCATGAATGAGTCCCTGGACCACCACATATCAAATCTATAGGGTGTTAGTCAACTTCAAGTGTGTTATGTGTGCGATGACTAGGTTAGTTGTGAACCAGAAATGGGTCTCGAGATCTGACCAAGGTATATGGACAACAAGAAGCTTCTCATGCCTTAAATGAAGCTTCTCGGGCTCAAGCACCTTGAACAACACCTACAACTCAAGAAGCTTCTTAGGATAGGATGTTGAATGCATCTTCAAACCACCACACATAAACCTTGTGGGGTATCTCTAGCAAATGTAGAGGGATACATATACCATGATTAGGCTACATTGCATGCCTTAAACATCATCATCATCCTCATCATCACCACCTTCTTCATCATCATCATCATCATCAACATCTTCGTCATCATCATCATCATCATCATCATCATCATCATCATTTTCTTCATCATCCATTGATAATGATGATGATGACGAAGATGACGATGATGATGATGAAGATGATGGATGATGACAAAGATGAGTACGAAGATGAAGATGCTGATGTTGATGATGACGAATATGATCATCATCATCATCCTCATCCTCATCATCATCCTCGTCGTCATCATCATTATCAATGAAGATGATGAAGAAGATGATCATATTCTTCATCATCCTCATCATCCTCATCATCCTCATCATCATCATCATCTCCACCATCATCATCATTGTTATCTCCCACTTCCTCATCATCATCCCCATCCTCATTATCATCATCATCACCATCATCTTGGCCATCATCTTCATCATCAACATCATCATCGTCATCATC
Organism: Larix kaempferi; assembly: GCA_027924585.1. Taxonomy (NCBI): domain Eukaryota; kingdom Viridiplantae; phylum Streptophyta; class Pinopsida; order Pinales; family Pinaceae; genus Larix; species Larix kaempferi. Next base: position 28,056,701 of record BSBM01000370.1, on the reverse strand, counting down.
GTCATCAACATCCTTATCATCATCATCATCATCATCATCATCATCTTGGCCATCATCTTCATCATCAACATCATCATCGTCATCATCATCATCAACATCATCATCATCATTGATAATGATGATGATGACGAAGATGATGATGACGAAGATGATGATGATGATGATGAAGATGAAGATGAGTACAAAGATGAAGATGAATAAGATCATCCTCCTCCTCCTCCTCCTCCTCATTATCATCATCATAATCGTCTTTGTCATCATTAGAATCATTATCATCATCATCATCCTCATCATCCTCGTCATCATCATCATCTCCATCATCTCCATCATCGTCATCATCGTTATCACCCACTTCCTCATCATCATCCCCATCCTCATCATCATCCCCATCCTCATCATCATCATCATCATCATCTTGGCCATCATATTCATCATCAACATCATCATCATCATCATCATCATCATCTTGGTCATCATATTCATCATCAACATCATCATCATCATCATCATCATCATCATCAACATCATCATCATCATCTTCATCATCATCATCATCATCATCATGACGAAGATGATGAAGATGACGGATGATGATGAAGATGAGTATGAAGATGAAGATGATGATGTTGATGATGACGAATATGATCCTCCTCCTCCTCCTCCTCCTCCTCATCATCATCAAAATCATCTTCGTCATCATCAACATCATCATCATCATCCTCATCATCATCATGATCCTCGTCATCATCATCATATCCATCATCATCATCATCGTTATCACCCACCTCATCCTCCTCCTCCTCCTCCTCCTCCTCATCATCTTGGTCATCGTTTTCATCATCATCTTCATCATCAACATCGTCATCTTCGTACTCATCTTCATCATCATCCATCATCTTCATCATCATCATCATCTTTGTCTTCGTCATCATCATCATTATCAATGATGATGATGACGAAGATGATGATGATGACAAAGATGATGATGATGATGATGACAAAGATGATGATGATGATGATAATGATGATGAAGATGATGGATGATGATGAAGATGAGTACGAAGATGAAGATGATGATGCTGATGATGATGAATATGATCCTCCTCCTCCTCATAATCATCATCAGCATCATCATCATCATCCTCATCATCATCATCATCCTTGTCATCATCATCATCTCCACCACCATCATCATCATTATCGCCCACTTCCTCATCATCATCCTCATCCTACTCCTCCTCCTCATCCTCATCATCATCTTGGTCGTCATCTTGATCATCATCTTCATCATCAACATCGTCATCATCGGCATCATCATCATCCATCATCATCATCATCATCATTATCTTCATCATCCTCATCCTCATCATCATCATCATCATCATCTTCGTCAGCATCGTCATTGATGATGATGATGATGAAGATGAGTACGAAGATGAAAATGATGATGTTGATGATGACGAATATGATCATCATCCTCATCATCATTGTCATATCCATCATCATCATCATCATTATAACCCACTTCCTCATCATCATCCTCATCATCATCATCATCGTCATCATCATCATCAACATCATCATCCTCATCTTCGTCATCATCATCTTCTTCATCATCATTATTGATAATGATGATGATGACGAAGGTGATGATGATGATGATGATGATGATGAAGAAGATGAGTACGAGGATGAAGATGATGTTGATGATGACAAATATGATCATCCTCCTCCTCCTCATCATCATAATCATCTTCATCATCGTCATCATCATCATCGTCATCATCATCATCAACATCATCATCCTCATCTTCATCATCATTATTGATAATGATGATGATGACGAAGGTGATGATGATGATGATGAAGATGATGGATGATGATGAAGATGAGTACGAGGATGAAGATGATGTTGATGATGACGAATATGATCATCCTCCTCCTCCTCCTCCTCCTCATCATCATCATAATCATCTTCGTCATCATCATCATCATCATCATCATCATCATCATCTTCGTCATCATCATCATCTTCATCATCATCTTCATTATCATCATCATCATTATCCTCGCCATCATCATCATATCCATCATCATCATCATCGTTATCACCCAATTCCTCACCATCATCCCCATCCTCCTCCTCCTCCTCCTCATCATCTTAGCCATCATCTTCATCATCAACATCATCATCAACGTCATCATCATCATTTTTATCATCATCCATCATCTTCGTCATCATCAGATGATGATGACGAAGATGACGGATGATGATGAAGATGAGTACAAAGATGAAGATGATGATGTTGATGATGACGGTTGTCACCCACTTCCTCATCATCATCATCTCCATCATCATCACCACCATCATCATCATCACCCTCTTCTTCATCATCATCAACATCATCATCATCATCATCGTCATCATCATCATCATCATCATCATCATCATCAATTGTCATCATCATCATCAACATCATCATCATCATCTTCGTCATCATCATATTCTTCATCATGATGATGAAGATGATGGATGATGATGAAGATGAGTACGAAGATGAAGATGATGATGTTGATGATGACGAATATGATCCTCCTCCTCCTCCTCCTCCTCCTCCTCATCTTAGTCATTATCACCATCATCATCAACATCATCATCATCATCATCGTTATCACCCACTTCCTCATCATCATCCCCATCCTCCTCCTCATCATCATCGTTATCACCCACATCCTCATCCTCATCCTTCATCCATTCAATAGGATTTTTGTATGGATACAGATGTGCTTAAGCTATGGTTTGGTCCAATTTTACTAAATAGCACGTACGCATGCAATAGCGCGTACACATTATTAGTGCGTGCGCGCTATTTGTGTGTACATGCATTTAAAACAACGTGCACATGCCTTTAAATCAACGCGCACGCGCCATTAAATTTTTAGGTTTTGGCGGGTAATTCCTTTCCCACCAACATGGTGGATGACTTGGCTGCTATGGTTTTATGTTCAGGTTGCCAAAATACATATAATACTATAAAAAAATACATCTTATAACAAAATACATTTTATTCTATAACTTCATCTGTTTCGAGCATGATTCTGCGTATGCTACACTAGTCCACTGCTAATGATATTGCACACATTTGTAGAACTATGTGTGCAAATTCCGAATATGTAATTTTTTATTAAATCTATTATTTGTTTCTATTTTTTAATTAATTTCAATTGCACTAATGTCAATCTTACACAAAAAGTAGGTTATTTCTTTCGTCTATAACTTTTGATTGGCTCACCTATTTTGAAAACGGAAAAGAACCCACACAAGTACACACAAAGACCTACATCCTAAAAAAATAAGTTCATTGATTATGTTAAGACCATGATGTTGTGCACTAATGCTCAACCTAGTCATTCTAGGGCTTAGCTGACTTCCTTAATTAAAAAAAATTAAAATTAATATAAATAAATATGGAAAAATAGTGTTGCACTAGAACGGCCTGTTATCTATGACTGTATATAATTTTTTTTACAAAATTCCACCATTTGCATACCGAACCAGCGCACTAACGCAAACATATTCATTATGTTTTCTTAAAAAAATAACATACCAACCTTAGGAGAACCCTTTTTTTTGGGAGTTATATTTAATTTCCATAAATAATATTTATATATTCCAGAAGGTAATCCGATTGTCTACGTTCCATCTCCTTTCGCCATATTCCAAAAGGTTGTGTAGGTAGCTCTAATATTGTTTTTTGACGTTCATATTTTTGTTTTTCCAAGAGTCCATTGTGACTAACGCGTCATGAGTGGCCAACATTAGCTTGCACCAACCCTGAACTTATGTAAAAAGATTCAAAATAAAGGCTTTTAACCAAAAAACTCTTTCTTATTAAAGTAACTTTCAACAGTTAAACAAAACATTTAGTAATATTGTTGAGGAGAATATTGTTGTTGTTGTTATCGATGGGGAGCGTGCCTATCCAAAAAGACATTTTACACAACAACAAAAAAATATGAAATCAAAATTTCTCAAATTTGGGGTCGCTCGTTGGTTAGCTTACCAAAAAAATGATTTTTTTCTCCCACCCCCTACCAAGCTGTAGAATGTGCCTCCCGACACAACCAACATAGATCCATCTAAGAGGGGATCTACTGAGCACCGGGAGGGATCAAATCTCCCTGAGATGCAAACCCTTCCTGAACATTTGCACTATGGACATTATTCGTGTGTGTAATGAAATGTTTCTGGTTTTAATTTATCTAATCTATGTAGTTTTATGTATATGTCGTCCTAAATGTTTTAAATCTAATTTGAGCCGACATTTTTCTTTTTATAATATTTTTTTTTATTTTTAAAAAAGGACACGTGTCAACGCTAGGATAAACATGGAAGGAGTTACACATCCACCCCCACTAGGCTGTATAATACACCTCTCCAAGCAATAAGATATCTTTGATATCTTTGTCTTTAGTTTTCTAGGTAAAGGTTTATGGCATCACTCAAAATTATAAGCGTACTTGAGAAGTTTTGAATGCAATCTTCTTTTGATCCTAGGTATATAGTATTGAAAAGAACAAAGGTCATAGAGAATATGTGTTCCATGTAGCTCTTCCATGAAATCATCAATATAGAGTATGGGAACCTAATTCTTGATGTTGATGTAGTTAAGTGCTCGATAATCAATGTAGAAGTGGCATAGACCTCAAAGAACACCGTTGCCATGAGATGCATTCCCCTATTTAGAAAGCCCAACTGACGAATAGCAATAGCAATGTAGTTGTTGGAATGTTTACGTCGTTTGGGACTAGTTATACAACGATAACAATACATAAACGTTAGACGTTAAGACACCTCGTTTGACATCTCACTTATTCAATTATTTTGCTCGTTCTCTGGATCTATATAATCCTCAGGTATTATATATCGGAAGATATATCTGTAACATATAGGGATTGATTCAATTGTTTTCCTCGCTATCTCTCTATCTATATAAGATAAATCTGTGTGCATCCTATACAATCTTTACTGAGCAATTCTCAATGTCGTTTTCATCTTCTATCTTAAATGTTGCAACAGAAGGAAAAGGCGATTCATCATCCCATGAATCAATGTCTCTATCATCTCCTTCCCCATTGCAATCCAATGAAGAAATAAACTGCCAATCGACCTTGAGGCTTCTGCCATCGGAGCAGGCCGTCGAACTTCCCGAAGAAATCAATGTGGAGGGTTTCAATTATGCGGTTTCATCCAAAAAGTCTCCCCGCGTTGGAAAATTAATGGAGGACACTCACAAGGCTATGCCCGCCAAAATTTTTCTTCCAGCTGAAGATTCCAGTTCTGCTTTCAGGAAGGTGAAGGCCTCATTTTTTGGTGTATTTGATGGTCATGGCGGTTGGAAAGCAGCAGATTTTGCAGCTGAAAATATTGGACACAATATTTTAGACGCCTTACTTCAGGAAATGGGAGAGCAATTAAAATTATGTAGAGAATCAGACAGTTGCACTCTTAATAAAGATGATCTTCTTAGTAAGAAGAATCTTGAGCAGGCAGTTAGAGCTGGGTATTTGAAAACAGATGAGGAGTTTTTGGAGCAAGGGATTTCAAGTGGGAGTACTTGCGTAACTGCTCTCATTATAAATGGAAACCTAGTGGTTTCCAATTCTGGTGATTCACGAGCAGTTATTAGTATCAAAAGTAGGGATACTGATGGTGTTGAAGCCCAAGCCCTGACATGTGATCACAAACCCGGCAGGGAGGATGAGAGGAAACGCATAGAGCAATTGGGTGGATTTGTGTCTGATTTCGGACGAATTTCTCGAGTTGGTCCGATGGCTGTTTCGAGGGGAATCGGTGATCGCTTTATGAAAAGATTTGTGTCAGCTGAACCTGAGACCAGAGTCATTGAAATAACATCAGATTGTGAGTTTATAATTTTGGCTTCGGATGGGTTGTGGGATGTGGTGACCAATCAGGAGGCAGTGGATATTGCGAGGCCTTTTTTTCTGCGAAGAGGAAAACGGTGGAGGTCTTCTACGTGCTTGCAAAAAGCTTGTGGAAGTAGCGATCGACAGAAAATCTAGAGATGATATAACTGTGATGATAGTGCGACTCCAAGACTTTTGCAAGGATTGTAAAATGATATCACGGGGGAACGAGAGAACGAACACACTCTACATGGTGGTAATGGCGGTAATCTTCCGCTTATCAAAGAAACAAAATAAGTGAATATTAATACAATCACTTAATTTGTGGTTGGTAAAAATGGATAAGTGTTACAAATAAGTTACTTGTTCTTCATGCTAGTAATACTAATTTCCCAGTGCAACAAATACCTTTTTCTTCATGCTAGTTACACGAATAGGTTACAAGCTAAGTGTCACAAATAAGTTACTTGTTTTTCATGCTAGTAACACTAATAGGTCACAAGCTAAGTGCCACCAATAAGTTACTTGTTCTTCATGCTAGTAACATGAGTTGTCAATGCAACAAATAAGTTACTTTTTCTTCATGAAAAGCTCGTTATGCATGCATCACTTACCAATCCATCATAGCTATCATTTATTTTTTATTTTCTTTAGTTATCTTCTTTAATTAAATCCATACATGACATAGGAGTTATCCATGCTTATTTTTATATGTATGAGCTATGAGTTATCCATGCATTAGATACCAATTATTTTTTATATTTCTATTTTATAATTGTTTATTTGGAATTTTAAACAACTGCCATAAAATCAATTTCCATAGTACATTTGTCTCATACTCCTTCAATCAAGGAAAAGCATAGATTTTAGCCCACCCCAAATTCTAAGATATAAAAACCTAGAGGGATCCAATTTCTTGATGTGTAATTTTTGTTATCTTAAATTTATCTTAAATTTTTTACACATCTAGAAAAAATTACACTTCTAGTGCAAGTTTAAGATGGATCTATGCTGGTTTTAATTTTTTATTTTATAAGCCCACATTTTTTAATCATTTAATTTGGTCTTAATTTTTTATTTTATGAGCATATATGCTTTTTTTAATTACTTTTTATTACATAACGTTACATTATGTGATAACATCTCCACCATACTGGATCCCAAGAACTTATGCATACTATCAAGGCCAGGAAGCTAGAAGCTTTGTTATTAAAAATGGACTTGGAAAAGGCTTATGACAGGGTAAACTGGGACTTTTTGAGACTGGTATTGATTCAGATCGGGATGCCACCTCTGGTGATAAGTTGGATTATGGGTTGTGTTTCCATGACAAGTATAGCTGTATTGATAAATGAGACACCTTCTGATTTTTTTCAGTGTTCCAGGGGTTTGCATCAAGGGTGTCCATTATCTCCTCTGCTATTCATTTTGGTCATTGATGCTTTTAGCATACTCCTGAATATTGCTAAAAAGGCAGGGTTTATCAAAGGTATTGTTGTTGGGAATGGATGTGTTCTCAATCATTTGATCTTTGTTGATGATGTTTTATTGGCTGGCATTGCTACTGTTGAAGAATGGTTGGTCTTCAGGAATATTATCAATGTATTCTGTAATGTTACTGGTATGAAGGTGAGCACTTCAAAATCAAATTTCTTCCAATATAATGTTAGCCCATCCAAATGTTTAGAAATTGGGAGAATTCTGCCTTATAGCTGCTGCGAATTAGAAGATGGATTAAAGTACCTTGGGTATATTTTAAAACCGAATAATTATCAGTTAACCGATTCGAAGTGGCTGTTGCGTAAAGTGGAGGCTCGAGTATCACATTGGACTTATAGGTTTCTCTCCATTGGGGGAAAACTTATACTTATAAAGGCAGTTTTAACAGGCATACCTATTTACTGGATGTCATTGCTGGAGGTGACGGTGTCTATTTTGAATGCTGTTAGAAAGTTATTGTTTAACTTCTTGTGGACTGGAAGTGCTAAAAGAGCAAAGTTGATCATTATGGGCTAGGAAACTCTATCCAGGCCTAAAAGGTTCGGTGGTTGGGGTATCAAAGAACTCAAAATTTTTAATATGGCACTTAGACTAAAGAGCTTGTGGCGTGGTTTATTCAGAGGCACTCTCTGGTCTCGTCTTGTTCATATTAATTATATTAAGGAGGATATACATACTTGGATATGGAAGACAAATATATGGGAGGGATGCATTTCGCTTATGTGGAGGGGTCTATTAAAGGTCTTTGACTGGTTATTAGTTGATATTAAATGGAAATGTGGATTGGGAGAGAAGATTTTTGTTGGGAGGGATCCAATTCTTGAATTGGAAGGAGCTCATTTATTATCTGACAGATTGGTGGGTTATTTAAAGATATATGGTTTATCTACTCTAAACATGATTAGAAATGGTGTCCGGATCAGAGGTGAAGGGAACTACTGGTTATGTGCAAAAGACTTGGGACTCACTAGTTGTGATGCTGATGAATGGGACGGATATGTCCACAAATTATGTTCTGCTGGCGTGCATTTAAAAACAGTGGCTGATAAATTAGTATGGACAGGTGATGGGAAATCAGGTTTGGTTATTGCAAAAGCAGCCTATATGAGAATCATACAAGATAAGTATATTTTTCCCCATAACTGGTGGTACAAAAAATTTTGGAAATGGGCATTTCCAATGAAAATTAAATGTTTCCTATGGCATGCATTACAAGGGACACTAAAATCATGGGATTGTCTATTAAAACGAGGCTAAATTGGTCCCAACTGGTGCATCCTTTGCAAGAAAAATTCGGAAACTGTTAGTCATCTTTTTGTTGAGTGCAGTTTCGGAAAAGAAATCTGGAATATTGTTTGTTCAGATTTACATATAAATGATGCCTAGGATGTTGGTGATTTTGGTATGTGTCTACTAAACTGGTACAGGAAAGCAAATGTTCATTTGTTTTTACCAATTTTTGTGTCATGGGTAATATGGTATGCTAGAAACTGTGCTACTTTCAAAGGTACGGTTCTTGAGGTAAAGGCCTGTGGAATTACTGCTCTGAAGATGGCAGAACTTTATAAGAATGAGATATTGAAGCCAAGTAATGATAGGAACAATCATTTCTCCTTTACTGTTAATCAGCCTGTACTCTTCTTTGATGGGGCGGCACAACATGGAATGTGTGCAACAGGAGGTGTTATTTATATAAACAACGATCATTATTTCACACTTCGACTAAACTGTGGCTCAGGGTCAAACATGAAGGCAGAAATGATGGCATTATGGTGTGTTTTGAAGACTGCAAATATCTTTGGGCTTGTTGACATAAAGGTTTATGGTGACTCACAAGTAGCTATCAAGTGGGCTCAAAGGGAGTTTAAATCACATATGCTGGCCCTTCGTCATTGGTGCAGACGCATTAGAGATGAGATTGAAAAATGTGAGTTGATCTCTTTTGAGCATATTTATAGAGAACAAAATAATATGGTAGACAGGTTATCCAAGAAAGCTCTCGATGGAATTGGGGGAAATCTCTTTTGAGAAGAATGGTATGAGAAAGAGATTCTGGATGTTGGATCTCTTTACTTTTTTGGGGACTTCTGAGATTGTGTAGACAAAATATGAGGGATGTTTTTGTAACCTCAGGACTTTGTTGGTTTTTTGTTTTATCTATTTCAAGCCTGCGTGCTTATGTATATGATGGGATGTCTTGAGAATATGAGACTGGATATATCATTGTACCATTTGATTATGATGAATAGCAATAGTACATTTTTTTTCTTCTGAAAAAACATCTCCACCATACCGGCTGTAAGTTATGTGATAACATCTCCACCATACTTCTCTGTAATAAAAACAACTATAGGTGTAACATAGCCACTTAACATGTGATAACTAAATCTAAATCAATCTTTGAGACTTGCAAACCCTTTTTTAGACTAGAAATATTAAGAAAATATGTAATGCAATGTTTATGGTTTTAATTTATATAATTTTTGTAATTATATCTATCTATCTATCTATATATATATATATTAAATTTAATTTGAAGTAACATATTAATTTTAATAATATTTTATTATTTTTTATAAAAGAAACATGTTAAGAATGTCTAAAAAATAGAGTGGAGTGCAATAATTGGTTTGAATATGAGTACGAGAGATTGAACCATTTGACAAAGGAATTAAATTTAACGACATCAAAATTGGAAAGTTGTTGCATTTTATTGAATGTAATGAAGTTTCTTGCATAAAGGAAAAGCCTTGATATTGTTAGCAATGATATTGTGAATTTTAAAACACATCCATATGGTTACAAAGGTAGCAAATCAATGGTTACAATAATTAGTTAACATCAATATATTATATTGTAAATGACCATGTAATAATTAGTTAACATCAATAATCCCTGAATATAGATAGCCCTTCTTGGTTGGTTACTTTGATGGAGTAGCTCAGGGGGCTTTTGTGGAGTTGGTATGGTCCTAAAACTTACGGTGGATTACTATTATCACTTGATGCACCAAGCTGATTGGGTACCAATACTAGAGCAGAGATCCTAGCCCTTTGGGGGCTTTTGTGGTTTGCGACGTTGATGAGCATTGATTCCATCCATATTTTCGGGGACTCTTGCTGCATAATTGATTGGGCCATGGGCCAAGCGAGATTGATACCTATTCTGTCAGAGCAATGTGTAATGTCCCCATTTTGACCCCATTACATTCAAATGTAAATGATGTAATATTGTTAGAAAATCATGGTGAGGAGCTCAAGGCCAAGGCCCTGCCATTGATTTAGTGATGCATATCATTTACATGCTAGCCAGGCACATTGAAATTTCAAATATCATGTAAATATACATTTTAATAAAATACCCACAACTAGCTATGCAATGCAACAAGAGATGGGGGCATGATTTTACAAGGAATTGGGAGGGAAAGCATTCAAACCCTTGAGCCAATCAAGTCAAGCCAAATGTCAATGAGAGAACCCATGAACCCTCAACTACCCATGTTGACTTGTACCCAATCATTCATTTCTCCCAAGAGTTGGTTGAGGTAGTTAATGCCTTGGGGAATGGGAGATATGGTTGTCCAAATTCGAGTATGGGCAAGCCACCCTGCATGGAAAATCGCGTTTGGATTCATGGGCAAGAAAAGAGCCATGATTTGCTCCCCAATCCATTAACCATCAACCAGTTTTTCTCCCTCACGAGTTTGGAGCTACCTGGGCGTTTTGCAGCCACATTTTTCTGGTTTTTCTTTGTTTCCCAGCTGGGAGAAGGGCGTGTTCATGCTCCCGAACCATGGAAAGGAAGGGGAAATTGATTTTGGGTCTATAGAGGTTGTTTTGGCCCACTGAATGCTTAGATATCTGTGGGAGAAATTGTTTTCTTCCCTGTGGTCGAATTTCCCTCTCCCAATCCGTTTTGGGGTGCCGACATTTTGGGGAAAAATCCATGGTCATCTTGTTTGTAAATCTCATTGTTAAACATGTGTATCCATTTCCTTGGATTGAGCTTGAATGCAAGTCTCCAGAGATGAAGAGGGTTCATTTTTAGCCTGATAAACCCAGCTGTGGACTGGATAATTAGTTACTATTAATATATTATGTTGTGAATGCCCCCTGTGTGTTAGTGAAATATAACATTGTTGTATTTCCAACTTAATGTTATGGATTTAGAAGTGTGGTGTGTTTCAATAAATAATTATTCCTTATATTTGTGTTTTATCCATGTCCAAAGTTATTACCCTTAGTAATTATCCTTTTGTCAATGTTTTGTTATGTAGCCATGATCTCATATGATGGTAGAGAATATTTGTTATTTTCCATGATATCATAGGATGGTGGAGAATATTTGTAATTTTCCTTTAGTCAATATTTTGTTATGTAACTATGATTTGATATCATGGTGAAGAGTATTATGTAGTGTCACTTCATGATCTGATATTTGATATTCTGTTTAAAAGAGACTAACCAATTTTTATCAGAGTGGTTCTTAGTCGACAATGTATATGGGTGCCACGAGATTAGTTGGCAATGTACATGGATGTCCAATGTCCAATGTGAAGTTTCCAACAAGGTGATCTTAGATAGCAAAACTCCCCTTTTTAGTTAACTTGTTAAATCCAATAGACTCGAGGGCTGTAAAACTAGAAACATGATTTTTGTTAGATGTACAACATACATAGTAGAGCACCTCCTTAAAGGAGGAAAGGAGGAAGTTGATGTAATATACAATCATATATACAACCAAAATGTATTGACAACCTCCCCTTCCAAATATTTTTTCCTTGTGCATGTAGACATCATGTACTTTTAAAGATAATTTTGGACATCAACTGTAAAAATAATTAGCATGTAGACATCATGTAGGTTAAAGATAATTTTGGACATCAACTGTAAAAATAATTAGCATGTAGACATCATGTAGGTTAAAGATAATTTTGGACATCAACTGTAAAAATAATTAGCATGTAGACATCATGTAGGTTAAAGATAATTTTGGACATCAACTGTAAAAATATTTATAAATAGAAATAAATCCATATGCTATGTGTGGGGGTTGTGATTTTGTCTCACTTTGGTTGCTTACTTGTGAGGAGTGTCCAATTTTGTATTCTCAAATTTGGGGAAATAACTAGCCCTAGCTCTTGAAAATTGTATACAAAGTTATGCAATTGTCGTATGATAAGGCATTGACATATATGTCAACTATGTCCAAAATAAGTTAACAAGAAATCAGGTAAACGCCATCTAACAAAATGTGAAGTTGCATAAATTTGATGTTGCACCACTTTATAGATCTGACATATTGCATGTATGGCGGTATTCTATTGGTAGCTCAATATTGTATGGAATATATGATAAGATTCCACATCACCCTACAAAAATTTGATTTTCAATATTCCTGAGGATACCACCACATGGAAGGTCATCATAAAATGGAATCAATAGAAATCTTGAAATCTCCTGATGCGTTTAATGATAGTTATACTCATCAATTTAATGGAGGTGTGGCTAGCCATCATTGAACACAACAAGAATCTACATGATTTCTTACACAATTTTCATATAATGACCCTTCCATGTGGAAGTCTCCCCACGAATGTTGTAAGTCAAAGTTTCTTGGATCAACATAAAATGTGATCTTTATCATATGGTCTGTAACAATGAATTTCCATCTCATCAACATCATAAATCTATGAAGGTATCATTAACAAGTCATTGCATTGTAAAGGTAAATTCCAATTCCAAAATATTCACATTTGATAATATTTATATTGTAAATATCAACTTACAAACAAGTTAATTAGTAATGTAACTAGGAAAACATATTGACTTTATTAAGTATCAAATGATAGGGATATGGATGCAGGTATTTGGAAATAACTCTGATCTCAGTATAAATCTATTTGTTTAATGCAAAGAGGTAGTTGGATGCAGGTATTGCAAGTTGTAGGACATTAGCCATATGTATTGCAAGTTGTAGTTTGTCCACCATATGTTTGCAAGTGGTGTTGCTTTGGGTGCACCATGTGAAGGGAGATGTGTCATTTCCAATTTAATTCTACATTAAATATCTCTACCTCTAGAATATGTACCATTTTGGATTGGGTTCACCTTAAATATTGACACCTTCGATTTTGTGTAGCAGTCATAATTATCTAAGGCAGAAGTAGGTTTGATGTGGAACCTAATGACATTAATACTCTTTTGATTGTTTTAGATTTTAAGGTAACAACAATATATTTCAATTATATGTAAGATAAATAAATAGGATCACTGGAAGATTAACCATTCATACAAACAAATAGATTTATACTGAGATCAGAGTTGCATCCTTCTTATTACTTCATTGTAGTAGAGAGATAGATGAATGATTGATTGAATGGTAAGTTCATGACTTTACTTTATAGTGAATGAAGTGAAATGATACATCCCTTTATTGCTGGCAGAAATGTCATTTCATAATAAATATTATTATTAAAATATTAATAATAATATTTCTTTTGTTGGGACGACTTGTGAGGATACCTCACGAAGCTATAAACACCAACACTCCCTCTTACCTATGGAGGTATCATCATGTTAGAACACATCTAGATATTATATGAGCATCCGACTTATCTTGAGCATCTCGTCATCATAAGAAAGATATTCAATATAACTTAGTTTGTCGAGAAGAGTCAATCTCCCTCTCTCTCCCTCTCAAGAGAGATTCGCTTCAATGTCTCATAGATGTTGCAATCATCAACACTCCCTCTCAATGAAGGAGGCATTCTCATGAATACATCCTGAAGCCTCCACATATTCTTCTTACACTAGAGAGGTTGTTCATAAGCTTGCATAAGTGATGAGTGAGCATATAGGGACTAATCTCGCCATTCTGTCACAGGATGGCTAGGAGAAGGCACTGCCCCATTCCGATTCATGAGTTGATGAGTGAAAAACTAGGGAATAATCTCCCCATCCCATTACATGATGGATGGGAGAAGGCACTACCCCGTTCTAGGTCATTCACTCCTAGCCAAGTCATAAGGCCAATACTAGAGGAATGCCCGATGCTCAACCTCTAGGAGAATAGTGTGTGCAGCTGAGGGATAATCTTCCCACCTAATCACAGGATGTTCAAAATAGGTCACTACCCCACTCTAAGCCATTCACCCCTAGCCAAATCACATGGATAATATCGAGGAAACACTTGCTCGATGCATCAACACTACTCATCAAGGGATAGTCTCCCCACCCCATCATAGGGTGGCTGGGAGCTGATACTGTCCTATCTCTGCTAATACTAGAGGAATGTCTTCCAAATGCTACAAACATACATCTTCAAGCTCATCACATCTCCCTCTGTGCTGGAGTTCCCTGCTCCCTCTGCATGTGAGCATCTTGCTCGCTCTGCAGCCGAGCATCTTTCACCCTATGCATCTGAGCATCCTGCTTGCTATGAATCTGATCATGTTGCTCCATTTGCCTCTAAGCATCTTTCTTCCCTGGGACATAAAACTAGTTCCCCTTGACAATCATCAATCCTGGAGTACTAGACTCCTTCTATCAATCATCAATCTTGGACTATGTATAAGATCTTCAAATATGGGATGTCTTCCCATTTATCATAATGCTTGAGATTGACCCCTCTTTGTCATGGAAGCAATATTTCTTTCCTCTTATGTATTTCGGCTCCTACTAAGTATTGATACTTTTTCCTAAATCAAAATAAACTAAAAAAATCTTTTGGGCCCCCGTACAAGGGAAAATGGCCCAATTGTACAATAATGATATAACTAATGAATAAGAAAAAATTGTTGGACTCCTGTATCAGGGAAAATGGTCCAATTACAATGATGACTAACTAATGAATAAGAAATTCTATTGGAATCCCGTACCAAGGAAAATGGTCCAACATACAATAAAAGGAAATCAAAAGAAATATTATGTTGGCATCTCATCAGGTTTTTCCTTTTTCGGTGAAGGCTCCTTATCAACATGGGTTGCTAATGCATGCTACTTCCCTCTCTTTCTCTGGGGAAAATTTGAATCATAGTGACCAAACTTATCACACCTGTAACCATAAAACATTCTACCCTCTTCTACAATGTATCCTAAATAAGAAAAAGGTAGAGATAGATAAGCAAAAAGGAGAGAGAAAAAGAGAATATTATCATGTGTTTGCGATAAATTTTTATCCTGAACTCGGATTGGGTCCCACATGGTACCATTGGAAAGCTCTCGTCGAGGGCTACAAATTTTGTGTTTTGATATTCACGATATTCCTCACGGTTTTTTCGGGGAGGACATTTTAGTAAATATGGGCATAAAGAATCTTAAAAAGCATCTTTCAAACGATGCTTTTCAAAAAGCATCGTTTGAAAGATGCTTTTTAAGATTCTTTATGCCCATATTTACTAAAATGGCTGCCCCGGACAAACCATGAAGAATATCATGAATCTCAAAACACGAAAGTTGTATCCCTTGATGACAGATTTCCAACGGTACCAAGAGTGCCCCAATCCGAGTTCGGGATCAAAATTTATCACGAAAATACGATAATATTATCTTTTTCTCTCTCCTTTTTGCTTATCTATGTCTACCTTTTTCTTATTTATGATACATTTTGGCCTTGGTAATTCCTTATCAGTGACACTGGATGTGTGATATGTCCTTCTTCTTCCTTGGTACTTGAGTTGAATTCTTCTTCCGAAAGTTCCTTTTCTCTTTACATTTTCTTGCGTGAGCTACAAGAGCTAGAGTATTTCTGTCTTGAGGTTCTTCTGGGTTATTTCTTGACAACATTCAAGTTTCTTCTTGAACACAGTTAGACCAAAGACGATCAAATTTGGGTAGTGTCTCTCAACCACATATGCTTTGAATAAACTATTCCCATGAGGAGGGTGATCCATTAAGAGATACTGTGACAAGTTCTTCATCATTAATGAGGTCCCAAAGAGCATGCAGTTGTTCTTTTAGTTGAGATGTTTTCATAAAATAATCAGCTATAGAATTTGATTTGGTCATCTTGGTGCTGCATAGTTGATTCTTCAGGGCCAATTTCCTGTTAGTGTCTTTGCTTTCAAATAGTTGAACTAGAGCATCAAACATATCCTTAGAAATATTTAACTCTAATATATGAGGTATCAAGTGATCTTTTACAAAATCTATCAAGATTCTCTTGGTCGTTGCTTCATTTTTCCTATATTTAGATTTTGTTACATCATCTATTGGTTCAGATATGTCTTCTTCTACATAATTTTTGATCTCATTTTCGTCTAGGACAAGAAGTACCCTTGTCTTCCATGATATGAAGTTAGAGGCTCCATATAGTCTATCCTCTACTATGACATTCGTCACCATATTGACTCTTTTTCTTCTGGATTTGTTGACATAACAATCAAAACCTGGAATACCTAGTTTCTTACAATGGTTTCTTTCAACACTGCTCTGATACCATGTTAGATTTTAAGATAGCAACAATATATTTCAATTGTATGTAACAGAAACAAATAGGATCACTAGAAGATAAAGCATGCACATAAACAAATAAATTTATACTAAGATCAGAGTTGCATCCTTCTTAATACTTCGTTGTAGGAGAGAGATAGTGAATGATTGAATGAATGGAAAGTTCATGACTTTTACTTTATAGTGAATGAAGTGAAAGGATGAATCCCTTTATTGTTGGCCAAAATGTAATTTCATAATAAATATTATTATTAAAATATTAATAATAATACTATTAATGTCTTTAAATAATATTTATTTTGTTGAGCCGACTTGTGAGGATATCTCATGAAGCTATAAACACCAACAGATTGATACAAGTGGATACATGGATATATCTAAATCAATATGCATGTCATTTGTATTCCTCATATATTCAAGTAATCCATTTCTGCAATAAAAAAAAATTCCATATTTGGGAAATATTAAATTGTCAGATTCGGTAAAAAATAATAAAGGGGAAAGCCAAAGTTGTCAGGCTCAATATAGTTGATGTCACGTCCCCAATCCCCTCTCTGCCCTTTTGAGTGATGGGGGAACAAGACTATTTTTTTTTCTTTTTTATAAATCTCTTTGCTCCTACACACAGCCGCAATGATCTTCGGTCAGCAATCTGCAATTGGAAGTCGGAACCCAAAAATATCAACTTTGAATAATTGCTCCTCTAAATTTTGCAATCCGCAATCCGCCTTGCGGAACTCAGAAGTCAGAACTCCAAAATTCACCAAACCGAGAAATTTACTCATCTGAGTTCCGCAATATGCAACCCGCGTTGCAGAAGTCAGAAGTCGAAAACTCAGTTCACAACTGCTGGGAAAAATCACCTTCCGACTTCCACAATCCGCAATTCGCCTTGCGGATTCAAAAAGTTGGGTCCACAACATATAACTCTAAAGGTTTGATCCTCCGACCTCCGCTATTTGTAATTTGCATTGCAGGTCCGGCACGGGGGCTTCACTAGAAGGCAATATAATACCACGTTCATTCATATTGCGGTATTAAATATTCATGAAAACATAAAAATTATATTGCTTATATATTAAGGGGCAAAGGGTTTTTTTTATTTAATGTAACAATACAAAAATACTTTGGGGTCTTTTTTATATGGGCGGGCTGACAAATATCTGCCAAATGGATTTGGCGGGATCATGGCCAGATGAGAAATCGGGTTGAGGCAAGGCTCGGGCTTACCAGTACACAGGGAAATTGCGTCTTGAGGCATGCTTGAGGCCAGGGGGTTTCGTGGTGAAGTGGGTTTCCAGTCGATCATAGTCGAGAGACAGTGGTCATTGACAGCCAATTGTTACCAATAACACTCAGCCAATTGTTACCAATAGCCTTGGGAGGCTCTAAGCCTCCAGGGCTTATTATAGGCCCTCGATAGGCCTTAGGGGATTCAATACCCAACCACTCATGCCTATTACAAGCCTTGGGAGGTTTAGTCAGCCTCCTAGAGCTTGTTACGGGCCCTGGGGTCTTGGATACCTAGCCCACAACAAGCTTGGTCGGCGATTGGGGAACTATAACATGCAATCTAAATGTTGTACTGTGTGCATTGGCTCTAGTGACATACAAGAAGTGATCTCCTATCTCTTCATTAGACCATTAGATGTTGCAAATCATAATGATATGTGGTTGAGTAATTGCATTGTTGGTGAAGTAATGTGCATCCACAATATACATCGAAATGTGAAAATCCTCACAGCAGATCTAAGAGATGATGTATCTCACAAGAGAATAATTATGATTAAGCAAGAAAATAGAAGAAGAGTGATACATGCAGTATAATGAGCAACAGAATAATATGGTACAGTAGAACTCAGATAGAAGCAATAATACTTCGGTCATACTAGATTATTAATCACAAATGGACATATAAATAATACAATGCATGAGGAATTCGAATGCCTAAGGTGGCAATTCGAATTAGCCTTCATGGAGTGATCAAAGGATCACTGGAGTGTCATCGGAGCACAACTAGGTGTCCTCATGATCATCGGAGTGCAACTAGAAGTCTTCATCATCATCATTGGAGTCATCAATGCTCAAGTAACTGTCAACCATCAGTCAAACTAACTCTGGTAGGTGTAACTCAGTGTAACTAAGTGTAACTCAGTGTAACTAAGTGTAACTGAGTGTAACTCAATGTAACTAAGTGTAACTCAATGTAACTAAGAGTAACTGAATGTAACTGAGTGTAACTGAGTGTAACTCAATGTAACTGAGTGTAACTGAGTGTAACTGAATGTAACTGAGTGTAACTGAGTGTAACTCAATGTAACTGAGTGTAACTGACTGTAACTGACTGTAACTGAGTGTAACTGAACTGGTAGGTGAAGAAGGGCGAGTTGCTCCCTAAAATCAAGGAAGAAGGGCGCACTAAGCAACTGGAGGGCTAAAACTGAATAGTGAGAAGCTCCTGGGGGCTGGCTAACTGAGGGCTAGGTGCTGGACTGATGACTGGGATGCATGCAAAATGCATGCAAACCCTAGAATGCATGCAAACCCTAAAAGGTGCATGCATGACTGAAAATGTAAATGATCAAAATACTGGTGGGACTAGGATGGAGTATAGGAATATCCTAACACCCCCCCTTAATCCATCCTGGGCCCTGGTAACTAAGACCAAAGGTCACCCAATACAATGAATAATAACAATCAATAAACCAAGGAAGTGGGAAAATTTCATGGGAAACATACCCCCTCCTCAAAAATAGACTGTAAGGCACACATAAAAAAATAAAAGCTCCAAACTCAAGCATGTGTGATGCTTGGTCATATGTCTGGAGGTATCTTCTTCTTGGGAAGAAGTGGATCATGCTCAAAAAGCATGTGCTTGTACTTGCTCTTCAGATCGAATGTGATGAGAACAAATCCAACAGTATTAGAATGATCCTTGAACCTGTGATTCGAATCAGCTGAGGTAGGATCAAATTTTTGAATGTGCATATAGTCCTTTGTCTTCTCCTTCGAACCACCATGGGTGAGATTATGCCAAAAAGAACTATTACATGTTTGCTTGAAATCAAAATCAGATTTAAGACTTTCAAAACAGTTTCTTGAGATCTCCTTTGAACCAGCAGGGGTGAGATCAAAACTATCATATGATGCATGAGAAATTATCTCAAGCGGGTGGCAATGGCCATATTCTTCAATAACCTTCTGAAAGCATGTGCTAATGATCATATAGTAGTAAATAAGAGATGTTTGCTGAAGAGGAGCGAATGCATTACCTCCAATAGCTGATGTTACCTCCGAAATAATCATGTGATCATGATGCAAACCAACAAACTCTGGTGCAAGGCAGGATTTAGGACCTTCTGCAATATCTAGAGTGTGAGCTGGCACAGAAAGAGAAGAAAGTTTGAGCATGAGCGGAGAATCTGCAAGTTCTTTGTCAACAACTTCAATATGAGATGATACTGGTTCATGATCTGAGAGATCATCAAGGGGAGCGAATGCAACATGATCTGAGAGACCATCAGGAGGAGCGAATGCATCATGATCTGAGAGACCATCAAGTGGAGCGAATGCATCAACTTGCTTGCTTTTGAAGGGATTTGGACCAAAACCATCATTCTTTTTGCCGAATCTTTCATCCAGATGAGCCCATAACTCTTTTGGAGTTTCAATTTCAAAGATGGTCGGGTACAATATGTAATCAGTCATAGTAAGCTTCATTCTTCCAATGTGCATGTCACCTTTATTCAACCATTTAATCTTCTTTGTAGAGGATTCGAACTCTCTTTCAAAATAGCAATCAAAGAGATCATGGCTCTTTAAATATGCTATTATTTTTGGTTTCCATTCATCATAGTTGAATAGAGAAAGAGGAGTGATTTCTTCTAATTCAGGATACATTGAAGATGTAGAAGACCTGCAAAAACAATATAGAATAACTGCAACTGCTACTGCTGCAAAAATGCAGATTCTACTGCAACTGCTGAACTCGAAATCTTGGTAATAACCTGCAAAAAAAACTCTCAAGAATGGAGATAAACAATACTCTCAACCTCGCTCTGATACCATGTGAAAATCCTCACAGCAGATCTAAGAGATGATGTATCTCACAAGAGAATAATTATGATTAAGCAAGAAAATAGAAGAAGAGTGATACATGCAGTATAATGAGCAACAGAATAATATGGTACAGTAGAACTCAGATAGAAGCAATAATACTTCGGTCATACTAGATTATTAATCACAAATGGACATATAAATAATACAATGCATGAGGAATTCGAATGCCTAAGGTGGCAATTCGAATTAGCCTTCATGGAGTGATCAAAGGATCACTGGAGTGTCATCGGAGCACAACTAGGTGTCCTCATGATCATCGGAGTGCAACTAGAAGTCTTCATCATCATCATTGGAGTCATCAATGCTCAAGTAACTGTCAACCATCAGTCAAACTAACTCTGGTAGGTGTAACTCAGTGTAACTAAGTGTAACTCAGTGTAACTAAGTGTAACTGAGTGTAACTCAATGTAACTAAGAGTAACTGAATGTAACTGAGTGTAACTGAGTGTAACTCAATGTAACTGAGTGTAACTGAGTGTAACTGAATGTAACTGAGTGTAACTGAGTGTAACTCAATGTAACTGAGTGTAACTGACTGTAACTGACTGTAACTGAGTGTAACTGAACTGGTAGGTGAAGAAGGGCGAGTTGCTCCCTAAAATCAAGGAAGAAGGGCGCACTAAGCAACTGGAGGGCTAAAACTGAATAGTGAGAAGCTCCTGGGGGCTGGCTAACTGAGGGCTAGGTGCTGGACTGATGACTGGGATGCATGCAAAATGCATGCAAACCCTAGAATGCATGCAAACCCAAAAAGGTGCATGCATGACTGAAAATGTAAATGATCAAAATACTGGTGGGACTAGGATGGAGTATAGGAATATCCTAACACGAAAGAAGCAAGGTGCATTGTAGAATGCATGTGGGGTCATAAGAGGGGTATCATATCAATATACTAGGTAGAAATATAAAGGGGTATAAAAAATGTTAATGAAAAAATTGATACATACAATATCTAGTGAAAATAGGGGTTTTTTTAAATTGGGAAGGCATATTGGGAGGGGGTTAAAAAAATGATTTTGGAAGGTATTTTCCAATATTTAGTGAAATTAGGGGTATTGTTTCATATGCCACGAGCGAACGTGCTATGATAGCGGTTTATTAAGTGAAGCCCCCGTGGGGTCCGGAAGGTCGGGATCACATACCCCAGCTACTTCCAACTTCCTAGGCAGGTAACTTTATCATCCTAAGGCCATTTTTGGAAAATTTGGTACTGTTGGAAAGCTCTCAGCGAGCACTATTCAATGGTGTGATGCCCTGCCACATATGAGAACTTTGAATTTGTAATTTTTCCAACTGAATCATTTCCCCAAACTTCCTCAATACCTCTTTACGCTTCTGCAAGGATTTCTGGTTTCACTTTGTCATGGCTTCCTCCTTCATCTGACTCACAGAGGGATCATGAAACAAAATAGGGGTTGCCTAATTCCTTCCCCAAGTCCAAGTGATGCAATGCAGTCCATTTAGAAGTGTGTGCAATGCTTAATAGACATGTACACTGGAACTAAATATGACCCATGCATCTACAACATGAAACATTAGCAACACATTTAACACAAGTAAATGGTGAAGAAATCAGACATGAACCAGCCTCATACTTAGGCTTATACACAGACTTTATACTGACTGAATTCATGTGATCATTCCATTCAATTTACTTGAAATAATAGATAAACATACATAGGAAATTAGCATCATTTAACACCACAGAGAGCACTTATCTTTAGAAATAAGTCATCCAAGCAACTGGCAATGTGAGAGAAACATTCCACCCAAACATAGGTCTCTTTCCAGCCTATACTCTTTCAATGGAGAGACCACCCCTGAGTTGGACTGTGTATCCACTAAGGAGGGATAAACAGGCTCACTCATAGCCATGGCTTCACACAACAAGCATGCTAAGCCAACACACAGTTAGGTTTATCAAGCAATTAAGGAACAATGGAGGAGGATGCTAAGACAGTGAGCTCAAACTTAGAGCTATGAGCCTCTCAATTCACACTCAGACAGTCTTGGAACCCACAATACCTACCACACCCAATACAAGGAAGTATTCCCTTTACTACTACACAGTCCCTCAAGCCATACCTTCCCTCCAATGCTCTTCAAGGTGGACATAGAAAGGTCCATGCTGCTGGATCCTTGAGACTATAGCCTTCACTGGGTTTATCAAGCAACCCTACCTTCTATCCTATTCATCTCTGTCTTTTCCACTTGGATTTTATCCACTTCTATGACCAAAGCAACTCTATCCCACAGCTGGATTCTTGGCTATCAACACAGGGTTTCCTCACGGATTTATGAGCATATCCCATGCTGAAAATATTCCCTAGGGTTCAGGCCAATGGATCCCCTACTGGATTGAGCTTCCCACACGAATTTCTGGGCGGATTCGGCACTCTAAAATCGGGGTTTTTACAGAATCCTGATTTCATTTCCTTTCTCACTGCTCGGCTCTTTGTTCTGCTGAAAAATTATGTTGCTCTCTCCTAATGGAATGGGGATCAGGGAATACAAATTCCCAAGGGTAGAGTGGCGTGCAAGTCAAGGAAAACAGATCCCCATACCCTGCCATCCAAATTTTTGGGGCTTTCCCACACTCCATCTATTTCATGAACAATTTCTTCAACCACTTTCTGCAGCAGAATTAAATGTCAGCAAGGAAGGTCAAATGGATTCTAAGGATGACATTTGGAAGTCTATGGTACAATCCCACAACCCCCTCACCTCTCCCTAGTGGATACACATGGCCCTCTCTTATTAGTTTCTTTCATAACCAATTTTCTTGGTATTTTTATTGCAATGTTAATATTTACATCATTTACAATGTCCCATAGATTAATAGCACATGGATAACATAATATAAACTACTTTACTTTACATAAAAACCTAGCATCCACTAGCGGGCCTTGGCCTTGAGCTCCATGCTAGGAAAAACATACATCGCATGTATACAATATTTACATTGAAAGACAATATGTTCTAAGAGTCAAAATGGGGGTATTACATTTCCCTCCCCCTTAGAACAACACCGTCCTTAATGTTCTCAAAACTGAACAAAAACAGGAATGCCTCTATCATGGCATCCTCCAGCTCCCATGTAGCCTCATCAGGACTAAGGTGCTTACATTTCACCTTCACCTGTCCTATATCTCAGTTCCAAAGAAATGTGACCTTCTTGTCAAGGATGTGCATAGGCTCCACTTAGAACTCTCCATTGGGTTCCACCTGTATCACATTCCAATCAGTTGTGTGATTAGGATCACGTACATATTTTTTAAGCAAAGAAACATGGAAAACATTATGATCTCTCATGTTAATAGGAAATGCAATTCTATATGCAATTGTTCCTATCCTATCAAGGACTTCAAATGGCCCATAATATCTTGGTGCCAACTTGGAACAACTCCCCAACCTTAGGGAACTTTTCCTTGGTTTCACTATCAAATAAACATGATCCCCAATCTTAAATTCCTTATGCACTCTTTTCAAATCTGTAGAACTCTTCTCCCTATCCTGAGCTGCCTTTAAATTCTACCCGATCTTAACAATTTCTTGTTCCATTTCCTTGATCATCTCTGGCTCAAGCACTACCCTATTCACTGGGATATCCCAACTCACTAGAGTCCTGCATCCTTTTCCATACAATACCTCAAAAGAACTCATCCCCAATGATGCTTGATGTCCATTATCATATGCAAATTCTACCAAGTGTAGGTAGTCATCCCACTTTGATGGTTTGTCCATCACATACATTCTCATCATGTATTCAAGAACCTAATTCACCCTATCAGTTTGACCATCTATTTGAGGATGATATGTTTTACTAAAGTTCAACTGAGTTCTCAATTCCTGAAATAGTCCCTTCCAAAAATTGGATGTGAACTTTACATCTCGGTCTAAAATTATTGCTTTGGGAAATCGATGCAATCTGAATATCTCCTTCATGAAAATATTGGCTATGTCACTTGTCTTATGAGTAGACTTGACTAGAATAAAGTGAGCTACCTTCGATATCTTGTCCACCACTACCATAATTGAATCATGCTTCCTCACTTTCATTGGTAAACCTGTTATAAAATACATAGAAATTAGTTCCCACTTCCATTATGGAATGGGAAAAGGCTGCAATAATCCTGTTGGATGTTGATGTTCTTCCTTGACTTTTTGGAATTTTTGACACCTAGAAATGTATTCTTCTATGTCCTTCTTCATCCCATGCCAAAATTATTGCTTTCTTGCTGCTGTTATTATCTTCTAATATCCTGGATGCCCAGAGTGTGGCATTTGATGTATTTCATCCATCACAAGCTTCTTCAAATCTACACAATTTGGAATATACAGTCTAGTACCTTGATACAGGAGAATATCATCTTCACTAAGATGATATCCTGCACACCTTTTCTCCATATTTCCCTGCTCCATCACTAGTTTTGGCTTCAAGAACTCTTTCCTTCAAATATGATTTGCACATACTTATTGCTGCAACATGAAACTTTATGCTAAGAGCATCTGCAACCTTATTGTCTTTCCCTTTTACATGCTTAATTTCAAAATCAAATTCACAGAGAAATTCCATCCATCTAGCTTCACTAGAATTCAAGTTTGGCTATTCAAACAAATACTTCAAGCTCATGTGGTATGTCCTAATCTCAAAACTTCTTCCCAACAAATAATGTCTCCACATCTTGAGAGCATGTACTATGGTTGTTAGTTCTAAATCATGTGTGGCATAATTCTTTTCATGCTCTTTTAATTTCATTGACTCACAGAAAATCACAAATCCTTTTTGCATGAGAAATCCACCTAGCCCTTCAATGCAAGCATCTGTGCACACTACAAGATCCTTTCTTAGATCTACAATATTCAAAACAAGAGCACTGGTAAGCAACTTCTTTAACTGTTGAAAGCTTCTCTCACATTTTTTAGACCATACAAATTTAACATTCTTCCTCTGCAATGATGTAATTGGATGAGCTATCTTGGAGAATCCTTCAATGAAGCTTCTATAATAGCCTGCAAAAACCATAAAAGATCTAACATATGAAACATTCTTTGGAGTAGGCCAATCCATTATGGCTTCAATCTTTTATGTATCCACTGCAATTCCTTCTTCTGAGATGACATGACCCAAATATTGTACCTTCCTTTGATAGAAATCACACTTGCTCAGCTTTGCATACAATTGGTGTTCTCTAAGAACTTGCAACACCATTCTTAGATATTCATCATGCTCTTCTTCATTCCTTGAATAAACAAGAATGCCATCCAATAACACTATCACAAACTTATCCAAATACTTGTTGAAGACACTATTCATGAGACACATGAATGTAGTAGGTGCATTGGTAAGACCAAATGGCACCACTGTGAACTCATAAAGACCATATCTTGCCCTGAAAGTTGTCTTGTGGATGTCTTCTTCTTTTATCCTCACCTAATGATAGCCATACCTTAAGTCAATCTTTGAAAACACTCTAGCTTCCTTGATTTGATAAAACAAATCATCAATCCTTGGAAATGGGTACTTATTCTTGATTGTCACTTTATTGAGTTGTCTGTAATCAACACACAGCCTTAAAGTCCCATCCTTTTTCTTGAAAAATAACACTGGTGCTCCCCAAGGAGATACACTAGGCTTGATATACTTTTTGTCCATTAATTCTTGTAGTTGCATCTTTAACTCTACCAATTCTAGTGTGCTCATTCTATAAGGACCTTTTGAAATTGGTGCTTCTCCTAGAACAAGATCAATGGTAAAATCAATATCTCTCTTTGGTGGCATCCCAAGCACTTCATCTGGAAACACATCCTTGAACTCTTGCAACAACTGGAATTCTTCTATCCTTGGTCCTTGATCCTATGATGAATCTCATATGTCAACTGCATATAATTGGCAACCCTTCTTATAAAACATTTTTAACTATAAGGCTGAAATCTGTCTTACCGAGACATGCTTGGAAATTCCCTTTACCAGTTTGGGTCTACCCTCTTCATCAATGCATTCAAGAACCTTTTCATAGAAATCTATCTTGGCTCTATGCCTTTCCAATGTCATGTCCCCAATTTTGATTCATCCAGTCCCATGGGTGAAAAGGGGACAAAATCAACCCCTAAGGGAATTAAATTGTTTTAATTCTATTTGCTTAGAGTTAATTTTAGCCCAAGTCCCATAAATTGGCAAATTTATTTATTAAAATTAATTATGATAAATAAAATTAATTGATAATGAGCAAGTGGGCCAAAAGGGCACCCTATGTGGATGATGTTTCCAAAATGGAGTTGGGGGTGAAGATATGGAAAAAAATGAAAAAGAAGGAAGGTGGGGATAAAGTTTCCAAAACCAAAAAACAAGAAACAACTAGAAAAGCTAAGGAGGGCGCACTTGCCAAAAAGACAGTTGAGTTTACCAAATAGGAAACATCTAGAAGGGTGCAGTTTCCATTTCAATGCCCAGTTCACAAAGCAAGCAAGTGTTGTTGCAAGAAGGAAACATCTAAGGTCAAGGAGGGGGCAATTTCCAAAGGGAGAAAAGCATGTCATAAAGAAAAGCAGGAAATTTCATCCACCCAAGGGGGGCACATTTGTGAAGGGTTCTAGCAGGTCATCCAAGGGGAAACTTGTTGAGGAGGTCATCAGAGATTCTATAAAAGAATGATTCCAACTCACATTCACATATTTTGATTATTTTTTAATTGAATGTGAGAGATTTAGCTCCTCTTGTTGAGTGATGTGCCTCAAATTGCTTTGGGTGATGCTCTCCTTAGCCAATTTGGTCTAGTTTATTCTCTTCTTCTCCCTAACTCACTCTAATAGGTATTGAAGACTAATTCGAAGCCATTGAATATCCATTTGCAGCCATTAAAGTCTGATATTCAGCATTCAGAACCATAGATCATCCACCAAGTTTTCAAAGAAGAAGAATTCTCCTTATCCCCTCTCTTCTTCCCCATTCTTCTCGTATTGCAGGGTGTTGGTTTGAGGTTTGATCCATTGGAAGATTTCCAGTGATCAATAATATGAAGGGTCTGATGAGTGATGCCCATATTCAGATATGATTCTAAACTTACAGCCATTCATTTGAATTCTATCATGTCCAAGTGATTCCAGTTCCAGATTCCCCAAGGGTGTCATGTTTTGGACTCAAAGAGGTGAAAAAATGAGGGATGGAGTCCTCTTTCCTTCTGTCATTGGAGAGGACAGTTTGCTTGTGTGTTTTCAGCCATCAAAGCTCTATAATAAACATCTAAAATCTATCCTAACATCTTCTCATATTCTCATATAAATATGTCCCAGAGGCTCATGATGTAATAATGGCTTCCAGTATTGTTTTTCTAGCTTATTTTGGGAGTAGTTTTCACCATTCAAGCACTATATTTTCGAATGGTAGATGTATGCATCTTCTTAGATGATTTATAATTTCTGATATAACTCTCATAATCCATTACATAAAAATTTTCAGCCATATATATGTTTTATTGAAGGATTGGGTAGACCTAGGGGATTTTGAGGGATTTTTATGGCATATAAGTTCTATGGAAATGTAATGATGTGATGTAAAGTTTGATGACCTGTATTTTAAATCTTATAATCTGTAATATGTCCATTAAATATATAATTAAATCTTACAGTGTTCAAATACAAGTTTAACTCCTCCCCCTATGCTCATTAGGCACTTTTTGAGGACTAGTCTTGGAAGAAATTACATAGAATTCATTCATAGGATCCAATTCAGGTTCTTTAAGTTTCTGTTGTTCACATATAGACCCTTGAAACACATCCAACATTCATATGTATAATTTGGGAGGGATGTACACCATTTGGGAAGCCAGGCCCAAAAATACGCCTAGCAGTCCAACTCCTACCGACTCCTCACTAACTCTCAAACCAATTCCCAATTAATGTTTAATAATTTCTAGGAGGCCCGTTGAACCACATACATCATCCTGATTCACCTTTATTCCCTCCTAGTCTAGTATGCATATGATGGAAGCCTCGAAGTAGGCAACAAGTTTATCTGTTGTTGAAAAGTGAATGGCTCTAGTACCTAGTGCATAGGACTCATTGTTCAAACCTGAATTCACTTGATGATGCACTTTTCCCATACAAATTCCAGAACCAAAATTCATCCCTACCATCCTTGGTTAGTGCCTCTATACACCTCACTTACATCTTGGTCACCATATAGAAATTGTCTAAAATTTTACTAATAAAAATCCTAATAAATTGGACAATTGGAGTTAGTATTCTGGCCAATTATTGGCTGGGATATTACATTGGTATCATAGCACTTTCCTCCACCCTTATGGAAATATAGAATCTCTCTTTTTAAGGAATATTGTAGATCTTCTCCAAGTTGCAGTATGAGGTTCATACCGACAGACGATGATGTTGGTTGTGATGAATCTGTGGCAGAAGAAATCATCTATGTTGATGGTGGATTGTTGAAGGCAAATGGGGATGAGTATTTCCTATGTGACACAATGAATAGCGGACATGAAAGTCCAAGTCCACTTGGATTGAACATTGTGGATGGAAGAGTATTCTTTGGAAGACAATCCTTAGAGGTAGATTCCCTTGAGTACTTCCGAAGATATCAAGCTTTGAGCACAAAGATCCAAGAACTGTTATCTTTTCGAGAGTTTTGTAGTTGGGAGGTTGGGAAGACATTCTGGACCCAGGATCCTATTTCCAATCATCAAAGAGAATATAACACATTGTCAATAATGTGTACCATGATGTGGAGAAACTAGTTTCCCATAATGAAGCATTTTCATCTCAATGCTTAGCTCCTCAGAGACCAATAATTGTGGGAACATTGGGAGACCCTCAAAGTGTGGAAGAAAGAGGGAAGCCCATGGTTATATATCATCCTATTTTTAGTAGCCATGAGGATTATGAGTCACCAAATCCTTGGCCCGAAGGAGATGAAGAATATCCATGCACAACTGAAGATCCAACAGTCCAACATCTAGTTGTTGGCAATGGGGAAGGTGAAATCACTCCTAGTTTCTTTGCGGATGTTCTCAAAATATTTACAGAGGAGGATGAGGTGGTTAGTGGTGGTAATACATCTTTTGGATCAGATCCAAAAGAAGAGCATAAATCAGATCTGAAACCATCATTGGGACTTCAATATGAAATTGAAGACAAGCACTCATCATTTCGAAATGAACTAGGAAATTTGGTGGATGAACAAGCCATCATAATTCCACCACATAAGGAGGAGAACATGAAACATGGTGAGTTGGTAAATTCTATTTTTTATGTGTCATTAGGTCAATCTAATATGGAATCCACTTCCAGTGAAAATTTCAGAATGGTTGAGCCCCTTAGTGATGAGGTTCAGAATTCTGGTGTAAAAAATGAATGCAATGTGAAGGATGAAACTTTGAGAGAAGATCTTTCTGGTGCACCAAGGATGAATGAGAACTTAAGTTGCAGCCCAAATTATTTTTTTGAGGACCTAAAAGATGAATATATTGCAGCAGCAACATATGGATCAGATTTCAAAACCTCGAGTGCACTGCATAAAATTGATCCAGTGATGGAAAATGAAGAGGAGGAACATCTGCAAGAACCTCATCTTCTTGCAGGGTCATTGAAGATGGATGAAAAGAAGATCCAAGAGGCCTTGAAAATTATCCATGACACTAATGCTTCAATTTCAAAGTTGTGTTGGGAAGCTTCTTTAATGGAAGACCAATCTTCCTTTGAAGCCATGGAGAATATCCAGAAGGCAATGTCCACAATCAAAGGTAATTTCTCACAATTGCTTTCAGATAAAAATTACATGTTTGAGCTTGTTGAGTTGTTGCAAGAAGCATCACTGCATGATGAAGAAAGTATTTTCATATATGAAGAAGAGAACTAAAATCTCAAAGGTGAGTTGTTTTCCACCCAATATTCTTTGAGATACACTCAAGGTGCCCTCTTAGAATCACAATAATTCCAATAAGAGTGGCAAGAATTGACTGAATCCTCAATTTTTCCTGAGAGTCATCCCTTTTGGGTAAATGACATAAAAAATTCCATGGAGGAACCTCATGAGTGGGTGGACCATGAGGAGCAGTCTATTCGGTATGTGCTTGAAAAATGTGCACAAAAAGTGGATGAAAAACAAGCACATGATTTTTTGTAGAATGAACCTGAGAGGTTCATTGAAGAAAGTCCCTCTTCCAAATAAGAGGCTGATGAGTTCACCATAGATGGGTCAGCCATCAATGGAGAGGATACATCCACAACTTCAGTTGATGAAATATTCATAAGCATGGCTCACCATCCTTCACTCCCCACTTCACATTCAACCACATGATGAGCAGAAGGATCCTAAAATTGAGGCCGATGGCATGTTCCTTAACCCGCAGTAGTTGAGGCAGCCCATGCATGTGTGTGCAGCCACTTTCGAGAAAAAGGCATCAAATATACACTTACCTTCAATGTGTGGGTCAATTGATGGAGTTTTGCACCCTTGGATCAATGGCAGAGAGTTGAACCATTGGATGAAAAGGGGAGCACCTGTAGAGTTCCATAGAGATAATGAGATGTCTTTATTTGAAGAAGACAAACATATGGCTGATCACATTCTATATGGTTCAGCAAATAAAATTTCTTATTCATCCATTGGTTGGATGGGTAGAAGCATCACTGCAATGAAGACCTCGGGAGGTAAAAGGTTTTCTTGTTTCTGCAATAATTTTTTTGTTATAACTGACATTGACTTGAATTGTGAGCAGCAACAAAGATATATTTTGCAGCCATTAGATATCTCCAATACACGTGCACAAGAGATGCATTCTGATTTGTATGCTCTCAAGAAGTTCTATGTTTGGCGGAGAAGTCTCACAGCTATTCATTTTTTCATTGGGAGTGGCACACTTCCAGCATAGTGGATGGATCCTGGCATACCCTGGAGTGACAAGTTGTCACAAGGAACAACGATGATGGATGGTATTCATCAGGGACCATGGGATCCAGGAATTCTACTCAGTTATCTTAACTGGGTTAATATTTTTGTTCATGATTAAGTGCAGATAGAGTTTACAATGTAGTTTATTCTTCATAGTCATCTTGCATTTTTTTTAGATCTTTTTGAAGGCCCCAAGTTTAATTTTCAGATTGTTCAGTGGATGGGGACAATTATAATCAGAGTGGTGCAGCAGAAGCTTGGTGGAATCCTAAAATTGCTTGAGGACAAGCAATCTTGGGAAGGGAGGACTGTCATGTCCCCAATTTTGGTTCATCTAGTCCCATGGGTGAAAATCGAACAAAATCAACCCCAAAGGGAATTAAATTGTATTAATTCTATTTGCTTAGAATTAATTTTAGCCTAAGTCCCATAAATTGGCAAATTTATTTATTAAAATTAATTGATAATGAGCAAGTGGGTCAAGAGGGCGCCCCATGTGGATGATGTTTCCAAAATGGAGTTGGGCGTGAATATATGGGAAAAAAGATGAAAAGAAGGAAGGTGAGGATAAAGTTTCCAAAACCAAAAAAAAGGAAACAACTAGAAAAGCTAAGGAGGGTGCACTTGCCAAAAAGACAGTTCAGTTTACCAAATAGGAAACATCCATAAGGGTGCAATTTACATTTCAGTGCCCAGTTCACAAAGAAAGCAAGTGTTGTTTCAAGAAGGAAACATCTAAGTTCAAGGAGGGTGTAGTTTCCAAAGGGATAAAAGAATGTCATAAAGAAAAGTAGGAAAGTTCATCCACCTAAGGGGGGCGCATTTGTGAAGGGTTCTAGCAGGTCATCCAAGAGGAAATTTGTTGAGGAGGTCATCAAAGATTCTATAAAAGAATGATTCCAACTCCCATTCACATATTTTGACTATTTTGTAATTGAATGTGAGAGATTTAGCTCCTCTTGTTGAGTGATGTGACTCAACTTTCTTTGGCTGATGCTCCCCTTATCCAATTTGGTCTAGTTTATTCTCTTCTTCTCCCTCACTATCTCTAACAGGTATTGAAGACTAATTGGAAGCCATTGAAGATCCATTCGCAGCCATTGAAGATAATTTTGCAGCCATTAAATTTTGATATTCAGCATTCAGAGCCATAGATCATCCACCAAGAGTTCAAAGAAGAATCCTTCTCTGTATCCCCTCTCTTCTTCTCCATTCTTCCAGTATTGAAGGGTGTTGGTGGGAGGTTTGCTCCATTGGAATATTTCCAGTGATCAATAAGATGAAGGATCTGATGAGTGATGTACCTATTCATATATGAAGTTGAACTTACAACTATTCATTCGACTTCTATCATGTCCAAGTGATTTCAGTTCCAGATTCCCCAAGGGTGTCATGTTTTGGACTCAAAGAGATGAAAAAATGAGGGATGGAATCCTCTTTCCTTTTGTCATTGGAGAGGACGGTTTTCTGCTATTTTTGCAGCCATCAAATCTCTGCAACAAACATCTAAACCTTGTCCTAACATCTTCTCATCTTCTCATATAAATATGCTCCAGAGGCTCATGATGTAATAATGGCTTCCAGTATTGTTTTTCTAGCTTATTTTGGGAGTAGTTTTAACCATTCAAGCACTGTATTTTCAAATAGTAGATGTATGTAGATGCTTAGATGATTTATAATTTCTGATATAACTCTCCTAATCCATTAAATACAAGTTTAACTCCTCCCCCTATGCTCATTGGGCACTTTTTGAGGACTAGTCTTGGAAGAAATTACCTAGAATTCATTCAGAGGATCCAATTCAGGTTTTGTAAGTTGCTTCTATTCACACACATACCTTGAACCACATCCAACCTTCAGAAGTAGAATTTGGGAGGTACGTACACCATTTGGGAATTCGGGCTCAAAAATCAGCCTAGGAGTCCAACTTCTAACAAATCCTCACCAAATCTCAAACCAATTCCCAATTGATGTTTAATAATTTCCACAAGGTCCGTTGAACCACATAAATCAGCATTATTCACCTTTATTCCCTCCCATTCTAGTATGCATATGTTGGAAGCCCAAGAAGCCTTGAAGTAGGCAACATGTTTATTTGTTGTTGAAAAGTGAATGGCTCCAATACCTCGTGAATAGGACTCACTATTCAGACTTGAATTCACTTGATGCTGCACTTTTACCATATAAATTCCAGAACCAAAATTCATCCCTACCATCCTTGATCAATTCCTCTGTACATCTCACTTACATCCTGCTCACCATAAAGAAATTGTCTAAAATTTAACTAGTAAAAATCCTGATAAATTGGACAGTTGGAGTTAGTATTCTGGCCAATTATTGGTTGGGATATTACATCCAACCAGTTAATACCAATTAGAGAATCATAAGATCCTAATGGTAGGACATTCAAATTTACATTTGTGATTAATCCATTCAACTCCATGGGGCACTCCATCATTGATTCACTCACTTTCCTCTTGGTCCCTATGGCTAACTGAACTAGCCAAGACTCACTGTGCTTCATTTTTCTAAGAGAGAACATTTCAACCAATTTTGGAGAAACATAAATATGAGTAGATCCTGGGTCAATCAAAATAGAAATGGATTGCTTAGCAATCTTACCTTCAAATTCCACCAGTGCTGACTGATGGTTTGCTTGATGATTATCCAATGCTGCATAGATTTAAGGAGTTTCCCTTTCCATATCCTCCACTGTAGATACTCCCTCTAATTTTTGCAAACTTATTGGATTCTCCCTCCGATGTGGACATTCTTTAAGCATGTGGTTTCCTCCACATCCCCAACACTGAAGTTGTCCTCTTGGTGCTTTTTCTACTGCTACTGCTAACTTGTTTCCACTTCCTGCTTGCAGACCCTGTAGAAAATCTCTTGGCTAACTTTTGAATGGTGGCTTGAATCCACTTTTCCTTTGATCAAACCTCCCATTTGGATTTCCCTTCCATGCTAGGTGGAACTCTATTTTCCCTTTGCTCTGCTCATAGCAATGTACCGCCATCCTAATGGCTTCATCAAGATTGGGTCGGTTAACAAACTCAATCCTATCTCTGAAATTCTGAGGTAGACTTCCAAGAAAACATTGGATCTTAACCCTCTCATCCTTGATGTAGTCCAGATACCTCAACAAATCCAAATATTTATGGACATGCTCATCCATAGATTTTTGTCCCAACCTGATTTCATTGAAATATTTCCTCTTGTTGTCATAATATATAGTTGATAGGTATTTTTCCTTTAAATACCTATTAAATCTCTCCCAGCTGATCCTCCTTTCACTGATTCCTTTCACTTGCATGAGGTGCTCCCACCAAATTGAATCTCTAGCATTTAGATTGTAAATGGAAATTCTGGCCTTTTCATTTCCTGAGTAGTCATGGATCCTGAAGTATTTCTTCATCCCCAAAATCCATGCCTTTGCCTCTTTTCTAGTATTACTTTTTCCATCAAATGTGGGAGGCCTTTCCTTCCTAAATTATCCATGTTGCATTCCTTTGGATCTCTTTCTTCCTTCAAACCTGCTAGAAGTATGCCTTGGGATTCTTCGAGGGCCTCAGGAGTCACACGAACTACTCGAAGAATATATTGAGGAGTCCGTGCTGCACTTTTTGCTCACCGAACTCTTCCTTGGGCTTGGAGTCCTCTTCCTAGAACAAACTCTAGAGCAGATCTTTCCACCCCTTCCTTCTTTGCCTATGTTGCTTGGGTTGGACCCAAGGTTTAATATTTGTTGCATATCGGTGATGCTCTGCAAAATAACATGATTGAGCTGATTTTGTTCTTCCTTAGCCTTCATCAACCTTTCATTAAATCTGATCATGGTTTCAACCAAATTCTATGGATTTATTTGCTCCCTTCTCCCATTGGATTCAGTCTCCGCATGATCTTCTTGCACATTTTCTCCTAGCACATCTTCATCATGCTCTTAAGGATCTTGGGAATCATTCATGGTTACCATTTTCTTTTGAAGATTTATTTCCCCTGCCTGTTGCTCTCTGCTACACTGTTCAAATTCTATCAGCTGCAACACTATGCATTATAGAGACATTTATTAGACATCTTAAGAACACATATAAAACATAAAACATCCATACTTAATAGAAATGGCTCATGGAATAATTCATATAGATTATTATGCTTTCTACTTTGGCCCAAGCAACCCTAGTACTGCAACCTTGGGCTCTGATACCACTCTTTCACGTCCCCAATCCCCTTTGTTCCCTTTTGAGTGATGGGGGAACAAGCCTCATATATATATATTTTTAATAAATCTCCCTTCTCCTACACACAACTGCAACGATCTTGGGTCCGCAATCCGCAGTCGGAAGTCAGAAGTCAGAACCCAAAAATCTCAACTTTGAAGAATTGCTCCTCCGACTTCCACAATCTGCAATCTACCTTGTGGAACTCGGAAGTCGGAACTCTAAAATTCACCAATCCAGGAAATTTACTCGTCCGACTTCCGCAATCTGTAACCCACGTTGTGGAAGTTGGAAGTCGAAAAATCAATTCACAACTTCGGGGAAAAATCACCTTCTAACTTCTGTAATTCGCAATTTGCCTTGCAGATTTAGAAAGTTGGGTCCACAAAGCATAACTCCAAATTTTTGATCCTTTGACATCCGCAATCTTCAATCCGCATTGCGGGTTTGGAAGGTCGGGATCACATACCCCAACTACTACTGCCAACTTCCCAGGCGGGTAACTTTCTCATCCTAAGGCCATTTTTGGAAAATATGGTACTGTTGGAAAGCTCTTAGAAAGCACTATTCAATGGTGTGATCCCCTGCCACATCCGAGAACTCTAAATTTTTCATTTTCCCAACTGAAGCATTGCCCCAAAATTCCTCAATACCTCTTTACCCTTCTGTAAGGAGTTCTAGTTGCACTTCCCACTTCATCTGACCCACAGAGGGATCATGAAACACAACAGGGGTTTCCTAATTCCTTCCCCAAGTCCAAGTGATGCAATGCAGTCCATTTATAAGTGTGTTTAATGCATAACAAACATGTACAGTGGAACTAAATCTAACCCATGCATCTACAACATGCAATATTAGAAGCACATTTAACACAAGTAAATGGTGAAGAAATCAGACATGAACCAACCTCATACTCAGGTTTATACATAGACTTTCTACTGACTGAATTCATGTCATCATTCCATTCAATTTACTTGAAATAACAGATAAACACACATAGGAAATTAGTGTCATTTAACACCACAAAGAACACTTATCTTTATAAAGAAGTTGTCTAAACAACTGGCTATGTGAGAGCAACATTCCACCCAACCATAGGTCTCTGTCTAGCCTATACTCTTTCAGCAGAGAGACCACCCCCAAGCTGGGCTGTGTATCCACTAAGGAGGGCTAAACAGGCTCACTCACAACCATGGATTCACACAAGAAACATGCTAAGCCAACACACACTTGGTTTTATCAAGCATTTAAGGAACAGTGGAGGAGGATGCTAAGCCAGTGAGCTCAACCTCATAGCTGCAGGCCTCTCAATCCACACTCAGATAGTCTTGGAACCTACAATACCTACCACACCCAACACAAGGAAGTATTCCCTTCACTGCTACACAGTCCCTCAGGCCATACCTTCCCTCCAATTCTCTTCAGGGTGGACATAGAAAGGTCCAAGCTGTTGGATCCTTGAGACTCTAGCCTTCACTGCGTTTATCAAGCAACCCTACCTTCTGTCCTATTCTTCTCTATCTTTTCCACTTGGATTTTCTCCACTTTTGTAACCAAAGCGACTCTATCCCACAGCTGGGTTCTCGACTCTCAACACAAGGTTTCCTTATGGGTTTCTGAGCATCTCCCACGCTACAAATATGACCTAGGGTTTAGGACAATGGATCCCCTTTTGGATTGATCTTCCCACATGAATTTCTGGGTGGATTGGACACTCTAAAATCGATGTTTTTACAGAATCATGATTTCCTTTCCTTTCCCACTACTCGGCTCTCTGTTCTGCTGAGAAATTCTGTTGCTCACGCCTAATGGAATGGGGACTAGGGAATACAAATTCCCAGGGGTAGAGTGACGTGTGGGTCAAGGAAAACAAAGCCCCATACCCTGCCATCCAAATTTTCACACGGGGGGTTCACTAAGTGAACTTGTTACATAGCACAATCGTTCACATGATATTAAAGAATATCCCTAATTTCATTAAATATTGAAAAAATGTGTCCTAAAATTATATTGTTGAACCCCCCTCCCAATATGCCTTTCCAATTAAGAAAACCCCTAGTTTCACCAGATATTGTAGGTATCCATTTTTATCAACCCATTTCTAACACCCCCTTTATATCATATTATCAAGTTGTAACAAAAAAATCCCTAACACATCTTAGTATAAGCAAACAAGGTGCTAAATAAAATAATAGTATAATGCTAATAATGATCCCACTAGGATTGCAGGGGCGACTAATAAATTTGTAGCAGTGGATAGTGGAATACCCAACAAAATAGTACTGGGAAGGCAAAATGCATAAAAGGAAACCTAGTCAAGAGATCAACATAACAAAGAATGTAAAATAATGATAGTCCAATATTTAGTGGAATTCTTAGAAAATATTAGAATTGCAGATGTTTCACACCACAACCTTCCAATCTACCAATTTTATATCATGTAAATACAAGTATAGCCATAGAGAGATCATGCTTTCTATAAGCTTAATAAATTAAACTCCATAAAAATGAAAAATTGAAACCCTTTCATGGTTGGACTCCCCTACCTTCCTATCAAAACAAACACCATTAATATTTGAACCCAAATGAACATAGAAAAATCCCTCTTACGTTTCAATAACACGATATGATCATGTGCATTTCTTGGATTTGGGTCATTCACAAGATCCAATGAATTTCCTCCACTTCCTCTACATTTATTTTTGCAATCAAGGGAATTAAAAACATTTTGTTATCTTTTATTGGTTTATATTTTGTCTTTTGTTATCTTTATAGGAGAGGGAAAAATATCCATTGTTAGGTTTCAAACATGCAATAGTTATACAGATACACATATGGTGAAACATGTATAATACCATTACATGGTAACGATAACGCATAGGGTATGTAAATAAGGATTTATATTTTCACCCATGTTCATGTCAGATCATATACAATATTAAGATGGATGCCTTGCATATAACAATTGAAATTACAATTATGAATGTGCCAAATATAACTCAATCTAGTAACTATTCCTAACTGGCAATGTGAAAATATTAAAGATGAATACAAAAAGTTGAAAGAAATAATTAGTCAAGAAACATTGATCTAACTTTTCTTGGTTCTAATGAGCCAAGAAAGATTGATCTCACTTTTATTGGTTGTCGTGGAGCAAGGTTTAATTGAATCTCAATACCCACCTAAACCCTAACCTAATAAAATGAAGAGTTAGATCTTTTACTTGAATGCCTACAAAAAATACAATACAATTGTTCAAGTACGAAACTCCCCATTAGCTACATCTCTTTAACTTAAAGATGAAAAACAATATAATATCAATTCAAAGTAAGCCTAAATAAGCTATTAAATTGGGATTGCTCAAGGCCAATAATCCAAAGATACTTCCATTCGATATTATCATTGGTACACTATTATTAGATTTATGCAAAACTTAATATCATAAGCAATATCAAATAAAAATGGAGGGTCCTTAAATTTTAGGTGGGTATGAATTGAGCCCATGATTTGGAGGTATGAATCCATCCCACGATTTGGAGGTTATTCCTAAACAAACCCAAATAAAATAGCCCCCAATATTTATATTACTATGTCAAATTAAAAACCCCCCTTGACCCCTTAATATGGGGGAATATATTTTTTAGGTTTTTAAGAGTATTCAAACCCCCACTATGAATGGACGTGATATGATACTGACTCACTAGTGAACCCCCCGTGAATTTTCAAGGTTTTCCCACACTCCATCGATTTCATGAACAGTTTCTTCAACCACCTTCTGCAACATAATTAAATGTCAGCAATGAAGGTCAAATGGGTTCTATGGATGACATTTGGAAGTATATGGTCCAATCCCACAACCGCCTCACCTATCCCTAGTGGATACACATGGCCCTCTCTTATTAGTTGCCTCCATATCCAGTTTTCTTGGTATTTTTATTGCAATGTCAATATTTACATCATTTACAATGTCCCGTGGCTTAATAGCACACATATAATAGAATATAAACTACTTTCCTTTACATAAAAAACTAGCATCCACTAGTGGGCCTTGGCCTTGAGCTCCACCCTAGGGAAAACATACATCGCATATATACAATATTTACATTGAAAGAAAATATTTACATTGAAAGCCAATATGTTATAAGGGTCAAAATGGGGGTATTACAGTTGAGCTCATCTATCCTGGATGCAATGATGTCTTGGGCACCAAAACATGATGTTAGTGATAATATTCTTTCCTTAACAATATTCAATATATTTTAACCTTTGTTGATGAAAAATGTCATGGCCATGACAAGTTCCCAATGATTTCCCACATGAAATCATGATTGTGGGATCAAATCATGAATTGTCCCACCTATTCATGGTTCTTACCTATTATTTCATTTTTTTGCACATGAAATAATTGGCCTTTCATCGATTGGATAAGGATTTCCCACTTAGGGTTCCTACTTGCCCATTTATGGTTTCAAGATGAAAAATTAGGGCTCTTCTATCCGTACAAGTATTCCCTGCAAACTTCCTATTTTAGGAAAGAATTCATTGAATCCTATGGGGCTCTTAATATTTTCATGCATTGAGAGTCCTCATGAACCATTCTACCTCTAACATAATCCAGCATTGCACCTATTTGTCTCCTTTGTCAGTATTGTTTTGAACAACCAATCATTTAAAACCTAGGGGGTCCTTAATCCTTTTCATTGTTGGTATCCCTCACCAACCTGTACCTCAAATGCATAACAATATATTGGGATACACGTGTCTTAAGGATGCATTGGCCAAGTCAAGTCACATCTATGATAAGATATTAGAAAGTTAATTGTATAATCAAAAGTATTTTCTTAAAATATCAATAATAAGATAAACAAGAATTTTCTATCTGGTATGATTAGTTTCCAAATTGTTCAATGGGCATGAAAAGAAAATAACTAAAAAATTTAGAAGAAACAAGGATTACAGGTTTATTTGTATGGATATTCATCCAAACATTTAGATAGTCCTTCAATGCTACTAATCTTCCTAAGTTTGAATATGAAGGCACCTATCCTCTATTTATTTAAAGATAAATAAATTTCATACATGGGCCTTCTATGGGATAGAAGGACCATGCCAAGCTTAGATCCTTTCCTACTCGTAGGCTACAATTGTAGAAAATGTTAGGATATTCCTATACTCCATCCTAGTCCCACCAATATTTTGATCATTTACATTTTAAGTCATGCATGCACTTTTAGGGTTTGCATGCATTCTAGGGTTTGCATGCATCCCAATCATCATTCCAGCACCTAGCCCTCAGTTAGCTAGCCCCCAGGAGCTTCTTACTATTCAATTTTAGCCCTCTAATTGCTTAATGCGCCCTTCTTCCTTGATTTTAGGAAGCAACTCACCCTTCTTCACCTACCAGTCCAGTTGTCTTCAGTTTATACTCAGTTACACTCAGTTACACCTACCAGACTCAGTTTGACTGATGGTTGACAGTTACTTGAGCATTGATGACTCCACTGATGATGATGAAGACTTCCAGTTGTGCTCCGATGACACTCCAGTGATATTTTGATCACTCCATGAAGGCTAATTCGAATTGCCACCTTAGGCATTTGAATTCCTCATGCATTGTATTATTTATTTGTCCATTTGTGATTAATGAATTAGTGTGTGTGAAGTATTATTGCTTCTATCCGAGTTCTACTGTACCATATTATTCTGTTGCTCATTATATTGTATTGACCAATCTTCTTCTATTTTCTTTCTTAATCATAATCATTCTATTGTGAGGTATACATCATCTCTTAGATCTACTGTGAGGATTTTCACATGGTATCAAAGCATGTTGAGAGTATTGTTTATCTCCATTCTTGAGGGTTTTTTGCAGGTTATTACCAAGATTTCGAGTGCAACAGTTTCTGCATTTTTGCAGCAGTAGCAGTTGCAGTTATTCTATATTGTTTTTGCAAGTCTTCTATAGCTTCAATGTATGATTCAAAAGAAATCCCTCCTCTTTCTCCATTCAACTATGATCTTCTTTCTCTCTTCAACTATGATGAATGGAAACCGAATATGATAGCACATTTGAAAAGAAATAGTCTCTTTGATTATTGTTTTGAAAGAGAGTTTGAATCCTCTGAAGAGAAGTTTGACTAGTTGAATGATGGTGACAGAGCTCGTGTAGCCATATTGTATTCTATGCCTCTATACATGACACAGCAATTCGTTGATATTGAAACTCCAAAAGAGCTATGGGCTCACTTGGATGTAAGTTTTGGAAGACATAATGAAGGAATTGGTCCAAACCCGTCTGAGAGCAAGCAAAGTGATGCATTCACCCTCCTTGACGGTCTCTTAGATCATGAACCAGTATCATCTCATATTGAAGTTGTTGACAAAGAACTTGCAGATTCTCCACTCATGCTCCAACT
Source organism: Larix kaempferi (assembly GCA_027924585.1). Lineage (NCBI taxonomy): Eukaryota > Viridiplantae > Streptophyta > Pinopsida > Pinales > Pinaceae > Larix > Larix kaempferi. Next base: position 28,014,163 of record BSBM01000370.1, on the reverse strand, counting down.
TTCTTCTCTTTATGTTCCAGCTCACACTCTAGATATTGCGGAAGGTCCTAAATCCTCTCTTGCACCAGATTCTGTTGGTTTGCATCATGATCACATGATTATTTCGGAGGTAAAATCAGCTATTGGAGGTAATGCATTCGCTCCTCTCAAGCAATCATCTCTTATTTACTACTATATGATCATTAGCACATGCTTTCAGAAGGTTATTGAAGAATATGGCCATTGCCACCCACTTGAGATAATTTCTCATGCATCTAATGGTTTTGATCTCACCTCTTATGGTTCAAAGGAGATCTCAAGAAACCATTGCCATTCGCTTGGGATAATTTCTCATGCATATGATAGTTTTGATCTCACCCCTGCTGGTTCAAAGGAGATCTCAAGAAACTATTATTCAAGTCTTAAATCTGATTTGGATTTCAAGCAATTATTATTTGATGGTTTTTTTTTGGCATAATCTCACCCATGATGGTTCGAAGGAGAAGACAAAAGACTATCTACATATTCATGATTTTGATCCTACCTCAGCTTATTCGAATCACAGGTTCAAGGATCATCCTCATACTTTTGGATTTTTTCTCATCACATTCGATCTAAAGAGCAAGTACAAGCACATGTTTTTTTAGCATGATCCACTTCTTCCCAAGAAGAAGATACCTCCAGACATATGACCAAGCATCACACCTGCTTGAGTTTGGAGCATTTATTTTTTTTTGTGTGCCTTACAGTCTGTTTTTGAGGAGGGGGTATGTTTCCCATGAAATTTTTCCCACTTCCTTGGATTATTGACTGTTATTATTCATTGTATTGGGTGACCTTTGGTCTTAGTTACCAGGGCCTAGGATGGATTAAGGGGGGGGGTGTTAGGATATTCCTATACTCCATCCTAGTCCCACCAGTATTTTGATCATTTACATTTTAAGTCATGCATGCACTTTTAGGGTTTGCATGCATTCTAGGGTTTGCATGCATCCCAATCATCAGTCCAACACCTAGCCCTCAGTTAGCCAGCCCCCAGGATCTTCTCACTATTCATTTTTAGCCCTCTAGTTGCTTAATGCGCCCTTCTTCCTTGATTTTAGGAAGCAACTCGCCCTCTTCACCTACCAGTCAAGTTGTCTTCAGTTTACACTCAGTTATAGTCAATTACACTCAGTTACACTTAGATACACTCAGTTACACTAAGTTACACCCACCAGACTCAGTTTGACTGATGGTTGACAGTTACTTGAGCATTGATGACTCCACTGATGATGATGAAGACTTCCAGTTGTGCTCCAATGACACCAGTTGTGCTCCGATGACACTCCAGTGATCTTTTGATCACTCCATGAAGGCTAATTCGAATTTCCACCTTAGGCGTTCGAATTCCTCATGCATTGTATTATTTATTTGTCCATTTGTGATTAATGAATTAATGTGTGTGAAGTATTATTGCTTCTATCTGAGTTATACTGTACCATATTATTCTGTTGCTCATTATACTGTATTGACCACTCTTCTTCTATTTTCTTGCTTAATCATAATCATTCTCTTGTGAGGTATACATCATCTCTTAGATCTACTGTGAGGATTTTCACAGAAAACATGTACCAACACTTGTTATTAAGCAAAAAAATTCTTTAAATCACACTTTTTCAACAAACAGTGCATACAAGTGCAATGCATTGTAAGGGATAAAGTGGTATAAAAATATAAGAGCTAAATGGTCTAAACAGTTCTAAGCATGTTCAATATAAAACCATGCCAAGTTTAATACTACTTGGAAATGTTGAAGTAGAACAAATACAGTCCCGATAAGAGCTTCAAATCAAATCTAATTTTGCAGTATTTGAACATAAAAGATAAATATACAAATCGTGTTGGCCTTGACTCTCTAAACACAATACTCTGGAAAACCAAAGAGTTTCAACAAAAAATAGAAAATGTCTCACACTCAAACTATTCAAGGCCTATATAAACTCGTTGATAAATATGGTCCAGAAAACATAATGAATACATCTAATTCAATATTGAAGGCGAACATGAAGCCACAATTTTATATAAACACAATGATATACACTTATTCAAATAGTTTCCCAAATAAATGCCTAACAATCAATCAAATATGGGGCCTTTGAAAGCTTAAGAAGCCACTTCCATCTATGAAGCTCTATTGTTTTCTCCATTGGATAATCCCAATCCCAATAAGAAACTCAGAACTCAAGGCCTCACAATATTCATCCTGCAACATGTATCTAGGAAGTAGATAAGTTGTCTTTTTCTTCGATCGAATCTCCATGGAAAGATCCATCTGGTCAACGGGTTGAGTCCAACAAATAGTCCATAATTTACATATTATTTCCCCCTTCGGCACTAAAATAGGGCCTTTAATATTCCATTAAAATAATAGTATTGAATTAATGCATAGAATTTAGACCAAGCCTTGACGCGGTTTTGTGCACTTATTATGTCCCTATGGGACATAAAGTATTGATTTAAAAAAAAAATCAGTCTGTACTATATTGTTGTCGTCGGTTTTACAGGATGACTTTTTCTTGAGCTTTGGAGTGTACTATGCTAACTGGTTTTTTTGGGTGTATAGGCATATGTCTGCGTCGAGATCTAGAGTGCATTGATTCACGACATAGATTACATCAGCGAACACAAGGCATGCATATTTAATTGAATTGAAAGGGAACCATGGTTTACCCTTGCAATCCTATGTCCATTAATGGATACCCTTCAATTGAATTCAATCTGTGCACCTTGTCTTGGTATACGTAAGCTACACCGCCACTTGGTTTACTCCAAATCCTAAGTTAGACATCAGCTTGTGCACGTCCAACTGGACACCAACAAAAACATGTTAGCTCAATACACTCTAAAGCTCAAGGCAATGTCAGACTGTAAACCTCAAATAAGAAACCAACATCATAGTACATGGACTAACTCTTATAAAAAAACTCTACTCTTTATGTCCCACAGGGACATAAAAATTGTCTCTTATTGTATTGTGGTGTGGATGATTTAAAAAAAGAAACAAGCCATGATAAAACTAATTTTCACAATTAAATCCCATAAATTCCATAAATGTAATTACATATCCACATGCCACTTCAGTAATTATATTTGTTATGGAGTTTAGCTTACAAAAAATTTGATCTCACCAATCACACTTCACCAATTAATTTTGTTTTGGATTTTGTCTTACAAAAAAATGGATCTCACCAATAAACAGATTTGCTAAAATGGTTGTACATATGTGTTACTGTTGTGGCTTGGATTCCAATCCTCTCTCTATGGCTTGGATGCCAATCCTCTTTATTTATTTCGGTAAACATTATCCATCTTGTAGGGAAACAATTAATGTTGGGGCAGCTAGGTTGCTTTCCATTGGATCTCAAACAACTTCAACTTCAAATCCAAGGACAAGAAACCTAGCCACTACAACATTAATTGTTGCTTAATAGGCTAGATATGTGGCGGACATCATAGTGACAATTATATCTCCAAACAAGTGTGTAATAGATTATGGCCACTGAATATTTATCTGCAAGGTAAGGGGCACTATCTCGGACTTCCCTACTTCGCATGGAAAAGAAACATTCATATGCATAATGTTAACATATACTAATTGGCAGTTGGAATTAGACTTGATACCAATAGACCCAGAAATAGAATCAACAATATCATAATACTTGGAAAATGTGACAATTGCAATCAAATTCACATGCTAACATACAACTGAAGAACAAATAATGGTGCAAAAAATACTGCTATTTTGTGATTATTGGACTTATAGACCTTTCCGCTGCTATAAGGACTTTCTCATGCCCTTGAATATCATTGTACAAAGTTCATAAAATGATTTTTTGAAACATCCTAATACGCCCACAAGTTTTGTGATCAACCAAAGCAAGTTTCCATTAACCAACCTAAACATTGGTTAATTCCAATGTGGTAGCACATATTGGGTTATTTAGGTATCATTAATAATTTTATTTATGAACATTATCCAATGCATAGTCAAGGTAGAGCATTCACTTGGCTGCAACTAAGTCCATACCAAAATTGAAGTGTAATAGTCACAAAAAATTCCATTTCCAAAACTGAAGTGGAATAGTCACATAAAAGTCCTTTTCCAAAATTGAAGTGAAGTGGAATATATTAATTGATAATTTGTGGAACATGTTATTTTGATAATTTGAAAATTGAGATGTAGTAATTTGATGTCTAGTTAATTTGATAATATTCAGTTGTTATGAAGTCACAATTGTAAATGGAGGTCACGAGTTCAAATCAAACCTGGCTTTACCCGTGTCCCATGCTTGCGGGGTGTGTGGGGAACCTGGGGGTATAGTGGTAGCAAGATTGGATCCCTCGACCCCATGTCACGCGAGTACCATCCCAGTCTCCAGTTGTCGATTCCCCTAGTTACAAATATATATATGTTTGGTTAAATTAGATCATTATGATTATTACTTAATTTGTTATAATCTATGATGAATGCCCAATTTAACATAGAGAAAAATGCCCAGAGTTAGAGATACCTCTAAAACTGAGTTAGATTATAACCCTAGATATACAAAGGGTTAGAAGAATAAATATTCATGTACAGATAATAAATAGAAGGTGCAGATGCATGAAGAAAACATAAGATTGTTTGTTCTTTTAATGCTTTCGCTAAAATAGGTTTGTAGATCTTAAAAGTTCTCGATTTTCTAGTGGCAAATATTAAGAGCTAATATTTTCCACAGTCATTTTAGAGGAATAAATTAAAGCCAATTGTACTATACCCATAGAATGTGATGAGTACAAGCAAAATTTTAAACATTGAACATTTATGTTAACCGATGATCTGATGTTGTTGTAACTATAAATAATGTAGATCCTCCTATACTGTTGTAGCTAAAAATAATACAGAATCTCCTCCCATGTTGATGTAACTAAAAATAATACAGGATTGTAAAAAGTGGGTTGTCCATTCCTTCTCATGCAATAAGGACTAAAGTAGGGCTTAGCAATGAGATGTATCCTCCATAATTTTTCTTTTCCAACGGGCATGGTAATAGCATTGGTGTGGGATGCATATACTCTTTACATAAAATTTCTCACCCGCCATCAATATGCTTGTTAAGTAGTTGACGGTTTCCATACCTGTTGTCACCAAGGATGCTTATCCTTCTGTCCATTTGATGGTAAATATGACTTGTCACCTTATGTCGTGTCATGCACACACAAATGTGTCTTGTATGGCCAAATTTCTATACCAAATAATCATGATGTTAATCTTTAATAAAAGTGTTAATTGCATATATTTATAATTTTGCGATATGAAAAATATTAATAAACAAGAACGAAAGTTGCAAGCAACAAATTCCCTTCCAATTAGAGAATGCATCGATAGGGCATGGGAAAGACACATTTGACAAATAATTGATAAGACACGAGGCACTATTGAAAAGGCCTCTGACGAACCTTAATTCATAACCTTCTGAAAAACATTGGAGGGCTAACTCATAGCCCTCCAGAATTAAATCGATTTAATGAGTGGTTTTTAGTTGGCATTTTAGTAATGTGAGAGACACTCACATTATGTGACTTTGGGGCAACATAATGATGGTGATATCATCTATCATTGGTAATGAATTAAAATTTGAATTCCCTCTCCTCAAACTATCCAATATTTGTCTATTGAGGATACTTGATGCAAACCCAACTCCAGTCAAGGTAATCATAAGTAAGGAAAATTTTGTTTTTGGCTTTGTAAGAGTGAATATCAAAAGAATTGATCATTAAAAAAATAGTAAAAAAATAGCGAAATGATCTGAGACTTGATAGTTGATAAATGATTTATATAGCTACTAGTGATGATATAATGAGGTATTGCTAGCAATACACTGCATTAGCACTGGACCTAGAGAGTGAAATAATTTAATTGTAATTGAGACTAGTTTGTGATATTAGCCCAAATCAATTCCAAAACGCCTATTTCATTGAACTTTGACATATTCTAGTCCAAGTAACTTTGAAGACGGGTCAAAAGTAGCCTTTCTGAACACCAAAATCAAGGTTTCTAAAGTGCAAAATCTAGTTCCAAAAGTGCCAAATCCAGGTTCTAAAAGTGCCAAATCCAGATTCCAAAATCATACTTTTCCTTTTGATATCGCCACTTTTGAAATTGGTTTTTGCGCTTTTTCGATATGATAAATATGATAATGGCCGAACTTTTAGAACTTGATTTTTCCCTTTTGGAAGGCTACATTTGACACTTCCAATACTTAAATTTTCAATTTTGAAAACCGATTTTGGCACATTGAAGCTTTGATTTTGCACTTTCGAAAACCAAACTCGACACTTTACAAGTATTATAATGACAGTGCAATTAAACATACTAGTACAAACAAACATTCAAGTGTATTATTTAACAAAATACTTTCATTTTTTTCACAATTGGCCTCACATCAATCATGCCATTCAGGTGCAGCAAGAAAGGACATAATCGATCTAACAAGAATGTGTCATTGACATCTTGGAAAGTATACATTTTTGGTATAATACAGTTCATTTCCTGGTTACAAACATGTTTTTATTTCGAGTCATCTACAATCATTGTATTTGTAGCATCCCAACCATGGATCAAAATGTCCCAAATTTTTTTTAAATGCTTGAGAAATACATAAGGATTTCCATCACCATGATAACCCTCTATGGATCTGCAAGAAAAATATTATTGTGTTAAAATTATTCTAAATTGTTCCCTTTCCAATCATGTTCTTTCTAATAATGTTGGAAAAAACTCGTCAAAATTTTCTTGTTGTGCAGATGTCCATAACCCAACTTCAAATATACTAAAGCATTTTTCAAAAAATTCCCTAAATCCTGGACGTATAAAATAATACTTTGTGGTTGATTCGATATATGGTGTTCATGGCAATCCGATTTTTTTTTCATGAATTGCGTGTAACAAAACTCCATTGAAATAAAAAATAATCATGGTTTACTAGTAACAAATCTTCTAGTATCCACAAACAAAAAACAACACACACAACCTAGTCAATAAAATATTGTGTTTCAATGTTTCTAAGTATATTGCTTGCCTATTCTGCAATTTTTGAAACACATCACTAGATACATGATATTATTTCCATAAATAATATGAGAACTGTCCAAGATAAATATACAAAAAAAATTTACATCAATTTGTCAAAGTTGTCAAAATATACAAATCACTAAATGAATTGTTGTCTGTATAATCTGACGATCATCTGAAGTTGAATGTCTTTAACCAACACCCCATTTTTTAACGAGGCCTGAGATGATTCAACAGAGAACACAACATTATTTTTATAGTTATTTCTCTCTCTTGTGAACCGTCAAATGTCCAACTAGTTGGCATTTTCAAGCAGTTTTCCTTGCTATTATCTGTTGAATGATATTGTCCTTCATCTATAAACAACATGTCCCTTTTTTTATATATATCTCTATATTGGATAAGTACATCCTTGAACAATTGTTTGTATATGTGCAGTACTTCACCAACATTATAGTATGCAGACATTGAGGAATTATAAATAGTAATATGTTTACATTGCTCTTGACCCCAAATAAATACAAAGTCTTCATTCTTCAACCATTCAAATATACCAAGGAATTTTTTAATTTCCATGTTGTCGAGTGAGGAAAACCACAAAGCAATGTCAAAATGTTCTCTTGCAACATTGATAATATTGGGGCTGAACATCCGCACATAATAACGATAGCAATTATGGACAATATGTGGTTGTTCGGAAAAATATTCAATGTTGGATAACATCCGAACTCCAAAGAGAAATCCCTCTACTCCCAGGACCAATAGTTTCTTTTGCGGTGATATCCGGACTGCATACAAAAATTGTGACTATATATATAACCACAACAACAACACTTCGTTTATGAAGTTAATGATCACAAACATGCAACTGTATATGAAGATTTTGATTTCCAAATATTAATACAAAAATCACCCAAAATTTCTAAAATTCAAAAGATTTAATAAAAGCATGACACTGAACCAATACTATGTTAGATTCAGATGAAACTAACAATGTCATCGAAAAAAAATAAAAATATTAAATTATTTAAAATCTCCATAGGTTACATATAGTATTTCCCTCTCTTGAAAGAGGCAATGATAGGTCACAATTGATAGCTACCACTCAACTAGAAGAAGGCATCGAAGGTTCTGATATCAGTTGATTCATGCAATTTACTAAAACCCTGCCAGAGTTGATGTACCAATTCACTATCTATCCTAGCTGACAATGCAATAAAGGTCTTACTCAAAATACAGTTTTTAGATGGATGTGCTTTCACGTAATCACCCTCCAAAACAATCATTGATGTATTAATTTGTGAATATTTCATTGGGAACTCCTCTCACACTCTCAACATATTTTTTTGTGTATTTCCTTCTTTATCATTGGTACATCTCTCTCGAAACTATAAAAATAAAATTTGGTCCCCATATGTTTTTTCTGCACTACCTGCCCTCAAAATTTTTGTAAACAATGAATTCCCCTCATTGACCCCACATTTACATGACCAAATCCCAACATTGAATTTGGAAAGACATAATCCCAAAAATTGTATCGCATTTGTTCATGACTCATATGAAGTTTCTTTGTGTTTAAATTCAAATTCACCAATAGTACTTTCTTCCCACTTTTTTACCTTTTTGTCTCCATTAGTACATTTTTTATTTCCCTTTTTTCCTCTTTTGGAGTAATTTTCTGTGACTCTCTTTCGAAATAGAAAACCTTCCATTTCTAATATCAATAACATTTTTGTATGGGGATGTACATAGAAATATTGTTTGTCATGATATATTTCAGAATAAATTTATAAGGTAGAAAATAATCTCTGTCTTTTATCTGTCAATGACCGACCGACATTTGAGTGGTGAGTAACATTGCTGGAGATACCGCATTTTTCCACCAAGCCCTCGCCTGGTTTGTTATTATCCAAGGCTCCAATCTCCGATGTCATTTTTTGGCTAATATCCACGGACATCATCGATCCCAACTCTTGTTGTGGATGATCCATATGTTCAAAAGTAATCCAATCATCTTGACCTGAAAATTTACAAGTATACATTTTATATAAATTTTTGCAAGTATTCAAGGTCACTATCCCCGTTCATAATTTAGTTAATTTAACCAGGATCTTTTAAAAATAAATTTGTATCTTCTTGTCCATATTGTTGTCCATATTGTCCATCTTGTCCACCAGTTTGGTAGTTCTTTGTGGATTCTCCATCACATTCAATGTCTTCATCAGATACTATATATTTATTGGACGATATCTGAGTGTGATATTTATTTAAATCTGTAGTAGAAAAGGAATTTGAAGAAGTTATTGAACATAACCGATCGAGAAAAGTAAAATACTATGAAATAATACATCTCAAAATGTTAATACAAATACCTTGGTTTATATCCAATTCATGATAGAAACTGTTCATAAATAGCTCTTGCTGTACTTTCTCCACAATATAAATAATTATTCTATCTGGCGACTCGATCAACAAATGAAGAACTCTACCTCCCGCATACAACGAAAGAACTGTACCTCGGGAAGATAACAGTATGGAAACCATGTGATCCCAGAATTCATGTGTCCTTTCTTTTTCAAAAACATGGCTTCTCGAACTATCATTGGTAACCTTGGACAAAGGTAAATCAATCATTGGTAGGTTCTCATCCTTCCAATCCATATCCATTTGAAAAGTAGACAAATTATCCTCATCCCATCAAATTTTCCAATACTGTATAATAGAGAATCCTATAAATAAGTCCTTTGAGAAATCTCTATAAACTCCCTTGGTAGGATTATGCATTACCATTTTTTTTTATTTCTTGCTAAAATGTGTGAAAGCTTTAGAAACCATACAAGAGTTTTCCATATCAGCTAAGAAAATACAAGTACAAGATGCTTCATTTGCTTCTAAGTAGTACAACAATGCAAGCATATGTTATTCTTTCCAGGCACTAGCACAATTGCACATATCAACAATAACAAGTTCATAGCTGATTTCCACACCAAAAAATGCAATGGATCTTAGTGTGTTGACCAAAGATGCAGGATAACAACATAGAAAAACAAATTGTGAACTATCTTTGACAGAGTCAATGTACATACCCATCCCCTCTTTATTGATATACATGTTCAATATTTTCTCAGCATCCTTTGGTAATTTTGTACCATTATCCTCTTCAGATTCTCTCTTTCTCTTTTTTTCCAGGATATTTTGCTTGCTTATCAGAGCATAAAATACTGCACAGTTGCTGGAGATGATTTTGATCAATTTTATAGATTTCAATGACATTATCGTCAATGATAATCTGTGAATGAAAAGTATGAACATCATGAAATTTGAAATATTCACAGATCGAATGCCTGATTGACCTCTCGTCCTTGATTTGCTTGCAATATTGATATAAAGTCTCTACGCAAACATTTTTTTCGACTGATGTGCTCAGCCAAACTGATCCGTTGATTATATTGTCTGCCACAATGGTCAATTCATCTTCATCAAGGTCACACAATGGTCTCAAAAAATTAGATCCATGATTATTTATTTTATTTTGAACAAAATCAACCTGAGTGATGCTCTTGGGTGAGCATGGAAAGGAACCACTTTTGTAAAGATCAAATACAGACATCAATTTGCTCTAAATTTGATCTGATGTCAAAACAAGAGTTAGCTTGTGTTTAAGGCTGCCCTTTGTTTGAACAGCAAAGATATCCATACATTCACCTTGGAAATCCTGCAAACATATAAAATTAAAGATAATACATAATTTACTAATTTCAAAACACAAGCATCAATATACGGACTTTGACTGATAAGAAGAAAAACTCTATACCTTCCAATCATCACTCGAAGCATTTCCCTTTCCCGAGCGGGATGGCCTATCAGAGGATATCCATTTCTCCCTTGCTTTTACAACTTGAGAAATGAATGGAGTGTCTGCAAATTCCTTGTTTGATAAATTTTGTTGTTTGCATAATTTGCTAATAACGTTTTGAGAAACATATTTATGTAGAGGACGAGTTGTTCAATGACGATACCTTGAATGGACCGATTGATATTTATCAGTTTCAATGATTTTTTTCTACGCTGAAATAGTATGATGTCCATTCAATATATAGAAATTTATTGAAGGCAAATTAATTTCCTCTTCACTTGTAGGAATAAATCCCAATTGGGTCTCCTTATCGAAAGGAAATAGAATAACATCTCTCAATTTTGTTGTAAAAGTTGAGACAAGAGATAAAACCATATTTTCCATGACCTCCTCATCAAGTTTTCGATATTGAAAATGCGGAGCTGCAATAACACATCTTGTTACATCAATATAAACAACTTTCTCATTGAATAAAAAGTATTTGATCTGTTCTTGTTGAACTTCTTTTGAGCTTTCGAATCTCTTAGTTGCTTTCCGCATCATTGCTTTAGAAGGACTTGCTTTGAGTGCTTTGAAGGAATATTTGGTCACATCTTTTTCAATATGGTTGAGAAATGATTTTCTAAGGTAGAAAATAAATTTTTCATGGTCTACATTTGTCAACTTCTTTTCAATATTCATGTAATGCAATACAGACGAGTTTTTCGTAGCCAGGATTCTTTTCTTCCATACTGACAAAATTCCTTTCTTCAAAGATTTGTAGTATTAATTCCGAACCGATTACAAACATCATATGAGGGAAAAACCCACCCTTGCTTCGCACAGGAAACCAGATCTGAATCGGGACCACTTTTCATTAGATCTGGTTTCAAATTACAAACCATAATATCAGTCTGTAGAAGGAAACACCAGTCTCTCTTGATCACTTCAAATTGAACAAGTAATCAATCGTCAGAAATGGGATCTCTAGATGTCAATATTCCAGCTCGAGTTGGAACTCATTCCTCATCCTTGAAGCATAATAGATATAAATCCAAGTACAAATTATCTGGTTCATCCATCTCAACATACCATCCATGCTTTAATAAACCAAGGTTGTGATCTTTTAACAAATCAAGGAACGAGATTTCCTAGTATTGACTAAGGCTCAACAACGTAGACATATTTTATCTGCAAAACAGTAAATATTGTGTGGTTAATATAAGAATTCATAAAATTTCTATAATTATCAATTAGTGTTTGTATATTAGATGTATACTTGCAAATGTTCATGCGAATGATCGATGTAGAAGGAATGACCGCTCCTTTCCAAAATCAATTGATTGATTAAGAAAAAATCTGCTAGGATTATCCATGAGAGACCGAATGTACATTTTATATAGTCATTTGAGAAAGAATCAATCATAGAAGGAGCGATCATTATTTCATATTAACTGTCATTTTAATTTGGTATTTGTGCTAGAAATAAACAAATCAAGAATACTATGGGAAGTCACATTTCAATCAAGTGCTACTCCTTACCATTTAAATGGATATTTATTGTGGTTTTTAGAAAATGGATCGATTGAAGAAGGAGAGTTCGTTCCTTTTTCAAATCTACTTATGTCAAATTTATCTAGATAGAATATCTCCATGATATTCTTGATATTTGGAGAATATATGAAGGGGTGTATGATCTTTCTTGGGTTTTCTTTTTATAGTAGTTCTATAATACATAAAGGGTCGTTCGATCCTTCTTGGGTTCACCATTCTGGATATAGGTGAATTGTTGGATGACCATTCAAAGCTTCAATAGTTTTACAATTCTCTAATAAACGAAGGGGCGGCCAATTTTTTCACTCCATGATATTCTTGATATTTGGAGGATATAGGAACGGGTGCCCAATCCTTCTTGTGTTTACTATTCCTAATAATCATACAATACAAAAAGGGTCATCCATTCATTATTGTGTTCACCATTCTAGATATAGATGAATTGTCAGCCTAGAATTCATAGGTTGAATAGCTTTACATTTCTATCATAACTGAAGTGGTGGATGACCCTTCTTGTGCTTAGTATTCTTCCAGTGTTCACCATTCTGAATAAAGATGAATTATCGACCTAGCCTTCGAAGGTTGAATATTTTTACATTTCTCTAATAAATGAAGGGGCAACTGACCCTTCTTGTGCTTAGTATTCTTTTCGTAATAGTTCTATAATAAAATAAGGGCCAGTCGTTCCTTCTTTTTTTCACCATTCTAGATATAGATGAATTGTTGGATGGCCATTCATAGCTTCGACAGTTTTACAATTAAGTCTACTAAACGAATGGGCAGCCATTCCTTTCGCTCCATGATATTCTTGATATTTTGAGGATATAAGAAGGGGCACCCAATCCTTCTTGTGTTTACTATTCCTACTAATCCCGCAATATAGGAAGGGCCAGCCATTCATTCTTGTGTTCACCATACTGGATATAGATAAACTGTCGGCCTATCCTTCGTAGATTAAATAGTTTTACATTTATCTCATAAATGAAGGGTTGGCCAACCCTTCTTGTGCTCAGTATTCTTCCAGTTTTCACCATTATGGATATACATGAATTGTTGTCCTAGTCTTCATAGGTTGAATATTTTTACATTTATCTCATAACTATAGTTGCGACCGACCCTTCATGTGCTCAGTATTATTTTCATAATAATTCTATAGTACACTGAGGGTCAATTGTTCCTTGTTGTGTTCACCATTCTGGATATAGGTGAATTGTTTGATGACTATTTGTAGCTTTGATAGTCTTACAATTCTCTAGTAAACGAAGGGGCAGCCGATCCTTTCTCTCCATGATATTCTTGTAATTTGGAGGATATAAGAAGGGGTGCCTGATCCTTCTAGTGTTTACTTTTTATGCTAATATTACAATACAAAAATGGTCAACCGTTCATTCTTCTGTTTACCATTCGAGATATAGATGAATTGTCGGCCTAGCCTTCGTAGATTAAATATTTTTACATTTCTTTTATAAATGAAAGGTCGGACGACCCTTCTTGTACTCGGTATTCTTCCAGTGTTCACCATTTTGGATATACATGAATTGACAACCTAGCCTTCGTAGGTTGAATATTTTTACAATTGTCTCATAAATGAAGGGGCAACTGACCATTCTTCTACCCAATATTCTTTTCATAATAGTTCTATACTACAAGAAGGGTCGGTCGATCCTTCTTGTTTTCACCATTTTGGATATAGGTGAATTGCTTCATATAGGTGTTCACAATTCTCTACTAAACAAAGGGGCAGCCAATCGTTTCTCTCCATGATATTCTTATATTTCAAGGATATAAGAAGGGGTTCCCGATCCTTCTAGTGTTTACTATTCCTACTAATCCTACAATACAGGAAGGGTCAGCCATTCATTCTTCTTTTTTCTCTCATAAATGAAGGGTCAGATGACCCTTCTTGTCGAAAGTTAGAAGTCAGGACAAACATTTTTTATATGTTATAACTTAGCTAATGTCCCGATCCCTACTATTTACTGCGGAAGTCGAAAGTTAAGAATTGTCGGCCTAGCCTTCGTAGATTAAATATTTTTATATTTCTCTCATAAATGAAGGGTCGACCGACCCTTATTGTGCTCAGTATTATTCTAGTATTCTTCATTCTAGATATACATGAATTGATGGCCTCGCCTTCGTAGGATGAATATTTTTTAAATTATCTCATAAATGAAGGGGTGACTAACCCTTCTTCTGCCCAGTATTATTTTCATAATAGTTCTATATTGCAAGAAGGGTCGGTCAATCCTTCTTCTATTCACCATTCTGGATATAGGTGAATTCCTAGATATAGGTGTTCACAATTATCTACTAAATGAAGGGGTGGTCGATCCTTTCTCTCCATGATATTATTGATATTTCAAGGATATAAGAAGGGGTCCTCAATCCTTCTAGTGTTTAATTCGGGAAAAACATTTTTTATATGTTATAACTTAGCCGATATCCCTATCCCTACTATTTACTACAGAAGTCGAAAGTCGGGAAAGTGATATTTTTATTTGATTTTACAAAGCTTGGGAAATTTATACAAATCTCACCAATTTCCCCCCAATTCACTCAATTGGTTGTCCCCATTCCCAATCCATTTACTTCTCAAACAGTTCCCTTAGTCACTGTCCTCGACTCACCTTCTTCCACTACTGAGGTTGTGGCAGATTTTGCTGAAGATGCAGTTGTGTCTCTTGATGATTATTTTTGGAGCAGGACTGAGAAAGCAGTTGTTAAGAGAGGATCTAAAAGGTCCAGGGAAGGAACAATTGTTCAAAGCACTATTCCTGACCAAATCATTTGGAAAAGGACATCCACAAATATCAAGAGAGAAGCTGTGGAGATAAAAAATTCCATGGGAGCCTTTGCTGGGGATAACTGTGACACAGTTACCTCACTCAATAAGGAATTAATGAAAGAGAAGCCAAGATACAAGATTTGCAAAAAGACAAAAATGATTTGGAACACTAGTACCAAACTCAGTTACAGAAAATGCAAGATTAATATGATTCTCAAATGAAGGATTTGAAGCATGAGAATGAAGATTTAAATAAACAAGTGCAAATGGTTAATGAAGAAGCTAACAGGTATTCCAAAGAATTGCAGACTGTGAAGCAGCAGCTTCAACAGGTTCAAGTTCAAATTGCTAGTTCTTCATTTTCTAATTTAACAGAAGATGAGTTCAAATAATTTGCATTCATAATCAATGATGATTATAACAAACTTCTTGTTGAGTTGTTTGAAGGCCTAAACTAGATCCATGATGATTTTAGTTCATTAGAGCATCAATATGACATTCTGTATGATCATATTCAGAACATGAAAGCTGCCTCTAATGCATATAATGAAGTTCTGGATTGGTAGAGGTTTATTAAAGACAAACCAGAAGGAATCCCAATTTTTGATAATGTCAAAATTAGAAGGATTCACATTTCTATTCATTCTTGGGAAAACATTTGTGAAGTGGTTGAATCCACGATTTATGAAGGACAAAATGCCGGTAGAAGACAATGATTTGCTTCAGATGATTTGCTGGAGCAACTTAAGTTTCCTTTCATGGATTAATTAGCCAATGCATTGCCAACAAAAATCATGATTGTTGAGGTGGAGAAAAGGCATGCACAATCCAAGGAACATATCAAGTAGTTGAAACAAATTCATCTCAAAGACATCAAAGAATTGATTAAGTTTCTAACTTCTTTGGGATTGAAGGTTAATGCATTTTTGCAAGATTGGATCAAAGTCAGGAGAAAGCAGGTTGAGGATTTTCTATGTAAAGCTTAGTTACAATTGGAACATGAAAAATACCATGATATTGATGATTTTTTAGATGTATTTTCCAAGTGGAAGGTTTCCCTAGCTCAATCTTAGCATGAATCTTTGTATGATCCCTTATTTCCTGGGATAAGAACTTCTTTCAACAATTTGTAATTATTATTTAAGAAGAATAAATATTATGTAATAAGGGGGAACCGCCAGGAATAAGAGACAAGAGCATTCTGTTGTACCAAGTATTTTGTAATATTTTGCAGTCTCTGATAAATATAGTAATATTTTGTAATATTTTTTTATCATGTTCTTCTTTTATCAGAATCTGGGGGGTTTCTGTTCATCTGTTGCCTAGATTTGTTCCTGATAGGATGGTATTACAGGAGGTTTCCCATCATACAGTAGATGATGGGATATATGGAAAATGCACCACTGTGAAAAGGAAGGCCTGGCCAAGGTTTCCTTTGTACATTGGTAATTTTTTAATTCAAAACTATGCTAATGCTATGCTTTTAGAAAACAAATTAAATGAACTCGAACTGGGAAAATGAGTAAAAAGGATGCATGAACCCAAAGGGATCATTGCGTATCATTTCACATAAGCTCATTTGAAAATCCCTTATGTGCATGAAAACCAGCCTGATGACTCCATCTATATGAGGGCCAACAGTTTTGAGGAAGTGCTAACAAGCATTAATGACCTCGATGAAAGGAATTTTCTCCATGAGGCTCAGATACAGCATAAAACTAGAATACATATGGAAAGGAATCAAATATTATAGACTCGGGAGAAATCCTTGAGGGATTCCATGGAGGCTCATGCGGGCTCTTATAATTCAAAGGAACATACTACTACAATACCAAGTGACAAGGGAAAAGAACCTATCATAGCAGATCAACCCCAACAAAAATTATAGAAATTGAACATTTTGGGACAGAGGGATGAGGCACTCAAAGGTAAATTGTATGTTTCTTCCCAGTCCATTTTCTCCATTTCCACTACTTTCAACCCTACTTTTTATGTAAAGGTTGAGAAATTAGAGTCTACCTCCATTGCAACAATCACCGCAATGGATAAAACAACTCCCATTATCATCAACCTAGACCAAGAGTCACCTTAGGAAACATTCCATTCCACTCAGATCTCACAATATTCCCCATTCCTTTCCTTTGTGGTTTCTACTATAGTTGATGATATTCCCCCACTAAGTACCTAGGTTTTAGCCACTCAAGTTTCACACTCTCTATCTACTCCTAGTACAATTGTACATACCCAACAAGATCCTTTCCCACATAATTTACCACACCAGGATACCATGAATGTAATTGATTCTTTTCTCATCTCTTCAGCTATGTCAACTGTACAAACTCAGTCAGGACACACATTCATTGATATCCAATCATATGATTCATTGTCCTCTATTCCTACCACCATTGTCCTTACTCAGTCAAGTCTGCCTCAACAAAATGAAATTATAACAACTTCAGGTTTTCCAGAGATATCACAGATCTCATTGCAAGTCCCTCCTACTTCATTAATCCTACCACTCCCTTTGCCTAATCCAAGTGCTCTCATGCCATCTTTTTCTCAAGAATCAATAGATTTTGGAGAGGATACTGTAGTTTCCCTTGGCAATTATTGTTTCAGCAAAAAACATAAAGAAGTCATCAGAAGATGAACTGAAAGGCCAAGGGAGGGAGAAATAAATATCGGGCCTATAGAAAACCAGATCATTTGGAAACATGACACATCTGATTTTATAAAAGAATCCATTGAGATAGTAGCAGCTATGGGAGCCTTTGTTGGGGCTGATTATGATACTATCTCAACTTTAAATAAGATGATGGATCAAGAAAAGGGCAGGTGCAAATATTTAGAGCAAGAGAAGGAGGTTTTGAATGATGATTTCTTAAAAGAAATCAATGAATTGAAAAAAAATTCGAGAAACAAATTGCAGAACATCAGAGACAGTGGATATTTCGTATTTTTTTCTTTATATTTAATGGATTTCTTTTCGTAAATAAATTTATTACTTTATCAATAGAAATATTAACCATAAAATTATTTATGAAGTTTAATCCATCTTATAACAACCTAAATTATCTAAATTAAAGAAAAAATATGAATATCAAACTTTATTTTTCCCAAAAAAATCATTCATCCACTAATTAACCTCTACTTTACTCAATTTGGCCAATTTGAACTATACACCATCAGGGATTCAAGGAAAGATTGACATTTTGACATGTTCAATGATGTAAACCTACCCATGCTTCACCCATCGCCGCTGGAATTTTATTAAAAATATATTTATTTAAGCTTAGTATTCCTTCCAACAGTTACAACATAGGAAGAAGTGATGTTCTTCAGGCCATGGCATTGCTTGGGGGACAATGTTGTGGATATCTTGGAGAAACAAAGAAAGAGTAGTAATGATGGACTCTATAGGACGCAAGAGATGCTAAGGTAGAGGCAAAGGCACTAGAATATATACAACGTCTTCCTCCTCCTCCCAGAGCCAGAAGAAGGATCAAGCGGTTCTAAGGTTCCCTAGAAAGAAGCCATTTCATCTCAGTCACTCTCTCAAACCTTGTACTTTTGATAAAACCCCCCCAAAAAAAATCGATGGAAGTTTAGAGAAGGCCACAGATAAGAATCCATCGTTTTTGTTGGGTGCTCCCATGCCATAGAAAAATGCAATCAAAACTCTTGTTTGAGAGTTAAAAATAGGGGCATTGCTATGTTCGTCAAGCAGGTCATTAATCAAACTAGACAAGAATTGTAGAGTTAAAACAATTATGTAGGTCACACCAATAGAAATAAGTGTTCAGTGTCCATTTATGCACCCCTCAAATCTCCGTGGACTACAAATTTCATCTTCCATAAAAGCAAGGATTTATTTGTCATTGTATTTTGTTCAATCTTATTTGCTAGGTGTTTAATAAACTCATATATTCATGTGTGTGTGTTATAGGTATGCAATGCTAACATAGTTTTTTTATTCTAAGGATGACTCCATCAAAATATCACAGCACATGATGAGAAGACGTTATGCATGAAGCAGGACTTAAAAATTGCTCTCTTGCATGATGCAGTGCTAAGAGGCAAGGACAAGCTCTCCAAAGTCGATAATACGTTCGATTTGCAAAAATAATTTCTTATCCGTCTAGTGGAATTTGCTGAGGCTCATCCTAAGGTGAGTCTACTCGTGCTATCCTATATTAGTAGTTTTCTTAAAACTATTATAGCATGATTTCTAACTCGGTATGCACATTGTGCACTTCATCGATTTTATTGTAGGGGGATGATGTTCTAGAGGAAATCCTACCAGATCCTTTCAATAGAAAATATTAGCTACCCCCACAAGTTTCTTTCCATATATGTAACATCCTTTCATCAGCTAGACGTGTTGTTTCAAGTTTTCCCAACCATCATCAAGGAGAACACCAACCCTCTATGATGTCTTGAGGCATTTTTCTTAGATAAAATCCACAACTCAACCACGTATAAACTCATCATTCCCTCTATCGAAGCAAGAGCCATATTTGAATCCTCTTTCTAAGATCCCTGAAACAATGAAGCCATCTAGGTTTGATGGAGTTCATCCCTCATATCTCCATTCTCATATCTCTCCAGGGTTTAAGAGCCACTTTGCTGTCAACTTATGTCCCCTACAAATACTAAAGACATCAAGGAATCCAATGAATTAGAGTGTAAATTATATACTTATAATAAAACCCATTTAGAATCCCCAATTTGAAAGTCTTTCTGGTCTTTCCAAATGCCGCCTTTTCATTAGTCCCCTTCCAACACCCCTAACCGAAAGCTGGTGGCTGAAGGTACTATTGATTTAGACACCCCTTGTAAGAAAACACCAATGTTTGAGAATGCAACATCCCCTAAGCCAAATGGTCATTTCTCCCCTGTAATAGCAAGGGTTACACATCATTATATTGCTTTGAAAACATCTTATGATCATGTTTCCTCTACTGTCAAAACACTAGTTGTTAAATCCATAATGCAATCTAATATAAAGAGCCCCATTAGTAAGAAATCTATGCAATTTGTGAGTTTTTTACTTTTACCCAATGCACCCCCCCTGTTTGGTCTCCCATAAAACTAGGCTTTGCTTCTCCATGGTTCTCTCATCTTTCTCATCCCACTATGAAGAAATCTAACAATACCAATGTCAAAAGTGCAATAAATTTTAACAAACCAACAAAAGAGTCCTCTACCCCTTCTTGTGAATTGTTTGGAATATGTACAACTCCTTTGAAAAGAAAGGAAAAGGAAGAAAATTTGGATGATGACCTTCCTTAAAGTTTTCAATCTCCATATCCCCCTATGCTCTCTACACCTATCAAGTCTAGTGAATGGAATAACTGTGTGGATTCACTTCGGTCAACATCCTTGAGGGAAGCTACAAATCGATTTTCCATATAGAAAAAGAATGAGAAGGTAATGCAAAACCCCACATGTTCTGCTCGGTATCATAGGAAATCATTCTGCCTGGAGAACACTCTAGTGAAAGGAGTCCTCGAAACTCCACCTTCCATTCTCCCAAGGGAATCAGATTAAGTGTAGATGAATCCCAGTCACTGCAAGTTGAGGAAAATATGTAACACCTAGCCATAATACAAAACGAGGGTTCATTAAGTTCAATTTTTGTGCTTCTAGAGAAATATTGAAACCTTTCTATCATGTTATTCTCCACTAAGCATTTATTTTCATATTCCATTTTGGCTGTTAAAATAGGACCATAATCAATATTAGTCCTCTTTGGACTAATATTGAGATTATTTCCATCTTTCGTTGAACATGAAAACATTTTTGGATGTGGGATCTCCCCTATATGCTTTTCTCTATCCTTCAGATTTCATGAAATTTCAAACCCAATGTTTGAGTTATTTGATTTTGTCAAAATATTAAATTTTGTATTGCTTGTTATACTTCTAGATTCATTTATGTCCAACATCCCTGTAGTTACTTCCCACACTACACTCTTACTATTGATATTTGTAGTATTAAACTCTTGACTTGGCATCTCACTTTTGGTATCAATCTCCTTGTTTTCCGTGGTATTAGACTCTTCCACCATCATTGTCAAAAATTGTTTCCCCATGTTTTTCTTCTCTATTGGCTCATTTACTTCTACTTGAGTAGAAATATGGCTTTTATTACCATTTTCAAAGTGTTTCTCATGTTCCCATTATCATTTGGACTTCCTTGATTTACTTGTTTCAATGTAGGGATCTCTCAATCTCTTTGATGTGGATCTTCCGAGATTTACATTTTTTTGTTTCTACTAAGCATATTCAATTTCTTTGCATTCTACCTATAAATGGTAGGAATCCCCATAGGAAGCAATATCTTTGCAGTTATTAAACATGTGATGGGTGTTTTATTTCCAACTTACCTTTACGTTGTTGCTATCTAAGTGCCTTTGAATTTATAGTAAACCCTCGCTTTCTTTCATAATGTTTCCTTACCAACTTGTTCTTTTCTACTTTTACGAGTTGTTTCTGTTTTTTAAGACTATCAAACCTCCTCAAGCACATACTTACATCCTAAATCTCTCAAGGTCTCTTTGACAAGCCATCAAACATCAACGAGTTGTGACATCCATCACCATTGTTTGGATTCCTAGAAAATTTCTTTGAAGTTCCTTTTTCATTTGGTTGTAAACGTAATTGAGATATATACCATTTATCTATACACAAGAAAATATATTTTACATGTTTATTGGAATGCATAGATATCATGCTTTCTTGTTCCTCATTCAAACTATGGTTACCATCTTCTTTCCTATGAAATTTTATACCAAACAAATCATGGTCCCCTTGGCCACTGAAGAAGAATGTATCATCCTCGTGCATATATGGATTAAGATCACCATCCATCGATAGTCTTAAATTGATTTTAGCAACAATTCTTTATTTAACACATGATGCAATGAGTTTTGCAATCTGAATTTAACATATTCATTAATAATTGATGGCATGAGCAGTGACAAGGAATCTCCACCCCAAAAATTTATCTTGCCGATAAAAGTGGGAATCACTTGCAACTAGCATGGTGCTTGCAAAACACTAAGTTTCTCAATCCCAACTTTCGTTTTTCTTATTGCAAATAGTGGTCGATGCTCAATATCAAGCACATCTTCCATATAAGCATGATAAAATTTCTATGCAATGTTTCAAAATCAAGCACATCTTCCATACAAGCAAAATAAGATTGGAGTACTTATTTTTATGCAAGGTTTTAAAGTTTATTGCCTTATGCTTTAGATGCATGCTTTTTGTACAAATGTTAAATAGTCTTTACTGATAGAGGTTGTACAAATATATCATCTAGCATGCCCAACATCTCCAATATTCTACAAGTACAATCCTATCAAGGTATGCATTATGCAATTCCTCATATTGTGCAACTTAGATCCAAACAACTTTACAACTACTCACATACTTCCTTTGACATTTTTGTTAAATCTAGGTAATAGAGTTTTGTATCAAACATAGCTAAACCAATATTAGTCTTTGTTTTATCATCTTTGATTCTGCATTCCGTTAATTTTTCATATTCATTTGTGGGTTTTGTTTTTTATCCACTAACAATGCTCCATACATTTATTTCATTAAATGCAATGTTATCAAAAAATCAATGGAAAAAAACTCACTCATGGAAAGTGAAAGTGCAATTCTAGGATATAAAATTCTAGTATGTATTTCCCTTGTTTTTATTGTACAAGACTTTCAGTTTCAAAAAATACTCTCTATTTCTAAGAAAAAAGAACACTATTTTCTCTGCACAAAAAAACTCTGGGGAACAAAATAGAAATTAATTGTACATTCTCCCTTTGAATCACACTTCTCTCAACCCATTTTGGTAGACATATTAGAGCTACATCTCACATTTTTCATATGGTTGGTTTCTTGTTTTTTCTAAGTTAGGGAATGAGTATGAGTGGCCACTAATATTTCTCTATTTTCCTCTATCCTTATTCTACATGTTGGGCTCTTCTCCCCTCTATCTACATTTATATTCAGGCTTATGCATTTATGGATTTAACATCTTCACAAATGAATTCATGTATGGGTATGCAAGATCTTTCTAAAACTATTTGGATATGCATCTAAGTATGCCTTTGATTCTTCTATGGTGAACAAAACACTCAACTAATAAAAATCAATCACTTATGGCCACATTGCAGGAATTGGAAATAACATAAATTTGTATCTTAGTGTATCCCTTGAATTTTCCTAGACATAATTTGTGTGTGAGTGTCTTTCTTTTATGCTATTTATCTACTACATTCTAGTAGTACGTTATACAAAGACAAGTATATCAGTAAAATCATAAACAATATCATTTGCAACTTCGAATTAAGTATAACGGATTGATAATGTTTCAAACACGTGCCATATCCAAGGAAAATTAAGAGATGTAGTGTTTCACTCATTACCACAAGTTCATGAAGCATCATTAGAAATTACAATTAACACATGAATACAAGTGATACTCCCACATATAGTAGATCAAAACATCTTATGATTCATCCCAAGTCCATATAAAAAAATAGTCTTGACATTGGAAATTTTAAGGTCATGAACTTCTAATGTATTTTTTGGAAGAATTTTTTGATATTTCAACACCAAATGGTTAGGCATCTGTGACTTATTCTGCTACTTATTTTTCTGAAAAAATAAAGAAGAAGTAAAACAAAGCATTTTGTGTGTGCATTGAGTTAAATAAAGTTCAATTGTCTAGAAAAAAAGGGAGACTTGTTGGGAAACCATAACATTTTTCTCATTGCTCCATTTTTAATTCTTTTTTATTTTGTTGGAAAGAGAATTTGTACACTAATCCAAATACCTAGCTAATGAGAATTAAAGCCTCATAAAACACATGTTAACGCCCCCAAAAAAGCATTAAAACTCATCATCCAGAAAAGATTTATGCATAAGAGGGGAACCCTCTATCATATAGATAAAGAATAAAAAACCCTAATAAATTAGTAAACTCACTAAAGATCTCACTAGGCCCTAATTATACTAAATTGACCAATTTACAACTATATCACTTACAATTTAACATTAAATTATAAGTAAAATGATTCATATACATAAATCCACCTAGAATAGATATTTTGGTTAAGTACAAAACAAGTTACTTTAAAATAAACATCTCATAACTAATCTTAGCATAAATATTAATTATATTATGAAGAGCACTCAAGAAAAACAAGAGTTGCGTGCAGCTTAGTCCCTTCCTTTTGTAAAAAATAATAAAAAGAAAAACAAATGATTGAATATCATTCATTTTTTTAAACATAAATTCTTTAAAAAAATCATTGACACATAATTCGCACATTACTGCATGATTGACATTATTACAAGTATATCAATCATTGCCATTCTAAATGTATGTCACAATCTTACAAAGACTAATAGTAAAATGTACTATGGAAAATAACATAATTATATGGTAGGATGTACCATGGCTATCTGAAGTTGTATACATCATTACATGGTGATGTGCCATAGATACTATAAAATACAAAATGAAAAACAAGTAATGTTTTAATGTTTTAAAGCTAAAATCCTCTTTGGAATAATCTTCATAAAATATTGCAAAATATTTCCCTATGTAGAGACAAATTACTCATAATGATTTTATGATAAGATTGTCCCCAAAATGAAAAATGAGTATGAACTATCATCACAACAAATTTCAAATTCATTCAAAATTGATGTTTAGGATTTTGCCAAAAAAAAAATTAAAGTTTTAAGGTCTCCATGTTTTGAAAATTATATGTAAGTTTAAGTTTATTCTATGAGATTTATTTTCAAATTTAGAAATGTTGTGGAAAACTGAGTTGTCTTATGTTTCCAATGAACAATTTAAGTATAAATTTAGAAAAAAAAACAAATAAATAGTTTAATTACAATTCACACGAGATATGTTATAAAAACCAATTTAATTTTTTAATTACATTTAAAAAGGACATCACAACATTTCACACAACATGTTACATATGATCCAATATTAATATTCATTTCATTTTGCAAATATGTAATATTCATATGTATGAACAAATAACATATTACTCATAATACCATCATCAATAAATCTGAGAACATTGTTAAAATGTCTCATTCAATATTTTTATGAGAATAGCCTAAGCTAATTTCCCATCCATTAGTTCTCTCTAGTGCTACATTCTTCATTGTTCAAAGTGATGATTATTACTCAACAGAGCTAAAAGATACCATAATTTCAAACATATAAGCATATGGGACACACACACACACACACACACACACACATATATATATAGATATATATTCATTCTCAGAATTTCAAATATTACTCAATATTATTATTACTATCAATGTGCTTAACGGATTATGTACTCCATGTACTCAATACGATTATTACTCAATGGAGCTAAAAGATACCATAATTTCAAACATATAGGCACATAGAGCATATATATATATATATGGATCCTCAAAGATTACATCATGCCTGAAACCAAGCATGGAAAAGAGGATATTAAGTACCATGAACTTTATAAATCTCCTGGAGAGGAGCTTCCTCTCTCCCATGTCTTGGATTACCTTGCAAAGAACCATGACAAGTTCCAAAGGATCCTAATTAAAAGGTAGATGCTTCGGAAGGATGTGCTCCTGGCCATAAAGACGACTACTGCATATTTTTTGGATAATATTTATAATAGTTTTGTATTTAAGCCGTGTTGGCTTTTGCTAAAGAGGAATTTTAAAGGTTTCATTCATAGTGTCGATTTTTTTTTTTTTTTGGCACTCATACCTTGAGCAGGCATCATTTTTATATTTTATTCTTGGCTCTCACATGGAGCACACATATATGCACATGTATTCCAATCTAAGATGAGTGATTAAATGAAAGCATGACCGACATAGAAAGTGAAGCCTATAAAGGCTTAGTATTCCAACACATGGTGGAATTAAAAGGATTTATGTGTTTGAATGTGCACACAAAATCAAAGGGAATATACGAATGTTCAATATTATATTCACCATTTCTTTAAAAACCACCCAAATAGCTAGTGATGCAAAGACCGGATTGAAATTCTATAACATACAATGTATAACCCTTAATATTTGAAAAATATGGTGAAACATCATGCCTCTTCGATGTTCAGTATGACATAGATAAATTACGATACTCCTTTCTCTCTGGCTTTTCACATTACAACATATAATGCATGTACAACTATATACCATAGATTGCATCGAGCAGAAGGATCCAACACAGCTTAGAAACAGAGAATCAATATACACTGAAGCATTTAAAATTTGTCACTTTCCCATGATTAATTCTTCCTTGGGCACACTGGTAAATTAAGAATACATTCAATAAAAACTGTATGATTCTTCCTTGGGCATCACTAGTAAATTAAGAATACATTCAATAAAAACTGTGTGTTGCCTCATAGGAAAAATGAGGCTTGCCTGGTAAATATCTGCATGTATAATTGCTAGCTACACAACCATGAAATAAAATCTACCAAGCTATTGATCGCCATTTTATCACAAATATGCTTCTGCTGCTAAAAAAGAGAAAGAATAGATTTGCCGACAGTCCTCGATCTAAAATTGTGAAAATTAAAAGAATTCATATGATATTAGCAAATCTATTTTCTAGTTAATTCTTAGAAGGAATTTAGAAGCATTTACTATTTACATTCATACAACCTTACTATTGATGAATGGAAAAAGATGTATACACTTAAAAAACACTTTGTCTGAAACCCCAAAGACAATTAAAGGCAACAAAAATATCATTCCAGATTGGATAAGTGACTTGCATTGAATTCAGAAAATGGTGAACAAATTTTTGTCTACATGCAATCCAGAGTTATGAAAATCAAGAGCTCCACGTCCACGAACAGTCTTTCAAGACCTGGAAAATTATACAAGGAAATTGTCAATCTTACCAAAGGTTTCAAAATATGTAGAATGCTTAAAGATTCAACTAGGAGAGTTGTAAAAGTAAATGTTTTCTGTGCAGATTTATGCATTGCGGTCAATGTAGGAACATATAGTTTCTGCAGGGGGTAAAAATATAGAGTGAAATCTTCGATGACTCTGGAGCAATCCCTGACATATGCTTCAAAAAAATGTTCAGAGAATGCCTCTATGTCTGCTCCGAAGGGAAAGGACCCCAAGCTCTCTCTTCCTCCTCCCCCAGGTCATTCCTTTTCTATTCTCTGAATTTATTTTATTTGGTTCGATAATGATAAGCTACGTAATTGTCAAAAATTAAATTGTACATAGGTTTAGTATATTGCCGGCTGAGATTCGAACCTTGTCCTTTCTTCTGGATGTAGTATAGCACAAAGGAGATTTTATAATTGTAGAAGCCATTCCAATACTCAACAAAAAAATAGGCGTATAGGATTGTTGTTTCACCCACCCCACAACATGTCCCAAGAGGAATGAAAGAGGAAGGGAAGGCTAAGCAAGCATATTAACATCAGACACCACACCTGCCCTTGTGCCACTAACTTTCATTTTCCCAAATGTTCAATTTGCTTGGTTTAGCTATCTATTTCTGTATATTTTCTTGCATAATAGTTTTACATGGCTTAGGCATTTCCCTTCTAGAGGAAGGAAAGGCCGAGCAAACAACCATACTCACAACACAACCAATCAACCATTATGTTAGTAGGATACACCACTTATTTCTGGCTGGAAGTCCCTACAAGGACATTAACTTCAATGTTTGAAAAACTCTACTTTATTTAGGCTAGCTGCCTATTTGCTTGTGTGATTTTCCATGCTCAGGCATTCCAGTTTCAGTTCTGCTTCACGCTTCCAAGTATTTTTATTTCTAATTTGTGTATTTATCACATCCTGTGTTTTCATTTGATACACTGTAATTTATATGCTTTTAAAAGGTGGTGCCCATAGATTGAATGCTAGTAAGCCATGCCTTCTATCAGAATAGCATATAACTACTATCAACATAGAATTAAGTGTAAATCTAGAAACGAAAGTAGGGAAAACTATGAAAATTGGACAACAACTCCTTTTTGCTTGTCCCATAAGTATCATTTCCATGACATCTGATATTCTGAACAATTTGTATTAACTGCGGCAATGTGTGTTTCATGTGTGGATTGTATTAAATTCACAAGGCTCATAATAACTTAAAAATTTTCCCTAGTGTTCTAAATATTAGGAATACAAAATGCAGAGTTGATAAGATCCAGACATCAAAACTGCGTGTTACAAATAAGAATTGGTATACAAAGGCGTTGAATTTCTCTGCCATTTATTCCTGACATTAATTTTTTCAAAGGAAAAAATTGTAATTTTATATTATCAAGGTGAAAACAAAGTTATTTTCCGAATGTACATAAGCACTAGGAAATTAAAAAATAGATCAAAACTGTTGAAATAATACTTGAACTCTTTGTATCAGATCTAACCTATCTCTAATAAGGTTAATATAAAAAATAACAAAACATGGCCTAATGCTTTGCTACATTTTTCAAAATATCATCTTCGGAAAAATCATCAAGGATATCTCAAAATAGAAGCACCTACTTAATATGATTAGTACATCAAAAATTGAAAGAGCTAAATAAGTCAATAAGTAACTGAATCTGAAGGCTATCATCTTCATGAAATTGGGGTGATTGCATCCTTGCATCAGTCTCTTCCACCTGCAGGCTACCTAATTGCCTTGAGAGTGCTTCTCTAGATAATACATTAGCTTCAAAATGAATTGTTGATAGACATGATCGAAGAGATGTACTGCATTCAGGATCTGGTCCAGAAGAGGCCTTAGAGTAAGGTTCTGGAGCCTAAAAGTCCTTGAACCCTTTTAATAACCAACTTGGAATCGCCCATGAATTGAAGACTATATTTTTGTCCATAATCAGTTTGAGTAGATTGAGGATTGCATGCATTTCTGCATGCAATCCACCGGCATGTATTACTCATTATAAGTTGAATATAAACATACATAGGAAAAATCCATGGTAGTCCTCTCAACACCACTCATAATTAAACATACCATTAACATAACCTTAGCAAAAAAATAAATGATTTTAAAACCCCAATATCTTGGTCATCCGATCTCTAATTTGGTTGATTTTGTTTTTGAAACCATGAATTTTTCGACTAGAATTCAAAACTGCAATTTATTTCTGGATATTTTGCTGAAAAAGTTTCAAAAAACATTCATGACCCTCATTTTTAATGTTCTCTTTTATTCCCTTGTTTGGAAAATGCACCACAAAAGCAAAATTAACTAGCTTTGATACCAACTTCAAGTGTTCCAATACCTTGAATGGAACTACTCCAACAATAAACAACAACGAGATATTACAAAGGATTGGGGCCCCTGCATACCAAAGGTTGGAATGCACCAGTAGTTCCTAAATGGTGGATAAATACATCTCCATGTAATTGGTACTCAAATGAGTAACAAGTTTTGATTGTAAATAATAGGATGAATGATTACAAGTGATGAGGGAGATAACTAATATTGATATCCATGTGAATATCGATAACTAAGACTCTCAACTAAGTTTTGAGTCATTAATTAACTCGAGCACTAGAATTATGAGCTTACAAACAAAATATATCATGTAAAGAACATGTTGTGTATAAGTACACAGCAAAAAAGTAAACAATTCTGAATCTCTAGGGTCTATCCATCAGGTTTCCAAGTAGCTTAAGCAACTGCATATCCATGTTTTGTATTTTTCTCAAGCTAAGAAAGAAATGCAATTTTAAAACTGATTCCCAATTATGTGCTCAAGATGACTTCCTATTACATGGTAGGACTATGCGAGCATGTGAATCAGGTAATTTTTTGACATACTTATTTGTGTGTGAGGCTTGAGCATGCATACGGATGAAAAGGTCAAATTCTTTGCACTCTTCATATGAAGCTACTTACTCACCTTCTGAGAGGAAGGTTTGTGCCACTACTTGATTCATCATTGAGAGGCTGTGGGGAAACTTGGCTTGAACCTGGACTTGCAGTGCATAAATTTACTCCACTACTATTTCCAGAGCACATGTTCGGACAATCATCATCAATGGGATGTATAGCAGGTGCAAGTACTGAGCGTCCTTCCATATAATCAGATATAGATATAATGCCTCCCCTGTTTCTCCCATTGGTGTCAACATGTCCCATCATACGGGTAATACCAGCAATACCAACACTCACATCCTATTGAGCTTCCTGATCAAGATCTATTACTGCACTGTTGTGGGTTGAAAACCTCTCCCTAAAACCTCGTGTAGCCTTTGCAAAGGATTCCTTGCACCTGCAAAAGTACCATTCCAATGTTAAGATAAGAGGAAATGGCAGAGTGACTTAAAACAACCCATAGAACATAAAACCTAAATGACATGGAAGTAAATTGAGATTTAAGTGATTAAGGAAAGGACTGCATCTCAGATGGTCCTGATCTCTCATGATATTCCATGGAAGGCTACCCTGCAATTTTCTTGATTGAAAATTGTCACAAAAAAAAGAATAGGGAAATAAGAACCAAATGTCTAAATACCAAATTTTTCTCTCATACAAATTTAAGCAGCTATATCAAAAAGGAAATGCACACAGCATTCCAGATCCACCAACTATTTTCAACTTGATCCCAACAACTTCATAACGTGCCTCTCATACCTATTTGGTAAGGATTAACTTCTGCCATCCAAAGCTTGAGCAGTCATGCTTGCACTTCTGACTAAATGTGAGTCCAAATCAACTTGCATAGGCGGATATGATCTCTGCAATTGTTCATCCTCAACAGTTGCAAGAGGTGTAATAGGAATGGCCACATTCACTATTGCAGAATGCGCACCTTCAGAAGTCGTTGCTGGAAGGGGAGGCACACTAGGATGAGATGAAAACAACAAAATTTGTGGGTGACCTTGAGCAGAAGATCTATCGTGTGAAGTTTCCCTTCTAGTAAATTGTTGTGCCTTGCCCAAGGCAGCTGCAGCTGCCAAATATTGCATTATGCACTCCTCAAGCTCCGGGTCATCACTATTTATCTGAACCTACCAATTTTTATAAAAAATAAATTAGCAACTTAAACAATGGCCAGCATCTCAAAATCAATTATATAAAATGTAATTGCAGACATTGTGTAAATCCAGATCTTCAAAACAAATATGGGGAAAGATTGAAGTATTTTTAGGCATGTTCATTCTTAAGGTCCTTTCTTGGTCCATGGCTTCAAGTAACTCTTGGCTGTCAGGAAAAGAGCAATTAACAATATGTTATGATACCTTGGTCTCCATTATAATCTAGGTGAAAGGAAAATTTGACAAGTCTTTTCTAGATCATGCTTGAAGTTTAACTAATCATAAAAAACCTTGCAGGGTCCTTCAAGATAAGGAACTGTCAGCACATATGGCACTGCTTGCTTCTTTGAGCCCTGTAAGAAAGAAGCTTAATTTCAACATATATAGAATTAAACATCGCTCACAAAATCACAGCCTGCTCACGAAAAACAAGCTTGATTTGCTGTAGCAAGGGCTCTCACAGACAATCTATTATGCATTAAGTATCATCTGCCCAATTCACACAGAATTAGGTGCACAATTAGATGCAACTCTGGAATATAAAACCTAGTACCAAGGCAAATGGTTACAGAAGGAAGCTGCACCATGGAGAATTTACACGCAGTCAAATTCAAGTATAGACAAAAAGGAGGTAGGGCTATATTCTCAATGCATTCTATTTATTCATCCATGGCTTGTGCCCAAACATTATCTTCAATAACTTCTTCAATTGTTAGAGGATCATTAACTTGAGAAAATAATGCAAAAACTGAGAATGAATTAGGTGTACCAGTCTCATATATCTCGCACAAGGTTCTTATCTTTGTCGGAGTTGCTGGTGTCGAACTACGCGAGCTACGCAAACTGCTTGATGGAGTTTGCTGCGCACTTGATGTGCTTGTCGGGGTACCTTGAGCTGCGACTTGTGTCGAAGTTGCTTGTGCTGAAATGTGTTGCGAAGTCCTAGGAGTAGGTGGAGCTGCGCAGTTCTGATTCACATGTGGAGTCTCAACCACATTTTCTCCGTTGTCATCATGTTCAACATGTGACACAATTTTCACATCCTTCTCTACAGTTCCATCCCATGCTTCATTTTCCACAAACTGAACATCTCGACTGATAATAAATTTTCTTGCAACAGGATCATACAACTTGTATGCTTTTGTGTCTTCAGAATAACCAATAAAAATGCATTTCTATCCTTTGTTGTCTAATTTCCTTCTTAGTTCATCTGGAACATGTGTGTATGCTACACAACCAAAAACTTTTAAATGTGAAACACTATGTTTCATACTTGTCCATGCTTCCTGTGGAACTTTGTTCTTCACGCTCTTAGTCGGACATCGATTCATGATGTATACATCAGTTTCCACTGCTTCAGCCCAATATTCATTTGACAGATGCATGGCTGCCAACATAATGCGTGCCATCTCTATAATGGTTATGTTCTTCCTCTCTGTGATACCATTCTGTTGCGGTGTATACTGCGCAGTGAATTGCTTCTGTATGCCATGATTTTTGCAAAATTTTAAGAAATCATTTGAAACATACTCACCACCTCTATATGTTCTTAAGATCTTGATGCTGTAACCACTCTGCTTCTCCACGAGTGCCTTGAACTGCTGAAAACAACTAAACGCGTCAGATTTATGTTTTAGAAAATAAAACCAAGTTTTTCTTGTGAAATCATCAATAAATGTGAGAAGATAAGTGCATCCTCCCATGGACAGTGTTTGCATCGGTCCACAAATATCAAAATGCACAATTTCAAGTG
Source organism: Larix kaempferi (assembly GCA_027924585.1). Classification (NCBI taxonomy): domain Eukaryota; kingdom Viridiplantae; phylum Streptophyta; class Pinopsida; order Pinales; family Pinaceae; genus Larix; species Larix kaempferi. The sequence continues at coordinate 27,981,088 of BSBM01000370.1, read as the reverse complement.
GTGTGCGAGCTCTATATGACTTTCCGACTGGAAAAGTCTCTTTGTGTTGTTTTCCAAAAATACAGCCTTCACAAATTCTCTCTGGTTTTTCAATTAATGGCAATCCTTTCACCATGTCCTTCGTGTGCAGTAGCTTCAGCCCACCAAAATTCAAATGTCCAAATCTGAAATGCCATAACCAAGATTCATTCGTTATTTCTGTTTGAAACGCAGCTTGCATTTTACTACCTTTTTCTTCCGTTGCGCAGTGAATTTTTCCTTCTTTGCTTTCTGCTTTGAATGCAGTTCCAGAATTTTCATTCTGTCTTTCATGAACAACTTGAGTTGTTTTTCCTTTTATGTTTGGCATTATCCTCAAAGGAAACAAGTGATTGCTTGTCATTGGCACTTTGGCTATTAATTGATTGCTTGGATATATGTCTTTAATCATACAATATTTTCCTATCATGTGGACTCTGCAACCTTTTTCCATCAGCTATCCTATGCTCATCAAATTATGCTTCAAACCTTGAACATAATAAAAATCAGGCATATATTTCTGCTCCCCCTGTTTGGTTAGAATATCAACAGTACCCTTACCCAAAACAGTAACTTGAATATCGTTTCCAAGTGTGACATCAGTTTGAACTGATTTATCTAGACTAGAAAATAAATTTAAATTACTAGTCATATGATTGCTACAGCCTGAGTCTAAATACCATATGTCATTTGGAATTTCTTGGACAGCATTGCATTCAAGTGGAGATGCACATGCTAAGAACAGTGAGCTATTCAGAGCGTTGTTGTTGCTTGACTGAGCTTCACCTTGCTTTCCTTGGTCATACTGCTTCTTCCTGCATTCATATGCGAAGTGTCCATACTTCTTACAATAATGACATTGAATTTTTGATTTGTCATACCATTGTCCACTTGACTGAGTGGGAGTTTGATTTTGACCTCTACCAGTGACATGCGCAGGGCTGCTGTTGCGACCTCCTCTGAAAGAACTTTGTCCTCTGCCTCTAGAGTTTGATCCTCCTCTACCAGTGACATGCGCAGGGCTGCTGTTGCGACCTCCTCTGAAAGAACTTTGTCCTCTGCCTCTAGAGTTTGATCCTCCTCTACCTCTTCCACGGCTTATGGATGACTGTGCTGCGAATGCACCTTCTAGTGATGTTTCTAAACCACTGATTCTATGTTCATGATTGAGTAAGGAGGCTTGCAATTCATCAATAGTAAATGTGGGCAGATCTTTTTTTTCCTCCAGGGTCACAACTAAAGATTCAAATTTCTTTGGAAGAACTCTAAGAACTTTTTCAACAACTCTTTGGTCACTTAGAGTTTCTCCATGAGACTTTATTTGATTAACCAACCCAATAACACAAGTGTAGAATGATTCTACTGACTCTGTATTTTTCATTGACAGAGATTCAAAATCTCTTCTAAGAATTTGAAGTTTGGCAGTCTTTACCTTGTTCAAGTCTTGATAGGAAGTTTCCAGTGTGTCCCACACTTCCTTAGCTGACTGCGTTGCTGCTACTCTTGGGAGTATGGATTCATGTGTTGCTTGATGTATGTAGAACAATGCCTTTCCATATTTCTTCCTCTGTTCCTTTAGAACATCCTTCTCATCTTGTGTGAGATTGTTGTATGCTGTTAGATCTGCTGGTTTTGCATAGCCATGCTGGACTATTTCCCATACGTATTGACCTCTGAACAAAGCTTTCATAGTTAGAGACCAATATTCATAATTTTTACCAGAAAATATTGGAGTTTGCAAATTACCCAAAGTGGAAGCCATTCTTAATCACTTTTCCCTTTTGTAAATACAATTCTTACTTTCTGTAAACCAGGCTCTTACACCAGATCAAGGGAAAAGGGCGGAATCTACACAATAAAAAAGAATTGACCTGCACGGTAAATAAATACTTTCTTTTCTTTTCTTTTAGGACCTGCGCTCCACTTAGCAAATACTTTGCTCTAAATTATTTTGCCGAATAATTTTCTTCACAAATCACCTGCGCGGAAATTACCTGCACAATTTCACTTTTTACTGTGCGCAGGTTAACTATGCAATTCTACTTTTTACTGCACGGTGATTACCTGCGCATTTCGACTTTCTACTGCACAGGTGAACTTTGCTACGCAACTCTCTAATCTCGCGGAACTTGACTTCACAAAATACTTTGTGGAATACTTTACTTTGCATGAGCTTCGCACTTCATACAAATTACCTTTGCATAACTTCTTTTAACTTTATGAAGGTTAACTGCGCACAAGTTACCTTCGCATTCCTATTTAGCTGCGCACAACCCAAACTTAAAAAAACTTTGTATAAATGTATTTCATGCTAAAACATAGGAACCAAAACATATGTAGAAGTTACTACGCAGTTAAACTAGGGATTTTACCACCGTGAAATACTTAGAAATCTTGATTTGATTTACAAACCGTAAATGTAAACAACATTTACGCAGGTCAATATGAAGTAGATGCGTGAGAGGCATAAACCAACATTATTGAGAATGATTACATAATACTAAAGACTTATATATTACCACTGTAAAACATAGTAACTTTGCCGCACTTACAGAGAGATGAGTTTTACTTCAATCTTTCACTTCTTACACAGAGCTTGGGCTCTTCATAGATTTCACGGGATGAGTTTTTCCTCCTTTCACTCTTCTTCCCTCACATACATCTATTTCTGTATCTCTCATCTCTATTTAATCTTCTGAGAGTGATTTTCATTTATACAAAAACTAGGTTTGGCTTCTCCTCGAAGCTACAAAGTTTCATTAAAGGTTGTAATAAATTTCTACCTAAGAATTCTTGATATGCAGAATACTAAAGCGGTCACATAAATACTAATTTGACGTGCGCCGGATTGGCTGCAAACTGACTGGCTGACTGACTGAATTCTGACATTGCAGACTGACTGAGTGTCTGATAGAGCCGGCGCATATCAAATACGTTATCAGCTCATTAATTACAATATTCCAACACTATATATGTATGTCTTTGTACATTTATTAACATATAGAGTGTGTGCCTTTTTTGCATTTGTTTTCATTGTCCACCTAATAGTGGTATTAAAGTGCATTTCAGATCTTAGGTGCTTGTGGGATTCCCACAGATGGACAGATGAAGAATGAATTAGGTCCATCCTCCAGTATCAAAGTGTGTGCAAAAGTCTGCATAAAATTTCCCAAGAATATATTTCCAAGCCGAAGCCACCCTGGCTATTAACCTGTCTATCCATGGAGAGAGACATTGCTTGTTCGATCGAGTGTCCATTCAATCTATTTGCTAAAAAGGAAGTGTGTTTAGTAAAAAGAAAGTGCACTGGTGTGAGGGTCATAACCCTTAGTTGAAGGTAGAAGGAGAAACGAAACGTGCGGCCAAGGGCTTCATTGTCATTCTTGTTGAATTTTTCTGCCCGAAGGAGAGTAAGCCTATCATCGTCATTCTTGTTGAATTTTCCTCATTTTACTATGTTTGAGTCAACACCTCACGAATTCATTTCATATCAGTTCTACTCTATCTTTCGAAAACCATGCGCATCTATTTTCAGACTTATGCGACCAACCACTACCCATTTTTGTTTGCCATCCATTTTTGGGGTAAGATCCATCCCTTTGATTTGCAGTTTAATAGAGTTTAACAAACTTTGGAGGCGGTCAATTTGTATTTTGTGTCTTTTTGTTGGAATTTGTATTCTACTACTTCATTTTCTTAAGTTCATCGGCTTGAGATCGAATTAACTGCCAGTAGAAGCCTGAATGAATGTGGACCAATACAAAGGTCTGGTCAAACACGAGTGTTGTCCAGATTTTCATATTCGAATATAATTTCTTCTACAAGAAGATGCCATCACCACTCTTTTGTCTTGAGAGTGCTTCAATTGTTCAATTATGAATATCACGGGGAAAGAGAGTCATTGAGGTTGTGGATAAATAGCCACCTGTGATCGCTAAAGATTTGTTTTGGAGCAGAATCCAGTTGAGTTGCCATTGTTCACCGATGGAAGAATGCAAATCTAAAGAATTATGTTTCTGTTATATGACATAAATTCTTTTGCACTTGGATTATTGATATAGAGGCCATCTAAGATATATGAATTGATGTTGTGATAAAATAAACAGAAAATGCCTAAGGTATTGAGTATGTGCTACAGATTGAGTGGAATACATATGAATGATTTGAAAGAGAGAAGAATTTGATCATTTGTATGGTTGGACAATGGTAGAAGGATTGACTGTATCGGAAATATCAACGTTGGAGCATGAAGGCGTTGATGATATGCACCTACGTTGATAAAGTACAAAATGTTATAAAAGAGAATACTAACAAACCTTCTATGTGGACTGCTACGGATATACTCCAGGGTTTCGAGTCACCAGAAATGACAGGCCTCTATGTTGCAGGAGAAGATTACATTCAGAAGATGAACAATAGCCACAGATTTTATAGCTATGAACGATGAGAACTTATAATCTAGCTAAGACCATCTTATGAGATAGTTACATCAAGATTTGTTGGTTATGCACTACGGTCTTAATGATTGTATTACAGTTGCTGCAAAGTGGAAGATATCATAGTTTTTGGGTAGGCCGCATGCATTTCTAAGCAGCCCAGTGCATCGAGGTTTTCACAAGAAGCGACATTTGCAACGTTATTGAGTTGGATTATTATAAAAGGGAAAGAAGATCTACATGCCAAAAGAAAAGCCATTATGAACTTGTTTATGTTCAAAAATTTTAGAAGTTTGTGAATGAAGGACCAAGTAAACATTCTGAACCTATTTATGTTCAAAGTTTTCAGAAGATTGTGAATGAAGGACTAAGTAATCTGAACCTGTTTATGTTCAGAGATATCAGCAGCCAAACGAAGTTAATGCAGTTGATAGAACTTGTCATTGACATAGTGTGAAGTCAAGTTCCAAGTTTTTGTTATGAGCTTGTGACCAAATGGGAAACAAGTATGTAGCCTTGTTCCTAATATGATTTATGGTAATCCTAAAACCACCTCATTGTTGTTGTCATGGTCATCCAAAAACCACCAATCAAGTAGAAGACATAAAGTTCTGCTTGTTTACATTTTTCAGAGAACATATACAGTTTTTTATCTGTTGGGATATTTTATGGTCAGCTTGAAACCATACAACTTAGTATAAGTCTACATCTTCTGCTAGATTTTGTTTCAATGAGATTTTGAGCCATTTGTAGTTGTCCTTGTTGAGTTTTCTACTCTCTGAATTTGCTTGACACATTGTTAATTGTCAAGTATTGACATTTTCTCAGGCACTAACAAACTTATGATTGGGGGATGTTAAAGACTAATCATAGTTTGTTTGTTAACCTAACTATTGTACGGTTACATGACACTTGTGGTCTTTTTGTACATATCCAAGATAAATTAAACGCTCATTAATGTAATTCCTTTTCTGCCATTGTTGGTCTTCATGTCTTCTTTATCTTCTTCATCTATTCTTCATGATGTTCCTAGTGTTAAAAATATGATTAGAGGTTTTAACATCCCCCCTTAATCATAAGTTTTCCCTTTCCTGAAAAACTGCCACTACTTGAAAATCAACTATGTCAAGCAAATTCAGAGAGTAGAAAACTCGATGTCAGCTACTAATAACTAAAAATATCCTTGGCACAAAAAATAGCAGAAGACCAATTTTCTGCTAACCAGTGGTTTTAGGATGACCACTAACCAGCCAAAGCAGTGATTTTAGGAATACCATCAACTTTGTCAATCCAGAAGTTTAAAAGACTTATGCTAACCTCGCAAAATTTATCAAGAACCATGAAAGTGGTTTAAGGATGACCACAAACTCTGGAATTTAGGCTCAGAAGCTCAACAAAATTCCTGAATATTACCACACAACAATACTAGTAGAAGTTTACAATCTTCTACTAAATTAGTGGCTTAAGGATTACCACCAACTCTGGATCTTAGGCTCACAAGGATAAAAGTTCCATGGAATATTCCAACAACAAAATAACTAGAATCTCATGTATTCTACCCTAGTGATTGTTCTGATGTCTTTGGCTATCAATCTGATTTCAATACTCAGGAACAAGGTTGCTTGCTTGTATCCCATTTGTTCATATGCTCTCTTCAAAAATATTATTGCTTGTCAATTTCTTTAACAGGCTCGCTTAAAGTTGAAGCTTGGAACCTGACTCATACAATCTTATCCCCCCAGTTAGGGACAAGTTGGAAGATGCAAACTTTCTTTCTTTTTACTGTCATTTCCCCTGTCAGGAACAATCTGTAAAATTGAAAAGACAAATATCAAAGGGGCCTTGGTATTGCCCTCCAATCAACAAAACATAAAGAGCCATCAATTGTAGAAACTACACCCTGTAAACTGGGTTGTACATGAGTATAAACTCGCAAATAAGATCGTGCCAACAACTTGGCTTCCAAATGCCAAGGCTAAGCACATAACCATTCAAAACTTAAATGTTTCAACTGAAATTTCTTGTTCTTCTGACAGTGGTCGGAAATATGATTTTTCTTCCCACAAAGGTGACAGGGATGAAGATCAAAACAATGAGACTCAACATGGCCAACTCTTTGACAATGGTGGCACTTAAAGAATTATTTGTTCAAGCTATCATCATCAATTGTAGCTATACTATCATCAGTCTTAACTGCAATATCATTATGTACATGATTATTTCCATTGTCCATAAATTCTTCCTTTCGATTAGCATTAGCCATAAATCCTCCACTCACAACGCTAACTGGTTTACTATAATTAGGAATATGAAAAAGATGATCACATTTTTCATATCCTAAACCATATCGATTTCTTTTAAACAACAATTCTTCCCAAGGCCTTACACACTTGGTTGAAACCTTATATTCATTTTTCTTTTTAGTGATTTTATTTTCAGCGTTCATAAGTTTTTCATTCACATTAGGATCTTCATTCGTTATCCTAGTGTTCATATTCCTGATTATAGTAAACCAGATATCTTTGTGAGTAGAGGATTTCTGGCTGATGCTAATCGAAAGGAAGAATTTGTGGAAAATGGAAAGAATCAGTTACATAATGATATTGCAGCTAAGACTAATGACAGTATAGCTACAATTGATGATGATAGGTTGAGCAAATAATTCTTTAAGTTCCACCATTGTCAGAGAGTTGGCCATGTTGAGTCTCATTGTTTTGATCTTCATCCCTCTCACCTTTGTGGGAAGAAAAATCATATTTTCGACCGCTGTCAGAAGAAGAAATTTCAGTGAAAACATATAATTTTTGAATGGTTAGGTTCTTGGCGTTGGCGTTTGGAAGCCAAGTTGTTGGTACGATCTTATCAGCAAGTTTATACTCATGTACAACCCAGTTTATAGGGTGCAGTTTCTATAGTTGATGGCTCTTTATGTTTTGTTTATTTGATGGAAATACAAAGGCCCCTTTGATATTTGTCTTTTCAAGTTTACAGATTGTTCCTGACGGGGGAAAGGACAGTCAGAAACAAGAAAGTTTGCATCTTCTCAACGTGTCCCTGAAAGGGGGGATAAGATTGTATGAGTCAGGTTCCAAGCTTCAGCTTCAGGCGAGCCTGTTAAAGAAATTGACAAGCAAGAAGAGTTTTGAAGAGAGCCTATGAACAAATGGGATACAAGCAAGCAACCTTGTTCCTAAGTATTGAAATCGGATTGATAGTCAAAGGCGTCAGAACCATCACTGGGGTAGAATACATGAGATTCTACTTATTTTGTTGTTGGAATATATTATGGAACTTTTGAGCCTTGTGATCCTAAGTTCCAGAGTTGGTGGTAATCCTTATGCCACTAATTTCGTAGAAGATTGTAAACTTCTACTAGTATTTTTGTGTGGGAATATTCAGGAATTTTTTTGAGCCTGTGAGCCTAAATTCCAGAGTTTGTGGTCATCCTTAAACCACTTTCATGGTCTTTGATAAACTTTGTGAGGTCAACAAAAGTCTTTTAAACTTCTATATTGACAAGGTTGATGGTATTCCTAAAATCATTGCTTTGGCTGGTTAGTGGTCATCATAAAACCACTGATTAGCATAAAATTGGTCTTCTACTAGTTTTTGTGTCAGAGAGATTTTCGGCTATTAGTAGCTGACGTTGAATTTTCTACTCTTTGAATTTGCTTGACATAGTTGATTGTCAAGTACTGACAGTTTTTCGGGCAAGGGCAAACTTATGATTAAGGGGGGATGTTAAAACCTCTAATCATAGTTTGTTTAGGTTTCCTAATTGTCTTTCAGTTCGAGGACACTTATAGAATTTTGTACTATATATGTATGTCTTTGTACATTGATTAACATATAGAGTGTGCACCTTTTCTGCATTTGTTTTCATTGTCCACCTAACACTATACTCGCACTTATTAATTCAATTCCAGATCAATAATAAATATGCACATCATCACCTCATTATGCCATTGAACGCTTCAGATTGAAGGCTAAGACAATGATCAAGATTTGAATTTCTATTAGATCCAGAACATTGATCTTGGAGGTATGGTATTCAAGTCAAACTATTTGGCCCAAAAAACTAATTAAATTAGCACAACCACTTAATTTGTGGCTAGTGAACACCGATAGGTCACAAGTTAAGTGTCATGACAAGTTACCTATTACTTGTTCTCAATGATTAGTTGTGATCACTTGTTTCCCTACCTGCTACATTCTTTAATTAAATGGGTTATGTGTCACTACCTATTATCCATGCATGTGCTACGAGTTATCCATGTATAAGCTACCAGTTATTTTATATATTTTTTTTCATGATTGTTTATTTCAAATTTTGAACAACGACCATAAAATCAATCTAGACAGTACACTTGTCCCATCCTCCTTCAATCTAGGAAAATCATAAATGGTAGTCCACCCCAAATTCTAAGATATAAACACCTATCGGTATAAAAATTGTTTTTTGACCAATTTTCTTGTTCTATCCAACTCTAGCCACTTCCAAAATCTTCTTAGCACAAATACGCCATTAAGTCTCAATTCAAACTTAAGCCATGAATCGAGAGCAAGCCACAGACAAGCCATGGGGTACAACCATATCCGTTGACTATGCCTGCTTTTAAACAAAAGGCGCTGAAAATAACCAAACAATGAAAACACATTCACATATATCCAAAGATAAAAAATAGTGTTTGTCTTCATGTACTAATGAAACCATGCAATATAAGGGGTGGTACAACACCCGAACCGAGAAAGTGTGCATGTCGAACCAAGAAAGTGTGTGTCGAACCAAATAAGCTAACCCTAGTAACTAGTTTAACTTATTTTTAAAAGTTTTGTTCTATATTAAGCTTTCAGCATTATAGAATCATTTTGTAATTACACTCTTAGCAAGAAAACATTGATGTGTTTGACTCATGAACTGGATATTTTTACTTCACAAGCTTCAATGATCACTTCAAAAGAGAATTCTACCAAACTTAAACATATCTGGCACTACAATTACCTAAACCCCAACATAGGCTACTATGAATTTAACAAACGTTCTGAGTATACTCATGGAATAATCTTTTTTTTAAGGGAAATTATTTATTGTCATTGAATTTAATAATCCCAATTATTACAAATGGCTAACCCAAGTAGTGTTAGGGTTAACCTTGACTCGGGAATGAGCAACGATGTTGTATTTGCATGTAAAGAACCATATTTAAAGGGTTGGATTTCTCCATTGTAAGGTGCCAATGTGAGCATGAAAGATGCTCTTGGCGGGCTTGGCCTAGTTTGGCTAGGGGCCAATAATAGATCTACTATTGATGGCTAGTTTTTCCCTACGGGGTTTTCCAAGATATATTTGGTGTTGCTATTGTGTTTGCTGTCATTTGTATATTTTTATATTCTCACATGTTTTTATTGCTAAGAGTGGTATCAGAGCATGGTTTATTATTATTGCTCGTAATCTTGGTGTGTAGATGATGAGAGTATTTGCATATGCATGATAGGGGATGGTAGATCTATTGCTTGGACACTTGAATCTGCAAGGAGAAATTGCAGATCTGGTTAAAGTGTAGATCCGCTATATGAAGATCTTGTTGGATTTGTTGGTGCCCTCGAGAAACCCTAGTTGTCCTGCTTTTTATGTGAAGGCAGATCCAAGTGATTGGAGCCGCCTAGGACGATTTGTTTCCAGATCTGCTGGGAGGCAGCGAAGGATGTGAAAAAGTGGAGATAGATTAAGGAATAACGCTGCCATAGTTGGAGGAAATCCACTCAAAGTGGAGACGTCAAAGGGACACCATTGATGGAAAAAAGCCAAGCCTAGGACGGTTGCTGAAAAATTGGTGCTGCCATCTCGCATTAAAGTCAATGATAATATTTGGAGTCAATTTCAAATAAGCCGTGAAGGGCAGAGATCTGCAAGGATGTCGCTTATGTGTTTATGCTTATGATGTCTCAAATGTCTGGTGCTGAGATTGCTTCCAAGGCTAAAGCGTTTTGAATTTGAAGATGCCATTGAAGCCCGAGTGACAGAAAGACTGTCTGAGACCTTTTGCATTCTACATAAAACTGCTATCCATCTATATGAGGCAGGTGCGTGTGTGGAAACAAAAAAAACACCTGCTTTACTCAGCACGCCTTAACTTATTAGCACCGGTTCACAACATTGATTGATTAATCGATTCACCTTAGGAGGAGGCCTCATCTTAGTAGATGCCTCATCAATGTATTTTTCGTGCGTCGCTACCTCAACACCGTTCCATGGACCTGTCCAGTACCATGCATTTCCCAACAACCAGGCATTGCTCACTAATTAATATTATGAGATCTTCAGAACTCATGGGCACCAAACGCTTTACTTGCTTACAGAACAGCCAAACTTTGAAGTCGGGTAGGCACTTTTAGAACCCAGACCATCCATCCAGACTAGTTGAGAGGCAGGGAGTATACAACTATGATAAGGAATTCCAGCAGGGGGCAGGCTGATCATGGGCATTTTTTATGGTCATTTAATGTAGGCACCCTCTCCCCATTTCATACTGTTTTCATACTGTACAGAAGACTAGGTGGAGACATCAAATTGGTGCCGGTAGTAGTTTCGCGTCAAGTTGTAGAGGAGAAACCAGGCCAGGAAAATTGATCTCTTCAAAGGAGCATCAATTGGTTAATGCACTAGAAAGGCCAGCAGCATTGTGATGAAGTGAGCAGTCATCTATTGAAGCAATTTTTTAGAAAACCATTTAATGTTTTTGTACCTGAGTTAAAATGTAATTGAGAATGTGTTGTAAGGGGTGTATTTTCAGTGGTACCCAACACTTTAGAGTTTTTGGTTCCATGTTGATTTGATTCCCCATGCTTTAGGCCTACATGTATTGGAGTAGGTGTATCCCTCTTATGTGTAGAAGAGGATGTGGCATCAAGTTGTGTAATGAACCACTTGGGTAGCTACGAGGGTGGCAGGTCTACCCGTAGGCTAGCTTGATGTGGAATCGGAGAGGATGAGTCTTCGATTAAAGGGGGGATGTGAGATGGATTTATCTCAAAGTGTTGGGACCAAGTTATGCTCAAGGAAGAGTTTAATGTATTGATGAACCACGTAGGAGAAAATGATTCCTAGAGAACTAACGGTTGAGCACCCTTGTATTCAGGGAGATGGATTCCTTTTTATATGGACATCAATGATGAATTCTTTGTAGGTACAAAAGGTTTGTGGAAGTGCAGCACATGTAGGGCAAGTCAGGGCCAGAGAAATTAGAGTTGAAAGAAGCAATGGTTATCCTAGAGGATTTTGGATGTAATAGCAATGAAAAAAAAAGGGGAATTGAGATGACAATGTGTAATCTACATGTAAATGGGATTCCTGAGTACTCTAGTCTTTTTGGGGGGGGTTAGATCCGAAGCAATTTCCCAAGTCAAGTTTAAAGGGGGGATTGTTATGCTTAACCTTGACTCGGGAATGAGAAAGGATGTAAGTGGCTTCGGGCACATGATTTTGGTAGCCCATGGTTTCTTGCTAGTTGCATTTGCATGTAAAGAACATTATTTATAGGGTTGGATTCCTCCATTGTAAGGTGCCAATGTGAGCAAGAGAGATTCTCTTGGTGGCCTTGGCCTAGTTTGGCCAGGGACCAATAATAGATCTATTATTGATAACTGGTTTTCCCTATGGGGTTTTTCAAGATATATTCGGTGTTGCTATTGTGTTTGCTGTCATTTGTATATTTTTATTCTCTCACATATTTTTATTGCTAACTAGCAGTAGGTTGTATAAATTTCTGAAACAAAGAGTAATGAATCATGTGGGCTACCTAAATCAACATTCCTAATATTTTCTTAGAGTAACATTGAATAACAATTAATGAATGTTTGACACTAAAGGAATTTCACTGAGCTAATGCATATAATGTTCTTATTCAATGGATTTAACTGAAATATTGCATATAATGTTCTTATTCAATTAATGCTAATTTAATATATATATATATGTGTGTGTGTGTGTGTGAGAGAGAGAGGGGTGGGGGGATCACATTAAACTCTATATCAGAAGAGGGCTGATACACTCTTAAGGCACAAACTTAATACTGAGTATACAAAATAATAGAATATCCTATTTTCATAAAATACTAGATCTAAGAAGATAATCACTCAAAATTGAGTGAGAGACAAACAAAAGCCAAAATTTCCTGCACAACCTTTTCTATGGCTACCCAGAGATATGATAGCATTTATCTCCAATCTTCGGCATAGTAACATAATCCGAGTACAAATACAGATGTTCTGAATTTCCCTACAAAAACTACCCATACTACCGAATTACCAAATTATGCTACTATGATCTTGGGGAAATGTTAGGCTTCTTTTGACTTGAAAATCTAGATTTATTGCATGCCCTGTAATACCACCTTAAAACAACATATATAGGCATCTCTTTTTCCATTATTACTTCCCCTTTCGTGCCATGCATCTGGCTGGTCTCATCTTGTGAAAACCAAAAGCTAATCGTTTGAGGCATATCTCTGACACTATATATATATGGCCCCGATCTCAGACACTATAATTATCTGGCCCTGAGACAATGAATGAGCCTCGAACTGCCAAATAGGATCCACAGACAGAATCACCTGCTTCACGTATGTGATAAAAAGTCATTGTTCAATTCGCCAAGGAAAGCATATTTTGTGTGTCAAACTATTTTATTTCGTCATATTGAATATATACTCTTGGGGAGATTATTGAAAAGAAGTAATAATACATAGTAAATTATGGTCTCATGGTAATAAATTGGTTCCAGTGCCGATGAGAGAAAATAATTTTTCTTTGGTATTGATTCGAGGTTGAGGGAAGAACGTTTCAGTACAATGGCAGATGACCAAGTCATCAAGTCAAAATTGCAACAATTATGAAGCCATCTTTACTGTCCAGCAAATTTAGTCCAGGCCCATCATTCATATCATATCATATGAAGCTACACCTGTGTTTCCATGTGTCATAGAATCTATGCTCTTCGCCACAAGGTGCAGATACACAAGTGAAGCAGTGTAAAATGGACGAGATAACTACGTTGCTCTTCTTGGTGAACCCACATATTCAATTTCGGTAAAATCACTGATTGTTTCCACCGATCGAACCTTTACTGAAACATATGAAAAATGGCAGATTCGGCTGCCACGGATAACCCTTGATAATTTGTTAGTGAAATATTGATAAAACGGTAGACTAGCCTGTAAGATAGGGGGACAATCGCTTGCTCCCCTGCTGAGCATTCTATTTTTGTAAAATATCCTAGCTGGGTTTCCTTCGATTGGGGAGAAAAAGCAATGGGAGAAGACCCCAAAATTGGTACTGCATGGAGATACTTAGTTTGTTAAGTCAGGGTAATAAAAAGGAGCAAGTTCCCTAGCAAAAGGGCCAACGCAATCAACTTTTATTTTTAAGGGTGATCCAATTAAGGACCTAATCTTCAACTTGCTTGTCTCTCTAGCCATTAGAAGCGGGGACTACTTTGCTAGTAATTTTATGGGATTTCAGGTTGAAACCCTTATTGGATGGTTCAGAATCGAGCATCAACTATAGAAAATAAACATGGTTCCTAGCTATGGTCAATAAAATAATAGGGAAAATATGAGGGTTTTGCATAATTTCTAAGTAGTTAGACCCCATTAATCCATGAATTCAACGTTGGGCTCAGCCACAGAATGCATGGTGAGATGTTGGGTACATGATTTTTTCTTGAGTTGCAATACTAGCAATTTCTAAAATGTAGAGAGCAGTCTAGAGCCCTGAAATGTTAATAAGAGTCCAAACACCGTAAGGTTTGAGCCTGGATTTGGTACCATAGTGTAAGATGCTCACTCAAAAAAATATCAAATTGACTTCACAGGATTTATAATTATTCCTCAATAACAATAATATAACAATAAAAGAATTATTATCGAACATACAATTATTCTCATCCAAATAAAACAATTACTTTACAAAAAGAGAGGGACAATGAAGAATACTTACGTGAACCCGTAAGCTAAACTACCAGTTGCACATCTGAAGCCCATAAGTGTCCATCAGCAACAACTCCTCAGGAAGCCACATTTGGGGGGGACTTCTCTCCTCCCAACCAACCCTCAGCCATAGGCTGAGAGCCCCTGAGCCCTCACTCAACAATACCAAGCCAACCAACACAATCATCAACAGAAATCTATCACAACCCCAAGCCTCCATCTCCTTCAAACACCTAAGACTCATGAGGAAGAGGAACCATGAAGGGAGAGCGCCCTTCCCCTTCTCCTTCCTCCTATATAATATTTTCCGAACTCCCAAGGATGGACACATGTCCACATGCAATAACTCCCATGTAAATTTCCATTTAATAGATAAATAGTTCATAATCACATATTTTATTATTTTCTTTTAACAACCCCTTATAAGCCATGATTAATTTAGCTTAATTTGTTAAGTTATGCATTTATACTCTTATGAACCCCAATTCCCTTTAAATAATATAAATATAAACATACATAATCTGATACTATTGTGTAGAGATAGGACCCACTCATGTGGCCATCACGAGTGTAATGCCCCTACAATGACTGTGGACCTTAAGGGCACCTACCAAGTGACCCGGCTTAACAAACTTCGATAAAGTGGTCTCTTGAGTCTTGAAATTTTTAATGATTGAGGAAAACCTGAAGATGCGCATGATGACAATTGGATGAATGAAAACAATGGATTGAATGGCATTCGTGGAAGTGGATAAATTATCTAAAATTGATGAAATTGCATGTTGCTTAATAAATTGGCCGCGTTGTGAAAAATGTGATATGTGAACATGAATAAGCTGCTTAGCAATTAGTTGTATGCTGAAATATGATGTGAGAAAAAGAAATGCATGTTGGATTAATGACTAACTGATGGACGAAATTTATGATATTATGAGTAAACTATGGTTGCTTAACGATTAGCAGTTTATGAATTGAATTAGGATGATTAGAAATAAATGATAATGCTTAACGACTAGTGGGTTATGAAAGAGATTATGATGAATGTGAACAGAGCTATTAATGTGTGCTTTTGAGCATGTGTGTAGCGACAGGTGAAACGGTTCACTGACGGACACACAAAGGAAAAAAAGGGCCGTAGAGTACGAATAAATCACACATGGAAGAATGACGACGGTGTCGACTTCCTACAGAATTTCACGCACGAGTTGAAAAAGAACAGATCCGCTTACTCGGGGGAAATCGAGAGGTCGTGCGAAGTGGACCATGACGGAGTTGGTCACGTATGAGTTGGGGGGCGCGCAGTAAGAACAGACTTACTCCTCAACACCATTAGTCTCCAATAGCGTGTAGATGGAGGATTGAAGGTAACAGATATTAAATCCCTACATGAAGTTCCCGCAAATCAAATGCAACGAAGAGGTATCGACGAAAGGACCCAACGATGTGGCACCTTATCGATAAACGAAAATGGTGGATGAAATGACCCGATGATGTGGTACATTGTCGATAAATGGAAATGATAGACGAAAGGACCTAACGATGTGGTACCTTGTCGATAAACGGAAATAAATGATGGATGGACCTAACGGTGTGGTACCTACATCCTAGATGGAAATAATTGATGAACATTATGCATGAAAAACTTATAAATTGCATTTAGGCCATTTGCACATGAAATCCATTTTTCGTAATTAAAATAATAGAAGATATTATTTTAGGAGCAAATGGATGACTAAGCTTTAGCACTTAGTTAACACTACTTGCACCCACAAAAATAGAAACTAGATTGAACATCAAGGAGACAAACTTGAGTAAATCTAGGAAAGTTGGTACACACTCTTAGAAAACTTGTCACATGGATTGGGTGAGCTAAATTACATTTGAATAATTAAAAATTAGGCAATTTTGCATGAAGTGACATGTGCCGCAATGAATTTTCCTATTTAAGGAAGCCTTGAGAAAAGGGAAAGGGGCCCTATGGATGGATGGTTATCATAATGCGTGTAAGCCATTGATTTACTTCTATTGGAGTTTGGCAAGAGATTTTGGTGGGGAGAAACCCATTTCTGAGTCTCTAGGTTTTTTTTTGTGAGCTCTATGACCCCGAAGCTTGGGTGTGGCTATGTGACTGAAAGCATAAGCCTACGGTTGGGTGGAGAAGCTAACGGTTTCTTCACCTATGGTTAAACTATCTTTTTCTAGAGGGATCATATGGAAGATGCGGACGACAATGGGCTAGCTAGATCGGATTGATGATGACTACTCCTTTGAAAACGGGATCGACCGACGAATGACAGGTATAAGGTTCCACTTGTATCTGCTTAAGGTAAATTTATTTTTGTGTAATTCAATTTTCTATCATTGATATGTTCGAATCTGTCTCATATTATGTTGATGAGTTTCACATTAGTTTTAGGGACAACCCCATAAAACGGGGTTCCTACAACAAGTATGTCCCATGCCTACACTATAACCCCGATATGCCCCCTAGCACTAATGCAATATGTGACAGAGGGGTCTTACAGGTTGGTTTTCTTTTTTATCCCCCTTTTCACCTTTTCCCACCATTTTCATCCTTTTCCCATTTAATTAATAAAAGTGACTTTTATAAAGTCCATTTTTAATTAATTACTCAATGTCACTTCTAAAAAACTCCATTTTTAATTAATTACTCAATGTCAGTTCTAAAAAAGTCCATTTTTAATTAATTACTCAATGTCACTTTTAATGTTTCTTATTTTCACATATGACATTAAATAATTAAATAATTCCCTTTTTTCAGCAACACTGTCCTATGGGAATTAATAGGCTGATAAATCATCTACCTAGAGTGATCATTCGAAAAGGGACATTACCATCCTCATTTCCTAAGATTATTTGTCCTCAAGCAACTACAAACTATGATGTTGTAAGATATGATCTCCCTCCCAAGTGGCATCCTATACTGGAAAGTATTTTCATCTAACAAGATACTCTCTGATCACTCTTCTCCTCGATCTCCTCGGGTATTAGTACCAACTGGACCTCTTCATCCAATGAGGGTAACTCTGCCGAAGTAGTGACCTATTGTCCAACTTCCTTCTTGAGGCACGACACATGAAAAACATTATGAATATTGCTCTCCTATGGAAGCTCAAGATCGTAAGATACTTTCCCAAATATCGGATTCACCCCTGTAGGGACCATAAATGCATGGTTGCAACTTCTTTTTGCCACTTTTCTTCAGTGAAGAATCCCTGTAAGGATGCAATCTCAGAAAAACCAAGTCTCCTACCTTAAAACTATGCTCAACCATGTGTCTAGTTGCATGCATCTTTTGCTAGTTTTGGGTTTCCTGCAAATTATCCTTAAGTACCCTAAAGATATCTTGGCTCTCTTGTATCTATTCTTTGGCTTCGGCATCCATGTTATCCCCAAATTCCATATACACAAATGAAGGAGCATCATATCCATACAAAACTTGGAATGGGGTCATATCGATGGACATATGGTAAGTAGTGTTGTAGCAATGTTATCGTAGGTGCATACATTTAATCCATTCCCGTTGTTTCCCTATAGAGTTATGCAGATACCCCCCAATCCATTTGTTCACAATCTCTGTCTCGCCATCCATTTTTGAATGATAGTTGGTACTAGGAATCAACTATATGCCTACCAATCTGAACAGGTCCTACCAAAATGCACTGAGAAAATTGATCTCCCTATCACCAACAATGTACTTAGCCAACCCATGGAGTCTAAACACCTCCCTGAAAAATAAATCTTCCGCTTGCGATTCCTTGTACTTCAATGAAATTGTGAATAAGTGCGTGAACCTAACCAACCGATCAATAAATACATAAATGCAGTCTCTTACCTACACCATTAGTAGACCTGTGATGAAATCCATCAAAACACTCTCCCATTTTTGTCGAGGAATGGGAAAAGGTTGCAATAATCCTACAAAATGAGTATGCTCTTGACTTGTTCTGCTGGCAAGTCATCCGCTCTCTCACATGTCACAACACATTGGCTTTGAGGCCCTTCCATGAGAACCTCTCTCTTATCTTCCTGTAAGTTTTGGAGTACCCAGGATTCCTTGCCAATGGCGAATCATGCATGGACCTCATAATCTTCTCTTTAAGCTTGGACTTTGGAACTAATTATATCTATATTTGTAGAAGATAATATCATCCACCATTTTGTACCTGTCATCCCGAATGTGACCATCCATCAATTCGCAAGAAAACTGTTGGACCTCCAACAACTCCCCCTTAGATTTTGTTAAAACCAAGGGGTCCCCATGTAAATTTTGTAAATATATTTGTTTTGGTTTCTTTTATTTTGTCTTGCTTGATTCAATCGATTGTTTGATGATCTCCTTTTGGATCTTTGAATTTTTGCACTTCTCATTTTCTTCAAATTTTCATGAAAGATGATTTGGTGATCGTATTCTTTCTTGAGTGTTTGGATTTCAGTTCATTGTGGTTGGTGCTTTTGTTTTCTTTTCATGCGATAATGAATTTGCGACATCATGTTATGTACTAAAGCAATTATTCAAAATTCATCGTCATTTATTTCATTGCCTCATTTAACTGATTGTTTTTCCGACAAGTTATCATTCTATTGTTTGACCTGTTTAGATTTCTGGTTGTTGAACAACACTTGCATGCCCTTAGTTGAGCTTGTCTGAGTTGACTCCACATTTCACTTTGCAAAAATTGGATCAATTTGATGTTTCGACAATCTTACGAAATTTGGCCTTCACTTTACCAATGATTAAATGAGCATTTTGTCGGATCCAGATAAATCATCTAAATGCTTGAATTTAAATATGTTGATATACATACATAAATAATACAAGTAAAGGAGTGGATCGGAATTGATTGTTATGAATTTGAAAGATCCATCAAATTTTAATGATCATTTAATTTTCATTAAAATCATTTTTATATGATATTTAATTCTTTGGCTATTAAGACAAAACTTTATTTTCTTGTGAATTGGTTGATTTGTGAATTTTTAAATATTCATAATCTTTTATTTGGTTTTGTGTGTCTTTAAGATATGATGCATGTATTTCAATAATTAGTTTAATGTCTATCATGTATCATAAGCATCTCTTTATTATGTATGTATTTCAATAATTAGCTCAATGTCTCTCATGTATCATAAGTATCTCTTTATTATGTATGCATTTCAATAATTAGCTCAATGTCTCTCCTGTATCATAAGTATCTCTTTATTATGTATGTATTTCAATAATTAGCTCAATGTCTCTCCTGTATCATAAGTATCTCTTTATTATGTATGTATTTCAATAATTAGCTCAATGTCTCTCGTGTATCATAAGTATCTCTTTATTATGTATGTATTTCAATAATTAGCTCAATGCTTTCTCTGTTCATTTTAAACCAATTATTCATTTTTTATTAGGAAAAACAAAAAGCTTAGAAATGCAGGTTTGCTATCAGTCTATAATTAGTGTTTCATTGCCTCCTGTAGTGTCAATAGTTCCAGTGTTGTCTGCCTATATTGCATGTACCGAATAAATAACATAGAATAATACTACTCTAGTATGGTTGTTGATTCACCTAGAACTGGTTCTGCTCACATTCGTCCACTGATTCCGATTCGTATGACTCAGAAGACTCCAATGGCCTCTTCTTTGAATCCCACTTTTTACATTCAAATTAATTAATGGCCTCCTCTACTACGCATTTTCCTTTCCTCTTGTGGATTATTGAGATGGAAGCATTGAAAGAATTGCAGAGAGCACCAAGATCAATGTAACTCTTAGTGCTTACGTTACCATGGGTTTCATGTATAACCACATCACAATTAGGCTTGTCCATTGTGTGTTCTTAAGATTTTAGTGCATCTCGTGCCTATGAAATTCAAACATGCGACTCCTGTTAAAATATTCAATATACAGAACTTAATGTCTGTTAACAGGATCTAGAACTTTCTAGTTCTTTACCAACATTACAACGGAATTAAACAGTAATTCATTTGATACCTGGATCCATCTGTGCAGGACTCAGACTGATTCAGACTTGCAAATCGTTGAAGTCTCTGCTACATTTTTCAGAAACAGAAAACCCCTCTGCTCCTGCTGCGTTTTTCCAGACTGAGAAACCCTCTGCTCCTCTTTCGCGTTTTTCAGAAACCTCTTGAAGAACCCTTTGCACAGAACAGAAAACGGTTTCTCTCTCTTACCCTGCACCAATACACTCGTTCAGATCATTAGATGGGTATTCTGAAGGTTCATTTATGGGTAGAGAGAGGACCGGTTTCCCCAAGACTGTTATTCTCCACCTACCCATCATGGTAGGAGATTCCCCCAAATCTGTTACCAAGAGCTCTGTAAAAAACTGTACCGGCTGCCAACACATCCGTCTCTTCATATGGGTCATTTAGATTAATTCAGAAAATTAATTTTACATTCTCCCACTTGGCACATATGAGAACATAATGTTAGAGTTTAACAGAGTAAACATTAAGTGTGCCATAAGTCATTCATCTTGGTTTTCAGTGGGTCATCATAATACTATAATTAAACAACCTAGTAATGCGAGTCATGACGGTTCCATGTCAATAAGACAACATAGTCCCTTTCATGTACCACAACATCAGTAACTTGTTTAAATTAGTCTGTAAACAAGGAGTGATTTCATAAGGTCCAACAATAATGT
The DNA here is from genome assembly GCA_027924585.1 of Larix kaempferi. Lineage (NCBI taxonomy): Eukaryota > Viridiplantae > Streptophyta > Pinopsida > Pinales > Pinaceae > Larix > Larix kaempferi. The sequence goes on along the minus strand of BSBM01000370.1, from coordinate 27,959,974 downwards.
CCCTTGTCAGAGACTATTCCTGTCATTATATATTTATTCTCATACATGTACGTACACATTTAGAACAAGATTTATTAAACAGAAACATCTTTATTAAGATCTCAAAGTGTCAAATAACATTATGTGATCCATCTCATATAAGCAGCAACTGTTATGTGCTACGTTCAATTCCCATTCTGTTAGCATGTTCCTTAAATGCCTTTGGTGGTAATCCTTTCGTTAATGGATCTGCAACCATAAGCAGTGTGCTTATGTGTTCAATTGACACTCGTTGCTTCTGAACTTCTTCTTTAACGGCAAAGTATTTCAGTTCCATGTGTTTTGCACCATTAGAATACCTGTCATTTTTAGAGAAGAATACAGCTGCGGCATTATCACAATAAATCCTCAGCGGCTTGGCAATAGAGTCGACAACCCCAAGTCCTGAGATAAAATTTCGCAACCACAATCCATGAACCGTGGCCTCAAAGCATGCCACAAATTCAGCCTCCATAGTGGATGAAGCAGTGATAGTTTGCTTCACACTTTTCCATGATATTGCTCCTCCTGCTAATAGGAACAAGTAACCAAAAGTGGACTTTCTACTGTCAACACATCTAGCAAAATCTGAGTCTGAGTAGCCAATTACCTCTAGATTATTAGACCTCCTAAATGTGAGCATGTAATCCTTTGTTCCCTGCAAGTACCTCATCACTTTCTTTGCATCTTTCCAGTGTTCCAATCCAGGATTAATTTGGTATCTTCCCAACATACCTACTGCAAAACTGATGTCTGGCCTAGTGCAAGTCTGTGCATACATTAAACTTCCTACTGCAGAAGCAAAAGGAATTATTTCCATCTGTTTTCGTTCCCATTCATTCTACGGACATTGCATAAGGCTGAATTTATCCCCTTTCTGAATAGGGGCATCACCAGCTGAACATTTATCCATTCTGAATCTCTCTAGAACTCTTTCGATATAAGCCTTCTGAGACAATCCTAACAATCTACGTGATCGATCCCGGAATATTTCAATTCCTATCACATAAGATGCCTCACCCATATCTTTCATTTAAAAATTCATAGAGAGAAACCTTTTGGTTTCATGTAATAAACCAAGATCACTGGTGGCAAGCAATATGTCATCAACATACAAAATCAGAAATATAAATTTACTCCCACTAACCTTTAGATATATACACCGATCAACAGTGTTTTCCTTAAATCCAAAAGAAGTAATGGTATTATGAATCTTAAGATACCATTGCCGGGAGGCTTGTTTAAGCCCATATATTGATTTCTTAAGTTTGCAAGCCAGGTGTTCTTTTCCTTTAATGGAGAAACCTTCAGGTTGATCCATATAGACGTCTTCCTCCAAACTCCCATTCAGAAAAGCAGTTTTCACATCCATTTGGTGCAGTTCTAAATCATAATGTGCTACCAATGCCATAATGATTCTAAGTGAGTCCTTCTTGGACACAGGAGAGAAGGTCTCTCTATAATCAATGCCTCCTTTCTGAGTGAAACCTTTGGCCACAAGTCTAGCTTTATGTCGTTCGATATTACCCTTAGAGTCGCGTTTGTTCTTAAAGACCCATTTGCAACCAACTTTCTTGTATCCTTCGGGCAATTCAATGAGATCCCAGACTTCATTTTGGTCCAATGATTTCAGCTCATCATTCATGGCATTAATCCATTTAGCAGAATCATTACTTTCTATGGCTTGTGAAAATGAAACCGGATCCTTACATGTTCCTACATCAAAATCAGATTCTTGTAGATAAACCACATAATCATCCGAAATAGAAAACCTCCTTTCCCTTTGAGATCTCCTTAATACTACTTCTTGTGGTTCATCTACTATCGGTTCATTGGTGACAGCCTCATTATGGAGTGGTGGTTCATTAATTTGTTGTTCAAGATTTTCAGGTTGTTCATCAATGAAAGGAACAACAATTTCCTTTGAAGCCATAGGTACAGGAACTTGTACCCTAACTTCTTGGATAACTACATTTTGTAATTTATCACTCCCACTGACTTCACCATTTTCAATGAATCTGGCATGACCGGTCTCTACAATTCTCGTATTGTGATTAGAACAATAAAACCTATACCCTTTGGATTTTTCAGGGTAACCAATAAAATAACCACTGATCGTTCTAAAATCCAATTTCTTTTCATGTGGATTGTACAATCTAACCTCTACATGACAACCCCAAACATGTAGGTGTCTTAAACTCGGTTTCCTTCCTGTCCACAGTTCAAAAGGGGTTTTTGGAACTGACTTACTAGGAACCCGATTTAATAAGTATACAACGGTCTTAAGAGCATACATCCACAATGACTTGGTTAAATTGGAATTACTTAACATACTCCTAACCATATCCATTAAAGTACGATTACGCCTTTCAGCTACACCATTCTGCTGTGGCGTTCCAGGCATAGTATACTGTGCACATATGCCATGTTTTTCAAGGATTTTAGCAAACGGGCCAGGGCACTGCCCTGTTTCATCATACTTTCCATAGTATTCACCACCTCTATCAGATCTAATGATTTTCACCTTTCTATCTAATTGCCTTTCAACCTCAGTGATATATACCTCAAGGGCATCCACCGATTGAGATTTTTCATGCAGCAAATAGACATAACCATAACGTGAAAAATCATCAATAAAGGTAATAAAATACTTTTCTCCACCAAAAGATGGATTGTCAAAAGGCCCACAAATGTTTGTATGGATAATCTCAAGAAGCTCAGTGCTTCTTGTGGCACTTTTTCTGGTGTGTTTAATTTGTTTTCCCTTAATACAATCTACACACATTCCAAGATCAGAAAAATCTAGGTTCAAGAGAATCCCATCTTTTACTAATCTAAGTAACCTTTCTCTGGAAATATGTCCCAGCCTTTTATGCCACAAGTATGAGGAATTTTCATTCGTGAGACTACGTTTAATACCAACATTATGATGCAAGTTAAGAAGGGTTTCAGCAAATTGATTATCAAGTTTTAATTTGTATAAACCATCAGAAAGAATGCTCGAACCAACAAAAGAGGTATTCTTAAACAAACTGAAACTTTTATTTCCAAAATTACAGGAGTAACCATCAATGTCAAGTCTAGACAAGGAAACCAGATTTCTGGAAATAGAAGGAACATAAAGAGTCTGAGACAAATCCAAATGATAACCAGAATCTAGAAATAAACGGTAAGTCCCAATGGCTTCAACTTGAGCTTTAGCCCGATTTCCCATGAACAGAAAATTCTGATTTGGATTTGCGGTCTCGGTTGTAAGGAATCCCTGCATGGTATTAGAAACATGAGTAGTAGCCCCAGAGTCAATCCACCAAGTATTAGAAGGAACTTCAGTTAGGTTTGATTCGAAACAAACAGAAATGAAATTCATACCTTTCTTTTCGAACCATTCCTTACATTTCGGACAATTTTTCTGATAGTGTCCCGACTTTTTACAGAAGTGACACTTATCATTGTTCCTTTCCTTCTGATAAGCCTGAGAACCTTGATTAGGCTCATATGCCTTGGATGGTGTTCGCTTCATGCCCTATCTAGGCTTTTCCCTTTCCTTTCGGCTCCTTGAGTGATGAAATGAACTGAATGTTGTCCATGTTGCTTAAGTCTTGCCTCTTCTTGATTGAGCATACTGGCCAACTCATTCACATTCCACTTGTCCTTAATAGTGTTATAGTGAATCTGAAATGGCCCATACTGAGGAGGCAAGGAGTTTAAAATGAATTGCACAAGAAAGAACTCATCCACATTCATCTCAAGAGTCTTTAATTGAGCAGCCAAGTTTGTCATTTCAAGAACATGCTCATGCATTCCACGCGTACCATCAAATTTCATGGTGGTAAGCTTAGCCATCAGTGTCCCAGCAAGAGACTTGTCTGCAGTTCTGAAACGCTCTTCCACAGATTTCAGGAATTCTTTAGCATTCTCAGTAGTAGGAAGAGTTGACTTAATGTTGTTTGCTACAGTCATTCGCATGAACTTAAGGCTCAGTCTATTCGATCTTTCCCATGCTTTGAATGTAGATTTTTCTTCTGCACTGCTGTTACTAGTGATAGCAGCCGGTTTTTCAGATTCAAGTGCTACATCTAGAACCAAAACACCAAGGTGAAACTGAACCTGTTCTTTCCAATCTGAGAAATTCATTCCATTCAAGATCGGGACAGAAGAGGCATGCGAATGCAGCGAAATAGGAGCTGATACTGCAATCATAAATACATGCTATGTGACATTAATGCTAAGAGTTATAAGCAATTTGAAAATCATGGTTAAACAATAGTGAATAGTATTACCGTGACCTACCTTTGGACTAATCTTATGGTAATCTATTAACAATTATGGTGATTTCCTTTCACCTAATAGGACTGATTGATAAAATATTCCCAGCTAAGTAAGTATGTTACCTTTGGGTATCCATACTGGCCTCAATTGTGAATACCCATCAATCATCCTACTCCAATTAAATAATCTTTCAAAAATTTGGTGCACCTTTGGGCCAACCTAATATTCTTGTGACTAAATAATTGCGATTTGTAGAGTCATTATTTTAATACCAAGGGAAACAAGTATTAAATTTCGATAATCTGACTTAAAATCTATGAGTCTTTCCGGTTGGACCACTTTGGTGGCTACCAAACCGTATCTTAATATAGACCTTAAATCATTGTAATAACTCTGCATGTTGTTTCAATAGTAATGTGTTTAAACAGAGTAACATAAAACATTCTGTCATCATACTTATAGCAAAAGAAAGCATTCAATATATAACAGAGTAACAGTTAATTTCGTCTGTCTATGATTTGCACACTGTATACCCTAAATTCATACGGTGGCTTTAAACTGGTCTATCAAATGTATTCACAAAACTTATATACGATTTCTCAGAATGCATTTGTCAGATAAAAAATTAATGGAAAGAGAAGAGAAAGTTCCCCAATGCTCTGATACCACATGTTAAAATATTCAATATACAGAACTTAATGTATGTTAACAGGATCTAGAACTTTCTAGTTCTTTACCAACATTACAGCGGAATTAAACAATAATTCATTTGATACCTGGATCCATCTGTGCAGGACTCAGACTGATTCAGACTTGCAAATCGTTGAAGTCTCTGCTACGTTTTTCAGAAACAGAAAACCCCTCTGCTCCTGCTGCGTTTTTCCAGACTGAGAAACCCTCTGCTCCTCTTTCGTGTTTTTCAGAAACCTCTTGAAGAACCCTTTGCACAGAACAGAAAACGGTTTCTCTCTCTTACCCTGCACCAATACACTCGTTCAGATCATTAGATGGGTATTCTGAAGGTTCATTTATGGGCAGAGAGAGGACCGGTTTCCCCAAGACTGTTATTCTCCACCTGCCCATCATGGTAGGAGATTCCCCCAAATCTGTTACCAAGAGCTCCGTAAAAAACTGTAACGACTGCCAACACATCCGTCTCTTCATATGGGTCATTTAGATTAATTCAGAAAATTAATCTTACAACTCCTGCAAGCTCGAGCTCATGAACTATATCCATTGATTTATACAATTTGTGTAATTGCATACCTTCACCTTTGTTGGGTAGATATGAAAAACACGTCTAATTTACATGGAACTACAGAGATTCTCTAAGGGATCTTGTTGTTGGACATTCTGTCGTTTCTTCAATGCTCATATTCTTACTCATTCATGGCAGGGCCTATTATATCCTGGTGAACACATCTTCAAAGTTCACCCAGATTAATAGGTCGAGTTCCATTGTTGTCAGCCTATATTTCCTGTACCGAATAAATAACATAGAATAATACTACTCTAGTATGGTTGTTGATTCAACCTGAACTGGTTCTTCTCACACTCGTCCGCTGATTCCGATTCCAATAGCTATATCTGTAGGAGTACAATTTCATTACCATTTACCATGCATGGAGTGACCGGCCACATGTTACACCTAAAGTCATTATTTAGGGGGTGCCTTGAGAAAATCATTGTTGCCCCAAACAAGAAACCAACACAGATGGAGGGTCACATTACCTCGTATGCATTATAAACCGGAATGCTTCCAGGTACATTGCCGGTAAGCTATTACAGGAATCATTCCACATTCGGGATCCGAGCATAGGAAAGGACATGCCTTCGTGTAGGCCCATGGCTAGTGGAGCCTCATCAATAAAAAGGGTGGGGACAAAAGGGTTATACCGGCTAACTATACTCCTCCCCTCATTATGGAATGGCATGATCGGATGCGGGGTGGGATGATCAAATGCAGGATGGCAGGATGACTGGCTTATCAGATTCGCAGTACTACAACAACTAGCCCTTCAAAGTCGAGTATGATAAAACAACTCGGGATAAGAGACAATGGAACCTGGATGATAGATGCCTTTCAAGGCTACACTGATCCATGTACGCTGATGTTATGCATGGACTCCACATGTTTAAACCTCTTTCAGTGATCACAGCTCGGGTTGAGACCTATCAACCGCAATTTAATCAAGTCCTTAAGTTACTTCATAGTGACCTTCATGGACATGGACATGTATCTCACTAAACGTTGCATTAATCATTAATGGCAATATAACCCGAGGCTATGATCAATTAAAAGTTTCAGGTATCATATGAACATTGAACATAAGTCTTAGGTCGCAACCAATGTATATATATAAACACTTTTATGTATATTTATGAACATTGAACATAAGTCTTGGGGCTTAACCAATGTATATATATAAACACTTTTGTGTATATTTGTTAAGGTGTGTACCACTTTCAAAGAAACCTTATGTTATACACTTCAAAGAATACCCTTTTTGGTAATGCTAATTATTATAAATCGTAAGCATGATGTTACACGTTTGATAAGAGTCAAGTGTTAATATTATAAATGGATAAAATCTAACCAACATTGTCTCCAAAACATGTACCAAACATTAAAAAGGCTATATCGATGACACATCGTGGCTAAATTTGGAGTAGAATCATTTCTCTCACGCACTTGTTTTCCTGCTATAGACTCTTTGGCCACTTGATGTACTATATATTTTGAACAGATTTAAATCCAGTAAAGTTACACAGGGCTTGTCCATTTATTGATACTAGATTTGGAACTAGATCTTCAAATGCCTTTGGCTATGCCATTGGTGGATCAATGTTTCCCCTGCCTTCACCCCTAGATTTAGGCAGGGACTTGCTGCCTTGCAGCCACTCTTGTTAATCTATACAATAGGTTTTTCTTTTGCTTATATTGATCATGAATTAAAAAAATCATTTTGTAAATTTTTTATATATTCAATTTTCCTTCTTACATGTTGTGAGAATAAAATATTTTAATAAGCCTTGCGAACTTTTAAATAATGCGTTCATAACTATTTTCATTCAAAGATAAAAAGTTAGATATTAAAATACACATATAAGATAAATATGAAGTGACACCACCAATCCAAAAAGTTACATATTAAAATACACATATAAGATAAATATGAAATGACATCACCAATTCAAAAGTATTGCCAAGTTTACAAAATACATAAAGTCTGTTTTTTCTCTAACCTTGATGTTATTGATATTTTTCTTAGTTTTAATAACATCTTCAAAATTTTCAATAATATCAACAATTTTAAATAAAATATTGGTGGACTTATGAATAATTTAAAATAGTCATTTCTTAAATGTTCTCATCCAACAAATCGCAACGTCCAAACAGATCATGTTTTCATTGACACGTTACAAGAGTATGTGGTTTTGAGTTATATCAATTAATTTCTGGTTTTTTTTGTTGTGCTAGAATCTACTATGTGGTAGAATTCTATGCTATAAATCAACCAATAATGGTTGGAACTAGAGATCAATGGCATCAATGCGATCAGATTGTTATGAAATACTATGAGTTTGAAGGAAGATTTTGCACACATTATCAAAGGGCTTAAAACCCTAATTATCCACTCATTTTGAGTCAATCATGTCTTCAAATCTTGTTAATTTTATGAGAAATCTAAACCTGTGATTTTAGCCATGATAAAAAAATTATCATACAACTCTTCTGGTCCACGTTAAGAACACTACCGAGATTAATCCAACTACTGCCACATTAATAATATTGATAGAGGATGGGAAAATATTGATGGTTCCCTTTTGTAGAATCTTCATCTACAGTAAGAAAATGCAACGTTATCAAATTGCAATAAAGGAGTTGCCATGTTTTAAGGGTTTAATGTAATTGAAGAGATTCTCAGCATATCACAGTAATGATGTTGCCACGATGAAGAGGAGGAATGTTAGAGATAGAGGTGTATCTCGAGATGTCCTTCATGTTCAGATGCCTAGCATGGAGGTACATTTTCAGTATAGGCATCAAGATGGGGTAGAGGGTGAGATGCGCTCTACCAAGTGTCATGAATCTAGTGGTGGATGCATGCAGACCTTTCACGATGATTTGCCTCACGCATGCAATATTTTGCATGCAAACTTTTTAATTAAAATGCATGCAAAAACGATATTTTTGCATGCACTCATATTAGGGTTTCGAAAACCCTAACCAATCAGTGAGTGAATATAAGGAGGCTAGGGGTCATCAGAAAGGGTTACCCAGTATTTTCTTCGAAGGGTGAGGAGATTCGGAGTGAGGGAACACTTGTGCATGTAGAGGGCGCATTCTTAAGAGGAGAGGCACATCTGCAAGAGGAGAGAGTGAGTGGATCTGAGAGGGATCTATACCAACTTGATCCAAGGCACTGAGGATCCATTTGATAGTGAAGTGAATCTATCTACACAGAGGGAGCTCAAAGATTGAGCTAGGGTGAATTCACAGAGGATAGGGGCGCACTTCCTAAGGAGAGGGGGTGCACTTGTCAGTGGGGATGTTCTCTTTGAGGCTAGGAGGGTTGAAAGAAGCAGAGAGGTTCTTATTCAGTGATTGAGGAGGACTAGATCATATCTCATCATAGATTCACTGAGATCCAGTGAGGGGCGCATTTCAGAGTAGTGGAGGGGGGCGCACTTCCCATGTAGAGGAGGCACACTTCAGACTGAGAGGTTGCAACATTTATTCAGTGGTTAAGCAGATCAAAGCAGATACAGTTAGAGATATTTTTCCATATATTGGTTGAAGCTGAGATCAGAGATAAGTCGGTACAGAGCAATTGGTTCATATCCCCAGAGAAGCAGTTGCAATTGCATGCAGATCTAGGCCTTGTCCCTTTAGGTTTCTTTACCTTATATTTCTAATTGTACCACTCTTATTTATATGCTCTAGCTCGAGATTGAAGAAATCCCTCAGCAGTTGGTTTCCCTCATTGGGGTTTTCGGGATATAGTGTTGTCCATTGTGTGATTGATGCAGTTGTTGTTGTTGATAAGTATATCCATGTGCCTTGTTCTTTAAGTATATTGCTTTCATTATTATTTCTTTGGCTTTGAGAAGTAGGTTTGTTATGCATGAGGCTTGCGGTGAATTGAGGCTAAGTTAGGATTGAGATTGCTAGAGCAACTACTGACCTCTGGAAAATTATCATGGTATCAGAGCCTTGTTAAATGCCCGAGCAATCACATACCACATCTGTGAGTATTCATATCTAGAAGAGCACACTGATCAGATCTTTGAAAATAGAGACCAGATCTACCAGATATGAAGAGCAGGGTTCAGATCTGAGAGTGTGGAGGTTAGATCTATTAGATCTATGAGATCAGGGATGAGATCCGGAGAACAGGTACCAAATCTGTGTAGAGACACATCAGATCTATCAGATCTGTGAGATTAGTGACTAGATCTGAGATAGATCTATCATATCTGTGAGAGTAGAGTCTAGATCTGTGGCAGCTATATCAGATATGAAGAGTAGTGTTCATATCTGTGAGAGTAGAGACCATATATGAAGAGTATATTTCAGATATATGAGTACATATATCATATCTGTGAGAAAAGACATCATATTTGTGAGGATAGATAATGAATCTATCAAATTTGTGAAAATAGACACCAAATCTATCAGATCTATGAGTGCATACATCAGATCTGTGAGGACAGACACCAAATATATCATATCTATGAGTGCATACATCATATATGTGAGGATAGACACCAAATCTATCAAAGTTGTGAGTGTAGACATCAGATCTGTGAGGATAGATACCAAATATATCATATCTGTGAGGGTATGGACTGGATTTGTGAGAACAAAGATCAGATCTGGGAGAGCGAACCCTAGATCTGAGAAAGAGAGGGTTAGCATTTTCACCAAGGAAGAGATTTGTAGGTTGGTTCTAATTCAAGGATTTTGAATTAGTAATATTGTTAGAGTTACAGAGTCATGGCTTCAATACTTTGTACGGTTATGTATCTATCCATATGATGGGGATACAAGAAGTGTTCCTTAGTGTTTCAAAGATAGACTCAGACTGTAATGAGAGGTTAGCAGTGAGGAAAGTTGGTTCGGTGATGTTCCAGCTGGAGTCAAAAGGTATACTGAAGATGGTTGGATGGATGCATGTACCAGATCAGATTGGTTTTCCCTCAGTATCAGCTTTGTAGGATGAGGGATATAGTATTGTGTTCCGGGATGGATAGAAGATTCTATATTTAGAGGGAGTGACCTTGGATGAAGCTGTGATACATGGCATGAAATAAAGCAAGTTGTACAGGTTGCTGGGAAATCCTATATGTGGATCAAGGGAGACCTTGGATGCAGTTTTAGTGTTAGTGATGGAGGCAGAGTGTGAGGCTTATCTCAAGGTGACACTAATATATGAGGAATGCATATATTCATATCAAAGTGTAGCAAATGTAACCAAGAATTCCTCCCGTTCAAAGGGAGAAGCTACAAAAGAAAATGATGTGTTTGATCCTGGTGGATGTTTCTCTGGAAGTACCTTCCTCACTAAGAGTGAGTATGTAGTTCGAGGACAGCCCAGTTCAGAAGCATTTGGGTGAATTTTAGAGTCCTCATCAGATTCTTAGATAGACAGATAGCGATATGCTATCAGGATTGATGAGACATCGAGGAGTCAATCCTCAGATCAGAGGGATGAGCGAGAGGCTCATACCAATACTATCAATAGATTGAGATGGTACAAGATCACTGAGTTGGATCAGTCTCAAGATAGAGATGAGAGATCTCGGGATATAGGGTTCATGTACATGCCAATGGATCCACTATTGATAAGCTTCAGAGGGATCTTTGAGCAGGGTTTCAGAGGGATTCTGGGAAAGGGGTCAGTGTTAGAGTTAAAGAGACAACGAGAGGCTTCTCTCGAGGTGAAATTGATGGAGGTATATGATGGATTATCATATCAGAGTGCAACATTGGTAGTTATTTAAGAGTTAGCAGTTGTAGTGGCATGGGATGTGGATGATCCATGCATTTATAGGACTTCCCTCAACAAGAGGAAGTGTTAGAGATAGAGGTGTATCTCGGGATGTCCTTCATGTTCAAATGCCTAGCATGGAGGTACATTTTCAGTATAGGCATCAAGATGGGGTAGAGGGTGAGATGCGCTCTATTAGGTGTCATGAATCCAGTGGTGGATGCATGCATACCTTTCAAGATTATTAGCCTCACACATGCAATATTTTGCATGCAAATGTTTTAATTAAAAAGCATGCAAAAGTGGGAATTTTGCATGCACTCATATTAGGGTTTTGGAAATCCTAATCAGTCAATCAGTGAATATAAGGAGGCTATGGGTCACTGAAAAGGGTTACTTAGTAATTTCTTCAGAAAGTGAGGATATTCAGAGTGAGGGCACACTTGTGTATGCAGAGGGGGCATCTTGAGAGGAGGGGTGCATCTATAAGAGGAGAGAGAGAGTGAGTGGATCTCAAAGGGATCTATACCAACTTTATATGAGGCATTGAGGAGCCATTTGATAGTGCTGTGAGTCTATCTGCACATAGGGAGTTCATATACTGAGCTAGGGCGAATTCACAGAGGAGAGGTGTTGATGTATTTGTAACTTCGGAAGATATTCTTCTATGTATTACAATTGTACTTTGTTATATGTATGATGGAGATGTATTATTCCTCCAATCAGAAGTGTCTTCATTTGTATTTGTAAGTGTCGCAACTTATATTTGATGGGTTATTAGACCACCAGTGTGGGGTCGGCCCTAGTTGAGTTATGTGGTTGGGTTATTAGACCTCCTTGGGAGGTCGTCCCTGTTAGGTTATTAGCAAGTCAAGTCAGTGTATAAATAGAGAGTGAGTGTGTCTCATTCTATTCATTCACTCACTCATCCAACTCGCATTAGTTGAGAGAGGAGTGCACACAAGTGGAGGAGGAGTAGTTGTTGGAGTTATCTATCTTGGGTTTGATCATTGTGATCTTGTATTGTGGCTTATTCTATCTCTGAGGAAGTTGCGGGGTTTTTCACCTTCTTGGTTTTCCCCGAGGAAACTCTATGTCTCTTGTGTTTATGATTGTTATGTTTTGCTTGTTATTCTCTTAGTAGGATCCTAGATAATGTTTGAATGCATTTATCGAAAAATTAACATGCTATCAGAGTCGTGCTAAGAAGAAGACAATATGCAACTGCGGAAGCTAGGGGTTCTTAATATTTGAGTTTCTCTCCTCAAATAATCAAAGGCAGGAGGCTAGGATGACTCTCCTTGGAAGGTCTCATCTTTCTGTCTAGACAGAATTCAATTCTGAGCACTTTCAGTTTTTGGCCCGTCACTACTACGGGAAATTAGGGTTTTGGAGAAAGTTGGAATTTTTGGAATCCAAGACCACGGCTGGATGCCCCTAAAGAAAATCAAAGTTTAGAGACAAAGATCAAACTTTTTGGTTGGGCAGAAGGCCACGCTTCATCAAACCCTAAATCAGGATTTTGATCGGAAAGGTGGAAAATTAGGGTTTCTACAAAAGTTGAAATTTTTGGAATCTGTGACCACGGTTGGATACTCCTCCGAAAAATCAAAGTTTAGAGCACAACATCAAACTTTTTGGCTGGGTAGAACCCCGGGTAATATCAAACCCTAGTTCGGGATCTTGTCTTGGAAATCCGGAAGTTTCAAAGGCAACTTTGAGGGGTCAAATTTTGCAGATTTCAAAATTGAAGTATACCAGCTTGATCAGCTCAGCAAGGTGGATCTTTCCATCCATTGAAAAGTTTGAAATTCAAAGTTTGAATTTTTAGGGTTTCTCTAACAAACCCTAATCCAACTCCAGATCCAGTTTTCAGCAAAACAAGTGGTAAGACCTAAATCTTTTATATCCATTTGAGTTTCTCATTAAGATGTCTCACCACACCAAGCTTGAGGATAAGCTTGAAGGATTTGACAACTTCCGAGCATGGAAGTATAGGATTGGGTTAATCCTAGAAGAGAATGATTTGGACATCTACATAAAAGAAGAGGTTCTAGTTCTAGAGGGAGATGAGGCTAAAACCTTACACAAGAAGAACTTGGTAAAAGACAAGAGAATCATTACTGATTCTATAAAACACCATCTCATACCCCATGTGTCTTCTCTAAAGACACCTAAGGAGATGTTTGACTCCTTTACCAAGTTGTTTGAAGGAAAGAATATAAATCGAAAAATGACCCTATGGAACCAATTGAAAGGGGTAAAGTTCCAAACTGGAGAGACCATCCAATCCTACTTCACGAAGGTCTCTCAAATCAAGGAACAACTTGAAGCTGTGGATGAAGTAGTGGAGAATGGAGAAATTGTCATGACCACATTGAATGGCCTACCTAGGTCATGGGACTCCTTCATCCAAGGTATTTGTGCAAGAAAGAAATTGATCTCTTTCAGTAGACTATGGGAGGAATGTTCACAAGAAGAAGCTAGACTGGTGGCCCGAGAAGAAAAGATGGGAAGTGAAGACCAAGCTCTCACTGCTCACACCAAAAGAAGTAAGTTCAAGAGGGAGAAACCTAATACCAGGAAATCTTCTCACCATCATCAAAGGGAGAAATTTAAGAAAGACACCTCTCGTGGTAGATGCTTCACATGTAATGAGAAGGTCACAATTTAAGAAAGACACCTCTCATGGTAGATGCTTCACATGTAATGAGAAGGGACACTTTGCCTGAGATTGTCCTGAGAACAAAAGAGACTTCAACAACAATAAGAAGAACAAAAACAAGAAAAGATATCATGCTCATGCTACTGAGGATGATGAGCCTCCCAGGAAAAAGGCTAGAGAAGAAAGTGAAGATTCTTCAAGTGACGATGAATATGTTCTAATCTCTACTCTCATAGGTACTGTTACACATGGGTGTAATGATTGGCTTATTGATAGTGGAGATTCTAAACATATGACGGGATTCAAAGAATCTCTCAGACATCTATCTGAACATGAGTCACCTCATAAGGTGAAACTTGGGGATGACTATCAATACCCCATAAAAGGAAGTGGTGAAGCCTCCTACAAGTTAGACTCTGGGAAGTCTTTGAAGATGCAAGATGTTCTATATGTACCTGGACTCAAGAAGAACCTCCTCTCCATATCATCTTTGGATGCAAAAGGGATGAGAATTGCATTTTTGGATGGCCAAGTACTTATGTGGAAAAAAGGTAAAACCATAGATGATGCAGTAGTGATTGGAGAGCAAGATGGGGGATTGTACAAATTGAAGGGACAACCTAAACATGCCATAGTACATGAATCCATGGAGCCAAGTGAACTTTGGCATAGAAGGCTTGCTCATGTGCACTATAGGGCACTACCAATTGCAAGCAAAGCAGTAGAAGGTGTTCCTGAAATCCAGTCAAAGCATGAAGGTGTCTACAAAGAATGTGCAAAAGGAAAGAACACAAAGAAGGCTTTTCCAAGAAGTGAAAGCAAGGCATAAGGAATCTTGGAAACTATCCACTCCAATGTATGCAGTCCGATGTCATCCAGTTCTCTAAGTGGGTATGTATATTATGTTTCTTTCATTAATGATTTCTCTAGGAAGACTTGGATTTGTTTCTTGAAGAACAAAGATGAAGTATTCAGCAAATTCAAGGAATTCAAAGCCTTGATAGAAAACCACACTAAAAAGAAGATCAAGACTTTTAGATCCGACAATGGTGGAGAATGCACGTCAAAAGACTTCAAGAAGTTATGCAATGATTCAGGGATTAAGAGGGAGTTTACCACTCCTTACAATCCACAACAGAATGGTGTTGCAGAAAGGAAGAACCTCTCATCCATTTTCAGCATTAGTTAAGATGCACACTATCAGAGACTCCAGTGGTTCCTGCAAGGAAGCAAAGATTGAGAGGGAGTCCACCCAACAACCAAACAAAGATAAGTATTTGAATTGTTATTTCCTATATATATGATTACTTAAATGATGTTGTTCAGTCATGTTCATACTCATGTTCCTAGATTTAGGATGTATGTTATGCATTTTAGAAAATTTGCATCAATGAACAAGATACTACTAATATGCAAGTAGTGGGTAAGTGACCTATGGTACTATACAACATTCCATTGCTACTTATCTAGAATGAAACCTCTTTGCTGACATGTTGGGAGTTGTGCACACTCTTAGCATTGTTCTAGTAGAGATGGAAGGCATCTAGAAAGTTATGGGATATGGATAAATGTTGTATTGAAGCATTGGCTAAGATAATTGCATGATTGTATGACATATATATTTTTATGTGTAAGATTTTGTTCTAAAAACTATGAGATGTTTCTAATCATGAAATTGAATTTGACTTGTAGGAAAGATCGTGTACAATCACCTACAAAAGAAGGACAACAGCATTTGTTCCAGCAACGAAGTTCAAGAAAACTATCGATTGAATTTTTTTTAAGAATCTGAAGTCCCCAAGATCAGGGATGCAGTAATGAAAGGATGCCATGATCAAGGAATATCAATCGATCATAAAGAATGATATTTAGGATGTGGTCCCAAGACCAGATGGAAAGTCTGTTGTGACTTCCAAGTGGATCTACAAGATCAAACATGCTACAGATGGCAACATAGAGAAATACAAGGCAAGGTTTGTGGCTCATGGCTTATCCCAGAAAGAGGGGATAGATTATGAAGAGACTTTTGGTCCTGTAGCCAGATACACTTCCATCAGAACAGTACTTTCCCTGGCTGCAGTGATGAAGTGGAAGATACACCAGATGGGTGTCAAGACAGCTTTCTTGAATGGTGTAGTCGAAGAGGAAGTGTATGTGGAGCAGCCACTTGGTTTTGAGACACATGACAGGGAGTCATATGTGTGCAAGCTGAATAAATCTTGTATGACTTGAAGCAAGCTCCTAGGACATGGTACGACACGATAGACAACTTGCTGTCCAGTTTGGGCTTTACCAAGAGTAAAGCGGATTCCAACCTTTACTACAAGGTTGAGGAAGGTAATCTAGTGATACTCCTATTGTATGTGGATGACCTGTTTTTGACAGGAGAGGATAGATTGATTGTCGATATGAAGAGGAAGCTTGTTGTCGAGTTAGAGATGAAGGACTTGGGTATGATGCATTACTTTCTAAGTATGGAGGTGTGGTAGAGTGCAGATGGAATCTTCCTTTGACAAGGGAAGTATGTGGTAGAGATCCTGAAGCAGTTCGAGATGATGGATTGCAAGGCCATGGCCACACCTATGGAATCGAACCTGAAGCTATTGAGTGATGCTTCGTCAAATTTGGTTGATGTCACAGTGTATCGTCAGATGATTGGGTCCTTGATGTACCTGACGAACACAAGACCAGATATTTGCTTTGCGGTGAACACCTTGAGCTAGTTTCTGGCAGATCCTAGACATGTTCACTTGATTGTTGTAAAGCATATTCTAAGGTACCTGAAGGGTACAATTGATTATGGGCTCAAGTATGATGCGAATAAAAAATTTAACCTGGAGGGTTATGTTGATTCAGATTGGGAAGGCAGTGCTGCAGATAGGCAGAGCACTTCGGGGTGCTGCTTCAGTATGGGATTAGGTGTGATCTCTTGGTTTAGCTGGAAGCAATCCTGCATAGCACTGAGTACAGCCGAAGCAGAGTATGTTGCAGCTTGTTCGACAAGTTGTGAGGTAGTATGGCTTAGGAAGCTACTGTCTGATTTATTTGATCTCCAATTGGATGCTACCTGTATCTATTGTGACAACCAGAGTTGTGTGAAGTTGTCAGAGAACCCGGTGTTCCATGACAGGCCGAAGCACATCAAGATCAAATATCACTATATCAGGGATATGGTGCAGAGAGGAGCAGTAAAGCTCCAATATGTTGCGACAGATGAGTAGATTGCAGATGTGTTGACCAAACCACTAGCCAGAGTGAAGTTCAAATACTTCAGAGAGAGGCTTGGTGTTCTTTAGATAGAAGATACTTCGAGGAAGAAGTGCTAGAGCACATTTGCAGGATCCATTCTAAGAATGGTGATAGGAGGATCCTTCCCATGGCTGTGGATGTAAGCGTTGTGTGATGAGCATCAGGACGATGCTCCTGTTTCTGCTATGTATGATGATCAGGATGGTCATGTGTGATGAGCATCAAGAAGATGCTCTGGATTTTATGCATCAGGAAGATGTTGTGAGAATGATCAAGGTGATCATGCGATGATATGCATCAGGACGATGTTGTGACGATGATCAGGATGATCATGCGATGATATGCATCAGGAAGATGTTGTGACTATGATCAGGATGACCATGCGATGATGATGTGCATTAGGATGATGTACTATATGATGATCAGTATGATCATGAGCATCAAGATGATGCTTCGTGCAAGGATGATCTGGTGGATCATGAGTATCAAGATGATACTCCGTGGCCGTGGACAGGTTTTGCGGATAAGCATGTAATAGCACCTTGGGATATTTGTAGATACTCTTGCTAGGTTTTTCCCATGGCATATAATATCTCCCTTGGAGATCTGGAAAATGCTCTTTCGAGGTTTCACTTAGAGGGACATATAATATCACCCTAGGAGGTTTGCAGATACTCTTGCTAGGTTTTTCCTATGGCATATAATAGATCCCTGGGAGATCTGGAAAATGCTCTTTCGAGGTTTTGTCCGTGGCATGTAATTTCACCTTGGGAGATCTTGCAGGTTGTGCTGGGCACGTAATTATTCTTGGGATGCTCTTGCTAGGTTTTGCTTGGCAGCATATAATAGCTCCCTAGTAGATCTTGCAGGTTTTGTTGGGCACGTAATCAATCCTGGGATGCTCTTTCTAGGTTTTGCTTGCGTGGTCACATATAATAGCTCCCTGGGAGATCTTGTAAGTTGTGCTGGGCATGTAATCAGTCCTGGGATGCTCTTGCTAGGTTTTGCAAGGTCACATGTAATAACTCCCTGGGAGATCCGATAGGTTGAGCAGTAAGCTCGTAATCAATCCTGGGATGCTCTTTCTAGGTTTTGTTGACGCACATAATTAGCCCTGAGGATTCCACAGGATAGCCAACTCGCAGAGATGATGAAGACCTACAGGAGGCTAGTCCTACAACCATCATGAAAAAGGGTTGGCTCTGTAGAACTTCCTATGACAAGAAGAATTGAGAGATAGCCCATTGATCGAGATGACGAGTACAGTAGCAGTGACGATGATGCTCCGTGATCCAGTGACGATGATCCAACTCCAGAATTGAAGACTTGTGGCGATATGTATTGATGACCTGAGTCTAGAGAATACCTTCCTAGTTAAGAGGGAGTGTTGATGTATTTGTAACTTCAGAAGATATTCTTCTATGTATTACACTTGTACTTTGTTATATGTATGATGGAGATGCATTATTACTCCAATCAGAAGTGTCGTCATTTGCATTTGTAAGTGTCGTAAGTGTTGCAAGTGTCGCATCTTATATTTGATGGGTTATTAGACCACCAGTGTGGGGTCGGCCCTAGTTGAGTTATGTGGTTGGGTTATTAGACCTCCTTGGGAGGTCGTCCTTGTTAGGTTATTGGTAGGTCAAGTCAGTGTATAAACAGAGAGTGAGTGTGTCTCATTCTATTCATTCACTCACTCATCCAACTCGCATTAGTTGAGAGAGGAGTGCACACAAGTGGAGGAGGAGTAGCTGCTGGAGTTATCTATCTTGGGTTTGATCATTGTGATCTTGTATTGTGGCTTATTCTATCTCTGAGGAAGCTACGAGGTTTTTCACCTTCTTGGTTTTCCCCAAGGAAACTCTGTGTCTCTTGTGTTGATGACTATTATGTTGTGCTTGTTATTCTCTTAGTAGGATCCTAGATAATGTTTGAATGCATTTATCGAAAAATTAACAAGAGGGGCACACTTCCTGAGGAGAGGGGCGCACTTATCAGTGGGTACATTCTTCTTGAGGACAAGAGGGCTAAAATAAGTAGAGAGGTTCTTCTTCGGTGATTGAGGAGGACTAGATCAGATCTCGTCAGAGATTGTCCAAGATCTAGTGAGGGGCGCATTTCAAAGCAATGGAGGGGGGCACACTTCCCATGCATAGGGGGCACACTTTAGACTGATATGTTGCAACATTTATTCGGTGGATGAGAAGATCGCAGCAGAGACAATTAGAGATATTCTTTCCAGAGATTGGTTGAAGTTGAGATCAAAGATTAGTCAGTACATAGTAGTTGGTTCATATCCCCAGAGCAGTAGTTGAAACTACATACAGATCTAGGTATTTCCCCTTCAGGTTTCTTTACGTTATATTTTTTATTATACTACTCGAGATCGAAGAAATATCTCAGTAGTTGGTTTTCCCCATTGGGGTTTATAGGATATATTGTTGTACATTGTGTGATTGTTGCAGTTGTTGTTGTTGATAAGTATATTCCATGTGCCTTGTTCTTTAATTATATTGATTTCATTATTACTTCTTTGTATTTGAGAAGTGGGTTTGTTATGCATGATGCTTGCTATGAATTGAGGCCAAGTTGGGATTGCGATTTCCAGAGTGATTAGTGACCTCTGGAAAATTATCAAGGAGTACAAATGAATTTACGTAAATACTGTCACTAAAACTACTCCATCATTATACATTACTAGATTGCTGAGAATAAGGAATATATTGTAATCACTGCACCATCTCATCATAAAACTATCCTACCATATCATCAAATAGTTGAGGCTCATGTAGGATTGTTAATAACTATTTAATAATAGCATTACCAAACATTAAGGAATATCACATCGATTAGTAGGAAATGAGATTATGTCTGCAGATATCATGTGTATTCTTTAAGATAACACCATATCACCAATCAAAGTAGCACTCGAGTAATGAATATGGACTACATCATTCACCAATTGATCGTTGAATTTAATTGTTTTGTTTTCTTTAGTTTGTTATTATAGTTTAGTTGAAATTTAATATAATTTTGTTTTATTTCAAAATCTTTTAGATTTTGTTTCATTTATAGTTTATTTGAATTTTTATTGCATATTTTAAACTCCAAATTCAGAAATCAAATAGGAGCATCATATAAGGAAGCAGCATATCAACTCATCAAAGGAATGAGGAATATGACAGACATTTCATGGAGTTTGAGCAGATGAAGGAGAAGGTCATGGGAAGTTGCACAAATACGTAACCAGAGAAAGCATAAATTATATGGGAGAACCTACTGAAGCAGAAGTTCGACTACTAGGCTAGGGGGAGGCGCTCCAAATGACAATATAGAATAGAAGGAATGATGACGCTATCATGAGAATTAATTCTTTTTTGTTACTATCATTTATTATATTTCTCATGCACTAGTAACACTTGAACTAAAATACTCACACGTCGATAAATTGGCACTAGCCGCAATGTATGCCATTCAGAGATTGCACCACTATATTTTATTGTGAACCACTACAGTGATTACAGATGTCAATCATTTCCAATATGTTTTAACCCGATGCATTATCGGGCTAAATTCAACAAATGGATTGTAATTCTCCAAGAATTTGATCTTACCTTTCAATTTACAAAGTCAAAGAAGTCTTTAGTGTTCGCAGAATTGATATCTGAATTTCCTAGTGGTGTAGAGTTCGATGAAGAAGATACCGCATTCCCTGATGAGCATATCTTCCTCATTGCAACCTATGATCCCTGGTATGGAGATATTTTGATCTATCTCCAAACTTTGAGGTGTCCTACATTTTTTCTAGAGAAGAGCGATGAAAACTACAACATCATGCCAAAAACTACCTCATCATTTATGATACATTATACAGACGAGGGGTAGATTCAATATTACGTCGTTGTTTGAATATGGACAAACCTGATTTAGTATTGAATGAATCCCACAATGGAGCATTTGGGTTTCATCTTTCTAGATTGGAAACAACCCAGAAAATACTTTGTGTTGGTTATTTTTGGCCCACCATCTTCAAAGACTGTGTGGAAACCATGAAACTTTGTCACCCATGTCATCTATTCATAAGGAAAATGCGAGCACAGCCTGCTTCCCTACACCCCATCGTCACAGCAGGTCCCTTCACTAAGTGGGGATTTGATTATATGAATTCCAACCCAGTATCTACTGGGGCATCAGTATATTATCATTTTCGTCGACTACTTTACCAAGTGGGTAGAGTCATTGCCATATGCGAAGGCAGATGGTGAAACTGTAGCCTATTTTGTATTAAATCAGGTTATTGCTCGGTTCGGCATACCCAAAGAGATTGTCACTGATCTTGGTATACATTTTCATAACCATATGACGACAGAGATGAATACTATGCTAGGGTTTAGACATTAACACTTGTCTCCTTTCTATCCGTAGGCGAATCACTAAGTTGAAGCAGTCAACAAAACTTTAAAAACCATTCTTTAGTGCACCACTAATGCTAGTAGGTCAAAATGGCACATCATGTTGTATCTGGATCTTTGGGAATATCGTACTAATGTCAAGACTGCTACGGGTTTCTCACCTTTCCAACTTGTCCATTGGTTGGAAGCAGTCACACCTATTAAATGCGAAATCCCATCACTAAAGTTGGCTATCCAACTATTACTCAACACTTCCGCTTTAGAAGAACGATTGCTTCATTTGGAACATTTGGATGAACAACGCAGGGATGCGCTCATAATCAATGAAGATCATAAGAAATGAGTCAAAAATCCATATCACAAGTCTGTTAAACCTAGGGTGTTCTCCAAAGGAGAACTTGTTTTGGTTTACGATCAAGATAAGGATCCCATGGGGGAAGGAAAGTTCAAATCTATGTGGTTTGGTCCCTATACCGTTTCTAGATTTTTGAAGAAAGGATTGTATGAATTTATTGATTATGATGGGGTTAAACCGCCTGAGACCATAAATTGGCTCTACCTGAAAAATGCATACATGCTTTTTCTTGTATATAGATGTACAATTTTTGTAGAGTTAGTCCTTTTTGGATTTTCTTATGTGTCTTCTGGATTGTGTTTCAAATGGAAACCTAGTGGTTTATAGGATACACTGATGGCGCTATTCGTCACACTCGCAACTTGGCTTCAGCTGCTTGGGTGATCTATTCACCTACAGGGCCCAAGCGAACTTGTTTCGTCAGGAGGTGCATTTTTAGGACCTACAATGAACAATATAGCTGAGTATAGTGTTGTTCTTGAGATACTCTGATATGCTCTCCACCACGGCATTTCATTTTTGGAAGTGAGGCTCGATTCGCAGTTTGTTGTGCTCCAGTTAACGGGTGAGTATCGAGTTAGAGATCCTTCATTGCTATGTCAGTTTTTGAAAGTTATATTACTTGAAAGACATTTTGATCACATTTCATATCAACATACTCCAAGAAATCACAATATATTAGTTGATGCATATGAAAATTAGGTACTCGATTGGAATTTGTATCATACACGGTAAAATAAAACCATTAAAACACAAAAAGAAACATGTATATAGTTGATAGTGTATATATATATAAGTCCAAAAAATATAATAATCATTGAGTTTGAGTTAATCTCTGTCAAAGACAAATATCAATATACAAAATGGGCATAACAACCTCAAAATAGTGTCACTCTCTATAAGGAGAGGCAGGAGCCTCAGCCTTCTCTGTTATGCCCTCCCTATAGCATATCACGAGCCTAACTACTTTCCTAAGTATCCCGATCCATGTAGGGGGCATGCCCACTACATGTTCATGCATATCCATGGGCATGTAGTCAATACGATATGTAGGAATTTCATGTGTCAGCTATCCCATCTTCCCCTCAATACTCCGCAGCATGGCATTAATCCCACCTGGCGCTATTGGTCGCACATATATCCTGGGGTGCCCAGATGGCCTTATTGCCCCAATAAATCCAAAAAATGTATGTTGTAAGCACTCAAACTCACTAAAAACACATGTATATCTTTTCAACAAAATTATAAAAATTAAATAAATTTGGTACATATATCTCCCTAGGCATCTCCTGGAGGCAGCATGAGCTCCGGATCACCCCAAAAGTCCATACCAACATACGAAAATTTCTCAAATGCTAGCACTTGGCAGCTCCACCATCCGAGAAAATCCTCGTCGTCATAAGTTGTACTTGTCATAGGAAAATATCACCCCATCTGGTCATCATCGGCTCATGGTGGTTCAGTGGTAGGAGAGCCACTCGTGGACTCAAGGTAGGGACTCTCTCTCTCTCGAAGGTAAAAAGTATGATTCCATAACCAAAATTCTCCTTCTTCCCCATTCTGCACTCCATAAGTTGGTGTTTCATGTTCACCAACAAACCGGAACACCAGTCAAATATCACGTTGCGTATGAATTCCACATCGATCTACATATAGCTCTAAGAATCTAGATGTTGGGCAGCATTGCCACCAATCCTATTTATGGTACTCATGATAAATTTCAAAGGAAAGCTGGCTATCTGTCCAATTAACACTTTAATGTCGTTCTTCTTTGTCCCTGCTATGCAGTACGTGTTGATATAATCCTGCACGTGTAGTGGTATCTCACGATGTCCTCCATGATTAAGATGCCTTGCATGGAAGTACATCAGCAGTATAGGCATCATAATGTAGTAGAGGGTGAGATGCACTCTACTTAGTGGCATGAATCCACTGGAAGATGCATGCAGACCTTCTTGGGTGTTCTGCCTCATGCATGCATAAGATTAGCATGTACAATTATTAATTAAAAGATGCATGCAAAAGTGACTTTTTGCATGCACATATATTAGGTTTTTGGTAAACCTAATTGATTAGTGAGATTATATATAGAGGCAGGAGGTCCTTGGATGAGGTTTCTCAGTTGGCTTATTAGAGAGATATCACTCAAGAGTGGTGAGGGTGCTTTAGTGCATGTAGAGGGTGACTTTCTGAGATTGAGAGGAGCTTTTGCAGTAGGGAGAGTGGGGTGATCTGAGCTGGATCAAACACCACTTGACCAAAGGCACTTGGAACCCAATTCTGTGGACTGAGAGAGTTCATCAAAGTGGTTTTTGTAGAGATTGAGGAGGACATCTTCTAGAGAGAGAGAGGGGCGTAGTATCAAAAGAGAGAGGAGTTTGTTATGGATCTGATTGATCGATTAAGTAGCTGAGACTTTCAGAGTATCCTTGCCTCAGTGTTTGAGCAAGGACCATGACTATCAGATCTCACATATGTTGAGATCTGATTCCGTACGAGAATTTGGCATCCAGAGGGAGGGCACAATTTTCCATGCAAAGGAATGGCACATTCAATAGATCTAGAAGTTGGCCTTCTTCCTTGGCTGAGCAGATTAGAGCAGTGTTGTGAGAGAGACAGTACTGACAGATTGCTACCTTTAGACAAAGAAGATCAAGTTGACAGTTAGGGCACATTTCCTCTATGCATGCATCAGTTGTTGCATGCATATCTAGGGTTTTGACCCAGTCGAGTTTGGTTGTTCCTTCTGAGGTAACATTGTATGTACTTGTATTCTTCTCTTTTTGATATGGGATCGAGATAGAAGAAATACCCATAGATAGGTGGTTTTCCCCGTTTGGGGTTTCCAAGGCACATCAAGTGTTGTGTGATTATTGTGCTTTCATTGTCAAAGTGTTAAGAGATCTATAGCATTTTATGATTAAGTATTTGTTGCATTATTGATTTACAAAGACTCAAACTGCTTGAGATATCAGGGCTACCCAGAGGGAGTAGTGATCTCTGGATAAAATTGACATGGTATCAGATCCCTGGTAAGGGTCAGGGAGAACATTCACACTTGGATTTGGAGAGGGTGCCTAGATCTGTTGGTATAGAGGTCATATATATTAGATATGTGACCTAGGTGGATAGATATGAGATAGACCTGTTAGACATGTGCAAAGGGAGGCCAGATCTGTGATCAAGAGAGGTTCTTGTATAACTTTGTGGATTTTTCAGTTCGGAGCTTATGGCCACTAGCTTGAGAGTGGAGGAAAGGTTGGATGGGGCCTCCAACTACAATGCATGGAGGGCACAAATTGTGCTTTATTGAAAGAGGGCAAACTGTGGGATGTTGTGGAGAGCACAATCACAGTTCCATCAGATGCAGCTGCCAAAGAAGCTTATGAGAAAAAGAACATAAGGTCCCAGAGGATCCTCCTTGATGCAATAAAGGACCATTTTATCCAACATGTCTCATACAAAGATAATGTATATGAGATGTGGGATGCCCTAACCAATTTGTACTATATTTCTAACACTAACACAAAGATGGTACTCAGAGAGAAACTGAGAAGCATGAGGATGGGAAAGGATGAGAGCATGTCCATATATCTCACCAATATCACCTAGTTAAGGGATGAGTTGGGAGCTGTGGGTGAGAAGGTTGAGGATAGTGAGTTGGTTAGAAAATCCTTGAATGGCGTGACCATTCAATTGGTAGTATTTGTCCAATCCATCATTACTAGAGAGAACCTTTCCAAGTGGGATCCTCTATGGGACGATTTCACCCAAGAAGAGATCCGAAGAGGCTATATTCAAGGATCATCTTCTTCCATTCCTGGGGAGGAGGATGTGGCACTTGTAGAAAAAGGGAAACAAAGGTTCAAACAAAAGAAGGATATGAGAAAGATCAAGTGTTTTTCCTGCAATGAGTATGGACACTATGCAAGACAGTTTCAGCATAAGAAGAAGAGTAAGCAGGAAAATGATGAGAAGTTGGAAGTAGCGGAGGAGGTGGATGAGTTTACCTATAGGTTTGAGAGGGAATGCTCATTAGCCTTAGTTATTTCAGGGCATGTTAGTACTCATCCAGAGATCCAGGTTGATGAGAGATGGAGTTTTGATTGCATGCAAAGCAGTCGCATGACTGGGATGTGAGATGCATTCCTCGTTCTTGAGCACACACCTATGTATATGATTCGAGATGTGAAGGGGAATGATCACTTGGTCACATGAGTGGGTAGAGTTCATTTTATACTTGACCTTGGAGAACTCCTTGAGGTATCAGGAGTATTGTTCTTTCTAGGACTGAGAGGGAGTATACTCTCAGTGGTAGCATTGAGTGCCCTGGTTACTCAATTATGTTCTAGAGGGATCTGACATTAGAGAGATTTTGAGGTCAAAAAAGGGCCTCCTAAGAGATGTACTACAAAAATATGAGATATATTAAAATATTATGAATTGGGGGTTTTATGGGGTAGGTATATATGACAAGTCACCTCCCACACTATTTTCTATGCACAATATAAATAACCATGGTTGAGTTACTTTTCAAAATTCACTAGAAATAAAATTAATAAAATAAGACTACATTGATGTGACTAAGATTCATTGTAAATTCCCAAAAATGTATTGTCCTTTAACATTTATTTGTCTTGAACTTGCAAATGAAATTAAATAATAAAAAACATTTTTAAGAGTTTTTTTTTAATTTTATGTTGACTTTTTATATTTAGTACTTTTCTCATGAATTTAATAATATAATTTAATTGAGAATTTATTTACATGTAAAATGTCAATAATATTATTATAATCCACATTGCATTATTATTATTATTTATTAAATCTATTATTATTCTTTATTAGTTTGACATTATGTTATTAAATCGAATGGAGTGAATATATAATTTAAAATTAAAAACATAAAAATGATAATATATTATTTTATAAAAAAAATGTGAAAGAACTTTCTTTATGAATTAATAGTACTTCACTTGAAAATGACAATAATATTATTTTATGTGAAAGTGTGAAAAGACATTCATTATGAGTACTTTACTTGAAAATGACAATAATATTATTTTATGAAAAGACTATCATTATGAGTACTTTACTTTATGACTTAAAAGTACTTACACCACTACCTTGGTTAACTATGTGTTTTCATCCACCATAGAAAATTTGACAAATAAGCATTCTTAACTCATGCAATGCCACCTCACCAAGGGGGATGATGTCATCTACTAGAATGTGATTGGTTGTATTTTATAGTACATTTTCTTTGTTTTGAGGCCCTTTTTTGACCTCAAAATTTCTCTAATGTATTCACTTCTCTAGAGGGAGTTGATCCAATATTGATGGGTCATAGGATCGATAGTGAGTACTTGGTTCAGGGACATACCACATATGGAACATCAAGTTGGTTGAGTGCATCCTCTTCAGAGTCAGAGGGGGATAGAGAGCGAGATGCTCATAGCAGGGATGATGTTAGGAGGAGTGAGTCCTTTCAAGAGGTGGGTGATCGAGATGCTCACCATGATGATGAGGATCAAAGGAGTGATTCCTTATATACGATGGATGAGTGGGATGATCGTGTTGTTGATGAGACACAGGGGAGTGAGTCTTTAGACTCAGATCAAATGGATGAGCATGATTCTCATATAGGTACCAGTCAGATATTGAGTTGGTACAAGATGATTGAGATGGAATTAGCTGAGGAGAGAGACGATTCATCTCAAAGATAGAGGGAGATAAACTACAAGGAAGTGGATCTATGTGATGGTAGATTGGGTGCTTGGTTACAATAGAGATTCAGAGGGAGTGTGAATCAGAGTTCAGTGACAGAGTCAGTGGTTGATCATATGTATTCTACCAGAGCCACATTGACAGAGTTTGATCAAGGTACTACAGGTCAGAGAGTAGCAATTATAGATAGAACAATTGGGCCAATGTTAGTTGCAGGGGACTTGTTGGATCCAGGAATCAATGGTTGGACTTCCCTTGACAAGAGGGAGTGTTAGAGATAGTGGTATCTCGAGATTTCCTCCATGATTCAAATGCCTTGCATGGAGGTACATTAGTATTATAGGAATCAAGATGGATTAGAGGGTGAGATGCACTCTAATAAGTGGCATGAATCTATTGGAGGATGCATGCGAACATTCTTAGGTGTTCTACCTCATGCATGCATGAGATTTGCATGTATAGTTATTAATTAAAATATGCATGCAAAAGTGACTTTTTGCATGCACAGATATTAGGTTTTTGGTAAACCTAATTGATCAATGATATTACATATAGAGGCAGGAGGTCCCCGGATGAGGTTTCTCAGTTGACTTATTAGAGAGAGATCATTCAAGAGTGAGGAGGGCACATTAGTGCATGCAGAGGGAGACTTTCTGAGAGAGAGAGGATCTTTTGTTGTTGGAAGAGTGGGGTGATCTAAGTTGGATCATACACCACTTGAAAATAGGCACTTGGAACCTAGTTCTGTGGACTAAGAGAATTCATCAGAGTGGTTTCTGAAGTGATTGAGGAGGACGTCTTCCAAAGAGAGAGAGGGGCGCATTACCAAAGGAGAGAGGATTTTGTTCTGGAACCGATTGACTGATTGAGCAGCTGATACTTTTGGAGTATCCTTGCCTCAGTATTTGAGGAAGGACTATGATGATCAGAGCTCAAATTTGTTGAGATATAATTATGTACGAGCATTTGAAATCCAAAGGGAGGGCGCACTTTTCCATGCAGAGGAAGGGCACATTGACCAAATTTAGCAGTTGGCCTTCTTCCTTGGCTGAGCATTTCAAAGCAGTGTTGTGAGAGAGACAATACCGATAGATTGCTACCTTCAGACATATTAGATCCAGTTGACAGTTAGGGAACATTTCCTCTATGCATGCATCAGTTGTTGCATGGAGATCTAGGTTTTTGACCCAGTCAAGTTTGGTCATTCCTTTTGAGGTAACATTTTATGTACTTGTATTCTTCTCTTTTTGCTCTGGGATCACAATAGAAGAAAGCCCCACAACTAGCTGGTTTTCCCCATTTGGGGTTTCTAGGGTACATCCAATGTTGTGTGATTGTCGTGCTTTCATTGTCAAAGTGTTAATAGATCTATAGCATTTTATTCTTGAGTCTTTATTGCATTATTTATTTATAGAGACTCAAACCACTTGAGATGTCAGGGCTATCCATAGGGAGTAGTGATCTTTGGATAAAATTAACAGCACGGATAAGGCTCCAACAACTCTAAATGTTCCCTTAAGGTTTATTGCCTCTCCTTGTTAGGATAGTCTAGTGATGAAGTACATATCATCCACCGTGATATCTATATTCTCCCTTTGGATATTAAACATCCCCTGATTAGGATCCCAAAAGTGCACCAACATTTGGAGTAAATTGGATTGCACCCTCATATTTGATGTGCAGAAAAATTTAAGAAGCCCAAACCATCTTAATGCATTTAGATTCAATGGGTCCCCTATTGTTGTTTGATCCATAGCCTCATGTTCTCTTTCTCTCCAAGTAAGCACCATACCTACATTGCATCCATAATTTTGCATTAGTTTGGAGTTTTCTTAACCGTTTTTGCGCCACCCGTGGGTCTTTACTTAATACAGTCGCGCATACCCGCGAGTTGAGCTCACCCAAACCTGTGGTTATTTCATGTACCCACAACTTCAATAGAGCCTACCCACGGGTACGCAAAATCAAAATTTTTAAACAAAATTATAATCCAATACACCATTAAAAATATTTAAAAAAACTATCAAATATGCAAAGCATAGGGATGATTGTTACCTCCAAGCGACAGATTCTGAAATAGTCCTCTGGATTGATCATATGCAACACACAAAGTTGCAGGTTTTTTATCTTCTCCAGTGGTAAATTGGTAAATATGGGTCATTTTTTGTTTTTGATACCTATTTATAGAAAAAAAAATGATTTTTACACTTTATATAGTTCTTAAACCTCTTTTGTTATATTTTCTTAATCTTAATGACTAATTGAGTTATTTTGACTAGGTAAAGCTACAAGAAGGCGATTTTTCACAAATATGTCCACGTTGGTGTTCTGTAAAAGGTTTGGATCCTCATGACATGTCGATTAGGTCTTTGCATTGCATTTATACCTTGTCACTTTTTATGCCCTAGGACATCCTTTTTTCACCATGGACTGCATTTTTAACCCCCATTTTACCCTCCATTGTCGTTGTTCTTCCATGGTTAGGACTTCCTTAACATGGGTCACCCTAGATATGAAACTATGCCATACTGGTTCCCATGTCGTTGAGTGCCACTTTAGGGACTTGCCACTTATCATGCATCTTTTGTTACTTATCTCAAGTTCTCATTCCTATGGAGTTCTTTTATGCTCTTTTTAGACTCCTTAAAATTGACAAGATTGTCGAGTATACTTGTCTTGTTCAGACTCGTTAAAGGATTTGAATAGACATCCACTTTGTTAAATTTCATACATTCATGGCATAATAATTCAATTGCATAAACATGATCACTAGAAGAAAGACAAAGCACAAAACAATAACAACAGAGTTTATCCTGGGAAACCCAAATGGGAGAAAACCCAGCAACCTTAGTATAGAGCTGATAATTCTAAGATCATAGTACAATCATAAAAGAGAAAAGATGGAAATGCTTTCCAAAAAGTAGAAACCCCAAAATAGTCTTCTTCTCCAACAGATGTGAACTTCTCTCTCTCCAAGTTCACATGGCTATCTACTACCTGTCTGTCTCATTTTCTAATTGGATTTATCCCATACCTAGATGAGAACTTGGATGAGCAGAGGCACCTGTGTGAACCCAACCATTCACTACCTGTTTGGCTCATATTTCGATGGGATTTCTCCCATACCTGGATGAGTACCTGGACAAGTGAAGGTACCTAGGTGAACCTGACCATATACTGACTGTCTGACTCATCTACTGATGGGATTTCTCCCATACCTGGCTGAGTACCAAGACTTTAGAGGCACCTAGGAGAAAGCAGGGAAAGCATCTCGATGTCATATTTCCCTCTCAATGAGGGACACGTTCTCTTCTACTCCAAGTATTCCACGAAATTATTCAAGCTTCACTCTGGGAAGAGCCTTAGTGAGAACATCTGCATTATGGTCGTCTGTCGACACGTACTGTAACTTGACCGCACCTTTCTGCACCATATCACGTATGAAGTGATACCTAGTCTCTATATGCTTCGACCTGTCGTGAAATACAAGATCCACTGACATCTACACACATCTTTGGTTATCATAGTGAATCACAGTTGGCTCTAGAATCTGTCCAAACAATCCTTCCAGGAGTTTACGAAGCCAAACTGCTTCTCGAGTTGATGTACTAGAAGCCATGTACTCGGCCTCTACAGTATAGAGTGTTACCGAGTTCTTCTTCCTGCTGCACTAGGAAATAATTGCAGAACCCAAACTGAATCAACATCCGGAAGTACTCTTCCTATCTGCAACACATCTAGCCCAATCCGAGTCTGTAAACCCCTGCAATCTCAGGTCACAATCTGAAGCATATTTCAAACCATATCCCACAGTGCCATGCAAGTATCTAAGCACATGTTTTGCAGCAATTCAGTGAATCTACCTCGGTTCACACATGAACTGATTGATATCATTCAAAACAAAACATATATTTGTTCCGGTGTTTGTTAGATACATCAATGGCCCAATCAGTTGGAGATACATGGTGGGATCAATCAAATCTGAGTCTGAAGCAGAATCTCTCAGCTTCTTCCAATTCGCATCCATCAGAGTGGCCATGGACTTGCAGTTCAACATTTTGAATCTCTTAAATATATCCATGGTGTACTTTCATTGTCCTAGGAAAATATCTTCTGCCTCTTCCATACTTCTAATCCCAATAAGTATTGCATCAATCCAAGATCCTTCATTTCAAACTCAGATGTGAGATTATTCTTACACCATACAATAAGTTTCTCATTTCCTGTGACAGACAAGTCATCAACATATAGTACCAAAATCAATGGCTCATCATCTACAACCTTGTAGTAAAGGTTGGGGTCTGCATCACTCTTGGTAAAAATCCCAAGCTCACCAGGAATCCATCTATCCGTCCATACCAAGCACAAGGTGCTTACTTGAGTCCATACAGTTCCTTTTTTAATCTGCATACATGAGACTCCTTTCTGTCGACAATAAGCCCATCTGGCTACTCGATGTAAACTTCTTCCTCAATAACACCATTGAGAAAGGTTGTCTTCACATCCATCTGATGCAACTTCCATCCTATAGCTGAAGAAATATCAATAATTGATCTGATGGAAGTATATCGAACCACAGGAGCAAATGTCTCATCATAATCGACTCCCTCTTTCTGAGAGAATCCTCTGGAAACAAATTTGGCCTTGTATTTTTCAACACTTCCATCTTCTCCATGCTTAATATTGTGTAACCATTTAGAAGTCACTACTGACTTCTCCTCAGGTCTCAGCACAAACTCCCACACATCATTCTTCATGATGGATTGATATTCTTCCATCATGGCATCCTTCCAAGCTTGATTTTTGGATGCTTCTTCATAGGTGGTTGGTTCTGAATCAATGATGTTACTCATCAGTGCCACATAACTGGAGAACCTCTGAGGTCTTTTTCTTTCTCTGGAAGCACCATGTGGAGCTTCATGTCCTTCTGCATCCTGTAGAGTCTCTTGTTCCCATATAGGTCTTTTCCGACCTGTAACATTTATGGGTATATCAACTGGATCAATGGGATGATAGGTTCATCCTTTTCAGCTAACTCCCTCTGAACTGGAGGGGGAGATGATCTCATCTCCTTTGGTTCTAGCATTTCTTCATCATCGATCTCCAAGTATGATCCTCTGCCTTTCTTGACAGCCATTTCTTCTTCAAAGGTCACATCCCTGCTGACTTCAATATGTCTGGATCCTGGAATGTAAATTCTATAATCCTTTGAATACTCATTGTATCCCACAAAGGTTCCCTTCTTTCCTGAAGGCTCTAACTTTGATATTTTCTCCTTGGGAACATGTATATAGACTGGACAACCAAATATTTGGAGATGGCCCACTTCTGGTTTCACTCATGTGAAAGCTTCTTCCAGAGCCATATTCTTCAATATCTTATGTGGACATCTATTTTGTACATATACTGTTGTTCTGGATGCTTCTTCCCAAAAGAACATTTGAAGACTCTGGTCATGTATCATAGCATGGCTGCATCCACAATTGTTCTATTATTTATTTTTGAAACCCCATTTCTTTGAGGGTTGTAGGGAACTGTGATCTCGCTCTTAATTCCTTCTTCCTTGCATAAATCATTAAACTCTATAGAGGTGTATTCTCCACCATTATCGTATCTCAAAATCTTTATCCTCTTTCTTGACAAATTCTCGACTTGTGCTTTAAATTCTTTGAACTTGCTGAGTACTTCCTCGGATTCCTTAGACTTGAGGAAGTATATCCAAGTCTTTCGTGAGCAATCCTCAATGAATGTTATATAGTAATGATATCCACCCAATGAAGCTATTGTCATGAGTCCGCACAAGTCAGAGTGTACTAGATCCAAAATCCCTTTGGATCTACTCTCACTATCTGGAAAATATCTCTTAGCATTCTTTCTAAGTGAAAATCCTCTACATGTTCCATCGTGGTCTACCTGGAGCCCTGGTAAACCTGTCACTATACTCTTTAGTGCTAGGAGAGCTCGATAGTTTAGATGAGCTAGTCTTCTTTGCCATAATTCTCCCATACTTGCAGCATCATGTACTAGATCTTAGACTGGTGGAGTGTTTAGTCTATACAAGCTCTCTTCTCTTATACCAATAACTTTGGTTGTGTTCATGCTTGAGTTCTGGTGCCAAGCAAGTACTTTCCCTTTGGATAAAGCTATTTTATATCCTTTGTCTTTCAAGGTTGAGATGGAGACAAGGTTTCTTTTCATACCAGGTACATAGAGCACATCACTCAGGAGAAATCTATCATTTGATTCTAGTTGAAGGGAGGTGGATCCAGATCCCTTCACAGTGTAGTTAGCATCATCTCCAAGTACAAGAAAGAGATGTGAATATTTCTCAACTAATTCTGAAAGATTTTCTTTATAACCTGTCATGTGTCTAGAAGCACCACTATCTATGAGCCAAGTGTTACTAGTGGCGGTAATAGTACCTAATAAAGATGATATGAATAGAAATTATGTATCTTCATCCCTTTTCTTATTGTGATGATTATCTTCTTCTACATCGGTGGTGGATGCTTCATGCTTCCTTTTAATTGAACTTCGACAGCTACTGGCGTAGTGTCCATATTTTCTGCACCTGTAGCATTGAACTTGAGATATGTCCTTCTTCTTCTTTTGATCTAGGTGAGGACTTGATCTCCTATCTTGGTGCTTGTGTTTATGGAAATTCCTTCCTTTTCCCTTACCTTTCTAGGCATGGGATACAAATGCTTGATTATCCTCAGGTTGAGTACCATGGAGTCTTTGTCGTGCTGCAATCCTTGTCTCCTCCTGATTGCAATCTTCCCATAGCTTATCAAACTTGGGTAGTTTAGATATACCACTTATGATTTGGATAAAGGACTCCCAATATGGTGTAATACCATTCAAAGTGGTGATAACAAGCTCCTTATCATCAATGGGATCTCCAATGGTGCTAAGCTTGTCCCTTAGTTTTGTGATCCTCGTGAAGTATGAGGCAATGGATTCTAATTTGGTTATATTCATATTTGAAAGTTGGTTCCTCAATGTGATGGATAGATTGATGCTAGTGTGTTCAAAAAATTTATTTATGGTCTTGAACATTTTCCTAGCAGTCTTCTTTCCTGAGATTTTTGGAACCAAATGATCTCTTACTGAGTCCACCATAATCCTTCTTGCTCTGGCATCATTCTTCCTCCATCAGGATTTGTAT
Source organism: Larix kaempferi (assembly GCA_027924585.1). Lineage (NCBI taxonomy): Eukaryota > Viridiplantae > Streptophyta > Pinopsida > Pinales > Pinaceae > Larix > Larix kaempferi. The sequence goes on along the minus strand of BSBM01000370.1, from coordinate 27,925,116 downwards.
TCTTCAGCTTCTGGTTCGGGGACCTTCTCATTTACATATTGTAATAGGTCATTTTCTTCTAGAACTAGAATAAACCTAGACTTCCAAGAGATAATGTTGGAATATCCTTCTAGACGATCTTCAACTTTCATACCAATCATCTTGTCTGCATATTGTTGATGTATATGTAACTTCGGAATGTATTTCATATATGTATGTTGTACTCCTATAGAGATGGTATTATTCCTCTATACGGAAGTGTTTGTATTCCTATAGAGATGTTATTATTCCTCTATATGGAAGTTTCGTCATTTATATTGTAAGTGTCGTAACTTATACTTGATGGGTTATTAGACCACCTTGTTGGGGTCGGCCTTGTATAAGTCATGTGGGTCGAAGGGTTATTAGACCACCCTATTGGGGGTTGGCCATGTGGGTCAAAGGGTTATTAGACCACCCTATTGGGGGTCGGCCCAGTCGGCATTATGTTATGTGGTTAAGTTAAGGCCGACCTAGTAAAGGTTATTAGGCAAGTCAAGTCAAGTATAAATAGAGTGCGGGAGGCACTCTATTTCATTATTCTATTCTCACACACACTCTTTGGAGAGTAGCACACTTGTGGAGGAGGAGAAACTGCTACTAGGAGAAGACTATCTCTTGTACTTTGGTTGTATCATTGCTCTATCTATATCCAAGGAAGTTATTGGGGTTTTTCACCTTTATGGTTTTCCCCAAGTAAACTTTGTGTCTCTTGTGTGCTTTCATTATTGTGTCCATGATTGATATGCTGTAGATATGTTGTACATGTCATTCTCTCAGTTAAGATCCTAGATCAGATTGAAGTAAATTCTGAAAAATTAACATGGTATCAGAGCTAGCCTGAAAGAAGGCATGGTATGGCATGTATGACACTTGTTGCACTTACGATGCTTGGGATTGATATAGCAAAAACCAGTCATCGTAGCACTTTCGCTATAAATCCATTTTGGTGAAGTTTTCAGATCTGAAACTTCTACAGGTAGAAGATAAAATCACCATGTACCTTTTGTCCAAAGGAAAACTTCTAATTCGTTGTACTTTGTGTTTTATGATCTGTACAATATAGGGTTTATGCCTCTTCTAGATCTGAGTCATAAACAGGTGACCTTGGAAAAAAGGTCATAACTTGGGCTAGGAATCTCCAAATGAAATTTCATAAAAAGTGGCAGGTAGTGCACGGAATTTAATTTCTCAGGTAACTTTTTCAGAGGCCGAAACTGAACCAGTGACACGTGGCACGCCATACAAGTTCGCTCTCCTGTTTTATCCCATAAATAGGTCACGTTGCGACACTTGGCATAACTCTCTCTCAGAGAATCCATTTGAGGTCAGACCTATGGGGTTGAAAAGATAACAGGTCGGGATATCACAAGAAAAATTTTCAGACCCTATGGATTGAAAAGTTCGGAGTTACACCATAAACAATTAGGTACATATTTTTGTCAAAACAAAATTATTTTTTAGCACCTTCATTCATGGTTTCCGGAATTTAGGGTTTCGGAGAAAGTTGGAATTCTTGTAATCAGAGACCACGGCTGAATGATACTCATCAAAATCAAAATTTAGAGACCAAGATCAGAATTTTTGGTTGGGAAAAAGGTCGGGCTTGATGAGACCCTAGTTCGGGACTTTGATAAAAAAAGTGGAAAATTAGGGCTTCTGTAAAAATGGGAATTTTTGAAATCTGTGACCATGGTTGGAAGCTACTCAGAAAAATAGAATCTTAGAGCTTTGGGTCGAAACTTTTGATTGGGCAGAAGGGTGGGCTTTATCAAACCCTAGTTCGGGGTCATGTCTAGTGAATTCAGAAGTTTCAAAGACAAATTTGAGGGGTGAAACTTTGCACTTTTCAAATTCTGAGTATACCAGTTTGATCAGCTCATCAAGGCACATATTTCTATCCTTTCGAAAGTTTGAATTTTTAGTGTTTCTCTGGCAAACCCTAATCCAGCTCAAGATCCAGTTCCTGCAAAACAAGTGGATTGGGTTAATCCTAGAAGAGAATGGATTGGTCATCTGCATAAGTGAAGAAGTTCCTGTTTTAGAGGGAGATGAGGCTAAGGCCTTACATAAGAAGATTACAAGCAATCTCGACAGGTATGACTTATCCAGGTATGTTTCAAGATTTGTTCATGATTAAGTCTATGGTATGTTTGTCTTCATATTATTACGGTTAGTACAATCTTGTTTAAATTTAGACTTGTCGTATCACCTTAATAAAATTATGAATGCATGATAGAAGATATTCATTGATTAGGGTGTTGACACTTATGATTGTACTAATGCATTATGGTGGTGTATGAGGTTTATGTTGTCCGCTAACATGAAAGGTACACCAAGAAAGACAAATCATGTTCTAGTTCAAGAACATATGGTCAGGGTGACATGAAGACAAAGATTCATCCATTGTCATGGATCACATAGAAGATCCATTTACGAGGTATGTATAACTTGGTTCTATAATGGTTAACCTATGAGATATGCAGGTTACTAGCACAAGTCATTGAAGAAGAACAAGAAGACATCATGTGAGTATGTTAGACATAACTAGCTAACATACTGATCTAGGTATGTTTTTCCTATATCAAGTTAGAATCCTACCTTGTGATAGGATCTCTTATATAAGTATACATGGCATGATTGATAATGATTATTCATGGGTTTGAGTAATCATGGGTGTAGGCATATTATGTTTCTTACTTTAATTTATGATATGACTAACCATAAGAGTCCTTGAATACTAATGCTTATTATTTCTGTTTGAAATGATCATGACTATACATGTTTAAGATTATTGTGTTTTGATAGTATTAAGATTCTACTAATGAATGTGTGATTATGTATGAGACCTTGAGGATAACACAATGATGATACTAATAAGCATGCATAGTGATTAAGGATGGATATAAGTTCAAGTACAGGTAATTAAGGGAGAAAAGATCAAGAGGGAGCAAACTCTAGTTGTTCCTGCAAGGGAGCAAAGATCAAGAGGGAGAACACTCCAGTTGTTCCTACAAGAAAGCAAAAATCAAGAGGGAGTACACTCCAGTTGTTCCTGCAAGGAAGCAAAGATCAAGAAGGAGCACACTTTAGTAGTTTCTGCAAGGATGTAGATATTCAGAGGAAGTTGACCACTTCTCACAATCCACATCAAAATGAAGTTGCAGAAAAGAAGCAAAGACTGAGAGAGAGTCAACCCAACAAACAAACAAAGATAAGTATTTGAATTATCATTCCTTGCATATTTTATTGTTTAAATAATACTGTTCAATAATACTCATGTTCCTAGAATTAGGTTGTGTATTATGCATATTAGAATAGTTGCATTGATGAACAGTATACTACTAATATACATGGGTACGTGGCCTATGGCACTGTACAACATTCCATTGCTACTTATCTAGAATGAAACCTCTTTGCTGACATGTTGGGAGTTGTGCACACTCTTAACAATGTTCTGGTAGAGATTGGAAGGCATCTAGAAAGTTACGGGATATGGATAAATGTTGTATTGAAGCATTGGCTAAGATAATTGCATGATTGTATGACATATTTCTATATGTATAAGAATTTTTTCTGAAAACTATGAGATGTTTTCTAATCATGCAATTTAATTTGTTGTGTAGGAAAGATCGTATATCATCACCTACAAAAGAAGGACTACAACATTTGTTCAGCAACAAAGTTATCTATTGAAAATATTGAAGATATTGAAGTTCCCAAGATCTGGGAAGAATACCATGATCGAGGAGTACCAGTCGATCATGAAGATGTTTGGGATGCAGTCCCAAGACCTGAAGGAGAGTCTGTAGTGACTTCCAAGAGGATCTACAAGATCAAGCATGCTGCAGGTGGTAGCATAGAGACTTTTGCTCCTGTAGCCAGATACACTTCCATTAGATCCGTACTTGCTCTAGCTGCAGTGATGAAATGGAAGATACACCAGATGGATTTCAAGACAGCTTTCTTGAATGGTGTAGTTGAAGAAGAAGTGTATGTGGAGCAACCACTTGGTTTTGAGACACATGACAAGGAGTCATATATGTGCAGAACTTGGTATGGTAGGATAGACAGCTTTCTATCCAGTTTGGGCTTTACCAAGAGTAAAGCGGATTCCAACCTTTACTACAAGGTCGAGGAAGGCAATCCAGTGATACTACTTTTGTATATGGATTACCTATTTATTACAGGTGAAGATAGATTGATTACCGACACGCAACGGAAGCTTGCTGCCGAGTTCAAGATGAAGAACTTGGGTATGATGCACTGCATTCTTGGTATGGAAGTGTGGCAAAATGCAGTTGGAATCTTCCTTGAACAAGGGAAGTATGCAGTAGAGATCCTGAAGAGGTTTGGGATGATGGACTGCAAGGCCATGGCCACACCTACGGCATCAAACCTGAAGCTTTTGTGTGATGCTTCATTTGAGCTGGTTGATATCACTATGTATCGTCAGATGATTGGGTCCTTGATGCACCTGACGAACACGAGACCAGATATTTTCTTTGCAGTGAACACATTGATCCAGTTCCTGACAGATCCGAGGGGTGTTCACCTGGTTGTTGTAAAGCATATTCTGAGGTACCCGAAGGGTACAGTTGATTATGGGCTCAAGTATGATGCGAATCAAAAGTTTAACATACAGGGTTATGTTGATTCAGATTGGGTAGGCAGTGCTGCAGATAGAAAGAGCACATCTGGGTGCTGCTTCAGTATAGGATCAGGTGTGATCTCTTGGTTTAGCAGGAAGCAGTCCTGTGTAGCACTGAGTACAGCCGAAGCAGAGTATGTTGCGATGGATGAGAAAGTTGTTGATGTATTGACCAAGCTGTTGGCCAGAGTGAAGTTCGAATACTTTAGAGAGAGGCTTGGTGTTCTTCAGATCGACAACACTTCGAGGAAGAAGTGATGGAGACATTTGCTGTAGTCGTTCCAAGCATGTTGGAAGGAGGATCCTTCACATGGCTGTGGATGTAAGCGCTGGATGATGAGCATCAGGATGATGTTCTAGTTTCTGCTCTATATGATCCGTTTGATCATTTATGTATGTATGCATCATGTTGGATGCTAGATATGATCAATTGGATCATTTATGTATGTATGGATCATGTTGGATGTTGGATATGATCACTTGGATCATTTATGCATGTACGCATCATGTTGGATGCTGATGGATACATTGTGTGGATCATGTATCTTTGTATGATCAGGTAGATCATGTATGTTGATGGATACATTGTGTGGATCATGTATCTTTGTGTGATCAGGTAGATCATGTATGTTGATGGATACATTGTGTGGATCATGTATCTTTGTGTGATCAGGTAGATCATGTATGCTGATGGATACATTGTGTGGATCATGTATCTATGTATGTATCAGGTAGATATATTGTGTATGTTGATATGTATCAGGTAGATACTTGGTATGCATCAGGTGGATGCATTGTATGATTAGGATGATCATGGATGACGACCTTCTCCAGTTGACATGCATCAGGACGATGCAGTGATGATGATCAGGACGATCATGTGTACATCAGGATGATGTATGGATAATATCAGGTTGATACTCTGTGGCCGTGGACAGGTTGTGCAGATGAGCATGTCTGGGAGATCCTATAGGTCGGATTTGTGTACTCGTAACAGCATGGGATGCTCTTTCGAGACATTTATCTGGGAGGACATATAATAGCTCCCTGGGAGATCCTTCAAGTTGGAGTTGTGTACCCGTAACATCCTGGGATGCTCTTTCGAGGTTTTGTCCTATGGCATGTAATTTGCTCCTGGGAGATCTGGACAGGATGAAAAAGGCCTCAGATGCTTCAGCCAGGTTTTGCCATGACCACATGTAATTTGCTCCTAGGAGATTTGGACAGGATGAAAAAGGCCTCAGATGCTTCAGCCAGGTTTTGTGGTGGACCACATGTAATGTGCTCCTGGGAGATCTGACAGGTAGAGCTGTGTGATTCTAACAGCCTGGGATGCTTCAGCTAGGTTTTGTGGTGAGATCACATGTAATGTGCTCCTGGGAGATCCGACAGGTAGAGCTATGTGCTCGTAACAGCCTAGGATGCTTCAGCCAGGTTTTGTGATGGGTCACATGTAATGTGCTCTTGGGAGATCCGACAGGTAGAGATGTGTGCTCGTAATAGCCTGGGATGCTACAGCCAGGTTTTGTGACACACGTAATAAGTTCTGAGGATTCCACAATATGGCCAGTGATGATGAAGACCTGCAGGTGGCGGGCCTACATATAGTATGAAAAAGGATTGGCTCTGTAGAACTTCCTATGATGAGTAGATTCAGAGATTGATTGAGATAGCAGCAGCAGTGATGATGACGATGACTCGATGATGATTATCCAGTGACGATGATCCAGAGAAGAAGACTTGTGCTAGAAGACCTGTGTCGAGAAATGCCTTCCTAGTTAAGAGGGAGTGTTGATGTATATGTAACTTCGGAATGTATTTCATATATGTATATTGTACTCCTATAGAGATGGTATTATTCCTCTATACGGAAGTGTTTGTATTCCTATAGAGATGTTATTATTCCTCTATACGGAAGTGTCGTCATTTATATTGTAAGTGTTGTAACTTATACTTGATGGGTTATTAGACCACCTTGTTGGGGTCGGCCCTATATAAGTCATGTGGGTCAAAGGGTTATTAGACCACCCTATTAGGGGTCGGCCATGTGGGTCAAAGGGTTATTAGACCAAAGGGTTATTAGACCACCCTATTAGGGGTCGGCCATGTGGTTCAAAGGGTTATTAGACCACCCTATTGGGTGTCGGCCCAGTCGGCATTATGTTATGTGGTTAAGTTAAGGCTGACCTAGTAAAGGTTACTAGGCAAGTCAAGTCAAGTATAAATAGAGTGCGGGAGGCACTCTATTTCATCATTCTATTCTCACACACACTCTTTGGAGAGTGGCGCACTTGTGGAGGAGGAGAAGCTGCTACTAGGAGAAGACTATCTCTTGTACTTTGGTTGTATCATTGCTCTATCTATCTCTGAGGAAGTTATTGGGGTTTTTCACCTTTATGGTTTTCCCCAAGTAAACTTTGTGTCTCTTGTGTGCTTGCATTATTGTGTCCATGATTGATATGCTGTAGATATGCTGTACATGTTGTTCTCTCAGTTAAGATCCTATATTAGATTGAAGTAAATTCTGAAAAATTAACACATATCTAGTCCAGAAACCCTCGTAGAAGCTAGGTCAAAAATGAAAGTTGGAATTTTGGAAAACTGATTCCACTAGTAGATGCACCTTAGCAAGGCTAGTTGAAATATGGTAGGGCTGATCCAAATATGTGGAGAAAAGTGGGTCAAAAGTGAAACCCTAATTTATGCTGCAGCTACATAATTACGTCAAAAACTAAAAATTCTCGGAATTGAATTTTGTCTTCACCAAAAGATGTGCCTCCCTAAAACCGAAATTCCCAACGCTCTTTTTCTCCAAAATGTTGGGTGAATACTTCAGGAGATGAAACCCTAGTTCCAGCAATGGCTTCTTCTAGAATTGCTCTGATACCATGTTAAATTTCATACATTCATAGCATAATAATTCAATTGCATAAACAAGATCACTAGAAGAAAGACAAAGCACAAAACAATAACAACAGAGTTTATCCTAGGAAACCCAAACAAGAGAAAACCTAGTAACCTTCGTATAGAGATGATAATTCTGAGATCAAAGTACAATCATAAAAGAGAAAAGATGGAAATACTTTCCAAAAAGTAGAAACCCCAAAATAGTATTCTTATCTAGCAGATGTGGACTTCTCTCTCTCCAAGCGATGTGAACTTGAGTGGATGAGTGAGTGTGATAATGAGGTGAAATTTACCTCTATTTATACAAGTGTCAAAACTTACTTTTACCCTAGCTGAGCCGACTTCTCTAATTGACTGAGCCGACTTCACTTGGGGGGCAATTAATAATTCAATTTTAATCTTTTCTTTCGCTTCTTTTCACTCCAAGGTTTACATTGATTCTTTCAAGGGTTAAATTACATAGTTAATTACATCAAGTTCATCTCCCTTAGGAGGTACAATCAAGTACAATAGAAATACAATAAATAATATCTTACGAAGTTGCACAAAATCCAACACACTTAGATATAATTTTATCCCTTTTCTGGATCTTTGTGGATTATTTACGAAAAATGTATACTCTAGTTCTTTTGACTAGAAGAGTTCTCTCTCGTGTAGTTTTATACTTTTTTGGAAGAGGAGACTAACTTTACGAAAAATTCCTTATGGATTTAGTGTTTAAGTTTTTCAGACTCCTTAAATATGAAAACAACGATGAGCACATACCAACTCGAACTTGATATTAAAATCCACGAGTAGGTGTCTGGATTTTTTGTTTAAGTTTTTTAGACTCCTTAAAAATGAAAACACCAACAAGCATGAACATATCCGAGCTCGATATTAAAATCCACTGATCAATAACCTATCAAGTACTAGTCTATCTATTCTTCAAAATCATTAAAAAAATGAAGAAATTCTTGAGTTTCCCTCCCATGGACTCATTAAATTACACATTGTTGGACCATTATCAAGCACTCTTCTCTCTTCTTCGATCTTATTCAAAAGGAAGAAGGTTTTTGCGTTTACTTTCTTCAACTCATTAAAATTTAATAAGAAAGATACTATTGAGCTTCCTTTTAATCTTTTCATGGTCGTTACAAAATTAAAAGACACCTAAAAAGAGAAGGGAAAAGAAAATCTTAGTCATTTCATTCATCATATGGAAGCAAGTCTTAATCCATCCTTAAACATAGCACTTATGGATTTAGGATTTAACTTGATTCCATATTTGTTTACTCCTCCGATTGGTTACTCTTTCGATCATATGGAGAATTTGTTATGTATCCTACATAGCAAGCTTATATCATGTTTCATGTTTGTCCAAGCTACCTAAGTTACTTTCCTATAGTGCTCAATGTTCAATGATTACCCCTGTGTCGGACACTCTGCAGTTTAACTTGACTCCTGATATCGACCATCCCTTATGTTAGTCTTATTTCAACTCAATATTCAAGTATTTCTCGGGTGAGATGATGAAGGATACCTTAATTCCTTCCTTCTCACGTGTATCTTCCTATCGACATCAACACATTTTGCTATAGGAGGTAGACTTAGAGTTCCCAGATAGTACCTTGATATTTGCAGTCATTAGTGGCAGATCCTCTCGCTATTGAGTTATGGGAATACATCAATGTCTCTTACTCGACATATTCTTCAAGTGTTCGACTTCAAGACCCCTTATTCACATTTGTAATAATTTACTCAGTACCTTTGACCCCATTTTCATTATTGGTGGGTATCCTCGTGTTTTTTAACGGTTTCAATTATTGACCGGTAATCAAACGAAATCCTCCATGTTCGAATTCAAGTCCTTTATTCACATTGTTTATGGTTTGTACTTTTTCTTGATGTTTGGTTCGCAGACCTTGGGTTTATGATAAAATTTATTTGATTATCGCCCAAGCTATGCAAGACTGAGCCCTACATATGGTTAGATCCTCATGAGACATAGATCCAGTTTGTTGCTATGGGTATGTTCTCCTTTGGACATGGATTCACGCTTGTATTTTAGTGGCCATGCTATATACATATTTTCTGCATATGTATTGGAGATCATGTTCTATCATTCTGGACATCTCCTTGTATCAAGATTATACTTGCACGTTGACCTTGTTTTGTTTCAGGTACTATTTGAGACTTTGTTTCTATGTCTCTTACGCTCCTCCACTTCTTTGTTTTGTAATGCATTCCGACCGTCATTACCCTTATAACCTCATGCATTAGGGGGCATATATTATTATTCAAATATGTACTTCTCCGTCCGTGACCACACTGCATTGTCAGTCACACAAAAGGACTTTATGGATTTAAGATCCCCATTGAGTATAGATGAATTTGATCTTAATATTACTTTATACTCTTCAGTTTAGATATTTTTTGAAATATTTTTTATCCATAACCACGACACTTATATCTATAAACTCGTGGGTACCTGCAGGTTCTCCATTGACAACCCTCGTTTTTTCCCAAAAAAGTTGCACCCGCTAGTTTTTGGCATGATACCCACGGGTTACTCGCAAGGTGTCAAGTGTTATACCCATGGGTACCTCAAAAAATCACGAAAAAAATATATATTAAAAATTGAATTATAGATAGTTATGGTAGTTACCCTAACCACCATAACTTCTCTAACCATTTACCTTTCGAACATATCCTCTCAATATTGTTATAAATACAAGGAGAAGGATTTAGGGAAAGGGGAGAACCATTTGTATAAGGAAATGCTAAGTAAATATCCATTGAATGAAGAGGAGCAAGGATCCCAGGTTCAAGTTTCAAAAGTGCAGGTTACAGATCATGTATAGCTTGTTGCCATGGATGTGAATAATGCAAAAGATCTTCTTTCCCATAAGATAAATTGTCTATTCTATTAATATAGTCTATTGAATTTGTCATAGCTTCTTTATATATGTGTTTCATACTAGGATATTCATATTTATGTAGTCTAAAATATTTGAGGAAGGTGTCTTTTTTATTGCAGGTTTCTCATTTGGGACTGTGAATCAGAGAAAGAAAGCTTAAAGTTTGGATCAAACTTAGTATATCCAAGGTATGTTCTTTTGGATTACAACCCTATATTTTCTTGATTAAAAGAATAATTTGTGCTATACTTGTTTATCAATTAGATTATGTACCTTCTTAGCAGTATGTTGATGATCTCTTTGAACTTCCCAATCATAGGTTGAATTACCGAACAACATCAGGGATAAATCCCCCTATCTTTCTGCTTCGTTTCTTTGCACAACTTTTGTACTGATATATTTTCATAATTACCTTTGATTTCTTATCTCATAATGTTACATTGTTCTTTTACCTTGATCGCATGTTCCTGTTACAATACTTCGCCATTCCTTGTACAGTGATCATGTTGTCATCCTTACTTACCCACTGCGCAGTGCCTAGGTTATTCCTTTACTAATTTTACATTACATTTCATGCAACTAATTGCTTCACCTGTCGCATTTATTATGTTGTCACAGGGCCTTGTCGCATCCTTTTCCAAGAAAACCAACGATATGGCACATTTTTCATTTATCGACCAACTTGGTGTAAAGGTGGAAATGACACTCAATTTGTGTAGCAACTATGATGTGTTGCTTCCGTACTCGATCCTTTTGAGGAAACATTCTTCATCCTATGGTTCAATGAATCAATTTCCACCTTTTTGTATTGTTTCCAAAACTCATCAAGTCGAACATTTAATTTTGGCAACTCCACCACCTTCTTCAACGTTGTGCAACATTGAATGCCTATCTCATCAACTAAATGCATGTGTGTGGACCTCCTTCAATGGATTCTATAATATTTATGTGAGAAATGTATGGTTCATCACCTCTTGCATCCTTGCATTTCTGTATCGCATTTCCATCTTGCATTTTCTATTTGATACAACCTTTGGTTCTCTCTATTCCTTCTGATGGCCTCCTTTTATCACATAGTAAATACTTCCCTTGAGAATGTGCATCTTTCCGTTCAGACTCAGCAGACTGAGTTTTCGCTCTTGATAACTGACAAAGGTTTCTGGAAACAACATGTGCATGAAAACCAGATTCTTCACCAATATTCTCAATCTCAGATAAATCACAAACATTCAGAGAAATTGAACCTTCTGACTCATCGTTTTGATAATATGGAGTGTCAGCAACAATAGATTATGGATGAATTATCTCGTCTTCAGCCTCAGATGATTTGTATATCCCTACTTTTTTCCCTCGGATCCCACACCTAACCTTGACAATCATGGTAAAAACATTATAAAACTGGATTTGATAAAGAATTAAAACATCCCAATATTGCAATAATTTGCCATCAAGTGACCTTGACACTGGTGAATGGCAATCTTATGGCACATATCCTATTGTTTAAGTATCTTTAATAATTTTATGTAGTTTAATATCAAGGCAAAGGCCCTGCACCGAATTCTACTGCACGTATAGTTGTGTAGTGAAATAATAACAACAAAGAGTGTTTATATGAGCTATAATCTATCTTGAATTCCCAAAATTCAAGATAGCTAGAACATGGAGCAAAGAAGTGAATCGAAAAATTCTAGGCAATACGATGTTTTCATGTTCGCATGTATAAGTGTCTAATAATGAAATATAGCCTACACATAAGCAAGCATCGTTTTTTGTCTATGACGTTGTTCAACAAATTTTGTAAAGGACACTTTTATTATTTGAAACAATATTCAATTTTTTGTTCTTGGATTTTTTTAAACTATTCTATAAAATTTCCATGAAGATGAAGATATGTATTGACTAAATTTTAAAGTGAGAACCTAAATTCGGTGTTATATAGAGAAAAAATGAATAAACAATTAAGAATGTCACTTATATCTAATTTGAACATAAATTGACTACATTTTAAAGTGAGAACCTAAATTCGGTGTCATATAGAGAGAAAATGAATAACCAATTAAGAATGTCACTTATATCTAATTTGAACATAAATTGCAATGAATTTTAGCCAAATATGCCAATTTATCTACTCATACTTTATTTATAAGCTTTTTTCTATGTATGAACTCATGTGTTCTCCAACTCCTCTCACAAGAAGATGCACTAGTGACCTATTTCTTTTACATGACTTGTTGAAGTTGAATGGAATTCTCAACAAACAATAATATAGCATTTTGAAAAAAAAATATACATCAAAACTAATACCTGGAAACACACTTATTACAATTTGTTTCAACTCTGGTGTCTCATACCCCTGTATCATACACTACTCATAAGGTGTGTTATCTATGCAATCCATATCCCCTACTACTCGTGTTATAGTAAAATAATGAGTAGTGCCATTCATGTGTGATAGGGATTACAATCATATCTTCTTATGCATCTCAATATCAAGATACATCGCTTCCAGACACCTTCCATACGAGTACAATATCCATCCATGATGTCATCATCCTTATGCATATCAAAATAATTAGGTGCTAAGAAAAACACTTATAGCTTGCAATGGTCTGTCCAATATCATCAACATACTATCAACAATGTCATGTATCAGTTAATATTGTGATTGATCATGATTACATCTACCTACTATTGTTCCTTTGTTCCATCCTTGCACTCATCAATAAAACCCATGAATGAAGCATCTAAATTAGCCATCCTCAAAACTTTTATAACAAGCTCACAAATAGACACAATTTTCTCTACCAATAACCAAAAGGACTGATTAAAAATGATATTCTCTACCATTTTACCACGTTCACTATTTTCAAGGATATTGTTAATCTACTCTAGATTGCAAGCAAGTGATCTCAATGCTTTTATTTTCTCTACCACCCTCTTTAATACAATGTAATGAGCTACAAATCTAGTTTGACCCGGTGTAGGTAAATTTTGCATGGAATTTTTCTAAATTACTTAAGGTCAATTGATGATCAAGGATGAATTTGATCATTTTTATTGATAAAGTTATATTTTCATTAACTCAATGTACGTTACCAATGCCATGGAGAACTAAATCTAAACAATGTGTTGTATGAGGTGTCAAAATTTTTTTAGGGAAATGTTGCATCAATAATAAACCAACACGAACATAATTGGATGCATCATTAGTAACAACTTGGACTACTTTGTCCTTCCCTATGGACATGATGGTGTCTCTCAATATTTGGAACAAGTATTCAACACTCTTTGTTTTGTTCATACAATTAATGGTGGACAAATTAATCACTCCTCGAGGGAAACAATACAACATATTGACAAGGGGTCTAGATTTTCGATCAATCCAACCATCACTCACCATACCTTAACAAATAACTCATTTGGTCCTAAGAGTTTCACAACTAGGAGGATCATATGTGGGGCCAAATTATGCAATCTTCCTTATCATGTATCGAAACAAATGTCTTTTAATCAAGGATACTTTTAGGGCCGAAATTTAGCCCATGGGCTATTTTTCTATGTTTTTTTTCAAAAAAAGATTCACCAATTTGCATTTTTTGAAGCCCCATTTCACCTGGGGTAAAAACATTTCACTCTAAAAATCGCCAAATTATTATATAAACTATATAAAATCCTTAGAAATTGAAATAATTTTAGAAAAATATTGCCAAATATTTTATAGTTGACATTTTAAGAATTGGTAAGATTCGCCAAGGTTTATACACTTTTAAATAAGTAAGGGTTCTTAAAATTATCCCTGCTTTTAATACCATTAAAAGATATATTAGAGATAACGAAAAAATCATAAATGGAATCATCTACCCCTTTTCACTCCAATTTATTTTAAGCTTATGTCATTGTTTTGTTAGGTTGGACTATGATTGCTAGAATGGGCTCTTTTTGTGATTCATATGACATAGAGGATGATGATGAGGCCATGGGATTTGCTGGTGGGGTCGAAATAACCTCTCATTAGTGCATCTTGCACTTTATTTATTTTAGTTGTATGGATTTTATTTCTTTCTTATGAGATTCAATTTATTTAGTTAACTTCTCCCCTGCCTCTTCCATAACATTTCACATCCTTTGACTCCTCCACTGAGCCCACATACAATACCGAGCAAATGATCTTTGACTCAAGTTACTAATCTTCCACTTTTTAATTACATTCTTGGCAATAAATTATGCCGACAAGTTTTTTGTATAAATGTTATCGTTTAGGAGGCTTAGATTTAGATAATTGGGAGGCCATTATGATTAAAATTCTCCTATAAAAAAATAGATAAATGTGTATTTGAATATAGAACTTGAAAGAAAAATAACATACAATAAAAACAACAAATAATGAAAAACATAAATAATGCATTATAAAATGTGCTATAATCCTTTAGTGTTCACTTTTATATTTTTTATTTTTAAAAATATCACTCTCAGTGTTTCTTAAAAGATATTATGAATAGTACTTGGAAACTTTGACGTGAGCCTCACGTTTTAAGTTTAACTTGGTACAATAAAACTTCATTTTCAGTTGAAATTTCATTGAAATCAGAACTACATACCAGCGTAGATCCATCTTAAACCCGGATCTATCAAGCACCAAGAGGGATCCAATTTTTTGAGGTGTAATTTTTTTTGTTTTATCTTAAATTTTTTACACATTAAGAAAAAAATTACCCATAAAGAAATTGGATCCCTCTCTTTTAATTTTTTAATTTTTTATTTTTTATTTTTGATAAGTTATGAGCGAACATGAAATTTTTAATTACTTTTGATTTTTTATAAGTTATGAGCCGACATGGAAACGTAACATGACAAACGTGACAAATGTGACAAATGTTACAACATCTCCCCCATATTGGGTTGTAACGTAAGGTGACAAATGTGACAAATGTTACAACATCTCCCCCATACTGGGTTGTAACGTAACGTGACAAACGTGACAAATTTGAAATGTGACATGTGACATCCGTTGTAGGATCTCCCCCATACTATTACTTTTTACATTTTATTACTTTTGAAAATGTTACATGTGACATGTGACATCCGTTACAGAATCTCCTCCATATTGGATTGTTACACCTCGTTTACACTCGATGCAACAAGCCACATCCAAAAGGATGCATAACTACATGTATTGGAGGAATTAATTAAAACTACATACATGCTTGAAAATATATCCAACAAAAATGTAAAAGTTGAAAATGACGCATAAATACATTTGTTGCAGGAATTAATTAAATGAAGAAAAAATCACATTTACAACACATTTAGTAAGCTAATCATAACATACATGTCTTGGAGTCTCACACGTCACCACTTAGCACAAAACACTTAAAGTATTCAATGTAGCGATATTAAACTTTAACCTACCACATCTGTAGTGAAATCACATATAATATTAAATAATTAAAAACTCAAAATTTTGAACTCGCAACTTACTACCCATAAACACAATTGATTGGGTTCATCAAAATGGTGATCAAGGATACTTATAAGCATCCCAAAGAATTTTTTAATGATTTTTTTAAATGAGTGTTTTAATTACTGAACCAATCAGCCATAGTTTATCATAATTTAGCATATCAATATAGACATGATTATGATAGGATATGATAAATGGTTTTTTTTGACTGTATCATATATGTACGATTCCAAATACTCACTACATTTCAAACACCATTAGAATTTTCATATAGGAAGAATCAATACAATCACATCTTGCTGATATGGTTTAATTTATGTATTCCTTCCTTATTTTCATGCCATGTAGTTACCCCAAAGATCTTAATATGTGATTTGT
The DNA here is from genome assembly GCA_027924585.1 of Larix kaempferi. Taxonomy (NCBI): domain Eukaryota; kingdom Viridiplantae; phylum Streptophyta; class Pinopsida; order Pinales; family Pinaceae; genus Larix; species Larix kaempferi. Next base: position 27,908,801 of record BSBM01000370.1, on the reverse strand, counting down.
TGATATTCAGTCAAAATGACCAGTGAAAAACTGAGAATTCTATTAAAGGTTAAAAGAATCACCTATAATAAGCACCATAGTATCAACATTCAAATGTAATGGCACTTCATGTATGGAAATTTGCATGGTGTTCAAAATGAAGTAAATATTCACATAGTATGCATCATATTCATATAAATACCCCTCAATCACAAATCAAATTGTGTTTATGGGTAGTAGGTTGTGAGTTTGAAATTTTGAGTTTTTTTGATATTTTATTTTGTTGCATATGTACTAGGTTAAAGTCTAAGATCGTTGCACAGAAGACTTAAAATGTTACGGGTTAAACATTGATGTGTAACATGTTATTATCTTACAAAGTGTGTTGTACATGTTATTATTGTTGTATGCCGATCATTGTACATGTGCTTCCTAATTCCTTTAATTAATTCTTATAACAAATGTATTTATGCATCCTTTTGAACTCTTAAATTATTTATGGATATAGCTTCAACATTATATGTATTTTCAATTAATTCCTGCAACAAATGTATTTATGCATCTTTTTTAATATAGCTTGTATATAGTTTTTAATTTCAATGGAGTTTCAGGTGAAGATGGAATTTTACTTTTACCAAGTTAAACTTAAAACTTGAGGCTCACGTCAAAGTTTCCCAGTTATATTCATAATGTGTTTTAAGAAATACCCATAGGACTATTTATAAAAATATAGATTTTAAAAAAATGTAAAAGTGAAGACTCAAGAGTGTAAAACATATTCTATTATTCATTATTTATGTTTTTCTCTACTTCTTGTTTTTGTTATTTGTTAATTTTTCTTTCAAGTTCTAAATTCTAACACATCTATTTTTCTCTTTTTTTTTCTTTATATGAGAAGTCTAATCATAATCCCCTCCCTACCATCTAAATCTAAGGCTCTTGAATCGAAATATTTATGCAAAAAACACGATGAGAAAATTTACTACCAACAAAGTAATAAAAAAGGTTGAACATCAGTAACTTGAGCCAGACATCATTTGCTTGGTATTATAGGTGGACTTGGTGGAGGATTCAAAGGACGTGAGACGATTAAGAAATAGGTGGAGGAGAAGTTAGTTGAAGAAACCAAATCTCATATGATACAAAATGAGTGCCGTGCAATTAAAAGGAAGAAAATGCAAGATGCACTCACCAGGCGATAGGTTATTTCAATGCCACCAATGAATTTCATGACCTCATCATCATACTCTATTCCATATGGGTCACAAAAAGAGCCCGGTCTACCAAATCCTAGTCCAAAAACACAAACACTGACACAAGCTTGGAAGCCATTGGAGAGAAAAGAGGTACATGATCCCATTTATGAATTTTTCATTGTCTCTAATATCTCTTTTAATGTTATTAGAATACATTTGTTTCACGACGTGATAAAGAAGGTTACACAATTTGGTCCCACATTAGATCCTCCTATCTAAGAAACTCTTAGGACCAAAGGAGTTGAGGCGAGCAAATATAGAATGGAAGAAAATGCAAGATGCAACTAAAAGAAAGAAAATGCGAGATGCACTCACCGGACAATAGGTTATTTCAACCCCACCAATGAATTTCATTACCTCATCATCATCCTCTATTCCATATGGATCACAAAAAGAGCCCAATCTATCAAATCCTAGTCAACAACAAAAACATTGACACAAGCTTGGAATCCATTGGAGAGAAAAGAGGTAGATGATCCTATTATCACATTTATAGTAGCTAGGGCTACCATATCTTCATATCAGATTCCAGTCCTTTTTTCATCCAATCCTTTACACTAAGATGCTTGAGATGAACATCAAATGATCATTCATTCTAGGATCACTCATGTTTCAGAGCAGCCCATTAGCAGTTTTTTCAACCTTATGCCATGACTGAGTCTCAGGAACTCAGATTTGATGACCGATGTAGCCATTTTTTCCATACAGAGCAGTATGCAGTGCTTAGATATACAGCAACAAGTTTCCAGTTGACAAATGATGATTCGGGTATATGGCCAGGCAGGTATATGGTTGTGTATTGGTTTATTATTGCTTTGTTTGTTATCCTTATTGCTTGATTTAGCACTTAGTGGTCATGACCTAGAAGTCTATTTATATATTATGGACATGGTTGTTAACTAATATCTATTTAGTCCGGCTTGCTCAGAATGTATGAAACTCTTGTCTATACTCATTGATTTCACCCTCCCTAGGAGAATGGAGGTGATCATTCCCACTAGTATAAGGCTTGCTTGTGTTGGCTCCACCTTTTCACTTTCCTCATCCATTCGTCACCATCCAGTCTCATTGTTTCCTTGACTTACACCTTAGCCTATGATATGGAGGATTCCCTCACTCTTGCCTCTTTGTTGGATAGCATCCTTGTCTAGTTGTGTCTCGGCTCTGAGTTGTGTAAGTTGTGTTGGCTAAAACCTAAAGCAGATAAGACTACCATCATTACATGTATGTGGAAACTATTTTATATCTATTTGTAAATGCCCATTGAAATGAAAGTCAAAACCTGTGTTTCTAAACACAATGAAATTATAAGGGCTATGGAATTGAATGAAATGTAAACTCCCCAATGAAGGGAAATGAAAGGCCAAATAAAAGCAATGGTTAAATGTATGCTAAATCCAAAGATTGTTGGCCAGTGAAATTAAATTAATGAAAGGCCCAAAAAGCGGGGGTTAAATATATGCTATATCCAATGACTACTGGCCTTAGACTGTAATGATTTATTCCTCATTAGCTTGTGGGTTGTGATATGAGATGGAGTAAGGGACAACTGATTCTAAGTTTCCCCTAGAGTCTCGAGTTACGGTTTGTCAGGCACCTAGTCATGGCAGCTCTAGAAAATATCCTCACGGAGCTGATTCAGCTTGGATGTGAGTTGTAGACTTCTGCCAAGGTTGAATAAGCACTTCCCAAACAACTTATCCCATTTGTGAGACATTGCCATCCCCTATGTTTTTTCTATCCGACATACGCTTGAGTGTCCTTATATCCAAAGTATCATGGTGTTAATATTGTATAGTCATCCCTTTAGCATTGCCTCTCACCTATCCATATTCACCCATTACGAGCAAATTGATCACAACCATGAGATGAGTATATTCTTGAGGTTTTGTTCTGAGCTATTATTATTATTAAAGTTTACATTGAATATCTTGTTTTAAACTGCCAGTGAAATGCTAATTTATGTTTATCGTCTTTCTTTTGAATAAATTACAAAGCATTTCATATCCAATTACACCTATAGCATTTTGATGTTTTAGCCTTGGTCATATTATTGGTCAGTTTGACCTGGTCAAACCCAGTTTGACAAGTCAACCACAGGACACGAGATGTATTAGACCAATGATGTTAGAGATTGATGATATATGATCTATCATGTCCCACCAGGTGGTTCCATGCAACAGTTACAGGTTTCAGATGGTGATTTGTGACATTTTTATGTTTTTGATCATTTACAGATTATTATTTTTAATCTATCCAGGCATGGTTATGATATTATATGATTATACAGTTATCCATATGGTGTATGAGTATGCATCTTTAATTCATTTGGATCTTATTAGTCCATTGGGATACTCAGTTTGTAGTTTCGGGCAGTTTCAGTTGAGGTATTCTTCAGTTTATCATTTTGGTGTAGATTTGCCATTAAAAATGGTCTGGCAGAGCAGTTTGGTTTTCTATTTGGTTCACCTACAGCGCTATAGAGGGAGTATGGGGTCTAGCCACATGTTTTTACTATATTTCCATACTCCCAGACCATTTGGTGCAGTCATATTTGGACCCGGATGACCAGGTGGTGAGCTACAGGCATTTTTATCTTTTACAGATGATTTCCAGAGGAATAAAAAATGGTAAAATGGCTACAGAGGAATTTGATTTGGGATACTTAGAATTTAAATGGAATTAGGTTGATCATGATGACGTGTGTGATGTCTCCCACACCTTCTAGAGCAGTTTCAACATTCAGTGGGCCCCAAACACATTTTCCGGGCTTAGTTTGATGAATTTATGTTGTCTCTGAGGGGCCGCGATTTGGCCTTGTGGTCACATTATTGTACTTTGATTGTATATTTTATGTTATTGTTCCATGGGGACACACTTGGAGGAATATTTCACCTCCTAGACCAACCATGAGCTTATGTTGTGACTTAGTCACTTTTTGGGTGGTATAACCCCTAGGGCGATTTAGCTAAGACTCCCTCTTATGTTTTTGAGTTGATCCTTGTACTTTATGTTGAGCTCATCTCAAACGTTGATTAGAAATTATGTATATTTTAATCTTAGCCACCCATCAAAAAGGTGGTTAGGGTTTTGGTCTCTCCTATTGCAATTTAAAGGAGAGACCCTCTCATTGTAAAAGGACCTTTGGCTCTTGGAATTTGATAATAGAAGAGATTTTTGCATAGATTCTTGGATCTTCTTTGATGTAATGCTCTTCGATGTTGATTGTAAAGTCTATTGTCACCTAGAATTTGAGGTTTTGTGGTGAATCCAAAATATTTTGTGGAAATAGAGTTTGTCTACAGGAGGGCGACTTCACTTGGGCGCTTTTGCAGGGGGCTCCTCAACTCGTTTCACTTAGATTTTCTTATATCAGGGGGTTTTCAATAGTATCATTGTGATCTTTGATTTCATCTTGATATGTCTCTTGTTTCTATAGTCATTTTCTCTTGATGATTCAAATCTAGCTTAGGTAGTTTGTTGTGCAGGAGAGGAAGGCTCATTGGCTCCTTTGGGGAAAACGATTTCACTTGGACACTCATTCAAATCACTTCAAATTGATCAGGAAGGCATATATCATCATCATCAAGGAACCCAAAAGATTATCCGGGTAATATCTACTCTTATTTCATTTATGTTGGGTTCTAATCCATTGGCCATTCTCATTTACTATCAAAACCCTAACTCTAAATTCATTGGAAAAATCCCTAGCTCAACCAACTTGGCTTACTGGGAAACCATTTCTGGGTATTTAACCTTAGGAATAACCCAAGGTGGGTTCTCTAAGGGGTCATCATTGGAGGACTCCTCATGTCCCAATTCCCTAGGAACTGATCTCTCTACCCTTGCACATTCCCTGATTTGGTTGGTTTTCTTGTTGTTTGATGCTCGTTATGAGACTTGTGTGTTTTGATACTGCCATACTTGTCATTCAATTATAACTAAAGGCACTAGATAGCCCCAATCCTAATCTTTACCTCCCTACATTGGACACGGTTCCCAAGGTAGTGGATTTTTCTATCATTTGCTAGTGCCTTGATCCTGGATCTTTTAATTAAGCTAATAAGTCACTTGTACTTTCATATTGGACCAAAATCACATCCTTTATGCCTCTTGATCCATCTTATAATTCATCTTTTGACTTCATCCATAGATCATACCTAACACCTTACATACTTCATTCATCTGGTTTGATCTGGTGTCTTGGTTGGATCTCTCCTGTCGGGAGTTGATCCGAGTCTCCCCTGTTATAGGTCAAATTTGCACCTCTCCGTCCGTGATCACCCTGACCTGTTGATCACACAAAAGGACAACTTGGATGGAGGAGCATGTTGACCTTGGATAAGATGACAACTCATTCCATTTCCTGAAAATACTGGAAAACCACACAAAAATATCATCTTGAGATATGAGCGCTACTATACTCAAAGATACTAGCGCCCATACGCTACTCCACTGTATAATAGTAGCGCCCATATCCAAGTATACGCGACTCCAGTGCATCAAAGTAGCGCCCGACATTTAAAATCAATTGAGCGCTAGTTGTTAAATACTAGGGTAGCGCTCTATACGCTACTCCACTGAAGAAGAGTCGCGTACATCTTAAAAGATGATTAAAAATATATATTAATTCATCGAGGAGGATTAGTTGATGGCAGTTTCTTAACTCCCCCAAATTCCTCCATAACTACATCTCGACCTGAATTGCTTCTTTGAACTTATAAATACCAAGAAGATTAAAGGAGCAAGGTTACAACAAATGATTGCTAGAAAAGCTAGAGGATGAGTTAATGGAGAAACTTTAGGACATTGGAGAAGTTGTTACAGAAGACATTCAAACCAGAGCAGAGCCAGAGCCCAGAATCTAGTTGCAGGAGCCTGCTTCATTATCAGGTATATTTGTACTGCATTCTAATTTTGACAAATAAAGGTTGAAGTGTTTCCTTGTTCCAATCTGAACGTGTTATGAAATGGCCTTTTAAGTTGGATTTATTTTGGTCAATGCTGAATATTAAACATAGTTTTTGTTTATTTCATGCTTTATATGTTGCCCAAAATGTTTGAGGAAGGTATTGTTGTTGCAGGTTTGCTGAAGGAAAAGTAGATTTGGAAACTGGACACGGGACCGAGTCAAGGCTAGGATCAGACTCCGGTAAAAAGGTGTGTTCTCTAAATCTACAATCTATTTCTTTTGTAAATGCCTCTGTAATAACATTAATACACTTACCTGTCACCCCAACCAAGTTGATAGTTTAGTTTCCTGACTATAGGGTAGAAATATCCGCCAACAGACTGGCGACTCCGCTGGGGATATAGAGTTTTTGGCTTTAGGAAACCTTGTTTCTGGGTGTCTTCTCAGTTTATTTTGATTTCTTCGATGTGTTAAGAACCTTTCTAGGTATCCCTTGTCTTTGTCTTGCCTGCTTTCATCAGTTTTTATACCTTCCAAAGTCAGTTTCCAAGCCTTTGAAATATGAGCGCTACTCTGATATACGTACAGTAGCGCCCATACGCTACTGTTCTGTATATACAATAGCACCCGTTTTGGCATGGGCGCGAGTTGCTCTACTACACAGTAGAGTACATTTCCTGAAGCAGTCATTTTTTTTTATTTGCTTGTTTTTTTTTAGCCCTGTGGTGATTTGCTGACTATGCTATAGGATCCTTTTGATGATTGCATAAGGTTTTTAATTGTTGTTCAAGTCATAGAACCTCTCCTTAAAGTTTTTCCATCTTTTAAACCATTTGTCGACCTTTGCAATTTTTTGAGACCTTTTATTGACTTTTTGGAAGACTTGGTGGTGTTTGGTGACGAACACTTTCACTTTTTCAGACCCTGACTGCTTTTTGCCCGTTTACAAACCTGTACACTCCTGTGTCTGTTGTTTGTGGTGAATTTGTCTGCTCTCTACTACCCCCGTCCTTTGTTTAGGGTTTGGTCTTTGGTAGAGCTTCTAGGGTGTCTTCTTTTTGGTCAAGTTTCATTTCTTCCAAGACTTCTTGTCTTCACCAGCAGAAGACAAGAAGTCCTGGAAGAAATGAAAATTGACCAAAAAGAAGACACCCTAGAAGCTCTAGAAGTCTTGTGTTATATGACATATATAACGTTCAGTGTTGCTATATGCATTGCAAAATAAAGCCCTCAACTTTACTACGTAAGTAAACATTGAAATTTTGATGGACTAGTAAATTTTCAAATGAAAAGAATGACTTATTTTTACATGACAGCATTGAAGGGTTCAATATCTCATAGCCCTTCAAAGCGAAATGGGACCCCACCCTTCAAATTTGATCCCTGATTTTGATCCCTTGATGTAAAGCCAAAGATTCTACTTGATTGTTAGAGGTTACTCCCAACCCCCATGTAAAGGTCAATTCACATTATTTCTCTGGGTTGTAAACAACCTGCTCACTGCACCTACCACCCCAGGTTACCATTAGAGGCACCATAAAAAATAAGAATATTTTTTTTGTGGGACTTACCATGTTTGGAATTCATTAGTCTTCATTCTAAGTACCCAATACTAATTTGCTCAAGGCCTTCTCAAAGTGTATTTGGACTTAAGGGATCCCCTTGCTATAATATCTCTCAACCATAATATTTCATCTACTTCTAAAACTATATCAAAAATGTCTTTTACTCCTAGTTTCTAAAAGAAGGACTCAAGCTTGAGCAACGACCTACCTTGGAGAGATTCTTTCTTAGTTGAACATACTCTTGTTTCTTGATAAACACAACTTCTAACACAAGAACCTAGGCATGATTTTCCAAGCATGCTTGGATACAGATTTGTTTTGCAAAGACCCATGATACTTTTGGTACCATGTTGTGAACATTTCTTTCTATCTTGAAGGGCAATCTATATGATACCTCAAATCGACAAAGGAGAGTTTCTAGATCTACATTGTAAAGTTGCATTCTAGAAACATATGAATCATATTATTCCTCAGCTAATAAACATAAGGGACATTAGGAATGACCTTTAATGCCCCTTTTTTAAATATTTTTCGTGGTCAACAATTTATCTTTAACCAATAAAAAAATGTTGACCTTCTAAATCCCATCTCCTTTCCAAGGGGATTCCTGGATGATAAACTTGAGGGGTTGAGTAAGATCTTTCAATTGAATCGTGTAACCCTCCTTGAATGAATATGATTCTCCTTTTGGACCCCAAGGGCCTCTACAATCTTGAAGGGAAATACGTAAAGGGGTTACTCCATGAAGGATACAAAACATCATGTTGAGTTGAACTAAAATATGTGTTAGTGCATAGAGGACTTTGCAACCCTTCCAATTCCTAGTTTTGATATCCCACTTGAACAACTCATAAAGAGTGTTTACCTTGTTCAGATGACTAATCCTTGATTCTCAATAATTTTTCATATGAAGAAAAAGGGGTCCTACTCTCAATTTTTTCTTCCCAAATTTTGATTGATTTTTTTGTTTCTCGGAATACAAGATACATTATTCACTATGATATGCGTAGCAACTTTAGATAATCTCCAAATAGGGAATCATTTGCTTTCCAAAGGATATCGCTCCAATTGCTTCACTTTGCATGAATGGAAGTATTATTTTCTTAGGATTGATTTCCACCACTTTGATTCTCCTTATATTAGTTGCCAAAGAATTTTTGGCCCAAGTCTAAATCCATTAGTTGAGGATCTTTGATGCCAAGACCTCCATTTTCCTCTTCTACTAGAATAATATTCCAATTTACCAAATGGAGTTTCTTTATATTTTTTCCTCATTGATGGAGGAACTTAGGAATATCCTTTGTTATTTGTTACATTGTTCCTACTAGAGCCAACATTGTTGATCCTTGGTAAATTGAAATAAATTAGATGGCAATGTTAATTAGAATGACACTTACAACTACTAGATTGAGCCACCAAGATCCCCACTGCTACATTTTTCCTTTGATATTTTGAACAACAAGATTCCAATCCATAGATTTTGTGAAATTCCAAAGATATATGCATGCCCAAATATTTAAATGGTTTCCATTTTAAAACATAAGGGAATTCTACTATTCTAGAAATTCAACAAACTAAGATAGAGGAACTATTCCAACTATAGGTATGACACTTACCATAGTTTATCTTTCCTTCTTAAGAATTTAGAAATTGAACGAAGATTGTTTGAATCTTTCTGTGATTATAGTTGAAGCTCCTCCCATGAGCAAAGAATCATCAATAAACTAAGAATGATTAATTGATTTAACCCCATTGGCTATAAGGATCCCCTATAGATTGTCTGCTATCATTTATTGTTCTAGCTTGGGCCTAGCTTAAACTTTATGCCATAAAAATATAAATAAGGGGTGATAACATACAACCATGATGGAGACTTATTTTTCTTTGGAATAATGAGGTTGGTCTACCATTGACTAGAGGAGTAATCCAATCTAAAGGTTAGAGAAATCTCAAAGATACATTGTGTGGATCATGTATCTATGTATGCATCAAGTAGATACATTGTATATGTTGATATGTAACAGGTAGATACTTGGTATGCATCAGGTGGATGCATTGTATGATCAGGATGATCATGGATGACGAGCTTCTCCAATTGACATGCATCAGGACAATGCAGGGATGATGATCAAAATGATCATGTGTACATCAGGATGATGTATGGATAGTATCAGGTTGATACTCTGTGGTCGTGGACAGGTTGTGCAGATGAGCATGTCTGGGAGATCCTATAAGTCGGAGTTGTGTACTCGTAATAACCTGGGATGCTCTTTCGAGAAATTTCTCTGGGAGGACATATAATAGCTCCTTGGGAGACCCTTCAGGTTGGAGTTGTGTACCCGTAACATCCTGGGATGCTCTTTCGAGGTTTTGTCCTATGGCATGTAATTTTCTCCTGGGAGATTTGGACAGGATGAAAAAGGCCTCAGATGCTTCAGCCAGGTTTTGCCATGACCACATGTAATTTGCTCCTGGGAGATCTAGACAGGATGAAAAAGGCCTCAGATGCTTCAGCCAGGTTTTGTGGTGAACCACATGTAATGTGCTCCTAGGAGATCTGACATGTAGAGCTGTGTGCTTGTAATAGCCTGGAATGATTCAGCCAGGTTTTGTGGTGAGATCACATGTAATGTGCTCCTGGGAGATCTGATAGGTAGAGCTATGTGCTCGTAACAGCCTGGGATGCTTCAGCTAGGTTTTGTGATGGGTCACATGTAATGTGCTCCTGAGAGATCCGACAGGTAGAGCTGTGTGCTCGTAATAGCCTGGGATGCTGCAGCCAGGTTTTGTGACGCATGTAATAAGTCCCGAGGATTCCACAGTATGGCCAGTGATGATGAAGACCTGCAGGTGGTAGGCCTACATCTAGTATGAAAAAGGACTGGCTCTGTAGAACTTCTTATGACGAGTAGATTCAGAGATTGATTGAGATAGCAGCAGCAGTGACTATGACGATGATTCGATGATGATTATCCAGTGACGATGATCCAGAGAAGAAGACTTGTGCTAGAAGACCTATGTCGAGAAATACCTTCCTAGTTAAGAGGGAGTGTTGATGTATATGTAACTTCGGAATGTATTTCATATATGTATATTGTACTCCTATAGAGATGGTATTATTCCTCTATACGGAAGTTTTTGTATTCCTATAGAGATGTTATTATTCCTCTATACGGAAGTGTCGTCATTTATATTGTAAGTGTTGTAACTTATACTTGATGGGTTACTAGACCACCTTGTTGGGGTCGGCCCTGTATAAGTCATGTGGGTCAAAGGGTTATTAGACCACCCTATTAGGGGTTGGCCATGTGGGTCAAAGGGTTATTAGACCACCCTATTGGGTGTCGGCCCAGTTAGCATTATGTTATGTGGTTAAGTTAAGGCCGACCTAGTAAAGGTTATTAGGCAAGTCAAGTCAAGTATAAATAGAGTGCGGGAGGCACTCTATTTCATCATTCTATTCTCACACACACTCTTTGGAGAGTGGCGCACTTGTGGAGGAGGAGAAGCTGCTGCTAGGAGAAGACTATCTCTTGTACTTTGGTTGTATCATTGCTCTATCTATCTCTAAGGAAGTTATTGGGGTTTTTCACCTTTATGGTTTTCCCCAAGTAAACTATGTGTCTCTTGTGTGCTTGCATTATTGTGTCCATGATTGATATGCTGTACATGTTGTTCTCTCAGTTAACATCCTAGATCAGATTGAAGTAAATTCTGAAAAATTAACACATATCTAGTCCAGAAACCCTCGCAGAAGCTAGGTCAAAAATGAAAGTTGGAATTTTGGAAAACTAATTCCACTAGTAGATGCGCCTTAGCAAGGCTAGTTGAAATATGGTAGGGCTGATCCAAATATGTGGAGAAAAGTGGGTCAAAAGTGAAACCCTAATTTATGCTGCAGCTACATAATTACGTCAAAAACTGAAAAATTCTCGGAATTGAATTTTGTCTTCACCAAAAGATGTGCCTCCCTAAAACCAAAATTCTCAAGGCTCTTTTTCTCCAAAATGTTGGGTGAATACTTCAAGAGATGAAACCCTAGTTTCGGCAATGGCTTCTTCTAGAATTGCTCTGATACCATGTTAAATTTCATACATTCATAGCATAATAATTCAATTGCATAAACAAGATCACTAGAAGAAAGACAAAGCACAAAACAATAACAACAGAGTTTATCCTGGGAAACCCAAACAAGAGAAAACCCAGCAACCTTTGTATAGAGATGATAATTCTGAGATCAAAGTACAATCATAAAAGAGAAAAGATGGAAATGCTTTCCAAAAAGAAGAAACCCCAAAATAGTATTCTTATCTAGCAGATGTGGACTTCTCTCTCTCCAAGCGATGTGAACTTGAGTGGATGAGTGAGTGTGATAATGAGGTTAACTTTACCTCTATTTATACAAGTGTCAAAACTTACTTTTACCCTAGCTGAGCCGACTTCTCTAATTGACTGAGCCGACTTCACTTGGGGGGCAATTAATAATTCAATTTTAATCTTTTCTTTTGCTTCTTTTCACTCCAAGGTTTACATTGATTCTTTCAAGGGTTAAATTACATAGTTAATTACATCAAGTTCATCTCCCTTAGGAGGTACAATCAAGTAAAATAGAAATACAATAAATAATATCTTATGAAGTTGCACAAAATCCAACACACTTAGATATAATTTTATCCCTTTTCTGGATCTTCGTGGATTATTTACGAAAAATGTATACTCTGGTTGTTTTGACTAGAAGAGTTCTCTCTCGTGTAGTTTTATACTTTTTTGGAAGAGGAGACTAACTTTAAAAAAAAACCTTATGGATTTCGTGTTTAAGTTTTTCAGACTCCTTAAATATGAAAACAACGATGAGCACATACCAACTCGGACTTGATATTAAAATCCACGAGTAGGTGTCTGGATTTCTTGTTTAAGTTTTTTAGACTCCTTAAAAATGAAAAACCAACGAGCACGAACAGATCCGAGCTCGATATTAAAATCCACTGATCAATAACCTATCAAGTACTAGTCTATCTATTCTTCAAAATCATTAAAAAAATGAAGAAATTCTTGAGTTTCCCTCCCATGGACTCATTAAATTACACATTGTTGGACCATTATCAAGCATTCTTCTCTCTTCTTTGATCTTATTCAAAAGGAAGAAGGCTTTTGCTTTTACTTTCTTCAACTCATTAAAATTTAACAAGAAAGATACTATTGAGCTTCCTTTTAATCTTTTCATGGTCATTACAAAATTAAAAGACACCTAAAAAGAGAAGGGAAAAGAAAATCTTAGTCATTTCATTCATCATATGGAAGCAAGTCTTAATCCATCCTAAAACATAGCACTTATGTTGAGTCAATGGGTCTTAGTTTTGGATTTAGGATTTAACCTGATTCCATATTTGTTTACTCCTCCGATTGGTTACTCTTTCGATCATATGGAGAATTTGTTATGTATCCTACACAGCAAGCTTATATCGTGTTTCATGTTTTTCCAAGCTGCCTAAGTTACTTTCCTATAGTGCTCAATGTTCAATGATTACCCCTATGTTGGACACTCTGCAATTTATCTTGACTCCTCATGTCGACCATCCCTTATGTCAGTCTTATTTCAACTCAATATTCAAGTATTTCTCGAGTGAGATGATGAAGGATACCTTAATTCCTTCCTTCTCACGTGTATCTTCCTATCGACATCAACACATTTTGCTATAGGAGGTAGACTTAGAGTTCCTAGATAGTACCTTAATATTTGCAGTCATTAGTGGCAGATCCTCTCGCTATTGAGTTATGGGAATACATCAATGTCTCTTACTCGACATATTCTTCAAGTGTTCGACTTCAAGACCCCTTATTCACATTTGTAATAATTTACTCAGTACCTTTGACCCCATTTTCATTATTGGTGAGTATCCTCGCATTTTTTAACGGTTTCAATTATTGACCGGTAATCAAACGAAATCCTCCATGTTTGAATTCAAGTCCTTTATTCACATTGTTTATGGTTTGTACTTTTTCTTGATGTTTGGTTCGCAGACCTTGGGTTTATGATAAAATTTCTTTGATTATCGCCCAAGCTATGCAAGACTGAGCCCTACATATGGTTAGATCCTCATGAGACATAGATCCAGTTTGTTGTTATGGGTATGTTCTCCTTTGGACATGGATTCACGCTTGTATTTTAGTGGCCATGCTATATACATATTTTCTGCATATGTATTGGAGATCATGTTCTATCATTCTGGACATCTCCTTGTATCAAGATTATACTTGCACGTTGACCTTGTTTTGTTTCAGGTACTATTTGAGACTTTGTTTCTATGTCTCTTACGCTCCTCCACTTCTTTGTTTTGTAATGCATTCCGACCGTCATTACCCTTATAACCTCATGCATTAGGGGGCATATATTATTATTCAAATTGGTACTTCTCCGTCCGTGACCACACTGCATTATCAGTCACACAAAAGGACTTTATGGATTTAAGATCCCCATTGAGCATAGATGAATTTGATCTTAATATTACTTTATACTCTTCAGTTTAGATATTTTTTGAAGTATTTTTTATCCATAACCACAACACTTATATCTATAAACTTGTGGGTACCTGCAGGTTCTCCATTGACAACCCTCGGTTTTTCCCAAAAAAGTTGCACCCGCTAGTTTTTGGCATGATACCCGCAGGTTACTCGCAAGGTGTCAAGTGTTATACCAATGGGTACCTCAAAAAAGCATGAAAAAAATTATATTAAAAATTGAATTATAGATAGTTATGGTAGTTACCCTAACCACCATAACTTCTCTAACCATTTACCTTTCGAACATATCCTCTCAATATTGTTACAAATACAAGGAGAAGGATTTAGGGAAAGGGGAGAACCATTTGTATAAGGAAATGCTAAGTAAATATCCATTGAATGAAGAGGAGCAAGGATCCCAGGTTCAAGTTTCAAAAGTGCAGGTTACATATTGACTATTTTAAAGTGAGAACCTAAATTCAAGATGAAGATACATATTGACTAAATTTTAAAGTGAGAACCTAAATTCGGTGTTATATAGAGAGAAAATGAATAAACAATTAAGAATGTCACTTATATCTAATTTGAACATAAATTGACTACATTTTAAAGTGAGAACCTAAATTCGGTGTCATATAGAGAGAAAATGAATAACCAATTAAGAATGTCACTTATATCTAATTTGAACATAAATTGCAATGAATTTTAGCCAAATATGCCAATTTATCTACTCATACTTTATTTATAAGCTTTTTTCTATGTATGAACTCGTGTTCTCCAACTCCTCTCACAAGAAGATGCACTAGTGACATATTTCTTTTACATGACTTGTTGAAGTTGAATGGAATTCTCAACAAACAATAATATAGTATTTTGAAAAAAAAATATACATCAAAACTAATACATGGAAACACACTTATTACAATTTGTTTCAACTCTGGTGTCTCATACCCATGCATCATACACTACTCATAAGGTGTGTTATCTATGTAATCCATATCCCCTAGTGCTCGTGTTATAGTAAAATAATGACTAGTGTCATTCATGTGTGATAGGGATTACAATCATATCTTCTTATGCATCTCAATATCAAGATACATCGCTTCCAGACACCTTCCATACAAGTACAATATCCATCCATGATGTCATCATCCTTATGCATATCAAAATAATTAGGTGCTAAGAAAAACACTTGTAGCTTGCAATGGTCTGTCCAATATCATCAACATACTACCAACAATGTCATGTATCAGTTAATATTGTGATTGATCATGATTACATCTACCTACTATTGTTCCTTTGTTCCATCCTTGCACTCATCAATAAAACCCATGAATGAAGCATCTAAATTAGCCATCCTCAAAACTTTTACAACAAGCTCACAAATAGACACAATTTTCTCTACCAATAACCAAAAGGACTGATTAAAAATGATATTCTCTACCATTTTACCACATTCACTATTTTCAAGGATATTGTTAATCTACTCTAGATTGCAAGCAAGTGATCTCAAGCTTTTATTTTCTCTACCACCCTCTTTAATACAATGTAATGAGCTACAAATCTAGTTTGACCCAGTGTAGGTAAATTTTGCATGGAATTTTTTCTAAATTACTTAAGGTCAATTGATGATCAAGGATGAATTTGATCATTTTTATTGATAAAGTTATATTTTCATTAACTCAATGTATGTTACCAATGCCACGGAGAACTAAATCTAAACAATGTGTTGCATGAGGTGTCAAAAAACGTTTAGGGAAATGTTGCATCAATAATAAACCAACACGAACATAATTGGATGCATTATTAGTAACAACTTGGACTACTTTGTCCTTCCCTATGGACATGATGGTGTCTCTCAATACTTGGAACAAGTATTCAACACTCTTTGTTTTCTTCATACAATTAATGGTGGACAAATTAATCACTCCTTGAGGGAAACAATACAACATATTGACAAGGGGTCTAGATTTTCGATCAAACCAACCATCACTCACCATACCTTAACAAATAACTCATTTGGTCCTAAGAGTTTCACAACTAGGAGGATCATATGTGGGGCCAAATTATACTATCTTCCTTATCATGTATCGAAACAAATGTCTTTTAATCAAGGATACTTTTAGGGCCAAAATTTAGCCCATGGGCTATTTTTCTATGTTTTTTTTCAAAAAAAGATTCACCAATTTGCATTTTTTGAAGCCCCATTTTACCGAGGGTAGAAACATTTCACTCTAAAAATTGCCAAATTATTATATAAATTATATAAAATCCTTAGAAATTGAAATAATTTTAGAAAAATATTGTCAAATATTTTATTGTTGACATTTTAAGAATTGGTAAGATTCGCCAAGGTTTATACACTTTTAAATAAGTAAGGGTCCTTAAAATTATCCCTGCTTTTAATACCATTAAAATATATATTAGAGATAACGAAAAAATCATAAATGGAATCATCTACCCCTTTTCACTCCAATTTATTTTAAGCTTATGTCATTGTTTTGTTAGGTTGGACTATGATTGCTAGAATGGGCTCTTTTTGTGATTCATATGGCATAGAGGATGATGATGAGGCCATGGGATTTGTTGGTGGGGTCGAAATAATCTCTCATTAGTGCATCTTGCACTTTATTTATTTTAGTTGTATGGATTTTATTTCTTTCTTATGAGATCCAATTTATTTAGTTAACTTCTCCCTTGCCTCTTCCATAACATTTCACATCCTTTGACTCCTCCACTGAGCCCACATACAATACCAAGCAAATGATCTTTGACTCAAGTTACTAATCTTCCACTTTTTAATTACATTCTTGGCAATAAATTATGCCGACAAGTTTTTGTATAAATGTTATCGTTTAGGAGGCTTAGATTTAGATAATTGGGAGGCCATTATGATTAAACTTCTCCTATAAAAATAGATAAATGTGTATTTGAATATAGAACTTGAAAGAAAAATAACATATAATAAAAACAACAAATAATGAAAAACATAAATAATGCATTATAAAATGTGCTATAATCCTTGAGTGTTCACTTTTATATTTTTTATTTTTAAAAATATCACTCTCAATGTTTCTTAAAAGATATTATGAATAGTACTTGGAAACTTTGACGTGAGCCTCACGTTTTAAGTTTAACGTGGTACAATAAAACTTCATTTTCAGTTGAAATTTCATTGAAATCAAAACTACATACCAGCGTAGATCCATCTCAAACCCGGATCTATCAAGCACCGAGAGGGATCCAATTATTTGAGGTGTAATTTTTTTTGTTTTATCTTAAATTTTTTACACATTAAGAAAAAAATTACCCATAAAGAAATTGGATCCCTCTCTTTTAATTTTTTAATTATTATTTTTATTTTTGATAAGTTATGAGCGAACATGAAATTTTTAATTATTTTTGATTTTTTATAAGTTATGAGCCGACATGGAAACGTAACGTGACAAATGTTACAACATCTCCCCCATACTGGGTTGTAACGTAACATGACAAACATGACAAATGTGACAAACGTTACAACATCTCCCCCATACTGGGTTGTAACGTAACATGACAAACATGACAAATGTGACAAACGTTACAACATCTCCCCCATACTGGGTTGTAACATAACGTGACAAACGTGACAAATGTGAAATGTGACATGTGACATCTGTTACAGGATCTCCCCCATACTATTACTTTTTACATTTTATTACTTTTGAAAATGTTACATGTGACATGTAACATCCATTACAGGATCTCCCCCATATTGGATTGTTGCACCTCGTTTACACTCGGTGCAATAAACCACATCCAAAAAATGCATAAATACATATGTTGGAGGAATTAATTAAAACTACATACATGCTTGAAAATATATCCAACAAAAATTTAAACGTTGAAAATGACGCATAAATACATTTGTTGCATGAATTAATTAAATGAAGAAAAAATCACATGTACAACTCATTTAGTAAGCTAATCATGACATACATGTCTTGAAGTCTCACACGTCACCACTTAGCACAAAACACTTCAAGTATTCAATGTAGCGATATTAAACTTTAACTTACCACATCTGTAGTGAAATCACATATAATAATAAATAATTAAAAACTCAAAATTTTGAACTCGCAACTTACTACCCATAAATACAGTTGATTGGGTTCATCAAAATGGTGATCAGGCATACTTATAAGCATCCCAAAGAATTTTTTAATGATTTTTTTTAAATGAGTGTTTTAATTACTGAACCAATCAGCCATAGTTTATCATAATTTAGCATATCAATATAGACATGATTATGATAGGATATGATAAATGGTTTTTTTTACTGTATCATACATGTACGATTCCAAATACTCACTACATTTCAAACACCATTAGAATTTTCATATAGGAAGAATCAATACAATCACATCTTGCTAATATGGTTTAATTTATGTATTCCTTCCTTATTTTCATGCCATGTAGTTACCCCCAAAGATCCTAATATGTGATTTGTTGATATTCAGTCAAAATGACCAGTGAAAAACTGAGAATTCTATTAAAGGTTAAAAAAAAATCGCCTATAGTAAGCACCATAGTATCAACATTCAGATGTAATGGCACTTCATGTATGGAAATTTGCATGGTGTTCAAAATGAGGAAAATATTCACATAGTATGCATCATATTCATATAAATACCCCTCAATCACAAATCAAATTGTGTTTATGGGTAGTAGGTTGTGAGTTTGAAATTTCGAGTTTTTTTTATATTTTATTTTGTTGCACATGCACTAGGTTAAAGTCTAAGATCGTTGCACGGAAGACTTAAAATGTTACGGGTTGAACATTGATGTGTAATAATTGAAGATAGGTTTGTTACAATTATCTTACAAAGTGTGTTGTACATGTTATTATTGTTGTATGCCGATCATTGTACATGTGCTTCCTGATTCCTTTAATTAATTCCTATAACAAATGTATTTATGCATCCTTTTGAACTCTTAAATTATTTATGGATATAGCTTCAACATTGTATGTATTTTCAATTAATTCCTGCAACAAATGTATTTATGCATCTTTTTTAATATATCTTGTATGTATTTTCAATTAATTCCTGCAACAAATGTATTTATGCATCTTTTTTAATATATCTTGTATGTAGTTTTTAATTTCAATGGAGTTTCAGGTGAAAATGGAATTTTACTTTTACCAAGTTAAACTTAAAACTTGAGGCTCACGTCAAAGTTTCCAAGTTATATTCATAATGTGTTTTAAGAAATACCCATAGGATTATTTATAAAAATATAGATTTTAAAAAAATGTAAAAGTGAAGACTCGAGTGTAAAACATATTCTATTATTCATTATTTATGTTTTTCTCTACTTGTTGTTTTTGTTATTTGTTAATTTTTCTTTCAAGTTCTAAATTCTAACACATCTATTTTTCTCTTTTTTTTTCTTTATATGAGAAGTCTAATCATAATCCCCTCCCTACCATCTAAATCTAAGGCTCTTGAATCGAAATATTTATGCAAAAAACACGATGAGAAAATTTATTGCCAAGAATGTAATAAAAAAGGTTGAACATCAGTAACTTGAGCCAGACATCATTTGCTTGGTATTATAGGTGGACTTGGTGGAGGATTCAAAGGACGTGAGACGATTAAGAAATAGGTGGAGGAGAAGTTAGTTGAAGAAACCAAATCTCATATGATACAAAATGAGTGCCGTGCAATTAAAAGGAAGAAAATGCAAGATGCACTCACCAGGCGATAGGTTATTTCAATGCCACCAATGAATTTCATGACCTCATCATCATACTCTATTCCATATGGGTCACAAAAAGAGCCCGGTCTACCAAATCCTAGTCCAAAAACACAAACACTGACACAAGCTTGGAAGCCATTGGAGAGAAAAGAGGTACATGATCCCATTTATGATTTTTTCATTGTCTCTAATATCTCTTTTAATGTTATTAGAATACATTTGTTTCACGACGTGATAAAGAAGGTTACACAATTTGGTCCCACATTAGATCCTCTTATCTAAGAAACTCTTAGGACCAAAGGAGTTGAGGCGAGCAAATATAGAATGGAAGAAAATGCAAGATGCAACTAAAAGGAAGAAAATGCGAGATGCACTCACCGGACCATAGGTTATTTCAACCCCACCAATGAATTTCATTACCTCATCATCATCCTCTATTCCATATGGATCACAAAAAGATCCCAATCTATCAAATCCTAGTCAACAACAAAAACATTGACATAAGCTTGGAATCCATTGGAGAGAAAAGAGGTAGATGATCCTATTATCACATTTATAGTAGCTGGGGATACCATATCTTCATATCAGATTCCAGTCCTTTTTTCATCCAATCCTTTACACTAAGATGCTTGAGATGAACATCAGATGATCATTCATTCCAAGATCACTCATGTTTCAGAGCGGCCCATTAGCAGTTTGTTCAGCCTTATGCCATCACTAAGTCTCAGGAACTCAGATTTGATGACCGATGTAGCCATTTTTTCCATACAGAGCAGTATGCAGTGCCTAGATATGCAGCAACAGGTTTCCAGTTGACAAATGATGATTCGGGTATATGTCCAGGAAGGTATATGGTTGTTTATTGGTTTATTATTGCTTTGTTTGTTATCCTTATGGCTTGATTTAGCACTTAGTGGTCATGACCTAGAAGTCTATTTATATATTATGGACATGGTTGTTAACTTATGTCTATTTAGTCCTGCTTGCTCAGAATGTATGAAACTCTTGTCTATACTCATTGATTTCACCCTCCCTAGGAGAATGGAGGTGATCATTCCCACCAGTATAAGGCTTGCTTGTGTTGGCTCCACCTTTTCACTTTCCTCATCCATTCATCACCATCCAGTCGCATTGTTTCCTTAACTTACACCTTAGCCTATGATATGGAGGATTCCCTCACTCTTGCCTCTTTGTTGGATAGCATCCTTGTCTAGCTGTGTCTCGGCTCTGAGTTGTGTAAGTTGTGTTGGCTAAAACCTGAAGCAGATAAGACTACCATCATTACATGTATGTGGAAACTATTTTATATCTATTTGTAAATTCCCATTGAAATGAAAGTCAAAACCTGTGTTTCTAAACACAATGAATTTATAAGGGCTATGGAAATGAATGAAATGTAAACTCCCCAATGAAGGGAAATGAAAGGCCAAATAAAAGCAATGGTTAAATGTATGCTAAATCCAAAGATTGTTGGCCAGTGAAATTAAATAAATGAAAGGCCCAAAAAGCAGGGGTTAGACTGTAATGATTTATTCCTCATTAGCTTGCGAGTTGTGATATGAGATGGAGTAAGGGACAACTGATTCTAAGTTTCCCCTAGAGTCTCGAGTTACGGTTTGTCGGGAACCTAGTCATGGTGGCTCTAGAAAAGATCCTCATGGAGTTGATTCAGCTTAGATGTGAGTTGTAGACTTCTTCCAAGGTTGAATAAGCACTTCCCAAACAACTTATCCCATTTGTGAGACATTGCCATCCCCTATGTTTTTTCTATCATACGCTTGAGTGTCCTTATATCCAAACTATCATGGTGTTAATATTGTATAGTCATCCCTTTAGCATTGCCTCTCACCTATCCATATTCACCCATTACTAGCAAATTGATCACAACCATGAGATGAGTATATTCTTGAGGTTTTGTTCTGAGCTATTATTATTATTATTAAAGTTTACATTGAATATCTTGTTTTAAACCGCCAGTGAAATGCTAATTTATGTTTATAGTCTTTCTATTTAAATAAATTACAAAGCATTTCATATCCAATTACACTTATAGCATTTTGATGTTTTAGCCTTGGTCATATTATTGGTCAGTTTGACAAGTCAACCACAAGACACGAGATGTATTAGACCTGTGATGTTAGAGATTGATGATATATGGTCTATCATGTCCCACCAAGTGGTTCCATGCAACAGTTACAGGTTTCAGATGGTGATTTGTGATATTTTTATGATTTTGATCATTTACAGATTATTATTTTTAATCCATCCAGGCATGGTTATGATATTATATGATTATACAGTTATCCATATGGTGTATGAGTATGCATCTTTAATGCATTTGGATCTTCTTAGTCCATTGGGATACTCAGTTTGTAGTTTCGGGCAGTTTCAGTTGAGGTATTCTTCACTTTATCATTTTGGTGTAGATTTGCCATTAAAAATGGTCTAGCAGAGCAGTTTGGTTTTCTATTTGGTTCACCTAGGGCGCTATAGAGGGAGTATGGGGTCCAGCCACATGTTTTTACTATATTTCCATACTCCTAGACCATTTGGTGCAGTCAGATTTGGACCCGGATGACCAGGTGGTGAGCTAAGCATTTTTATCTTTTACGGATGATTTCCAGAGGAATAAAAAATGGTAAAATGGCTACAGAGGAATTTGATTTGGGCTAATTAGGAAATTAAATGGAATTAGGTTGATCATGATGGCTTGTGTGATGTCTCCCACACCTTCTAGAGCAGTTTCAACATTCAGTGGGCCCCACACACATTTTCCTGGCTTAGTTTGATGAATTTATGTTGTGTCTGAGGGGCCGCGATTTGGCCTTGTGGTCACATTATTGTACTTTGATGATATATTTTATGTTATTGTTCCATGGGGACACACTTGGACGAATATTTCACCTCCTAGACCCACCATGAGCTTATGTTGTGACTTAGTCACTTTTTGGGTGGTATACCCCTTAGGGCGATTTAGCTAAGACTCCCTCTTATGTTTTTGAGTTGATCCTTGTACTTTATGTTGAGCTCATCTCAATCGTTGATTAGAACTTATGTATATTTTAATCTTAGCCACTCATCAAAAAGGTGGTTAGGGCTTTGGTCTCTCCTATTGCAATTTAAAGGAGAGACCCTCTCATTGTAAAAGGACCTTTGGCTCTTGGAATTTGATAATAGAAGAGATTTTTACATAGATTCTTGGATCTTCTTTGATGTGATGCTCTTATATGTTGATTGTAAAGTCTATTGTCACCTAGAATTTGGGGTTTTGTGGTTGTTAAGTCAGTAAATTTTTCTGCATTTTTAGTTTTTTCTCTCTAAATTTTGGTTTGTTTTTTGAGTGTACCTTATTAATTGTTGGTTTTCAGTTTTGGTTTTTTGCCTTCTTAAGAACCTTATGAATGCTTGAATAAAGTTTGAGCCCAGTCCTTTCAGATTTCATTTGATTTTGGTCATTTTTATATTGAAAGTGGGTTAATGTGAGTTATATATTCAAAAGGAGAATCAATAATGGCTTTAGAGAATAGCTAAACTAATGTCCTAAACCAAATAGCTGCCAAAATCTCCGACAAGTTGGCAAAAAGTTAGAAAATTGCTAAATTTTGGTTAAAAGGTATTCTTGTAGCGCTACACCAAAGTTTAACACAGAGTGCGCTACAGGAATATCGTGGCATGAGTTTTTGTAATTTCTCGATCTGATTTCCATCATCATGAAGAGTGTGAGTATCTAATCGCATTGTGTGAAGTGTTTAACACGTGTATGCAGCATTTTGAGCATGATGTTAGTTGGTTGATAATCACGAAGAGAAGACAAGGGCATCATTACAGGTTATGCGGGTTCAGTTGCACAGAGACCAGCCAGTTCCGGGTTTAGCTGTCAAGTTTCCCTTGTCACACGCATCATCACTGAGGAGTTAGTGTTTGAGGAGGAGACTTCACTGTTGAACGTTGGATTACGTTACTGTGAAAGGAGACAGCTGTGATTCTGGCGCCAGCAGAAATTAGGGCTTTTGAATTTGTTCACCTGCAGCCAAAGAATCGTTAGGAGGACACCTGTGCTCGAAGAAGAACATTATTGACACCCCAAATTGAAGACATTACGCCACGATAGATGAGTAATGGACAGGTATTACGTATAACCCTTATAGCTGGAGAATTTGGGTTTTTGCTGCTGCGTATTCTTCTAAAAAAATTGGTTGCTGAGAAGGATGTAATAGAATGAAAGGATGAAGAATTCATCACTGAAATAGTTACCTGAAGCATGATAGGAGGAATTTGCATGATTGTTTCTTTTATGACCTAATCAGAATAGGGCGTCGAAAAAAACTCACAGAATTGTCTGTAGAACTCAGTTTTTGTTTACACAGAGGGAAGTCTGCTAGCTTGATACAGGTGTTACACAGGGAGGTTTGTAAATTTGTGCAGGGGATTTAAATATCAGTGAAATTGTTATAACCTGCAGTATTATTTGCCCAGAAAATAGCTTATAAGACATTTCTGAAACCTAAAACTAGACTGTTCCAGTTCCTTGAAAAGAAAGATATGGGAAAAAACAGTAAAAGTGGTAAGGTTAATAGGGCTGAACCCACAGACTTGACATGGATTAAAAAACTTCCAGATTGTGCAGAGCTGTTCCAACAGGCAGGATGGTTGAAATTCTTCAAGAAGATAGATGGTTTTAATGCTCAAGTATCCTGCAATTTTTCCAAAGGACTTAAGAATGAAATGATCATAATGGATCCTTTAAGATTCAAATTGACTGTAGATTTAATTTTAGAAGCCACTGAAATTAGTAATGAGGGCGAGCTCTGGTTTAAGAAGTCTCCTTTTGAGTTTGATCCTCAAAGACACTTATTACCCAATGTTGTTCCTGACTGGAACAAAGGTATTATCATACATAATTTCAAGAGGGAATGGATTGAACCTATAAGGATTCTTCAGAGTTATATAACTTGTGAAGGGAGGTACTCATTAGTGTTCAAATACCATCTCAGGTTCCTACAGCACATGGCAGGGGTGTCTAAAATGAATTTGCCATTCTTTTTCTTCAAAAGCTTGCAGAAAATGTCTAGCAAAATTAAACAGCAGGATGATCATACTTCTCAATCATTGTTTCATCATGGTCTCATCAAGTTAATCATCTCTACAGTGTTGCAGCATGAGGAAAAAACTTGGGACTTCTTTTTGTTTTGGTCAGGGATTCATTCTAAAGGAGAAGACCAACAACCCAAAAGGCAAACTGATAAGGGAAAAGTAATGATACAAAAGTTGGGTCATTCAGCTAAACCTGCAAACAAACATGGAATTAAAGCTAAAAAGGAAACAAAGCAGGTAGCAGATGAAGGACAGACTGACAGTCAGCCTCAGGAAATTCCACAGCAAAATAAAGTCAAATTTTCATTATTTAATGACAAAAAGGAAAAGGAAATTCTTGAAAAGAAGTCATCATCTATAACAGTGGTTCAAGAAGAGAGGAAATTTGATATCAAAGTTATTCCTGTAGCAAAAGAAGAAGTCCAGAATCGGCCCAAAAGCCCCATCACAGTCCTCTCAGATGACGAGGGCTATATGTTAGAGGAAGAGCAGTTCATTCCTGAGATCAAGGTTAAAGCTGAGATTAAAGAAAGTCAAGCTATAGAGGACAAAACTACCAAGCCTAAGAAGAAGATCAAAAAGCTAGAAGTGGTAGAGTTAGCATCTATCCAATATCAAGGGAAGACACTAAAAATGATGGGAGAGACAGCTTCTTTATGGAGACCTAAAACTAGGTCTAAAAACAAATTAAGATTAAGTATGAAAAAGTTGTTAAATCCGAAATTGAAGATTGATAAGGTGAACATCTCTGATGAAGAATCCATGGAGGAACAGTCAAAGAAAAATGAGTTGCATTCAGTTAAAAAAGAGGATTTTGGGTCTGTAAAGGTAACAGGTGAAGAGAGCTCTAAATCCATTGTTGAAAACAATTCTAAAAAATTGTTAACAGAAGAGATTAAATCAGCACAGGAAACAGGTGTTTCAAACCCTATCATTGAAGATATTGTTGTAAAGCCATTGACAGAGGAATTAATGTTTAAGAAGTTTGATATGTTTTGGAAACCAAGTGAAGATCAGGATGCTGCAATAGAAAAACTGGTTAATTCTGACAAGGAGAATTTGAAGAAGGTGGTCAAACAGTACAAGCATCAAATGAACTACATGCAAGAAGTTAATGATGGTCTAATGTTGGCAAATAGGAGATTGAGGGAAGATCTTCAAGATACTCATGATAATTTTCAAGAGTTGGTGATTGATGCAAAAGAGGCACTCAGAAGGAAAAGGATTGCTGACAGGAATTGCTCAGAATTAGAAAAGACAGTTCAAACCTTGCAGCATGAAAATGAACACCTACACAAAAGGATAGCTGAGCTGGAGCAAAAGCACAAAAGAGTGAAGAAAAGATCTTCAAGTCCAGATGGCATAGCTTTGCTAGTGGAGGCATCGAAAGAGATCTAGGGCAGTTAGGTTCATTTAAAGCTTTTTGTTAAAGATTTGCTATTTTTAGCAAAATTGTAATTTGTAAAAATGTAAATGTTATTTTACCTAATCTAGTCATTCGATGGAGGATTAGTAGGAAATACCCTAACTGTTTTTTGGGAGATAAAAAACTATTTAGAGAGGGAGAAAAGAGATTGTAAGGGTTCGAAATTTTGGAGAGCTAGAGGAGGTCTGCAAACTGTGTTTTCATCCAGACTTGTTCACTGCTAAGTATTGCAAACTCTCATATTGCATTTTTGATGAAACTATGAATATATGACTCCTTATTCCACTTCTGATATGTGTTGGCTTCATTTTAAACCTATACAGTTTCTTGATTGACAATTTCATTTCTGGTTTTAGGTATAATTTCCAGTGGTGCTTGTCTTTTATTGAATGAACTTCATTGCAATCTTTTGTTGAATTTCTGAGATATATATGCATCTTCATAGATATATGTATGTGAATTAGTTTTTACTTATCTGCTGAATGTATTCCCTTATGCTCTTGAAGTTTTCTAACCAAAACCTACAAAACAAAACCCTAAAAACCTAGTTTGGATTGATTTTATTCTTGAGATTGTGTTGGCTTGTTACCCTAGCCTTAGTAACAATTTCTGACACAAACAGTGGTGAATCCAAAATATTTTGTGGAAATAGTATTTGTCTACAGGAGGGCGACTTCACTTGGGCGCTTTTGCAGGGGACTCCTCAACTCGTTTCACTTAGATTTTCTTATATCAGGGGGTTTTCAATAGTATCATTGTGATCTTTGATTTCATCTTGATATGTCTCTTGTTTCTATAGTCATTTTCTCTTGATGATTCAAATCTAACTTAGGTAGTTTGTTGTGCAAGAGAGGAAGGTGCATTGGCTCCTTTGGGGAAAACGATTTCACTTGGAAACTCATTCAAATCACTTCAAATTGATCGGGAAGGCATATATCATCATCATCAAGGAACCCAAAAGATTATCCGGGTAATATCTACTCTTATTTCATTTATGTTGGGTTCTAATCCATTGGCCATTCTCATTTACTATCAAAACCCTAACTCTAAATTCATTGGAAAAATCCCTAGCTCAACCAACTTGGCTTACTCGGAAACCATTTCCGGGTATTTAACCTTAGGAATAACCCAAGGTGGGTTCTCCAAGGGGTCATCATTGGAGGACTCCTCATGTCCCAATTCCCTGGGAACTGATCTCTTTACCCTTGCACATTCCCCAATTTGGTTGGTTTTCTTGTTGTTTGATGCTCGTTATGAGACTTGTGTGTTTTGATACTGCCATACCTGTCATTCAATTATAACTAAAGGTACTAGACAGCCCCAATCCTAATCTTAACCTCCCTACATTGGACACAGTTCCCAAGGTAGTGGATTTTTCTATCATTTGATAGTGCCTTGATCCTGGATCTTTTAATTAAGCTAATAAGTCACCTGTACTTTCATATTGGACCAAAATCGCATCCTTTATGCCTCTTGATCCATCTTATAATTCATCTTTTGACTTCATCCATAGATCATACCTAACACCTTACGTACTTCATTCATCTGGTTTGATCTGGTGTCTTGGTTGGATCTCTCCTGTCGGGAGTTGATCCGGGTCTCCCCCATTGTTGTTTTGGGCTTAGATAGCATAAAGTGAAGGGTGCCTTGATTGGAATGGAAACCAATCCTTTTGGGAATCGAGGCTCTCGTGGTTCACCTCTTCGGTTTCCTATCCCCTCTACCATCCTATATAGGGTCTATCATTTGGGGCAACTACAAGATCTGTGATAACATATCCCATTTATGATTTTTTCATTGTCTTTAATATCTCTTTTAGTGTTATTAGAATCCATTTGTTTCATGATGTGATAAAGAAGGTTGCACAATTTGGTCCCACATACAATCCTCCTAGCTAAGAAACTCTTAGGACCGAAGGAGTTGAGGCAAGCAAATATAGAATGGAAGAAAGGGTTAAACCTATTAGGAATTCATGGAAAGCTACTTTTTGCACTATAGTGAGTGATAGTTGGACTAATCAACAATTTATACCAGACCTTGTGAATTCACTTTATTTTTTCCCTCAATGAGTGATTCATCTATCCATGATTAATTGGATGAACAAAACAAAGAGTGTTGAATATTTGTTCCAAATATTAAGAGACACCATCATGTCCATAGGGAAGAACAAAGTAGTCCAAATTGTTACTAATAATGCATCCAATTGTGTTTGTATTGATGGATTAATGATGCAACATTTCCTTAAGATTTTTTTCGACACCTTGTGCAACATATTTTTTAGATTTAGCTCTCCATGACAATGTTAATATATCTTGGGTTGATGAAAATATACATTTAGATAGAAACATTCTCGAATTCATCCTTAATCATCGATTAAGCTTAAGTTATTTTAGAAATTTTGAAACTCAAAATTTAGACCATGTGAAACTAGATTTGCAACTCATTACATTGCATTGAAGAGTATGGTAGAGAAAAAAAAATGCATTGAGATCACATGTTTTCAATCCAAAGTGGATGAACAATACCCTTGCGAAGAGTGAATGCAGTAAAATAGTAGAGAATATCGTCTCCAATCAATCGTTTCGTCTATTGGGAGAGAAAATTGTGTTTATTTGCGAGCTTTTTGTAAAAGTCATGAGGATTGTTGATTAAGATTTTGCATGCATGAGTTTTATTTATGAATGCATGGATAGAACAAAGGATCACATGGAAATTACATGTAACATTATCAATCACAATATCATCCAATATGGGACATTATGGATAATTGGTGAATGATGGTGAGATCATGTTGTTGCATAGGCCATTACATGCTACAGGTGTTTCCTTATCACCTAGTTATTTTTATATACATAAGGATTCAAACATAATGGTTGAATTTTATAATTGGGTGGAGAGCATGTATTATCCTAAATTCCTATTACTGAGATGCAAAATAAGATATGATTGCTATCCCTATCATACATGAATCACACTAGCCATTTTTTTACTAGAACATGAATAGTAGGGGATATGGTTTGAATACATAACACACCTACGGAGTGGTGGATTATGCATGTATAGGAGACACCAAATTTGAAACAACTTCCAATCAAGGTGTTGAGCCAGTTCAATTATGCAATGAAATTTTTGTTTTGATGTATATTTTTCCTTCAAATTTTTACATTATTATTTGTTGATAATTCCATTCAACTTCACATCCAAGTAAAAAAAGAAGCCACTAGTGCATCTACTTGTGAGAGGAGTTGGAGCACACATGAGTTCATCCATATCAAGAAGAGAAATAATTTGTCAGTACATAAATTGGTATATTTGGCCATAGCAAGAAGAGAAATATGGAGACATAATTATATACATACATTGAGGCTGCGAGCATAAACTTTTATACTTTATATTATGAGTTAAAACTTATCTATTTGATTTCATGTTGCTTCATTGTACTATTGTGTTAAAGACATATGTGTTAAACTCTAATTTCTTAGAATAGTAATTATTCTCTTATGATTGGTTCGGGAATGGGGATTGTATAAGTTATAATTATGTTAACGATGCTTAGAAATTAAAATTATTCCCTGCTACACTCAAATATCCTTCTCTTAGATGGTTCATGGGGCTAGGAGAGGACTTTATTTTAAACTGGGAATATATGAAGAAAACGTTTTCAAAGAAATATCATGAGTATTTTAATACAATAGACATGAAAACTGACATTTTCAAAAGGTAGCAACAAGAGGATGAGAACCTCGAAGACTATGTCTAGAGGTTTCTTTACAACCTTCAAAAATTTAGAAATGGTGCATTAAATGAAGACTCTATTAAAACCATATTTCTCAAAGGAATTCAAGAAGAATATATCGACATACTCAATCTCATGAGCTCCGATGATATTTCTCAAAACGCTTTCTCAGTTATTTGTGATTTATGTAAAAACTCCTCTCAAAGTCGGCCCAAAGCTCATAAAGGAATTAGAGATATATCTTCTAAAGGGAATAAAACTGTTGTAGGTGTTACTAAAACATAGATAGGAAAATTGTTGGAAAAATTTAAAGAAAATATTCTAAGTACTTTTCCTAATCAATTAGATGCACTTAAGACTAAGAAAATACAATAGGAAGAAGATGTTTCTTTGGTTATTTTATGTTCTAGATGTCGACAAAAACATCCTTTAAAATATTGTCCATTAAAATAACATTCATGTTTGTGCTATTTGTGCAGAGAATCATGCCACATAGAAGTGTCCTTCATTACCGGGACTTCAATCCATTTATAAAGGAGGTGGCGAGGTAGTAGAATCTTCTTTCTCTATTGCACAAAAAAGGCCATGGAAACCAAGGCCTCAAGGTATGACCTCTGACTCATATCCACAGTTTAATTCATTTTATCCTAGCAATTCTCAATGGGGTGTTCCTAACCAATGGAAAAATTATCCTCCCCAACAATTCCAACCACACCCTTGGAAACAAGGTTGGAGGGGGCATCCCTATGGGGATGCCCCGCCACAAACCACTCGTATGCCTACTTACCCCACTTATAACCCATATCCTCCCAACATTAGTGTAAATTTGGGGTCTAAAATGGACCTTATAATAAAATGAGCCACCTTGTAGGAAAACGATACATTGAATTTAAGAACCAATAGAATTTCAAGAAAATAGTCAACCATAATGGTTGAGTTGGCATATTTGACATTGAAAAAACTACTTTTTTAATTCGTATTTTCAACATATCTCCATTTGTTTTTCTCAAATTTCGAGCAGGATCACTCATTGGATGAGTAATTAAATTCCGCATCCAACGAGAACCCACACTACATACTTTTGAGGGACCCCACACTACATACTTTTGAGGGACCCCACCCCACGAAAAATGAGAAATACATTAATGTATTTTTTAATACATTAATGTAACACATTTTTTAAACTATTTCTCATTTTTCATGGGGTGGGGTCCCCCAAAATCATGCAGTGTGGAGTGCTCCCGATTGAAATTTGAGTAAAATGACAAGGAGATATGTTAAAAATACGAAGAAAAAAATAGTTTTTTTCTCTTTTCCTCCAAAATTCATAAATATTAGTTTATTATTTTAACTATTATTTTATTATTTTCCGTAGGAGGCCCATTTTAGACTTCAAATTTGCTCTAATACATATCACAATTTATGCATGGGTTTACTCCTCCTCTTCTACCACCTATCCATAATCCTCCTCAACCTGCCATTACCCAACCTCCCCAACTACAACTACCTCCTAATCAACTTCCTCCCCCTCCTCATCTAACAAAACTTCCTACTTTTCACGATTAGCTCCAAAATTTCCCAGTGTATATGGTCACTCCTATAAACAACATTTTCCTTAGGTTTGGGAAAGTCCTTGATAAAAATAGTCCTACTATCATTATTTGGGAAGAAAAAGGTGAGGAGGAAACTCCTATTTAGAAACCTAATAATTAATCTTCAAAAGAAGAAAACAACCCACCAACGCAAGCATTTCCATCTTTACAACCCAAGCCTCTACAAGCTCCTAAAAATACTCCTTATCCAAAAAGGCTTTCTATAGAAAAATCTATAGTTAAGCCAAAGTTTGACTTAGAGGAAGAATTACGCAATGTCTATGTAAAAATTCCCTTACTTCAGGCAATCAAATATGTACCCATTTACGCCAAGACTATTAGGGAATTGTGTGTTAAAAATCCTGCTAGAAAACAAAAGCACCCACCCACTATCCATTTTATAGGTCAATTATTTGAACTTATGTTTGAAAAACCGTTGAAGTATGTTGATCCAGGAAATATCATTGTTTCCATCTATATCAAAAGTAATCCAATACCAAACACGCTATTTGAATTAGATTCCGCTATCAACATTATGATTGTCCCAACTATGAAAGATTTACAATTGGACTACCTTAGACCTACCCCAACAATATTAGAAATGGAGAATAGATCCAAAATATTTCCTACTGGGGTATTAGACAATGTCACAGCCTTAACCTCATGGGAATATCCGATGGAATTTGTGGTCATCCAACCAAAAACCATAATGCGTTACTACCCAGTGATATTGGGACACCCTTGGTTTGATACAGTTGATGCCTTTATTAGTTACAAGTCTGGGGAAATAACTATATCTAATAGGACATCCATGAAAAATCTTATCATCTATCCTTCGACACAACCTGCACTGATTGTTATCTAACAACCCTTGTGGTTGGAATATCCTTACGCGGATCAACAAACTTTGCAGCCACTCTTAACCATTGAACAATCAAGAGGACTACAAGAACACACTGAAGAAAACATATTAAACCAATTCCTCTCTACTACTGACTGTATTGATTATCATAAAACATTTTCTGAATATGAACATGGTTTTAGTAGGGAATTTCAAGAGAATTGTAACCCTACCGCCTCCTCATCATCATTAGTTTTTTCTATAGATGAGATTTCAAGTTCCTATACTAGTCTTGTGGAAGTTTGTCCAGGTAAATTTTTACATATAAATGCTAACTTGGAGCCAACTCAACGGGACGGGTTGATACAGGTATTGAAAGATCAATACAGTGCGTTTGCTTGGGATTATAAAGATATGCATGGTATTCGTCCTAACAAATGCACTCATCAAATTTATATACAGGAGGATGTTAGGCATGTTAGACAGCCACAACATAGAATGAACCCAACTCTCAAAGACATTGTCAAGGAAGAGCTACAAAAATTACTTACCGCAAACTTTATTTATCCAATATATGATAGCAGGTGGGTTTCCCCCCTTGTTATAGTACCTAAGAAAAATGGGAAATGGAGAATTTGTGTAGACTTTCGGGAGCAAAATAAAGCAACCCTAAAAGATTATTTTCCTTTTCCATTCATAGATCAGGTGTTAGATTCTTTAGAAGGTAAGAAATTTTTTTCCTTTTTAGATGGATTTAGTGGCTATAATCAAATCCAAATCACACCCGAGGATCAAGACAAAACTACCTATACATGTCCATGGGGGACATATTCCTATAGGGTTTTACCCTTTTGGCTGTGTAATGCCCCTGCCACTTTCCAATGAGTCGTGTTGGGTATTTTTTCCAATCTGATGCATGACTGTGTGGAAGTCTACATGGATGAATTCATAGTATATGGTGATTCTTTTGAAGAGGTTATTAGCAATCTAGAGAAATTTTTTATCATATGCCAAGAAACTAACCTTTATCTTAGCCATGAAAAGTGCAAAATGATTTTAACTGGAGGAATAGTTCTCGACCATCATATCTTCTCTTCTAATATTCGAGTAGACCCAACTAAGGTAGATGTTATCACCAAAATCTCAGTCAAAAAATCGCAAAAGGAGGTAAGGAGTTTCTTTGGTCATGCAGGTTATTATAGGAGGTTCATTGAAATTTTCACTAGGATAGTTGCACCTCTATTTAAGTTGCTTGCCTAAGATGCTTATATATTTTCATGGGATTCACATTGCCAACTAGCCTTTTGATACTTTGAAAGAGAAGTTATTAGTGGCACCTGTACTCAGGGGGAAAATTGGTTCCTTCCCTTTCACATTTATACTAATGCTTCTGATACATCTCATGGAGTTATACTGGGATAATGAGAATACCAAGTTTCATATGCCATTTATTTTTCTAGCAAAAATATTACCCTTGTTGAATTTAATTATACAATCACAGAAAAAGAATTCTTAGTTGTTGTGCGTGCAATCAATAAGTTTAGACATTATATCACAGTCTATGAAATATTTATTCATACAAACCATTTAGCCATTAGATTTTGTCATGAAAAAACCTGTCACTAATGGTAGAATTACAAGATGGTTGCTTCTATTATAGGAATTTAATGTTACCATTGTAGATAGACCTGGTAGGGAAAATCTGGTAGCAAAATTTCTTTCTAGAATTAATAATAATGATGATGTTGTTCCTGTGAATGATAGCTTTCCTGGCAAATACTTGTTTGTTTATTCTATTCACACACCTTGGTTTGCAGACATAGAAATCTATTTAGCTATAGGAAAGTTGCCTCAAAATTTTCCATCTCAAGAAAAGAAGAGAATTGCCTAGTTAAGTGCTAATTATTCTTGGATTGGTGGTGGCCTTTTCCGTACAGGTCCATACTTGATTATCAAAATATGTGTATGAGAGGATGAGGTACATGATATCCTTCAAGTCTTCCATGATGGGCCTTGTGGAGGACAATTTTCAGAAAAACAAACTGCTTTTAAAGTTTTGCACCTGGGATATTACTGTCCAACACTTTTTAAGGATGATGCAAGGTATGTAAAAAGTTGTGTTAGTTGTCAATGTATGTGAATGCCAACCCAAGGTGATGAGATTCCAATGCAAACTTAGGTAATGATAGAACCCTTTGAAAAATGAGCTCTATTGTAGGTAAATCTAGGTCTGATTTCCCCAATGTCTCGTAAAAAGATGTACATTCTTGTATGTATTGATTATGTTACAAAGTGGGTAGAGGAAAAATCACTATTTAAAGTGAATGAAAAATATGTTGTTGATTTCCTTTTTGAAGATATATTTACCCACTTTGGTGTACCTAGGGAGATTTTCACTGATCAGGGAGCGCAATTTACCTCTAAACTCATGAAATCCATCACAAAGTAGTATCAGATTAAGAATTGCAAATATTATCCCTACCATCTGCAGGCCAATGGATATGTATAATCAACAAACAAGGTATTGGAATCTAATGAGTTTTTGATCATAGAAAGCATTGTTATGGAAAAAATTGCACAACTGCACTCTTCCACTTGGTGAGGGGCTAAGCCTTGTAGGTTTCTACATGGCCTCAGTCCTTGGAACTCCTTTGATGGTGGTTGGTATTCCTCCAAGTGATATTGCAAGAGATTTTTAGTGTAATTCACATCCAAACATAAAAAAAATTGATGAAAATAAACTGAAAGAGACGGGGGGAAAGATGCAAACTCCAAAAACAACCAAAGATATGCTAAACCACTCTTGTATTTCCCAATGGAAGATTTGTATAAAACCTAGGAGGTGGAGGCTTCAAGGGAATCCAACAATATCCCTTAGGGAGGCCTTTCTTGTCCAAACTAAACTTGCTAAATAGATGGAAGAACATTGGAGAGAGATACTTGCCCCTTGATGGTAGGTGGAAAGCAAGCTTGGGAATGCTCACAATGGTAGGAAATGGTGGGATATGAGGAAGCTCCAACTCAAATACAGCAACATAACGTTGCTCTAATTTCTCTCTACAAAATGCATGACAATGGCTTCCTTTTATAGGCCAGGAGGTGGCCAACAAACAACTAGATCCAAATCTTAACTCTGCTCCTTCATGAACCAGTTCCAAGGTACGTAGGGGAGCTAATTAATGCCACCAAGTGTATGAGGAGCTGAATTTTGATCATTGGGGAGGATTGATATTTTAATGTGCCACTAGGTGTGAGTGGTCTCATTGTTTTGCAGTAGCGCGACTATCGAATGGAAATCCATGCGGGTGTAGTGCGGGAATTGTTTAGGTAACCTGCGCTATAGCACGGGTCAAATTTATAATACCCGCGCTACCCTTTTTTTATTGTTTCTTGGAAATTGTGGACTCATGATGTGTTTTGGATCTGTTGAGGATGGCTATGGTGAGATGAAATATTTATGTTGATTGCGCTTTACTGGATGAATCACTAAAATTTCACATGTGTGCGAGTTTTAGGTGTTAACATATGCCCCCTAATGTATGAAGTTCAGAGGGTATTGTAGAGCCGATAATGCATCATGTTTTCTGTTGTTTCTCTAATGTTCTTGTGAAAATCAGATCACATCCAAGAAATCTCCAAGAAATTACACTCTCTCATATGAAAAATCTCACACAATTGGTCAAAGGCACAAAAATAATGCACAAGAATGGATTTCTGTATTACTTCTCATGAATAATAATTACATCAGCCAACATATGAATGTTGTAGGCTGTTATTAAATAACATTACAACAATAATTTGAATGGCTAAAGATGCCAAAAGAATCTCCTAATCATCAGACTTTCTAAAACTGCCCATCCCCCCTAGGTGACAAGTTGGCTTTCCAAAACTGCTCAAAAGCTCACGAATTCTCTAATTAGTGAGCTGAAGGTGAAATATATCCAAAATAGATTCCAAATACGAGATTTGAGTGGAATTGGTGTTAAGGAAAGTTTTTGGTGAGAAAAACACTTTCCTAGGTTGACTAGCTTTTCCCTATGGGGGAAAAAGCAGTAAAAGCAGCAGCTTTCTTCACAATTGCACCCTCCTTCCTAAATCTTATCCAGAAATGTTTAGGAATGCGCCCAAGTGGCCTAGGTGACTTGTAGATCACACCTTGAATGGAATCTTATCCTCCATGTTGCCTTGTGGACCACACAATGGCAATTTCCTCAATTATTACATAGAATTAACCAACAAGTGATTAATTAATGCATCTTATGTAATTAAATAAATGGTAGGAAGGCTTAAATATTCCAACAGTTTTGTAGGACGAAGCATATGTGGGAAAAATAATGTTCTCCCATGGGGGAAGAGTGTTGGTAACGACCGTTGGAGCTGTAATAAAGAATAGTTTTTATACAAACAAGGCGGACATACCCATGCTCGTGAAATGTTTTCAAAGTGATTACAATGAGAGAGGAAAAAGGTGTCGACTCTACTATACTGTTGGGACATGGATGAAGGTGGCTTCAATCCATGTTAGAGTAAATTCCCCTGGAATTGCCGCAACGTATTGAACAAGTGGAACGACTAGTGACCATGATGAACCCATTGTGCTAGCGTAAATAGAGTCTATATTCCAGTTTCAAAATGATACCTATGGTGGGGTGTGTTACCCTTTAGAGCTTTGGATTCTTATTCATATAATGGGTAAACAAGAGGCTCCTTGTTGTTCTGATCACGGTCCTGCACACACAACGCACATACCCAAGTGTAATAAAGGACATAACCGAGGTATTGACAATGCATAAATCATAGAACCAAAACATTGTGTACCTGCGGGGTACTTGGTAATCAAGGATATAACCTTTTGAGGTACAACCCATTGACCGAGTTATTGAGGTTACTAACTTCATGGTTGTTTAAGATATAGGATCATTTTGGGATACAATGCTTAACGACATAAGGTCATGTCCATGTAGATACAAAATTCCAGGTTACTATTTTGCCGTCTTTCTTGGCATTAAACAAAAGGATAAAGTCACCTTCAGTGAAGGTGCGTGGTATCACTTGTCGATTGTAGTGTGCTTTGGAGTAGACCTTCATGGCTTCATTTTGTTAAAGAGAGTCACGCCTTTCCTCGTCGAGGTGTTCCAAAGTAAATAAGCATTGTTGCATACCAGGGGTATCTGGTAGCAACTCAACATCGGATTGGAGGGTAGGGATTTGACACTCAATTGGGAGGATAGATTCTACTCCATGTACAAGGTGAAATGGGGTAAAACTTGTGGCAGTCTTGACGGAAATATGGTAGGCCCACAGGCATGTGGTTCCAGTTGGTTTTGTTTTTATCCACTATGTGTTGGAGAATAGTTTTGAGGATTTTGTTAACGGCTTCAACCAGACCGTTTTCCTAAGGGTAGTAAGCGATTGAAAATTCATGTTTGAAGCCTAACATCCGTGATAGTTCCTCAAATGTTTCATCATGGAAGTGTCTTCCGTTGTCAAATAATTTTTTCTTGGGAACGTCGAAGCAGGAGATGACATGGTTGAAGAAGAACCGTGCAGTGGTTACTACTTTACAATCAAATGTGAGCATTGCTTTGGCCCATTTTGTGAAGTAGTCCACGACGATGACAATATGGTGGTGACCTTGGGATAATACCGAACGACATTCCATAAAATCAAATTCCTATTTATAGAATGGGCCTGCAGTGATGACCAGATGGATGGGTGCAAGGGGAGAGCGTGTTTTGCAAGAAAATACCTAACAATTGGCACATCTTTTGACAGCGGAGACACAATATTTGAATACAGAGGGCCAAAATTACCCTTCTCGTAAAATTTTCTGGGCGGTGGCTAATCCAAAGAGGTGGCCTCCACATGCACCGCTATGGAAATCATTGAGAACTTGTTCAACTTCTTCATGTGTTATACATCGTCAAAGAATAGTGTCGATGCCATGAGGATAAAGGACGTCTCCGATGAGGAGGTATTGCAGTTCCTGGTGGCGGATTTTGCAACAATCGTCACGAGATAAGTGGGGAGCAAATTTAGGGGTTCTGAGATAAAGGAGGATATCACCGTACCAAGGATATTCAATTACAATGAGAAAGAGGTTCTCATCGGGGATTTGGTCCTTGATGGATTCGTTGGTGGTGGTGGAGGGAAGATATGTAATGAATTTGCATAATTCCATGGCTTTCTTGCTTTTAGGAATCACAAACTTGAGGTTGAATTCTTGTAAAAAAATGATCCACCGTGCAAAATTACTATTGATAAACCTACAACTAAGTATGTATTGCATAGGGTTGGAATCAGCAACGAGGGTTTTTTTTCAGAGAAAAATATAGTGGCGGAGTTTCTATATAGAAAGAATGACTGCAAAGGAAAGCTTCTCATCATATGTGTAGTTGATTGAGGTCCAATGAGGGCTTCGCTAACATAATATATGACATGTTCCTGATGGTTTACGGCCGGTTGGACGAGTACGCTGGCTACAGTAGAATCGGACGCACAGATATACAAGATGAAATATTTTTCAAATTCGGAGGAGAGATGAGGAGGGCTGATGACAATGCTTGTTTAATCGAATAAAAGGAAGTATGGGCATATTTATTCCACTTAAATGGCATGTCTTTTCTGAGAAGCCGTAAAAATCCATGGGCCTGAGTGGCGTAGTCGGGATCAAAATGACAAATAAAGTTGGCCTTACCTTGGACACTCTACAACTAGCATCGTGTTCATGGTGTTGGTAATTCCAATATGGCTTGAACCTTGGAGGGGTTGACAGTAATACCATCTTTGGAAACAATGAATCCTAAGATGTGACCGACGTGACGCAAAATACACACTTGAGGGGGTTTAAGCATATAATATACTTGCGACATTTTTTGAATATGGTATGAAGGTCTTGAAAGTGCTCACATCATTTTATGGACTTGGTTGTGAGGTTGTCTAAAAAGGAAAGGATGATGTGAGACAAGTCATTAAAAACATATTCCATTGCTCGCTAGAAAGTGGCGCCGACGTTTTTTAGACCGAAGGGCATGAATTTTTAAGCAAAGGTGCTTCATGGTGTAGTAAATGCAGTTTTATACTGATCCTGGGGACAAATGCATATATGGTTATATCCGAAGAACCCATCCATGAAGGACAACATTTTACTACCAGCACATGAGTCAACGATTTGGTTGATGAATGGCATGGGAAAATTATCCTTGGGGCAGGCTAAATTGAGGTCTCGAAAATCGGTATAGACACGAATAGTTCCCCGCTTTTTGTTAATTGGATATGGGTTAGATACCCATGATGTATAAGAGATGGGAAAAATAAATCTGCTTGCAAAATTTTTTCGACCTCGACTTTGATCGCGGGGGCCTTAGAAGTGTGGACCGCGCGATGTTTCTATCAAACGAGAATGACATTGGGCCAAGTATCAATATGATGTTCGACAATTGCTAGATAGAGACCGAACATTTATTCATAGGACCATGCAAAGACGTCGCAGAACTCTTTAAATAAAGCAGTGAAATCAGCAATTTCCTGCGGCGAGCAAGAAGGCTCGATAGAGATGTTTTTGATGACTACTGGTGTGATGGAGATATCAACCTATATGGTAGGGGATATATTGGCAAGGTTACCATTTTTGAACGCCTCTAGGGAGGGGATAGAATTTTTGAACCAATCAATGTGAGTGGAGGGTAAAAATTCTTTTGACTCGATGGTGTATTGTTGCTCAGTGGGGAGTGTGTGTGGTTCTTGCCTGATTGCTGCTGAGGACCTATGCTGGAAAGAGTCCCATGGGGGTTCAATAGTATTCATGGCCTCGATTATCTCCTCATCTATGATGAATATGTATTCTTGTAGTATATCCTCGTCTAAAGACCAGGGGTCTTCATTATGGGAATAAAGAGAAATTGAATCGAGATGCAGGATGTCAAGGTACTCAGGGATGGCTGCGGTGGGTGTTAGGATTTCATCTTGAGGGAAGACTAAGGGGTCTATTACCTCACAAGAAATTGGTGATGGGGGATCAAGATCTATCACGATATCTTATGAACGTGACATGTTGTTGTCCCCATTATGTTATGTTGGTTCGGTATCCTCTTTGATTAGTGTAGGGAGGGTAATTCCACATGGGGTGAGGTTATCAGCTAATCAGCTTTGGGTTGTCCGCAAAGTGTGAAATGCGCAAATAAGAGGGCATTGGAATGAGTGGTGAGACATTAAGTTGCACAAGCGACATGGTCGGGTGGCGTTCGTATGATTTAAAACAATGGTTGGGTTATGTGGACGTCGCAGCCACTATTGGTCGAGTATGGAATTAGCCCACCATGGGGAGGGACTAGTCAGGATCACTATAGTACCCATGCTGATAGGATCCTCTTCTGGATATGAGGGAGGTGAGGTATCTTCTAAGTGTTCGGTGAGGTGAATAGTTTCCAAGGCCTCCCAACAGCGAGGGAGGTCAAGGAAATGATGTGTATAGTTCCCATACTGAGAACATATGGAACATGCATGATTCGTACGCAATGTTTTGGACTTAATTTTAGGCGAGGGACTTGTTCCCCCTTTTTCCTTTGGTCGATTGTGGATGATGCTAATGGGGGTGTTAAGAAAATTCCTTAGCTCTGGTAGAGTAGGGCATAGGTTTGTTGCGTGGCCTTGCTTCCTGCAAAGAGAACACGACGGTGTTACTCTTTGGGTGGGAGTATTGAACATAACTAGGGATTTTAACTCTTGATGGTTGATGCCCCCCACTTTAGCCTTATAAGTTTATACTAAATTGGATGTAGGGTTTGGTAATATGGGACCTTTCAACTTAGGTTGTTCGGTGACCCATTGATGGTCTTAGAAATGACCAATTGTGAAGCAGTTGCAGATGTCATAGGTTGGGCTGTTGTAATTGGTCTTGTTACTCGCCTTGAAACCATACTTGCTGACACATGGACAAACTCGTAATGGGCGACTAGCTTGGAATCCATCTCTGGGAAGGGTGGTGTTAGGTACCACACAGGGATTTCCAAAGTTATCCCAGGTAGAGTTAACTGATCCATAACCATCCTCCCTTGTACACCTGTTGGAGGATACAAGAATGGGATTTGAAAAATCAATGGTACCGATGGAATCAATGTTTGTTCAATGCCATGACCCAACAGTGGTGCCGATGACAATGTTGAGGTGGAGGTGGCTCCATTTTCAGTGGTGAAAATTATGCAAATTAGGCCATCGGTAGATGTAGGGATCTTTGGTGGTGGTATTGAATATGCTCCTAACAAATTGGAGTCCTTGTACATACCAGAGGCAATGTCAACATACGGTTGATCATCGCCCAGTACAATTGGTAGGACATTGTCGATATTGCTTGTGGTATTAGGTTCTTAATAGTTTAGTAAGTTGGTTGAGGGTAACTATCTTCCCATTTAAGGGAAACGTCATGATACGGAAGACCGAGGAGGATACCACCTTCATGGCGTACAATTAACTATGTTGCAAGAGGATGTTGTAGTCAAGCTCAACATCAATTACTTCAATATCGATCATAACCATCTTGCCCCCTAGATCTATGGGGACATTTTGGTACAATCCTCTTAGTTGGGATGGTATCCCATCATACGCGCGAAGAGCGCTAGATGAGGGGACCAGCTCGGGGGATCCTAATAGTTTCCATACTTTTACGAACATAACACAAGTGGATGCACCTTCATCGATGATACAATGATGGATCATGACGTTTTTAACAGTGATTGGAACTTGAAATGCGACTAATGATGGTAGTCACGGATAACCTTTGTCAACATCAAAGGTCATGAGGTGCAAGTCAGAAGGGTCGACAACACCGAGTGTATTGAGTAACGCCTTTATTGGTGTTGGGAAATACTGTAGCACTTCTGATGTGGACATAGCCACGGGGTACTGAGCCAAGTCATCCGCAATACTGGAATTGTGGGTGGATTTCATGTGAGGGTTATTAGGGGTACGTTGAAGCAAAAATTTTGGAATCTGTGGGATTTGTTCAGTGTTTGGACATGGTATTTGCAAAGGGCCCCCGGAGGGGATAGAGACATCTTTTAGTTGGGGGGTGGAAGGGCCATCATAACCCTTGGCGTGTGTTTGAATGTTTATATCCAACGTATAGATATTTTGGAAAGAGTTGTCGCCAAGTGGGAGAGGATCTTGTTCTTGTGTAACTGCCCCTTGATTGGAAAAGGGTTGCTGTAACACTATTGTTTGTGGTTAGGGAGGATTCAGTTCCTGAGGAGGTTTCGTCACCATATTATTTTTAACTTCCACTAACTGTTGGCATTCGGGGATAAGAGCACAATGATGTGTGTAATGACCATAATCAATACAAATGGAGCAACAATAGTTGGTTCTCAAGGTAGGATTCTTACTTGTTTGGGGGGATTGTTATTCCCTACAATTGGATCACCCGTGTTCTGGTTTTGTTGGGTGGGGGGATTTCCCCCTTACCCCGGCTGTTGATTTTGTTTGTTCTTACCTTTCTTCTTCCCTTGATTTTGTGGATTCTAGGGGTTTGCAGCGTTCAACTACTCGAATTGTTGAGCTTGTTGAACATAAGTAGGTTGAACTAGGTTAACCCCCATGTTAAGGGGAGGTTTATGACCATTTGGGAACGGGAAAGGGTAATATGGATTATATCTCGGTGATGGGATGAATGTCGTTTGCGCTCCATAAGAGGTGGATGTAGGAGCAACTTGCGCCATTGGCGGTGTAGGAATTGACATTGTTTGGCTAACTTTTAGGTATGCAAGACTATATGGTCCATATTGTAATTGACCAACTAATGGTGGTGGTACCGGCATAAGGGATACCGATGCATATGACATGGATGGGTAATACGGAACCATGTTGAATGGAATCGACGTGGTGGGAGGAACCTTCAATAAATGGGAAATGGACCCAATAAGCCCATCCGTCGAATGTAAGTACCCTAAAGGAAAACAATGCTATGTTTCAAAATATTTTTAATGAAACTAGATTGGTGGGCATTAATGGATTCCTATCCCAATCAATCATACCTAAATAAAATTTTCTTTTGTGACCTCCTGTGGAGGATTTTAGCTGGTTAAGACAATTACAATGTTGATTTTAAAGGGTCTATACGTTTCACTTATAGAGTGTAAGAGGGGTATTTCACAATCCCTACCTTTATGATTCACCAAGCTCACATGAAGTGTGAGGTGAAGAGCATACTTCGGGCGACAAGTGTCTTTAGGTCCTTGCTTGTGTGCAAAAAGTGTTTTCTACACTAGCAATACTACTAAAAACAACAGTCAATTGATGCATAAACAAGAAATGGTCTTGAATACTAGTGAAAACAATGAGGCCTGTTGAAAGCCTCAAAGTTGGTTACCTAGTTAAGTTTCGAGAGAGAAGTACTCTTTACTTCCTAATATTGGTCTAGGTGCACTAATTACTAAAACATTAAGTAATTGGGTGAATTATCCTTAATTTAAGTTCACTAGTAAGAAAAAATTGGGATGCCAAACTAAACTATGCAGATAAAAGGAAAATAATCAACAGTAGCGCGGCTAAATCATAGTCTGTTGTGCGTACAACATGGGTAAATACAAAATAGATGCACGGGTAATGCAATGACCTTCTGCGCGGTCGCAATGAGCAGTGTAGCGGGGGTTGTGAAATGATAACCTGCGCATATGCATGTCTGTTAGAGTCAATTTCGTGCTATTAGCACGACAAAGATGTCGGGAACCATGCAGCTAGGGGAAAAAATGTCCTATGTCCATGATAGGGAAAAATTTTGGACACAAGAGGTGGAATACCTGCTCTCATGCAAGTGAAAAACACCAAGAATTAGATGCTTAGCATAAAACAAACTAGTTTAAAAATAAATGAACAAAAATAAGTATGGTCGTCATTAGAACTGTTATGGAAAAAATTGCATAAGTGCACTCTTCCACTTGGTGAGGGGCTAATCCTTGTAGGTTGCTGCAAGGCCTTAGTCCTTGGAGCCGCCTCAGTCCTTGGAGCCCGTTTGATGATGGTTGATATTCCTCCAAGTGATCCTGCAAGAGATTGTCAGTGTAGTTCACATCTAAACATAAAAATATTGATGAAAATAAAATGAAAGAGATGGGGGGAAGATGCAAACTCCAACAAAAACCAAAGATATGCTAAACCACTCTTGTATTTCCCAATGGAATAGTTGTACGACACCTAGGAGGTGAAGGCTTCAAGGGAAGCCAAAAATATCCCTTAGGGAGGC
Organism: Larix kaempferi; assembly: GCA_027924585.1. NCBI lineage: Eukaryota > Viridiplantae > Streptophyta > Pinopsida > Pinales > Pinaceae > Larix > Larix kaempferi. Next base: position 27,863,925 of record BSBM01000370.1, on the reverse strand, counting down.
CTTTCTTGTCCAAACTAAATGCTAAGTAGATGGATGAACAATGGAGAGAGATACTTGCCCCTTGATGGTAGGTGGAAAGCAATCTTGGGAATGCTCACAATGGTAGGAAATGGTGGGCTATGAGGAAGCTCCAACTCAAGTACGGCAACATAACCTTCCTCTAATTTCTCTCTACAGAATGAATAACAATGACTTCCTTTTATAGGCCAAGAGGTGGCCAACAAACAACTAGATCCAAATGTGAACTCTCCTCTTTCATGAACTAGTTCTAAGGTACACAAGGGGGATGATTATTGCCACCAAGTGTGTGAGGAGCCGAATTCTGATTCTTTGGTAGGATTGATATTTTAATGCACCTATGGGCGTGAGTGGTCCCATTGTTTTGATAGTAGCGCGGATATCGAAGGAAAAGCCGCACGGGTGTAGTGCGGGAATTGTTCAGGTAACCTATGCTATAGCACGGGTCAATTGTGTAATACCCACACTACCCTTTGTTTTAACTTTTTATTGTCTCTTGTGGACTCATGCTATGTTTTGGATCTATTGAGGATGCCTATGGTGAGATACATTCTTTATGTTGATGAAGCTTTACTGGATGAATCGTCGAAATGTTGCATGTGTGTGATTTTTAGGCATTAACAAGAACCATTATAACTTATAATGATGATGGGAACTTGGGCATATTTTTGGTCATTCTCTAGTTGATCCACTCACTCCACATTAAAATTTCTCTCTTCATATTGTGTTCTAAATGACTTACACATGAGAATCACTAAATAAGGTCATTTTACATAGGTATCAAAAATAGGTATCATCCCACTCTTGTAATGAGCTTTTTGGGTCTGCTCCCTTGTCCATACATTGTGAAAAACAATATCTTCAACCATAAATCTAAATCTAAAAGGATGGAAATCTAGCGATAAGAGAACCCAACATAAAATGTGGGTAAGAGGTTAACCTGTCAAGGCTATGAATGCTCGTTGGCAGCGGGTACCGGCCTGTGATACGACTAAGCAAACCCATTGGGCCTATGGACACTTGACTGGCAGCGGGGCAAACTGCTTAGAGAAGGTAGTCTTAAATTATTTCGCAAGATGTCATCAGGCTACCCCATCAAGGATATGGATACTCGTGGGCAACGGTTTCTGACCTATGGTATCGAGAAATAACATACCAAAAATATCAATTGTTCTTATAATCAATAACACTCATGATTGTTACACCATGAAGATGCATATGTGGAGTAGTTAAGGGTAAATGAACCTCATCTTTTGGAAGCAGTAGAATGGCCTTAAAGTGGTCTGGAACTCTGTCATTCATTTCATTATTCGTAGGTGGGACCTGTGATATGGAAATATCTAGAGTTCTAATGCAAATCTTATCTTTTTTACTTGATGTCAACTTTCAGATATAATAAAAAGCAAACAGCCTCCATGAAGTTCATTTTTAAATACCTTTCCAAGCAATATATCCTCTATTTTTAAGGGACGAATAAGCATAAGAATATTTATTCTTTTTAAACCTTGTATAATTAAGAAAAGTTGGATTTTGGCCACAACAAAAATGAAGGTATCAATATTGTTTATATACATGTAAAAACATGACTATTTAAAAAGAGAGAAAACATTCATGTTTCATGTATCTTGTGATATTTGAAAATTACAATTGTATACATACTAATTCTTACAATTGTATACATACTAATTCTTATTCTCAAATATCATTTAGTACTTGATTTGCATGTGTTTTATTTTTAATATCTTTTATTTTTGCATGTAGCATAATAAAAAGAAGGAATAATATATCCAGTGATTGTTGTTTAGAAAGGAAATGAGTATAAAAAGTTGAGTTGCTCTTGGCACCAGTAATAGGTCAATTGGTAGACAAGTTTTTCATAGTTTTTTCATTCTCTTAATATTTGTAAATATTTTTGTATATACATCTTTAGATTTCTTAAGATTTCTTAGCATTTATTTAGAGTTTTATGGTTTTGGCAGTTGCATTGTTTTCCCAGCATTACTCGTTAACTGTTGAATATCTCTATTTCATGAGTGCGGGCCTGGTACAAGAACTGGTACAAATCCGGTACTAGAAAACTTATGATGTTTTATTTCCTATCTTTGTGCATTTTTTTTCACATGTTGAATAACAATTTTTATAATTTCCATATCTTTAAATTAATATTGGTTATATCCATGTGATTTATTTTGTGCAAAGTCAGGTATGCAGGTGGATTGGTAAGTCGTCATTCAAAATTCAGAGAGGGTAACCTTTATTGCATTGTTTATCATATGGTAAATATTAAATCAATGTTAAAAGTGGTGAGTAATTTTAAATTTTAGTAGGACCTTTGTTATATGAAAACCACTCAAACCAATCATTTAATTTTACTATCCACTATTTAACATGGTTTTATATAACTGACTATTTGATGATGATCGAAAATTTTGGTACTTGCCAATTCCATGTGCAAAATCCAAAAATACACATTGAGATATGATTAATACTATCATCATAACACAAACGAGTAAGAAATCTGTTGGATATTCCCTCGGTCAATGGTTGGATCATTTCACTATCATTCAAAAACTAATAACATGTGAGGGAAGGTGTGTGGATATTTATCTTTACCATCTCTACATATTGTTACATTTCGAGTCAGGTGTTATGATAAATTTCCCTTACTACTTCTTAAAAATATTATAAAGAATGGGATTTCAAGCTTGATGAGATACCAACAAGCCCCATCGCATCCTTTACCATCATGGCCTTGTCGAAATTTTATTTTTGCATGCATTAAGTAAGAATGGTCTGGGTTGGGATGATTTCTTGATCCAACTATAGGGTATTCTCGAAATTTTGAACCAAACACTACAGTCTATAACCATGACCAATAATTAATATGAACAAAGCATTCCCCAAGATTCTGCACAAGCTATGCATACTTCTGGTCAATCTATATTACGTACTTCTCTACAAATACAAACTTTTGAGAAGGGATATGGTTTCCAATCTCCCTATATTAGTCCTTTGCATGATAATATTCCTGAAAATTCTTCTCCTCATATTGATGAAAGCCCCAGTTCTAATGGGGCATAGATCTCTATTTCCAAGTCAAGAAAACCTAAACGGGGGAGGCGTTTTGAAAAATTAAAACAATCTCATTTTTCTAAGTCAGTATCTCGAAGGGTTACGCGACACATGGCTCAAAGCCAAGCTTCTAGACCACCTAGCAATACAATAGTCCCGTCTTCGCAACGCTCTAGGTGGTTCGTTATCAATTTTGATGAAGAAATCAAAGATGGCATATATGTATCCATTACTGAGAATGTTAATATAGGAATTCCCCCTAAGCATGTAAGTGTAGAACATTTTGTGACGTATAATCAATGTTATGGAAACCATTACTCATTTCCATTCAAGAAATTAGAAATTGCAACAATATGCTCTTAGGGACATTACTCCAGACAAGTATGACAAGCCTAAAGGGGTTCCTTCTACCCAAGTCATTGTTGGTGCATCCATGAAGGTTGAATTCGAAAGGTGTAAAAATGAGGGGTTTCAATCAGAGTTTAAAATAGACCCTAAGTATCAACATGGGTCGTCAAAATTTCTTGGGCATGCTGATATAGAAAAATCCATGAGGAGTGACTATGGAAAAGCTGATGATAGGAGGTTTCATCCCACATTTGAATTCAAACCTGACCTGATTCTTACTCGGCATATGGAAAATATTGGTCATCTTCGCCAGAGATATCAAAATTTAGAGGATCAAGTTCAAGAAAATACTATTTTAAACAGATGTTTGAAATATGAAAATGAGACTTTGAAAGTTCGTAATGTCTATTTATCAACCTATATTGAACAGTTATATCAGGAATGTATACTTTTTCATTGCATTTCTCAAGCTAAAGAAGCCCGCATTTAGACTTTACAAGCCCGATTGGAAGAGGAGGTGAGCAGATGAAATGAGGGTTTACATATCCTAATACAACCAATTGGTGTCTAGAGTGGTGTCTACTTACAATTTTTGTTTTGCATAAGGGAAGCGCAAAATGTTCGGAAATTCTTTTGTTGGTGGGTTGTTTTCTTCTTTTGAAGATTCATTATTAGGTTTTTTAGTAGGATTTTCCTCCTCATCTTTTCTTCCTCAATAGTCATGGTAGGACTAGTTTTATTAAGGACTTTTCTAAACCTAAGGTCAATGTTGTTTATAGGAGTGACCATATAAGTTTGGAAAGTCTAGAACTCAGCCTGAAAAAGCAATCCGAGTCCTATTATTTGGGTTACGTCAAGGATGAGATGGAATTTTTGTTGGATGAGGAAGCGGGGGAAGTTGATTAGGTGGTAGTTGTAGTTGGCGAGGTTAGGTAATAGTAGGTTGAGGAGGATTCTGGATAGGTCACAAAAGAGGAGGAGTAAACCTAGGCAACAATTGTGATATGTTTGGTGGATATGGGTTATAAGTGGGGTAAGTAGGCATAAGAGTGTTTTGTGGTGGGGACCCCCCCTAGATATTCCCCCTCTAACCTTGTTTCCAAGGGTGTGGTGGGAATTGTTGAGGAGGATAATTTTCCCATTGGTTAGGACCAACCCATTGAGAATTGTTAGGATAAGATTAATTAAAATGTGGATATGAGTTATATGTTATACCTTGAGTCCTTGGTTTCCATGGAATTTTCGGTGTAATAGAGGAAGTAGATTCTACTACCTCGCCCCATCCTTTATAAATGGCTTGAAGTCTCGGTAATGAAGGAAAATTCTTTATGGCATGATTCTCTGCACAAATAGCACAAACTTGAATGCTACTTAATGGGAAATCTTTTAAAGGTCTTTTTTGTCGATCTAGAACATAAAATAGCCAAAGCAACATCTTCTTCCTCTTGTATTTTCTTAGTCTTAAGTGCTTCTAACTGATTACTGAAAGTACTTAGAATATCTGCTTGCATTAGGATATGTAAACTGTGTTTTTACTTATGAGTAGGCCTAAAGGTAAGCTAGATATTATAGTTCCAATAATAAATAATATGTATGATAAATATTCTGGCAATTCTAAAACCCCTACTACTAATCGGGTTGAGCAATTTATAGGTAAGAAGGTTCATATTGGAGAATAAATCTCACTTTTTGTTTGTTGTTGGAGAATAAACCCAAACCAACTTATTAAGAAACCACTGTGGTTTTACTTCTTTTTCTTTTCCTCCCACTTATTAAGAAACCACGATTGGTTTTGCATCTTTTTATTTTCTCTCTTTTTAGGACAAGGTCCTACTTTTTAGGGAAACCCTAATACAATGGTTAAAAACCCAAATCGGGAACTGTAACTCGCTCTGATACCAATGAAACAAGAAAATCATTTCTTACACAAATATCAAGTGTAAATAACACAAATGATCCATAAATGGACAAATAATAGAATAAATAATTGATAAAATGATGCATATGGAAAATTACAAATAAGGGTTTGTATATATACCCATTTAGTGTCTCGTTTCATGAAGAGGCATAACCTTTCATCAAGGTGTCTCTTCATTAAGTGTTTAATTATTGATTTATTTTTATTATTAATTATTTATGTTATTTATTAGATATTTTGTTCATTACACTTCACCATTGAGGACCAAAATAACATCCTAAGACAGTCTCGTAGACTGCAAGGCCTATCCCCTCTCTGGAGGGGTGTTTTCACACCTTCCCCCTATATTTCCCATGGAGGGAATTCAAACTGGGGTCATTCCCAGGAAGAATTGATAAAAAAAACTGCTAGGTAAAGTTATTAGAGATATATCTTCTAGAGGGAATAAAACTGCTAGGTAAAGGAATTAGAGATATATCTTCTAGAGAGAATAAAACTGCTTTTCTTATTCCCTCTAAAATATATATCTCTAATTTTACCTGCTTTGGCCCGACTCCGAGAGTACCTTTTACATAAATCACAAATAACTGAGAAAGAATTTTGAGAAATATCACTAAAGCTCATGAGATTGAGGATGCCGATATATTCTTCTTGATTTTTTATTAGAAAGATGGTTTTAATAGAGTCTTCATTTAATGCACCATTTCTAGGTTTTTGAAGGTTGTAAAGAAACCTCTCCACATAGTATTCAAGGCTCTCATCCTCTTGTTGCTACACTTTGAAAATGTTATTTTTCATGTCTCTTGTATTACAATACTCATGATATTTCTTTAAAAATATTTTCTTCATAGATTCCCAGTTTAAAATAGAGCCCTATCCTAGCCCCATGAACCATATAAGAGAAAAATATTTGAGTGTAGTAGGGAATAATTTTAATTTATGAGCATCTTTAACATAATTATAACTTCTACACAATATATCAAACTCAAACAAAAATGAGTCTGGATCCTCAGTCACTAACCCATGGAAGTGAGGTAGGATTGAGGGACAAATATTTTTCATGTTAACATTGGGTGCTAAATCTAAAATTGGAAATCTAAATGTTACCTCAAGCTCATCATTACCAACATTGTTTCTTGTGTTGGTATCTCCTTCATTTGAATCTCTCTTGTCGTCTCCCATGTTTCCAAACAAACTAAATGTGTGTTTTACTATGGTGACCAAACAGGATGAAGAAGAAGGTTCTATAAATAAACTTGTAGTCTTCTTTCTTGCACAATCTCATATTCAATCTGTGATAATACAGTTGCTCTTGCGTCTTCAAGAAATATAGCAATATGTTCTAGTACTACAAGCTTATTGTTTGCAGTAGTCAAAATATCCTCTTTTTCCATCCCTTGCTTAACAATGGTCTCAAAATGTGAATTTATTAGTTTAGGAAGATTGTCTTCTCCAATATGAACCTTCTTACCTATAAATTGCTCAACCTGGTAATTAGTAGCAGGGGTTTTAGAACTGCTAGAATATTTATCATGCAAATTATTTATAATTGGAACTATAATATCTACCTTACCATTAGGCCTACTCATAAGTAAAAACACATAATGATGAGGATTCAAAAGGGCTCACCAAAGTGGATGTGTCTCGCTATTACACCATAGGATTGTGGTAAGGTCACCTGTGCATCCTACTGTCCTTCCTCCACCTACAAAAATAGTTAGAAAAAAAACTAAAATCCTATTACTGCGTACCTTGTACAACTCCCCGGAAATGGTGCCAAAAAATATCTGGCTAAATTAATGATGTTTATTTAATTAACCTTAATCACTTTATGTATCAACCAAAGTTACTAAACTTTGAGTTGTAACACAATATGTGCAGTAAATAGTGTGAGTGCAACCTATTGATAACTTATCTAATCTAGACTAAAATAATAAAACAAATTTAACAGGAAATATATCAGTTACTGACCTAAGAATGGACTACCGAAACTAAAACGAGAAATAGTACAAGAAAAACAAAACTATACTATGAAATTCCCAAATAAAACATGCTTTATGAGATCTATGATCTATTGTTTTATAAACAAATCAAATCAAATGATAAACAACCTAGAAATACCCCTATGTTATAGATATTTTGGAAATAGTCGTCGTCGGGTGGGAGAGGATCTTGCTCTTGTGTAAATGCCCCTTGATTGGCAAAGGGTTGTTGTAACACTGTTGTTTGTGGTTGGGGAGAGTTCAGTTCCTGAGGAGGGTTCATCGCCATCTTATTTTTAACTTCCACTAGCTATTGATAGTCGGGGATAAGAGCACAATGATGTCTATAATGACCATAATCGCCGCAAATGGAGCAGCAATAATTGGTTCTCAAGGTAGGATTCTTCCTTGTTTGAGAGGATTGTTATTCCCTACAATTGGATCAATCGTGTTATGGTTTTGTTGGGTGTGGGGATTTTCCCCTTGCCCCGGCTACTGATTTTGTTTGTTCTTACCTTTCTTCTTCCCCTGGTTCTGTGGATTATGTGGGTTTGCAGCGTTCAACTGCTTGAATTGTTGAGCTTGTTGAACATAAGTAGGTTGAACTAGGTTAACCCCCATGTTTGGGGGAGGTTGTTTACCATTTGGGCATGGGAAAGGGTAATATGGATTATATCCCAACAGTGGGATGAATGTCGTTTGCGCTCCATAAGAGGTGGATGTAAGAGCAACTTACGCCATTGGCGGTGTAGGAACCGTCATTGTTTGGATGACGTTTGGGTATGGAGGACTGTATGGTCTATACTGTAATTGACCAAATGATGGTGTTGGTACCGACATAAGGGGTCCCGACGTAGGTGGCATGGATGGTTAATACGGAACCATGTTGAATGGCACAGATGTGGTGGAAGGAACCTTTCCTAAATGGGAAATGGACCCAATAATCCCATCTGTCGAATGTGACGAGCCTGAAGGTGTAGGATCCAACAACCGATGTTGCGGGGCATCAAGGAGGATTGTGTAAATGTATCCAGACTGTGCATATATGAGGTCAAATTTTTTTTCTTTTTGGATATCTTCTTCCTCACTTTGTGGCATGGAGGTTGTGACATCTTTAGCTATGGCGAGTTGGAGAGATTTGATAAACCAATCCAATAGAAAGGGAGGTTGTATTTCGATCTTACATAGTGTATGACATCTATGCCACTTATGGATGTGTTCCATGATGTGGGTGGAATTATTTTGATGAAATTCAGTGAGAATTTCAAGGCCTATATCGTGTTGGATTAGCAGTTGGAAATACATAAGAAATGTGGTGGCCAATGTCGCCAATGTGGAATGAGTGCCAATTTCTAGGTTTACGTACCATTTTATTGTTGTTCTAGTGAGGGTATGATGGAAGAGGCGAAGCCTCACGGGGTCGCCCACTATGTTGTTAGATGAACACCATACATGGAAAGACATAACATGGTTTGTGGGATTGTCTCCCTGTTTCCTTCAAATTTTGGAATATCGGAAGGAAGCTTGTTTTGCATAGACGACCATGTCGCATCATGAGAAATGGGGTCATTTGTTAGTTTGGCCGAATCAAGTAGATATAAACTAGCCATAAATGATAAGGTAGGGACGACGGGTCTTGCCATTCTATTTGGGATGTGATTTCCACGAGGGGGACACCAAGGTGGTGTTGTAAACAACAGATGACCTCCTATGAGCAAGGATGGGTCAAAGGGATCTCCTTGGGGAGAATCATGTGGGGTACTCCTTCCAATGGGGGAAGAAGTGGTGTAATTAATAGACTCTTCGAGGGGAGAAAATGTACCTAGAAAGGCGTGGCCTCGACTAGATGATCCTATCAATGCTGCCTGGGAATGGCCCCAGCTTGAATTCCCTCTGTGTGCAATACAGGGGGGAGTGTGAAAACACCCCTCGAGAGAGGGGATAGGCCTTGCAGACTACATATCTAATAAATAACATAAATAATTATTAATAATAATAAATCAATAATTAAACACTTAATCAAGCGACACCTTGATGAAAGGTTGTGCCTCTTAATGAAATGAGACAGTACATGGGTATATATACAAACCCTTATTTGTAGTTTTCCATATTCTTCATATTATCAATTGTTTATTCTATTATTTGTCCATTTGTGGATCATTTGTGTTATTTACACTGGATATTTGTGTAAGAAACTATTTTCTCATTTCATTGGTATCAGAGAAAGTTACAGTTCCCGATTCAGGTTTTTAACCATTATATTAGGGTTTCCCTAAAAAATAGGACCTTGTCCTAAAAAGAGAGAAAAGAAAAAGAAGTAAAACTACATGTGGTTTCTCCACACATGGTTTCTTAATAAGTGGGAGGAAAAGAAAAATAAGTAAAAACACACATGGTTTCTTAATAAGTGGGTTTGGGTTTATTCTCCAACAACAAACAAAAAGCAAGATTAATTCTCCAATATTAACCTCCTTACCTATAAATTGATCAACCCGGTTAGTAGCAGGGGTTTTAGAACTGCCAGAATATTTATCATACAAATTATTTATAATTGGAACTATAATATCTACCTTACCTTTAGGCCTACGCATAAGTAAAAACACATAATGATGAGGATTCAGAAGGGCTCACCATAGTGAATGTGTCTTGCTATTACACCATAGGATTGTGGTGAGATCACCTATGCATCCTACTATCCTCCCTCTACCTGCGAAAGGTAGTTAGAAAAAAAAAACTAAAATCTATTACTGTTTACCTTGTACAGCTCCCCAACAATGGTGCCAAAAAATATCTGGCTAAATTAATGATGTTTATTTAATTAACCTTAATCACTTTATGTATCGACCAGAGTTACTAAACTTTGAGTTGTAACACAATATGTGCAATAAACAATGTGATTGCAACCTATTGATAACTGATCTAATCTAGACTAAAATAATAAAATAAATTTAACAGGAAATATATCAGTTACTAACCTAAGAATGAACTACGGAAACTAGTACGAGAAAAAAACAAAACTATACTATGATGTTTCCAAATAAATCTTTGTGCTGTAAAACACACTTTATGAGATCTATGATCTATTGTTTTGTAAACAAATCACATTAAATGATAAACAACCTATAAATACATCTATATGCAAAAGCTATGAAAAATCCTTTATTTGTAAAAATAAACTATGATAAGCATACCATTCAATATAAGCGAAAATTCCAATTAACAAACTAATGATAGAAATGAGAACTTACACAATTGAAATCTACTCTTTTTACTTCTCGGGATTACTTGCAAATTTAATCAAATCATATCTATCTATTAATCAAACCTTTTATGCAATATCTAAAAGGAAAAATTATAAGCTTATGATCCAAATTTAAAACTTATCACACATAGGAAATCCTATTAATATGCAAAAGCAACAAAATATTAAGTCTAAGGAAATCAATTCTGAAACTTGCTTAAACTATACTAATTGAAAACCTTGTGTTTTTTAAGAAACTTAAACTAATCTATTTCAATAGAAGCTTTGTTTAGATCTATGAATCATAACTATGATATTTCTACATGATTCTATTTCTAAGTCTGTTTTTATGTTTTCTTTTAAAGACTGAAAACAAAGTGAAAACCCTACTGCAAACTTAACAATCTACTCAAATTAATGTTCTAGCTTATAACAACATTCAAGATCGAATTTATGCTATGTTCAAACTAACTACCTATACTCAGAAAACAAGTTATGTCTAACAGAAGGAAAACAAAAAAAAATGTCACTCAAAGAATGTATGGATACTCAATTCTTTTGAAATAGATTTATATGATGAGATGCAATCGTTTATTATACGCATTGAGTTAATACTTCTACAAATCTATTATGCAACCAAATCGAAGGGATGGCTTTATGAGTGGTGATGGTAATACGAGAAGGAAATTTTATATGCTGGTAGCCTATAATGAACAATCAGATGCAGAGAAAGCATTCTATTAAACTATGGTCTATAATGCAAAGTAATGTATACAAACATTACAAGGAAAGCAAACGGTTAAGTGATGGTATATTGCAGCGTCTACGAATCTGTTTTCCGATTATGATGATCAAAACAGTGAATTCATATGCATGAAATATTAACGAAAGGCACTATATAGGATGGCAACTGAGATAATATGTTTAAGTACAAGGATGGTTAAACTAACAAAAACAATCTATTCTTTAATTTGGAGAAGGAACGATATACAAAAAAGATTTTTTCAATCATTTAACACACTATGTTATACCTCATTTTTCCATCTTTGACTATACATGCTTTACCACCATGAAAGCATGTCATTTCACAATTTCCTAGGTGTGTTAGACCCATCATCACAGGGTGTACTTACTCCTCATACAAGTTGTAGAAGTTACTTAACCTAATGGGGTCAAATTCCACTTCATCAAACCTCCTTAAGCCATCAAAAGAGGGATTTATGCGCCTTGCTTAGTTATAGAGGCACGCAAATCACAACATTTTCGCATTTTGCTTAGCTGCTAGGGCACGAAAATTACAACATTTTTGCGTTTTGCTCAGCTTCTAGGGCACGAAAATGACCAATTTTGCGCGCTTTGCTCAGTTCTTAGGGCACAAAAATATTGTTGAGGGGATTTTTCCATGGATCTAGGGATCTTCTATCTCGAGGATTCCATCATATTTTCAAGTATCACTATATTTTCCCTTCAAGGAAATATGAATATCATGTGATCCACTTTATCCTACTTAGATCCACATCCTCCTCTCATGATCCAAATCCTTCTCCATGTTGGTTGGGATTCCTCACACTACTTAAAGACCATTGCTCTTTGGTTTTGGGGATTAGAGACATAGAGACTAAGTGTAAACTATAGTTGCAAAATTGTTGGTAAGGAGATCCTCATGTTCTCAAGATTCTCAATGGTGACTTGTTAGGAGGTGCTTGGAGGAGATGATGTCGGAATGAACTCAGGTATAACGTCGCATTGTATTATTTCCTCTTTGGATTTCTAATAGATAAATTGGCCTATTCTTCTAGATTGTGTGTTTCATATTGGAATGTCTCAATTTGTTACTTGTTTAAGTAAATAGATTTAGCCTAACATGCTAGTATAGTAAAGTAGATTGTCTCTTTTCCTTTGTTTACAGGTTCATTTACTTGGATCATCCAAGGAGTAGCAAGGAAGATCGCTTTGGCTGAGGTAAGACATTTACCTCCACCCATTTTCCTTTTATATATGCTTGCATATGTATGCTATATCTAGGAAATATAGCAACCATTTGTTTATTTCTGTCTTGGATTGGGTTTTAGGGAGCCTTATTATTGTCCATGAGGTTTTCATCCTATCCGTAGGAATAAAATTCTACCACAGAAATTGGTTGGTAATGGTGGCTCACACTCTCACACAAAAGAGAGCAAGTTATAACACGTGCAAATGGAGATAGTAATAGTGGGTTGTGTATCACTCTAATAACATCATAGGAGGGTTTTGGATACTCTGTCACCATATCTAGCCATCCCCATTATTATCTCTAGTGATACCTTATCCGAGCATCATCAATACCATCCCTACCAGACTCCTTCCCCCCCTTCCTCTGTCCAAAGCACAATCTCGTCGTCGCACTGTCTACGACGTGTATTAAAATTTCCCAAGTTGGTGGGAGGGTGACTCCAATTCGAATTCCCTCGTCACCTTCCCCTTCTCACATGCCTAGTTCGAAAGGTAGTGGAGTCCAAAATTCTGCCCAACCAAATATTTTCTACTATACCAAGGCCAAGTTCGCTAAAAGCTCAGCTTCTCTATGCCCAGTAATCATAAGACTAATTATGAAACGGTTGTGAGAAATATTTTATTGAGGACTTATTTCCCCTGTGCCCCTGAATATGAAACATGAGCGCGAAGACTTAAAGATCGACGAGCATCCATTTAAAGTTACTCATGTGATTAACTCACACTGAGTTGAGAAGAATGTTGAAGGGGTGTAAGGGAACTCTCGTTTAGTATTCAGGGGTGTAGGGGAAACGAATCCTCAATAAAAGCTTACTCACAATTGTTTCACACTTAGTCCCATGATTACTGGGCACTGAGTAGTTGAGCTTTAGCGAACTTGGTCTTTTTCTAGCAATAGATCTCTAGTTGAGCAGAATTTTGGCATTGGACTCCCTTTCGAATTGGGCAATGCGAGCGGGAGAGGGTGACAAGGGATTCAAATTGGAGTTACCAACCGACCACCCTAGAAAATTAATGCTTGTCTTAGAGTGTGCCGCAAGGGGACTATGCTTCAGATGGAGGAAGGTGGGGACATGAGTCTGGACGACATTGATGATGCTGAGATAAGGGATCAGTGGAGATGGTGACTGGATGATGGTCAGAGATGGTAATGTATAGTCTAAGGCCATGCAAAATCGTTGAAGCGTTAGACTACTCCTTAAAAGAATTGAACAATTATATTACAAAAGTTCTCTAGTGGCCGGGGTATTTTGGGCCAAAAAGTGGTCACGAAAATGGACAGCATTTCAATCCAATATCCTTTGCATTCCAAGAAAGATCCTTTGCAATCCAAGAAAGACGCTTCTTTGTAGCTGAGGCAGACGTCAAGTCTAACTACCATAGAATTCTTTTTTCTCCTTTGCATTTCAAAAAAGGAGCCTCCTTGTATCTTTTGCTCTTGTTCAAGGCTCTTCGTCTCACATGAGAAGCCTCTTTGTAGCTCTTGCTATTGTTCAAGGCTCTTTTCACATGAGTCATGCCATCAGACCAGGACAAGCATGGCTGGATACAACCACAAGCATGTATGGGGCACAATAACGACATCCCTGGTATGAAGGCCCTCCGAGGAATATGCCAGCCCGAGAAGGCAGTTGATTCACTTTATAAGACATGACATTGCTTATTTGCTTCTAGATTTAAGCTAATAATATACTAACGAAGAACATGTTATATAGACTCTATAGGTGTTATGCTTCTAACAATGCTGGCATGCAGCGGTCAACATCCCAGCTGTCTCCTACAAGGTGAAAATTTAATTCATAGTAAAAATTCAAACCAAAGTAGAATATGAAGAATTTTTCAATCCTCTAATCCCTCAATAGTGTTGGATAAGCGAGATATATGCTAGCTACGATAGCTATCATGCACCCAAATCAACTCAAAGTAAAAATTCAAATCAAAGTAGAATACAAAGAATTTTTCAATCCTGTCATCCCTGAATAGAGTCTTGGATAAGAGAGATTTATACTATCTATGATAGCTAGCACGCACCCTTCACTGCGGTATTTTCTCTTTTATCATTGAGTATTCAATGGGTATATACACCAGTATATACACCACTAGACGTATAAGTGTTCCATATTCAGTGCTATATATACCATCAGATGCACCTGATGTGTAAGTGCTGCATATTCAATGATACATATATGTTATTGATTATGTCCACTGCAGGGTGTATATATTTAGTGATATATATCACACTATATATACCATTTATTACAGCACTACTAAGTACATACTACCAAGGCCAACAAATCCACCACAATCATCATCTCCATGGCACCACCAATTCATCAACCAGCACCACTCCCTAGTTGCACCTGATGTATAAGTGCTGCATATTCAATGATACATGTATGTCATTGATTATGGCAACTGCAGGGTATATATATTTAGTGATATATCACACTATATATGCCATTTATTACAGCACTACTGAGTGCATACTACCAACGCCAACAAATCCACCACAATCATCATCTCCATGGTACCACCAATTCATCAACCAGCACCACTCCCTAGTCTGGCAGCATACACTCTCCACCTGGGCTGGGACCACCACCACCACCACCACCAGCCCCCCTAGATTGGCAGTATGCACTCTCCTCATGGACTGCCACCACCACGCCCCAGGCTGCAATATGCACTCTCCTCATGCGTTGGCACCAACACCACACCCTAGGCTGGCAGTATGTAGCCAGAAGTGCATACACTGCTGTCTCTCTATGGAGTTATTTGAGGACTTCCTTATCATTGAGGGCTCACTTTTTTTTTCTTAGATTGTGTTTTTTTTGGAATAACTGTAATTTCAGATAATCTTTGTTTGAACTATCAGTTTTGAATGTAGATATGCAACAATATGTCGAGAGAGTAGTAATTTTTTATTTAACTGGTTAGTTTTGAATGTAGATATTCAACTATATGTGGAGAGAGTATAATTTTTTATTTAACTGGTTACTGAGAGCCTCTTTCAACAGTTGTGCCCTGAATTTTGTTTTCTTTGATTTTATGGAATATCATGAAACAGGTTTTTTTTTACAACCTCATCTAATTATATATGTTATCTATCCTACATTCCCAGTGAATGCTAAGCCATTTGAAAACTTTTTCAAACTAACGTGCTAACCTCCTTCACCTAATCCACAATCTAAACAACCTCCAAATCCCACTCGGCCTTTAAAATGTTAAAATATACAAGACAAAAATAAATAGAAGATACAACACAAATGGGCATATTCATTGTCTTCTGATTATTAACTTCAAGCTTATATAAGATTACATCACATCAATACTACTGTCCAATACTATAGAGGAAGAAATACTATGGGACAGCCAAGTGTTGTAGTCAACTAATAAACACAACTAATTAACCAACTCATAAATCCATCACCTTGACCTCCTCCAAATAGATTTGAGATTACAATTCTTAACATAAAATCCATCACCTGGACCTCCTCCAAATAGATTTGAGATTACAATTCTTAGCATAAAATCCATTACCTGGACCTTCTCCAAATAGATTTCCAGCAGGCCCGCCAGCTCAAAGAACGCAAAGTTCACAGAGAATATCAAACACACAGGAACGATCAAACACAGAAGGAAGAAACAAAGAGCAGATTCACCTTCTAATTGATATTGCATAAATGACGAGGAGATGGGCCAGATTACGAGGGCCTTCAGACGCTTCCAAGCTTCAAGTTTGCTGTCATTAATCAATCAGTTTGACCAGATCAGTACGGGCTGAGGGTTCATAGGTGTCCATAGTTTTCAGGGATTTAGGTTTTAGCGGAGGAATGAATGAGACGAATATGAATGAGATGAATATGGGATTTAGGTCTGATTCTCTCAAAAAAGCATGCTCTTGGTAATTATTGAGCTTCACAGCTGATTCATATAGCCTTCCTTTCTGCCCTCGGAGCCCACTCCTAGCCTTGACAGTCATGGCAAAAACCTTATAATACTATTTTTTATAAAGCATTAAAACACCCCAATATGCCCACAATTTGCCATCAAGTGGCCTGGACACTGGTGAATGGCAATCTCGTGGCGCATATTCTGTTGTTTAAGTATATGTAATAATTTTATGCAGTTTACTGTCAACGCAGAGGCACAGGCTGCAGCGAAGTCCATTGCAGGGATAGCTGTGTAGTGGAATAATAACAACAAAGAGCGCTGCCCCGAGGTATAAGCATGGAGCTGAGGAGTGGATCACAAAATGCCAGACCTGAGGGATACCGCCAAAAGTGCTTTGATACACCTTGGCTTTCTTGAGCGAAATTAATTAGACTTATATTTACAATTTGGGTCTGTGGGCAGGAAGGGTACAAGATTACAGTAAGATTGATTTATTTCTTGGTAGTAGTTTTAAATTCTAAATATCAAAAGTATCTCCTGTTACCAGGGTACATCAGGGTATATGTGATAATGGGTGACTATAACTGGTGGCTTATATGTGATAACTGGTAGCCGAAGCATGGATAACAGACAATCCAATCCTTTAACTTATAGTGTTACTCAATTATATGTGATAATTAGTGACTATAACTGGTGACTTACATGTGATAACTAGTAGCTGAAGCATGGATAACAGACAATCCTTTAACTTACAGTCTATGAGTATTCACAATATTCACAGATCACAGGTTTAATTAGTGACTACCCCTGGTAGCTATGTAATAACTGGAAGCATGGATAACAGACAATACTTAACTCTTAACTTATAGTCTATTGTGAATATTCACATACCACAGATTTCCACTCACAATATTCACACAAGGTTTTATCAGTGCTCTCATCTAATATGAGAATATTCACACAAGGTTTTATCAGTGCTCTCATCTAATATGAGAATATTCACACAAGGTTTTTATCAGTGCTCTCATCTAATATGAGATAGATGTGATGTTTTTTTGTTCTAATTATATCTCTCCCTGTCTATACCCGTTCCTTGAACTATAAATAAATAATATGTAGGCTTTTTATTTGTTTTTTTGTGCTCTCCTCCCCAATTTCGTCAACAGAGCATCTCGTTTCTTTAGTGGCAACTATTATACAAACTAATTGTGACGTTCATCCTCAGTTAGTTCTGTATGATAGAAGTTATATAGAAAATACAGTTCCATAGCTAAGGTTTGTCCAGTGGCCATTCATTTCTTGGGTTGTTTTATGAGTAACTAGCAATTATACTATATTCACATTGTTGAAGACTGAAAACAGATTTTAACACTTAAAAATAATGATCACCCATGCTGCTGCAAAAGCAAAAAAAAATGAAAACTGATTTTAACACTTCAAATAACTATCATCCACACTGCTGTAAACGCAAAAATATCTGTAGATTGTGGGCAGTTGTTACCTTTCCAGGCGATGACTTGGCCTGCAGCGGGACTTGAGGAAAGATAAAGAGATCGATATTCCTCTCCAAATGTTCTGTTTCTGCACTGTTATTGTACTGTGTTCTGATAGATATCCATGCTTTATGTTGTGTTCAGAGAGATGGCCATGGTAGTTCCTCCATTGATACGTGACAGTTGTTAAGCAATGCATGCTTAATACGCGTCGGATTCTTCTTTCAGATTTTCGTAGTAAATAGTAACAAACCCTAGCCTTGATATGATGGCATGTGTCTACAATTCTGCCTCCATAAACTACGTTGGGCCGTTTTGCCGTTTTTCAAAGTAGTTCCATTAACCATTTTTAAATGGATTTATTTACAAAATCATGAACTCGAATTTTAATAATAAAATCATTTTTAAAAGAATTTATTTAACAAAATCACTAGGCCCATATTGTTTCACACAATTGTACATATATACTTGAAATGTTAAACAAAGAGAGGATTGGTGGGAGATGCCGTAGACGTTTACATCTTTATTTAGTACATAGATTTTTAGATTTTTTGTAAGTGGAGTCAAAATTTTTCTTATTTTTGCGTTAAGTGTTTCTTGCTAACAAAACTATACGTTTTTAAATTCGCTATAATACTTTATTTAGTTATTGTCTTCAAGAGGCGCATTCTACAGTCCAGAAGAGGGAGATGTGTAACTCCTTCCGTGCTCACCCTATAGGCATTCTATAGTGTGTGTCTTTTATAAAAGATAATAAAATATTATAAACAATAACATGTCGGCTCAGATCAGATTTAAAATATTTAGAACAGCATATATATATAACTACATAAATGAGATAAATTAAAACCATAAGCATTGCATTACACACTTTGTAAACATTTCCAGTTTAAAAAGGAGTTTGCACCTTTAAGAGTTCATGCTCATCCTATAGTCATCATATAGTGTGTGTCTTTTATAAAAAATAATAAAATATTATAAAAAATAACATGTCGGCTCAAATCAGATTTAAAATATTTAGAACCGCATATATATAACTACATAAATGAGATAAATTAAAACCATAAGCATTGCATTACACACTTTGTAAACATTTCTAGTCTAAAAAGGAGTTTACACCATTAAAAGTTTTGATCCCTAGCGACTTGTTTCACAAACTTACTCCATTACAATGTACAACTCTCCAATAATAAAATAAAACAAAGCATCGACATTTGGCTATGACGTTGTTCAACAACATGTGGAGGGCTTTTCACCTTTTGAAACAACATTCAATTTTTTTAAGATTTTCTTTTTGACTATTCTGTAAAATGATGTTGCGTAAGATTTTTTTTCTAACTATTCTGTAAAATGATGTTTAGTAAAATAAAAAATTAACTATTTGTAAAATGTTCACAAAGAGGAAGATAGGTATATACTACATTTTAAAGTGTTAGCAATGGTACTGGTATCTAATTTGAATTATGGGCAGCTTTCATGTGAGGGTTATGGGTATTTTTTCTAAGTGGTGCCTTTGGGGTCGGAGCCTCGAAGGGATCTGATCACTATTTGGATGAGGTATTTTTAAAGGACCACTAGAGGTAGTGGTTACATCCTCCCCTTGTGGGTGATAAGGCAAGCCATAACCTTTGGTGCGAATCTAGAGGTTGTCTTTCGTCGTATTTATGTAGATATTTTGAAAGGTTCTGTCACCTCAGGGGTGAGGATCTAGCTATTGGGTAACCACCCCTCAATTGGAAAAGGGTTGTTGCAACACAACTTGTTGGGGTTTTGGTGCGTTAGGTGCTTGAGGAGGATTGGCTACGACCTTCTTCTTTGCATAAGCATTTGTTAACACCCATGTATCAACGAGCAATGGTGCGTGTAGTTTTCACACTCTCCTCATATGGATCAAGGATAGTTTGTCCTAAGGTTTGCATTATTTCCCTGTCTAGGGAGATTGTTTCCCCCCTCATTCTGGTTACTCATGGTTTTGTTTTGTTTGGGAGGGGGATTTCCCCCCTATCCTTCCTATTGGTTTTTCCTATTCTTTCATGTCTTCTTCCCCTGATTCTAAGGATTCGAGGGATTAGCCACGTTTAACTACTCAAGCTACAAAGTTTGTTGTATGGGAGAAGGTTGTACTAGATTTACCCCCATTTGAGGCAGGGGGTAGGACCATGAGGACTAGGAAATGGGAAATATAGATTGTATCCAGGTGTGGGAAGATATGTGTTAGGTGATTCATATGATGTGGATGTGGGAGTAGGTAGTGCCATTTGAAAGGTCGCACCAAAGGTGTTCGACTAGCATTCAGGTATGTAGTACTGTAGGGTCCATATGATAACTGCCCAAATGGAGGAGTTGGTGTAGCTGTAGGTGCCACTGATATAGGTGGTGTTGGCGGGTACTACTTTTTCATAGTGTATGGCATAGGAGTAGGTCGTTGGGGAGCATTTCCCTGCTGAGAAATAGTCCTAATAATACCATCAGTTGAGTTATACATACTCGATGGTGTTGGGTTCAAAGAAAGATGCCAAAGGACATCAAGGACGATGGTATATATATACCCAGATTCTACATAAATCAAATTGAAATTTCGGGCCTTCAATATGGCCTCTTCTTCCATTTTGGGAAATGAGGTTGCCACATCCTTTGCAATCGCAGGTTGGAGTGATTTTATGAACAAATCCAACAAAAATTGGGGTTGGATGTCTATTTTACGCAAATTTCTATGTCTATGCAATTCATGGATGTGATCTATGATATGGGTGGAAGAGTTTTGCCGAAATTCTGTGAAGATTTTGATCCCTAGGTTGTGATGTATGGGTAACTGAAATTATGTGAGGAAAATAGTTCCTATCGACTCAATGGTGGTATAAGTCACAAATGGTAGATTGACATACCATTTGGTCGTTGTTGCTATAAGTGTTCTTTGGAAGAGTCGAAGATGAACAAGGTCATCAACAATGTTGTTAGATAAGCATGACAGGTGAAATGATATAACATGGTTAGCTGGATCATATCCCTATTTTCATTCAAATTTTCGGATATCTGAGGGAAGCTTAAGGGGCATTTCTAGCCAGGTGGGATCATGACGAATGGGGGGTCATTAATCAGTTTATCCAATTTAGATTTATTTAGGATTTACATGAAAGGAATATTTATGTTAGGGGTTGCTCCCTCCATAGTGTTATGTGTATTTCCCCCTCTTGGAGATGAGAGTGGCGTGAATGGCGGTGTTCTCTATCGTGAAGATGGAGAAGATGGTGGAGTATTTCCTTTAGGAGGAGGAGATGGAGTGTTTCCTCTTCTATGATATGGGGAAGCAAAGGGGGTTGTATGATCTCCGAGTGGAGAAAAGGGAGAGTTAAGCCAGGTGCATCCTCATCGAGTTGACCCTAACAACATTTCCTGGGAATTCCCCTGACTAGAGTATCTCCCTCATGTACCATAGGGATAAAGTGGTAAAACACCTCTCTAGATAGGAGAAATTTCTTGCAGTCTAAGAGATTGCCTCATATTTCTTTGTTCTACTATGGTTGTGGGTTATGTGATCAAGTGAGAGTGATGATAAAGGGCTATAAACACAAATGAACAAATGCAAAAATATGCCAACCACAACCAATGCAATATGGTGCAAAGTGAGTGATAGGTGCTGAGTCTTTGTGCAAGTAGTCCACAAGTTGGTTCATTTACGGCATAGATGCCCCTGGGTCATGGTTTCTTAGATTAAAGGCCACTCCCACAAGTCAAGGAGATTCTAGCAAACAAAATAAAATGTTTCCCTAGAAGATATTAGACATTAATGATGTTCAATATGATCTATATAATAGTAACCATATTTAAAACAAAACAAAACAAAACCTTACAAAAAACTGAAAAAAAAAACATGTTTTCTCCAGCCTAACATCATAAGTGACAATTAATGAAGCTAAATCAATTGAGAAAATTTTGGGTGGCTATTTTATCAAATTTTAAATATAAAAATTTAAAAACTTGTTTTTCTTTCCCAAAATAATGTTTCTCTAGAAAATATTGCCCACTAGTTATGATGTTCAATAAGATCTATACACTATTAATTATATTTTTCAAAAACATCTTGCAAAGAAACCCAAAAGATGACAAAATTTTGGATAGTTATTTTATCAAATTTTAAAAAATTAAAAAATCTATTTTTTCCTTACCAAAATAATGTTTCTCTATAAAATATTGCCCACTAGTTATGATGTTCAATAAGATCTATATACTAGTAGTTATATTTTCAAAAGCATCTTGCAAAAAAACCAAGAGATGTTTTACTAGTTCGTATCCTACTATCCTACAAATCTGTAATAAAAATTTGAGCAAATATGATTCAATTACCATTTTTGCTTTTGGTCAATGGTTCTAATTTTTGGTGGGTTTGCTTTCTTGAAGTAATGTATTAGATGTTGTTGTTGGAAGGATATGAAAAGTTAAATTTAATTGTATAATCAATCTAATGGTTCAAAATCCTTTAACAATAACATTAAATAACTGCGACATACATATTAAAAACCCTAATTAATTACCCTCTTTTTAAAAATCGGAATTCATTATCCTCTTCATAACACTTTAACAAGGACAATACTGAAGATGAACAAGATAGCTGGTTCTAAAATTTGCTCTAAAATATTATGGAAGTCTAAAATAACTGTTACACAATGCATATTAAAACCCCTAATTAGTTATCCTCTTTTTAAAAACCCTAATACGTTATCCTCCTCATATGATTTGTACTAGAGATGGACAAGATAGCTTTGGTTTTGGTGATCGATTTAGGTTTTATAGGGAAGTGACACTAATAGCGATTCTTTCCTATCAAATTTAATTTTTTAAATGAAACAAATTCTGTTCGTTTCAAAAGCCTTGAGGATAGGGTGGGAATGGATATTATTCCAAGTTAATTTTAACTTTATAAAGCTAAGTTATTTTATATGTACATATTTTGTGATGAATTATGAATTCATGCTAAACTATTTATACATATTTTGTGAATGAAAGGAGCACTATGAGTTAAACTTAGAACAGTAGAATTCATTTTCATTTTAACTAAATTATGTAACATTTTTTTATTAAAGAATTAATTATTATTCACTTTAAATTATTTTATAAGTAGAATTTGTTTTAGTTAAATTATATATTAGAATTTATTTTAATTAAATTATATAACATTTTTTTTTAATTTGGGGTAGATTATCATCTAGATTACACAAGGATGGGATAAGTGTACTATCCAAATTGATTCAAAATAAACAAATAAAAATATATATAACTAAGTAACCCCTAATAACTAAGTGATAGATTAATCAAATTTACTAGGATAATAATTAATTAAAATTGGATTTAAAAAATATATATATATAATAAGAATATGTAAATTTAATTGCATAATAATTAATTAAAATTGGATTTAATATTTATATAGAAGGACAGCTGATTTGGGAGGAATGGTGTGATAACTGTATTCTGGACTGTGGCTCCACTTATTTCTTTGACTGATCCGAGCTGGTGTAAATCTCTATGACTTTTTTGTTTCGTCTGTTTCCAGATTTTACATTTTGCCTATATGTAGTGATGTTTGTATCTTTCATGCCATAATGGTGGTTTTGAGATGGATGAAGGGATCCTGAACTTTAAGCTGTGCAGACCTTATTGTAATTGATTCGGCAGATGAATCATGAGCTTCATTGTACTATTTGATTCATTTTTTGAATATCAATAGTAGTTTTTTTTTCGTTGGAAAAAAAATAATAGTATGCAAAGTATATCGATTGATTTTTTTTTGTTTTTGGTTTAGATTTGGATTGGGTTTTGGAAAATTGATCCCACCTATATGTTATCATCTATCCAAGTTCACCCGCCACAAATTAAATTAAATGGTTGTAAAATGTAAGGTATATTAGTGTTATACATAAAGTAAGACTCAAATATGGCATCCATTACATGCCAATACAAACAAGGGTTTTGAATTAAATTTTGTCCAATAACTTAGGGAGCTAAGGGACCTAGTAGGGTGGAAACAATATATGACATCATTAAACGTCAATACAAACCTCAAATGTTTTGAATTAAATTTTGTCCAATAATTTAGGGAGGTGAGGAACTCAAGAGGGTGAAAACAACACCATTGACAATAGATGTAAGGTGATGGACCCTTTAAATGGAGGCCAATTCAATGAAGAGAACGAACTTGGAAACATCATAATATAAAAAAATTCTCCTGTGGAACCCAATCATTTTCCCGATTTTCATTAGGGCAATGCAGTGGTTTACGAGGTGACTATTATAGTTCTATCTAATTTTCCTATATAACTCCAAGTTCCAACATCTTAATCAATAATGTCATGTGAACCATAGTAGTATAATTTGGTCGTATTGGTACTTCCTATACGGAAATTCTGAACAAATTCGAATTCGTCGAATATTCGGTATAGGTATAATACTAATACGAATTCTTACCAATGAATAACTAAATTTTGAAAACCAATTTAAAAAAAAGCTTTAATTATTTAAACATTATAAAATAGAAATACCATTTAATTTCATATTTTCTTGTTAATATAACTATTAATAACTAGTTGTCGTCTCTCACACTTCCATATCAAGGTTGTTGAGATTTTATATTTTTATTTTTTAAATATATGTTAAATTTTATTATATAAATGTCTATCTCACACTTCCATATCCCAAGTTGAAATTTTATATTTCTGTTTTAGAAATATATATTATATAAATGTCTATGTTTATTTATGGTATATTTGTGAATATTTGATTAAAAGAATTATATATAGGTGAGCTACCTCCGTATTTTATTTTATTAGTACTAAATTTTTCAGTACGTATTTTTTCTGTATCGAATCGTATTCGTACTCGAATTATGCTACTATGATGTGAACAACACGATGATGTTGTAGCCATCAAAAGGAGGAGCACTAATATAAGTATGGAAGAGCTCAAAAGAATTCCGACATAATTGTCATGGGACTACTCAAAACTTGAGACATTTTGGTGGAGAATTTCAACTACAACATGGTAGTTGTAATTAAACTCAAGAACAACAAAGTTAGATGTTGAACCATTAGCAATATCATTAATCTCCAAAAATTTACCACAGTTAAATTCACATGCAATCATAGCTTACCCAGAACACATTAGGTGTACAATCCTACTTTGTGGTTATTTTACACCATAGCCCATTCATTTAGCACTCCTCTCTATGGCTGGATTTCACTCATAACCTTGAAAATCCTATGGTGGAGTTCACTCATAACCTTCAAAATCATGGTAAAGTATCCTCTTATTGTCCACTGAATTAAACCAATTTGGTTGGAGCACAATAATAACCTTGAAATTCATGTTGTCCACTTAAACAAATTTAATTAGAGTTCATTCATAACTTTGAAAATCATGTTGTCCACTTAAAACCAATTTAATTGGAGTTCATTTATAACCTTGAAAATCATGATAATCCTATTATTGTCTTATATCACTTTGTGTTAAGTCACTTGGATGAAGAAGGGAAACCAAAGCCCACGACATCAAACACCTTCCCATTGCTCTAATATGTGTAATGAATGTGTGTTTATTTACTGCTCTCATCTAGTATGAGTGATAGATGTGTGTTTATTTTCATGTTGGTCATATTTCTCTCTATCTATAGCAATTTCTTGATTGTTATCATCTAGTAAGCGATAGATGTGAGTTCATTCTCAAAACTATTATATATTTTTGTCTATAGCAATTGTTGGAACAACTAATAAACAATAAGTGGACTCTTTGTTTATTTTTGTGCTCCTCCCCAACTCAAGTTGTAGAACATGCACCTCACCTCACTTGTGGCAAATAATGCCCACTAATTCTGATGTTCATCCTTTGTTACCTCTATGGATGTATAAAGTCTATGGAAAAATAGAGGTAGATAAGCCAAGATGTATTTTATAGTGGCCATGTATTTTCGAGGAAGCTAATGTGATAGAAAATCAATAAGATTTATATGATAGTAGTCATATATATTAGAGAAACTAGAAATTACACTATATTTAGCTAGTGTGATTGGGGCCAGCAATATTCAACCTGCTGCAGAGCAATGATTGCTGCAACAGCTGCATTGCTTGCCGTTGGATCTTAAGCAGCATCAAACAAAGGTGATTGTTGCAGGGAACCTTTGCTTGCTGCTGCTTGAGATCCAATCGCAAGCAATCCAGCAGCAGCAGCAATCATTGCTCTGCAGCAGGCTGAATATTGCGTGCCTCATATATATGTCTACAATTATATAAATGCTAGTCATCAACTTCCATCAGCTGCTTGGAAAATGAATGATAAGTGGACAAACCCTAATTTTCCATATTTCTTCTATATCCAGCCTAGAGAACTGACTGTGGATGAACATCAAAATCAGTTAGCAATATTTACATTTAGAAATGGGAGATGTTCTACAGCCCAAATTGGGGAAGCAAGTACAAATAAAAAACAAAAAGCAAACCAATTATTTATTAATAGTTTCAAGTTGGAACAACTTCTATAGAGATGGAAAAATATAACTATTTTATACCCGAAAATTCATATCTATAACATAATAGATTAGAGCAGTTATAAAACCTTGCTTGCTATAAATCTTGTGTACAATTTATTTCTCACCAGAAAGCCAAACTGTATCAACTTGGTCTTATCCGTCAGGTCTGGTATTTTGTCCAGTCCTCAACCCTATGCTGGACTGGGTAATCATCATAGCTTCTGACTCACTGCAGTGGACTACTGGTCAGAAGGCTATGAATTTGAACAATTACAAAGAGCATGCTTTTGCAGGAGAGCTAGAACACATATGGAGTCAGAAGTCAGACTAGGGAAAATATGCATGGGATTATATCCATACCATATTCATCTCATTCATCCCCTCAATGAAAATTCAGGGCACCACAGGCCACATTTGGCACGGCTGGATGCCTCATAGCTCCCTCATCTTGGTACCAATTACCCATCTAGTCAAGCGGACTAACCACTCCAACAGATTCTCTTGCCACTTTTCAAGTCTTAAAAAGGGAGTAGCTATTCTTCTTAGAAAAAAGAGTAGCCATTCTTCATAGAAAACAGAGCAGCGAGTGGTTGAGATATGCCATTGTTGGCTAAAAATAAATTCACTATTCTAAAGGGCCCTTTAGTGATAGCTAGCTTGGAAGCTTATGAAAGCCTTAGCAACATGGCCCCTCTTCCAATCATTTATGCATTATCAAAATGATTATCAACTAGAGGTCGAATTTCATGCTTGTTTTTTACTGGGTGAAAATTATTCAGCCTGCTGAACAGTAATTAATGTTGTTGTAACTAGGTTGCTTGTTGTTGGATCTGAAGAAGTTTCCTGAGATCCAAGAGCAAGCAGCCCAATTAATGTTGTTGTAACTAGGTTGCTTGTTGTTGGATCTGAAGAAGTTTCTTGAGATCCAACAGCAAGGAGCCCAGCAGCTGCAGCATTAATTGCTAGGCAGCAGGCAGGCTGGATAATGTTAGCCTATATATAATAGCAACTAGCAATTACCTTATATCCATCCATGCCCTTTAATGCTGCTGTAGCTGAGTTGCTTACTGTTAGATCCGCAGTTTAATGCTGCTGTAGCTAGGTTGCTTGCTGTTGGATCTAAAGCTTCTTTATATCCAACCGCAAACAGCCCAGCAACTACATGCAGGCTGGATAATATTAGCCTATATATAATAACAACTAGCAATTACCTTATATCCATCTCCATGACTGGTACATACTCTTTTGAAAATTGAAAATTGTTCCTAACACAGAAGTAATTATCATTCCATGCTGCTGCAAACGTGAAAAAATGAAATTATATGTGGCTGAAGATCCTAGGCAGTACTTACCTTTCCATGCAAATACTTTGGCCAGCAGTGGGCCTTGACGAAAGATACAAAGATCGATTCTCTTCGTATACTGGTTTTGTGTTGAGATAGACGTCCATGGCGATGCTGTTGAAGGCGAAGGTCTCTTCTGTTACAATCTGCTTCCATCCATTAACAAGTTGTTAAACAATGCATGCTTTTCATACGCGTCCGCCCTGGGTAAGACGATTATTCTTTGATATTTTCATAGTAAATGGAACAAGTGTAACCTTTATGTCTCTCATGCAAAAAACAAATTCCCCTGGGTAAAACACGTATGCATTGGGCTTTCTGTAGCAGCTTGTTATCCATAATCATTTTTTATAAATGGTTTCAGTGAAATATCAAGGAAGCACAAGTTTTGACAAAAAGTTTTTTTTTTTTTTTTTTCATAAAAATGTTTATTTGCGTCGTACAAATACCAGCCAGAAGTGGGCTGGTTTTTTAATTACGTTTGTGTATTGTTTAAGTCGTTAATTTAACAAAATAATTATCACAATTTTGAAGAAAAAACTAAAGTGTTAAAATGATCGGAGAACATTAACATATTATAAAGATTTTATTAATTATAATTTTGAAAATAAACAAAGAAATCAACATTGTTAAAATAATAATGAATTTTTGTTATTTTGACAATGATACAAGATATGAAATCATTTCTAAAATGTCATCTTATCGAAAAAATTGTCAATTTTATGACACTACAGAGGTGGAAGATGAAAATAGTTTTCTCTTAAATGTCTTGTTTTTATTTATATTGGATCTTAATTAAAAAGTAATGTCATTCCTAACGTTTTAATATTCAAATTGTAAATCGTATCTCCGTTAATCCTTGAATTGATTGTAATAACTTCCACAACTTGTGCTTGGCATTGTTTAAGATGAGATGAGGTGTTATAGGAGTTCACAATGCACGAAACAAGCCAAGATGAGGTCGTAGAAAATAAAAGATAGGATAGTTCCACAAAGTAGTAAATGCTTTGGATATACCAACATTATCGCATTGCACCTCTCTAGCTAAGGCCCATATCATCCATCACCTATATCATAAATCCCTCAACCAAGCTTGAGACCATCAATGCAAAGTATGAGGGGTTGTTGCAAGTTTCATGTGGAATAATGAACCATGTCACTTGTCCCTTGATACCCCCTCCCCACACACATGCACCATTTCTTCTCAAGGAATCTTGATTTAATAGCGTTTTCCATTTCATTAGCTTGATTATTAAGAGATCGAAGAATATGGAAATATTTAACCAAATCAAAATACCTTGCAATCCTCTAGATTCCAACAATCAATGTAGTAAGACAAGACAACTTAAAATAAGTCAAGTCTTTTATATGATTAATAACTATAAAAGAGTCTAATGATTATTAGGTTCTTGACTTTAAGTGCTTTGACAATTTTGATCAGTCTTCAAATTTGAAGCCTTCAGGGCCCTTCAGAGCCCATTTTACACGTCATAGAAGGCCACTTCAAATTTTACCATGCAAAAAAAAATTAATTTCATGGTAAGCTCTTCAATAATTAAATTAACCACTACTGTTTAAAATTGCAACATAAGGGTAGCTTCAAATTTCACCCATCGACAGTTTTCAGTGGGAAATTGGGAATGTGGCTACTAGCTAGGTGACTTGGGAGTGGGACTCGGTTACTCTCCAATATCCAATATCCACGTGTTCGATCATCCATGGATCATGGACCATTGGGCCTCTAATAATATCATTGACCAA
The DNA here is from genome assembly GCA_027924585.1 of Larix kaempferi. Taxonomy (NCBI): domain Eukaryota; kingdom Viridiplantae; phylum Streptophyta; class Pinopsida; order Pinales; family Pinaceae; genus Larix; species Larix kaempferi. The sequence continues at coordinate 27,834,348 of BSBM01000370.1, read as the reverse complement.
ATTATGTGGACGGGCTTACACTGAGCATCCCATGGCTTGAACGCTTCTAAGTTCTCATGTTTGCAGCGAGCGCTTACGTGTTTAACACATTTAATGGATGCAAAAAAATTGTTAAACCTGGTTGGTGGCTCATACGTGTTGTTGGCAGTGGGCTTACCAAGTTACCAGTTATCACATACCAATTCGTGAATTCTGACTCCGTGAGTTAATTGAGTATTCAATGTATAATATATTATGTTAATGTGCCCCGAATTTGGCATGTCAGACAAAATCCACAATCCAGAAAATTATTGTAATTTTGCAGGATGTTGCTCCTGCTCATGGCCCCTACCCATAGCCTTGTGTTTTCTTTGTTGTATCAAGTCAATCTTGCGGCTCCCGAGTCCCACCTTGTGTTTTCTTTGTTGTATCAAGTCAATGCTCGAATTCCATGTTTCCATGGCTCCGACCATCAATATATAATATTACATGAATACAAACAAGCTTTTTCTTATACCCCTACTCCACTGTGGTCAAGCTACTTCCAAGTTCCACCTACCATATCTCCTCCAGTCCTCCAGGAGAGTTTGCGGAGTGAAGCTGCCAATGCCAGCCTGCCATAAACATATATAAATAAATTTGTTTTCTTTGAGGAGCTCAACTTCAAGGCTGAATAGATTGCCGACATCCTATGAATTTACAGGTATGTACATCATTTTATCCATTCATGATCCCATCAATTATTTAAATTTTTTGTTATTTGATTAAAATTCTGTAACTTCAAAGTTCAAACACAATATTATTATTTGACTGAAATTTTGTTACTTCAAATCGGCCTTGAAGGCTTCAGATTTGAAGCCTGGACCTGAGAGTGGGTTTGTCACAAATCTCCGTTAAAGGCTGTTTAGAACGACATTTATCAATTCCCAACTGTAGCAACAACAACAATTGATTATTTCTTCATATGTCTTGTGTATACGCATATGATTCCATGTGCTTCTTGCCTTGACCTGTTTTCCATTGTCGCCTGATCGAAGCTCTTGAGAATTTAGTTGCCCTTTAACTTTCTTGAAATGGAGGGGACAAGGAAGACCATTGTTTTCACTCTGAAATGACTTCTTCCCCGTTCAGCTTCCACTGGCCACAATTGCATCCCTATGGGAAACAGGTGTGCGCAGTGCACCCCCCAGCTTTACCAAAAAGCCTGGGGATTTGGGGAAGTTCCCACTCTTCCAACCTCCATGCATCTAGTTAATGAGTTAGATCAAGAATCCATACTTTGTATCCAAAATTGTATTACATGAGCTATTTTCCCCAATTGTTGAGTTGTCGAATCGACACCTTCCTCTAGTACACGGTTTAAGATTCTTGGTATTTATTAATATGAAGACCACCGATGCTACTACACTTACAATCCACATTCGACTGTACGAAATGGGACAAAAATGTTTTTGTAATCTTGATTTTTTGAACGACAGTGCTACTTTACCTTTTGATTTTGTTTCCCTTATCGGCTGGTCTGGAATAAAACAAGAACTTCAACCATCTATGCATCTCCTCTCTACTTGGTCTACCTACGTTTTACTTATGCTTCACAAGTTACAACCCATCCTCTACTCCATCATACCATAGATTTAGTATGTATAACAAGATCTAGGGGGACGGCTATAGAGAAGAAGCATCCAGGGTCCTTAATCAGCTATTGAGAACAAAAGTTTCCTGGAGTCGGATAGTTCTCTTTTCTCAAACCATAACATAGCATGTAACATGTAAGGAGTGCTTAAACTTATTCTATCCCAAGTATGTGTGGCATTCATAGTGTTGAATGAAAAATTAAAATATATATCATTGTAATTGGCATTCAATTCTGTCGTAGGGTACACAATTAGAGTGACAAAGAAACTTGCGATTAGTTTTCAATCCAATCCAACTTCTTTGTTGAACTGTTCTCTCTAATATACTTGCGTGAAGGAGGATTATAAATGGAAACAGACTTGTTTGATAGAGGTGCATGAAATTGAATTATGGTCCTCAGTTCAACAAAGTAAAAAAAAGTTACCATTCAGATCCTTTCCCTTCACCTTTTTTACTGCCTTTCTGCATACATATCCATTGTTTACTAATTTATTAACGGGATACAGACCAAACTCAACTTCCAATGTTTTTGGCTTATGAAACCATTTCTTCCTTTTTTTTTCTTACATTATCATTTTTTCCATTGTTAAGTAGGCTAGATTTTATGTAGGATAGAATTTGTATTAGTTTGAAGAATGCTAGTGATTTACAAACATTGAACTTTTCCGAGAATAAGCATCACGTTGCTTTTAGAAGAGTTGAAGAACCCAATTCTTCATAGAGCTTGTAGTGTTCGAAGTAGCATAGGAACCCATTTTAAGAGGTATTAAATATTATTATATTGGTTAAAAGTTGGATTGGAATTGGGCTAGCAAGCTAACTGTAGTTGATGCAGAAAAAAAGATCTATAAATTTAGTTATGGCAATTCACACTGAACATATGGAAAGTGGATTTTCTATGTGTCTCCTAAGTTATGTTTCACTAATAAATTCCTCATGTTCATGTAGATCATGAAAGAGTAAAATAGTATTAATTTTGGCTGTAAGGATGAAGTTGGATTGGAATGGGGTTAGCAAGTTAACTGCATTATTATACTGGTTAAACGTTTAAGAGGCAAGATCAATTTGGGAAGCTGCTAAGATGGAAAAGGTGGCATAGTGGCCTAGAGACCGAGCCGCTAGATTGGGGCAAAATATGCTTGTGTTATATGACATATATAACGTTCAGTGTTGCTATATCCATTGCAAAATAAAGCCCTCGACTTTACTACGTAATTAAACATTGAAATTTTGATGGACTAGTACATTTTCAAATGAAAAGAATGACTTATTTTTACATGGCAGCATTGAAGGGTTCAATATCTCATAGCCCTTCAAAGTGAAATGGGACCCCACCCTTCAAATTTGATCCCTGATTTTGATCCCTTGATGTAAAGCCAAAGCTTCTACTTGATTGTTAGAGGTTATTCCCAACCCCCATGTAAAGGTCAATTCACATTATTTCTCTGGGTTGTAAACAACCTGCTCACTACACCTACCACCCCAGGTTACCATTAGAGGCACCATAAAAAATAAGAATATTTTTTTTGTGGGACTTACCATGTTTGGAATTCATTAGTCTTCATTCTAAGTACCCAATACTAATTTGCTCAAGGCCTTCTCAAAGTGTATTTGGACTTAAGGGATCCCCTTGCTATAATATCTCTCAACCATAATATTTCACCTACTTCTAAAACTATATCAAAAATGTCTTTTACTCCTAGTTTCTAAAAGAAGGACTCAAGCTTGAGCTACGACCTACCTTGGAGAGATTCTTTCTTAGTTGAATATACTCTTGTTTCTTGATAAACACAACTTCTAACTCAAGAACCTAGGCATGATTTTCCAAGCATGCTTGGATATAGATTTGTTTTGCAAAGACCATGATACTTTTGGAACCATGTTGTGAACATTTCTTTCTATCTTGAAGGACAATCTATATGATACCTCAAATCGACAAAGGAGAGTTTCTAGATCTACATTGTAAAGTTGCATTCTAGAAACATATCAATCATATTATTCCCCAGCTAATAAACATAAGGGACATTAGGAAGGACCTTTAATGCCCCTTTTTAAAATATTTTTTGTGGTCAACAATTTATCGTTAACCAATCAAAAAATGTTGACCTTCTAAATCCCATCTCCTTTCCAAGGGTATTCCTGGATGATAAACTTGAGGGGTTGAGTAAGATCTTTCAATTGAATCATGTAACCCTCCTTGAATGAATATGATTCTCCTTTTGGACCCCAAGGGCCTCTACAATCTTGAAGGTAAATACATAAAGGGATTACTCCACGAAGGATACAAAACATCATGTCTAGTTGATCTAAAATATGTGTTAGTGCATAGAGGACTTTGCAACCCTTCCAATTCCTAGTTTTGATATCCCACCTGAACAACTCATAAAGATTGTTTACCTTGTTCAGATGACTAATCCTTCATTCTCGATAATTTTTCATATGAAGACAAAGGGGTCCTACTCTCAATTTTTTCTTCCCAAATTTTGATTGATTTTTTTGTTTCTCGGAATACAAGATACATTATTCACTATGATATGCGTAGCAACTTTAGATAATCTCCAAATAGGGAATCATTTGCTTTCCAAAGGATATCGCTCCAATTGCTTCACTTTGCATGAATGGAAGTATTATTTTCCTAGGATTGATTTCCACCACTTTGATTCTCCTTATATTAGTTGCCAAAGAATTTTTGGCCCAAGTCTAAATCCATTAGTTGAGGATCTTTGATGCCAAGACCTCCATTTTCCTCTTCTACTAGAATAATATTCCAATTTACCAAATGGAGTTTCTTTATATTTTTTCCTCATTGATGGAGGAACTTAGGAATATCCTTTGTTATTTGTTACATTGTTCCTACTAGAGCCAACATTGTTGATCCTTGGTAAATTGAAATAAATTAGATGGCAATGTTAATTAGAATGACACTTACAACTACTAGATTGAGCCACCAAGATCCCCACTGCTACATTTTTCCTTTGATATTTTGAACAACAAGATTCCAATCCATAGATTTTGTGAAATTCCAAAGAGATATGCATGCCCAAATATTTAAATGGTTTCCATTTTAAAACATAAGGGAATTCTACTATTCTAGAAATTCAACAAACTAACATAGAGGAACTATTCCAACTATAGGTATGACACTTACCATAGTTTATCTTTCCTTCTTAAGAATTTAGAAATTGAACGAAGATTGTTTGAATCTTTCTGTGATTATAGTTGAAGCTCCTCCCATGAGCAAATAATCATCAATAAACTAAGAATGATTAATTGATTTAACCCCATTGGCTATAAGGATCCCCTATAGATTGTCTGCTATCATTTATTGTTCTAGCTTGGGCCTAGCTTAAACTTTATGCCATAAAAATATAAATAAGGGGTGATAACATACAACCATGATGGAGACTTATTTTTCTTTGGAATAATGAGGTTGCTCTACCATTGACTAGAGGAGCAATCCAATCTAAAGGTTAGAGAAATCTCAAAGAGATAGGCATGCCCAAATATTTAAATGGGTTCCAGTTTAATTCATAAGGGAACTCTACTATTCTATAAATTCAACATATTAAGATAGAGGAATAACTATTCCAACCATAGAAATTAACCTTACCATTGTTTATCATTCCTCCTTGAGCATTTAGAAATTGATAGACGATCATTTTGAATCTTTATATGACTATAGTTGAAGGTCCTCCCAACAACAAAGTATCATCAACAAACTAAGAGTAATCAATTGATTTAACCCCCTTGACTATAAGGATCCCCTATAGATTGTCTACAATCCTTTCTTGTTCTAACCTTTGGCTTAAACTTTATGGCATAAAAATATAAAGAAGAGATGATAACATACAACCTTAATGGAGGAATAGTTTTCTTTGTAATAATGAGGTTGGTATACCGTTGACTAGAGGAGAAATTCAAGGACTTTCAATGCATGCTCTAATCTAGTGAATAGTGCACTTTTCAAATCCAAGACTACTGAATACATCAAACAAAAAATCATGGTGAACCCTTTCAAAATCATTACCCATGTCTATTTTAATAATCATTCATTTTCCCCCATTATGCTAGCTCGAATGGAACACCCCCTATACTTATAAAATATTATCAATTATTTTCATTTTTTTGCATGATCCAACATTGATTTGTAGATATAAAATCTTGTAAAATATTTTTGATATTTTTCTCCAATATTTTTGTCATAATTTTATATGCCCAACTGCATAGAGAAATTGGCCTAAATATAGAAAATGATGTGGTATGATTCTCCTTTCGAATTAAAATTATAAAGATGAATTGGTGCTACTTCCTATTTTTTCCTTGTTTCTTGTCCAATTTAGAATGCGAAAAAAGATAAATCTAATGATTCCCCAACAGGCTCTAGAAAAATGGATAAAGAATACATGGGGTCCTAGATCCTTTTCCCCAAATATCCTATATCACCTTTGACTCCAAGATCTATTTCCCAATCTCTAAATTGATTTCTTGAGAGACTAGATGTGGAACTCCTTGAAGCATTTATTCTACAGAATCCAAATCAATCTTCTCATCATCTTTGTATAGCTCCATGAAATAATTGTATGACTCTTCCTTGACAACATCAAAGGTAGACACTATTTCTCCATTTTATTTAACTATTTCTTTGCATTATTTTTGAGTAATCTAGCATTCATCTATTTATGAAAAAAGGAGGTGTTCTTATCTCTTACTTGTAACCATAGTCGTTGTAATTTTAATTGCAAATGTTTCTCTTATTTTTTATTAACTTGGTGAAGCTTAATGGATAGATTTCTCTATAAGAATACTTGTTGAATATAGTTTTTCCCCTTCCATTTTATCTTGCAACCTATCCAGATGATCCTAAACTACTAATTTTCCAATGCTAGATATTTATATGAGCTTTTTTCCCAATCCTTGAGACTAGATTTTACCCGTTGTAGCTTAGTCTCCCATACAAAGGCATGTAATCCTTGGACAACAATACTAGATTCCCCTTTACTTAGATAAAAAAATTCAAGTCCTTAAGCCATAGGATTGAACCAAAATGGATTGGTCCAAGATTATCTTACACCTGGAAAAACAAAGATATATGCTTATGATCAGAAACCCCATGAGAAATAATTTGAGAAGAGACTCACATATTTTCCAGCAAAAAATTAATGTGAATTAATATTATGTCAAGCCTTGTTACAATATGGATTTATCCCACACACAGATTGGACCAAATAAAGATTCCCTTCTTGGGAACTATATCAACTGGATCCCATTCTTTCTTAAATGGATGTCTTACTATATTGCCCCCTCTTTTTTCCTTATTAAATAATCCCATATTGAAGTCTCCTACTGATGGGCCCCTAAAATGACACATTATTTGGCCCATCTTGGTGACACCTAAGGAGCTAAAAATGATTAAGTATGTATGATTAATGATGAACTTATGATAATATTACTTAAAGCCTATGCATATTTGTTAAATGAATATCTTAGCATTTGATTAGTATTGTTTACTTTATTTTCCTATTCCTTTTATTTATTTGCTAAATATAATGGACTAATATTTGTTAAATACTTCTTGATTTGTGATGGAGTTATAGGTGGAGGTTATCTAAAGCAAATTGAAAGGGATCAAGTCACAACAACCAGCTCAATCTTCTTTATTGATTTCACTAGTCAAACTATAGTTTGGTAGAGAGATTGAAGGGATTATGTCCCATCTTGATTTTCATGGGATTCCAGCACATAAAGAAGGACTTAATGATAATCCAAGGTCGAAATTATGGAGGCTAGGTCGAATTTATCAAGGGGGGATCAATCCCACAAAGTTAGCATGTTGATTTCTAGTTAACTGCGGGACAACTTAGTTGCTAACTATTCTCATGAGCTTCCAACACATAAAGAAGGACTCAATATATCAAATTTTTAAACGAGGAATCAATCCTATAAAATTAGCATGTTGATTTCTAACTTCCACAAATCAAGGAGCTAATCGAGCAGTTTTGATTTTACTTAAGAACAAATAGTAGTAGAATCAAAGCATATTATTTAGTTAGTTTATCATTATGCTTCTCTTTATTCATTTGTATTCCTCCCTTGCTGGTCAATGAGAATTTGTATCGAGAGGTAGCTTGCTGCCCTATTTTAATGGCAGATTATTAAAAAAAGAAGAGTTAGTTTTGTTCCATCTTTAGTATACTTGCTTAGGCAGGGTTCCAGGAGCTTCCTTTGGTTAGTACCACTCAAGGGAATGATTGAGAACCCCTGCATTTCCTTCATTTCATTTATTTTAGTTTATGTCACTTTCTTCCGTGCATTTTGTATTTTCTATAGTTTCCTATATTGTTCTTGTAGTTTCATGTAACGTTCCTATAGTTTCCTGTAATGTTCTTGTATTTTTTTGTTGCATGAGCTTTTAGATAAAATCAACATTTATTTCCTGTTATTTCAATTCGGACATTTTATTTCTTGCATGCTTCAATTCCTATCTTTAAGCAAGTCATTATTTATTTTCATAGTTAAGTTGTTGCTTTGCATTTACCATCTTTCTTTCTTTTTTTTCCATGTGGTTCACTTTAATCGGCTTAGCCGACCGCTACATCCTCGAAATAATTTCAGACGGGCCCACCCCGAAGGGTTTTCCGCCCTGCGGCCGCTGCGTGCCTAACCCCAAGAGGATCTATGAGGATGGATCCCGCGACCTCGCATGCTGGGAGGCGTAACTTCCGAGAACTCAACCGATCGAGCTAACTCTTGGGGCTATTTACCATCTTTCTTAGTTAGTATTTCAAATTATTTCCTTTGCAATTGCATGTACAGTGGATGGTACCTCTTAAGTATATATCAACTACCAGGTTGATAATTTAAGTAATGAGCCAATGGATTCAGTGTTTATGGTTGCAATTCTTTGGCCCGTCACCTACTATGATACTAAATTTTTCTAATCCAATCTCTCTCATTTCTATCATTAGTCTTTGGAAGAACAAAGTCTTTTCTCCATATTGAATTGGAACATATACATTGAAAATATGAATCTATTTTTTGAGTCCTTATGGACCAAGGAAACCATTATCCAATGTTTAGGAGGCTATTGATTTCCAATCAAACATGCTCCAATCCCATAATGTACAAAGGACCCCGAATGTCCCTTGATCACTTACTACAATTTTACGGTTAACCTTGCATTACTTATTGTCTTCTTCTTTCATTTTTTTTTCTTCCAAATTTGTCTCCTACATGAGTATAACTAAAGGTTTTTCATTCCTTATTAGATCCCTTAGCACTTACATTTCCACCCTATGACCTAGTCTTCAATAATTTCAAGAGACAACATTCATTATTTCACAATTGAAGGGTTATAATTGTCCCAATGAGGTCTTGATGGATCATGCATTCTCGGGATTCTAATCAAAAGGAATTATGTCCTTTCTCCAAAAAAACTTTATATTGATGTATGTAACCTTGTATTTTTCCCCTTATTACAATTTCTTCTCTTTTATCTTGTGTCGGCTTCCTTTCTAGTTTCATTGGAAGATGCTCTTCCTCCATTTTCTTATCTTTATCATCTAATAATTGTTCATATTTTTTCCAAGTAACCACAACACTCAGCAACTAAGAAACCCTCTCAATAGGAGGTTCTTTTTTCGATGAATCTACCAAAGGCTAAGATGGAAGATTGAGATCATAGTTGGAATAGGTAGGAAAAAAATAAGGGTAAAGGAATCAGTCTTCTCCAATTCCTTGACCTTGGGGCAGTGGCATAATTACTTGAGCCTAAAAAGTTTGGTTGCTTAGAATAGGGAGGAGAAGGATCAAATTCAGGTTAGGATAACACTACAAATTTGTTGGTGGATGGGCTACAACGCCAGAGACTTCTCTAGAGGATGAGGGGCTAGGATTCCTATTTCCAATAGTCTTTTTTATTTGTTGCCACAAGGCATATTTTTTAGGAGGATCCTAAACAAGTTTTGCATGCTTGGAAACATTTGAAAATTGACCATATTCATGACAAATATTGCTCTTCAAAGGTAGTTTCTAGTAGTCCAATTTTTGGGTATGAGTCTAGTTATCTAGAGATAACTTGATGGATTTAGGAAATTGCTTCTCTAGGACCACTTCCACGTAGATCCTAACATAGGAAAACAATAATGTCTTTGGATCAAATTTTCCAATGTACTTTCCTAAAGTATTACCAATTTTCACCAAAGCATTATCACTCCAATAATGCAAGGGTAAATGATGTAAGAGAACTCAAACAAGAATACAGAGGGTACATACCCCTCTTGGTCGAAATCTAGCATCTATCTATTAAGGTACATACCCATTATCCCCATGAAATAGAACCCATTTCAAAAAAATTAGATCCATGTATTATTTATTCTCAAACATAAAAGCATAAAAAACACGACCACTAGATTACCTTTGATCAAAACCTTTCAAATTTTTGAAATCCACAACTCCACAAATTTGGGGAAGGCCACAAACTCATAAACTACCCAATCAACCCATAATTAGTAAGAGGTAAATCCTTAAGACAAGAGTCCACTAAAGGGATATTAACTGTAGGAATGTATGCAGTATTCTTCACGGATCTATGTGGACCATCCTTGGACTTCATTGTTTTATGAATGGAGGTGGAAAGGGCCTAAAAAGCCACAACCCTCGAAGAGGGGGGAAAAGACGGCCTCCCCACCCCCAATCCATATTGAGAGAGACGACACAATAGGTGATGCTAAAAGCAACTAGGGTTTTCCAAAGGACTCTTGCAATGCGTCGTAAACCTATATTGATGATAATAAACCTACATTAAGATAATTATAGATAATAATTAAATTTGATATAGTGATTTGTGTTACATTTTATATAGATGATAATTAAATTTGATATAGTGATTTGTGTTACATTTTATATTATAGATAATTCATATCTTCATTAATTTATTAATCCTGACATGGATAATGAAAGATTTTCTCTTACTATGAGGTTTCTTTGTCCTCGTGACTAACATTATATTTGCATAATATGAGGTAGAATTCACATCATATATGTGTTTTTGGAAGGTACAAAAAGCAAGGAAAATCCGATTATACAAAAATAATTCCCTTGAGACATAAGGTCTCATATTATAGACTTCTTATAGCAATATGATCATCTTGCTTTGTAAGAAACATCTTAGGCCTTGTGTCATGGAGATGGGGAAATTGGGTAGAGTGTGGGGTCCGTGTGGAGAAAATTGAGCAGGATTGGTACAATATTATGGTTGCTTTTGCATTAAACTTGTGGAGTATATGTCATATCAATAAATATCATAAAAATATTTGATTCAATTATCAATTAGACAAAACTCAAACATGTTTTAAGTAGGAACTCTCCTTAATTCAAGATTATTATAACAAATATTTGTATTATTATAATTTGTAAATACAATCTTATTGTCGATATAAATATTAATGTTTTTTAATATTTATTTGTTATTTTAATAATCGTTTATCATTATTTCAATTAATTGTTTTAATATTATTTAATTTTAAATATAGATTTGATAAAGATTAGTATGATTAATGAAAAAATCAAGATCTATGAAATTAAGAAAGTCTACTATTGATATTTGTATTAGTTAATGGAACTGGAATATATCAATATGGGGTTTAAATCAATATAGAACAAAGGGGATTGTAGATAGGTCTCTTATCGTTTGTACATAGAGATCCATTATGGCATCAATCAAAAGTGTGGGAGAAATGTTCATAAATAAATAAGGGGAGTTGCATAGTAACAAGTCCTTATCTTTAGTGTTTGTTTTATATTAGCTAATGAAACAAGTCTTTAGCGATAACCAAAATCCACTCCCAGAACTTCATGTCTCTATTATGGTAGTATTGTAACACAGTCATCGAAATTATAATTTAGCCATAATCTAGCCGCAAGTCCGTGCTTCGATTACCAAACGTCGGATGTCCACAAAAAACGTCGGATCATGATTATATATATGAAAATTATACATTTAGCAATAAATTATTTTACATGCACACAAGCCACTTGTTAACTTTTCCCGAAATTTGCAAGGACAAACATTTCATTAAATGTAATTTTGACACATTAAATGATATTAATACAGGAAAACTTTGAAGGATCCATATTTTTTTTAGAGTGTAGAAAACTTGGAAGATCTTACCAATTACCAAATTTCCAACCTTAAAATGTTTGGCAATATTTTAAAAAAAATATTCAAATTTCAAAGGATTTATATAGTTTTTGGACAATTTTGGCGATTTTTAGAGTAAAATTTTTTAATCCTGTGAAATGGTGAATCATATTAGAAAAAATGGAAAATGGAAAATGATGAAAATCAGCGAATGGGCTAAATTTTGCCCCTAAAATTTTCCCTGCATTAGTATTTTTTTTAATATCATTGAAAAGAAAACATAATTCCCTAAAATTTGTTTTTTATTGCATGTCGAAATTCACAAGTAATAGATAAGTTTGGAGGGCTTCGATTTAATAAATGAGTAAAATATCAAATTTACACCATCACTTTTGGCCAAAAAGTGTTACCCATCTTCAAGGATTCACCCTCTTGTTGGTCTCTGAGATTTTGATTTGTGATAGAGGTTTGTGTCTAATGGCTAGGGAGATCAAAGTGAAGAAAATTTAGTACAAGAATTTGCAACTTTACATCATATACATGACTTACAATGTCCTAATTTAGATGGTTATATGCTTATGGGTGCCTCACAATGTCCTAATTTCTTGTTATTTGATTATGGATGTTCAATTTACTTACATTTGACACATTTAACACATTTAAAATTCTTTTTTTTACATGTACATTCAATCATACCTACTTTCCAAAAACAACTTTATTGTATAAATACATTTACATTTTTTGATACACTAATTACTTATATATTTTTTACACTTTCCACATTTCCCATTTCGTGCACTTCCTTAAATTTCATGATTTTCCACTTTTCAAATTCTCTATTAATTACATCACTTCCACGTTATTTCCTTTTTTTCACATGAAAAAGACAATACTTTTGTTAAAAGTATGAAGTTATACAACTAGAATGGACTAAAAGAGACATCCAGTCAGTACATACACCAGAAAGAACCACCGCATCATCAACCAAGCCAATGAGACCATGAACCACAGGAAAAAACAATCCCCCAACACCTAAAAGAAAGACCAGGATATACCAATCCCCCAAGAAATTAACAAAGCAAGCCAGGAATAAAAAATGAGAAGAAACACAAGCCGGCTGCAACTAGCCAAACAAAAACTAATAGCCGCACAATCAACCTGCAAAAATTAGGCATCAAATATGTTCCAAAATCCCCGAGAAGGGATTTGAGAACCATCCAAGATCTCATAAAATATTTTGCCCGCATCTGCAACTAGACCACGCCGAGAGAGAGTCTACCATAGTTTTGTACTCCCGGAAAATGTTAATAATGGAAGTTTGTGGACATTGGCAGAGAAAGATCTTCGTTTGGGCCAACCAAGAGGACGAAGCCAGAGCATTGATAGTTGCAACCGAATTTTCCCAATTCACAATAGATAATGAATCACCAGCAGCCTACTCCAAAATGATGTTTCCTTAGTCGAGAAGAAGATCCTTATTACAACGTTCTTTTTTAACAATCAAATACAATTGGTCATTTTATTGTGGTATTTTAAATACGCATACATAACATTTAAAATATGTTTGAGTCATTAATCCATGAGAATAGTAATTATATGTAAAATTTATCAATAACATTATTTATAAATAATGTACCATATCGTATATGAAACTCACTTTCTAAGTTGAAAAGTAAACGAAACAAGAAAAATAGTTGCAAAGCAGCAAGTTCCTGCTCCTCATTTTGTTTATTTGAATATAGCAAAAAATAAAGAGAAAAAGTCATTGAGCTCAATGGTATGATCAAGATATTATGTTTAATTGATTTACACGCTATAGTATGAACAAGGGTTTTCATGACTGTATATTGTCAATTTTTTATCTCCTATGGGCCCCAAACAATCACCTACATGACACTTTTTTGAACCTAATTGTTGTAGAATGTGAATGTGAAGATTTAAGTCATTTAAATCAAAGGTCAAAGTGAAGAGGACCGGTCAAGCTTATGCATGCCATCGTCTTCTCAAATGAAAAGGAAAACTGTCAAAAATTGAGCTGCATCGTCCTACATACTTTATGTCATATGTTGTCGTTTTTGTATTTTAGTAAAATTCTTCAATGCTGATCCTGGAATAAAAGGCCTATGACTTTAATAATTTGTATATTTTTTTTTAATTATGGTGTTCATGTGATAAGTGTCATTGTATTGTCATTTCTCTATGTCCCATGGGGACCAGGTAATGTTAAGTATATTAACATTATATTCAACATAGTGTTAGGTAATTTGGTTAAAAAGTCAAATGTATATTAGTCCAAGGTATCCGAGCACCGAGAGTAGTGAGGTGCTTTACAACCTAGTATGAGGGAGATGTTGTAACATTTTAGATCAACCTATCTTGATCTTCCATATTATGTAATTGACTTCCAGTCTGATCCAAAATCCATGCATTTTGAATATGATAATGTCATAGATCATATAAGATTAATACACATTGTGCATATATGTTGAGATTGGGTATTTATATAGTTTGTTTAACTTCCATACTCGTTGAATAGTCTAATCCAGAAGTACACAATTGTCCCTTCACGTAATTCAATTGACATGTGCCTATAGTTTAAGAGGATATGAAAAGAGTCAAAGAAACAATTGCTAACAACATAAACAAAATTGTCAAAGCGAAACAATCATGCAATTGCAAGACAGTTTGGAGATCAACGTGACAGTTGGCACTAACAATCGTTGCATTGTGTTTAGTGTCATTTTCCCTTGTTTCCATGTTCCTCGATATGCGCATCAATTCAAGTGCTACTGGACGACATATATGTATGGAAAATAGGAATAGGAGCATATCTCAAAAACAGTCAAAGCACAATAACAATAGAATATTTAATATGAACTTCCTCAAACTAACAACAAACTATTTAATCTTTGTCTCTTAAACCAATATGCTCCCTATAAAGGAACAATGCCATTGAAACTTTAGTAAAAGCATAATAGGACAGAAGTGAACTCCAACCAATGAACAAACATAAAACATTGACATATGCCACCCTATATACAAAAATTGCGCTCATTGACCACCACGGTTCTTGCAATGTGAGAATGCCAATAAATTAAAGCACTTTAGCAACAACTAGCAAAGACACTAGCGAAGCTGCTCTCACGTCAATGCACACATCTACAACAATCTTACAGTTACCTAATTCTGAAAAAATATAAAAAAACAAAACCATATAAAAGCCTTAAATAAAGCCTCAAATGTCAAATAATAACACAGGATAAACAACTTTCAAGCAATATAGTGGAAGGCTAGTCAAATTCTTCCAGAAAAAGCTTGGGAAATGAGATTTCTTAAATATTTTGGAATGCGAACCTGTGTAAATCCACCGCCACAGGAAAAATCGACCACAACCTTTCGTGAAGTGTGAACATGATATCGAATTGAGTGGAGGCATACCAAAAACAGTTAAAAATTCGACAAAAATATAGTTACAGAATCTTGTAACAGTGGCTATTTACATCATTTAAAAAAAAGGGCATACAGAGATCTTGAAATAAAACCTCTCTATTCGAGTTATTTCCGTGGTAACATGTCAAGAGCAATGAACCTCCTTTTGCCCATCGAAATTGCACGGAACCCAAGCCACCGACACCTTGCAGAGTTTCAAGTAGAGTTTCTTTTTTGAGAACACATTTAAGAAGATCCCCATAACCCTCTAACAAACCTTGAATTCCCTTAGATTTGATAGAAAAAGGGTCGATGTAGAGTTGGTGGGAAAGACCAATGCATACTTGTCAGTCCGAATTTCCAGATATTCGATAGAAAAAGGGTCAATGTAGACTTGTGGCCAACTATCAAACAAAATATAAAAAAACAAAACAATATAAAAGCCAACTATCATACATAGTGATCTACAGCTACAGTGATCTCCACACAGAGCTGAGATACAGGTCCATCCATTCTGCGCTCTGTTTAATATCTCGAGATATGGATTTAAGGAATTGAATACCTGGCATCATACACAAACCTTGTGATAGATAAGAATCCTCGTGCATGGAGAGAAACCCACATGGAAACCATGCCTTTCATCATTCCCTGACTTGTTGCACATGCACTGTAAAATAATATTTGGACGACAGATCATTCCTTTCTGTCATATTCAAACATATATTCATCAAAGTGTACGCGCGGAATTGGAAATCTCCTGTTACAAACTTACAAATAATACCTGTCTGGTCAGTTGATGATGAACTTGAAATTGATTATATATCTGTTTGTGTATGGTCAATTGGTCATTGCTCACACGCAGTCTCGGGATTTCTCTGAACTCGAGAGCAATAGAACAATGGAGGGAATTAGTGGTTTCTGTTATTATACAACGATTTTCATGACATTATTGTTGGTTTTAAAGATCATCTCAAGAAAGCGTGCTGGCAAGCTGCCTCCAGGGCCTCCCGGATGGCCCATTGTTGGGAATTTCCTGTAGCTCGGCAAGAATCCCAATGTGTCTCTATATCACCTTGCTGCGAAATACGGCCCTCTAATGACCCTTCGTCTTGGAATGAAAACAGCAGTTGTGGTTTCATCTCCGGCCATGGCCAAGGAAGTATCGAAGACTCATGACAAAGTCTTTTCTGGACGCACCGTCACAGCTAAAGCAGACAAATTCCTCTCCCAAAGCGATTATTCCATCATATGGAACAACTGCGGGCCTCGTTGGCATATGCTCCGCAGATTCTGCAATACCAAGCTCTTTAGCCTCAAGAGACTGGAGAGCTTGCTGTATCTCAAGAGAGATCAGGTCTTTTCCACCATTCAATCCTTTTTTGAGGGTTCTACAAAGTCCAAGGGTGTGAATATGGGGCACACTGTGTTTGTTACCAGTATGAATCTGTTGGGCAACTTGATTTTTTCTCAAAACATGTTCGAACGGGACTCTCAGGCCACTGAATAATTCAAAGAAACAGCGACGAAGATAATGGTACTCGTAGGAAAACCTAACCTTGTTGCCTACTTTCCTTTTCTCCTAATTTTGCATCCTCGGGGCATGAGACGCGAGATAACCAAATACAGGGGAATGGTATTTGGGTTGATGGACAGATCCATAGAGGCTCGAATTCAAAGTAGATGGACAGATCCATTGGGTTGGGTTCCATATATTGGTGCGTCTTCTAAATTTCTAAAATATATACCAATTTCGAACCTTCCAGAATTTACTTTCATTAAGCCACAGTCTTCAACTTTGATTAAGCCACGTTCATCCACCATCTGCTAGGCATGCCACTACATCCTTACATGAGCAACGCATGGCTTCTCCAGTGGGACCCTACTCAGGCGACACCTTAGCTCCCCTCCTTCAAGCCAAATTTTCCATTTTTGGCCCAAAATTTATGAGAGTGAACAACTTTTTCCCCCAGTCAACTGCAACATTCATGACATCTTCCCTACGATGGGGTTCTCCCTGCAGGCTCACCCATACGGTCACTATCTCAGCCCCCTCATCTACGCATGGAAGCTAGTCGGTGAGCATGGTCATGGTAGCCATACCTACGCCTCTAATTGAGGATAATGAACACTTAGCGGCTCATTTAAGGACCACTTTCTCCCTTGCTGGGCACGACATAGCGTGCAACATTCAGAGAGTTGTCGAGTATGGAAACATTGGTACCTCCTGTGAGAATCACGCCCACACAGCACGCTCCAAATGGTAGGCCCGTTGTCTTTCAAGTTTGTGTCTATGGCGTGGCCTTCGGCCTTGGCTTGAAGACAATTTTTCTTTCCTTTTTTAAATTTAGCGGGAACCCACGTTTATTTTAAAATTGTTATGGAAATCTCGGTCTCGCCCCCCGCCCTCTCTCTATGACTTTGAATCTATCGGAACTGCTAAATATCGGGGTTCGACCAGACTGTGTTCAAGATGCAAGGACTCCTTTTATGTGTTGCATTTCTGATTTTCTTCATGGAGGAAATCGACTGCCTGTAAAAGGAACTGATCAGAATATATGAAGAATGTGCAGGGATCGGCTGATTTTTGGCGTATTTTGATGATGCGTTTATAGATTTTAGCAGTTATGAATATGTGTGTTGGGATCATTTAGAGAAAGAAGTATGTTTGGGAAACGCCATCGACTTGCTAGGAAGCGCATGACGAACATGTCCCAGTTGGGTGCATGCTCAGGCATTGAAAACAAACCTCCAAGTGAGTCTCGTTGTGAAGAAAAACAAAAGGTGCCCTACCCAATTACCCCACAATCGAGGGTACCCAGTCCCCCATCCAATGGACCTGGAAATAGCATACCCATTTTGAAAAACAAAAATAACCCCCTTTGGATGAATCCTAATGAGGGAAATAATCAACCACCCCCGGTGGATTCCTTCCTGAAGGGTATGGCCCTAGAATTGGTGGTACCATATCCAGCTCAGGCATTCATGGGGCAGGGACAATTTTCTTTTTTTCATGACAGTGTGAAGAGCTATGTGAATCCCATGGGGTCTAGAGAAGGGCATCCCTTGACGAGGGCTTAAACGTTCCCACAAATGGCTAATCCTTGGGGACATGGTTCCCACAAGCTTTCACATTCAATCATTATCAAAACCACCAACTAAGACGTTTCCGTTCCCCCGGGTGATAGATCCAAAACTGAAAATCAGTTTGGTTGAAAAGGATTGAATGGTGATTCTCATCAAGCACGACAGGGACTACTAAAAATAGCGATGCCATTGCTGCTGAATTGCTCATTGCATACATTTTGCATTCTCTTTTTTTTTCCAGCTTCAGGGATTTTAAATAATTTTTTTGTATTCTCATTCACTCAAGGTTAGAAATTATATATATATATATATATATATATATATATATATATATATATATATTCTTCTTTGGACAAATGCGGCCACACCTGTTCGGGATGACCATGGCTAACATGGCTCACGGCCTGCCGCCTGACCATGGCTATTCAACACTCATTTTTCGTGACATAGGTGCAAGGTTTATATACCCTACTTCCATGTTCTTTCAGAAATTAGTTGTTATAATGAAATTTTTAACACATGCTTTCATATTGCTTAGAGATATTTTGATTTTTTGAAACCGAGTTTAAAGTGGATCTTGAACATTAGGACATACCTATATTGAGATTTGTATGCACTGAGATTGATTAAAGATGTCGACTATTGATATACGCTACCACAATTGCCTTGCTGTATAATCTGCATATTCACACACAGCACAATAACTGCATTATTCATTCACACAGCACAACACATTCATTCACACAGCACAATAACTGAATATTTTACTTGGATTTTGTTATTGCCAACATTATTTTTTAGAATAGAAATGAAAGACGCTATATTTTCTTATGCCAACATGATTTAGAAACAAAAATGATGTACTTACAATATATCCTTGCTTGAAGACCCTGCATACTATTGCTCCAGTGAGACTCCTTGCTCCAAGATTTTGCATAGTATTGTATTGGAGAAATGACCCAATGAAACTCCTTGCTTGAAGATCTTGCAAAGCATGTTACTTCTTATTTATTCATAGTTGAAGTATGGACTAGTTAACTATTGCCACTAATATTGTCTACAGGCTATATGTGCATAGAGCATAGAGATAGGATCCGTCGTCAAAGCTAGACCCATCAAAATAATAAATATGCAAATTGCATGGGGATATGTGCATATTGCATTTCTAGCTTCATGGGGATATGTGCATATTGCATGGGGATATGCACATGGAGATATGTGCATAGATTTAGTATTGCATATCTTCGACATTACTAATATAGAATAACTAGTGTAATTTTTTTAATCCTCCAAGTTCCAAAGATAAATATTGGATTTTTTTAAATTTCTTTAATAAACATGCAAGTACGGCATATCTTCGACTCAACTCACCAAGATTTTATGAATTTCCTTAATATTCAAGCAACCAATGATAAATATCCAAGTACTATATTTATTTTCATATTAAAGCATTAGAACCGC
Source organism: Larix kaempferi (assembly GCA_027924585.1). NCBI lineage: Eukaryota > Viridiplantae > Streptophyta > Pinopsida > Pinales > Pinaceae > Larix > Larix kaempferi. Next base: position 27,814,622 of record BSBM01000370.1, on the reverse strand, counting down.
TAATGCTTTGATGGGATTTGGAGTCAACTAACATTTGAGAGCAACGGGGACTGCAAGAGTGGGTGTTGATGCACCTTTCTTGAGGCAGAATTTATCATTGCTTCTTAGTTATACTAAGAAGCTCGGTGAGCAATAAAATGATGAATGTGAATGCGCCTACGCTCGAGCCATTGAAGGTGAAGTAAATGCGCCACTCTCGAGCCATCAACTAGAGTCAAGGATAATTAATGCAAAATAATAATGATTGAGTGAAGAGTTGGGATAATGAGTGTAAAACAATAACGGCAAAGATGGTCCACGTCAAATCAACCACTAATGTACCACATTTAAACCAATTTCATTAATAAATGATTGTTTACGTGGCGTTTTTTTGTTATTTTTTTAATTTTTCAATTTTTAATATTTTTATAATTATAAAAATTATTTTGCACAGCAGGAGAAAATAGTCTATTCTTTGTACGGCACCAATCACAAAATTAGATAATCTAATTTAGAAAATTAAAAAAAATAAAATTAATTGTTAAAAAATCATTTTAATATTAATTTTTTTTAAAACTTTAGTTAAACATGAGGCTAATAAATTAAAAAAAGAAAGTCAAAGGAATATGACGACCAACCGATCGCTATATTCCCTGCGGAGCAGGGACTAATAATACCTAATATCAAATCAAAATTTATAACTTTGATTTAGTTAAGAAATCAAATCCTATATTTCCATTATTTTAATTGTAAATCTTTTTAATTAAAGTAATTTATAATAATTTTATAAATGTTCACGATTTGGAAGTTGCTTCCATATTATAAAAAAATTATTAATCAATATGTATATTTATAGTGCAAACCTGATTTTTTTCAACTTTAATTTTGTAGCATGCATGTAGTCATTGCATTTAAGAGTAGGGTATGGATTCGGACGATTTGGCCCAGAAGTCAGTCGTCGTCGCTCCTTTCTGGCCAAATCATCGAATATGTCATCAACAAGTCGTTGGATGAAAATGTGCAAATTGTAGATTGCCCTTTTGTTTAGTTGAGATAACAATTGTGTCTTTGTATGTGGATCGCAAAACATATTCGTTTTTGTTCTTTCAAAAAGAGATTACAGAGATAAAAAAAGGTTTTGGGCATTTGTTCTTGTATTTGATTGCAGGAATAAAATGCATAGAAGTGTTGTTGGGCTAGAGAAGCTTTGAAATCGTGACATGTAGCTGAGCAAAGTTCAGGGTCCATATGAGTGCATCCAGAATATTGTTGAAGCATAGCCAAATTTGCTGATGGGAGGATTACGTTTTGGCCTAAATTTTAAGCAATGAAATCATGGTCCGAGGCTAAGCAAGTTTTTGGGCTTGTGTGTTGTTCACTTCGAAGTTGGGTTGTCTTTCATCTAAATTTGCAGGAATTATCAATACAAAAAATTAGCAATGTGATTAAATATTTTTACAGACAGCAATAGATGGAGTAAATTGCAGAAAGGAATATGATACAAGATATGCGTTGGAGGTACATTCGATTTTGAGATTGAAAAGATAAACAAAGTGTGTGAAAATGCTCTAAAACATATTAATGTTATGCAAAGGATTGAGAATGTGTAGGATGATATGACCAAATGTATGTGACAAAGTAAAGCCTTCATAATCATGTGGAAGGTGGCTGCGTAATGTAACTTCTTGCCCCTGTACCTCTGAGATGTTAGAATGTGGAGATCGTGGATTGTGTATGAACAAGAACAGAAAATGAGAACTGAGAAAAACAGAGTTTCTTCTGGTCATGAGTTAGAGTAGATAGATTTCAAAGTCTTCAAAGATTTCATAACCCCTCCTTTTATAGGAGTTAATAGCTTTCAAAGCCTTGGCAAATGAAAGTGTGTTGGCTACTCAATTGTCCATTTTTTACCATTGGTTTATGTCCATTGGACATGGATGCTAAGGTTGAGTGAATCCTTTGCTTGCAAGTAGTATGATATGTCATACAAGAAGAAGTTTGAGTGTTGTCCTAATGTCTTACCCTGTACCAGCCGCAAATTGTCCTTGAAAAAATGTCATTTTGGGGTGTGTGGTGGGTCTTTCTAGCCAAAACCACTGCAACCAAAGTATTACATGTTGGTTATTATAGGCTTTCCTTTCTCTAGGATGCTCATTTGTTGGGGCTAAAGTGTGAGACATGCAACGCTTCATAGAAAAACAAAAATCAACAACATTGCCTCTTAAGCGTATTGAAGCTGAACTTTCATACATAAGATGGGACAAGGATTTATTAGGCCAATTTCCTAACCAAGTTAAGTGATGATTGTGCTTTTATCCTTACCGCTAACTGATACTTTATGGGATGGGAGGAATTTGATCTACTTAGGAATGAGTAGAGAAAGGGATAAACTTCATTATACAATATATCATATCTCACTTTGGCGTTCCTTATGAGATATTAACTTATATCAAACTTGCATTTATTTCTATTGATATGATTCATCTTGGTGTAACTTATGGTGGGACAAGGATTTATTAGGCCAATTTCCTAACCAAGTTAAGTGATGATTGTGCTTTTATCCTTACCGCTAACTAATACTTTATGGTATGGGAGGAATTTGATCTACTTAGGAATGAGTAGAGAAAGGGATAAACTTCATTATACAACATATCATATCTCACTTTGGCGTTCCTTATGAGATATTAACTTATATCAAACTTGCATTTATTTCTATTGATATGATTCATCTTGGTGTAACTTATGGTATTCAATTATTGCAATGATATGATCCATCATTAAGTACATTACTTGTGAAGTTCATTTGTCAAATGTGATTTCTTATCACCTTTTCATTGTTTATAATTGTTTATCATCATAGTTATAATCAACCAACCAAGATTCCTTATTTTTCATCATCGTTAAATCAACATATGGCTCAAGGACTCCAAGGTGGGTGGTTGATTTCTCTCTCTCTCACCATGGGCTCATCCAAGCATTAGTTAAGGATGCATTAGCATGCAACTAGCCTAGAGCTGTGTCAAAATAAGTTATTGGACTAGGAGGAGGAGACCTTCAAGACACAAATGATGAGCCATCTCATGTCAGTGTGTGTGATGTGTCTTCACAGTCAGGACACCATACTTTTATCCAATAGAGACATTTATGACAAGTGTTGAGATGGAGCACCCACCAATGGTCACACACAAGAATCCAAAGTATTAAAAGTAAATTTGGTGGGAAAGCACAACAAGAGGAACTAATAGAGTGAATCTTCACCCTATGCCATTGTTGACTTGAATAAACTCAGGGCCAAATTAATTGTTGCTTCTGCATAAGTGTACTTTATAGGTGCAATCCTATGAGCAAGGATTCATCACTTCAGATACACATCAACATGAGTTAAAGCTTGTAAAATATATTTGAACAACCTTTCATCATAATATCAGTTTCAGAAATTGATTACCCCAGTCAAGAGCATTCCAATGCTTTGCTAGTCAATATCAAAAATACATAATACATTGTAAAAAGTTGATTTTGACATAACAATTTACCCCATTTCATAGATGTTGCTCGACCACAATTTAACATAATATCAATTGACTAAATACTTGTAAGATCTTTGTAGAGTTTTCAATGCTTAGGTTGAGTTGGAGGAGGATGATATTAACAATGGTTTGCAAATGACCTTATACACAATAAAAATAGAGATCATAATGTTTCATGCATCAATGTTAAATCTAAGCCTAACTTATTTAAAATAAAAAGAACCTTAGTGGACTTCAAGATCAATTGAACATTAACCAATTCATAGTTCCTTGAATAGTAGATTGACTAATTTTTAAGCAGTCAATTGTCAAAATCTTGAAATGGACATATTTTTTAAAAACCGTTCATCCAAATGACATGAAATTTGGAATTAATAAGAATTGCACCGAGATGAACAACCTCAGTAAATTTCATGTCACTCCGCTGCATAGATTTGGAGAAATCGGCTCTCGTAACCTACAGCCAACTCCGCTGCATAGATTTGGAGAAATCGGCTCTCGTAACCTACAGCCAATTTTCCTTTATCTCGATATTCGTGCATCCATTTACTCTGATTTTTGGTGTGGAGATGTATTATAGTGAAGGGAATAACCAGGAAAAATTTCAGCCAAAATCAATTTTTCATTTGGGAGAAAAACACCATTGTCACCTACAGCCATTTGCTCTAATTTTTGGTAAATGTGGCACTATAACTTTCAGCAAGATTCCTACCACATTTGAGAAAGAATTTTAATGGAGAGTACGTATAGTTTTTCCACTAATTAATTTACTCGACAGTGTATATGATGATTTTTTTAGATTAATTAAAGTCTCTCTAGGATTTTTTAAGAAGGAATAATCCATCTTCTAAAAAACGCCCAAAATTTATGTGATTGGGCATGGGTTACCTTCATCGATTTTCACCTTGTAAGGGTTGCATGCTTTTCAAAATTTTAAACAACATATAGATTTTGACTTGATTTCTACATTGTTGCATAACTGATAGGACATGCTTCTTTATGGTGTGATAGGCTACAGTTACATTGGAAAGGGCAAAGAAAATAAAAGATCAAGAATTGGAGAAGGATGGTGACCAAGTTGAAAAGTGTATTTTTTCCCTTTGATTTTGAATTGATTTTGTTACATAGGTTGAATTATTTCAAACAAAGGGAGAAGTCCATCAAAAAGTATACCAAATAATTTTCTAGAATATCTATAAGGTCGGGGAAGAACAAGGAATGTCCCGAAATCAGTTGTTAGATATATGATTGGGTTGATGTCTGCCATTCAAGACGACATTTATATGATGAAATTCTGGTCAATAGCAGAGACATATAAACTTGTACTAGGGATGAAAGAAAGTTAAAAAGGAGACAACAAACCCTGAGAGGAAAGAGATATCAAGCCACTGAAAGGGAGCAGTCAAATGAGGAGCGATCAGTGACAATGATGTTGGAAAAGGAAACTATGGTGAAAGAGGAAGACGATTTGGAAGAGGTCAGGTTAGAAGCAGTGGATTTAAAGACACTTGTTTCAAGTGCGGAACACAAGGGCATTGAACCTATGAATCCTTGGAGACTTTGGGTGCTGAAATAAATAAAGACTCAAGAGTGAATGTTGCAAAGGCAACAGAAGATGTAGTTGAAGACCATGTATAGGAAGTGCAACATGAACAAGGAGAGAACTTGATGTTACGAAAAATACTGCTACAACACAACAAGCAACTTGAGAAGGGGCCTAAACAAAGAAATATATCCTCCAAACCAAGCGCAAATTAAGAGGTAAGTACCGTAATTTGATTATAGATGGAGGTAGAATATATAATTTAGGTTTTGTAGAGGTCATTGAAAACTTAGATGTGAAATGTACACCACATCCTAATGCTGACCGTGTTTCTTTGTTGCAAAAGGGACATACAGTCATCGTTTCAAAGTAATGCTTATAAGTTTTCATAGTGGAGATTACCATGAGGAATTTTTTGTATGATGTGTTTCTGATGGATGCTTTCCATGTCTTGTTAGAAAGGCCATGGCAATTTGATGGTGATGTGTTAGCGTTACATGATGGCAAAAGGATCACTTACCAATCTGAGAAGGAAGGAAGAAATTTTAGATTACTTCCTATGAAGGATGAGGGGAAGGGAGGCAACAAGGTAATGTTGTGATTTGATAGAGAACCCTTGAAAAAACCTTCACTTGGATTTGGTCATTTCCCATCCTTAAAAAAAAACATAGCAATGGCGATCCCACAGCATTTCTGCAATCACAAGAAGAGGAAAAGGATGGGATCATTAGTTGGATGATTACAAAGTCCATTGCTAGATATGTTGATCTCTTGCTGGGTTGCATTAAAAAAAAGTCTTATCAGAGGGCAGTGGAATCCACACTAACATCAATAAACTTAGATTTCTAGGGGACATAGTTTTGGGCAACACAATTATCAACATCATCATGTATGTTAAGTGCAGGAGTGTGGTGGACGCTCACAGAGTCTTTTATCAAATACATGAATGAGATGTTTGTTCATGGACTGTCATGATTTAAGCTTATGCCAAGCACTGACCTCATCAAGAGGCCTTGAAATTCTTCTGCCTATTGTGACGAGCAAGTTTTCAACCCAATCGCTTCGCGTTTTTCAATCTCCTTCTAGGGTATGTGAATCATCATCTCTTCAACAATTCGATGGCTTCCTTTGTAGATATAAGGATTGTATGATATGGTCGGGATATAGAGATTGTACACAACATGTTTGATCAAATGTGCCAAAGGGAATAAGGATTGTACACAACTTGTTTGATAAAATTTTCTAGAGGGACATGGTCTCATGGAATGAAATGCTTGCAAAATATGCATAGAATGAGCTTATTGAGGAGGCCCTAAAACTCTAAGGAAAAAACTAAACGGAATGTGGTTTCATAAATTGAAATGACTGCGGGTATGCACATAATGGATTTGATGATGAGGCTCTGGGACTCATTTTTTGAGAAAATGCCGTAAAGAAATAGGGTCTCATGGAATTCGATGATCACAGGTTTTGCACAGAATAGGATAATTGATGAGACTTTGAACTTTGAATCTTTCTGAGGAAATGCCTCAGTGGTTCTTGGATGGGTGGGCCTCTCCCGTATCATCTCTGGATTTTGCTAGCTGCTGGGATCCTTTTCAGCGGGCCTTTGTTTGGTCTTTGGGGCCCTTTTTGGGTTGTTTTTCAGTCCCTTGGTTGGACCTTTACTAGGTTTGGCAGTTTATTGTGCTCTTTGGATGTTGCCCTATTTCGGGCCCTTGGAAAACATTCAATTGTATATGTTATATTCTTTGTATTTCACATCATACTATTTATATAATGGTATTGCATTTTTCTTTTGAAAAAAAAGTTCGACTTAGTACGAGGTACCTATATGCAACATTTCAACATTCCAATTTAAAAATAAGTTTGGTAAAGTCCGGATGAGTACAAGGAACCTATATATGCAACATTTCAATTTAAAAATAAGTTTGGTAAAGTCCGAGTATGCGGCACCTATATGCAACATTTCAACATTCTAATTTAAAAATAAAAATAAATGATGTCTAGAAACGGGAAAATTTTAAGGATCCATAATTTTCTTAAAGTGTAAAAACCTTGGAAAATCTTACTAATTATCAAATTTCCAACCATAAATGTTTGGCGATATTTTTTAAAAAGTATTCAAATTTCTAAGGGTTTTATATAGTTTTGGGGAAATTTTGGACATTTTTAGAGTAAAAAAAATTAATCCTATGGAATTTGGGTGAATCATATTCGAAAAAAAATGAAAATGGTGAATATATTTTTGGAAAAAAACCTCAAAAATTAGCACCCCTAAATTTTTCCTTGTAACTACAACCCAAGTTCTTGGTGGTTTCTACTTCCTTAGCTTGGGATATAGGGTCATTAGAGAAGAATAGAGAAGAAGAAGGCTTACTTGAGCGTACTTGGTGGAACCCTTTAATAGGGAAATTTAATTGTCTACTGAAGGCAAAGTTGTTTATGTGGTTGGCTCTAACAAGACAAGTACTAGTTTGAGATAATATAATCAGAAAACTTAGATGTGGTCTAGGCATATGCCCTCTTTGAAAAGAAAACAGTGACAATATTAATCATCTTTTCATCTAATGTCCATACATGATCAGTATGTGAGATTATGCCTCTCAAGTAAAGGGTACTCAATTTATTTGGAATGGACTAGGGCTCCAGGAAGCCTTACAAGCATGGATGAAAAATGTGGCTTACACAGATTTTTAGACTTTACCAGTTCTAATGATTTGGGGGGCTTGGATTGCTAGGAAGAAGGAAATCTTTAAAGAAATCACTATTGCACTAGAGGTATATGCCTCAAAAAGTGGCCGTCCTTGATAATTTTCCACAAGATAAGGGACCTCCAAAACATAGAAGGATAATAAAAAATATTATTGACAGATATGGAAGTCGGTCTTATTTTGATGGAGCGTCACAAGGTGAGCCAAGTATGGGAGGAGTTGGGGGTGTCCTATACATATCAGATTCACATTGGTTTAAGTTTTCTGCAAGTCTTGGTAGGAGCACTAATAGTCATGTTGAGATGATGACTCTCAAATTAGTAATGCATTTAACTCTATCAAAAGGGGTTCAAAAGTTGTAGGTATTCGGGGATTCAATGTTAGTTATAGATTGGTTGAGGATGAAGAGACTTCCTAAAAACATAATGTTGAAGCCTCTATATGAAGAACTACCAAGAATGGAAAGCATATTTCAGGATATCAACTTCCAACACATTTATAGAGGAAGAAACATCACGGTATATCAACTATTAAAGACGAGTCTCTAGGAGAGTGATGGCTCATGACATCTATGGGAAATGACTAATGACACAATTACAAAAAACGATCCATGTTGACACCCTAGATAAGTAAATATGCTGCAACAAGAAAATTCTAGTGGTGGTGGACAATATACATAGATTTCATACTTGCTATATATCAAAATGATGTGATATCTTGAATTTTTTTATGTTTTGCTACTTATAGCAGTTTATCTAGTATAGTGATATTTATGTATTTTGTATGTATTTTGTATGGGGATCTTGTACACATACAAGAAATTTATGTATCTACCTACTTGACCCTTGACCCATGAACAATGTAGTTCATTTATAAATATAATGAATTGAAACTTCTTTTGTTGAAAAAAAAAGACTACGGACCAAGTTTAATATGTATCCCTTCAATTTTACCAAAATATTTTATAAATAATGAAATCTAATTTAAATATAGTCAAACATATAATTGAAGGAGATTAAATTAACAATTTTTTGGCTTTTTCTTCAGTTTTTGGTTGGAATATGGTGAATTTTTTTCTTAAATTCAAATATTTCTACCACTCAACTAGTTTTTTTTAATGCAGAATTAGATTTAGCCTTCTCAAAAACCCCATAGATACTTAATTTATGCAAGTTTGACAGCTATTATCTAGAATTCCCAAAATTTATTATTAAATTTAATGAAAAATAGTTTTTTAAACGATAGAAAAAATAGCATGTTTAGACTACACTCATATAATAATATGTTCAAATTGTTTGTATTTGTGCATTTAGATTTATTCGATAATTATTTTATAAAATGTTCATATATCAAAAAGTCTTCTTCTAATTTGTTATAAATCAATAAACTGTTAACAGTTGCACTGTTTTCCAAATTGAAGTTGAAGTTATCAAATAAATATAGTCAACGAGCTGGAAAACGAAGAAAAAACAATAAACTATTTACATGGCACTGTTCCCCAATTTGAAGTTGTTGAGTAAAAGTAATAAACTATTAACATAGCACTGTTCCCCAATTTGAAGTTATCGAGTAAAAGATAGATAACTAAACTGAGAAAATATAGTAATCCGAGCACATTTCCAGACAGTCAGGAGATGTATCAACATATTTACTGGGTAACTAAACAATGTTTTAATGCTTTCGAATGCTCTATTCCTGACATGTCATTTTTCTGTTTTTATTAAATGCATTCCATGACAAACAGGTACCGTCAAATACTACTATTTTGGTTAGTGCATTTCCATTAAATACAAATATATTAAATTCTCTACTCACTACAATTCTACATAAATGTTATGTCGAATTGTAGTGACAAGAGAATTTAATATATTTGTATTTAAAGTAGTGAAGTGTATTTATAGTTTAAATAGATGTGTCATCTTTAATAAATTAATAATAAGTTAAATTAACAATTGTGAAAAAAGAAATTTAAAATAATAATATGTAAAAAAAGAAATTTAAAATAATAATAATCATAATAATAAAGACAAAAACAAATTAAAATAAATGTTGTTTATCTTAATTTCATGTATGAGGTTAAAGTAGAGTGTTTGAGGAAAACTTTTTTTTTTTTTAATAAAAACATCATTTTTGTTCATAAAATAAAACCTTAAATTACTTTTACTTGGCTAAAAGTTCCATCTATCATAAACATTTTCTCAGGAAATGAGATCTTTTATGAATAATCATAAATTTGTATATAAATTTTTAATCCTCTAAATATTTAATAAATTCAAAATTAAAAAAAAAATATTTATGGTAAACTATTACTTTTCTATCACAATTCAAGGCTATGACTAAGCACTTAGTTGAGGAGTATTTAATATTCTACAAATTGGGATGTGCATAGTTGCAAAGCATTTAATCCTTTACAACTTAGGGTGAATTTAGTTTAGGGTGTGCAGAGTTCCAAGATGCACACCCCAAGTTGTAGGGTGTTTAGTAAATCACCTATCACTGTAATTCAATCCAGGATTAACAATGTACATTCAAGTTATAGAACATTAAATACTTTAAAGTGGGATGTTTAGTGATTACCTCAATTAACTATGCACACCCCAAACTATAAAAGTATTAAATGCTTTGCAGCATAATGCTTAGTAATCACATCAATCCAACCCAGGATGGGTACACACCCCAAGTTCTTTATCTTAGTTTCATGTATGGGTTAAAGTAGAGTGTCTGAGGAAAGCACGTAACCCCTAGCCTTATTGATAGACTCAATGAGATATTTGCTCAAACAACATTTTTGTTTTTAAAGTAAGACCTAACCATTTTCATGCAATCTTTTCTCAACAACCATAAAGGTATACATATATTTTTAATCCTCTAAATACTTAATAAATTCAAAGTTTTAAAAGAAATTTGTATTATTTATAGTAAACCACAATCAGCACATTGCTCTGAAGCATTTGATGCTCTACAACTTGGGGTGTGCATAGTTGCGAAGCATTTAATGCTCTACAACTTGGGGTGTGCACGCTTGGATGACTAAGCAGCCCACTGCAAAGCATTTAATGCTCTACAACTTGGGGTGTGCACTATTGCAAGCATTTAATGTTCTACAACTTGTGGTGTACACCATTGATTTAATGCTCTACAACTTGGAGTGTGCACTATTGGATCACTAAGCATGCCACTGCAAAGCATTTAATGCTCTACAACTTGGGGTGTGCATTGTTGCAAGTATTCAGTGCTCTACAATTTGGGGTGTGCACCATTGATCCAATGATGCACACTCCAAGCTGTAAATGCTCTAAAGCCAGGTGCTTAGTGATCACCTTAGTTCAACCCAAGGAGCCCGAGTGCTTAGTGATCACCTAAATTCAAACCAGGATCAACAATGCACACCTCAAGTTGTAGAACATTAAATACTTTGAAGTAAGATGCTTAGTGATCACCTCTATCAACTGTGCACACCCCAAACTATAAAGCATTAAATGCTTTGCAGCATAATGCTTAATAATCACATCAATCCAACCTAGGATGTGTGAACACTCCCACTTGTAGAACATTTAATGCTCTTATGGATCCTTAGTGATGGAGAAATATACCCGACAACCAAATCGCCCCGATTCGCCAGAATCTAGGAATAATTATAGAAAGTACAATTTCAATTGTTCAAATTGTGATTTCCATTATTTAGGTAGTTTCAAATTTTGGCATTTAATCTAGAAAATATAATTATAATTACTGAAATTGCAAAATAGACACAAATTGCAATTTTCAAACACTATTTTGAATCTAAAAAAAAAACCATAGCATTTTGGTTGTTGTTTATCCCACTCAATGATCAAAATGCCAACGTTCTAGCTAGAGAATCAAGGTCTGGCCAGAAATACAATCATTACAATAAGAGTTCAACAAGAGCACACTTACAAGAATTGAATCTGGGTAGGCAGGGCAACAATCATTCCTCCCAACCACCCAAACTACAACCAAATGAAAAAACTAGCCCTACACTTAGTAATAGTACTCGGTGGAGTTGAGAAGACAGCTTTTGCGCAAGTTAAAATATTAAATGTGTATTTATTTCTTCTGAATTATCATAACTTATAAGCACCTCGACTAGACCTCCAATTCATTGACCTGGTTCGATTGAAAAGGCAAGATTAACAAAATAATATATTGCATTCATTTTGTCTTATAGTACCTTGTCGGCAAGAGTTAGAGATGCCCGCGATAGCAGTAATTTTACCTCGACTACGATGTCTTTTAGTACTTGTTCACGAGTCTCGAAGCCTGACTGTCACGAGAGAAGTAGCTCACTCACATGCTTCTCGGCCATTAAAATTATAAAAAGGTAGATTCCCTTTTAGTGGAGGGAGCCTGGTTCCGCCCAGTAAGCGATAGGAATCCCATGGATTGTTTGGTTGAATGAGAATGCATGTCTGTTGGTAGCTTTTTATGACCTAACAAATTCTCTTTCAGGTGATAAGTCTCGAGTTCATTAGAATTACTGGGTAGGTTGCTGGAGTGCCATGGCATCGAAGAAGTATCAGCTCTTGTTGGCCTTCATATCAGTTACCCTGGTTCTGCAGGCTGCTTTGGTTGTGGGATCGAATCCTCCGAAGGACAAGCATTGCAAGGCAGATAAACCAGGTGATGATGGATACCTTTCACATTGCTCAGGGACAATCAAGTGCCCAGAATCATGCCCGGATTGCCATCTTTCTTGCAAGTTCTGTGGAATGGCCCACTGTCGTAAGTCTTATTCTTTCTGCATTATGTTTTCTTTATTTTAAACTCTCTCTCAAGTAAGGGTAGAAGCAATCGATAGAACTGATCAAGATCTGAATAGTTTACTTCACTGTGGCTTCATGTGTGTTGGGTTGTGGTTTAGTGGTTAGTATAGGAGGTTTTTAAGTTCAAAACTGTGTTCACAGGTTATGGCTTAAAAGAAATTGGGTTGTGGTGTAATGATTGGGATATGGGTTTAACAGTTTAATTTCGATTTTTATATTCATAGGTGTTTATATTTTACAATTTGGGTTGGAGGAGGAAGAGTCATTTTTGTAGATTGTAGGAATTTGTAGATTGTAGGAAGATGAGATAAGTCTATTATCAAAAAGATTTATTTTAGGGTGACCCAAGTTGAGCAGTTAAGTAGTCGTGCTAGTAAGTAAAATATCACAATAGAATACTTTGTCCAGATTCTTACATCTATTCTATTCTAACAGTAGAATACGTTGTCCAGATTCTTGCATCTCTTCTATTCTAACCTAATTCACAGATTTAATTCAGGGTTCCTTTTTCTGCTTTGCCTTTCTATTCTATCCCAAATCACAGATTTAATCTAGGTTTGCTCTGTCTGTGTTAATGTAGCAAAATGTGACAGGGTGGGATCATCTCTTCTATTCTGACCTAATTCACAGATTTCATTCAGGTTTCCTTTGTCTGCTTTGCCTTTCTATTCTATCCTAAATTACAGATTTAATCTAGGTTTTCTTTGTCTGTGTTAATGTAGCAAAATGTGACAGAGTGGGATCAGTATGCCAAGATCCACGCTTCATAGGAGGAGATGGCCAGATGTTCTACTTTCATGGCTACAAAGACTCTGATTTCTGTCTTGTTTCAGACAAGGGGCTTCACATAAACGCTCATTTCATTGGCAAGAGGACTGCAAACAGGACCAGAGACTTTACATGGGTCCAGGCTCTGGGAATCCTGTTTGATACACACAAGTTCTATGTGGGATCAAAGAGAGTTGGCAAGTGGGACTCTTCTGTGGATCAATTCGTCCTGTACTTTGATGGGTATTCTATTTCTCTACCCCTAGGGGAAGGCTCCAAATGGGTTTCACCTAACAGAGAACTCAGTATTGTTAGAGTTGAGAATGCAAACTATCTCAATGTAGAGATCACAGGCATTCTCAACTCATCAATAGGGATTGTGCCTGTAACCAAAGAAGACTCCAGAGTTCACAAGTATGAAATCACAGGTGCAGATTGCTTTGCCCACCTTGAGCTCAATTTTGATTTTTTCAAGCTCACAGACTCAGTTTCAGGTGTTCTGGGCCAATCCTATGCACCTAGTTTTATAAATCCGGTGAAGAAGGGTGTGCCAATGCCTGTGATGGGTGGAGAGAAAAAATTCATGGCTTCTTCTATCTTTACACCTGATTGTGAAGCTGGCCAGTTTATGGCTATCCATCACTCTTCCATTGTAGGCACTGGGCTTGGAAGGAACCCAAAGAAGCTGGGAATGCCTTCAGCAGTTTGTGGTTCTAATGGGGATGCAGGATCTGGATTTGTTTGCAAGAGGTGATATCGGCATGACAGAACAACCATCGTTCCATCTGTAAGGTCTCTGTGAAGCATTCACATGTGAACTTGGAATAAGTGTATTGTTGCTTTGCGGGCTTCTCTGTGTATTAAAATCCATGTACTAAGACAAGACATTTTCAGATCTGAAGGGCTATGTTTAACTTTACTGGTTTTTATTTTTTTTTAAATAAGCATCTAGTCAAATTGCATGAAATGGGTATTTTCCTTCTCATTACATTCTAGCTGAAACTAATTTTCCTTTTTACATTGCGTCGAGATGAATTTTAAAATTCGTTTTGCTTTTTGCATCACCTGTTATAGAGGGAAATGTGTAGGTTATGACAAGGATTATAAGTATTACTGATATGGAAATGTTAAAATTAGTTTTTCTTTTTACACAGAAGGAAATGTGTAGGTTATGACAAGAATTATGGTAAATAAAAATGTTATATAATTAGCGATATGGAAGTTAATTTAGGTCTAAGAGAGTTCAAGGGAGTTATATCATCCTATTAGTATATCTATTTGGTTTAATTGAAATTTAATAATGATTCATTTAAATAATTTAAATATAGGTGAAGATTCTTCACTTCACTTCATATACTAACTGTAATATAAATTTTAATATGAAGTAGTTTAAAGAAGTTATAAATAAAGTTCTTTTAACGAGAAGTTAATGAAAATTTTCAATAACAAACCATTTGGAGTTTGATTTGTTTGTTAGAAGGCTATAGCAATAACCCTCCATCAAGGTTTAATTATCCTTGAAAGTGTTGTATATTTAGATTTGTGAAATAGAGAGGTTGTCATTCCCATGAAGTTGGATCATGCATGGCTTAGCAATATCATACTGTGTGACACCACCTCCCACTTATTCATAAATACTTTTAGGTCAATAGGAATTAAACATGGCTTAGTCATACAATGTAACATCGCATCCCACTTCTTGATAGATGGTGGATGCTCCATATTTAAGTTGAGAGGAAGCATCTTGATAATTCCACATTGTCAAGTGATATCCATCTTGTTATTACAATTGTTACTAACTTTTATTGTGGTATTGATTGTTATTCTTCATGACTTATTCATTTCAATTTCATTTTTAGGGAATTGTTGCTCTAAGCATAAGCATAGCTCATAACTTAGGCAAGATTGAGAAACCTTTAGAAATTCTCTTGAATTTATGCAATGGTGCCAAGGCAAGAGCATGGAAACCTTGCATATGAGCATGTCATTGCAAACACCATGCTAGGCACACATGTCAACCACCTAAGTTGGACTTTCACATCTCAACACTATGCCAACAAGTGGTGTCATTATGCATACCTTCATTAGACTACCACGAGTAGACAAGCACATGACACCAACAAACCCAATGATAATTGTCTAGAAACACACGCAATCTTGTTCATTATTTATATTTAGAGCAATGAACTCCATTGTATTCCTCCTTGGATCCATAATCATACAAGGCTTTATGTAGTCTCTTAATTGATAATCTTCTTCTTCTTAGCCTATTTACGAGACTAGCCTTGGAATCCTTCAGTAGGTGCTATTGTACATTTTCATGGCTCACCGTGATGTACATGATATCGTATAATGGCAAGTATAAAAGTATACAATACGACATATTGGTATCTTGGTCTTCTAATTTTTCGATTGTTTTCAATTGTATTATAACCTTCATTCAACTCTATATTTCTTTCTACATTGCACACTTCCTCAAAAAGATTAATTTCAAATCCTCAGGTTGGTGGTGTCAAAGCACCAAGAATTGCGTTGTCCACACTTGAGCAAGTGGTAGTTGAGCACTAAGGAATTACACTCTTCACACCGGTAAGTGTTATTAGAGAAACAAAGCTTCTCCACACTTCTATAACCATAATCAAAGCAATCTATTGAGACTAGAAACACAATACATTGTTGGCTGGTTGTGTTGAATGCCCATTTGGACAATCTTAGAGCACTGGAAGCACAAAATTACACCTACATGTCCATAGATTGACCTTCCTACTTATTGTTTTATCAAATGGTGTTCAAGATCAGTACCAACATCGGGGACAATATATGGTTCCATTCAAGAAACATTGGAATAAGCACTACAAAAGAAAAATAAGTAAATGTATAATCAATTTACACAAAGCTTGAATATATTTACACCGATTGTGCACCCTCAATATCTAGAACTAGTTTATTTGGAGGACACAACCTTTTTAATGTTCAAGTTGATATTGATTTTTCATATTTTAAAGGAATATTCACATATGCATAGGTGTTGGATGGTTGGGAGAAGAAGGTGGAGTCATTTTTTGGTGTGAAATAGTGCACTATTGAAGAGAAATAGCTTTTGCAATGTCAATTTTTTTGGCATTTGCAGTTTGTTGGTGGGAATCCCACAAATCAAAATGCAAGATTAGAAACTAATCTATTTTGGCATGGAGTAAATCCATGGATGTTATGCATACTAAATTCTATCACCTAAAACATTAAAACAACCAATATATGAAATGGCAATGGTTGTGCCATCACATAATTAGACCATTCAAGAAAATTAAATATTGGATAGTGTTACCACCCAGTTAGCACAGGATGATTAACAAACAGAAGATGACAAAGATCTAGGGAACCCTTAGTTCCATGATCCAGCTCAAGCACTTTTCTAGTCCTTGTTTTTCTATCTTGTACATCTCTTCTGCCCATGGTCAAAAGATGATGATTGCAAAATGACATGACATCCTATTATATGTGTAAAAGGTCTTGCCCAAATGGGTCACATGTCTTAGTACTAGTCTAGAGTGTCTTTTTCACCTAGACGAATTTAGATCCTAGTGATTGGAGTTTGTTTAGGATTTTTCACTCAATCCTCCAAATCCATGAGTATGTACTAATGCATCTTTCCCTGGATGGTGTCTAAGTCCTTAGTTCTAATGTCATGCATTAGTGTGTCACCATGTTTTTCCTTGTAAATGTGTCTTTTTACATCCGTAGGGGGAGTAAATATGTAATAATGTTGTAATATGTGGTCAAGGGGGTGTCAAACACCTTAATACACTTTGGAAACCCCTTTAAACACACATGTGAAGCCTAATGCACTTTTTATGGGCACTTTTTCATAAATTATGGTACCTGGAGACAATTTACTTGATTTAAGGAAAATGAATATTCTTTTGGGGGCACACTCTCCTAGAGTTGCAGTTCACTGCAAGAGCATTGCATGTCAATTCCATCAAGTGCAGTTGACTCCTCATCTCTCCCCAATTCACTCAAAAGGTTGCACATGAGGACCTACTCAGTGTCAGTTCACCATAGAGGTGGCACATGAAGGCCTACTCAATCCAAGTTTACTCTAGAGTTGATGCATGAGGTCCTATAAAGTCTCAGTCCACTCTAAGAGATGGAATCAAGTCTCCTAGAGTTGGCGCATGGGAGCCTAGTGAGCTCCAATCAATCCCTGGAGATGGCGCACTCCCTCCTACATGCATGAGACATCCAAGGGGGGTGCATTCTCTCCATTCTCACTATAAAAACAAGCATACCCCTTTCATTATGTTGTTGGTTGAAGCTCGGATCTCATTTTGTAGTGTCCCTTTTTAATAATTTGGAAAAAATTGGAAAAATTGCAATTTTTGGTCAAACTCGAACCTTGGACTAGTGAGGACTCAAGTGCTTCCAAATGACTCCTAAGGCTTTCCAATTGGGTCTAAAAGTGTTTGAAGGGTATTAGGACATAAAAATGAACCTAATGGGTGCTTAGACACTATCAAAAGACTTTTGCAACATTCATTTGAATTCAGGAGAAAAATGGGAAATTACTAGTAGTTTCGATGTTCAAACCCCCAAGGGTAGGAGTCACAAATGGCTTCCCAAATGCAGTACGACCCTCCCAACTTTCAGAACAGAGACATGGATGAGTTATATGACTTCAATGGGCACCCAAATGCATCATTAATCAATTCCTAAAGGCTGCTGCAACTTCCATAAAACAAAGATTTGTAAACATGTCATTACATAGGGGGGAATGTGAGAAAAATGCTATAACTTGCTATGAAATTTGAGATAAATGTCCCAAGGAGCTGCATAAGGTATATGAGACTTATTCAGTACATTAATGGCTCTCCAAAAAGCACTTAAAACCACAGAGATTGATTGAAACAATTAGATACCAAACAACTTCAACTCTTACAACAAGATATGTGGGAAAATGGCACCATTCTTACATAGTTTGGCATTTACACATAGTTTCACTTGGATATTCGACCTGAGGTTCATATGAGCATCAAATACAGAGTGTATAAATCACATTACAAATAAATGGCTCCCCTTGGAATTCCCCAAAGAGATCATCATCTCACCATGTGCGCCCTTCCTCCAAGAGCAAGAATATAGAGAGAAAAGTGAGAGAGATGTGGGAACAAGTTGAAGGAGAAATGGTCATGAGCATCCCTGTAGCTTCAACTTGTAAACAAATGTCTTCATACAGATCCAATGAAAGTTCTAAATGGCCTCTCCAATTTCCAATTAGGATGGGAATCTTGCACCCTCGAAATTGGTACTAAGGCAAGAAGGATAAACATCCACCTTGCATGGATAAGCTATGCTCTCCAATTTTTCCAAAATGAGAAATGATCAAAAGTTGTTCTCCTTATTTATTCTTGTCTTTTATTAGCCTCCTAAGACCTCCATGGTTATAATTCCCTCCAAGAGCTTCATCCCAACTCAAATTAGGGAGATATTCCCAAGAGTGCCACTTGTCCAACAATTCCTAGTCTTCCTCTTCCATCCATTCGAATGGGGGGGATCTTGGCTGCCATAACTCCCTTGTGCGCCCTCTTGGAGGATATTTTTATCCCTGGCATGTCATATAGGTCAGATGTCAGCAATCAGGTCTGATCCTTGTCATAAGTGTCATAGAATATTCATCATGGTTGTCATAGAAGCTAGGGAATCTAGCCCAAGTGTCACAATACCTCTAAGATGCCTCTTCCTCTTCCATGGGAGTTACTCTTCCACTCAAATTCGACCCTCATTGAGTCATGCCAAGTATAATTCCCTTCCAACTCCCCCAGGAATGTTAGGCTCCACCTTGGATTCGAATGGGTGAGAGTAGGATGACATGTGGCATGGAGAATCTTGCCTTGTGTGGGTCCCACACCACCTATGCACCCTCATGACCAAGTGCCACCTTATTTTTTTATTAATAATATTTATTTAACCCATTTTAATATATATTTGTCAAGCTAATGTCCATTTGGGGTATTATAGCTCCCTTATTCCAAGTCTAGATGTTTCCACCCCAACCTAGGGAACTAGTAGATTGGTGGAAATTTTCCGTTCATGAGATTTATTTGGATGGGGACATTACACATTTGTAATACTCTTTTGGAGGATAAGCATTGAGCTAATAAAGAAAGGATTTGGAGGCTACATCAGGACCATCTTCCCATATGTGTGGATGTTAAATTTCTCACATGTTTATGAGGTAAATTGTATCATTATGGTTGTTAATTCATTTATCTTATATTAGGCCTTTGAAATAGTATTACTATGCAGTAGGATAAGGTTATTTCTCAAGTGCATGCTTAGTTTAAACCTTATTGTAATTTGCTTGTAAGAGACTGATTTTAGTATTATTACCTTCAATCGGATTTTACTATATTCAATATATTTCTTGTGGGTTGCACCATTAAGAGGATTGAAGAGGAGATTTGATCTCCTTTATAGACTATTTGTGTTTGCAGGATTAGTTACTCACCGATAGGATTGAAGTTAGCATAGTGCAACTTCCTTTCTTCGGTGACCCTTTCAAACAGGGCCCTCTTAGCTGGTCATGTTGACTCCATTCCATTCTTCTTGGCACCTCTACCTCTCTATTTCCAACTCATCCATTATTGAAAATCAAATTTTATTTCTTAATTTATGCAAGGAATCTATGTTTACAACAACAACAAACCCTAAGTAGATTGGTTTGCATGCTTAGATCTATTTTTTAAATCATCGAATAACTTGAGATAGATCATCTAAATAACAATATTTTGCATGCATGTCTTATGTTTAGCCTTGCATGTTTAGATCTGCTTGTTTTCACACCATAAAACTACCTTAACACTTGTGTCTTTTGAGCTTACATGTGGCATACTTCAATAGGGAATCCAAGTACAAGCACATGGATATCTTCTTGTTGTCCTAATAGACTTCAAAACAACCCCTAAAAGATAATTTATTTGTTGTTTTTTAGGCCTAGTTTCATTTATTTGTTTATCTAACTTGTTGCATTTTTTGTAGGACAAATAACCATGGGTTTTTCAAGGACTGTGGGCATCTAGGTGGCAGTCTATGCATGACTATTTTTTGTTGTTTTGCAGCCTCTTTTGCGCAGGTTTGGACAATCCCAAGGCATCCCTCAAGAATCAACATTGTACCTTCAAGGTTGGTAGTCAATTGGTACACCTACCAGGCAAATATTATACCGTGTACTGCTCACTTTCTATCATTTGGTAAGGCTCGAATGTTGGCTATTATAAACCAGCAGTAAGCATTTCTTAAAAGCTATCCCATTTATTTATAAAAGTCTCAAAAGAGGGGTCCAAGCCATTGTACCCCTACCCCCTAACTAGTTCTTTCTTTAAATAGTTAGCTCGCATTTATTTGGCGTTTAAAAAAAAAGAACTTTAAAGATTATGCATTGCAAGTAGTATATAGGTCATGTGTGATTCGCTTAAAGGCAATGATATTCATTTTTATATGGTGTGTCTTGCTTTGCGCACTAATAGATTAGATTTACATTTAAGTTGCATTTATTAAGTCGCAAAGTTTGTTTTGAAACAAATCATTCTTAGATTCTTTTATTAGGGACCATCCTCCTTGGCTTTGTTTAGGAGTTGGCCTAAACGAAGGATCCAAGTGTCAGGTGATAGTTCACTCGACTTGGGGTTTGCACCCAAGGCTGCGCCCAGTGAGTTGAAGTTTTTTCTCATGTTTCCCAGGTGTGGATTAGGAGGAAACATCTTTTGGCGTCGTTTCCATGGATAAGATATTTATCATCTCGGAAGTAACTATCATCGTCATTGTCAGGGATAAAATATTTATCATCTCGGAAGTAATGACCATTGTTTTTCTTGTATTTTTTCTTTTTGATTGATGAAAATGCATGTCAAAGTATATTCTTAAAATTTTCCAAGGATTTATTGTATGTGGAGGTGAGCACATGCAACAATTTAAAAGCTCATCTTGGTGACTCCATTGGTTAGTTGTTATGAGGTATATCATGGTTTATTTTCCAAAACCATCATTTTGAAAATCTTGAAGTGGAATGGAAAATGAGGATGATGGTGTTTAACTTCAAAATTTCCATCCTCGTATTGATTTTTCAAGCATCCTTGGATTTTCAAATGAGGCCTATGATCCATATATATTGTTCGATTACACTCTATCATTCTAGGGGTATAATGATTCGGCAATGCTACACATTACATCCTTCGTCAAGAATACAGTTGACTTTGATATTATTCATGAGGATGATTTGATGTGAGTAATTATTTGTACTTTGGAGTATGATGTGTTAGAATGATTTGATGGTTTGGGTAGCAAGAAAAATTCTCCATCAATGGCATGATGAAGAAAAGGGAAAGATTGAAAAGATCATTGAAGATGCCATTGCACTCCTACCTAGTAGAGTGCACCATGACTCAAAGGGGGAATCTCCTAAAGATGCAAACACATAAGTCCATAATGAAGCTAATGAAGAAATACATGAAGCCTCTGTTGAAGATATTATTGAGGAAACTCCTCAAATTCCCATTAAGGTACATATTGATAACTTGGTTGACGAAGACATTGATACATGTCCTCATGATGATCACTGATCAGGGCTTTGTAATATATTATGCTTCTCACATTTCTAAAGATACACCTTTTGAAGATGATAGAATTGAGAATCTCTTCACTTGTAATGAAATTGATGATGATCGTGGACATGATATTAGTGATGATCCTTTTCACCATTTGGATTATGGTTTGAGTGAGGACTATTGGAGACTTTCTAGTGATTCCATCATGATTCTTCTCATGATGAAATTACAGATTTTGAAGACCTTGGGCAGCCTATCGATAATGAGACTTTTCACAGCCATTTTCTTCCATGTTGATATGACCATGTTTTGGAACAACACTTAGAAGAATATTTACATACATATGATCTAGGGCCAAAGTTCATTTCTACAATCAAGAATCCTTCTCAACCCTCATCCTCATGCTCAATTGAAGACTTTGTAATTTTGGAGGAGCCTAAATTTTTTCTCTTGAGGGTATTATTGGTGATTTTGTAGGTCATTGTTGCCTGCTTCATAATGAAGATCCTATTGTATCTCCGCATAATGAATATGTGTCCACTTCATCCTCTCAAACAGAAAAAAAAGGGGTGTTAGATATGGTTATCACCAAATATGATGAAGACAACAACAACAAAGAGAATGAGGATTTTCATTGCAAATTTTGAGAACCTTTTAATCCCTTGTTGCTTGGTAATACCTTGGATGAAGTTGCATGCTTGGAAGATGGACTGTCACGTTAGCCTTGTTCAAGAATGGATAGAGCAAGCATGTGGACATACATACTATTCTTATCATGGTTTTGGCACCCTTGTATATGCTCATGATTTCATACTTTCTTCCACTCATCACGTCATGCATTTTTTTACTCATATTTACTTAATGATGAGCCTATCCTTGTTTTTTATGGTAACCAAATACAAGGAAAGATTATGTGGCATTGATAAAATGAGCATTTGATTACATTGTCTTTATGATTTCACTTAGTGATTGTTCCATCTCATGTAGTAGAATAGTGTAGGATGAATAGGCTCTTTAGCGTGAACACTAGGATTGTTATTTTCATTTTTCTTATATGCATTTGATATTTTTATTGATGGTATTCAAATGATTTCATGTACTACTTATGTTTTCATGGGGAGATGGTCGATTTGGAAAATCACATGTTGAAGATTCTAGAGTCCTTGCATGCTTTTCAAAGATCAAGCATTCATCCCCATATCGATCCAGTTGTTAATTCCCAGTTAGCACAAGATTATTAGCAAACAGAAGATGACAAAGACCTAGCGAACCCTCAGTTCCATGATTCAACTCATGCACTCTTCTAGTCCTTGTTTTTTTATCTTGTACATCTCTTTTGCCAATGGAAAAACATGATGATTGTAAAATGACATGACATCCTATTATATGTGTAAAAGGTCTAGCCCAAATGGGTCACTTGTCTTAGTACTTCTATGGAGTGTTTTTTTCACCAAGACGAACTTAGATCCTAATGATTGAAGTTTGTCTAGGTTTTTTCATTCAATCCTCCAAATCCATGAGTATATACTAACGCATATGCCTAGGAAGCTTGTTATATGTCTTCACCTCATCTCTCTATTTTCTTTTATCAATTTCCTCTTGATCTTGTCTAGGATTCATTTTTTCTAAAGCGGTCATGTTTCCTTCAACATCTATTGCATCATATTGCATGATGAGTAAGGTTGTTGGCATTCTTTCCCTAAGCATCATTACAAGGTTTGAATCAAAAGCCCCAGCATAGGTGACCTTTGATGCTGCTTGAGATAGTTTGATGTCCACACGAATCTTGTTGTATAATTTGTTAAATATTCTATTAAAATCCACAACATGTTCTATATCTATTTTATTTAAAGAAGCAAACTCAGTCAGATAATGGGTGAAATAATGAAGATGGGTGTCTATTTTGGGGGGTCTCGTGAGAAAATAATTCTGGTTTTTTCATGTTTTTCAACTTCGGGCGAACAAAAGTGATATTTTTGTTTAAAATTTCACTTTGCAGTAAAAAGAAAACTTTTAGAGAATTATGTTAGCTTTCTATTCATAATTTTTTCAATTTTTTTTATTGAGATTTGATATGTCGATTTCGCAAATGTTTGACAGTGTGTTCTTATAAAATGAAAAGACTACAAAATAGTTATGATTTGTTGCACCACTAAAATCGTTGTTAGACTTGTTTTTTGCAAAAACAAAAAATGCTACGACAATCTACACACAATGTACTAGTGCCTGACTCTAAGTTTGTAACCAATGGATCTATATACTAATTATTATATTTTTGTAAAGTCGATCAATGGGGAAACTCAGTTGATTTTCAATATCTTTTTTGTTGCGCCACTTTTATCTCAATCGGCTCTAAAAATTAAAAAATCTACGAACACCCTTTTGAAGTAAACACGCCAATTAAGATTCCCACATTTTTTTCAATTTTTTTGGTGGTGTATTTTTAAAGTTATGGATTTTTCTTTTCACCGTTTTTTTAAAGAGATGAATCCAAACTCGACACATGTTACGAAAATAAAACATAAAAAATATCAATTCTTATTTATATACTACAAAATCTATACCCACGTAAAGTAGATTCAATGATGAACCTAATAGTATCAAGTCTGACATTCGTTTTGTTGTGTAAGAGGTGGTTTTTCCCTTCCGAAAATGGAGAAACCTGAAAATTCTGCAGAATTGTGAAGCTTCCATGTTTCAGAGATTATTCGGCCGAATAATTGTTTAGACGAATAATTATTCGCCCGAATAACATTTTTCCATAACGGCACCGTCAATTACAGCAAAGGTTATTCGACCGAATAATGAAACGGAAAAAAAATCTCGTCGACCGAAAAAATAAATAAATTATGTTTTCTATACTTGTATAAATAAACCTAAATTGATTCATTATTTTCGCATGTTTTAATTTCGCATATTTCTTGTCAAACTAATTTTGAAAAGGTTTTCAAAGAAGACATTTTTTGCAAAATGAGGTTTTTACAAGGTATGTTTCTTCTTTTTTTTTCCAAAAGGCACATTGAAGGAGTTTTTTTGTAAGGCATTTTTGTAAAGGAGTTTTTTTTCTAAGGCATATTTGCAAAGAGTTTTTTCAAAATATTTCTTTTCTTAAACATGTTTGCAAAGTGGTTTATGCAAAGAATGTTTCTTTCTAAGGAGGTTCTTTCCAAGGGTTGTATTTAAAGAGTGTTTATTCCAAAGTATTTTTGTAAAAAAAATGTATTTTTCTTTCTTATTTCTTTGAAAGGGATTTTTTCAAAGAGTTGTTTCGGAAAGGTAATTTACAAATGGTTTTTTTCCAAGATAATTTTGCACTTCTTATTTCTTTGAAAGGGGTTTTTTCAAATAGTTGTTCTGCTAAGGTATTTTGTAAATGGTTTTTTTCCAAAGTAGTTTTACACTTCTTATTTATTTGAAAGGGGTTTTTTCAAATAGTTTTTTTGCTAAGGTATTTTGCAAATGGTTTTTTTCCAAAGTAGTTTTGCACTTCTTATTTCTTTGAAAGGAGTTTTTTCAAAGAGTTGTTTACTCAAAGTATTTTTACAAATAAGTCATTTCTTTACAAGGGTTTTTTCCAAGATATGTTTACAAATAAGTTTTTTTTCAAAGTATTTTTTCCTGGTGGCTTTTTTCCTAAATATTTTTTCAAATAGTTTTTTTTTTTCCAATGGTTTTTACAAAGAAGATTTATTTATAAGGTGTTCTTATTATTTTCCAATGGATAGTTGATTTATTGTCAGGGAGTTTCTTATTTCTTTCAAAGAAGGTTTTTTTCAAAGAAGATTTTTGTTTAAAGAGTTTTTTCAAAGGAAATTTAATTCCAAAGAGATCTTCTTCAAAAGACTCTTACAAGATTTTTATAAGGTGAAGTAAATTTCAATTCATGTTTTTATAAATTCCGTAAATGTTTTTAAATCTTAATTTATTTATTTTTACTATAAAGTAATGATTATTTAATTTATTATCTATAGATTAAACAATCATGGGCAATAAGAGAAAACGTAAAAAAAAAGGTGATCGTAAACGTGATGATGATGGTAATAAAGAAAAACAAAAACTTAGATATATTGCCAAAAAACAAAGGGTTGCCGAAACGGAAGAGAGAATTATTGAAGATATAAATACATATTTATATGATAATGTTGAGGAAATGGAAATTGAAAATAGAGTACAAGAAGAACAAATTGAAGTTGAAGAGACCATTGTAGAAGATGTAAATAGTGATTTACATGCTAATGTCGATGAAGTCAATATTGAATATCAAGTTCAAGATCCAGAAATTGGATCTGGTATGTATATATCATATATTTTCTAAATTCATTTTTTTATAATAAATTTTATTTTTGGATATATGTTAAATTAAATTTAACTTGATGTATAGGTACTTTCACCATTGATGATGAAATGTTAGAAGACATTGATTGCGACAAATATGGAGAAAAACTACCAATACATGTTGCACGATATCGTGCTACAAAATTTTATGATGAAGTTCTCAAGGATTACTCAATAGCAGGACAAGCACAAATTTTGAGATGTTTATTAGTGTCCAAGAAGTTAGAAGGTGCTACATCATTATTGGGTATTCACAAGGCGACAAAAGAGTCGAAATTGAAACAAAATGTGATGGAAAATATAGGTGATGCAATAAAAAATTTTGGAAAATCTAGGAAAAAAGATATCAGTGCTGCACGTAAAGCAATTCATACAACAATTCTTTCAGCTAGTACTAAACAAAAGCATTTGACAACAGAACTAGAAAAAACAGTTGGAACATCAAGAAAGACATTATACAAACATAGCAAATTCAGAATGCAAATAGATGAAAATAATGAACTTGCTTGCTGGGCAATTATTTGTAAACAACCTTACAAAGATAGATTGGGAGCAAGTGTTAAAGATATTGTACGAGAATATTGGTTGGAACATGCTCAAATTTCACCAAATTCAAGAGATGTGATACACAAAAGAATATCACGAAATGTATATGAAAGCCAACCGAAACATATAATAGACATGACACAAATACAATTGTTCAATAAATTCAAGGAAGATCATTGTGGAATTAATATATCAATCACTACATTTGTGCAACAAAAACCATGGTATGTTAGACCTATTACTATACGTGATACATGTTGTTGCTGTTATCATGTGCAATTTCAGTTATATTATGACACGTTTCTTGAATTTGGTAAAATGTTTTGGTCAAATTCACCACCTCCGCCCACAATACGTGAATTCATATATCAAATTTTATGTGAGAGAAATCACGATGAAGTATTTTATTCAAAGAAATGTGTCAATGGAAAACATTGTCATCATTGTGGAAATCTGGTGCTATTCCATAATAAATATCCTATCGATAATGATCAATTGTTGTCAAATGTAAATGTTGATTGGAGGAGATACGAATACATCAATTATAGTACAAGTTCTAGTGATTCACATTCCAAAAGAATTGATTTGCTAGAAGACAAGATATGCGTGACAGATTTTCTCAAAAAATTTGAAAGCAAAATTTATAAATACACCCAGCATTCACATAGAGCACGATGGCAAGATCTTCAATTCAAACAGTCTCGTGAAATTTTTCCACTCGAAACAATTTTGTCCGTGGTTGATTTTGCTGAAAACTATACATTTGCTGCACAAAAAGAGATACAAAGTGAATACTATCACTCTGACCAAGTTTCGATATTTGTCTATGTTGTATATAGACATTCTCAACAGGATGTTGATGGCATTGAAAGCACATGTGACAATCGAGATGTGATTAAAGAATATCACTTCTATATCAGCGATGATCGTACACACAATACACATTTTGTTCAACATTGTATAGAAAATATTTTCTATGATTCATTGAAAAAACGTGAAGTTAAATTCAAGGAACATTGGATATGGTCTGATGGATGTGCGGGTCAATTTAAATCTTCATGATCATTTTTTTTGTTATGTCGACTTCATAAAGCGTTAAACATTAAACATCGCTGGAATTTCTTTGAAACTGGACATGGAAAAGGTGAACATGATGGTGCAGGAACATGCGTAAAAAGAGCACTTCAAAGATGGCAAATGAACTATTCTTCTGCATGGTTTCATTTTGCTGCAAAGGTTTTCCAATGGTGTCAATTAAATCTAAGCCATGATTATAATCAATAATCAAAAGATGTGCGCAGGTATGTACACTAATTTATATTATTTCTTGAAATTTAAAAAAATGTACACTAGCATTTAATTACATGTACACTAACATTAAAAGTTGTTCTTTGAAAGTGATTCATCATTTATTGTGTAGATTTTTTTGGCTTGTTGGGGTCCAAGATATAAATAAATCAATACCATTTGACGCTAGCACCATACATGGGACTAGAGATCTTCACTCTATTCAAACAAAATCATTCAAAAACATGTTTGCATTTGATAGTAGAAAGCAATCATGCTTTTGTCATATTTGCACTGAAAATGTTGAATCTACAAAAGTTTGTGAAAACATAACAAACAACTACGTAAAAGCTTGGAAACACACAGAGATTAATCCAAAAGGAAAAATGCCACTGGCAAGTGTAGAAGAATTAGAATCAGAAGAAATAGCAATATCATCTGATAGCGATAGAATTTCAGATCTTGTTAGAGAAGGTAATGAACTTACTTGACTTTTAAGTTAGTTGTTTATTCTTGTCCATCGCCATAAGTATAGTCAATTTAATTGATTTAAAAATGCTAACATCAATTGTAATTTGCGCAGGAGATGTTTTCGCTGTGATTGCACCTTTAGACAACAACGAAAATGTGAAATATTATTTGATGCGATGCACTAAAGGAAAAATGAAGTTATTGGAGGACTACAATGACAACGGATTTACATACGAGAAAGGATCCATCATTTTAAAAGGCTATTTTTTTTCAGCAGACGCATATGACTAAAAATTATGTCTACTTTCAAGATTATGAGCCCGATGTTATATGTTGTCAGTATAGTCATTTAGTATGTGCATCTCGAATAAGGTTGGTACAAGTTCCATAAAAAAAACAGTTAAAAACCAAAAAATGGAAACTATCCATATGTGACCATGAACGGATAATTGAGGATGGCATTCCATTGTGATGTTTTTAACTATTTATCAAAAATGAATTGATCTATTTTTTTTCCATGTCAATTGTTGTGTACAATATATTTTTTGTCCATGTGTCACAACTGTTGTGTACAATATATTTTTCATTGAATTTTTATGAATATTATATTGAATGACAACTAGCATAAGAGTTTAAATGGTTGTATTTTAACATGCTTAAAAATGAATTCAAAAATTATTTGGTAATTCAAAAGTACTTTTTTCGGGTCTCCATATGTCTATTAGATCACTTAAGGGATGAGATAACAGATGTGGCTATCCCCACACTCCGCCCCGAATTTTTACTTTTGATTGATTGATGCCAATGAAAAATCACCAAAAAACTTACTAAATTTTGTATTCTTTTTATCCATTGAACATGTTTCTCTAATGTACTTCACCATAAATATGATCTGGATGAGTTTTTTAAAACAAGTTGTTAATCTATACAGTTTTTAAATAAATGATTGTTGCACAAAAATAATATATCTCTCACATGTAAGTTCACATAACTAAAATCATGGCAAATGGAGATAACGATCATTTGATTTTTAATCACAAACGAGAATTCCTGGACTGTGAAGATTATGCTAAATTAGAGCAATGATTATTTACAACAAATCGATAAAAATTCATCGAATTGTTGTCTAAAATTCATTGCTCTAACTAAGCATAAACTTCACAATCCGAAAATCCTCACTTGTGATTAAAAAACAAAAAATCATTTATCCCAATTTGCCATGATTTCAGCAACATTTAGAAATTCACGAACTACAAAGTACCTGCACAATGAACATATGAAAAACATTAGTTAAAATTTGAAATTTACATATGCAACATCATATCGAACAATGAACATATGAAAAACATTAGTTAAAATTTAAAATTTACATATGCAACATCATATCGATCAAACGACCAAAAGATTGAAACTTGTATCAAACAATTCATAGATTTTCATTCATAACATTAGGATATTGAACCTATTAAAACTTCATATTTCTATCAAAAATTCCTATCATTCCTAACATTCATTCATTCTTAAATATTCATATCAGGTACAACATTCTTAAACTTCCTAAAACTTTGATAACAAATTCATTTATTAACATTTTCAACGTTGGTAACATCCATTTCTTAACATTTTAAACCTTCATTCTTATGATTCAACACTTTCTCAACATTCATTTTTTCCATAACATTCATTCTCAACATAACAAATTGAACATTTTTAACAAATTCAACATTTTCTAACTTTAAATTGCACCTATCAAATGTTTCAAACATTCATTCTTAACATTTTAAACATTTTTGACACCTCTCATTCATTTTTTTCCCAACATTCATTCTTACCATAACATCCATTCTCAACATTCAACATTTCCTAACTTTAGATTAACATTTTAAACATTCCTGACATCTCCCATTCATTCTTTCCCAACATTAATTCTTCCATAACATTGATTCTCAGCATTCAACATTTCCTAACTTTAGATTGCACCTATCAAAAGTTCCAAACATTCATTCTTAACATTTTAAACATTCATGCAAAACATATTCTAAACATTTTACCAAATGACAAATAATTAACATGTACTCATATATAATCCAAAAAAAAAGTTCATGAACATGTGAGTTCAATGTACATATATGTATAATAAAAAAATAAATACCCTTGATGTCCAAAACAACTACAATATATATATATATCAACAAAAACAAAAAAGTTTGAACCACTATCCATCTGGACCAATATCTTTCCACTAGGACCTTCCCTTGGACTCAACTCGGCTTACAACATGTATAAAAACAAATTATGAATATCATAAATTATTTAAACAATTTTAAACTAAATTCAAGATATTAAAATATTAAACTTATATATGAAAGAACAATTCAATTATTAAAAAAATCGTACATCAAATTCTCTGAATGCATGTCCACCACTTTCTTCCACCGGAGTCTTCCCTTTGGCTCCAAAGGATCTAAGAGAGCCAAGCTGCAACATGTACAAAAGTAATTTATGAATCCTAAAGTATTAAAACAATTTTAAAATAAATCCAAAAAATATAAAATATTAAACTTATATCAGAGATCAATTCAAGTTAAACAAAATTACCTCGGTGTCAATATCCACATTCATCAAAGAACCTACATCTTCACCCTAAAATTTAAATTTTGTTAATGAATAAAACATAGTAGAAACAAAAAATAAATTAAGCAATTAACTTAAAACCAAAACAAGAAAATTAAAATCATTAGCTTACAAGAGATGGTAAATCATCTAAAAAGTTCGATTCTAAAGAAACTTGCATGGATAAGTCAAATTAACAATAAGATACATTGATATTTATTAAAATTAAAAAAAAAAAGATAAAATATCAAGTTCAAGCATAAATATTATAATAAATATACCTCTCCAAGACACTCTTCATTTTGACTAGTGGGGACTCGAAAATTATGTGCATTTAGCATTCTAGAAAACTGCAAACAAAACACATTTGCTTAATATACTTATTACTATGTAACAAAAAATTCAATTCAAAATGAATAATAAAAGATCAAATAAATTGTCATAGCATAATCAACAAACCTCTCCCATATTCGATGTGTCATTGGATAACACATCTGAAGTTATATCGCGACAAGACTTGGCATAAGCCCTGAGATCGTCGATGTTCAATCCATTTACCTCATCATTCGTCTTGTAAACAAACTTTTGACGAATAGTAGCACGAGCCCTCTCTCGACCCAATCCCACTTCTACTCTAACAAGAGCTGACGCTAAACCATCACCTACAGAATCCCTTGCAGTTGTCCAAAGTTGGGATGTGGGCTCCATCTCCGATCTTAAAGCCACAACCTTGGGTGGACGAGGTATCTCGGGTGGAGGTCGAAGAGTCGTAGGGTCTCTAAGAACACCTTTTCGATTATATATTTGACCCTTTCCAACTCCATAAAATTCAGAAGGAATATCAGTATAGTTTGGCTTCATACTTAAAAAAAACTCCGCATAGAAAAATCTAGCAAAATAATTGGGAACCTCATCGTTCCATGGCAATCGACCATAAGCTACAAAGAACCGATCATATATTAGATATGCAATTTGAAGATGCTTGAAATATTGCACTTTCAAAAAATTTCGCTTAAGGCCTTCTTTGAAATTAAACATTGAATTGGCCTTTTCTTTGGTCACTCTCTCCTTCACAACCTCCCACTTGTCTGGACCCATAACTTGGTCCCTTCGCCTCTGCATCAAATGAACAAAACCATTCGTAGTTGGTCCGAGTTCCTCATATGCATCAATGAATTTTTGCAATGACCCCAAAACAATCTCTAGAATTTGTCTGCTCTCTGGAGGGAGATCCAAAGAACAAAGATCATTGTTCAACCTGTCATAGTGGGATCTACAACTTTCAAGGATAGTTTGTTGCACAACACCTTCCCATGGAAGCTCATCAGGTAAATCAGACGGATAAGTTGATATGGGTGTACAACCCTCAGCTAGTGGAACATATGTCATCCTAGCTCTAGGAGGATCTTTGCAACCTTGCTCTGCACCCGCACCTATTCCATCATCTACAATCCTATGTTGATCTTCCTCCTGCTCTGTCGAATTACGCGCATCTTCTGAACCTCGCTCTGCTTCAAATATAGCCTTATTCAAGTGTTAACCTTGTCCAAAAATTCAAAACAAACAAAAATACAGATTATACATGTATAGAAACATTAATGTTCATACCGACAAAAGGTTGAGATCGACGCTCTCCCACAGAAGATAAAGGGGAATCATTTGTACCCCCATCAACTTGTTGGTGATCAGATGACTGTGACCCTTACAATAAACTCGAACTCCGAGGTGAATTTGACAACCTTTGACTACCAATTGGGACACCAATTCCCGATGAATGTGATGACCTCCTACGCTTTCGCTTCGAAGACTCCACTCTTTCCATTTGATATGATTTCTAAATTTACACAAATGTCAACTCATAACATATTGAAGTTCTACATGTTAATTCTACAAACTTAAAGACATATATGATAAAGAACTACATACCAAATGTAGGGGTGTCTAAAGTAGTATAAGTGATTTTTTTTGGTAAGTCCCTCTCCTAACTCTAGCATAATTAATTAACTAAAATTCCTACCATCACTACTATTGCAACATAAAGATATATTTCATAATCATTTCATAATCAAATATAAGTTATAATGCAGTTAATTGTAATAGTATAGTAACCTTACAAATTTTTCATCCATCAAATATGATTTTATTATATATCTCAATAAACAAACATCTCACGAAATATATATATATATATCCACTTATTATAAGAATCGTACTCTATTTATAAGAAATTTTTTTTTACACAAATGTCAACTCATAACATATTGAAGTTGTACATGTTAATTCTACAGACTTAAAGACATATCTTATAAAGAACTACATACCAAATGTAGGGGTGTCTAAAGTAGTATAAGTGTTTTTTTTTTTTTGTGAGTCCCTCTCCTAACTCTAGCATAATTAATTAACTGAAATTCCTACCATCATTACTCTTGCAACATAAAGATAAAATTAATAATCATTTCATAATCAGATATAAGATATAATGCAGTTAATTGTAGTAGTATAGTAACCTTACAAATTTTTCATCCATCACATATGATTCCATTATATATCTCAATAAACAAACATTACTTATTATTTATAAGAAAAAAAATAATGAAGGACTTACAACACTATGACTCTTTATATGAATAGAATCTTTAAACTCTGTTCATGAACAGAGTCTTTCAACTTTGCTCATGAACAGAGTCTTTCAAATCTGTTGATGAACAGAGTTCTTAAACTCTGTTCATGTACAGAGTTTAAAGACTCTGTTGATGAACAGAGTTCAAGAACTCTGTTTAAGTGTAAAAATTTTCATCCTCTTTATATCTTATTATATAAATTTAGTATAAAAAATTAGATAGGTGCAAACTTCAACATTTATTACACAAAAACAAGTTAAGGGAAGGCAGAAAATTGATCAAAACAAGACTGTCCAATAGGAATAGGTGCCATTTAAATATTGGTATTCGTATATTAAACCTATAGATGTAACATTCAAAAAATATATTTCTTATCTTTTCATGAACAGTTTTTTTAACCTCTGTTCATGAACAGAGTTTAAGCACTCTGTTCATGAACAGAGTGCTTAAACTCTGTTCATGAACAGAGTTTTTAAGCTCTGTTCATGAACAGAGTTTAAGAACTCTGTTTAAAAACTCTGTTCATGAACAGAGTTTAAGAACTCTGTTCATGAATAGAGATCTTAAACTCTGTTCATGAACAGAGTTCTTAAACTCTGTTCATGAACATAGTTCTTAAACTCTGTTCAACAAAATGAACATAAAATTAAATGTAAAAAAAATAAACAGTCTAATTTTAAACCTGAATGCAAATATTTTTTTAATTTTATTCAAACGACAACTATATTTTTTGACAATCCAAATGATTGGGAAATGAGACATACCTGTAAACCAAACTCGCAGTCAACATATTGTCGAACCACAACGCCGCACCGGATACGACCACAAACTCGCCGAACAAAAAATATTTCCTACATACAACAACAAATTGTGTTAGCAACAAAAAACTATAAAAATACGAAAATGAAATCAAAACGACACAACTCATCATCAAAAAATACCTGAAAATGACAAACTATCAACTCTGCGTCGAAAACCAAAACACCAACGAAGCACCGATGACAACCACCAACTCAACAAACGAACTAACCTGCACACACTACCACATTTCGAGAACACATTAAAATACGAATACGTATGCATACATCAAAAATCAAATTGGAAAACAAAAAAAGAACATATAAACGAAACAATGAAACTAATTCTAACCTCACCCCGCAGCCGTTAACTCCACGCGGATCCATCATGGAGCGACCATCCTATGGCAGACGCCAATTTCGAGCTCGCAGATAGCAACCTCGTCGACGAACAGAGCATCCAAGTGTTGTGGCGAGTAGTGACAAGATAACAGGCTAGGAGTGGTAGGAGAGCGAGCGAGGGGTGGCGAGAGAGCGGGCGAGCAGTAGCGACAAAGTGGGAGAGGGTTAACAAGGCAACCATGCAGGGTGGTGAATGTCGACAGTCGCAGCATTGATCGACAGCGGGCCCGCATGCGAGGTCCAAAAAATTGCCAATGAATAATGCCAAACTGCGGACGAGGTTGGGATTTTATGTAGGAAACGTGTTCGGCCGAACAATTGTTCGGCCGAACAATTATTCGGTCGAACAATTATTCAGCCGACTAATTGTTCGACCGAATAATTATTCGGCCGAACAATTATTCGGCCGAATAAACTAACACCCGAAAAATTTTCCCGGCCGGCAGTGCTTTGCACACACTTCAAGGATCCCCGTTAACCTAAACGGAGAACTGTTACTAAGCATTCGGCCGAATAACTTATGCATTATTTGGCCGAATAATGATAATTATTCGACCGAATAACAAATATTAATCGGCCGAATAACCTCCGCTAAGACTTTTTTGCACTTGTTTCTCCGGAAGTGTTACCCACCTTCACGTTTTTACCCTAATAGATATGGCCTCTCTTTTTACCCATTGTCTCATGAAAGTAGTTTTTAGGACCTGCAAAGAATTAATGGATGTTGCAGGAATCCCTCTAAACCATTTCCTAACATCACCTTCTAATGTTTGCACAAAAAGTCAGAGTCATGAAGACATCATCATATTCTATAAAGAGATTATCAGTAAAGTCTTGGAATGTTGATATGTGTTCCTCAGTCATGATAATTTTTTCTCCATCAAATTTTGGCAAAAGCTTATGGTAATTATCAGGTAGATCATGAAGGTTCTGAGAAAGATCCAAAGGGCCATATATGACTTCTACCTAGGGGTTCATTTGAGGTGGGGTGGGTGGATTAACACCTTCTTTGCCTATTCCAACCATCAGACGCTGACGAATGAGGTTCTTTGCTTGAGGAGAAACAGAAATTTGAGGATTCTTAATAATAGGCATGAAAGAAGGTTGATCACTTTTAGGGAAGGAAAGAGGGGAATTATGTAGGCCAATTAAAGGTGAAGCAAGGATTATTGCTAAAGAATCTTTATCTTAAGGGGTTTCATATCTATTTGATGAATCTTGAACTTCTAGATCTACAAAAGGAGATGAATCGGCATAAGGATTGCATGTAGATGAAGATGAATCTCTATCACAGATATTTCGCCAGGTAACAAGACTTTTGGGTCTAGGAAGAACATGTATTTCTTTATATCTAGGATTGGCTTTGGTATGCCTCTTTCCAGAAGCCAGATCTACACCAATGAAGTCGCCAAGTGGAATTTGTAAAGCCTGATGTCTTATTCTGGTCCACTATCAAGAACCAATGCTAATCTTTTTCATGCCCAGGGAAATTTACTTCAAATCTCCATCCTTGACAACGACTCCATTTTTCATGGTATACCCTGAGATGTTCCAGACTGTAAAGGAACTATGCCATGGCATGATACAACTCAATTTTATTCAAATTTAGATCTCAATCTTTTTTAGAAACCTGGTTTTTTTTGGTTTAATTTTAAATTTTACAGATGTACAAGACAAATAGGTGGGATGACTATTAGACCTTCAACTTTAGAGGCATTTGTCACATTTATAATCATGAATTGATATTGAAGGGGTGAATGGAGAATTTGGTGGAACAAAAAGTAGTATGCAAGGTATCTTAGGGATAAATCTTGCAATTCATGGTGACAAAATAACATATTGAGCAATTAAGAATTCAACAGTTCTAACAAAAGTAATTTAAATCTTGGTAAAGCGCATGGAAATGGTAGCTAGAACATTCATGTATTAAACAATAATGAGACCTTCATAAACTATCCAACAAAACAGACATTCATATATAAACTTGCTCATAAAAATGAAATCATCTTTCTTCATTGATAATCATCGCATTCAACACATGCATATGATAGAGTTGTTGGGCCATGAATATGTCATCATTATTACCATTTGCAGACATCCATTCCATCCCTATTGCTTCCTCTCACCGCTATTTTATCACTCAATTTACCATAATTTCTCATAAAATGTCGTATTATGCTTATTCATGCTTTAGTGGTTAAGTAATGCTCATTTTCCTTTATTTTTAATAGATTAAGAACTATTATACATTATTTTCCTAATGACGGTTTATGTTGCAAGTTCTCAAGTAACGACACTCGTGTATTTGTTGCAACTTCTCAAGTTGCAGCACTCATTGTTGGCATACTAGCACACCTCCACGTGGAAATACACAAAATGGTTTTGTTCCGAGGTTTGATGACATGGACTTGTTATCCTCAATTCGTACCCAGATCCAACATGGCAGCCTCCAACTCGTGGTCAAGTGATCTCAGTCAAACACGTGCCAAATAAGAAGAAACAATTTTGTGTTGCATTTTGCGGGAAGATGAGGACGAATCTCAAAAATATAAGACATGGGTTTTGTGCAAAATAAGCCAAATTAGGTGAGTCACAAGCATAATCATCATAAAATCATGAACTTGGGATATATGGGTGGTTCTTTCAAGATGATTTTCTTATATTTGGTGTTACGGTCAATTTTCAAGATTGGCAAATTTGTTTAAACAAATTCCAAAATTAGAATTCGGTTTCTGATCTTCATTAAAGATTTTATGTATAAATATGAAATCAATCTCATGTATGAGGGGAATTAGAAGAACATGGCATAGATCATAACATTGTTGTATTATTTTAATCTCATAATGGAAGCATATTGGTTCGGTGATATGAGCTTTCCTTCATGAGTTGTTTCAGAAGCCCTAGTTGGAGAAGGAAGGGCCCCTTCGATGAACAAGTGCTGCCATCTCAATTAGTTTTTCGTAGTTTTATCATATATTTTTAGTTGAATTTATAGTAGTTGCTATTAGTTTTGAATTTCGTTTATTACATATGTTGTTACTTATTGTTGTTACTTGTTATTACATGTTGTTACTTAGCTACGATTATTAAATTTTGAGTATTTCCTTTCATCTCAGCAAGTGTGGGTTTGTTTTCCAATTTATGCAAGAGTGCTTCAATTCAACAATGTGACTTAAGTTTATACAATTGTGGGTTTAACCTTATATTTCAAGCACGTGTGAGCTTGTTTCAATTCAGAAAGTAAAGTGTGAAGAGTGTCTTCATTCAAAAAAAGTGTTCTTTCTTAAGCATGTGCTTTATATATGTAGCTATTACTTTTCATTGGATTCAAAACTGTTATTTGGTGTGCGAGCTTGATTTCAAAAGAGTGATTTTATTTCTTGCAAGCGTGGTTTTGATCATATTTCCTGTCTTTCCAGGTGTGCGATCTAATTGAGAAGTGTGATACATTTCCAGGTAAGAGTGTTATTGATCATATTTTCTAATTAGAAGTGTGGTTCCTTCCAAAGAAGATTAGATTGATTAAATGCTTGATTGCATACTGCATGATCATATTAGATTTCTCAGCACCACAGAGGAAATTGTATCATGCATAGATTTTGCACGTAACCTTGAAAATTTTACATTCCCTGCTTGATAATTAATGTGAAGGTTGATTAGTTCTAAAAAGACAATCAAAACACCCAACATGAGTAACACGCTACTCAAGCTTTTATTAATGATCAAGAAGTATTATAGAGTCTGGAGTAGGCTATGAATTAATGGAGGAGAAATATAAAGAAGAAGATTGGTACAGGCTGATACAAATGTGAGATCTAAATTTTATGGAGCTTCTTGTCTAGGCACAACTTGCCCTTCCCTCTCCGAAAATATGCCTAATAATGATATAGGATTTTCAAATTCTCTTTGTATAGATACCTTTTTTTCTAATTGATTCATGAAACTACCCCTTTTCTTCATTGGTTGTCCAAAATTGTTTTTTTACTGGTTGTCCAAAACTACTTTTTTTATTATTGGTTGTCCAAACCGCGCCCCGCAATATTGCTTATTTTAACTTGAATCAACCCTTTTAATTTAACCTTGATGTGAGGTTGAGGTTGAGGTTTTCCATTAGACTGGAAAAATCACCTTTGAATATTTGGAATTTGTTTCCAATTCTTCCCCATGGGGTACTTGTGATTTTTCATAGCATTTACTGCTATCTCTGCATTTGTGTACTACTCATATGATATTGATGGAGGATTTTTAAAAGTGAGCTTCAGGCCAGCCCATAATTCAAATTCCTCAAACAATAATTCTACTATGATTATCCCTTTCGGGTTTCCTTCCATGTTTTCAAACATGGCATCATCATTTATTTTCTTATTCAATTGATCTTGGTATTCCTCCTAGGGGTATAGATCACCACTCCCATACCGGAGGGGAGGGAAACCCTCTTTGTAATGCATATTTAAAAAGGCCTTTAAAAAAGGAGATTCCTGATATCAAATTGTTTATTCTACCTTGGGCCCTATTCATCATATGTATCTTTGCTATTACCTTATTATCCTATGTTATGATGTGGGTTTTGTCAGTAGCCCCCAATGTTTGCAGCCGAGTCTTAGTCCTATTGTTCAAAAACTTAATTGCATTACTGGATATGTTAGGTTTGGCTTCTAGCTATGTTGATGTCCTTTTAATCTATGTTGTTGATGTAGTTTCCAGCTCTAGTTCCTCCTGGATCAACTCAAAATGATCCAAATATTTGAATTTCAGTTGATACTTTATCCCAAAGGGTGCATTTGGATCCTTTTAAGGTGGATTTCCCTATGAGCCTTTTTTATAGTATACCTATCTCTTGCTACACCTCATCCTTGTTTTCTTCATATTCTTAATGAGTTCATCAGTTTATGCTATATCATTTTTCAGAGCAGTAATGTCTCCCTCTTTATCTTTAATCTTTCACTTATTTCATGGCCAAGTACATCATAAGTTTTCCAGTACCTTCAGTTGGATGTGAGGTGGTTTGAGCAGTAATTGTTGTTTTTTCTAACTCCAACCTAGACACTTGAAGCTCTAGGTCAGTCACCTTATCTCTCTATTGCTCCATCGAGATTTTATAATCTAACATTTTCATGTAAGTCTTCTCTTTCTCTTCATACAACACCACTGACTATGGGGTCTGAACATGTTCTTCATCTGACACTTTCAACCTCTTCTTCAGCAGTAGGATATCATTGTCCTTTTTTTGAATCAGTGATTATACAGGAGTGGGGTCATTTGGATTGGCCACCAATGTAATAATTTTGCGTTCCAACTCTTTGATAGTTAGTTGCTTGGCCCTAGTGGACACCTTCTCCAACTTCAACTATTTCTCAATTTTCTACACTAAGGCATGCATCTTCTTGACATTTGCAGGAAATTGAAGGACATCCCTACACAACAACTCACCATATTATCTATAAAATTCCACTATGTCCATAGGGATAAACTGATCAAATTTAACCTTTATCTGTGTGGCCTTACAATCATCATATGTTTTCACCACTGGGACCTTTGGCTCTAAAAATGCCATTTTAAATGTGCCCTCTTTGTGATCTACTACTGATAGCAATTTATTTTGGGTCATCTCTACCCATTTCTTGGGATATGTGTCCCTCATGATATAAATATTTTGTCTATTTATGTCCATGAATTGGGAAAATAGTGTGGGATGAGTTTGGACAACCCCAGTTGTTATTGAGTTGGGATGTGCTTGAAAATTTGCCAGTATTGCTGATGGGAGGTGTTCCGTTATAACCACATGTAATTTTGCAGTTGTTTCAGACCAAACAGAAGTTGCTTCTGACCCACTAGTTGTATCTTCTACCTCTATGACTTTTAGTAGTGCTTGTTGGTTTCCCTCTTCCCCTTATGTTTTGGATTTTTCACTGGTATGCTCTTGTTCTAGCTCATCTATATCCATGTATATATGAGCCTCATATGCAGTCCTTTTTATCCCTTGCTCTTCCTTCTAGGGTAGGCACTATTGTTGTTTGGATTCTTGCTTTCCTTGTTTTCCCTTGTGTGTATTTCTTGGTGTCAGTTCACAAAACCTTACTAACATGATCCCAACTATCAAGGTAAGCAATATTCTCCCATTCTATATTAGGTTGATATTGTAGAAAGACTTTTTAATCTAATGCCTCTTCGTGGATATGAATTGATGTTGGTCATATACCCATTTCTCCCCCTTATACATATTTAGTTGCTTTAACATGTCTTCCTCTTGATTGAGGGCAGTCCTGGTCTTGACAAGGAATGGACCCACCTCTTTGTAAAATTAGTCACAGCAGATCTAATGAACAAGTAAATCAATCACAACAGATGAAAATAGAAAATATGGTGCAAAACTGTGCAAAACATGCAGCAGTGCTCAATATCCCAATAAGGGTGAATGATTACAATATAAACTGTCTCAATGACTAAGCAATTCGAATTGCCTAAGTAAGTCATTCAAATCACTGAATGGAGTAGCTTGACTCCAACTAGGAGTCCTCATCATCAATCGGTGGTGGTCATCAATGCACAAGAACCAGTCATCCAGGTGTCAATCTGAGTCTAACTGAGTGTGTCATGTGTAACTGAAGTGTGTAGCACTGATTAAGGGAAGGAGGCTCAGTGGGGGCACATGGGAGGCTAACTGAAGTCAGAAAAAGTCATCTAGTCAATCTAGAGGTCCAAGGGAAGTGAAACAGTCAGTCGGGAGTGAAACTAGCCTCAAATCAGGGAGAATCGGAGCTAACTGAGTGTAACTGAAGTGGAACTGCAGTGGTAGGTAAACAAGTGCGCCCTTCTCTGGCAGTAGGTGAGAAGTGGGCGCCTTTCAGCCTAGGAGGGCTAAAACTCTGAAGTAAGTGGCTCCCGGGTGCTAGAATAAGGTGGCTAAGGTGCTGGAGGCATCAAACTGGTGACTGGGATGCATGCAAAGTGCATGCAAGTGCATGCAAACCCCTAGAATTTGCATGCAAACCCTAATTGCATGCAAGATCCTGAAAAAGATGATGTGGATATCCGAACACTCCCCCTCAAGCTAGACTATGATGTGCAAAAAATAATGTGGGGCCCTGGTAACTAAGACCAAAGGTCACCCCGATACAATAATCCAAAAAAATGCTGAAAATAAACTAAGTGAGGAAAGAGGGAAAACCCAGTGGGAAGAAAGCCCCCCCTCAAGCTAAAGCATAATAATGAATCAATCTGTCTCCACCATGATGGAACTCACCCCCAACAGTGAACGGAGGTAAGAGAACTTCTTCTCAGTGAAGCTCTTGGTGAAGATGTCTGCAATTTGCTCATCAGTAGGGCAATATTGCAAAATGATGGTGCGGTCATGCACCAACTGTCGAATGTAATGCATATGAATCTCAATGTGTTTGGTCCTCTGTCGCTGAACTGGATCTGTGGAGATCTTGATAGCACTTTGATTGTCACAAAATAGGACAATCGAAGTAGTGCCACCAAAACCAAACTCGGAAAGAATACCCTGCAACCAAACTGCCTGAATGCAGGCATTGACTGCCCCTCAATACTCTGCCTCTGCTGAAGAAAGTGCAATGGTTGCTTGCTTTTTGCTGGACCGGCAAATAGCACCATGACCAATCATGAAAACATAACCAAAAGTGGACTTCCAATCAATGCTATCACCTGCCCAATCTGAATCAGTAAAACCAATGAAATCAAGCTCAGAATCTGCAGCATAATGTATGCCAAAATGTCTCGTACCTTGCACATACTGCAAGATCCGCTTGGCTGCTCGCCAATGAAGCTCATGTGGCTGCTGCATATATCTTGACATGGCACTCACGGCATATGAGATATCAGGCCTTGAGTGTGTCAAATAAAGTAGTGAACCAATCAACTGTCGATACATACTGCAATCTGCAAGCAGTGTAGAATCTCCCTCCTCAAGACTGATTCCTGAGAGGAATGGGAATGGGACTGCCTTACATTCAGCCATATTAAACTTCAATAACAAGTCGGAAGCATATTTTTGCTGAGATATAGTGATCCCATCAAAATTTTGAGCTATCTCCAAGCCCAAAAAGTGACTCAGCAAGCCCAAATCGCTCATGTCAAAAGCTAGATTTAAGGCAGATTTTAGCTTGTTTATTGAAGTAAGTGTGCTACCAGTAATGAGAAGATCATCAACATAAAGTAAAATAACCAACAAATTACCTTTAACTCGTTGAAGATACACATTCGGATCAGATTTACATCGTTGGAAATTCTGAGAAAGAAGGAAGGAGTCCATCTTTGCGTACCAAGCTCTTAGAGCCTGTTTTAACCCATATAAAGATTTCTTCAATCTGCAAACCAATGATGGATCTGATGTATAACCATCTGGTTGCTGCATATATACCTCTTCAGCAAGGTCTCCATGTAACAATGCACTCTTCACATCCATGTGGTGCACCTCCCAGTGCTTGGATGCGGAAATGGCTAAAACAAGGCGGATGGAATCCATCTTTGCAACTGGTGCAAAGGTCTCAGTGTAGTCCACTCCTTGGACTTGGGAGAAACCTTTTACCACCAACCTTGCTTTATATTTGCTGATAGTGTCATCAGCAGCAACTTTAGTACGGTAGACCCATTTACACTTCACTAATTTTCTTCCAGGTGGAAGAGAAACTAGTTCCCATTTGTTGTTCTTTTGAAGAGAACTGTACTCTTCATCCATGGCACTTTTCCATCTCGGATCTCGATGAGCAGAATAGTATGATGTAGGATCTGAACCAGCCATCAAATAACAAATCTTAGGAAGAAATGGATCAGCAATAGAAAGAGCCATACCTGCTCTTTGAAAGTCTGCTCTTGTTCGTCTCGGATCAGCAGGATTTCCAAGGTTCGAACCAGCAGATTGTAGAGTGTTTTGGGCCCACTTTGGTAACTGAGGGGGATCACAATGGTCGGATTCCGAACCTGATATGTCATGATCATCATATGCTGCTACAATATCAGAAATATCAGAACTCATACCTTCATTATCACTGCACGGATCTTCTTCTAGTGAAGGCGGTGAATCGGCAGTCTTCTCCTTGACTAGTTGCAATTCTTGAAGCGGTTCTTCAAATTGCACACTGCGCTCTATGAATATATTTTTAGATCTGATATCCATGAGTTTATATGCTTTTTATTCTTCCCCATATCCTATCAATATGCACTCGGTACTTTGTGGATCCAAAGCTCGTCTCTTCTCGGAAGGAATTCTAGCCCATGCAGTAGAGCCAAAAACTCTCAAATTTGACACATTCGGTTTGTGACCAAAAAATGCTTCGAAAGGAGTCATACCTTTCACGGATGAATGTGGAACACAGTTCTATATATATGCAGCAACATTGATTGC
The DNA here is from genome assembly GCA_027924585.1 of Larix kaempferi. NCBI lineage: Eukaryota > Viridiplantae > Streptophyta > Pinopsida > Pinales > Pinaceae > Larix > Larix kaempferi. The sequence goes on along the minus strand of BSBM01000370.1, from coordinate 27,770,271 downwards.
TTCAGCCCAAAGATTTGCAGCCAAACCTTTTGATTCAATCATGCATGTAGCCATCTCTTTCAGTGATCGATTTTTCCTTTCCGTTACACCGTTCTGCTGGGGTGTATAGGGAACTGTATGTTGGATCTTAATTCCGCTTTGGGCACAAAGTTGCAGCAACTCGGATTTAATATATTCTCCACTATTATCATATCTAAGATCTTTGATCTTGCTCTCAGTGGCGGTCTCAACAGAAGCCTTAAAATCCTTGAATTTTCCAAGCACTTCTGACTTGTTTTTGAGAAAGAATACCCATGTAAAGCGGGAAAAATCATCAATAAATGTCAAAACATACCTTGAACCATTTAATGACATATGGGGCAGCGGACCAATGATATTAGAATGGATCAATCCCAAAATAGTAGAAGCTCTGCTAGCTTTGCCGCGGTCGAATCTGTGCTCGGGGTGCTTCCCAATAATGCAACCAGTGCATATTCCCTTTGAGGAACGGAGTTGTGGAAGTCCATCTACCATGGATTTATTTGATAGCAGCAGCAAATATTTATAATTAAGATGTCCAAATCTTTCATGCCAAAGCCTACTAACCTCATTACCATGTGTGCGAAGAGAAGTGGGCTTTGCAAGCGGAATAAAGTGCGAAAACTCATAGCATTTTGCAGTGTGGTTTGCCTTTCCAACTGCAACGAGTCTTCCACTTTTGATATCAGAAATTTCAACTGTATTAGGGCTTAATGTAACTTGCTTCGGTTCACTAGTGTGTGTCATTTGATACACAGAAAGAAGATTTGAAGCCAAGGAAGGCACATAGAGAACATTCTGAAAGCTTCCATGATCTACATGAATCGTACCTTTGCCCTTTGAAGAAATTTTTGAGTCATCTCCCAAATGGATGGGGATGGAGCTGTTTGGATCGAATGAGGAAAAAGAATCAATATTTGCAGCCATATGATTTGATGCACCCGAATCTATCAAGAGAGTAGTGGGCTTCGAAACCGTTGCCATGAGTGCTTGTCCTCTTTCATGATCATCATTCCTATCCTTCTTCCTTGCACCGTCAGGAAGGGTTATGTTGTTCTTTTCCAAAAGGAGGGCCATTTGATCTATAGTCTTCTTCATACATGAACTTTCGGGATGAAAGCCATGGTTACAATAAGTACATTTAGATTTTTGGTTACCTTTTTTTGCCCTTTTGCTTGGATTTCGAACTGGATGGTGCATCCGTTTGTTTGCCTTTCTCCTTTTGCTTGTTAGGCTCGAATTTGGGCTTCTCCTTCTTTTGCTTTCCTTTACCATTCGTGATCTTGGGTCCTTGAACATATAGGGCTGAATCTTTGGATCTTATGGACCCCATTTGAACCAACTTGTCATGCTCTTTTGTGACGGACTCAATGAAGGCATTCAAGGTAGGCATCTTTCGATTCGGGGTAGTTAGCCGACCGGAATTGAAAGTAGAGACAAATACCGAATAATCTTTACCAAGCTTGCTGAGAATGGAGAGGATCAATTGTTTATCCTCTTTGATAACTCCACTGTTCTTCAACTGCATGTTCAAGTTCTTGAATTTTGTGAAGAATTCATTAATGGTCTCGAAATTCTCAGGACTAAGGCCAATCAAATCATTCTCTAATTGAAAAGCCCTAAGCTTGTCCTGCTTGCCAAATAGTGTTTCAAGTTGCTCCCATATAGCTTTTGGGGTCTTCAATCCGCTGAGATGGAAGTGAAGATCTTTGGAGATGGAGAGACAAAGAAGACCATAAGCTTCATCAAGCTTGTTGTAGTGTTTGGTTCGATCTGACACATTGTTTGGCTCCAATTCAAGACCAAGAGTGACTCGGTAGTAACCTTTTGAACGTAATATGATCTCCATATCATCTTTCTAATCAAAATAATTGAATGGGGTGAGGATAGGCTTTGAAGAAGAATATTCCATTGATAGGAGCGAGTCAAACTGATGTAGAAGGAGCTTGCATGCACAGTGTAGCGAATGCAATTGCTGTAGAGGAGCTTGCATGCACAATGTAGCGAATGCAATTGATGGAGACAATAAACCTGCAAATCACAATAAACCAAGAACAGTAAGGTCGAACAATCCACCCTTTTAGAGTTGCATCACACCTGGGATTGGAGATCAAACAATGTTGAATGGGTCCAATGTATCAGATCTAGGAATTATGTGGAAACTCAAGCTTCTGGAGTGGTATTGGAATTATTTTCAAGCTTTGCATGCACAGGAGCGAATGCCCTTGAGATATCTCATGCCAAACCTTTTGCAATTTGAGCAATTTATTCAAATCTTCTTGTACAAACACCTGTAGAAAAGAGATCTTGTCCCTGCAATGGCTCTGATACCATGTAAAATTAGTCACAGCAGATCTAATGAACAAGTAAATCAATCACAACAGATGAACATAGAAAATATGGTGCAAAACTGTGCAAAACATGCAGCAGTGCTCAATATCCCAATGAGGGTGAATGATTACAATATAAACTATCTCAATGACTAAGCAATTCGAATTTCCTAAGTAGGTCATTCGAATCACTGAATGGAGTAGCTTGACTCCAACTAGGAGTCCTCATCATCAATCGGTGGTGGTCATCAATGCACAAGAACCAGTCATCCAGGTGTCAATCTGAGTCTAACTGAGTGTGTCATGTGTAACTGAAGTGTGTAGCACTGATTAAGGGAAGGAGGCTCAGTGGGGGCGCATGGGAGGCTAACTGAAGTCAGAACAAGTCATCTAGTCAATCTGGAGGTCCAAGGGAAGTGAAACAGTCAGTCGGGAGTGAAACTAGCCTCAAATCAGGGAGAATCGGAGCTAACTGAGTGTAACTGAAGTGGAACTGCAGTGGTAGGTGAACAAGTGCGCCCTTCTCTGGCAGTAGGTGAGAAGTGGGCGCCTTTCAGCCTAGGAGGGCTAAAACTCTGAAGTAAGTGGCTCCCGGGTGCTAGAATAAGGTGGCTAAGGTGCTGGAGGCATCAAACTGGTGACTGGGATGCATGCAAAGTGCATGCAAACCCCTAGAATTTGCATGCAAACCCTAATTGCATGCAAGATCCTGAAAAAGATGATGTGGATATCCGAACACTCTTTGGGAAACTTGAATGTGATAGGGTGCTTGAATTTCACAAAGTGCAACTGGTATGAGCTAAACCTTTTCCTTATATATTCCAAAGAAAAAATCCTAGGGATGAGAAATGTTGGAAGCAGATAAGGCTCTTCCTCAAACAAATAGATTTTGATGACAGTGTGATCTTCATATAAGAATCAATCCCCCACCTTAGTATCAGGACTTAGCTGCAATAGTTCTTTGTATTGTGGAAATATTCTTGGAGGAGGATCAATGTGCAAAAGAAAATAGACTATGTACTTGAACTTGTCTACAAAGGTAGGGAAACGTTGATTCCTAGGCTGCTTGATAACAAGATCTGTCCATTCATATACTGGTAATTGCACCCTTGTATTTCCTTTTGTCTTGAATTCTAGGGCCTCAAAGTAGGGGGCATTACAGTGCAACACCAAGTACATTAAATAGTACTGGTATCTAAAGTATTTTACAATATGGAAGTTCTCTAAGTGGATGTGAATGTCGTCGGCTAGGAATTAGTAGAAATCAAATTTGGTCAGCATCATACCAAAAGGTGGGGTCAAGGAAACCCTAAATCCTAGAAAGGTGTCATCCACGCCCTTATCACTATCACAGCCTAATATTTGACACATTAGGGAAATAGCCTTTCTAAAATTATCAGAAAAATGTTGGATTTGTATGGTGCAAGGCTAGTTAGCAAAGGATGCTTTTTTCTTAACTGGTTGGTTAATACCTAGTTCTTCTCTGCTTGGGTTAAGGCCTGGTAGGTAGGCTCCAGGGTGTCATCATCTAGCTACAACAAAATTTGAATAGTTAGGGAAGCACAACATCTGGGAAATAGTTTCTCTAGAAATGATGCATATGGATCTAGAGCCATCAGAGGACATAATAAATTTCTTATGAACAAAATAGTTGGTTGCACACCAAGTTATAAACTAATGAAAATGGTATGTTTGGGGGCATACGCTAAGGCCAAGTTTGACTCCCACAAATGAGAAAATTGATTTCCATTTGCAAAATTGACCTCGGTTTCCTTAATTAGATGATAAATATTAGGGATGGATAGGGAAGGGTCAAATATTTCTCCTTCTCAATCGCCTAAATGCTCTTCTTTAGGGTTGATCTTGGCGTGAGGTAGTGGTGGATCAAGGCTAGTTGTGGAGGCAATTTTAACAATTGATTTAGCACACTAGAATGACAAATGAACTCAGCTTTAAAAACTCGCTAGAATTTCCTGTTTGAGTTGTCAGTCCACGTGGTTGAACAATGTGTAAGCTTGCTTGTTCTTTGGTGCACTCGGCGGGTAGCATTTCTCATTTGGTGTAACAAATGGGTGTTTTTTTGGCCATTTTTCATCTTTAATAATTCAAATTTGAATGAGACGCGTGGAGATTTCATATTGGCTAAATTTGAGATGACATCAACATGATGTCACCTAGGCCCGGGTGGACATGAGTCACCCTTGGGTTGGTGCACATGGTGCCTACATGTTGCCACAGTGTTGATGTCTGGCTATGGTCTTGTTGGGAAAATGTACCCACCTCTCCCTCAACGAGCCCATGTGGCATCTAGGTGTTTGCTTGGTGGAAGTTTCCATGAGCACCAATTGTCACAAAATGGCGGTATCACCTCGGGAAAAGATGGTTTCAAAATTCCATTCCTCTGAAGTGTTTCCAATCATAGAACACTATGTGTAACCATGGTTTCAACTTAATGCTTCACTCATTTATCGTTAATCATTGCGCTACTCGTGGGTGTGTTGTGGCACTGTGTCGTTGATTAGGAGTCTTATGTTGGATATTCGCTTGGTGCCCCCTTTAGCGCCCTTTTTCTCTCTCCTTTGGTCCTGGGCATGTGGTCACCTAACTTGTTAAACTCCACGATGAACCCTGATAATCTTTTCATGGATTCCTCTAATATGTTGTCGGAACTTTCTTCGAAGCGCTTTCGGACTTGACCCCAATAAGCTTTCAGGACTTCCTTCGATATGTTATTGAACCCCTCTCCAAAGTGTTCTTGGACTCAAAACAAGTTATACAACTTAACGAGAACTTTATACTCAAAACGAGAACTCTAGCCATAAAAACTCATATTTTTCATAAAAAACACCAAAAAACAACCCCGAATCAAAAAGTGGTGCTACCGGTAGCACCACTTTGTTTTGGGTTAAAAATATAGACATGGACCAAAACAATCCTTATTGTTGTTTACAAAAACCTTAAAATCAAGCCCTGAATTGAAAACTAATGCTACCGGTAGCACACTTTTTCAAAAAATGGCATTTTTATATCATTATATCATAATTTAAAATTGTATTTATTATATCTCTTTCATATTTTTGCACCAAAACACCAAATATCAACCCCAAAATGAAAAGTGGTGATACTAGTATCACCCTCTTTTTTGGGGGGGGCTACATTTACAACTTTCTGGAAAGCAGGGGTGGTATCATTGCAATCAAAATATGAAATCGATCCTCAGATTGAAAAGTAGATCTCCTAGAATCACTGTCATTTTTATTAGAGGTTAAAATTTAAAAAACAATAACTTTAAAAAAAAACAGAGTTAAAAAGAAAAAAAGAAAAAAAAAACGTGAAAGTTCAAAAACACAAAATTTATTAAAAAAATTCAAAAACCAAATTTAAAAAAAAAATCAAAAAATATTTCCAACCCTGATTATAAAAATATAAACAAAAAATTTAAAAAATAAATCCAAAAAAATATTTTAAAAAATTGTAAAAAAATTAAAAAATGAAACACATATTTAAATGTTTAAAAAAATACAAATTAAAATAAATAAATAAAAACATTTAAGAAAAATTTTAAAAGAAAAAAATTTCAAACATATTTGAAAAAAAAAATTAAAATTTTATTTTAAAAAGTAAAAATATTAAATTTAAAAAATAAAAATAAAAATGTTTAAAACATTTAAATAAAAATTTATTAAAAATTTAAAACTAGAAAAACTAAGTTTAAACCAAAATTTTAAAATAAATAAAAAATAATTTTAAAATAAAAAATTTAAATTAAAAAAAAAAAAAAACCCCACCCGCCCACCTGCCCTGGCCGCTCCCCCTTCCCCCTCCCTCTCCCTCCTCTCCCCCTTCTCCTCCCCCGTCCCTCTCCCTCCTCCCCCCCTCTCCCCCTCCCTTCTCCTCGTCCCATCCCCCTCCCCCTCCACTCTCCCTCCCCCTCCCCTCTCCCTCGTCCTAACTGCCCTACCCTCCCCCTCTCCCCCTCCGCTCCCCTCCCCATCCCCCTCACTGCATCGTGAGCCATGCCCTCTCCCCCCCCTACGACTGGCGCAATTTCGAGAATCGCATCGCCACAAAGGGGTGGCGCCTGGGCGGCAGAAGGAGCGGCACCGCTCCTTGTGCTGAGGAAAACCATCTAATTCCAGACATGCCATTGTATTCTTCTTCATTGAATTCAGAACTTAAATGATTTAGTAGGAAATAAGAGAGTGCTATTTTCGGATTTATCTATCAGTAACCTAACCCTAGTTACTAGGCCATCTTTCCCTAAAATGAAAATGGTGACTCCACTCGGGACCAACTCTTTGGAGTGATTCCTTGTAGTGTTTTCGTTATTTATTCAACTTTAACCTTGCTATCAAGTAGACTCCCTTTGTGTCGAGAAATTTTAGTTTTTCATGATTTCACAATCCTATAGCCTAGCATCCATGAGTTTTGTTATACACAGTCACAAACATACGTGTTTTAACTTCCAGATAGTCATGGACGTCCACGGTTTCCTGTGGGTAATATGTGGATATACACTAGTTTCTCATTAGTAACCAATAGATACCCTTCATTGAGTTGAAACTACTTAGTTGTAGGCTTTTTTGTGAATTTTTTGGATCTTTTTCAAAGATTGCAAGTGGTTGCTTGCACACTAGGTAGGTGCATCACTTAATTTCTTGTTTTTTTTAAATCATTTCTATAAAAAAGGAAATTTATTGACTTTATTAGCATAATAGACTACGTTTCCAAATCATTTTTGACATTTCCTAGTTTTGGATTGCTTTTAAAATAAAAAATAAATGTTTTGGTTATAGAGGCGTTATAGATTAAGTTGCAGTCTTTTTATACATTGTTTTTGCATTATAGATGTAAGTTTGCAATTGCATTTATCTTTTTGGTTCATGCATGAATATTTTAGGTATGTCGATGCCCTTGGGAGTTCTTGTATGTAAAGGAAAATTTTCATATGGATTTGCATTAGCTTGTTTTCATGAAGATCATATTCGAATTGCTTTCTTTGGTTATAATAATTTCCTTAAAATTTTGTAGCTTGCTTAGGTTTTGAAAGGTTCTACTTTGTCCTTTATTTTTTAAGTTGTTTATGGTCAGGTATCTCTTTCAAAGTTTTAAGTGGCATTCTCCATTTGCAAGTGGTATCTTTGGTATCTATTCCAATTAAGAACATCGTCATTTTCTCACTTCTGCATCCCTCTGAGTAACAACAACCTTTAAAAGCAACGTGACTAAAATGAACTAGAATTGTTTTTCTTTGATAGAAAACCAACATTACTCTAGGTTCTAGGGCCTTGGTTGTAGGTTTGGAGAGTAAATTATCCAAGGCCATGTAAAACAAGACTAGTATTTGACTAGAGAGTGTTAAATCCATTAGTAGCAAGAAGTACTTGTTGGGAACGTGCATCTAACACATGCATCAAGCACAAAGTTAAGCTAGGTGTAGGTGATATATTATCCCCTTTCCTTTCATTGATTTTACATGTTTGAGGGTTTTAGTTGGATTTGTGAGTCCTCAGTGTAATATCAATGCAAGCGAGGCTTCGAGTCTATTATTTGTGTCCTACATTCCCTACTTATACATGAGATCTTGTCCCATTAGTGTTCTTCCCAACTACTAATTGTGAAGTGGTACCCTTAATGGATTTCCCTAGGTTCCTCCCAGGTGACTGCAAGTGGGAAGTTCTTGCGGTACCTGAGACAGATGCATAATCTCTGCCTCAGCTCCCATGGAGGTTGTCCATCTTGGCAAGGGAACTTACACCTTGGTTTATTGTTTCTCACACCTTCGCTAGTTGGGATTGGGCCCTAATCATCCCGATCTAACCTTCAAAATGACCATGTTTGAATATTCATTAATTGAATTCAAGACTTAACCACCTTGGTTTGATTTATGGAATAGTGAGTTTGCTTGATTGCATATTATAAAGTCTTTTATAGGTGTGTGTTGATTGTAATATTTAGAGCCCTTAGAAGGCCTTAGATATTTCCTTTTCGAAATGGAGATTATGGCTAAAGTTCCTAAGGAAACCAATCAAGGGACCCATGTGCAAGGGGATCCTTGACCTTTTTCATTCGTTGGATACATTGGTGCTCCATTAATGGCCACCTTAAATCTTCCTAGATTCACTGTGGGGATACCAATATGGTTTTTTTCCACTCTGAATGTCCTTAATGCTCCTAATGCTTCCCAAGTAGGAATTGTATCTCAATAGCATCAAAACCCTTTGCCTTCTTTCTTAGTGGCATATTTTCCTCCTCCTTCTGCCTCATGTGGTGAAATCTAGATAGTAGTAACCAACCATCTACAAGGAATATAAGGATGAAGAATAAGAAGAAGATGTGAAGACAAGGGGGCATGCCACCAGCCACTACAAGTGATGCTAGAGACAATTCCCTAGCCAATGCAAGTCATGCTAAAGGAAAGTCACCAATCACTACAATTCATACTAGAGACAAGTCACTAGTCGCTGCAAGTCATACTAGAGACAAACAACTAGCCACTACAAGTCATGTTGGGGGAAAGCAATCAACCGCTGCAAGTAATGTTAGGGAAAACAATCAGCCACTACAAGTCATGATGGGAGTATCGACACTGAAGAGAAACCTATGTGATTAGGATGCAAGCCTAATTTTCCTTGTAAGCTTTGCAAGGGATATCACCTTACTCACATGTAACCTTCTCTTCCATAGGTGCAAAGAGTGTGGTCCCTATCTCAAGGATCTTATGCTCCCAAGCAAACTATAATTTCCCAGCAGCCCATTCAACTAGTTGATAAAGTGGTCGAATCGATACAATATTCAGTCAATCCCACTCTCCTCTTGGAGAGTGAGAGGATTAAAGTGGTCAAACCAATGAAATATTCGGTTGATCCCACTCTTCTCTTGGAGAGTGATAAGATTGCAGTGGTCGAACCGGTGCAATCTTCGATCGAACCCACTCTTCCTTTAGAGAGTGATGTAGCTACCGCTTAAGTTTTCTTCACTACTAATTATGATAACTCTCTGGAAAAGGGGGCATTCCATTCACTTCAAATGAGCTGCCGCCAAGCTCTAGGATTGATTCCTTTGATTGGAATAGTTTAATTGGTCCTTTCCTTCCTTCTTCTCCACCCTTCCAAATAAGGGTTCAAGTTAAACACCAGATGGTTTTTCGATATATTGTAAATGAAGGAGCCTCTATTAGTATTTTATCTACATGTGCTTGGAGAGGTGTGGGTTATCCCAACCTTCTATTGGTTTCCAGTCAGTCAATGGATTTTGATAGAAGACCTATTAAACCTTTGGGGTTTCTTCCTCAATTTCCTATTACATTAAGTGGAAATATTTTATTAATCAAATTTATTGTGGTGCAGGGTCCATTGGAATTCAATATGCTCCTTGGGCGTGACTATGTATATGCTATGAATGTTGTGGTCTCTATGCTCTTTCTATTTTCCTCACAATGGAATCATTGTCATAATTGATCAACTTGTATTTGTTGATCCCCCTCATTACCCAAATTTAGACCAGGCATCCCCTTCATATGTTCCTAGTGTTTCAGTAGAAACTACCCTATTATGGGTGAATTATGTGACTTTATATCCCTTGTGCCCAATTGCTACTGAGAAGAGGCCTTTGCATTCTTGCTCACCTTATTGGGACTTGATTTTGGCAGTTGACGAGGTGATTTATCCAATGGGGCATTGGAGTCGATTCCCCCCCCTGTTGCTTCAAGTGAATGTTCTCACATGTGTTTTCTCTAGGATGACATCCTTCCCTCATTTAAATCTCTCATAGAGACTATTATCAATTCTAACATTTCTTTGTATATTTACATCATTTTCAAAGATCATATCCCTAGATTGAACCGAATTGTAATAAAATATTGCCCTGATTTTTCATTTGAGTATGATCTCACTATTTGTGGATCCTGAGATGGTGGCATTTTGAGTCTTTAGACTCCACCATTGAGCTGCAAGTTGGTGTTCCTAATGATTCTTATTCTTTTATTATATTTGTAGACTCTAGTGATGATGAGTTTGTCCCCAGTGACTCTATTATTGCTTTTAGCTTCAATCTTCCTCACAAGTTTGATCTTATCAATTATAGGTCCTCAAGCCTTGGAATTCTTGAGTCTTCACTGGTAGAATCTACCTTGGTAATGAATATTGTTGAATACACTGATTTGAAAATACCCCTATCAAAGTGACCCATATCAAATCTTTCTTTTTTATATTTTTTAGATATGATCATGGTATTGTTGTTTCTTGGATACATGATTTTAAGCTAGATTTTTGGTTTCTTAGGGATCATTCTCAACATGTTGATCGATCAGGAAATGTATATTAAAAAACTTACATGTAGGTTTAGACCTCCCTTCTATTACAATGCATTTGAACCTTTTTCCACCTGAATTTTCCATAGGATAGAACACGTTGGACATTGGTGTGTCAGCCATCTTTATCTACATTATGCACCGGTCTGATAAAATAGCCTACCTAACATGGAATTCCATATTCAACACCATCTTTCCATTTTTGTTCCTATGTTGAGTTTTTCTCATAGTATCGGGAGCCTTTTTAGTTTTACCATGACATTGAGAAGAAGTTGCATGTTTCTATTTCTCTTATATTTCGTGCCATTCATTATAAGGCTCCCATTTTTGTTCATTATGCATTTTCCTGCTACTTGCACACCTATGCCTAATGCTTCACTGTAGATTTCATACTGCCACTTCATTCATTATATTTCTCACCACTTGCATCCATTGCATTTGCATTCTGGACCATATCCTTGGAAGAAATATACTGATGAATGTACACCTCTTTTTCATTTTGCTTTGCATAGGTTTGTTCCATATGCTTGGAACATAGTTTCATGCCTTGTGACACTCATTTATTCCATCGTAATGTAGCATTATTTTATTCTTTTTAGGCTTTACTAATATTAAAAAGACAAAAAACCATATATTTATAAATAAAAAAAGAGGGGGGAAAGATGTTAGATCTATATTCTTATTGATGGAAGCAAGTCAAGTCATGTCACCCTTGAACAAAGCACTAGTGTCGAGTCTTTTCAACAATCTTATAACTATGGAGAATCTGTTAGTGCCTCTTGCATTTCAGATTTATATCATTGTTCCTTGTGTCTAATGCTTCCCAGATCACAATTATATCATGCTAATGTTCAAGGGTTGTCTTTAGCCTGTTTCAAACATTCCTTAGTTTCCCTCACCATGCAATTCATCCTTCCATGTTGTCAAGTTGCTATTAGTTTATATCATCATATCCACTGTTTGTACTCGTGCTAGTATGGAAAGTCCCCATTGAATTCTCACTGGAGGGTCACTTCTCATCATCCATGACACATTGCTCTAAGAAATTGACATAGAGTTGTTGGCACCATGGGCCTTCTTTCATCATTGATAGGTTAGCTAGCACTTAGTAGATGACACCTCATCATTGGTCTCTAACCGATCAATTTCCCATATGTTCGACAACAAGACCTTTATTCACATATTGGGATTCATGATGTACCTTGGATTCCATTTTCATCATTGGTGGAAGTCCTTGCTTCTGTCAATGAATCTCATTAATGAATGTTTCTTTAGGGTTCTGTTTTGTGTGCTATTTACATCTGGTCCATATGGGAGACGTACTCGATGGTATGTTCCTGCAAAAAATTGTCCAAGACCTTTCCAAAATAAATCCATTACTGATACTTCCACATGTTGGATGATGGATGATACCACAATGCATCTCTTCCAATGGATCTTTTCCCACCGAATTCAACTCATTTTCCTTTGGGAATGGGATTTAGAGAATTTTTAGTAACTTGGGGATTGCAATTATTGATGGCAGGTTCCCTTTCTATTGAAAGTGGGAATACATCAATGTCCCATGATTGATAGATTCCACAAGCGTTTGACAACAACTTCCCTATTCATGCTTTCTAGAATGTACTAAGTACCTTGACTCCCATTCATCATCGGTGGGTTGTCTTGCATTTGTTAATGGTATACATCAATTATCGGTAATCAAATGATGTTACCCATGTTCGACTTTAGATCATTTATTCACATGGTAAGAACATGTACATATCGATGGTTTGGATGGAAGAACATGGGATTTAGTAGCACTTTCAAATTTGTTATTTCCAGAGTTGCATAAGACCATACCATGCACCATATAATATTGGTACTATATGGAGAACTAGTTTACACTCACATTCCTTCAAGTTGTTCTCCTTATATATATTGAGACATAGATCCACTGTGTATCAATTTGTGACTAATCTATTTTGACATGGATCCTCTGTGTATCTTTCTTGTGGCCATGATTCAACATTTTTATATACTTCATGGATCTGTAGTGTACTTTATTTAGGTGCCATGCTTATTTATACTTGAGCACGGGTATACCTTCCTTGGGAAGAGAGTCTTCTGATCCTTGTTTTTTTAGATGCCTTTTTTTATCTAGTTTTGGAGCACTCTACTTGGGTCCGTTCGCTAGATTTCCATTCATTTTTTATAATGTATTTCATCCATCAAATTTTCTTTTGGCCTCATACAATGGGGGGAATATGTTATAGCATTTTAAACCTAAATAATGTTTGCACCCCTTTACATCCCTTTGCACTTCATAAAGCGTGCTAAATCCTTAAAAAAATCAATCCTTGGCTTTGCATACACAAGTTTCCCTTTAGCAACATGTGTATTATCCACGTGTTTCCCTTTAGAAACATGCATATACATTTGGAAACATCAAAAATAAAAAAACACGCTCGCTAACATGTGTGTTCAAGTAGTTGTTGGTCGCTACTTGTCAGACTGGGCTCGGTTACACTCGACCTAACTTCATTGACCAATTATTCCTAGTATAAATGTAAGCCTGAAAGCATGAAGGGGGACCATATGCCATCATTATAGCCTTATGCTAATGCAACAGCTTTGGAGTGCTCGATATTTTTATAGTGCCATTCCTATCAAAAACCCCAATTTCTGATATGTATCAATATTGAGTTGGGATTGTAATCACCCTTTATTATCCATTTCATTTGAGATTGAGAGAGAAATCCTTGGATTGGAGATTTTCCATTGGTCCAGGAAGAAGGAATCCAGGTCCTAGTGAAGGAGGTATTGCAGCAAAAGACTCAGGTATCATATTATATGTTTTTGCTACTTCTAACGAATACAAAGGAGATCCCTCTTCTTTCCCTCCCCTAAATTCTCATGTTTAATGTGATATTTATTTTGATGGGTAGCATTGGGTGAAGTAATTGAATTTAGTCTGAAATTTAATTTGCTTAATTAGTTATGAATTTCATGTTGATTTTTAGTATTTCAATTAAAGGAGTCAAATGGTTTTGAGGAAGGTGTTCTTGTTGTGTTCTGTGTAGGTCTAAGATATAAGATTTCGATTGAATAACAAAGCTAAGGATTGACAAGCATCAACAAGGAAGAAAACCATCTAATTCTTGGTATGTCATTGTCTTCTTCTCCATTGAATTCAGAACTTAACTAATTGATTAAGAAATAAGAGAGTGTTATCTTCAAATTGATCTGTTGGTAACCTAACCCTAGTTACTAGGACATTTTTCTCTAAAACAATCTGGACAACCTTGTTATGTAAGTGTGACCCCCTTATATTAGGGAAGACATGATCATCAATGTTTCTCATATATGGATCACTAGGAGGCACAACTTCAAGATATTCTTCTTCTTTAAATCTCTTAAAAATTTCACCCCAAGTTGGAAAATTGATCTTAGGTCCAATAGATGCATCATTATCCTTAAATTTTGGTTTGGCGGGCTCAATATTTGGATTCGTTGGTTGAATAAAAGACACGTATACTTATTCCATCTCATAAATGTCACTATTGTACACCTTTATTATCTCAATGATATTTCTCTTCACCTTTGGAGATGGTTTAGGAGTTCTAGTGGCAAGTTTCGTTGGAGGCATCCATGTTATTTTTTATACTTGAAAACTGTATAATTAGCCACACAAATATGTTATTGAATTGAAGAAAAATTGTAAAACCTAGTTGAAACATGACTACTCTATTTACTATGTTTTTTCAATTGTTCAGTGCATCAAAGCTTCAAATGAAATAACAACATTTAAGTGCAAAATATAAATTTGAGCAACAAAATAACAAACATGTTGTACCCATGGGATTGAGTTGCCAAATGATGCAAACAATTGTTGTAACCTCTTATTCTTGAAAAATGGAAAGAACATAATGATGCTAGATGAATGGTGAAATATCATGCTAAATAGAGATTTAAAAACCATTTTACAATTTGATGCGTTATAATGATAATCATCAACCAAATATTTCTCTCAAAAGTCTCATTAATTGTAGACTTGACTTGGTGAAATTTAAATTCAAATTCAGGCATGCCGAAGCTCATCAGTAAATTTGTTATGATATCTCATGCATGTGAAGTGATATCTCACTTTGGTGAAACCCAATCTAATATCACCACAATTCGAAAAATATTTGTTGACAAACCTATTGATTGTTGTTTTTAAAGCCAAAGTCCAACCTAAAAAACCAATGCGCTATTGGCAAAAATTCATAAGATTGATTTTTAAAATTTTTGAAAAGGTAACTTCTGATGCAATCAACACTTTGGGAGATAAATTTGTAAAATCACAAGGAAAGGGATGACAAAGCTAAAAACTCAAAGATTTCAAAGATGAAGTCAACTTCCAAAAAACTTTGGTGATCAAAAGAATTAGCAATTCAAGGATAATTTTAGGGGCGAAATTTAGCCCATAGGCTATTTTTCCATTTTTTTCCAAAAAAAGATTAGCCAATTTGCATTTTTTGAAGCCCCATTTCGCCCAATTTTGATGGGGTAAACTTTTTTCACTCTAAAAATCGCCAAATTATTATATAAAGTTATAAACTATATAAAATCGTTAGAAATTGAAATAATTTTATAAAAATATCGCCAAATATTTTATAGTTGACATTTTAAGAATTGGTAAGATTTGCCAAGATTTATACACTTTTAAATAAGTATGGGTCCTTAAAATTATCCCTGATTAGCATGATTCTTTAAAGATCAAAACCCGACCAAAAATACTTAACTTGTATCCAAAAGATATGAAGCAACAACATCAATTTTCCAAGTTATAAACAAAAAAAGGGCGTACTATTATGATATTTAGACACTTAGTAGTTAGTTAAGATCAACTTGGTATAATGTGTCTTTAATTAAAGTGTGTTTCTTTTAGTATGCATTTGTACTTATGTAATCCAATAGTTAGATGTTCTAGACATATGGTGATCCGATGGTTCATCTTCACCTCAATCTTAATAGCTATTGATCCATGGTAACAACCGATAGGTCTATTATCTCTATTTAAAGAGCATGGAGGGTCATTTTCTCGATGATCAATTGTGAGAAACTCATATGTAACAAAAAAAATCATAATATATTGCATCAAATAACTATTCGGTTGTGTCCATGGACTGTTTCCCTCTTTGAGGGTTTAAACCACGTAAAACATCGATGTGTTAATATGTGATATTTTTGTGTGAGCGGTTGCTCAAGGTGTTCGATCTTTTGGAAATATCCAACTATGTTAGTCAAACATGGTATCAAAGCGCTTATGAAGCCCCGCTTCCATTATTAATCAAGATCTTGAACCAGTATAGCCATGTGCATCAAAGGATTTCTGGATTATGTTATTTATGTGTATTTCCTGGGATGAGAGAGGTGTTCCATTGCTTTCGAGTAAGCTAACCAAGGAATAACCTAAAATTCGAGAGATTTCAATTCGGAATTCCAATTTTCTTTTGTTTGGTTGTGTACAGTATCTTGTAGGTCAAAAGCAAGGTTTTTTGGGTAGGAACGCTCTCCCAACAACAACAACAACGTCAACACCCCCATTCTCCTCCATAATATTACTATATTTTTTCCTTAACTCACTTGGTTGAAAGTTACTTTAATAAGTAAAAGTTCTTGGGTTCAAGTTGTTCTTTTTGTTACTTTTTATAAAATTTCATGTAACTTTAAGCTATAAAGTAACCTCATTGTAAAAGTGCTTCCCACTTGTTTTATAAAAGTGGGTCACTTATTTTAAAATAACTTATTTGTAAAAGTGAGCTTATAGGAAAAGTTAGTAAGTGGGGAGATCCTTTTCTACATTTTTTTGCTACCATCACCATGTAAATCAACATTTTCCTACCACGTGGCTCATTGCCTCTTTTTTATGCCTTTCTCCAAAATGACATAATTTTGACATCCAGAGTCTATTTTTAGTGTTGTTTTTTTTATCTGCCTGTTTTTTGAGATATTTGCATCTAATTCATTAGTATCTACTTTTGAAGCCATATTACTTGCATATTACAATATGGTCACTCCATGTGATATTTTGCTTACCAGTACCAACTACTTCTCATGGAAAGCTTGTATGGAGGATGTCCTAAGAATTAGGGGATTTATCATATTACTTTGGGAAAATAAATTACCCCCACTTATGTCGATAAGAAGATAAAATGGGACAATAAATGTGACGAATCCCATGGATTAATTGGGCTGTTAATTTCTACTTAGTTACGATTCTACCTTCAAGGAATTGATGAACCAGATAAGGCTTGGGAAAAAATGGAAACTGTGTTTGGTAAACATAATGAGATTCGAGGTCACTGTCTTGAAAATGAGTTGTTTGTTTTAAATCCAAGTGATTTTTCTTCCATTCAAGACTTTCTATTTAAATTCAAGACCCTTATAGACTTAATTGAAGAATGAAAAATAGCTAAGCTAAAAAATAAATTTATTTATGCTATTCTTTCCAAGCTTGGTCTTTCCTATTATGTTTGTGTATCTACCTTTTATTCCATGAAATAATCTCTGGGGATTAACTATATAGAACCCACTCTTGAATATTTTTGTGATTAATTAATTAGAGAAAAATATAAGCTCATACATCTTGGAGTAATAAGCACCGTCGATACATCTAGTTGAAAGCCTTAGTGGCACAATAGAAGAATAAAACCAAGAATACCAAGAAGCAACATCATTGCAACAATAAGCAAAACAAGGGTCCCAAACCCTCTCATCCAACTCATCCTTCCAATGGTTACAAGGGAACCAAATCAAAATATAAGTATACCATGTGCCATTCCAATTTTTGTTTGAAAGAGAGTAATGTGGAATTTAAGTGTTTCAAGAAGATGCCATCCTTGGAAGCAACAATAAAGAAGTACAACATAAACTTTGATTCATCTTCTAACTCTACAACTCATGGAAATGCACTTTCTGCTTCTAGTTTTTCCTTCAATGCATCTTCTTCTAATGAGTGGCTCATTGATTTTGGAGCATCTTATCATATGGCTAAGGATAAAGATATTTTTTTGCTCTAAATGAATCAAACACCAAACAAATATTTGTTGGTGATGATAGATCTATAAATGTTGTAGGATTTGCGACGATTCAACTAGATGATGGCCAATTGTTGCAAGAATTTCATGTAATTTATTCTCAAACTATCGAATCACTCATTTTGGTGAAGGTAAGACGGTAGAGTTTAAAACTCACCAAGTTGTAATCAAGGATTTCAAAGATTCTAAGCATTTCCTGGCAACCGGAATTGTTGATGATATTACTAGGTTGTACCGATTCAACAACTTTGGGTCATCACCTTTTCCATCAGTTTGTATTGCTCATATCAATGAATTGAGAAAACTTTGGCACGAGCGATTTGGTCATTTAAATTATCGTTCATTGCAACAACTATGTAATCAGGAAATAGTGATTGGTCTTTCTCTCATTTCTTGTAGAGATGGTGTTTGCCCCAAGTTTTTTTTCGACAAACATCATCGAGACAATTTTGAAAAACATGCCTTTTGGCATGCCTTGGCCCCCTTACATCTTGCTCGCAATGATTTTTGTGTTTTGCTTCTTCTCTAGCTTCAAGTATTTTTTAACCTTCATTGATGACTTCTCCAGATGCACTTGGGTTTACTTCTTAAAACTTAAAAGTGAATTTTTTTACATGTTCTTGGCCTATGAGGACCTTGTAGAGAAACAATATGGACATCAAATACATAAGTTAAGAACAGATAATGGAGGCAAATATGTAAACAACAAATTTACAAGTTACTGTACTTTATAGGGAATTCAAATCCAACATATTGTTTCATACACGCCACAAAAAAATGGTGTTTCTGAGAGAAAAATCCACACACTAAAAGAAATGGCTAATTATATGATCCAAGCCAAGGGATTAAGTCTTCAATTTTAAGTCGAAGCCATTAATTGTGCCAATTACATAGTCAATCGCACTCACACCAAGGCTCTAAAAGATATAACTTTGGAAGAAGCATGGAGTAACATTAAACCAGATGTAAGCGACTTTCACATATTTGGTAGTGAACATGGACTCATATTCTTGATGAAAAACAGAAAGCATTGCAAGTTAAGAGTCAAAAGTGTATTTTTTTTGGAAAAGATTATAGACTTCTTCCACCAAAATATAATGACATAATTATTATAAGAGATGTTAAATTTGATGAAAATCTATCATCCTGCGAGACTAATTAGGCTTGTGTGCCATATGTGGCATGTGAGCCATCTTTGTTGCTTGTGCCACTTTCCACTCCCAACTTCTTTGATAGTTTTCCTACTCCAACTTCTTCTTCTAATGATGAAAATTAGGATGAAGATCCACCTCTGCCTATTATGTTTCCTCTAGTTGCATCAACACAACCACTTCCTCGATGGGTCAGTACAACATGCGAAGTGACTGGTGATCTTGTTGGCAATCCTATAGATCAACGTTGTATACATTCATAGTTGCAGTGTGCCTCTTCTCTTTTGGGTCAAGTTTCAGAGACTCGTGATCCATAAACATTTGCAGAATCTTCAATCCATCCATATTGGGACACAACTATGGATGAATAATAGCATTCCTTAATAGGGAATGGAACTTGGGATATTGTACCTATTACAAAGGGAAGAAAAATTGTCAGATGTAAATGGGTTGTTGCAGCTGCAACCACTTTCCCCGGTTTTGTGCAAAAGCATGGGCCCCTCCTTTTTATTTGGATTCAAATTTGGCTTTATTTACTCTTTTAGTTTTCTTTTCCACAAAAGAATTGCTTGGAGATTTGGTTGTTCACTACGAAATAACACTTAGAAAATTTTCAATTTTTTTACTGTTTTGTTGACTTATTAAAATCATAAAGAAACGTCGGATACATTCCAGGTTTCACGCCGAAACATCGGGAAGTTAATGGGAAGTGCCTCGAGACTATTGGGAGAGTTTCCTTTTTATCCCTGAAACGTCGGAGGGATGTTCCATTCTTTGACTGATACGTCGGATAAATTCTGGATTTTATGTCAAAATGCCAAAAGTCTTGGAAAATTTTACCCAAAATGGGTCGATACGAACAAATTTCTCAAATAGCTCCGATATGTTTCACTCACCATTTATCGCCAAGTATGGACTTATATTTTTTTTGGAAAAGAACGAATATGTTTCGTTGGATTTATTGTTTATACCTCTGAAACTCATCGGCGTCCCTATAAATTTTGCTCCAAAATTGTCGGCTTGGGAGGACCTCTTGCCCCGACTATATCGCATACTTTTTTATTTTTTCCACCGATATGGATCGGCCATCAAATCATTCCATTTTTTTATTATTGTCGCGGAAGTAACGTGTTTTACGCCGACTATCGTCAGCAAAGAATGCAATTGTGCATCAACTTGTTCGGTAAATTTGTTCCTTTGTCGCTGAAGCGTTCCCTGCGAAAACCACCAATAATCCGACATATTATAAAGATATCTTTGGAATATTAGGGAGACTTTAAACGTACCATACAAACATTTAAGTTTACTTGTGGAATACGCTAGGGTTTACAGGCCAGATTTTATATTTAAACCCCTCTAGTAATTCCACCATTGTTTCCCTTCAATTTCGTTGCATTCGTCAGGATAGCTGGAAGGGAATCTATCTAGATCGACTGCATACTCAACGTCGCACTCATCATAGGTCCAGGTAGGTACATTTTTGTCTTTATCTGGTATATTTTACACTTGGCTATAATGGATTGATGCCATAGAAAGTAGTATGAGGTTAGTTAGATCGTTACGTTTAATCTATCAAAGCCATTGGGGCTAGTATTTTAGTCTGCATTCATGTCGTAGTTTCCTGAGAAGCCCTAATATGTGAGTCGCATCACACTAAGAAAGGCGGCGTGAACCCTAACCTGCATATTTTTCCAAAACATGATTTTGGGCCGAGACTCTTGGCCCATTATTTACGCCTAAACCCAAATGTGTGATCGATTGGGAAAAGAAAACATTAAACCCTAGCTATTATGTATCTATTCACAACTGCTTCTTTTCCCAAAAGAATGTTAAACCTCTGTTTTCTTGGATTTGTTCCCAAATGCATGCTTATTCCAAGGGCATTAAACCCTATTTTATATGGCTTTCTCAGATGCAATCTTGCTCAAAATAGTGCTAAGCATTATTTTGGCAGCACGGGTTCTTTGTTTACACTTTTGATTATAAATTATGATCAGCTTGAGGAGGGATTGACAATGTTCTATTGATATGAGGTAGCATACTCATATCTTCAGTTTTATTAATTGAGTTCTTGCTACAATCATTCTTCTATGTATAAGTTTGTCTAGTCTATATTTTCAATGGAATATATGCAACCAAATGATATTGTCTTTGTTTCTCAGGATCCAAAAATGGCTAGAAGATCTCCTAAGCTCAATATCAAGGTGGTGTCAGATTCAGATGAAGAAATGGCTCCAGAAACGGACTTGGAAGTCCAGTTTGTTGATACCAAATCCATAACTGGAATAGTCCCTGAATTCAAGTGGGACGAGATCTACCACCTCATTAGGGATCAAAACATACCAGATTCGACGATGGAATAAAACTTGATATATCAAAATATCAAGAAATCAGATAATTCATAAAGTTGCTACATGCCCAGAGTTATTTCCATGTGCCGAGGTAATAGGGTGGATTCTCCCCTATGTGGATGTGAAATCCCGGATCATTTAAAGTGCTACTGGAAAGGGATTTGCTTCATTTCATCCCACCCACATTGGAAAATCCTACAAGCTCCCTACACCCAAAGTTTTCCTAATAGAAGATTGGGTCAAAATTTTGCAGATCGATTACTCCGAGTGTGCGAAAAAGATGTTGATCCCTAGAAAACAGTTACGTCAAAGAACTAGTGGGGAATACAAGGCGAAGAACCTTAAGACTCTATTCAAGGTTTATTCCATGCTTTTGTGTAGAATTTATGGAAGAGCTAATTCAATCACTTATAAGCTCAGCTGGATACCATTATTATATCATATCACAATGCACAGTACAGTCTTCAACTAGGCAGACATTGTCTTGGAGAATATGATGCAGGCCATTGATGATGCACAAAAGAGGCTTAAGCAAAAGAAGGCTGAGTTTTATATGTCGTCTATTATTGATTGTATTCTGGTTATGAACCCTTTTTCAAATCTCAGATGCAATTGGAACTCCAACGAAACTCCAATATATGTGGCCTTATCATATTTTATGGGAACACAAGCATGCAAGTTTTTATATGCAAATTTGTGAAGAATTCTTAATGCCATTGTATAAATTGATTTTTGACAAAGAACCCAATTGTATGTCAGATGAAGCACTCACAGTGGTCACCAACTTTGGAGACTATCAATTCACTTCTGAGGGTACATATTTATGCATGTATGGAGATTTGAAGAGTCCATCACTGATGCCTAAATATGTTACAAATTACATTGTATTGAAGGAAATAGTGAGACAAGTATTCTTCAATGGTGTGGGACACTTTTTGTATGAAAACAATAAATCCTCATGGCCACCACTTCCACTTGTAATTTGGTCTTATAAACTCAATAAAGACAGAAAAGCAGAAGAGTTTGTGAAGGAACTAGATTCTTACCATTTCGGCGAGAAACTTTTTGCTATAAATGACTGCCTTCGAAAATTTGTTCAGCATTGCCAATCATGTAGGATTAATTATAAGTATACAAATCATTTTTTGTGGGATGAGGAGGTGTACAGAGGAGTGAAGAATCTTACAGAGTTAAACAAAATATTCGGCAAGAAAGCAGGAGCAAGTTCCAGACATCTAGATACATCAACAAAAGAATATTTAGAGGAAGCGGTAAGGAAAAAAGTGAATGAAGAATCTCTTACAACTGAAAATGCCAAGAGAATGCAGGAAGAAGAATTGGCCAAGAAGAAAGAAGAAGAGAGACAAGAGAAATAAAAATATGCAGAAGCACGAAAGAAGGCAGAGCAGGAAAAGGAAGAAAAGATGGATGCGGAACAAGAGGAAAAAAGATTACAAGAAGAAGCATTAAAGAAGAAAAATGAAGAAGGGGAACAGATCAAGAAAGTTGTGGAAGCTCAGAACTTACAAGAAGGTAATGGTCAGCAGGACATGGAAATCGATAATCCTATGGATATCGACACTGAAATCCCTCTCATCGAAGGTCATCTTCCTTTGGATGAGATAGGACTCACACCATTTACACCGTCCAAGCAACATTCAGTTTCCAAGATGGAAACAATAGTCTTCGATCCAAAAATAAAGACTATCATGAAGAGAATGGAAAAGAGATTAAAGGTATATTCACAGCCAAATATCATTACCATACAAGAAGTCCCAGTGTTGGAAGGTACAAATAAGGACCCAAAATTCACGGCATCTATGAATGTTGTTGTTGCACTAGCCAATGAAGATAACATCCATAAGTTGATTGAAGATGTAGAGAAGAGAAAAGAAAAAGTGATTAAGCTTAAGGACAATTCAGTACAAGCTAGAAATGAAGGAATTGAACTAAGATGACAGCGGGATTCCTTAGAGTTGGAGAAAGAGGAAATCATGTAGACTGTTCAAAGTCTAGAGGATTAAAAGGACTCATTAAATGTACAGGTAGTGATATTTGAAGGAGAAAAGATGGATCTTCAATCTCAAATAAGCGGGTCACAGGAGAAACAAACCCAGTTGGATCAGCAGGTTGAATCTCTTACGATAAAGAAACGAGCTTTACAAGCTCAAGTGGCGGAGCTGAATAGAGAAAAGGAGTCCCTAGTGGAGAAATTAAATTTTTCTCAAGAACAGAAAAAGGATCTAATACCATTCTATGAATGTGCTATTGAATTACAAGAACAATTGTTCCATTCCCAATAGTTGCTCACTAAAAAAACATATGAATTGCAGGGGATGGTAAGTAGACTTAAGCAAATTTCAGAGGAAGCCACTGCTACAAAGAAAAATCTCACATGAATTTATAGAAGAATGAAGAAGTTGATTGCTTGGAGGAAAATGGCCAAGGAAATTCCTCCACATATTCCCAAGAGGTCCTCTACTGAACTCAAGTTGGATTTTGTACTCTTGGATAGTTGCCAAAAAGCGGAGAAGAAACTGCATAATGAAGTGAAAGAGTACTCCATCACCATATGTGAAGATATTCACCATAGTATCTGCAGAGCATTTGAAAAATGTCATCTACCTCCCCTTGTCTTATTTGAGGAGTTAGTACCAAAAGAGAAACGCTTGGCGTAATTGATGACTATCAAGGACGAATATATTGCTGCCATCAACAGTGTAGACACTCTCACTTCAAAAAATCTCCTGGAGTGTATTGGACAAGCCACAATGAAGACACGTTACTTGAGAAATGGCCACAACACAACAACTAAGGGGTTGAATGCCATGGTCAAAGATTTTCCTTTTCATGAAGTGGATTTAAAATTATTAGAACCACAACAATTAAATGTAATATCTTATGAAAGTGGTCTTTGGAACGATTATATTCAAAGTCAAGAAAACGCTCAATCAAATTGATTTAATATTGCATTATGTTTTAATATTTTCGTTATTTATTTTGTAACCACAAAAGGAAAAAATTGTGAAGAGAAAAAGGTTTAAGGAATATGAAGCGATAAGTCACCTCAAGGCTGAGTTTGAAAATATAAATAGGAGAAACTAGAAGAGGGAAGGGATTTTGGCTTGTGAATGGATTGTACTAGTCTCACATGTAAGAAACTATTTTCTTCTAATGAGAAAGACAGCTTTTGTTGGGTGAAGGCGTACATGGAATGTTGCATGGAGACATATGAATGGATGTGCAGAACTTATTTCTCCCTTTTGTTCATTAATTTGCAATAAGATATTTCATTTTTTTGTTGGATTAGTCCAATGGTTTGTGAATTATCTCATTGTCTATGAATGTAAAATGAAACTCTCTGTGTATTTATGAGTAATGCATGAAATGAATGTCAATACTAAAGCTATATTGTGTTTATTTTATCTTGTGATTGTTCAATACGTTTATTCTAGTAGCTAACTTCTAGAATTGTATAAAATAGTTTACGGTCATTGCTCTCTTTTAAATTCTTCTCCTTCCAAGGATAGATTAATTAAATTAGAATCTTGCATTTAATTAAGGCATTATATTGGTTGACTGATAGAAAAGGGGTGGTAAGTCGAGAGGTAAGAACCTGTGCATCACTTTGTGAGGCCTCTTTCTACCTGTCAAACAAGTATAGGTAGAATCATATTCATTTAGAATTAGTATTCTGCATTTGCATATAAAATAATAAAACTCTAAACGGTGGATTGGTCCGTAACCGATAAACTCATTGCAAGAGCATATCTAACGATAGCCAGACCATATACTGGACGAGTTCCCTATTCCAAACAGTGAATAGTCTAATTGGTACTTTTCATTAGGGAGAACCCCTACTGTCAACGCAAGGATTTTCTAGGCGTCAACATGGGTATATAGAACTAAGTTGCATATAATGAAAGTGTTGAAAGACCTAAGGAAAGGTTAGTTTCCAAAGGAATTTACTACAATGAAACCTTTTCCCCTGTCACCAAAATAAACTCCATCTGCCTTGTTCTTGCCCTTGCCGCTTCACATAAATGGGAGGTCCGTCAAATGGATTTCAAATCTTCCTTCTTGTAGGGGGATTTACAAGAATTAATTTACATAGAACAACCCCTTGCATGCATTCATAATGACCCCAGCCATGTTTGTTGCCTCAATAAATATCTCTATGGCCTTAAGCAAGCTCCTTAAGCTTGGTATGCCAAAATGGATATCTTTCTCCTTAACATTGGCTTTTCTAGATGTCATTATGACCCCATTGTCTATACCAAGATAGTAGTAAACCATCTCATCATCCTTGTTCTTTATGTTGATTACCTTATTCTTACTAGTAGTGACCATAACCTTTTAACCCATGTGAAATCAAGACTTAAGAAGAAATTTGAAATGAAATACTTAGGACATTTGCATTATTTTCTTGGCCTCCATTCCCTGCAAACCAAAGATGGAATTTTTCTTTCTTAGTCTAAGTATGCTTGTGACCTTCTTCGTCACTTTCACATTGATGATTATAAACTAGCCCCATCTCCCGGCTTCCAGTCTAGACTCAAACATTTTTCCACTTGCACTACACTTGAAGTAGATGCTACCTTGTACTGTCAGCTAGTTTGTAGTCTCTTGTACTTGAATCATACTCATCCTGATATTTTCTTTGTCGTTGGTCTTATTTCCCAATATATGTAAATGCCTATTATATTGGAAAGTAGCAAAAATTATACTTTGATATATTCGTGGTACAGTTCAGTTTGGGATTTATTATAGTTTAGGGGAGACTCCTTTGTTGGTCAGTTTCATTGATTCAAATTGGGTTGGAAACCTTTATGATCAAAAGTCTATTGTAGGTTATATTTTTAGTATTGGTTCTAGACCTATCACTTGGGATTGTAAGAAACAACAAGCTCTTGCTATTTCTTCAGCAGAATCACAATACCAAGCTGCAATTAATGCAAGTCAAGAAACCTTGTGGATTTGACAGATCCTATCAATGTTTGGATTCAAGCAGTAGCATCTGACTACCCTTTTGTGTGAAAATCAAAGTGCCATCAATCTCGCCAAATATCCCATTCAACATCAGCACAAGAAACACATTGAGCTACATATGCACTTCATCAGAAAGCTTGTTTAGGATCGTATTCTCAAAGTGTTATTTTTCCTTACAGATGATCAAGTTGCAGGCATCTTCACAAAGTCTCTTACAAAAGTGAAGTTTTCTAAACTTTGATCTACGTTATAAGGAGTTCGTCCCATTTTTCATTAAGGGGGGATAGGCTCTAATGCCTCATTCCTTCTCCTATTGTGTCACTTTTGTAAATCCTTCAATTTTATCCCGAGTTTTGATTAAGGGGGGGAATTAGGATATTTAGACACTTAAGAGTTAGTTAAGGTCAACTTGGTATAATGTGTCTTTAGGTAAAGTGTGTTTCTTTAATATGCATTTGTACTTGTGTAATCCGACCCTCACTGTATGTTCTAGACATAGAGTGATCCAACGATTCATCTTCACCTCAATCTTAATGGCTATTGATCCACATCTTAACACCTTATTGGTCCATGATCTCTATTTAAAGAGAATGGAGGGTCATTTGCTCGATGATAGATTGTGTGAAACTGATGTCTTTTTTCTTTTTCTTTTGCATAGTATATTTCCTCAAGTAGCTATTTGGTTGGGGTCATCGACTGTTTCCATCTGTGAGGTTTTTAACCATGTAAAACATCAGTGTGTTGATTTGTGATCTATTTTTGTGAGCAGTTTCTCAAGGTGTTATTTTTTTTGGAAATATCATGTGTTAGTCAAACAGGTACCCAAAAATGTATTAACAAAATTTATAGGGTGTGTTGGGTGGAAACGATACCTATTTTCAAGCACTAGTTGGCCATGCCTAGGTGATAAATATATCCCCTCATAGTATTTAGATCTATATGTCTATAGTGTCCCCTCCCACAAGGTCAACTATTATTAATGCAAATGGATAGAACCCCTCAATTGACTGGTTATTAACTGACAACTTGAGTTTTGAAGCGATTGGGGAATTTGTCGCCTAGAGAGTTCTAAGAT
Source organism: Larix kaempferi (assembly GCA_027924585.1). Classification (NCBI taxonomy): domain Eukaryota; kingdom Viridiplantae; phylum Streptophyta; class Pinopsida; order Pinales; family Pinaceae; genus Larix; species Larix kaempferi. Next base: position 27,742,982 of record BSBM01000370.1, on the reverse strand, counting down.
CCACCACGATATGTAATCCTGGACTTCTTTTTTTTCTATATATATAAAACAGAAAATCTCAACCGTTTATGTTAAAAAAAAAAGTTCTAAGATCCACCACTAATTTGAGCATTTCAAATCATCTTCACAAGTTTTTCTAGCAATCTATACTATCTTGGTCATGGCTAGATAACACATAATGAGTTTTCGTAACTTGCTTCATACACCAAAAACTTAGGAACCCCGATAATAAATTAGTATCACCAAATGAAATATAATCAATGGTATATGAAATAAATATTTAGGAAAACTAATAACTCAAACAAAGGACAATGTTGAAATGATATGAAAAATGATAAGTGGCAAAATCAATTGCATAATAAAAAACAAAGAATTATTCCAAGACATGAAAATATGAAACATACTCCATTCATCCTTAAAAATTAGTAAACGATTTGCAAGAAAAGATATTACTCTAAAACAAAATCAAGACTTGTTCTAACTTTGCACAATATTCTCTAACAAACATGCATTATAAAAAAACTGAAATGTTGATGCAACCCCTTGTAAAAGGCTCATTACTATGAAATATTTCAAATGCATGCTTGTTTAGTGAAGCTTCAACACTTGGATGAAACATGGCAAGCTCTAATGATTATGCATAATCTCTTGAGTATCTGGAAAAACTATGCCTATTTGCTTCTTGTTTAGCATATTTATCTCTGAATTCCAAACCTATGTAGAACTATATTCTTACAAACATGCCAAAATTCTCAGTGATTATAATTAACTAAAAAAATATACCCATTTCTACATATAAAAAATCTTTCTTCAACCATTACTCTATGAATTTCCTAGATCTTCGGATCATTACTATTCTAAATTTCAAGCATACAATGTTGATTCTCCATTAACAATTTGATTCATGATTTTTAAAAATGTCTCGTAGTTGCTTACCTAGTAAATGCTTGCACCATGATTTAACATAATATCCTAATGTAGGAATCTAATTAAAAGGTATTCAAGTGGTAATCACAACATTCATAATTTAAAATCCATTCCAAGGAGAATGTTGCAATTCACAATAGCACCTGGAAGTTCCTCATGAATGCTCCCCTCAAATAGTCATGTTATTATGTGTGAGATTATCTAGGTCTACAAAGCTTGTGAATTATATTCTCTATGGAATTTTTAATTCCATTGAATCATTGTCTATGTGAAAGGGAAAAAGTGGCCGAAGCCACAAAAAGCATATGGTGACAGAAGCCATAGGGGCAGTGTAAGTGTAATCATCCATATAGATGGTTCATGTCCTTAACAAAATTATCATGTTAGGTGCGCAAAATATTTTGTTACTAACTTGTTATATACCAACACACAATTCAACAAGAATCTACTCTTGGTGAAAGGTTCAAATACATACCTTTTATCCCGGGACCTTGAAATCTAGTTGAAGCATGATCGTATTCATAATGCTACTACGTCAAACACTTAAATCTCTAATTTTTCAATGTATCTTTGTTTATTAACTTGAATTTGTGGTACTCATTAGAATTCAAATCAACCTCGTTCTTGCTAGGAGTGACTTATTATCTTACAATAATGGCATATTTAATTTGCTCACCTCGTGCCAATTCATTATTTTCATATACCCTTCATATACCACTCCTATTAGCACATAGTTTTGAAGAATTCATTGGTCATGGTATTTTGTGTGCATGAACAATACATCCCAAGAAATTTCCATTGGAAATGGGTTAGCTTTTCCTTCATATACCCTTGATATACCACTCCTATTAGCACATAGTTTTGAAGAATATATTGTTCATGGTATTTCGTGTGCATGAACAATACATCCCAAGAAATTTCCATTGGAAAGGGGTTAGCTTGTTCTTCATATATTCTTGATATACCACCCCTATTAGCACATAGTTTTGAAGAAATATATTGGTCATGGTATTTTGTGTGCATGAACAATACATCCCAAGAAATTTCCATTGTAAGGGGTTAGCTTGTTCATTATGCATAAGTTGTCTTAAGAGGATGTGTTATCAATGTTTTTGTTAATCACATCCACCACTACCGCCTTTCCCTCTTTTCGACAAACCAGTATCTAGAGCTTATTGGACATTATTATTTTCATTATGTTTCATTTCCTTGCTATATTTGTTCTTGCAAAAGTGCATACTTGTAGAAAATTCCTTGGAAATGATTCTCAATCTCAACTAGTTCTAATTCCAATGACCTACTTTCAACATGTGTTTCATTCTTGAAATCAAGGTAAGGGTATACAGATAAAGGAGACTCAAGTAAATATATCTATCTGTTAGATTATTCAAAATAATTTGGGAACATTTAATGATCCTTTCATTTCGATGGAATATTTGTATTCCTCGGATTTCCTCAAATATTCCTCTTCACTATGCTTCAAATGATGATCAATGGACAAAAGTTCATTGTCTTTACATTCATCATTATCCAAGGTGGGAAATTTTGATTCTAAGCATTCTCCCAATCCAACATAAGGTAAATTGTTGAAATTATACAAGTCAAGTATGAATAACTTTTATAAATTTGTGTAAAAAAAAGAAAAAATACTAAACAAAATCTAAAACACGACACTTAACAATCACTCACACAAACATTACATAAAGATTTACCTTGGAAACCCAAAACTAGGAAAAATAACATTCCTAAATTTCCCCCACTCTCTATCTCATTGTATTATCTTTTTTGTTTACAATACAATATTATAGATCCAAAACCCTAATCCATTAACTCAAATTATATTATAACCCTAATTCCTTGACTAGAATTAGTTTGCAATGGGCTAGAAAATCATGGGCCAAAAATAGCTCAAAAATGACAAAAAACAAAACCAAAAATTTATTTTAAGGGTGTTTTCCCCCCTCGCCCCCTAGCCGAGGGGGTTAATCAATCCCCCGAGACCCCCTTGCTCTAGGAACATACAAAGACTACAACATATGTCCAACAAAGTAAATCTGCGCTATGGCTTATCACTAAGATTGTATATTCAAATTCAAAACAACCAAAGGCTGAGGTGAAGCATTCACTTTACATAGGTATGTTCGAAAAAGGAAATTATAATTAGGTTTATCAATCACATTCAAAGTCAGTCTTTTTTTTTCCTTCGTAAGAGGTTGTGGTTTATGTATAATTTGTATTCTCTTCCTATCATGTGCAACCTTTTGTTTGTTTATTTCATCTTCCAAGACCACAAATCCATTACAATTATTCTTAACCTCATTTTTTCACTCAACAATTTCTAATACATTTGATTTATCTTCACTATGCTTTTCATAATTTGAGTCAAAGAAATAAAATAGGATTAAGGGGTATCTATTCAAATATTTTTCAAGATTTTGTGCTTCCTCACAAGCTTTGTTTAAATAAGTTATTCCTTTATGTGAGTTAAACATATCCATGGTTTTGGGAAGAGAACCTACATGCCATTGCTAAATGACTCCAAGAGGAAGCTTATTATCATCATGGAGGAAGTAATAGATTTGTCAAAAGAGTATATTAAAATCATGAATGGATTCTCCATCTTCTACTTGCATTTTATCAAATTTTTGGCACATTTCAACCAAACAATAATTTTCACCATAAGCATTTTTTAAATGATTTTAAATTTAAACCAGTAATCAAATTGTTTAAATGGTTATAACATCATACCAATTCAAAGATTTACATCTAAAAGTGAACAGAAACAGTCTACAAATTATTTTCTCATGAATAACACTACGTAGGGATAACGCAAATTCATATTTCCTAATATGTTTAAATAATGTAGTGTCTCCTTGACCATTGTACTTTGGAAATAACTCAACTACCTTTATTGGGAGGTCATGTGAAGGCCCTTGAAGAATTAATTCATTGTTTTCTTACCATGCGGGTACTTGGGAAAGATCTATAAAAATTTCATAGAGAAAATGTAGTTATGCCCTTAGGTAGTGCGTCGATGAGTGACCCTCCTTTAAACACCAATAAAATATCACACTATTTTTATTAGGCAACCCATCTAAATTTTTTCCTCATAGCGATTACTTCTTTTAAGGTTTTACTAGTTGTGATCCAATTAATTATTTATAGTATTTTTAATGTGATAAATAACTTGCATCTACACTAATATGAAAAATGAAAATGTAAATGCAAGTGCCTAGGCTTATCCAATGGAACAAGAAAGATATAGAACCAATCAAATCTAATACCAACAATAACCTAAAATAATTCACAAGAATAAGATTGCATAAACTCCAAATCAAAAAGAATAAGATAAGGAAACAAGAGAGAGCAAAAATAGTATATACCAAAACAAGAGGGGGCAAGAAAAGATACTAAATGTGAAAGTGGCCTAGGAAAAAGAATTGCCCATTCTTAATGTAACCTTTTAGTACACTTATGAATTGGAAGAGCAGTCTATGATGGAAATACAATAATAGTAAAAATCTCCAACAACCATCTTGGCCAAGAGTGACTTCTCTTATTAAGAAATAAAAAAACTACTTACATTTCAAAGGGAAAAGCTAGTAGTCTCCTCTCTCATTCAACAAGATGGTCTTTATTCCAAAGGGGAGGCCACTCTATTGTTAAGACAAATTACATTTATAGATATTTGGTCATAATTGTTTCTGTTTATTGTTAAGACAAATTACATTTATAGATATTTGGTCATAATTGTTTCTGTTTTATTCTCTTGCCATGTGGAAACTTAGGTTTTAAATGAAGTTACCTCCTTTTGTTTTTCTAATGTTGCATCACTTACATACTGTGGGGATTCCTTTTATATTGTGTTCTTTATAAAATGAAATTTTATTCGAATTAAAATATTCTAACATAATTTTATTTTCAAATTCATCATCTCTACAATTGGTCATTTTCCTCTTACAATTTTCAACATGAATTAGAAATTTTAAGCCATTGTTCAAAAGATTACAATCATTAATCCACAAATAAGAAAAAGAAGAAAAACTTACATCTCTTGTACTAGATAATGTCCATGCTTCCATTCCATCTTTTACACTTGCATTTCACATTTATCATTCCTTCTCAAACTTTCTATGGGGAATGTTTTATATCCTTAATTGCTTCATGAAAATATATATAATCGTATCAATTATTGTCTTTAGCTTGAAAAATATACTAGTGTGAAGGATTTACTTGTTTGATGGAATGACAAAGTTAATTTACCTTCTGGGTATTGTAACTCCTTAGCGTTATCCACAAAGTTGGAATAAAAAAACTTACATTTATAATTTGAGTATGAATATTTCTACAATTTTTCATAATTGTTCAAATCTTCTTGATATTAACTATGTTGGAGTTTGTGAAATATCTCAACATTTCAAGTGGATATTCGACTCATCATTAGAGGAACCGAACAAATTTATAAGATAGAAAAGAGAGAGCCACCAAAATGAATAAATGTGTGAAAAAATATCCGAAAAAAGTTATAAGATAGCAAAGAGAGAGCCACCAAAATGAATAAATGTGTGGAAAAATACAATCATTTGAATGAAATAATAAAATGTAAAGGATGATAATAAGTTAGAATTATTAATTATATAAAATGAAAATATTTTAATAAATAAATTGAAAATTTGGTAATTCATAATTAAAGGAGATTATTATAATTTAAAATGAAAATAAAAAGCCCGCCAGGGGAGAATGAGATGGGTTAGAAAATTAGAAATATGAGAATGTGGGGGTTAAATCTCATAAAGAAATGAAATAATCAAAAAACAAAGTGGATACACCAAAATTAATTAATAATGTTTTCAATCTTTTAATATTTCTTCCCTCATTAATATTCCCCAACTACAATTAAGTATTTGTTTTTTTTTTTTTTTATCTCTCCATCAATATTTTTCTGTAAATTTTGGTGCGTCTACCTTCTTCTTCCTCTTTTATTTCATTTCTTTACAACATTAACACCCCTCCTCGTTCTCATATTATAATTTTCTAACTTGTCTTATTTTTCTCTCCCACCCCCCCTTTTCCCTCCTATATTTTACCCTTATTTTCATTTAGATTATCATTATCTCCTTTAATTAAGGGATTAATAATTTTTCAATTTATTTATTAAAACTTTTTCATTTTGTATAGTTAATAATTAATCATTCTAATTTATTGCGTCAAGAGGCGCTCTACAGCCCAGTATGAGGGAGAGTTTGTGGAGTAACGTTACATCTAATCAAAAGTAAAAAGTAATAATATGAGGGAGATCTTGTAACGTTTGTGGAGTAACGTTACATCTAATAAAAAGTAAAAAGTAATAATATGAGGGAGATCTTGTAACCTTACATGTAACGTTTGTCGGCCATAAATAAAAAGTAAAAAGTAATAATATGAGGGAGATCTTGTAACGTTTGTGGAGTAATGTTACATCTAATAAAAAGTAAAAAGTAATAATATGAGGGAGATATCTCGTTTTTTGACCATTGATAAAATGTAATAATAAAAAGTAAAAAGTAATAATATGAGGGAGATCTTGTAACGTTTGTGGAGTAACGTTACATCTAATAAAAAGTAAAAAGTAAAATTTATTATTTCATTCAAATTGCTACATTTTTTCACCCATTTATACATTTCGGTGGCTTACTCGTTTCTATCATATAACTTATTTTGGTTCCTCTGATTATGAGTGGAGTGTCCACCTAAAATGTTGGAAAGTTTCAAAAACTCCCACACAATAATTATCCAAAAAATCTAAACAATTACATTTACAATTTAAACAACAAAAGTTACATTTATAATGCCAGTGTTGCCAAAAGTTAAATGAGTGTTACATAAAGTATTTTCAAACGTATAATAATTCCATCATATATATCTCATAGTTTGATTTTAAGTCACAAATATCCATGAATAATGTCATTGCATATATTCCATAGCTCCTTTTTTAGTCCCAAATATAAATGAAAGTTTAAGTCAATAGTGTGAAACTAAGATAAACTCCACAAGGACTCGGAGCCGATGACCACATTACATGTTGAGTATAGTGCAAATGATTCACTAACTAAGACTAATTCTCATTGATTTCTTGCATGTGGGATATAGTTTGATAAGTATTGATAGGGAATTTGACATCCCTCAATTCCATTGTGCGGCATACACTTTTGTCAACCTCACAACCATAATTTAGCTGTCAAATGATAGAAGGATAAAACGCCAATTATCTTTTGATCTGTAGAGTCTAGGTCAGCTCTCATCCCTTTGAATCATGACACAACATCTCCTAATTATATTACACTCAAATTATAAAATTTCGTGAATACATCTATTGGTGTTCAAGTTCTTGAATTCATTCTTCATGCTAATAGAACATTGGGACTAGCTAGTCATTATTGATCATAGATGAAAAGTGAGTATATTGATCATTCCCAAATATCAATATATGCTAGTGATAAATGATTATTCCCATATATTGATATGTTGTATTGTGAAACTGACTCGTGACTACAATCCTCGTTGATATGGATAATTAGTCATTCATAAAAAGGGAGTCTAAGTGTTATTCCCTTATTTTCCACCCTTGAGGTATAATATAGGAGACTCACCATAATAGTTATGCCTTGAAACTACTTTTCTAACTCTTGACTCTAAGCATCATTGTCGGTTTCAGCATTATCACTCCCTATACACTATGCAAGGTGTGGCAATCCTTCACTATCACTCCCTTCACAAGAGAGAGAGAGAGAGTGACCCTATCCATCCTTACACTACTGGGAGAGAGCGATAGCCTAAGAATATCCGTATTTCATTAGTTTTGAGGATATGTTTATGATTATTTTGATCCACATGTCACGAGCTTAGGAACTCTCAATCCCAACTTGAATGTGAGAAGCACTAGGAGTCTAGATTCATTCCATTTTCCTCCTCCATAAATTTATATAATGAGGGAAATTCAAGGGAGAAAGGTGATATACAAGGAGTGTTAAATTTTGAGCATTAATTCACAATGCTCTAGGATCTTCACTAAGAGAATAACATATACAGTATATCAATGCATAAAAATCACAATAAGCATGACAAGCATCACAATAATCAAAAGCATGAGATACAAGAGACACAGAGTTTCCGTGGGGAAAACCCTAAGGTGAAAAACCCCACAACTTCCTCAGAGATAGAGAGGGCAATGGCTCAACCAAAGTACAACCAAAATACACTTGAGATAGTCTCCTAGAAGCAGATGATCTTCCTCCTCATTAGTGCGCCATTTTCTGAGTGAGAGAGAGATGACTTTCCAAATGATCTAAATAGAGATCTCCCGATCTCTATTTATACTAACCTGTTTTCCCAATGACCTTATGGGGCCGACTTGTCTAGCTAGGTACATCCACAATATAATATATAATTCAGGGCCGACCCCACACATGGTGGTCTAATAACCCATCGGCAAGTACACACACTTGCGACACTTGTCAATCCACATGACGACACTTCCTTATAGAGGAATAACACATCTCTAATAAGGGTACAATAAATATATATGAAATACATAGATGAAATACATTCCGAAGTTACATATACATCAACACTCCCTCTTAACTAGGAAGGTATTTCTCGACACAGATCTGCTAGACAAGTCTTCTTCTCGGGATCATCATCATCGATGCATCGTCATCATCATCGTCACTGCTGCTGCTATCTCAACCAATCTCTGACTCTACTCGTCATAGGAAGTTCTATAGAGCCAGTCCTTTTTCATACTGGATGTAGGCCCACCACCTGCAGGTCTTCATCATCACTGGCCATACTGTGGAAATCTTAGGACTTATTACGTGCGTCACAAAACCTTAAAAGAGTCTCTTGACTAGCAAGAACCCTAAAGAGCATCTGAGGTCTTTTTCATCCTGTCCAGATCTCCAGGACTTATTACATGTGACCCCACCACAAAACCTCGAAAGAGAATCCCAGGACTGATTACGAGCACAAGGCTCAACCTATCGGATCTCCCAGGGCAAAAATTACATGTGGTCACCACAAAACCTCGAAAGAGCATCCCGGGACTGATTGCGAGCACAAGGCTCAACCTATCGGATCTCCCAGGGCACAAATTACATGTGGTCATGGAAAAACCTCGAAAGAGCATCCCAGGATTGATTACGAGCACACGGCTCAACCTATTGGATCTCCCAGGGCGCAAATTACATGCCATAGGACAAAACCTCGAAAGAGCATCTGCCAGATATCCCAGGGCACAAATTACATGCCATAGGAAAAACCTTGAAATACTATCTGCAGATCTCTGAGGGGCACAAATTATATGTCCTCCCAAGCAAAACCTCGAAAGAGCATTTTCCAGATATCCCAGGGTACAAATTACATGCCATAGGCAAAACCTCAAAAGACTATCTACAAATCTCCTAGGGCACAAATTACATGCTTATCTGCACAACCTGTTCCACGGCCACAGAGTATCAACCTGATACTCACCATACATCATCCTGATGTACACATGATCATCCTGATCATCATCACTGCAACATCCTGCTGCATGTCATTTGGAGCAACATCCTGAAGCTTGTCATCCATGATCATCCTGATTATGCAATGCATCTACCTAATGCATACCAAGTATCTACCTGATACATATCATCATACATGATCCACCTGATCACACAGTGTATCCACCTGATACAAATATAAATACATGATACATATCAACATACATGATCTACCTGATCATACAATGTATCCACTTGATACATATACAGATACATGGTCCAAGCATCCAACATGATGCTTATACAAAATACATACACATGATCCAACCGATCATATCCAGTATCCAACATGATGTGTACAAACATATAAATGATCCAACTAATCATATCCAGCATCCAACATGATGCGTACATACATATACATATAAATGATCCAACTGATCATATCCAACATTCAATATGATGCATACATACATACATATAAAAATGATCCAACTGATCATACAAAGCAGAAACCAGAACATCATCTTGATGCTCATCATCCAGCGCTTACATCCACAGCCATGTGAAGGATCCTCCTTCCAACATGCTTGGAATGGCTTCAGCAAATATGTCCATCACTTCTTCCTCGAAGTGTCATCAATCCAAAGAACACCAAGCCTCTCTCTGAAGTACTCGAACTTCACCTTGGCTAGTGGCTTCGTCAGCACATCTGCAATATGCTCGTCTGTCGCAACGTATAGGAGCTTCACAGCTCCTCTCTGCACCATATCCCTGATATAGTGATATTTGATCTCTATGTGTTTTGACCTGTCATGAAACACTGGGTTCTCGGACAGCTTCACACAACTCTGGTTATCACAAAAGATACCAGTAGCATCCAACGGGAGATCAAATAACTCAGACAGTAGCTTCCGTAGCCATACTGCCTCACAACTAGCTGAACAGGCTGCAACATACTCTACCTCAGCTGTACTCAATGCTATGCAGGACTGCTTCCTGCTAATCAAGAGATCACACCTGATCCCATACTGAAGCAGCACCCAGATGTGCTCTTCCTATCTGCAGCACTGCCAGCCCAATCTGAATCAACATAACCCTGCAGGTTAAACTTTTGATTCGCCTCATACTTGAGCCCATAATCCACTGTACCCTTCAGGTACCTCAGAACATGCTTTACAACAACCAGATGAACACTCCTCGGATATGTCACGAACTGACTCAATGTGTTCACCGCAAAGCAAATATCTGGTCTAGTGTTCGTCAGGTACATCAAGGACCCAATCATCTAACGATACATAGAGACATCAACCGGCTCAGATGAAGCATCACATAGAAGCTTCAGATTCGATGCCATAGGTGTGGTCATGGCCTTGCAATCCATCATCCCGAATCTCTTCAGGATATCTACTGTGTACTTCCCTTGACCAAGGAAGATCCCACCTGTACTCTGCCACACCTCCATACCTAGCAAATAATGCATCATTCCCAAATCTTTCATATCGAACTCGGCAGCAAGCTTTCTTTTAGTATCTGCAATCAATCTGTCATCTCCTGTTACAAATAAGTCATCCACATACAGGAGTAGAATCACAGGATTCCCTTCCTCAACCTTGTAATAAAGGTTGGAATCCGCTTTACTCTTGGTAAATCCCAAACTAGATAGGAAACTGTCCATCCTACCATACCAAGTTCTGGGAGCTTGTTTCAAGCCATACAAGGCTTTCTTCAATCTGCACACATATGACTCCCTGTCATGTATTTTGAAACCGAGTGGCTGCTCCACATATACTTCCTCTTCAACTACACCATTTAAGAAACCAGTCTTGACATCCATCTGGTGTATTTTCCATTTCATTGCTGCAGCCAGGGCAAGTACTGTTCTGATGGAAGTATACCTGGCTACAGGTGCAAAAGTTTCTTCATAATCTATTCCCTCTTTCTGAGAGAAGCCACGAGCTATGAATCTTGCCTTGTATTTCTCTAAACTGCCATCTGCAGCATGCTTGATTTTGTAGATCCATTTAGAAGTCACAACAGACTTCTCTTTAGGTCTTGGTACAACATCCCAAACATCATTCTTCATTATTGATTGGTATTCCTTAACCATGGCATCCTTCCATTCTTTCTTTTCCGCTGCTTCTTCATAACTGGAAGGTTCTTTGTTCATAATATCATAGAGTAAAACAACATAGCTGGTATGTGATCTGGTTCTCTTCTTTGCTCTGTGTTCTTCTTCTGGAATGCCAAATATTTCTGCATCTTGAATGAGCTCTCTAGCCCATGCAGGTTTCCTCTTGTGAGAGTTATCCTTACGGGGTGGATCTACAGGTTCTTGCGGATCTTCAAACTCACAAACAACTTCTGGAACTGCTTCAGTCATGGTAGTGTCTTGAAATCTAGTTTCCTTAGGTTCTTCATAAACTTCGATAGGTGCCTTGCTTGATTTGATGAATGCTGAGTTTTCATCAAATGTTACATCCCTGCTGACATCAATCTTCTTGAACCCTGGAAAGTATATTCTGTAGGCCTTCGAGCTTTCAATGTAACCCACAAAGATACCATTTTTCCTAAAGGATCTAGTTTAGTCCTCTTTTCCTTTGGGACATGAGTGTATACTGGACAACCAAATATTATGAGATGGTTGACTTCAGGTTTCTTACCAGAAAAGACCTCTTCTGGTGTCTTGTTATCCAATATCTTGTGGGGTGTTCTGTTCTGCACATATACAGTTGTTCTAGCTGCTTCTGCCCATAGATGCATAGGTAGATCCTAGTCATGCAGCATTGCCCTTGCTGCTTCCATGATTGTTCTGTTCTTCCTTTCTGTAACTCCATTCTGTTGAGGATTATAAGGAGCAGTCAACTCCCTCTTAATCCCTGAATCACTACAAAGCTTCTTGAAGTCACCTGAGGTGAATTCTCCACCATTGTCGGATCTGAATGTTTTGATCTTCTTGTCAGTTTGATTCTCCATCAAGGTTTTGAATTCCTTGAATTTATCAAACACCTCATCTTTGCTCTTCAATAATTATACCCAAGTCTTCCTGGAGAAGTCATCAATAAATGAGACATAGTAAACATACCCACTCAGAGAACTGGATGACATAGGACCACATACATCTGAGTGGATGATTTCCAGGATGTCTTTTGCCTTGCTTTCACTGCTTGGGAAATCCTTCTTAATGTTCTTACCTTTTGCACATCCTTTGCAAACACCTTCATGTTTGGTCTTGATTTTAGGAAGACTCTCTACAGCCTTGCTTGCAATTGGAAGTGCCCTATAGTGCATATGAGCAAGTCTTCTATGCCAAAGTTCACTTGGCTCCATGGATTCATGTACCATGGCATGTTAAAGTTGTCCCTTCAATTTATACAAACCTCCCTCTTGCTCTCCAATCACTACTGCATCATCTATGTTCTTTCCCTTTGGCCACATTAGGACTTGGCGATCCACAAATGCAACCCTCATACCTTTTGCATCCAATGCAGAGATGGAGAGTAAGTTCTTCTTGAGCCCAGGTACATAAAGGACTTCTTTCATCTTCAAAGATTTTCCAGAATCTAGGTTGTAGGAGGCTTCACCACTTCCTTTGATTGGGTATTGATAATCATCCCCAAGTTTCACCTTATGGGGTGATTCATGTTCATATAGATTCACAAAAGATTCCTTAAACCCAATCATGTGTTTGGAAGCCCCACTATCAATTAACCAATCATTACAACCATGGGAGATAGTACCTGTGAGAGCAGAAATTAGAACATATTCTTCTTCACTTGATGAGTCATCATCACTATCACTTTCTGCCCTAGCCTTCTTCTTTGGGGGTTCATCATCTTCGGCAGCATGAGCATGATATCTTATTTTGTTATTCTTCTTCTTCTTATTGAAGTTGCTATTGTTGTCTTTCTTCTTCTTGGGACAATCTGAAGCAAAGTGTCCCTTCTCATTGCAATTGAAGCATCTGAGATCTTTCTTATCTTTATGATAATGGTGGTGTGAGAATCTTCTGTTATGAGATGATTCCTTCTTGGACTTGCCTTTCCTGGCATGTGCTGTGAGAGCTTGATCTTCATTTCCCATCTTTTCTTCTCGGGCCACAAGCCTAGCTTCTTCTTGAGAGCATTCTTCCCGCAATCTGTTGAAGGAGATCAACTTCTTCCTTGCACAGATTCCTTGAATAAAGGAATCCCATGACCTGGGTAGGCCATTTAGAGTGGTCATCACCACTTCACCATTCTCCACCATTTCATCCATTGCTTCTAGTTGTTCCTTGATCTGGGAGACCCTTGAAAAATAAGATTGAATGGTTTCTCCATTCTGAAACTTTACTCCTTTCAATTGGTTCCATAGGGTCATCTTCCGATTTATGTTCTTCCCTTCAAATAGCTTGGTCAAAGAGTCAAACATCTCTTTGGGTGTCTTTAAAGAAGACACATGGGGTATGAGATGGTCTTTGATAGAATCAGCAATGATTCTCTTTTCCTTGACCAAGTTTTTCTTATGCAATACCTTAGCCTATTCATCCTCTGGAATAGGGATGTCTTCTTTTACATATGAGTCCAACTCATTCTCTTCCAAGATTAACCCAATCCTATACTTCCAAGCTCGGAAGTTATCAACTCCTTCAAGATTATCCTCAAGCTTGGTGTGGTGAGACATCCTAAAGAGTACTTCAAATGGAAATAGAAAATATTTAGGTCTTACCACTTGAAATGCTGAAAACTGAATCTAGTCTCGGATTAGGGTTTGTCGAAAAAACCCTAAAAAAGCAAAATGTGAATTTCAATTTTTTGAAAGGATAGAAAGACGCGCCTTGATGAGCTGATCAGCTTGGTGTATTCAAAATTTGAGATCAGCAAAGCTTTACCCTTCAAATTTTCCTTTTTGTCCTCCCAGGTTCACTAGGGAGAGCCCTGAATTAGGGTTTGAGTTTCCCGGAGATCTACCCAGCCAAAAATCTCGATCCAAAGCTCTAAACTTCGATTTTTGCAAGGAGCTTCCAGCTATGTCTTCAGATTTCAGAAATTCCTATTTTTGTGGAAACCCTAATTTTTAGGGCCAAATCTGAAAATGCTCAGAATTCAATTCTGATTGGACAGATAGATTCTCCTTGATGAGTAGAGTCAATCTACTATACTGATTTTCCAAAATCTGTGGAGAGAAACCCAATAAACAAGAAACTCAAGTTTCTGTCACTGCAAAATGTCTTCTTCTCAGGTTAGCTCTGATACCATGTTAAATTTTGAGGATTAATTCACAATGCTCTAGGATCTTCACTGAGAGAATAACATATACAGTATATCAATGCATAACAATCACAATAAGCATCACAAGCATCACAAGAATCAAAATCATGGGAGACAAGAGACACAGAGTTTCCGTGGGGAAAACCCTAAGGTGAAAAACCCCACAACTTCCTCAGATATAGAGAGAGCAATGGCTCAACCAAAATACACTTGAGATAGTCTCCTAGAAGCAAATGATCCTCCTCCTCATTAGTGCGCCACTTTTTGAGTGAGAGAGAGATGACTTTCCGAATGATCTAAATAGAGATCTCCTGATCTCTATTTATACTAACCTGTTTTCCTAGTGACCTTATGGGGACGACTTGTCTAGCTAGGTACATCCACAATA
Organism: Larix kaempferi; assembly: GCA_027924585.1. NCBI lineage: Eukaryota > Viridiplantae > Streptophyta > Pinopsida > Pinales > Pinaceae > Larix > Larix kaempferi. Next base: position 27,727,899 of record BSBM01000370.1, on the reverse strand, counting down.
TAATATATAATTCAGGGCCAACCCCACACATGGTGGTCTAATAACCCATCGGCAAGTACACACACTTGCGACACTTGTCAATCCACATGACGACACTTCCTTATAGAGGAATAACACATCTCTAATAAGGGTACAATAAATATATATGAAATAGATTCTGAAGTTACATATACATCAACAAGGAAAGCACCCTCTAGCGAAGGTTATAGTAGAAGGCCCTATAAAAAGAGCTCAAATATCCGTTTATAGAGGAGGTCTCTAGCAGAGGTGAGCAAGTGGAGGTTTTAGTGAATGTTTTTAATCGATGTTTTTGTAAACTTAAAATGCACTAGTGCAGTTAAAAAGTGGACACATCGGTGCAAAGAAAATATTAACATGCCGGTCACGAAAATCCCCTTTCAATACAGGAAAAAATGTTGTTATATTAAAAAAATGGCAATATTGGTGAGTTCACCACAGGAAACGCATCGATGCGTATGTAAATTTAACGCACAATAGTTGAACCAAAAAAACATAGGCCAAGAATTATATATTTATAAAAAAACAAAAAAACAAAAATGGCACACTAGATACTAACAAAAGCAACGGTGTGTTATGTGTATTGCAGTACCGAATCAAGTAAAATTAAAAATAATTCATGTAAACGATTTTAATATGTTTATACAAATACGATGTGTTTGTAGACAATTACTACATCGATGCATAACTCAAGATGGTACACCAAAATAGCGATAAGTTAAAAATTATTTATGTTTTATTTAAAGTTATGCACCCAATTTTTGTATATTTTTCTTTTACATAATGGTGCATCTGTATTCTTCTGAAGCACCGGTGTGCTATTGAAAAGAATGACCTGGTGCATCCTAGTATCAAGTGCACCAAAGAAGGGTTAAATAAATAAATAAAATACCAACCAAACTATTCATTTTTACCATTCCACAGTTATCTTCAGCTCTCAACCACCGGAGTCACCTTTTCCTCCCTAAAGTGCCCTACCATCGGTGCTATTCTTACCTGCATTACTCTTATCCATTGCCCGGTACATGCTTTTTTAATTTTGCTAAATGGTGGAAATTTTTCATTTTTTTGATTTCATGGAAACCATGCCTCCTCTACCAGCAAATGTCCAGGGAATCTCTTTGTTTTCTTCTAATTGAAACCTTTTGCAGATTAAAATTTTAAATTAATCTTGAATTTTCACTGTTTTTTTAAAAAATAAAAATTCCACGCAATGCATTCACATGCTTCAGCTTGCACCGCACTTTGGTTAACCCTATAAAATTACAGGATGCATCGGACGCGGTGCGCTATTAAATTGACAATGTAGTGCAACATTGTACAGTAAACTATATACTAGCGCACCGAGTCATTTAATTAAAAATTATAAATCTCAAAACGATGTTTTAATTTATATAAACACAGCGGTGCAATCAATTCCTCACACTGCAAATAGTGCATCCCCTCACCAATAAACCAATTGCACCATTAATATGGTGCGCTCAATTATAGAGCATCGCCACATATTAATTAAAAAATATAAAACAATCTAATGCGTTCATGGTATATAGCGCACTAGTGCATTGGATTACATGAAGTGCACGGATACATGTGTGTCGTTTTAACCCTTATCACAACGAATCATTGAGGTGCGCTACTTTGTCAAAGCACACTGGACAATATTAATTAAAAGTTAAAATTTTCATTTTGGTGTGTTAATTTTACAACGCACCGGTGCATTGGTGCGTTGTATTGTTTGTTACGCTACCGTTAACAGTATTTTTTTAAGGTAAATGCACCGAGAAGCTTGGAAAAAAGCTAGTGTTCCTCACTATTTCACAAATGCACATGCCAATTGTGGTGCGTTGTGTTAGTAAAATCCGATTGTGGAGCAATAAAATAAATAGAATGCAGAAATAAAACACAAAAGATCAAAATACATGAGAGACACCAATATACATGGTTCACCCAATATGGGCTACGTCCATGGAGAAATTTCCAGTCCTTTTATTAATCTATTCAACAAATGAAGGGATACAACCTGTAGCGCATCCACTGCAAATTCCTCTTCACTCTCTCACAGTCTCTCTTACACAATCATATATATCTTTACAATACTACAATACAATACACAGTCGTATTAAAATGTATTCCTTTTAAAAAGGGATTACCATGGGAAAATACCACGGGTTACCCAATACTATGGACCTGTAAACCATTGGCCAAAAAACAACACAAAAAATTCATTTTGGGGGCTTCACCCCTAGACCCCTGCAAGGGTGCTAAGACCCCTCGCTAGGACGAGTGTATAGTCCACCTACACAGCATATAAAACCGAGGTACAAACACGGCTGAACAACAAGATATCTGAATCGATAATATAATCAAGCTCCACAACCAACACGTTGTTAATTTTTGTGCACACTGCTAGCGGTGTTGAAACATTTAAAACATGCACCAGTGCTTCCCGCTTATGGAAGCACTGGTGCTTTCTTTTCTTAGAGAAGCACCGGCACCATCTTGAGATTCCCCAGTAGTGCTCTGGTGGTGGGTATTATTATTATATACGCATTGTGTCGGTGCTAGTCATGTTATGAACTCACCGGTTCCTTGTATGTATACAACACACTATGTCAATTTTTATATAAAAAATAGTTAGTGTAAGCGGTGCGCGACATACAGGTGGCGCACCATTTCTGGTGTGTATGTACGAATACACACCAAATGCGGTGTTAGATTGTTTTTTAGCCACACCGAGTTGGAAATTCAAGTGTTTTTAGAAGAAGAAAAAAAGTATTTCTTATTTATAAATAAAATTATCATTTAATTAAAAAAATTATGTTTTATATAATAGACTGATGTATTTTATATGTTAATCAGAGACGTCGGTGCAAAGAATAACACCACTAGCAGCAGCAACACGTTGACCATTACAATGTTTGATGGAGAGGGAGAGGGATTTGTACCCTCACCCCATTACTGCATGGGCCGATTAGAGGAAATTTGGGAAAAAAATGGGCCTCCTAAGGAAAATAATAAGAAAATAATAAAATAATAGTAGAGAGAGAGTAAAAAAACTACTTTTTGGATCATATTTTCAACTTATCTCCTTGTAGGTTTACTCAAATTTCAAGTAAGAGGACTCGTTGGATGCATAATTAAACTATGAATCCAACGAGTACCCATGTTGCATATTTTTAACAGCATCCACACCATGAAAAATTGAAAACACATTAAAAAACGTGTTTCTAGTGAGAGAAAACACGTTTTTAATGTATTTTCGATTTTTCATGGTGTGGATGTTGTTAAAAGTATGCAATTTGGGTACTCGTTGGATGCATAGTTTAATTATGCATCCAACGCGTCATCTCACTTGAAATTTGAGTAAATCTACAATGAGATAAGTTGAAAATACGATCCAAAAAAAGTAGTTTTTATTTTTTCCCTCCAATTTTTTTAGGTGCTCCCTTTTTGAATTTTAAAGCATTTTGATTGGCTAATACATGATGACATGGAATTTGTATTATTTTTGGAAGGCCCATTTTAAATTGAAATTTCCTCTAATACGGTGAGGCCTCATGAGGGAAGTAGGCTTCCTCAAGTTCTATGAGGAGGCCACATCCCTTAAAGGGAACTGGGCATTTTTTACATAGTTGATCTATCGGTGGGATCATAGGAGACATGCCTTCCGTGTTGGTCCTAATCAATGGTTCCATCCCACTGAAGAGGATATATACTTTATCATTGGGCTATCCTGGAGAGGGGAGGATTTTCCCCAGTTCCTTGATGTACCAGCCGGCAAAGCAGCCAAGAGTCAGCTTGTCTACTGTCAAAGATATAGAAGTGGTGTTGTTGTTCATCCAACCAATTTTTAGGTTTCCAGTGGACAGCTACACATCTCTTCTTTCGGTCGAAAGGATGTTAGGTGCATCTGGTTTTTGGTGACCACAATTGCGCACTACACTATTGATGGGAAGTGCATTAGCTTCGCTCTATTATTTTATGTTGATTCTTTAGTGCAAATGTAGAGATGCATTCGGTGGTATTCCATTTTTTTGTGTTAGTTTTGTTTTGTGCTTAGTATATGTTGTATGCATTTCCATGGAAGGGCCAACTTCTCTTTTGGTTCATAGTTGTTATGTTTATTTTTTGAGAGGTTTCTGGCCATAAGGCCTTCATTTGACCGTTACCCTCCTAGGACGTCGACTAAGGCCCGTATGCATATGTGGGGACATATGCTACCCAAGAGGGGCCAGTTGGAGTTCCCTGTGAGGATTACCATAAAGACACTAGATCTACTATGCAGCATGGAGGATCACAATTTATCCCTAGTGTCATTTCCTTATGCCGAGTTGGATTGGCGAAGATGTACAAACATCTTATTCACCCAGGATGATCCAGCAAATGCCAGAGGTAATATTAGTGTTTTGTTTAAATAAATCTAGTTTCATTTTTGTTGTCTTTATTAATGTGAATAAAATTTATTCTAATTTGTTTAATGAAATTGTGTAATTATTGTTGTGTACTTTATATTTTGTAGATATAGGCACCTATGTTGGGGAGAGGCATCCCCAACCTCTTGATGTGGAGATGGTTGGGCTATGGAGGAACATGCTCATGAGTCGCAGAGACCTGGCATGCGACTCGGGCCCGATGCCAGGTATATATAGGATTTTACTAATATATTGTGTGAGATGATGACTCAACAAGGATTCTGCCCGATGCTAGTTCATGACATCACACGAGACCCCGAGTTCACAGCGATCTAGAGGGACCTTCCTCACGATATGAGGCTCCTTATGCGTCATATCATTATATATGCAAGGCTTATCACAAATTTGATGGATGGCCACACTATGTCCAATGACACTTCATCCAGTCATACTACATCAATTGAGGCCTCTCCAGTACATGCAGCTGACCCCCCACCATATCCTCCACATGCAAGCGACCCCCCACCATCTCCTCCATACCAGATGACCATCAATCGTCTTATGTTATAGGCTAGGGTTCTACTATTATATATAGGTTGGTGGCATCAAGTCAAATTCCTAGATATTATAATCCAAAGATTATTGCACTCCTTCAGTCTACATTTTCTCCTAGGGGAGGTATTGATGACTCACACTCTCCTGGTGGAGGTAATGATGCCTCTGATTCTGGAGGCGGACATGATATGTCATAGCAATTTGACTTGATATGTTTATTTGACATCATGTATCATGAGTTTGATATTATTGTTTATATATTTATATATAGTGCATTTTTCAAGTTCATGTTGATGTATTTTATTTATATGTTAATGTTGATGTGTATATTGTTAGTTCATGTTAGATATGTTTGCAAGATGTACTTGATAGATGTGTATGCTAAATGATGCTTGTTAGATGTGTGTGATGATGATGTTAGATAATGCTTGTGTTTCGTTAGATGTGATTATTAGATTTGTGTGCTAGATGTCATTTATGTGTGTTAGATGTATATGTTAGATGATGCAGTTAGATAATGTTTAGAATATGTGGACTTTGCGATGTTTGATGTGTATGCTACATGATGTTGTTAGATAATGCTTGTGTTTTTTTAAATGTATATGTTCATTGTGATTGATGTACTTTATGCAAGATAGGCATGTGTTTGATCATTATTACCATATACAACATATTGATGAAATATATGTTTTTTTGTTAGAAACATTTAACATTCACACATATAGGCTTGTGTTTCATCATTATTTACAAACTAAGGTACATATGAAGTTCATAGGTTTGTTGAAAAAAGTATGGTATGGACATTAAAAATGCAATTTAACATGGTAACAAAATTATGTATCAAAGAGAAATTAATAAAATTGGAGAACCATATGTATCAAAACGAGCGTAATATAATTAATTTGTATTAATTATTTACAATTACAATTAAAATTAGTAAAATTACAAATTACAATTAAAATTAATACAATTACAAATTGCATGTGTTCAGTAATTATTACCATATACAACATATTGATGAAACATAGGCTCCTTTGTTAAAAACATTTAAAATTCATACATATAGGCTTGTGTTTCATCATTATTTACAAACAAATGTACATATGAAGTTCATAGGTTTGCTGAAAATTTTATGGTATGGACATTAAAAATCCAAATTAACATGGTAGCAAAATCATGTATCAAAGAGCAATTAATAAAATTGTAGAACAGTATGTATCAAAACGAACCAAATTAATTAATTACATGATGTTGTTATATAATGCTTGTGTTTTTCTAGATGTATATGTTCATTGTGATTAATGTACTTTATGTTAGATATGCATGTGTTTGATCATTATTATTACCATATACAACATATTGATGAAATATATGCTCCATTGTTAGAAACATTTAACATTTATACATATAGGCTTATGTTTCATCATTATTTATAAACTCGGGTACATATGAAATCCATAAGTCTGTTGAAAAATTATGGTATGGACATTAAAAATGCAAATTAACATGGTAACAAAATTATGTATCAAAGAGCAATTATTAAAATTGTAGAACAATATGTATCAAAATGAGCTTAATTACTTAATTTGTATTAATTAATTACAATTACAAATTACGGATCTAGGGTTTGCTATGAGTTAGGGTTTGGTTGGTGCGTTTCCATGGGTTCCGATGGAGGCGGAGATCCGTCACCTCCCCTGTCGCCTGCAGCAGAATCCGAAGCATTATTGCGCTTGATCAATGTGCAAGAAAAAAAGCCGATGCATAATCTGTTTGGACAAAGTTTGTAAAGAAATTGGATGATGTCCCGACAATATCCCTCCCTCCGGATCAACTGATGAAATTCGTTGTTTCCCTGGTAGATCATGCATTGGTGGGACAGTTTACAGGGCTTTGGCCATCTCCTTGCACGACAGACAATTGGATTCAAAAAAACTTGAGGCCTCTAATTTCCGCAAGCATAACCTGCAATGCAGTAGGTAGAGGTTTCTTCCTATTTGAATTTATTTCAAAAGAATATAGGGATTTGATATTTAGAAGTGAACCTTACTTCATGGGGCCGCAAGGACTGTATTTAAATCGGTGGAATCCAGATTTTGATCCATCCCTAGATGTCCCTAAAGCAGTTCCAATCTCGGTACGCTTGCCCAATTTGTTGATCCACTGTTGGAATCCTCCTTCTCTGCAATCAATAGGGAATGGGATAGGGAAATGCATAGATCAAGCTGATCCCAAGGGCCAGTATTCATGTGCCCAGATCTGCGTGGAAGTGGATTTAGAAGCTGGTCTCCCTAAATTCGTCAAACTCATAGTAGGAGAATGGCAACATTTTCAGAAGCTCGATTATGAACAGTTACCATTCAAATGTGGAAGCTACCATGAATATGGTCACTTCCAAAAGAATCGCCCAAAGAATCAATCAAATCAGAAAGAAAAAGAGGCAGGGGAAGAGTGGCAACAAGCAAAACAATTGAAGGTAAATCCTAAAACTTCTCTCAAAAAAGATGGCAAAACTTATAATCCGCCCATAGCCAAATTCGGAAAGGAACGGGAATCTTCGAAGGAACAACTCCCGACAAGAAATAGATTTGAAGTTTTAGGAAATCAAGAAGTTGAGTTCAGTGCTTCAGACGATCCCCCAGAAAAGAACATTAATCTAGTAGAGGAAAATCAGGAAAACAAGGAAATATTGTCTTCTCGGGAACAAGACGAAAAAATAGACAGTCGTGAATTAGGAACAGAGGAAGAGGAAGGAGAAATAGAATTATCTCAAAATACCATTCAGCAAGTTACTTGAGGAAGGAAAGAAGAGAAAGGGCCACTTATAAAGAGAAGCTTCAAGGTTCTGAACCCACTTTGGAAAAAATGTTAAACACTCGCAGTGCAAGACACCAGGGGTAGCCTTCCAAAGGGGCCTCTTCCATCCCAAAAAGTAAGTAATGAAGGTTGTATCCTGGAATTGTAGGGTTTGGGAAGTAGAACAAAGGAAGAGTCAATGAAAGACCTAATTTTCATTACAAGCCCGGACATACTACTTATCCAAGAGACAAAAATGGAGGAACTGGTCTTTCTCCAAACAAGTGCAAAATTTTGGAAAAATGGAGATGGAATAGCGGTCAGTGCAAGAGGAGGCTCTGGTGGTTTAGGCACGTTGTGGGATAAGGCCAAATTTGAGATATTGGCCTCAGATATCTGCATTCACTGTATTTCACCAAACTTCTTCATAAGGATTCTGGACTCCAGGTATGTCTATTTAACATTTATGTTCCTATCCTTATTTCTGAAAAAAAAATGTTGGAATCTCATTCAAGATTACCTTAGAATTCACCAATTGGAGAATATAGTTCTAGTTGGATATTTAAATGTCACTCTGTCCCTAGGGGAAAAAAGACGGGGATCCATTGTAAGAGACCAATTTCGGGAAATGGTGGAGGATCTCATTCATGAATGGGAACCTTAAGATATTAAGCCCTCAAGAGGTAAATTTACTTACACTAACAATAGACTGGGCCCTGGGCATATTGTTGCTAGATTGGATAGATTTTTAGTCCACAGCTCCTTCCTACTTCTAAGATTGGATGTCACCTATAAAATCCTTCCTTTCAGCGCCTTTGATCATAACCCTATTCTCCTAGAATTTTCCAAAGACAAAAACTTGGGACCTATTCCCTTGAGGTTCAGTTCGTCATGGATTCATAAGGAAGACTGTCATGAAATTGTCCTCAGAGTCTGGTCAAGACCAGTCTCAGGATCTCTGTTTTTTTTATGGGAAGAAAAGTTGAGGCGACTTAAAAAAGAACTCAAGATTTGGGCTAAAACCATAACATCCCCTTTACATCAGAGGTTGAAATCGTAAACACATCTGGAAAATCACCAAATTCTCATGGAAGAAAGCCCAATTACCATTGAGAATATGGATCATGAATTGGAGCTTCAAAGAAAGATTCACTCCGCATGTAGAGAGGAGGAAGACTATTGGAGGAAAAATTCTAGTAGAAGCCTTTGGCTTCAGGCAGGAGACAAGAATACCAGTTTCTTTCACAAACAAGCTGAAGCTAGGAAGCAGTACAATTCGGTTAAATAAATTCAAACCCAAGACCATATCATTAATGATTTCAACGAAATCAAATAGGCTGCTCATCTCCATTTAAAAGAGATGTATTCAGAAAACACTCATGCTCTGTATGAAAGAAGTAAGAAGATTATAGATCTAGTCCCATCCCTAGTAACACGGGAAATCAATCAAAAACTTATGGCTCTGGTTACTCGAAAAAAATCAAGACAACCTTGGGAAGTATGGAACCAGATAAAGCCCCTGGCCCGTATGGATTTACTGTCAGGTTCATAAAATCTTGTTGTCCAATCGTCAAAAAATATTTACACATAATGGTATTAAAATCTCAGAGCTGTAAAAATATTGGAGGGAGCACAAATTTTGCATTCTTAGCTCTAATCCCTAAAGAAAAAAATCCTCCTCCTTTGAGCAATTTCGTCCAATTTTGCTTTGCAATATTGGTTATAATCTCATTACAAAAGTGATAGCCAATCGTATAAAATACATTCTTCCTGCCATCGTACCAAATAACCAAGGGGGTTTCATCAGAGGCAGACAAATTGCCGATAATATCATCCTAGTCCAAGAAGCTATTCACTGAAGCAAATCCCAAGGTGAAAAAGGTATGGTTTTCAAATTATATTTGGTTGATGCATTTGACAGGGTTCGGAATGACTTTCAGTTTTAGGTAATTCTCTGATCCGTATTTTCCTCGGATTTTATCAATTAGGTAAAGGCTTGTATTGGCTCCCCTTGGATAGCCCCGTTGTTCAATGGGTGTGCTGCAGATTTCTTCCAAGCCACTAGGGGGTTGCGTCAAGGTTTCCCTCTTTCACCTTTTTTGTATGTTATTCAAGCTCCAATTCTTAGCTTTCAATTGGAGCAATGTCAAATACAAGATCTATTGGGAATCAGAATAGCTCGAGGATTCAAGGAGATTAATCATGCACAGTTTGTAGATGATACACTCCTTTTGGGAGGAGCTAGTATTTTTGCTGCTAGAAGAATCAAAAGGGAGTTATATTTCTACAAGGAATCCTCGGGTAGTCAGATCAATTATAGGAAAATCAAAATATACGGGTGGAATTGCACTCCAAGGGAAATGACGGATATAACTAGAATTTTGGAAATGGAGGGGAAGACATAATGGAACTCCTTTAAATATCTAGAAATCTCCATTTCCAGAGCAAACATAAAATCATAACAGTGGCTTACTTTACTTGATAAATTAAATATCAAAATCAACACCTGGGGAGCAAAGTGGCTTAATATAGCAAGGAATTTGTTCTTGATAAAATTAGTTCTTTTGAGCATACCAATTTTTCAAATTTCAATTCTTTTGTCCCCAAGTGGATTCATCAGTAAAATGGAAGCGATCCTAAGAATATTTTTATGGAAAGTGGGTAAAAACAATGAAAACAAGCTCCCTCTGGTCAGCTGGGGAAAAGTTTCCAAGCCACTTTTAGAAGGTGGTCTCTAGATCAGAGATATTAGAGCTCAAAATCTAGCTCTCGGTGCGAAGCTACTTTGGAAATTGGTAACAGGAAAGTTAACATGGAGCAAGCATGCTCTTTGGAAGAAATATTACTCTGGATCCCGGACAAGTTGCCTTGATAATCCTCCAAAGGTAGTGAAATAATCTACGATATTTAACATTTGTCAAAAATCATCTGGGTTCTTCCAGACTCTTCTAACTTGGATTATGGGGAATGGAGAAAACATTCTTATCTGGGAAGACTCTATCCTTGGAGGGCCTTCTTTAGACTCAATATTAAACAACTCCAATCTAAAAATCCATTATAAATCTCTCAATATATACTCCCTTTGGGATATTTTTGTCTGGAATGAGGATGACTCTAAGTCATGGAAGGAATGGAAATTCTCGGATTGCCCAAATCATATGCTAGCTGAGGAATTCATATTGATTTCCTATCTTCAAGGAAAGACCCGTGTAGCAGCTAAGGTGAAGGATACCCGTGGATGGGGCTCAAAATATGGTTTTTACATAGCAACATAAGGTTACAGACAGATAAAAGAAACTCCAAATGCCCCCCCCCCCCCCCAATACAATTCTCTGGAAAAAAATTTGGAGATTTAAAAGCCTCCTAAAAGTAGATATGTTCATATGGACATTGGCCCATAATAACATTTTGACAGGTGACCATCTTAAAAAAGGGGGATGGGAAGGACCGACGAGATGCCCACTCTGTCTGTTGTTAGAAGAATCATCAAATCACATCTTGCTAAATTGTCCCTTTGTAGCAGGGGTCTGGACGTATGCCCTAGGCTCTTGGTCGACTCGGCTAACTCTTCCAGTGGCGGTTTCTTCACTTCTAAGTGAGTGGATTTCTTTGTGTCCCTTTTCCCTTATTAAAAAAGATAGGCTCAAAGCCTATTGGTTGACTCTTCCTAAATTTATCCTTTGGGAACTTTGGTTGGAACAAAATGCCCGTATTTTCAGAGATAAATCTTGTCAAGTAGCCCATGTGGCTGCGACAGCACAAGCTCTGATGGGAGACTATTTGAAATCTCTTCCCCTCCAGGAGAATAAATGTGTTTTGAATTGGGATGACGAAACTTGGATGAATAAAATCCTCCCCTTCCCTCATTCCAATGTCCCTACTAGCCCTATCCAATTGGAAAAATGGGAATATAGATGGATTCTCTAAATTTTAAAATTTGGAAGAAGTCACTTAAGGGGCACACTCTTTTCTTTGAGGGTGCTTCCAAAGGGAATCCAGGTGAGGCAAGATGGGGAGGTGTGCTGCTAGGCCCCGATGAAGTTCTTGAACTACAATACTCATGGGGACTAGGAGAAGACACTAATAAAATAGTTGAAGCCTTATTTTTATGGCAAGGTCTGTATCAATCTATGACAAGGAAAGTCAGATAAATCAATGATTTTGGTGACTCAAGGATTGTGATCCAAGCTCTCATCACTAAAAAATGACCCAAAAATATGAGACTCTGGCATATCCTTAAGAAAATTTAGATTATCATGAAATCCTTTCATAGAATTGAGATCTTCCATATACTGCGATATCTCAATGGAGACGCGGATATTTCTGCTAATGAAGTAGTCCCTATGAGCAAAGGGATCCTGAAAATCAATGGGATGACTAAGCCCTTCACCATTCCATAAGAACATCAGCCTTATGGAAATGGGCCTAGATTCGTGTCATCGAACTCAACAGAAGGACAGTGCTTTAATGTGGGACAGGTGGAGAAATCAAAGCATGCAGGAGGACACATTATGGTCTCAAGCGAGGACAGGTGAAGTATTTAGAACCGACGGTTTACAAGCCTGTGTTATTTATTCGGATCAACCCTATGCAAGAATTCTCCATTCGAACGGAATGGATCATGCGGGAGTCCTATTCAGGCTTCTGGTTAGGCGTCTGGTCGATGTTATCAAGCAGATAGATAGGATGGTAGTGAAGAAGGATATGGATGGTCAGTTTGAAGTGGTTTTTACAGAGACTGTGATTTTTACTCTTTGGGATCCTCTTCTCTGCCTCTTCACCGGGAGATTGGTTATTATAGTCAGTCGAGGAACTGTCTCATTCCTTCTCCTACTTGTATTTATGTTCTTGGTTTCCCTTATCAGTTTTCAGCAATTCGCATCGGTTTCAGTGGCTCTTTGGACTGTTCTCTGTGGTGTTCTCCTACTCGCATTTTTCATTCTTGGTTTTACTTATTAGTTTTTGGCAATATGCATTGGTTTCAGTGGTTGTTTGGACTGTTCTCTGTGGTGTTTGGAAGCAATGGAGTCGAGTTCAGACTTAGACCCTGTTGGATAGGCTCGATTGCACAAGCTCGAAAGGAAACTGAAGGTGTTGCATCGACAACTAAGGGAGCAGAAGAGAGCGATGGCACAAATGGATGAGGAAGGAGGACGCCGGTTCGAAATGGTAGATGAAGATCTAATTTAGCTCCGGTAGGATATAGCGGATACTCTGCATCCTTAGGTTGACAGCAATTTGGAGCTAGAAAATTGCATTCTCAATCTCGAAATGAAAGTTGGGAGGCTCACATTGGATAAACAAGTTGAAAAAGAAGCACAACTATCTCGGGAAGCTCATTTTCCTGGATCTTCAAGGAAGCAAGGAAGCTAGGCTCTGGGCTCTAGTATTTCAGTCATTTATCAGTTCTTTGTTTGTTATATTTGTATTTAGATACCAGAACTTATTATTGGTTTAAACTTGGTATCCAATTTTGGCATAATGCTTTTTGAAGGTCGTTCGGGCTATTGGATTAGGAATAGATTAGCATCCCTATTAAGTTTTGTTTCTATGGACTCTAGTACTAGGCTTAGATCTCTGCTAGGGGTGCTGAAAATTGGTTCTCTGAACAAGACTCTATTACTCTGTTGTATTTGTGCCAGCAATTTCTTCGATGTTTCTTAATATAAATTATAATTGTTTCTGTTAAAAAAAAATACAATTACAAATTACAGCATTAGGCATGTGTTCGGTCATTATTACCATATACAACATACTAATTAAATATAGGCTCCTTTGTTAGAAACATTTAAAATACATACATATAGGCTTGTGTTTCATCATTATTTACAAAGAAAGGTAGATATGAAGTCCGTAGGTTTGTTGAAAAATTATGGATGGGCATTAAAAATGCAAATTAACATGGTAACAAAATTATGTATCAAAGAGCAATTAATAAAATTGCAAAACAATATGTATCAAAACGAGCCTAATTAATTAATTTGTATTAATTAATTACAACTACAAATTACAAATTACATTACAATTAAAATGAGTACGATTACAAATTGCAACTTTCAATTACAAATTATAGCATTAGGCATGTGTTCGATAATTATTACCATATACAACATATTGATGACATATATGCTCCTTTGTTAAAACATTTAAAATTTATGCATATAGGCTTGTTTTTAATCGTTATTTACAAATAAAGGTACATAAGAAGTTCATAGGTTTATTGAAAAAATTATGGTATGGACATTAAAAATGCAAATTAACATGGTAACAAAATCATGTATCAAAAAGCGATTAATAAAATTGTAGAACATATTTAGTTGATTTATTATGAAATAACAAAATTTAGAAGATCCTATATGGATTAATCTTTCTTAATCTCTTATATTTCTCAAAACATAAAAAATGATTTAAAATAAAACATATCATTATCAAACATGTCTTTTCAAACCTTTCGCAATACATCACAAAAAAATCCATTCTCCTATTCAGAAGAGATAGTAACACAATATAATTAGTGCATGTATCTTTGGATTATAATTTGGATTCACATTATATCCATAGATAACAAATAAACCATTCATTTAAAAAAAATACAAAATCTCATCTTTGATATCTTCAAACCACATTTTGTACATGCTAACTTATTATTTCACAACTTTCCATTTCCATCGTCATAAAATAAATAAAAAACAATATAATTATCGAAATGAAGATAACAAAAAGACACAACAACACTATAAACGATGAAATAAAACATGTACATATCACTCTCTGTTGTCATCACCCTTATTATCTTCCTCGCTTGGCATGATAGCATTGTTGTTCTCAAAAATATGTTTTGATCTAGGTTCGACGAACCACTAATCTTTATCCAACACATATGGTTGAAAAAAAACTTGGTTGCAATGTTTTTGGAAAACATCAGGCTCCTTGGTTTCATCCCACATCTTTCCAGAGTTGATACATATCAACCTATTATCGTGATATTCATTTACATTATTCCAATCGAATCTGTCCCACCACTTGCACCTAAAAATAACACATTGAAAGAAAAGAAGTACACTTGGATGATCTCTTGTATCTTTTTGACGTAACCTAACTTCCCCCCTATTAGGTTTTGATCGTGATGGCTAGCATGAATAGATTGGTCAAACTCGACTTCCACTCCACAGTCCATTATGATGCGTCCATCATCGGAATCCTCGGTTCAAAAATGATGTCGATATGCTACATAGATGGGAACAAATGCACCTGTAAAAAGTGAAAAATCACAGTTTCATCGTCTAATAGCCCAACCATTAAAATATGAAATATAAATGTTGCAATTCAAAGGTGCATTATGAAGTTCAAAATGTACACATAGATATTATTACCGAGTTGTTGCATGCGATCCTTCTATTTAGTGCATCCTCTTCAGCATGCAATTAATGACCAGATGCACCACATTTCTCTTTGACTTGGTTAGAAACCCAATTGCTGAGACATATCATTGGAATATTGTCTTTTAAATGATCAAGATAAGGCATGCTTCTACCATTCAACCTTTTGAATTTTTTCCTGTCACTGTCCCATTTTATCATCTTCTGTTCATACAATGCGACCCATGACTTTGTTTCCTATGTGCTGTAAAGAATGAATTTATTGATGGCTTCAATTTCTGAATTTGTTGATATATTCATGAAATCAAACAGACATATAGTAGATATGAGATCAAAATATGCATTATCAACTTCAATGTGAATAGTTACTCTCTAGAAATTTTACAAATGATAAGTCACTTACTCTTTATCATGCGCATTTTTTGTTTGTTTGGAGTAGCTCCCCTTCCCTTTGTCTTCATCTCTTTGTTTGTACCAAATCACCACACCTGGTGTGTGGTTGATCTGCTTGATATACTCATTGGCATAATAGAACGACTCATATACTATGTACCATTTACCATAGACCCCTCTAGTTTTGCACTTTGTCAAACAAATCCTTTCAATTTTTTCATGTACCTCTCTAAGAAGAACATCCAACGATAGGAGACCACCCTAACTAATTCAACCTCATCAACTACAAATAGGTGAATTAGAAGATGAACCTGCAAGTCCAAAAAACTTGTCGACAGTTCCTTCTCAAACATACAAACAATCTCATCTATCTCTTGACGCCACCGTGGAATGTTAGCCTTGTGAATCTCCTTTGATATGATCCAGCGTACAAATGTAGATAATTTAGATATGGAGCGTGGTAGGTCTAGAGGGAATTCATGGTTCACACAACCACACATGAGCACAGGATAATGACACTACAAAGTAAACACATACAAAATTAATTGTGTTTTAACCTGAGGCATAAAAATAAAAACAAAAAATAAAATCATGTTTTTGATATACATACTCGTAGAAGGTTATGATGGTCATGTGATTTCAACCCCTACAAATTTTCTTCTACAATGAAACAACGTCATAGAGTAGACCCATACAATCAAGGAACCTTCACACCCAATATAACTTCATTTTCCAAAGAAAGATCATCTTCTTCAAAATCCATGGGACATAACCTTCTTTCAAACACCAAGAGGGACCAGTCTCTCCTCTACTTACTTGTCTTTGCCAATGTTTCTTTTTAGTGTTTGAATAGATAAGATATTTCCTAACAGCCAATGTGTCACTTTGTTTCGATGATATGTGCCTCCATAAAGAATATGAAAAAAATTTAAATATATACATGGGATCTAGTAAGTGGGAAATCTTAAGATGCTCCAAATATGGGAGCTCATAAAAGACAGATTTTCTTTTAATCCCAATGGGAAATTTCTCAACATAGGTGTTGAAAAATTACGGATCATCAAACATAGGCTCTACATCTGAATCAAACATTTTTGTAGTCTCCTTCTCTTTATCTCTCTCATATGCCCAAAGCTAGTATGTCGGTGTCATTAATGCATACCTTTGGGCTCTCTTTGGTTTACTATTGAAAATAGATGTTGTTCTTCTGTAAGGGTTTCCTTATTCCAAGAATACCCTGGATCAGTCGTACATCAGCTTTCATGGGTCACTAGACCACCTAGTCTTCAAAGAAGGTCCACAACATTTACATCCATGATACCCTTTTGCTAAAAGACCCACAAAGTTATTATATACAGAGCATGTCAAGTTGAAGATCAAAACAGCCACACCAAATTAAATATGCAAAAAAAATATTGTTGTGAATAGACACAAATCAATAAACATGTTTACCAAAGCAAAATCCTAATCCTAAATAATCATGTGTGGTGTACACACATATGCCATACAACATAAAACTCCTCTCTATCGGGATGGGTCTCAATACATCATATGCATGTATCCCTTCCCATAATTAATTCAATTCATTGACCAATGGTTGTAGGTAAACATTCATATTCTTCACTTGTCTTATGTCAAGGACTATAAGATCCAACATAAGATGTTCATTCTTCATGAGAAACAATGGGGCAATATTTTTATTGATCACTACTACAGGGAAAACAAAATAGTTGGAGTTTTGGAGTGAATATGGGTTGACACCATCCATGGATATGCTCAGTCAAAGGATTCGTACTTCATCCTTGAGTTTATTGGGCCATGTGACCTCTATATTCTTCATGGATATTGAATCTATTAGGATTCACATAACTCATGACTCACTTATATGTGAGGCATGCCATCCCTTCAACATAGCTAATTATTTGCAATGAAAGATCCTTTGAATCCTTGGGATTATAGGCATGTTTCTCAATATCTTATGAGGAGGACCATGTGATTTACCCTTGTTCTTTTATTTATGGTACTTGTCATGCCCATATTTTGGATACATCTCTTTGTTCACATATTCTCCTCTATATAGAATACAACCATTCGTGCATGCATGATATGATATGTACTCCATACCCATCATTTTCAACATTTTCTTTGCCTCTTCGCAGTTGTCGGGAAAGATGCATAATCATCCACCTCATACAAGTCTTCTCCAAGATCCTTGTTCCAATCATTCCTTGATTTCAATCACATGCACAATGATATCAATGAGAGCTACAAGGATCCACTATGGAATCCAACAATATAACAATACTATCATCCATCTCCCCATTAGAAGGAAAAGGCCTTGTAACGAAGGTTATAGCGGAGGTTTTTAGTGATACAATATTGGCCAAAATACTCAAAAAAACCTCCGCTACAACCTCCATTTTTGGTAGAGGATATTTTAGCGGAGGTTTTTACGAAAGTTTATTACAACTAAAAAAACTCGACGACCGGAGGTTGTAGCAAAGGTTTTCAACACTGTGTGTTTTGTGTTACAAAAGCACCGGTGCATATATAGGTAAAATGCACTAGTGCTGTCAAATGAACAACATGCAATAGTGTAGTAAGACAAACCAAGCACCCATGCAGAAACCAACATATTTAGCACCGATACTTTATAACATAACATGACTTGGTCCGCACATAAGTAAATATAGCACCATTTCTTTACCACATTACAAGCACCCGTGCTTTACAACTAATACTGCACCAGTGCTTTATAAAATGAAAAGCACTAGTGTTGTATAGTATAAAAAGCACCGGTGATTTATAAGTCACATCACTTGGTGCGTTATATAACGTTGCGTCGGTGCCTCTTATTTATATGAAAGCATCGGTGCTAACAATACGTGACAGGCACCAGAAGGGAGGCTACGGGCGTTCACTATTGTTATTTTAAGAACTGGTGTTGTTTAATTATACAAGTGCATCGATGCGCTTTAATAACGCACTGGTATGTATTTGTAATAAAAAAACACTGAGGATTTTAACAAAACATTTGCCTACGATGTGTGTTTCGTTTGCAAGCACTAGTGTGTTATTTTATGGGAAGCACCGATGCGTTACTATATGTGAAGCACCAGTGCGAATTGTATGCTTAAAAGCAATTGGATTTCATTTTCAAATAGTGACCTGTGACAATGCAATTATATTTTTTTAATACATTATTCATCAGAAATTTAAATATTGCTTATAATAGTATTCATATATGAATTCAAATTGAATTTTGATTATTGCATTTGGATGTGATGTTTGGATTAATTTGTTATATATTTCGCATCTTTTCATTAGAATATTTAATCATCCATATTTAATCAATGATGTAACATTTCACAACAACATTGAATAATGCAATAGAATAAAAACGTATTTTATTATATATGAATAAGAAGCTCTTTGTCATACAAAATGTGACAACATAAAAGTCCACAATAATCAACATGTCAAATATATGTAATTATTACACTTATTGGTAACCGGTTGTCTTTTAATTGGGACACTATGTCACTCTATTACATTATACAAAATGTCTGATTTTCATAGACAATTATTTCGCAAGATACAACAACTTGCATTAACATCCAATTATATTGATCATCATTTTTCTTTGGAATTGTTGTTAGTGCTCAAGCCACTTGAATGACTTGGGTTATTTGGCCGAATTTTTTGTTTATTTCCTCCATTGTGTTCCCCATCTTCTTCTTTCCTCTGCAAACATAAAAATAAAGTGTAATGAGGATATTTAAATTGGTAGACAATGCAAACTAAAATAGATAATATACATGATCATTATGTAAATTGAAAAGCATACCAAGGAAATAATTGTGTTATGAATGATACACATTCCTTCAAAACCAAATCTCATGCCATCTCTCAACAACTGCCCAGTTGGATCCTCTCCATACTTTGTTTCCTGCAAGTTTTGTACTCTATCATAAATCATAGATTTAATATAAAGGATTTTTGTTGCTCCATCATAAAAATTAGAGAAGTAAAACAACATAAATACTTACAAAGTCCACAATTAATTTTTGATACACCAGCATATACTCACAACCCATACTTAACCCAATCTCAATCAATTCTTCCGATGGATCTTCTTTGTATGTTAGCACCTATTTACAGACATCCAAGGATGGCTAGTGTAAAAATAAAATAAAATTTAAAGATCACAACCAATATGAAATATTAAGTTGTTATAACAAAATCACAATTACTGACAAACTTTGCAATCAACCATTTTCTTCCTTGTCGTCTTGCCTTATGTGTTGACGATGTTCACTTTTCTTTTCTTTTCTACAACAAAACAATTGAAAATTTTTATTTAATGCTAAATAATTTATTTATATGTACATAATAGAAAAATTCAATGATTACATTCATTAGAAGCACATTGTTGTTGATATGGCTCCTTCTGCGATGCAATTATGTCCATTTCTTTGACCATCTCCTTGTACATTTTTTCGTACATCCCTACTGACATATATTGGAGATCGCCTCATACATCCTTTGGAATTTTCATAATCTTCCTGAAAAATTAATATGACATTAATCTATTTTTATATTGATATGAAAATAAAGTAAATCTAACAGAATTCATATTAATATTGAAGGAATGTTTTGTAGTAGTACATACATATTCTAGAAAACCATGTTTAAGAGTACAACTTTAGGAATGATAATTTTTTGTTGTTGTATGTTTTTGCAATTGCAAGTCTAACAGATCTCATTGACCACTGCTCTGGAAATGCTTCATGTAGTTTAGTTATAACCTGGTTCTTTGAATCATTGGATTGATTTATGTACTGTAAGTGGAAATTATGTCTATACGTTCTTTCCACTATATCATTCATAGTTTTATAAAAAAAAATCCCCTTCTCATTAGCTTCCAACACCACTCTAGATGAGCTAAGGACCAAAGCATCACCATTTATATATTCCATAAATTTTACTTTCTTATGATGACATTACGTTCCCTTGTTGTTGGTACCTACATAACATTAAACATATGTGAGATAGATTGTTTGAAACATGTTATCAATATTCTTAAGTACATTATTGCTAAGAAAATTTTTTTAAAAACTTATATTGAATAGTAATTTTTTATTCACTTGACTCATCCTTTTGCAATTTCTCCATCAAGGCTCTACGCTCTTGTGCACTTATATTGCAAAGAATATAATCGAGCTTCCTCATTTTTTGGCTTCAGATGACACACCTTAACCAATACATATTAGTTAAACTAAAATATAATTCAAACATATTAATTTCATATATAAATTACAAACAATTTGTCTTTTTTACTTGTTTGGATGTGTTGCCACTGTGCCAATTTGAAATATTGGTATTTGAACTCTTATCACACATTTTATATCAATATACAAACTATACCATTAAATGCATACGATATTAAATGTATTTCACAAATCAATCACATAATTTTCAGCTAAAACCAATTATGTATTACCGATGTGTTTGTACACATAAAAATGAAAAAAAATCAGTTTATTCACGACATTTGCGGTGCTACTTTCCAACTAAAATGCATCGGTGATTATATCTATATGTAGTGTACCGTATTTCTGTTTAGATTATTTAAACAATGATTTTGCAGCAAAGTGGTGCACTTTTACAAAAAGCGCAACGATGCTGTAGGAACCCCCATTTCGGGTTCCCCAAAAATACTTCGAGTACGATTTTTCAGAAGAAGATATAAAAGCCACAACATCTAGTTCTATCTATTGTAGTACATGAATGTCAATATATAAAACTATATACTCAGACTAAGTCATTCTCAAAAAGATTTAACAAAATAAATAAAATAAAAATACTTCAAACCTGTTTTCGACGATTGGTCCAGTGAATGGATGGAGTCCTCGAAGTGGTTGCCACACGATCCAATCCAATCTCCTGATGAAGTACCGAGTGACCCCTTAGTTGACCACCCTACCGTATCGAGGTAACTCTTCTTCACCTCGAACCCCCGAGCTCATGGGGTCGTAAGAACACACACAATAGCCTCCTGAAAGGATCTCCCAATCCCCGTTCCGACTAATTCCAACTCCAAGGATCAGAACATAATCCGAGATTATGATGACCATCCAGCATTAGGGAGCAAAAGATCCCTTTCTCTCATTCTCCTCCCTCATTATATAGCAAAATCCTGTGTGCCATGTGTCTGTCCATGCACATATTTAATTTAATTTAATATTTTAATTTCCAATATTCTCAAATACATGTGTCTTCTTAATGTCTTTAATGTGCACCAAAATCCCTAGATCAATGGGAGTTAAGTGTAGAAGAGTTTTGCTTCTCTTTTGGTTCTCATTTAATTTACTTAACAATCTTTTAGTTAAACTTATTGCTTTCTACTTTTCTTTATTTTCCTAATATTAAGATTGAATTAAAAGATGATTCCTTTTACTAAATGTATAATCTATTTTAAATTTCCTCTTTATAAAATAATTTAAATGAATAATAAAATTAATTAAAATAAAATCTTGAATAATAATAAAAGAAAAACAATTCTTTTATTAATGACCTATTTCAATTATTTCTCAAAATAATGAAGTCATTTAAATAGAATCTTTAATGGAATGATTTAAAATAATAAAATCCATAAAATTAGAATTTTTGAATAAAAATAATTCTCTTATTATTAATCTTTTTCAATCAGCATAATTAATCAAATTTAATATTGAATAAAATCAATCTCTTCAATTCTTTTTCAGGTTAATAAAATCATTTAAAATGAATAAATCAAATTAATGAAATCAATTAAAAATAAAATCTTGAATAGAAATTTTTTTTTTAAAAGAACAAAATGAAATAAAGTATTTTTTAAATCTTATGTGAAATTTTCATTTATACCATTGATTAATTTTTCTCTTCTCATTCTTATCTAGGTACCTCTTCGGCGGGCCCTTCTGACAGTTTCTTTTCTTCCTTCTTATGGGGAGTACTGCGTAGCGACCGGGAACCGTTACCGCGATCTCTCAACTATGCTCCTTGGAGACTAAGGGATGTTGAGGGATGAGGCTCTCCTTATTGCACACCCTTCAACTCATCGTATGCGACCAAATCATTATGGCCTTGCTCATACGGCATACGCTTCCCCGGGTGAGCTGAAACGGCTTCACTCGTGTGTAGATTGCTAATCTAGGGTCGACAGTCAGTCATCATACCCCTATGTGTTCTTTCCGTTCTCACAACCCCTATAATTCCATTGTGGGTTATTCGGTAAATCATCTTACCTGCCACTACACACACACACTCAAGCGCACATTAGTAGCGCTGCACTATGAAATATTTCATCATCCATCATAATATCTCAGTCAATCAAGCATATATTTCATTCATCATTTTCTCTCAATCAGTAAATCATATCTATCATTCATCATTCTATCTCAATCAGTTGAGCATATGTAACATTCAGTCATCCTATCTCAATCAGTCGAGCATATCTAACATTTAGTCATTCTATCTCAATTAGTTGAGCATATCTAACATTCAATCATTCTATCTCAATCAGTCAAACATATCCAACATTCAGTCATTCTATCTCAATCAGTCGAGCATATCTAACACTCAGTTATTCTATCTCCATCAGTCGAGCATATCCAACATTCAGTCATTCTATCTCAATCAATCGAGCATTCATTTATTAAGTGAAGTAATAGTTTCTATAACTGTCGTTCAAGCATTTTCAAAGTAAATTCAAATGGTTTGTGTTTTACTTAGTCGGTTCATTTCAAACTAGTACCTCATTATTCTAAACAGTTAAGGTGCCGAGGCGGGCATTACAGGTGCATTATACAAACAATGGCACACCTAAAACATTGAAAGTGTAAACAAAAAATGAATCGATAAATGAAAAAAGAAAAGGTTCAGTTTGGTTACAGCATGTTCAGAGATACTTTTGGAAAAAAAACATCAATGCTTACAATTGTCCATAGCACGTCGGATTTCCATGAAAATTTGGCGTTTCGTTTTTAAAATATCTGTACTAGGAGATCCAAAAAGTCACTAAGTTTTTTTGACCCAAAATCCGACGGCTAAAAAGTCGAATTTGCTACAACCTATGGTCGACTATCCGACAATTCCAGTCTTTTTTTATCGTCGATGGGATATCGGCTAAAATCCGACGTAGTTCAAGACGTCAAATATTCGACTAGAAAACATATCGGTTAATCAACTTCCTCCAACTTCACAGGTAGTCGGATTACCATCTTTCGCCATCAATTATGCGTCGGTTTAGTCATCGGTTAAGCGACGTATTTGCCATAAAAATTTCAGATTGTGTCGTCAGTTAAGCGACGTGTATGCCATACAAAAAAAATGGAATCCGACGTTCCGAGTCGTCGGTCGTATTGCAAAACCGTTGGCTATTACCATACAGTCGTCGGATTGGGTCATCGGTAAAGCGACGTATATGCCATACAAAAAAAAAAAGGAAACCGACGTTTCGAGCCGTCGGTATTATTGCAAAACCGTTGGATGTTACCATACCTTCATCGGTTAAGCAACCACCCATTACATTTTAAAAAAAAAAATAGCATTTTTCAAATAAAATTTTTCATACTGCAGGAAATCAATATATTCTATCTCTATTGTGGAAATATGTAGAATAATTACATATATATATAATTGAGAACCCCATTATGCTCTTCCCATTGTATTAGCAGCGATGCTCTTCCCATTGTATTAGCAACGGAGTAGCCTAAGGGAATAGAGCCGTTGTAATAAAGCCATTGTATTAGAGTCATTGTATTAAGCAGCAGAGTCAATCATTATTCAAGTGGACCTACAAGCTAGTGGGTGCCTATTAAGGTGGCACAAAAGACTGTACTCTAAGTCTCAAGTGCTAGTGTCTATGGAACTTACTTTATGGACTACAGGCTTTCCACGTAGCAGAATAAAAGGACTGGAAAGTTATGTAACATTGTGGCATATTCGTCACAAAGATATGGTAGTGTGCTTCCATTCTGTCAAGGTACTCTTACCTAACTTCTCTAATTTGGTATACTGAGGAGTTTGTATATTCATGTATGAGATCATATTCTTTGAATAAGGCTCATTAGATAGTTAATGGGTAGTTACTTAATGTAAAAGACTCGTTTTTATTAAATAGGAACCAGTAGGTGGTTGGTAGTCATTAATTTTGAGATTGCATGTAGTTAGGGTTTTGGGTTGTATAAATCCAACATCGTAGCCATTCATTGAGCTCATCTCTGTTTCGAGAATAATTTCATATTATCTACTGAACAGGGCCAACCACATGAACATGGAAGCTCTTATGGCCCTTCCCCCCCTCACATCTCTCTCAATTCCCCATACCCAATGCATGCACTCGAAAAAAACAAATATGTGCAAATTCATCCATATTTTATCATGAACTTTCATCCATTATTCATTAAATAAATGCTAACATTCACTAAACCATTGTTTCTATCGATACACACATTCATTCAATAAAAGATAACATTCAATAAACCATTCATTAATGATCATTCATTCAATAAAAGCTGAAATTCAATAAAGGTAACAGTTTACTACACAGAATCATTAAAACATTAGAAAATTCATTAAACCATTCAATGAATTTCTGCCATCCAATGAGTTTCCACAGTCTTCAGTTTCAGCCTGGCAACGGTTGACAATTCATGGTATTACGTTTCCCTTCGACTGCAAATGACAAACTCATAGTTCACTATTAAGCTTTGTCTGACAAAGCTGACGGTCAAAGAAATCTTGATAGTGAACTATGAGTTTGCCATATTGCAGCTTAAGGGAAACGTAAATATACAATGAATCGTCACTGTTGTCAGAATATTCATTGAGCTCCTCTTTGTTTCGAGAATAATTTCATATTCTCTACTAAACAGGGCCAACCACGTGAAGGTGGAAGCTCTTATACCCCCCCCCCCTTCCCCTCACATCACTCTCAATTCCCCATACCCAATGCATGCACTCGGAAAAAACAAATATGTGCAAATTCATCCATATTTTATCATGAACTTTCATCCATTATTCATTCAATAAATGCTAACATTCACTAAACCATTGTTTCTATCGATACACAAATTCATTCAATAAAAGATAACATTCAATAAACCATTCATTAATCATTCAGTCAACACATTCATTCAATAAAAGTTGAAATTCAATAAAGGTAACAGTTTACTACACTGAATCATTAAAACATTAGAAAATTCATTAAACCATTCAATGATTCCGCCATCCAATGAGTTTCCACGGTCTTCAGTTTCAGCCTGGCAACGGTTGACAATTCATGGTATTACGTTTCCCTTTGACTGCAAATGACAAACTTATAGTTCACTATTAAGGTTTGTCTGACAAAGCTGACAGTCAAAGAAATCTTGATAGTGAACTATGAGTTTGCCATATTGCAGCTTAAGGGAAACGTAAATATACAATGAATCGTCACCGTTGTCAGAATATTCATTGAGCTCCTCTCTTTTCGAGAACAATTTCATATTCTCTACTGAACAGGGCCAACCACGTGAAGGTGGAAGCTCTTATGCCCCTCCCCCCTCACATCACTCTCAATTCCCCATACCCAATGCATGCACTTGAAAAAAACAAATATGTGCAAATTCATCCATATTTATCATAAACTTTCATCCATTATTCATTCAATAAATGCTAACATTCACTAAACCATTGTTTTTGTCAATATACACATTCATTCAATAAAAGATAACATTCAATAAACCATTCATTAATCATTCAGTCAACACATTCATTCAATAAAAGCTGAAATTCAATAAAGGTAACAGTTTACTACACTGAATAATTAAAACATTAGAAAAATCATTAAACCATTCAATGAATTTCCGCCATCCAATGAGTTTCCACGGTCTTCAGTTTCAGCCTGGCAATGGTTGACGATTCATGGTATTACGTTTCCCTTCGACTGCAAATGACAAACTCATAGTTCACTATTAAGGTTTGTCTGACAAAGCTGACGGTCAAAGAAATCTTGATAGTGAACTTTGAGTTTGCCATATTGCATCTTAAGAGAAACGTAAATATAGAATGAATCGTCACCGTTGTCAGAATATTCATTGAGCTCCTCTATGTTTCGAGAATAATTTCATATTCTCTACTGAACAGGGCCAACCACGTGAAGGTGGAAGCTCTTATGCCCCCCCCCCTCACATCATTCTCAATTCCCCATACCCAATGCATGTACTTGAAAAAAACAAATATGTGCAAATTCATCCATATTTCATCATGAACTTTCATCCATTATTCATTCAATAAATGCTAACATTCACTAAACCATCGTTTTAGTCGATCGACACATTCATTCAATAAAAGATAACATTCAATACACCATTCATTAATCATTCAATCAACACATTCATTCAATAAAAGTTGAAATTCAATGAAGGTAACAGTTTACTACACTGAATCATTAAAACATTAGAACATTCATTAAACCATCCATTCATTCATTAGACCAAAAATAGTGGACGATATATTGTTATCGAAAATAGTTAGTCGTTGTTTTTCTCGTCCTTCTTTTTATAAGTTTTTCTTCTTTTCAGTGGTATATAATCTATGAGAGGACCATCTACATCATCTAGACTTTTTCTTCCAGTTCTTGGTTCTTTAGCAGGCGCTTTTGGTGATGTTTGCATTATCCTAGCTGATTGTTGTTGATCTAGACCTGGATTTTGCTGCAAGGGGTTTGGATTTGCTGCAACGATGTGAAAATGTTACATCGTTATATTTTGCTATTGTAATGACAAGTTTTTCATTTAAAACAATTCATTACGAAGGTGTTTTTTTACCAGGTGTGACCAAATCATGTTGTTGATGTTCTTGTCCAGTCTCAACCTATACAGTTTCACCCTCTACATGCTCTGCAGTTGAAATACAGTGAACTACAATTAATGGTCACCATTTGCAATGCTATACATAAAATTGTAGCATATGAATAAATTCATTACCAGGATTTGAAGCTTGATCATCAATTTGTTGTTATCCCTCCTTGACACTAATGGGATCATTACTTTCCTGTTAAAAACAGAGTCAATATTTTACATCAAGTATTTGGAACGAAAATATTCCACAAGCGACAAATCTTCATTAAACTATATAGATTCTATATACCTGTGCACCAAATGGATTGGTACCACAAGACTGTGTCTGCCCAGATAAGCTTCTTCTATGTTCAACAACAGCTCCAAAGCCTTCTTGGAAGCCAAGCTTCATGTCTTCCTTTGTGGGTACTTCATTGAATCAATCGGCCTGCATATTTGCTTATCGTCGTTAATTAACATTTTATGGTGCAATAAAACGAAAAATAATTTTCAATTTATTATTTGTATTCATTGTTGGTTTCTCGAAACTTACAAACCGTGTCGCCAAATTCGAATAACCACTGGGGCCAAGCTTGTGCTGACCTACTTTTTCTGGTCTTGCCTTTGTGGCCTTTGATGTGTCTGGTAGCCTATGCAAGTGTTGAAATATGTTAGATTTTCCAAGTTCGAAATCAAGGATAATAAGGTTTAGAATTACATTGTGGAAAGTATTGAATACCTCCCTGTGCCTGGTGTTAGCTTTCCTTCTCTTCTCAGAGCCTTCTCCTTTCCATCTTCCACTAGAGCTCTCCACTCCATTGCTAGAATCATTGGTGGGAGCTCATACCTATGGTTTCTTTTGAGGTGTGTCCTATATTGGTCTCGGAAAACCTTCACATGTTGACAAGCCTTTTTCAAGACATTGGCATGACTGAAGGTTTTCTCCCCGAACAGGCCAACCAACCGATTAGTGAGTTCATCTTTTAAATGTTTCGGTTGTCTATCCCACCTTGATCGGATGGTGGGCCTGTTGGTTGTGGAGCCAGATCTTCTAGTCTCATAGATGATATTGTATCAGCCATGTTTGTACCCCAATTTTATATGATATTTAGATGGATTGTACAGTCACCCAGCGGGGGGGCATCGCCCCCCCACGGGGTTCTAGGGGGGACCATCCCCCTTGGTTGGGAGGTCCGAGGGCCAGCGGTCCCTCGGTGGGGGTTCAAGGGCAGCGCCCCTGAGAAATGGGGGTTCAGGGGCAACGCCCCCGAAGAAAATTTTTGGGACTGTTTTTGCCAGCTGTTTTGCGGGCCCATGGTTTTGGGTATCCCGTGGTATTTTCCCATTGTATTTCCCTTATAAAATAAAGACATTGTAATACGACTAGGTATGATGATGTATTAGGTTTTATGCATTGTAAAGATCTCTGAGATCGGGAGAGAGACTGTGAAACAGAGAAGAGGAAGTGCAGCGGTTGTGCTGCAGGTTGTATCCCTTCACCTTGCTGGACGGTAATAATAATAAGGACTGGCAAATTCAGTGTGGACGTAGCCCAAGTTGGGTGAACCACGATATATCTGTGTCTCTCTTGTAATGTGTATGTGTGATTATATTTGCATTTCTGTTTATTGTTATTGCTCTGCGATCCTTTTTTGCTAACAGGGCCCGAAGATCTCCAAGCAAAAGTCATTCATATGTTTATAGAAATCATTGTTTCCTGCACAACGATCATGCCATGATCATAAATAGTTGATAAAAAACGTTTTATCGTTATATTACAATGAAATTATAAACACTAATTAACCTGATGAGCTATGATTAATTACCTAGGATCGTCGATATCTTTATTGGGACGAAATCTTCGTCCACCAAAAATGTTGTCTCCAGTGTTCCCGTGCTTTTGACACGGGAAGCTCGTGGAAATGTAGCTTGTTCGACATCAAAATTGATAGGGGACTTGGTGTCGACCCCTTCTTGTGGAGGATCCATTGTGTGTTGGTCAATAGTGGCTGTTGCGCTCACAGCGGGGGTCCGTGGTGTTTTGGAACGTGTTGCCGACTGTTCGGTCGACAACAATGGCAAAGGATTCGAACTACATGGACTCATTTGGTCATGATGCGAAGTCTCTCCACGAGCCTCGCTGGGGCCAACACCACCTTCACCAATATTGTGTGGTCCCTGATAATTCTGTAAATACACACCACGTCTTATACGTTCAATACTATCATATAAAAGAGAACATTATAAATATTTAAACGAATTATTCTATGATTCAAGATTCCTCAACTTACTCACAAGTTATTAGATCTATGTTCCAACAATGCAATCCTTTCTTTAATTGCGCTTGTCTGTGGAACCTGGATTACTAGAGAAAGGATTTTCGCAGTATATCTATTCAACAATTTCTCTGCCATCTTTAGTGGGTGTGCGGCTTCACCAATTTTTTCGCAATCGTGAAGCACCTCTGCCACTTCAGGGTCTAACGGAAAATCTTGCGATGCTGATTCATACTACGATTCACTACTGGGCTGTAACAAACACATATAAAGCACTATTGAGTTCTCTACTGATAGATTCCAAATTTTATATTAACGTATATAACACATCTATCATGATAGATTCGTAAAATTACAACACGGTTTACATTATCACAACGAAACCAATATATCACACGAAAAATACATAACAAAATTAACATTATGCTACGTATTATATTGGTACAATTGAAATGAATTATACCTGCGACCTCGAGGATCGCGATCCACTCATTGGATCAATGGTCATAGGCGACTTGCCCCGATCTGCTAATATCTGGGAGCTGCCCCTAACAACACCCTAATAAAAAAACATAGTGAAAGTCACCTAAACGATTCCAAAAGTATTCATGAGAAAACACATCAAAAAAATTATTATTCATATTATATTTTTAATATTACAAAGATGTATACCCATTGCGCGGACCCTGGTGTGGCCGACCTTATGGAACCAGCCTGCATCAAATACATAGACTAAAAAATTACGTAAACGAAACCAAAATATTCATTGAAACATTAATATAATGCTAAAACATTTTGACATATTTTAATTGTACAATTCAAATTAGGTCTGCCTGTTGCCCCGAGGGTGTTGTCGTCTAATCAAAATTCGACGGGTGTATTTCCCGATCAATGTTCTACATCAAATATAAATTTCATTATATAAAACAAACCAAGTTATTAATAATGGAAAAACAAAGCAAATAAAAACTCTTTTCTCTTATTATATTTGTACCATTAGAAAGATGTATACCTGCTCCGTCGATGAAGAAGTTCTCCTCCGACCATTTGTTGGCAGGGATTTATCGCGATCACTGGCCTGGAAAGTAAATATGGGAAATTTAAACGAAACAAACTAACAAAAAATCCTTATGATATTTAATTTATTACTAAAAGGTTGGGTAAAATGTTATATAGTAACCTTGTTTGTATCTACTCGGTTGACAAGGTAATTAATAAGCAACTTGTCCCCTGCAGATATTGTTTTAATAGCAACTACAAAAACATGGTTTCCTTCACGCCCCTCAAATTCGCAGTTTGGTTGCTTAATTGTAGACCCTGGTTGTGTACTGTTTATAAACCCCGTAATATTCCCTGTGGCCTTTGGCCTTCCGTCCATGTACAACGTTCCTCCTTTATTTTGAATTTTGTCTTTCAATTATAAATAGTTTGTTGAGAATCCATAGCTACGCATACTTTTTGTATATCGGACAAGATGCATCCAATCGTTGTAGTTGTATATGGGTCCAACATACTCCATCAATTATGTACATGTCCCGTAACCGACCAAGATGCAATCCATGGAAAACAACCCGAAACCATGTATCGACGACGGTGCAATTCGATATCTCCTCTTGTTCACACAAAAATCAGTGTTCGGTGGAGGAAGATCCTTCGGTACCCATTGTTTCACTAAATGTCTGTACCTCAAGGGAACCTCTTCGTCATCTTTCGTCTCATCACCATAGGAACATGCCCCCCCTTGACCGTGAAAAAATTCATTGCATCTATGGAATCTTCTTTTGGTTTTTTGACATCTAGTTGATACAATTCTTCTAGGCCTACTAGATGTCTCACTTTCCTCTAGCCTTCCTAAACTCCCCTCACTCGAGGAAGACAAATCAGACAAATACCTGTTTGGTTCTACCTGCACCATTAGAAAAAAGTTTAGATTCGACCGCAAGGCATAGCGCCTCTTAAAAGTTGACATGTATCGCCTTTTATAATTTTACTTGATCCTCATTCCCTTTGTCAACATGTAGGAATTCAAGTGATGATCGGAAGACGACCTATTTATCTTTCTTAAGAGTAGAAAGTCATGCAATATTTATGAGTTGTTTTTTACTATTTGATTTAACACTACATCACACACGTAACACACATGTAGCACACATGAAACACTACACATACACGTTACAAGATCTCCTCTAATGCTACAAGTCCTAGCTACTTAACAAAAACTATTTACCATATATTTGATTACCTTAGTGTAGACGTTTCCTATAATATACTCAGAAGAGTTACTTCAGAAATGATTGTGCCTCTTAGAGGCCAGTCAACTCTAGGAACCAAGTGACCCTATG
This sequence comes from Larix kaempferi, assembly GCA_027924585.1. Lineage (NCBI taxonomy): Eukaryota > Viridiplantae > Streptophyta > Pinopsida > Pinales > Pinaceae > Larix > Larix kaempferi. The sequence continues at coordinate 27,695,861 of BSBM01000370.1, read as the reverse complement.
ATAGGGCTAGTAAAAACCAGAGAGAGAGAGATGACTGGACTATGGTACGGTCAATCAAAGAAATTCAGTGACAGTAAAAAGGCTCAGTACAAAGACCAACCAGTAAGGTACAAGTAAAAAAAAAAGAATGGGTATAAAGACTCACAACCCTTGGGACTAAGGGGGTGTACACTACCTCAAACGTGGACAAACTACCATAGTTATAACCACAAGACCAAAAACATAAAAGGCGTTCCAAATCAATATATGCAATATATCCTTGTAACTACCTCATATATGCAATAGCTCCTTGTAACTACCTCTTGAAACTCAAATAGTACCACCAAAAGGTATGATAGCATGCAATCTTCCAAACTAAGGTCGGGAGGGTGGTATCCAGTAAGGTACAAGTAAACAAAAAAAGAATGGGTATAAAGACTCACAACCCTTGGGACTAAGGGGGTGTACATTACCTCAAACGTGGACAAACTACCATAGTTATAACCACAAGACCAAAAACATAAAAGGCGGTCCAAATCAATATATGCAATATCTCCTTGTAACTACCTCATATCTCCTTGTAACTACCTCATATATGCAATACCTCCTTGTAACTACCTCATATATGCAATAGCTCCTTGTAACTACCTCTTGAAACTCAAATAGTACCACCAAAAGGTATGATAGCATGCAATCCTCCAAACTAAGGTTAGGAGGGCGGTACGAAGGGTATAAAGACACATAACAATTTGGAGAAAGTGGGTGTACCTCAAATGTGGACAAACTACCATAGTACCCACAAGACCTAAAACATAAAAGGTGGTACAAATCAAATGATATCCCAATATCAGTAAAACACCCAAAAGGTAAAAGGCAAGGTACCACAAAAATATTATCGACAAAATGAAAGGACCATAAGACAATCGACCAAGGTGGGGTACAACCATTCATCTATCTCTCAAATGTACGATTGTTCCATATAACTTGAAAGACCATCATCACAGTAAACGGAAAAGTCCACATGGGTGATGTGATCACGTGGTCCTCTAGACTACTCCTACGGTCAAGCGTTAGTGGCTCCATGAAGGGGTGTTCAGTCCCTTCAGAAGACCATCTAACTCAACCATCTCGAAGACCTAGGAGAAGAGGACATCACACATCATCAAATAAGTATTGGTAACTACCGTGTATGAACTCAAAGACCCTAAAGCAACCGAGCGTGCAGAAGGGGAGCTATGAAAAGACAAGGCTCGCAGGTCAAAAAAACAAGCTCAAAAAACTATACTGGGACCGATGTCACAGTAAGCGAGCTGAAACAAAAGTGGCCAGAATGCCAACAAGTAGCACTAAAAAGAAAAAGACCCTCTAAAAAGGTGAAAATGTAAGCAAACTTCCTAACTAGGAGCTAGAGACCTCGACAAATCGTATCCTTCCCAAGGTGATGAAATCCAAGTCGAACAATACGAAGTGAAAGACCGAATTTGAATGATACCCCTCTATCGAAAGGGATCCTGGGTAAAAGAGCCCTAGTAGAAAAGTCACTAAGCTACCTCGTTCATGACACGTCGCAAAAGGTTTTCGGCACTTCTGCCTTATCACCCTTGTATCACTAGTATGGTGGCCAGAGAATACAAGGAAGACAATGATCGATGTTTCCTTAGGGCTAAGTGGAGTGCGGCATTCCACATAGTCCATCCGGTTCTCGATCTCGCGGCGGTTTAACCCCTGAAACAACAGGAGGCCCCTCCACAAACTGGTGTATGACCGTGTCAACAAATACTAGAGGATTTTGGTTCCCTAGAGGACAACAACTATGTCTCAGATGATAATGACAAGGGGGAATTATTTGGATACCTATCCCCGATGTCCTACCTAACTACCAAATTCTTTTGATTTCCTTAAGTGAGGTTATGGTGTGTTTAGTTAGGGGGCGTAAATTTTAGTGGTTGTATTACTCAATCAGGTGATGGAAGTGAAACTCGTGGTGTGATGACTAACTCAAACCATGCAAATGCATATGAATAAAATAAGCCTTTCCTTTCAATGAATGCTAGCTAAGGTAAGGAGAGAGTTCTTTCAAACTATAACTACTCTTTCAAATTAAATGAATGCAACAAGTGTTCAAGTTCATTCATGGGACCTCAAGGAGAGCTTCAGATCATATACTCAAGTCATGCAAATGAATTCATCACATAAAACAAAGTGATAATAAATATAAGGAATTGTACATATCCATGTTCATAATTCTCTAGGAACACTTATAACATTCTTCAATAATTGCACAGGCGGAGGTCACAGTTGGAGCCAACTACATATTTTCCTTAGTCATACATGGACTTTAAGTAGCATTTGTCGGTATGTTCTGCATGCAGACAGCAGTTTAAATGATGAAATGACATACACACTACTTATACCAAGACCGAAAGTTTAATTAGAATTGCTATCTATGGTGGACACGTGTGCTAGTTTTAATTTCTAAATTAGCTTTCTGAGACAAATTTACAAGGAGATGACAAGAAGGAAAGCATGTTTATGAACAATATCACACAAATAGATATGAAGGTATAGGAGTAGCTTTAGAAAATCCAACAAATAACACAAGGCCATACATTACCAACATCAGGAATAGTATAAGTTCCATGTTGGAGATAAGGTATAGCTTCACCTATGAAAGGAAGATTGCAAGGACCAACAAAGAGGTCCAAGCCTCTTAGATATGGACCATTTGACATTGTTGAACAAATAAATGAGAATACTTTTGTGTTGAGGCTTCCTTTGTATATGCAGATGAGTTTTGTGGTGAACGTGGAGTAATTGAAGTTGTTCGAGCCATCCATGTCAGATGGATATGATGATCAACAGATTCTTCCAATTTTTGAAGACCTTGCCCCTCACACACTTGTGAAGTTGAAAGAAGACATAGTGTTGCAACATAAAGAATAGGTAACCTGTAGAGAATGAAAAGAACTATGGAAAATTGGCCTCAAGGGATAGACTCTAAGAAAAGTGAAATTATATGAGAAGAACCATACGAAAAGCAAGTTCCCTCATCTATCCTTGGAAACTTTTGGGAACCAAAAACCTCCCAATGGGGAAGTTTGATTTGAAATTGGATCCCAATAACAATGGCTTCAGGAGCAAACTCAACAAAGATTGGAAAGGCTATGTTGAGTTAAGAACAAGGAAAAAGATATACTGGTTGCATGAAGGACCCCATGTCATTGCTAATGGTGTCTAGCCTTGCATAAAGAAAACACTCCAATGTTAGAATGAGATATTTATCTCATTCACTCGTCGAATATAAGTGACATGTAGGAAAACATGTATGTCATGTATTAAATAATATAAAAGGAAAAATTGCTCCTTAAATGTATGAAAAGGAGAAAAGACAAAGAGGAATGTCATTGCTAATGGTGTCTAGCCTTGCATAAAGAAAACACTCCAATGTTAGAATGAGATATTTATCTCATTCACTCGTCGAATATAAGTGACATGTAGGAAAACATTTATGTCATGTATTAAATAATATAAAAGGAAAAATTGCTCCTTAAATGTATGAAAAGGAGAAAAGACAAAGAGGAATGTCATTGCTAATGGTGTCTAGCCTTGCATAAAGAAAACACTCCAATGTTAGAATGAGATATTTATCTCATTCACTTGTTGAATAGAAGTCACATGTAGGAAAAAATTTCTCTCATGTATTAAATAATATAAAAGGAAAAATTCCTCCTTATATGTATGAAAGGGAGAAAAGACAAAGAGGAAGCTAAAGGGTTGGGGACACTTGGCCTTCTAGCTATCCCTGGGCTAGATCTCCTCCTATTTACTTCATTCCAAAGATGAGAGAGGGGTTCTTTGGCATAGAATAGGAGTGATACTATCCAAGTTCCCATATGAGTATTGGCTAACAAGGCCATGATATCTACCCATGTACAAGTGAGAAATCAACAAATATTTATTAATCCCATGAGAAAAACAACAATCTCAAAGAAGTAAATTAAGATGATTAGGGTGACATGCAACCTCTTATTAGAAAGAGAGCAGAATGCTCTTCACCACAGTTAAAACAAGACAAAACATGGAGACTCCAATAAGAATTTATGACAAAACCTATGCCAATAAATTCTAAAATACAATCAATTGAAATAAAAATGCCAAAATCCTAAAAATACAAATTTCTTTTACATGCAAAATGCAAAGTTTCTTTACTGTGAAAAATGACAAATGTAGAAATTTTGTAAACACAAGCTAATCATTTTGAACTTGTGTCTCCTCCTTCACACACAAACCCCACATGCCAACTCTACAACATAAAACATGTGAACACAATGTGCAAGACCAGTATGTGAAGCTTAGAATCTGCACAGAGTATCATATATGAGTTTGACATACCAAAGAAAATAACAATAAAAGTGTACATTGTTATTTGTTGTATTATAAGAAGAAGTTAAATTTATTTATAACAAACTTAGAAAGTCTTAACACAAAATAATGTGATGATATATTAGGCTAAACATAAACATTTGATGGTATATTAGGCTAAACATAAATATACCAGCATGTGGATAAGTCAACCTACATAAACTTAAATAGCTAGCTGTATGTAGTAAATTTCCCATAAGTCAAAAATATTGTGGCATTGAAGCTATGGGTGTTGTTATCACCAAAATCTTATCTGTCAAATGTAAAGTCTTAGCACTTATTATGGAGGTAAACTCAAGGTAACTTAAAAGCAGGGTTTTTGTCACTGATGCTTTACCATCTCAAGGGTAGTATCGTTATTTGGTGTCTCCAATCTCAATTAATTTCAGAGATGTAGTATAATAATGGAGATCTCAACAATGAAAATTTTGAAAGATCAAAATATATACAACGGTTTATGCAAAGGGTCGGTGTGTGTCCATTAGTCTCTGGAGTCTTACAAATTAGGCCTGAAAATGAGTGACGAAGAAACTTACAGGGCAATCTAGATAAATAACAAATGGATTCACAAGAAAATTTTCATATCAATAATTCCACACAGTAAAGTTTCATCTGATCGATACTGGCTCAAGGAATATATATACACAACTAGAAATTATCGATGTATCATGTAAACCTAACAATTGGAAATTATTAGTAATCAAAGCTTCAGAGAATAGAACAGGCTAACAATGATAATCTCTGCACATTTTCAATCTACATAGAACAACCGGGGACCACCTAATGAAACATTTTTGTTGATCCTATTTGTCTCAAACACCTAGGGAAAAGACACAATCCACATGAATAATGGAGAAACATTAATTCATCAATAGAGCCATAGTTTCAGCATTAATACTAAGATTTCATTAATTAAATAGGTTCGAACTAGGAAAAATGAATTGTCAGTCCTGCTTCCAAATTTGTAGCATCTACATTTTCAACCATCTTTCTGGCTAATGAGAAGCATAATAGCTTCCATGGGAAATGACAAAGAGGTGAGGGTGCCTAATCTTGTGAGCTCTTTGGAACTTTCTCAAAGGGTAAGTTTTGCATTCAATGGAGGAGATCATAATAGAAGGGTACGGACACATAAGTGCCATCACGGGGGTTCTGATTCACACACAAGAAAAAAAAAAATTACAATACCAAATTAGAAATGTATACTCTGGATTGGACCCCATAAAAATTAGGGCATCGTACTCACCAATTTGGGAGGCGCCATTGCTTCTTCTCGGAGTTGCTCCACTCTGGCTCAGTCTCAAATGCACGGCCACAATCCCAATTTCCACGAACAGGCTCAATATCCTCTGCTAACAGCTTAGTACCGGACTCAAATGCAAGGAACCACAATCCAAATTTGCATGTGCAGGGTGAATATCCTCTTCTCACAGCTCAACAAAGGTCACAGAAAGGTCGTCGCAAGAGGTAGCAGACATGGTCCGCAGAAGAACGGTCTCACGGGGAGGTAGCAGAAAGGGTTTAGGGAAAAAACTGTCGTGGGAGGTATCGACAGCACACATCGCGGGAGGTAAGTTTTTAATTTGATATGTATTTTTTATTTTTTTATATATATCTATTATATAGTGATTTTTGTTATATATTTATTATATTTTGTTTTTTTATTATGTATTTATATATAATGTTTGTTTTTTGTTATTTTTTTTTATTATTTGATTTAGTTTTTGTAATTTTTTTATTCGATACAAAATATATATATATATATTATCATTTTTTATATAATATTTATATATTAAATTCAAAAAAATACAACAAATAATACAAACAATAACACAAATAATTAAAATTTTAACCACAAGAGGATCGAAATATAATCAATCTAGGTTATTTTTGTTTAGAGGTTAAAAGAAGATCTTATATCAAGCTATTTTACTTGTATAGAGATGTATTTTCTTAGACATACCAGGACTTGAAGGTGTATGACACAATAATTATTCAATAGGTGATACCATTGAAGAAAACAACTAATCCCTTTCAATAAAAGATGTGAAAGGTTCATCCATCATTAGAACCGTTGATGCAAAAGGATCAGTTGAAGAAGTTGCTAGATGCAAACATTATGTTTCTAATGCACCATTATCCATGAATTGAAAACCTTGTACATGTTAAGGAACAAGAGTGGTGAAAATAGGCCTTGTGTCAATTTTAGAAACCTTAAGTAAGCATAAGAGAAATATAATTATCGAGTTCCACCTATGGAGTCAATTTTGAAACTTGTAATGAGATCTGAAATGCTCACTCTAGGATGTATTTTTGGGATCTAATCAAGTTCTTGTCTCAAATGAAGATAGATCGAAAATTGCTTTCAACAACAAATTGAGCAATTCATGTGTAATGGATATAGCTTTCATAGGCCTTATAAATCAAAATGTACTTGTCTAAATGGACAATATTGAAATTAAAGCTATTTTTAATAGATGTAGAAAATATGGGATCACACTACATCCCAATAAAACCATTTTCATTATTGCATAAGGAAAATTACTTGGGCATATCATATCAAAATACATGATATTGGTATATTCAAAAAGAATAAAACCTATAACATTCTATCCCATTGCCACACAACAAGGCATTGATGTAATCATTCTTTGGGATGATCAATTTCATAAGGTGTTCTGGCTTTGACTTCATTGAAATCCTCAAACCCTTATAAAAGATGATTAAGAAGGATGCATGATTTTATAAACTAAGGTTGAGAAATCAAGACAATTATTGCTACCGCTCCATCCTTAAACAAATTAATCCAAACTTTGATTATTATTTTTACCTCTATGATAAAAGGAGTGAATGCCCAATATCATTTATGAGCATGAGAATACAAGATGTTAAATTAAACTATATTTAATGATTAAAAAACAATTCTAAGTAAGATATGCATTTGCAATATCTAATCACTCCCTTTTGTCACACTCACTGTAGGTGGAAGGAGTGATTTTCCAATGTCATTTATTAGCAGAAAGATTACACGATGTTGAATTAAACTAAGCTAGTGATTAAAAACACATGAATAAGTTATGCCACTCTCTTTTGTCACACTCACTCATAAAGAACTATCTAGTGATTAAAAACACATGAATAATTTATGCCACTCTCTTTCGTCACACTCACTCATAAAGATGAATTATGAAAGGAGTGACTTTCCAATATCATTTATCATTTATGAGCACATAATTACAAGGTGTTCAATCAAATTACCCAGTGGGCATAAGTTGCACGATGACGATGATGAAGAAGATGATGATGATGATGATGATGATGACGATGATGTTGGTGGTGATGACAACCACAATGATGATGAAGATGATGATGAAGATGATGGTGATGATGATGATGATGACGATGATGTTGGTTGTGATGACAACGACAATGATGATGAAGACGAAGATGATTACGATGATCATGATGATGACGATGATGATGATCAAGATGGGGACGATGATGATGATGAGTATAGGGTTGGTGGTGATGACAACGACAATGATGAAGATGATGATGATGATGATGATCATGAAGATGATGATGATGACGATGATGAAGAAGATGATGATGAAGATGATGACGAAGAATGTCTATCTAAGATGATGAAGAATGTGTTTTTTGTCATTATGATGATGATGACGATGATGATGACGACGATGATGACGACGATGATGATGATGACGATGATGTTGGTGGTGATGACAATGACAATGATGATGAAGACGATGATGAAGATGATGGTGATGATGATGATGATGACGATGATGTTGGTTGTGATGACAACGACAATGATGATGAAGATGAAGATGATTACGATCATGATCATGATGATGACGATGATGATGATCAAGATGGGGACGATGATGATGATGAGTACAGGGTTGGTGGTGATGACAATGACAATGATGAAGATGATGATGATGATGACGATCATGAAGATGATGATGATGACGATCATGAAGAAGATGATGATGAAGACGATGATGAAGAATGTCTATCTAAGATGATGAAGAATGTGTTTTTTGTCATTATGATGATGATGACGATGATGATGACGATGATGATGATGACGATGATGTTGGTCATGATGATGATGATGATGATGATGATGATGATGATGATGACGATGATGTTGGTGGTGATGAAAATGAGAATGATGATGAAGACGAAGATGATTACGATGATCATGATGATGACGATGATGATGATCAAGATGGGGATGATGATGATGATGATGATGATGTTGGTGGTGATGACAATGACAATGATGAAGATGATGATGATCACAATCATGAAGATGATGATGATGACGATCATGAAGATGATGATGATGATGATGATGATCCTGGTGATCATGATGAAGATGATATTGATGATCAAATAGTACGCCATTTGGGGTAGCATGATAATTGTACTGCATTTCCTTAATTATAAGCTTCTCTCTGTTTCGAGAATCGTTTAATATTCTCTACTAAACAGGGCCAACTATGTGAAGGTGGAAGCTCTTATGGCCCCTCGCCCCCCCTCTCATCACTCTCAATTCCCCAATATAGCCCGAAAAAAATATCTATGTACAAAAAAATTAAATGTCTTTTCTCATTCATACTAAGTAACAAGAAAGGTTTCTAATTTTAACATACAGGAAAATGGAAATTAGCTAAGAAACAGTTAATAATTTATTATTAGTAATGCATACCTGATCATAGACTTCAATGGTCTTCATCATCTTCTTCATCTGAGTATTGATCCTCTGTACTATCATCCGATGATCCAGATTCAACATTGTAAGGATTGGCCATATCATCATCGTCGTCGATGTCAGTTACGTCGATCATCATGTCATCGTCGATATCATCTTCATGGACATTGTCTGAATATACATCATGATCCGATTCAAGAAGTTCTTCGACATCTTCTTCTTGAATAGGAATATCATCTAAGTACTCATGTTGATCATGATCATCTTCAACGGCATCTTCTTCTTCGAGAACATCTTCATTACGGCCTTCATCTACGTTATACTTTACCGGCCTTCCCCTTGGATCGTGTCTCACAGCAAATGACTAACCCACTCTACCTGGAACCTCAGAGTAAAATACCTGTTCACATTGGGTTGGAAGAACATAGGGCTCCATTCCTGGCTCAAACAACCTTGTATTTACCATGGTAAAACCATTATCATGTTCAATAATTGTTCTATCGGGATCACGTTGATTCAATCGACACATGTACCATTTGATAATGAACAGAAATACCTTGAAGGAGTTAAAGTCACACTGAAGAATGTCTTCCAAATACCCATAGTATCGATTTTCAGATAGTTCTAGATGTCTGTCACTTCTAGAAGAAACATTGGTCACCTCAAAGACTGCAAATATCCCACAATCAGATGTTTTCTTTGTTTCATCCAACTTTTTGATGCGATATCTACATCCATTGCACCACATAGCCTTATGGTGTTTTACCTAGTACAACAAGCCATACAGGAAAAGATTACATAATGACACCATATTTATGATAAAGTAGTGCATGTTTATTATAATGCCATAAAAGGAAAATAACAAGCATGACGTACAACGACAATATTTATAAAAAAAAAAAATAGTGTCGTTGATTAATATGGTTACCTGCTTATTTTTTAAACCTCTTGCTAAATCAATTTCCCTTTATGTTAGATTGGTGTCTCCATTGCGATGTGCAGCTTTAACCAATGAAGCCACACCTTCCCATGATATTCCATGACCAGATTGTTCACATTTTTCGATCCATACCTTCATCCAGTCAAGATTGTTTGCGATGTATAAATGAATCGCATCCCACTCTCGACCAACTGTTTGATGACAATAAAATTAAAATTCAATGAAAATGTATATTAGTCACTTAAAAAAGTATATAATTACAATATAAAATGATGCAAAATACTAAATAAAAAAATGGAATATATATGTATGATATATAAACATAAAAATCACCAGTGAAATGTGTTATATTACCTTTCACCTTCCTCAATCTACCTTTCCCCTTCAGGTACTCCCCTTTCAAATCTTTTTTGGAGTCTGGATCACAAATGCGACGTAAATTGAGCTTTGACGCCAATATAGGAAGATATTCACTAATGTACATCATGTTTTGGTATACCATATATCCTTCCATCATAGAACCCTCAGCATATGCTCGTTGTCTGACCAAACCCTTCATAAATTTCAAGTGCCTCTCAACCATCCACATGGACCTTGAGTGCGCAGGTCCACACAGTTCAATCTCCTCAACTTGGTGTATGAGGTAGTGTTCCTGTGCATTGAAAAATGATGAAGGTAGATGCTTCTGCATTTCACACATGAGACGAGGAATTTCTCTCCTCCAATACTTTATGTCTTCTTTATGGAATTCTTTAGATGACAACCATCTACAAGTGACATGACAACCCAATCAAGAGATTAAAGAAAAAAAGTCATTATATTATGTAACATGAAGTAGATAATGAAAATCAAATTAAGAATAAGTTCTATGTTGAATTAAACAAACAGTAAGCACATGGAAAAATCACCACTTACCTGATGTATTTCCTGAGACTATATATTATTTGCTTGACATTGTTGTCGAAGTTGTCCGGGATAGAGAGAGGTAGAACATATTATAACAATAATATACAAATAGTTTCAGTATATCGAATAAGAGTACTAGAAAAAGAAAAAAAAAATTATTAAATGCATACCATATTAATTATTACCTTCATAAAGACATGCCAATCGTGCATTTTCACCCCCGCGAAATCACCTTTCTTTGTTATGATATTCTTCATGTTCGCACAAAATCCGGTGGGAAATTTAATTTTTCGAATGACTTCTTTTACAACATTACTTTGTTGGTCCGTTAACATCCATGGAAGTGAGTCTATATTAATTTGCTCTCCGTTGCTATGAAATTGAATGACGTCTTTCATTGCATGGTTGTTATCTTGAATGTCTTTGCAAATTTTGACAATTTTTTCTTTGTCACTCCTTCCATCCAATATTCGCCATAATGTTTCAGTCACATTCTTTCCGATATGCATTGTATCAAATAGATGAGCAATTTGTAGGTGCTCATAGTAGGGAAACCTACTAAATTTTCTAAGATAACTTTTCATTCCTCATGGAAGCCCATTAATGCCTTCATGACGATCACATGAACAACAATGATGAAATTAAATATTAAATCAATGTCAATTACAGTAAACAGCACACAATATATAAAATACAATATCATCATATATATACAATGATTGATTATACATACCTTGACGATTTTTATTATATTGCAACTTCCATAGCTGAGGTGTCATTCTCTTTGGTTTTAATGCAGTCTCTTGCTTGCCATTGAAAAGATGTTTTTCGGTAGTTCGATACCTCTGATTCTTGGAGAGGAAGTGCCTATACTCATCAAACACCTCATTTCCTAAGCTTTTTGAATGACGAGATTTGATCTTAGGACCACAAACTGGACATGCAAATTTCCCCTTTGTCTGAAGACCTAAATAAAAAGATGGAATATCAATATTGTCTATTATAATTATATAAAAATGACTGGATATTTATTTAGAAAAACATGCATGCGTATTATATTAACTAGTAGTTTGTAAAATTAAATGCAACTAAAATGGAACTTATAATTACATACCACAGAAATGGGTTAACCCTGGGGCATCATGTATTGTCCATACAAGCATTGCATGGAATTGGAATTGCCTTTGTCGTATTGGTCTAGATAAGTCATAGATAGTGATGCCATTCCATAACTTCAGTAGCTCGTCAATAAGAGGTTCGATATATACATTCATATCTTTGACTTGGTACTTACCTGATTGATTTGAACATATAAAATAAATATTCTAATTATGAGACATACCATTTAAATATATAAACCATATTTCGCAATAGAAAAACTTTAAATATATATATAACATTATGAGACAAAAAACGACAAATGAGAATATACCACTGCAATAAAAAAAAACTGCAGTGTTCGTACCTGGAATAATCATCGACAACATTATGTGCTCCCTCTTTATTGTCAACCATGGAGGAATGTTGTTGATAACAAAAATAGACCACACCGAGTAAACAGATCTCATCTCTGCAAAAGGATTGACACCATCTGCTGCCAAAGAAATCCTAAGATTACGAGGTTCGTCTTTAAAGTGAGGCCATTTTTCCTCCATATCTCTAAATGCAGACCCATCTACAGGCATCCGAATAATGTCATCTTGACTTCTGTTCCATGCATGGTAATCCATAAACTGCGCTATGTTTTTGCACCTGAACAGTCGTTGCAAACGGGGAATAATGGGAATATAACGTAGAACCTTGCGAGGCACCTTTTTAGTTACTTGATCTGTGCGATATCTACTGATATGACATTCAGGACATTCTGTTGCAAATTCATGCTGGTTGTAATAAAGAACATGATCATCGGGGCATGCATGAATTGCTTCATACTGCATTCCAATTTCTTTCATGATGGCAGATAAATCTCGATATGTGCGAGGTAAAATATTTGACGGTGGTAACAAATATTCACCTATTATGCTACAACAAATTAAAATAAAAATCTAGTTAATATAATATAGAAATAATATTAATGAAACAAATTTCATCCGTAATAATTTGACTTATATATGAATTAACAATAAAATACATGACAATCATATATATTTTGTGATGGAATATATTACATACCTTAACATCCGTGTGACTGATATGTTTGAAAGACCATTCATAACCTTCAAGTTCATTACCAACAATATAGCAGAGAGAAGATTTGTCTTGGAGCTGTCATAAAGGGGTTCGTATGCCTTGTCAAGAAGAGGTGTATCATGAATATCATGAAAATGTTCATCATTTTCATGATCATCATCATCATCCATTCCGACATTAAATGAATCATGGATCAAAGTATTTGTAACATCATCTTCAACTATGTTATCAGTATCATCATCTTCTTCAATGTGATCATTAACTTGTTCTCCATTAATATTCATAGCTCCATGTTCCTCCGGTACTTGTTTAGGAAGCACTTGCTGATACGGACGGTATGCCGTAGGATGTCTTTCCTTTATAAATACATGAAACAATCAATAGATAAAAGTTAATATAAGAAATTCAAACGCAAAATGTAAAAATTTATGTGATACATTAAAAATTTAACAAATTTTGTACTGTTGGGATGAAAAGAACAACGACCAATTGTACTATTTGTCAAAAATAAGAAATATTATAATAATACATAAATTTACAAAAGCAATCAAAATAAAATAAAAAATATAATGCAAAACTTACAAATGGATGGTATTCATGTCCCCCCTTGGCATGTCCATGCACCCTACAATGTTTTGTGGCTGTTGTGATCAAAATTCTTCTCCTCTTAAAGCCCCTACATTGATTACATGGACAATAGCATTTACCATCACCCCTTCTTTCAACTCCTTCCCACAATCTAGCAAGCAATTGTCGATTTTGTTCGTCTGGATCAGGAATATTCGTAGTTGACATTTTCTCGTAAAGAGCTTAAATGAAGATTATTGATCTTAGAAAATGAAGCTCCATAGTACTTTGCTCACTTGAATAACAAAAACAACGAAAAACAGTCCGCCGAACAAAAAAAACATCTGCAAACCGTCGTTGGGATAGTAAACATGTCGGAATGGTTAGATATTTATAAATTTTAAAAGTCAAAAAGTCAAACCTACGTCGGATATCCGACGACAATTATCTAGTTACCGTTGGGAAAAATATGTCATATATCCGACTTCCTCGAGTTCGAAATGACGTCGGTTATCCAACATCCAAAGCATCAGATACCCGAATAGGCGTCGAATATTCACAGAGCCATAGGATATCCTACGAGCTTCGTCGGATATTCAAAATTACGTCAGATATCCGACGGACACCTTTCAAAATTTATAAAAAAAAAAACAAAAAGAAGTAATTTTGAAAGAAAAATCTGACGACACAGTCCATTTCGTTAGAGGTCATCAGATTTGCTCGTCGGATTTTGGGTTCAAATCTACTAGTGAGTTGTATGAGTTGAGAGCAAAAATATCCAAGTATACACCAAGTTCGATGTGTACTTGGATATTTTTCGTCTCAATTATAGAAAATTCCAAGGCATTGGCATTCAATCATTGCATCACCAGGTATCTTTTGGATTCTTAATGGTGGTGCATTGGAAGTGCTAGAAGTAGTATCCATGGGAGTGTTGAAAGTGAATGTCAGAAAGGAACGACTTTTGAGTTGGGCATTGGTCACCATTTCAATTTCTTGATCACTCAGACAAGAAACAAGGGTGGGGAAGAAAAAAAATTCATCTCCACAATGGGGCTACACAGGCCCTACATGCAAACAAACCAAATAAAGAGGTGAGGTGCAAATAATCTCAAATATAAACAAGGCAAGCATCCCCATGCTCGTATCAATGTCTTAATACAATCTAGAATCAAGACCAAGAGGGGTCTTATCAATATACATTGATAACTATAGGGTTTGATACATCATGGTTCAAAAAGGGACCCAAACAAAGTACATAACTATTGTCCATCTCGATAGATGATCTGAAGTATATGAGTAGGAACAATGGCATCCTGAAGGGATACAAAATTACAACAAATGAATCCTTGTTGAAACTGGAGGAGCCAAATATCTAGAAGGAGTGATAATGTGAGACAACTTCTCATAGGTGGCTTAAACTATTTAAAGAATGGTCCAAAAAATTCCAGGGAACTGCAACTAAAACTAGATTGTTGTCCCCAACACAACACAAATACCACCAAAACTAAGAACTAAAAGGATTCTAGAGTAGACTCAAGAGATGAAAGGATTTATGAATGTTTGGGGTGTTCAATTACCAAACTAAGACAAGGAAACCACCACATTGTAAGATTCTCAATGGTGTGATAAAGAGTTGGAATCGAGCACGTCATAACTAATCAATCCAAGGATCAATGAGGTCTCCCCTTAGTTGGTTCAAGGTAACCCATCAATAATGGTTATGGGGCCAAGGTCCATAATTCCTATAGGTATGTCCTCTATAATACATTACCTAAATTAGATAGAGGGAGACCCATTGAAAACAAATCAATTGGGGTTATTTGTTTACCAACACAAGGTATGGCACTAATATATTAAGAGAAATAGGATTGAGACAGCAAAGTGGGGTGGAGGGACATATAGTGATGGAATCAAACTTCCTTTAATCAGATCATGAAGAAATGGTTGACCTAGCAGTATATGTGGAACTCGTGATAATATCAGGGGAGGGACATAATGGGATTATAACTAGAAAACATAACTACAATGGGTATACTCATGGAAGGGAGATAAGGGTAATGAAGTCAATGTTGTGTGAGGGATGGTATCGGAAAGGTTTCATGGGTGACACATTCGAGAATGCTCTGAATAAAAGAGACCGAGGACTCTACCATAAGATATCATATATGGTATGTAGTAGTGTTAAGGAGAACCATATAAATGGTTTCCCAAGTACATGGGTACTTAAGAGAATAAAGGAATTCAAGAAGATAAGTGTACAATATACAACCAAGTGAATCCATGGAACATGTGATAATAGATGGGAGAGACCATGGTGTAGGAAACCGGTGGCAATATCCTTGGGGATAGATGAATGGTGACAAAATAATGTAACTTTTATAGTATGGACGAAGCAGTAGACTTATGAAATGTAAAATTAAACACCAAAATTCTATAAAAGAGGAGCATGGGGGCAGGCCAATGAGTGAAAATGAAGAAGCATATAATGCTAGTTTTAGTATCACAAAATAGACGACTCATTCCTAAGGGGACAAAATGGAATGAGTACCAAACGCACTGAGGGTACTAATGAATGGTAACCCATGGAAGGAAGGCTTTACTATTGAGTAAGGATGAATGAAATAGATAGTTTGGATGGGCCACTTACCCAGACAGAGGGGGGTCCTATCGGTGAAATGGGATCAAACAAGTTTAATACAAAATATGTTTTTAGAAGGGAATCCCTTATATGCCAGTTTGAAGAAGTATGCTTGTAAGGATGGTCGCATGTAGAGAAAAGGTGGGATCCCAATGGTGGGAACGATAATTGTTCCCTTTTTTCCATCCATTTTACCATCATTATATTCTTTTTATTCTCGGATAGGAACATTTTCTTGCCTATCTTTATCTGATTTTATCATGTTTATCCCCCCAAGGACATTGCACATTCACGATGGATATTTTATGTTGAGTAAATGATTTCTGCTTAAAAGAGATGAGAATGCATGTTTATGTGTTTGGAATTGTTAGTTTTCTTATACAAGGTCTCGAAGGAGAATCCATTCACATGACAACACCTGAATGAGTGTTAAGGAGTTTCTCGTCAATATCGGTGATCAATGGCCCAAGAGGTATATTTTGTTGATGTTGAATTTTGTTAAAGCTGCTATTAAAAAGGATGCTAAAGGATATTCAAGGATAACACGGGAGCAGCAGTGGAGCAACGATTTATGCAATGCCTAGTATGAGAAGTGTCAGTTTTGATAAATGACCACAACTTTGGATAATTACAACAAATACATTATTGTTATTTTGTAGGGACACTTATACCCCATTTTCATCCTTTTTATTCGAGTTATAATTGTAAACAACTATTTTTCCTAAAACTTGGAGCAATCACTCTGATGAATACTTGTATAAATAAACAAACCAATGGATTGAGAAGGTTCACTACAATTTACTCTTTGAAATATAATATGTGTTAAGTAATTACTAGTGCCATCTGTGTGTTATTAAATTAAGGGATTGTCCATCACATTGTAGAGTAAGGGCCCAATTTGATGCGTTACTAGACTGATCCTAACTACCTTAGATTAATTCATTAGTAATTAATCATTTTGTTGCGGTCATTTTCTTTTTTGTTAATGTTTTAATTAGCCATGTTATACAGTGTGATTAAGTGTATTAACTAAGTTGTTTCAGCAATTTATTTCTATGATTTACTTCTACAATATATTCCTGCAAATTGTTTTTGCATTTCATTTCTGAAATTCATTTATGCCATTTAGGTGTGACTTGCTAAGAAGAGCCTTGCGTGCCAAGTATCGTAGAAATGCATTCGGATGGGCAATGATCAATAGGATTAGGTTCTTTTTGTGCAATTTACTTTCATAATGCAATTTGCCTCGAGTTGTGTCAATTCTATATGCCAAGAATTGTAACAATGCATTTGACTGAATTAGCTCAATTGAAATAGATATAATTTTTAGAGTTAGATGTTCTTTACAGTTGCTTGATAGAATTTCATCGGCATAGAGTAGAACAAAAATAACAAGAAAACC
This sequence comes from Larix kaempferi, assembly GCA_027924585.1. Lineage (NCBI taxonomy): Eukaryota > Viridiplantae > Streptophyta > Pinopsida > Pinales > Pinaceae > Larix > Larix kaempferi. The sequence continues at coordinate 27,678,073 of BSBM01000370.1, read as the reverse complement.
CCCAAAACAATTAGTAGTAGTGATAATAGCCTAACAAGATTAACATATTCAAGATTTGCATATATAGTGTTAGCAATTTTGAAAAGTATACGACCCTGGATTAAAAATTAAAGTAGGATCTAGAATTTGGGAATTCAAACCCAAGTATTATAAGATCCCTTCACTTTTTGGCATCGTTGTTGGGGAAAATGACAATTTTTTAATAACTTTCTTGCATAGGAGCCTGAATTTAAAAGCATTGTAGAGTGCATGATTGGAATCCAATACCCAATATCTTCCTCTCTTATTGTTTTATAACATCGAATATGCATCGGGGCTTTATATAAATGAAAATCACTAGAGTTTATATGTTTAAAATGCACCTATGCAAAGCCCGCACGGGTGTGGCTCATTGGCGATTCGCTTGATATGAAGTCACATGTTGTAAATAGAGGTCACAAGTTCAAATCACACCCGGGCTTACCCGTGTCCCATGCTTGCGGGGGGTTGTGGGGCACCTAGGGGTATAGTGGTAGCGGGATTGGATCTCTGGACCCCGTGTCATGCGAGTACCAGCCCAATCTCCGGTTGTTGATTCCCCTAGTTACAAAAAAAAATGCACCTATGTGATTAACTTAAATGTTACATACCAACATTCTTATGTTAGCGAAGCATTGGTGCATTCATATGAATTTCATGCACCGATAAAAATCCTTCTCTATACCCTCTGCCTATGTAGTTTTTTTAGTTATAATGAACCTCTATTACAACCTCCACCAAACCATTTGTAACCAATGGAGGTATTTTAGTGGAGTTTTTTTCTTTTAATTTTTCCAAATCTTGTAGCACTAAAATCGTCCACAAACACCTCTTATAGAAGGTGTTTCCCTTGTAGTGAGTGAGCCTAGATATAAGCACATACACTTCTACACATTTCATATCCAAATAAATCCAAGAGGTGCAACATCAAAAACTATGATACATGCAATATGACGAAAGAGAAAAAGTGAACTTGCAAGGCATGCCAAATTCTAAAAATGCAACTAAAGTCAACTTCTATGATTGTGTATCGAAATAGGAAAATCAACATGCATATAATAAATGCTATTCCTAGTCATCAATAAATTGTTGTCAATTAAACTTAAAGTAATGGAGTCCAAGAAAGTTGTACCTAGATCAAAAGGCTTGATTAAAAAATTAAAAATAGGTCACCAATTCAGTTGACAGGGGGCTTGTGGTCTCATCAAAATGATAAGAACTAAACCATGAAATGTAAGTGATGAAATAATGAACAATAAGTCTAATTATTATGTAAACAATACAATAATTAAGTTATGAAATTAAAGATCAACAAGTTTTAATTACTATGTAAATGGAATTATAACAAGAATATGTAAGTAAAGCATGAGTGAGTCTACATATTTTAATAATAGCATCTCAACTATAAAATCATTAGTGAGACTCATAGTAAGCTCACCATACCTACACTTACTGTAGGTGAGACACGTTAGTGTGGGATATACTTGGGTGAGATAAGTACCGACATCACAAAGGTTGGTCACTTGCCACGAGTGAGGTGGGGATAGCAACACCAAGTCTCATGGAAAAGGATTGAGCTTAGAAAAAAAGGTAAGAAAGTGAGGTGGAAATTCTAGGGTAGTTCTAACAAAGGCAAGAGAAAGAAGGGCATGATTCTAGCATGACATTGGAAAAATGCATTAAGTTGACAATGTCATCTAAGAGCCAATGCAAGTGAAATAGATGACATAGATTAATCCAAGATTATCACAAGCATGAAGGTTATGTATGTAAACCTAGAGATAGTATGATCATGGGAGGCAACATACATTGATCCAATATCATCTTAGCGATGAAAGCACCATACATTGGTCAATGACATAGTGTAATTCCCTCATTCGTTGAAATGATTTTACATTAGTACTTATTATTTGAGGGTATTATGGTTTAAACAATGACCCGATTAAATAAATGGATACATATTTTAGTGATAGATTTAGAGATTTAAGTAATGGTTTTGTTTTTTATAGGTGTACATGCATAAGTCCATTAAATATTAGATAAATTATGAGAATTAATCAATTATGATGATTAATGTTTAAATGTTAAATTGTATCATTATATAGTACAGTGCTACTAATGATTTGATGAGTATTATAGGAAGGTCACATATGCATAAGAACGTTGAATTGCATCAAATTGAATAGAGTCCATATTGAGTCTAGTTAATATTAATTGTTGTATATTATGCATTAGTTATGCTAAATTATTTTTATGGGTTATCTAACATGTTGGTCTCAGTTTGTTCAAAGGTAAAAAACATGCTTACCAATCAACCTAGAAATATATGACAAGGTTGTATGGAAAATGTACCTAGTACTATAGGGAGAGACAGAGCGATGTCCCTACTTCTACCTATTAGCACTCATTTCCATGAAATGGGTTGAAAATAATAAATTAATTTTATCCATAGATTTTATGATGTTATGAGGGTGGGCCATGGACTTGATTACTCATGAGATCTAGACCAATCTCGCTATGTAGTGTACTATATAAGATAATCTCTAATATTATCGCAAGAAGAATCAACCCTATGCTCTTTCCTGCAATATCAGGTGAGTAGTTTGAGTTTCTAAATGGTAGACAAATCCACAAGGCAATTGGTATTACACAAGAAGTTATCCACGCCATCAAGGTAATGTAAAGGCCCTCTTTTATTAAGGTGTATGATAAAGTAAGTTGGTCTTATTTAAGGTTGATGATATTCATGTTGGTTTCTCTTGTAATTTTGTGAATTGGGTGGAAAGTTGTTATTCATATATTTCTTTCTATATTCTTATTAATGGTTCTGCCACATGTTTCTTCCAATGTTATAGATGTTTGAGGTAGGTGTACCCTCGAGAATCTTGATGGGAAATAATCTATCACTAACACATTTTCTATTTGTGGATGATGTCTTATTCTTTGGAAATGGTTTGTTGAAGGATACTAGGTAAATTCATAGGGTTTTGGAGTTGTAATACAAAGCCACATGGATGGAGGTAAACGAATTCAAATCATCTATTTTGTTTCACAATTCAGTGGAGAGCCAACAAAATGACAATAAGATGATGTTAACATTTCCAAACTCCACCCAAGAAAGGAAACCAACAAAAGACCTTTAGTGTTGGTAGCCTTGAGAATAGTCTCTTCAATTAACTCAACCATTGGATTATTAGCCAACACCAACCTCTTCAGGGGGTTTCTCATATGGACACTCTCTAATCCCCTAATATTGTAAGAGACAACAATCATTTCAAACCCATAGAGTGGGATTTCCCTAATCCATGGGACCCTTGAATAGTCATCTCTTTACTAGATAAAAAACCCCCAACTATTAGCTTGCTTCATTACTTGGTTGAGATAAGTTTTCCTTCTATGCCCAATCTGGCTTCCACTTTGATCTAATCCAATCCAATCCAACACTTCATCCTCCAACCCAAACCACTTATTTCTAAATGATCTAAGTGGCCATTTTTTTATCAACCACTGAAACAAATTCCCCATAAAACAAATAGACAAGACTAATGTTATATGTATTGCAACCTTTGTCTTCTTTGGAATACATTTTCCCCATCGTAGGAACGCTACCCCCTAACTAAGTGGGAATCATTTTTTGAGTTTTCAAATAACATTCTTTCTATCCAAAAACTCCTTTAGAGGAATATTTTTCCCTCCTGAAACCTACCTTATTTTCCTCATGTTTTGCTTCATTTTCCCAATCAACTAGAATGTAGCCTCCCTTTGGGTTTTATTATTTTTTAGATGAGATTCCTTCTTCTCTACCATATACACAAAGGTAATAGTTTTATTTTTAGTAATGTGGGATTCTTCATCTTATAATAATCCATACCTGCTTTTATTCTCTTCTTTTACATCTCTTAAAGACCTCTTTTTCAGAGTGGATGGGATCTCCTTAACTCTTATTATATGTTTTAATTTTTTTCCTACAATAGAGGATGTAAGATCTTCACAAATAAACTTACCTTTGGAACTTGGAGTCTCGTCCATCGTTTCTTTGGATCCTTCATGTGGAAAGTCTACTCGATCCTCTATCTCCATTTCCTCTTCAAATATTTCCTCCTCGTCAACTAAATATTTATTTAGCTAAGTTCTATATAGATTACCATAAGGTTGACATATGAAACACCTAAACAAGATATTCATAATTTATCTCTTGACAATATGACTTATTCCTAACTTGGATATCTAATGCATCTAGCAAAACATCTCCAATATTCACTTCCATGCATATCTTCTTCATGGATGTCTTATCTAATGATATGGTTTCTCATCGATACCCAAATTTTTCCCCAACTTATAACCAATCAGAGTTAAATATCTTTTCGACCACAATCCTTGTGGTTGTGAATGAAGTTTCACCCACATTGGTGGAATATCCACCCTCTCATGCATAGGATTCAACAATGGCATCCAACCCTTGACAAATAGGATCAGGTTGTCTCAATACCATTTCCCTTTCATAATTAACTCCTTAGCTTATGCAAACTAGAAAACAAAGGTGATTTGTCCCCTACCCAACAAATGGATTGTTGGAGCATAGCCCCACTATTGTCTCCGTACATTTTTTATCCACATGTTCATGGACTTCTCAAAGGTCAACCTCCCATGGAATTTTCCAACCAAGGTCATGGCCTAGTACATCTACTCCTACTTCATCACAGCATATTGTCCCATTACTATCTCCATCCCTTATGGTCTTAGTTTAATGCACATAAGCTTGCATTTCGTCCTTTTCATTGAAACCTTCACTCTTTTGACAAGATTAGTAAACCCATCTTCCTTAGTTGCATTGACAACCACTTCAAGTATGCTCTACTAAATAATCCCCTCATTTTCACCACCTTTATACCAACCTCATTATAGTTAGAATCCACCACCTCTGACAACATCTAAGAGACATTAATTACTATCATGAGAAGAGGAGGATCTTGTGTCACCCTACATCTCGCATCATTTTACACAAGCTCCACCTCAATCGGACTATCCTTTCAACTAGTGTTGTAATATTTTTCATTGTTTATACAAAATAGTATTGAGCCCTTGCTCATACAATCATACCCCAAATTTTGACATGATGACCTTAAGACCTCTCATTCCATGATTTTGAGCCTCTAGTAAACTAGATTCATGGAGGAATAATAATTCCCCCTCCCACCCAAAGATTTGAAAAGTTGCTTTAGTACTAACCTCATTTGATACATCCCCCATGATTGAACCTCGAGTGAACCCATAAAATGATTGAACCTCCATACCCACACTATTGTGAACATGACAAGGTAATTAAAACCACAACCAACCCACATACCTAAAATCCCATATTGTACTAGATATATTTAAATAAACTTGCGACAACACATTAGACAAGAAATAGGTTCAAACCTATGCCATGGAGTCAATAGCATTTACCAATGGTGTAGTGAAACAAACAACTTAAAACCCACCTCATCCAAACTTATAAATAGAAATACATGGTACACATAATATATAAATATTTTAGATAAATAAAAAGGATGTTGTGTCGCCACAAACTAAAAATTTAAAGACCAATCCAAACCAAATAAGGAATCGTGTTGAATACACAAAGACATCCACAACCAACACCAAAATCCCCGATCTTTACATGTGTTGAAAAATCAATATCCCTTAATGATCCATGGACAACCCAAATGCATACACGTATTTACTATCCCCGCCATGGATACAAATAGGAAAAAACATGGTCAAGATAAATAACATTAAATCGAACATGATCACAATGTTTGTCACCTAGAATGGAAAGAATAATAAAGTATTCAATCAAAAAGATGCTTCATCCTTATGAGCATCCTCTTTAATTAGTCTCAAGTGGACTATAGAAGCTCATGTTGGTCATTAGTGATTGAGGCTCATCAAAAATAGGTCAAAGTGAATGACTCATTAAATACTCCATTCAATGAATCTTGAAACAATGATATTTCAAAAAGAGAGGCTTTTCATGACATTAGTGCTAACCTCTAAACTAAAGCAAAAATAATCCATGCAACAAACCAAGAAAAGGGATATTTCAAAAAAAGGCTTCTCACGACATTAACCCCACCCTATAAAATGAAATAAATGGCATATATTACACAAGGTTAGGTGCAAAACATTCGAGGTCCCTATCAGTACAATTTTTTCCTGTTTTTAAGCTTTTAAAAACTAAAATTTGTCACATAATTGAGAGGATAGTGATGAGATGGCAAGAAAAGTCAATGTGTAAGTAGTGAAACATTTGGCATTTATTTGACCCAAGGAAAGATCGAAGTCTTTGCATGGGAATGGTATATTATTCAATGCCAAATTCTTGACATTACAACCAATATTTATGGTAACAATAGGAGAAGTAATTCCCAATTGTCTATCAAGATTTTTAATCAAAAAAATTTCATTATGACCACATCATATTTGTCATCAATGTCATTAAATCTACAATAAAGTTGCTTTGTTCTGAATGACCAAATAAATATTTTAATATTTAACCAAAGGTAATCCATTTTACGTAGAAATTATTACACCACAAATCAGATTGAGATGTAAATAAATCACATTATTTCTAAGTAATCTTGTTCATTACCCACACTGATGGAAATGACTAAAAACGATTGCATTTAAGCCTCTTGATAGAGTGATTGTATTGTGTTGTCTTCATTTTCATCCAAGCCTTCACTCAACTATGCAATAAGGCCCTAGTGCTAATATGACACAAAATAAACCAAAAAAAACAATGCATAGAATAAAAGACAAACTATTGAAGAAGCAAACGCCAACTTATTATTAAAAATGTTTTAAAATGCATAAAACAACACTACATCTCCATATTTAACACAAAAAATATAGTGTTAGTATTAATGTAATTTCCTACATCAATAAGTGCATACATATGAATAAAACCAATGTATATTGAGAACAAACCATCAAAATCTTGTCCACTTAGCATAAGTATAAATAGCTTTCCAATAGAAATAATGAAACCATGAACCTTGCACAACAACAACAACATCGATTCGATGAGCAATCGAGACCTTTATCTTCACTTATCAAATAACAAGATACTCCAACTTTTTGATACATTATTTCGAGTAACAACCATTACTTTTTTGTCATCAAAGGCAAAATTACTCAAGCTTTTCTCTCCCCTTGTGAAATAGGGAAAAGTATTTTCACACATAAAATACTTTGTATTGGAAGCAAAAGCATCAACAGTAAAATCAATATTAAAAGTGGAAGTCTCAATGTTTTTCTCTCAGTGTATCAAATGCATTAGTACCCCGACTTTTTTCTCAATGTATCAAATGCACTAGTACTCTAGAGTTTTTCATCTACATGTTGAATGCAAAAAGACTCGAGACTTTTCTCTCAACATATCAAATAGGACAAAAATCATCAATATTTTGCAACAAAATAAATGGCTTATGCATTAAAAGCAAATACATCAATAGTAAGCCACCTACAAGGGTGGAATCTTGAACATCACTTATATTTCATTGTCCACCTACATGATATCATGTACAAAACTAGAGCCAAAATTCTCTAAAAAGGGAACAAGTAAAAGAACCAAGGAAAACAACATGGAACCAAAGACATCCGAAGATAGAAATTTTTAGATAAGTAGAAACCCTTAAAATGTTACAATACACGACAAACCAAATACCTACACATCATAAAGCATGTAATTACCTTGATAAGAGCACAAAGCGAATTCAAAAAATGAAAAACATGTTCCCATGTAGAGTTGCAATGGTTTGCACAACATTCATTGTGCTTGACCACATGGCCCTTCCACCACCACTTCTTACAACCTATAAGCGTAGACTCATAATAATGGACACTTGGAAAATCATCAATTGTGATAATCTATTCATACTAAGCAATTACACTCTAAAATTAGAGGTTGTTGCAAACCACACAATCGAGTCACAGATTTCGACATGTGCTCATTGAATCTAATATAAGAAGCTTGATACTTTCATAATCCTTCCTTGTGCATATGTTCCTTAGACAAACATACATCATGATTCCTTGACATTATAAGTAACATAGTGCAACTATGCAATACTGGACAAAAAAATTTCTTAGTGAACTAGATATACACTGGCATATATGCATCACAAACCATTACATCATCGGTCTCCAAAATAAAATATGTTGCACCAAAAACAATGACTTATAAATTCCACTACAAAAGGAAAAATACCAAAGGCGTTCACTTATTGAATGACAACCCTTCCCTACACATGTCCCCTTACACAAGTGTCACAATTACAAAATAGTCAACATAACTTTCACTTTAAGCGAACTAGACATGATAAGCATGCATTGCAAACCATTATATCATGAATTTTTGAAACAAACAAAGTGCACTCATAAACAAGGACTTATAAACTCAACTTGAATTTTGAAATTCCTAAAGGTATTACCATTCAAGGTTGTGAGCAAAAGGACAACCAAAAACCAAACTCAAGAACTACAAAAACTCAATAAGGCAGAGACATCAAGCTACAACAACACCACTCTTTCCCCATAACAACGAGAATACTTGAGGAATAAATTCTTGCACCAATGCACTAAACCAACAAAACAATAACCAAGAATTGGCAAGCAAGGTCTTTCTAAACCATGTGGTAATCAAGACCCCTAAAAAACCAACAATGGACCAAATCTCAACCACAAAAATAGCTAAAACCATAGCAAACATACCCACGCCAACACCAATATCCAAAATGTGATCACCATTCTACTCATGTCCTAACATATCATTCTTCACAAAACAACAAACTAGCATTAAAACATGCCACTAGAGAAACTCTCAACCTATAATACTACACACCATGAATGTTTCTAGAACAATATAAACAAACACCTCTATCACTTGCATCCCATAAAGAAGTGCAACTCTTAAAATAAGAGTGGCACTCCCTAACCAAGCAAACATTTCAACCCCATACCCACACTACTATAGACATGAAAAGATAATTAAAACGACAATGACCCCCACATACCTAAAATCTCACATTGCATCAAATATCATTAATAAACTTGTGACAACACATGACATAAGAAATGGGTTCAAACCTATACCATAAATTCAAAAGCATTAAGCAACACGATAGACAAACGAACGGCAAATGGAGACCCCCCTAATCCAACCTTAGAAAGAGAGACACATAACACATTTAAAATCAATACTTTACACAAAGAATAGGCATGTTGTGTCACCACAAACTTGATCTTTAAAGACCAATGTTGGTTGTGGAGCTAGATCTTCTAGTCTCATAAATGATATTGTCTCAGTCGTGCACCCCAGAGGACTGTACACTCATTCCCCTACCTTGGGGTTCGGGGCATCGCCCCGAAAAAGGGGGTTCGGGGGAAACGCCCTCAAGTTACGGGGGTGCGGAGGCAGAGCCCCTGCGAACGAGGGTTCGGGGGCAATGCACCCGAGAAATGGAGGTTTGGGGGCAACACCCCTGAGAAAAAAAAAATTGGGGTTGTTTTCACCAATAGTTTTCGGGCCCATGGTTTTGGGTAATCCATTGTATTTCCCTTATAAAATAATGACATTGTAATACGGCTAGGGTTGATGTATGAGGTATTATACATTGTAAATATCTTTGAGATCAAGAAGAGAGACTGTGAGACAGTGAAGAGGAAGTGCAGCGGTTGTGCTGCAGGTTGTATCCCTTCACTTTGCTAGATGGTATAATAATAAGAATTGGCAACTTCAGTGTGGACGTAGCCCAAGTTGGGTGAACCACGATATATCTGTGTCTCTCTTGTAATGTGTGTGTGATTATATTTGCATTTATGTTTTTTGTTATTGCTCTGCGATCCTGTTTTTCTAACAATCGGTATCAGAGCCAAAGATCTATTTGGCAGATAAACCCGCAGGAAGCTAAGGTTTCTGGTTCAAGTGGGAGCAATGGCAGAAGAAGGAAAGTTTAAGGTCGAGAAGTTTAACGGCCAAAACTTCCAATTATGGAATATGCAAATGGAGGACTATCTGTACCAGAAGGATCTATTCCTACCGTTGGGAGGAAGAGTAAAGCTGTCGGCGGCTATGAAGGACAAAGAATGGGAGGTTCTTGACAGAAAGGCTCTGGGAACAATACGGATGAGCCTGGCTTCGTCGGTGGCTTTCAATATCTCAAAAGAAACGACAACGGAGGGTTTAATGAGCGCACTGGGTAAGTTGTATGAAAAACCCTCGGCCTCCAACAAGGTACTTCTAATGAAGCGTTTATTTAATATGAAGATGTCTGAAGGTGGATCTATTACTGATCATTTAAATCAATTTAATACGGTTACAAATCAACTAAGTTTTGTAAGTGTGAACTTTGATGATGAGGTTAGGGCTCTTCTAATCTTGTGTTCATTGCCAGAAAGCTGGAATAGCTTGGTCATGGTTGTAAATAACTCTGTCTCTAGTTCAAACACCTTGAAATTTGATGATTTTATTGGTGTTATTCTTAGCGAGGAAATGAGAAGAAAAAGCACAGGTGAGACATCAGGTAATGTGTTGACCATGGAGAGTAGGGGAAGACAAAAGGAGAGAGGAAAGAGCCAAGGTAATCGTGGGAACTTTAAAAAGGGTAGATCCAAATCCAGACTGGGAAAAATAGAGTGCTGGAACTGTGGAAAGAAAGGACATCTGAAGAAAGACTGCATATCTCTAAAGAAGAAAGGAGATGGACAGCAGGAAACTACCCAGGAAGCGAATGTAGAGATGCTTTGATTCTTGCATTAGATAATACTAGTGATTATTGGGTAGTAGATTCAGGGACTTCATGTCATGCTACACCCCATAGGAAATACTTTCATGATTATGTTCCGGGCAATTTTGGACATGTTTTATTGGGTGATGATGAGCCATGTAAAATTGTTGGAATGGGTAAGGTATGAATAAAAGTTAAGAATGGAATTGACTGGCTGTTAAAAGATGTTAGGCATATTCCTGCTATGAAAAGAAATCTGATCTCAACAGCGCAGTTGGGAGATGGCGGTTGTCTATCTACATTTGGAGAAAAGTGGTGGAAGATCACTAAAGGATCAATGGTGATAGCAAAAGGAGACAGGGTAGGTACGTTGTATTTATGTCCTCATAATACTGACCATTCTATCTCTTTAGCTTCCACAGGAACAGATACAGCATTGTGGCATCATAGGCTTGGCCACATGAGTGAGAAGGGGATGCAGATTCTCCACTCAAGGAAGTTGCTACCAGATTTGAAGCAGGTAAGTTTGGAATTCTGTGATAACTGTGTTTATGGAAAACAAAAGAGAGCCAGATTTCTTAAGGTTGGGAAACAGAAGAAGAATGAAAAGTTAAAGCTAGTGCATACAGATGTATGGGGACCGGCTCAAGTACAATCTCTTGGTGGCTCTCATTATTATGTTACATTTATTGATGATACAACTAGAAAAACTTGGGTTTATTACATTAGATAGAAATCTGATGTGTTTGCTACTTTTAAGAAGTGGAAAGCTTTGGTTGAGAATGAGACAGGAAAAAGGTTGAAGTGTCTCAGATCTGATAATGGAGGTGAGTACTGCGGCAAGGAGTTTGATAATTATTGTTCATACCATGGAATTCATAGAGAGAAGACAGTCCCAGGAACACCACAAGAAAATGGTGTGTCAGAAAGGATGAACAGAACGATCATGGAGCGTGCAAGATGTATGAGATTGCATGCAGGGTTTCCCTTATAGTTTTGGGTGGATGCTGTAAATACTGTTGTTTATTTAATAAATAGAGGACCTTCAAGTGCTTTGGATGGTGGTATTCCAGAGGAGGCATGGACAAATAAAAAGGTAAACTACTCATTTCTGAAAACTTTTGGTTGTGAAGCATTTGTCCATATTGATAAAGAAAATAGAACAAAGCTTGAAGCTTAATCCAAGAAATGCACCTTTATTGGATATGGAGTTGATGAATTTGGTTATCGTTTATGGGATTATGAAAATAACAAAATCATCAGGAGTGGAAATGTAATATTCAATGAAAAGGTCATGTATGAAGATCAATTGCAGGAAAAGAAACAGAAAAAGGAAAACACGGAGTACACAGTACTTGATGAAATTCAAGAAAATGAAGTTCCAAAGGTGCCAGAAAATAAAAAACAAGAAGAAGTACCTGAAACTCCTGCAACTGCAAGAAGATCTACCAAGTTAAGTAGACTCCCTGAACGATACTCTCCTTCAATGTATTATTTGTTGATGACTGATACTGGTGAACTAGAATGTTATGAATAAGCAATGCAGGTGGAAACTAGAAAGAAGTGGGAGCAAGGCATGAATGAAGAGATGGACTCATTGGTAGGAAACCAAACTTGTTTGCCTGCTAGTAAAAGAGCATTGTAGAACAAATGGATTTACAAGTTGAAGGAAGAAGAAGGAGGTAAGAAGCGGTACAAGGCCAGACTTGTTGTAAAGAGGTTTGCACAGAAGAAAGGTATAGATTTTGATGAAATATTTTCTCATGTTCTTAAGATGACTTCAATTAGGACTATTTTAAGTCTAGTGGCGGTAAAAGATTTGCATCTTAAACAGTTAAATGTAAAAACAGTTTTTCTCCATGGAGATTTGGAGGAAGAGATATGTATGCAGCAGCCACAAGGGTATGAGGTCAAAGGGAAGGAGAATTTGGTGTGCAGGTTGAAAAAGAGTTTGTATGGCTTGAAGCAAGCTCCAAGATAGTGGTATTTAAAATTTGACAGGTTTATGACAGAACAAGGTTATAGTAGATGTCATTCTGACCACTGTGTTTATTTCAAGAAGCTAGATAATGAAAGATATATTATCTTGTTATTGTATGTGGATGATATGCTTATTGTAGGATCTAACATGCAGGATATAAATATACTCAAAAGGAAGTTAGCTAATTCATTTGCGATGAAGGATTTGGGTGCTGCAAAGCAAATTCTTGGTATGAGAATAACAAAAGACGGGAAAAATCGCAAATTGACATTGTCTCAAACTGAGTACATACAAAAGGTGTTAGAGAGGTTCAGAATGCAGAATGCAAAACCAGTTAGTACACCTTTGGCCAGCCATTTCAATCTAAGTAAGGAAATGTGTCCCAAGACACGGGAAGAGGCAGATTACATGTCCAAGATTCCCTATCAATCAGCAGTTGACAGGTTGATGTATGTCATGGTGTGCACGAGACCAGATATTACACAAGTAGTGGGAGTTGTGAGAAGATATATGAACAATCCAGGTAAAGAACATTGGAAGGCAATACAGTGGATTCTCAGGTATTTGAGAGGTACTACCACTCAAGCATTATGTTTTGGAGGTTCAGACACTGTTCTACAGGGATATGTTGATGCAGATATGGCAGATAATAAGGATAGCAAGAGGAGCACCACAGGGTATGTGTTTACTATAGGTGGAACAATAGTAAGTTGGATTTTGAAAATGCAGAAGGTTGTTGCACTTTCAACAATGGAAGCAGAGTATGTTGTTGTTACAGAGGCTAGTAAAGAGATGATTTGGTTGCAGAGGTTTATGGAGGAATTGGGTAAGAAGCAGAAGGATAGCAGGTTGTATAGTGACAAACAGAGTGCGATTCATCTTGCAAAGAACTCAGCATTCCATTCCAAGACTAAACATATACAGCTCAAGTACCATTTCATACGCTATGTTTTGGAAGATGAACTGTTGTGTTGATGTATTTGTAACTTCGGAATGTATTTCATATATGTATATTGTATTCCTATAGAGATGTTATTATTTCTCTATACATAAGTGTCATCATTTATATTGTAAGTGTCGTAGCTTATACTTGATGGGTTATTAGACCACCTTGGTGGGGTCGGCCCTGTATAAGTCATGTGGGTCAAAGGGTTATTAGACCACCCTATTGGGGGTCGGCCCTGTCAGCATTATGTTATGTGGTTAAGTTAAGGCCAACCTAGTAAAGGTTATTAGGCAAGTCAAGTCAAGTATAAATAGAGTGCGAGAGGCACTCTATTTTATCATTCATTTTCTCACTCATACTATCATTGGATAGTAGCGCACTTGTGGAGGAGGAGAAGCTGTTGCTAGGAGAAGACTATCTCTTATGCTTGGGTTGTATCATTGCTCTATCTATCTCTGAGGAAGTTGCGGGGTTTTTCACCTTCTTGGTTTTCCCCAGTGAAACTCTGTGTCTCTTGTGTGCTTGCATTATTGTGTCCATGTTTGATATGTTGTAGATATGTTCTACATGTTATTCTCTATGTTAAGATCCTAGATCAGATTGAAGTAAATTCTGAAAAACTAACATGGTATCAGAGCTAGCCTGAAAGAAGGCATGGTATGGCATTTATGATACTTGTTGCACTTGCGAAGCTAAGGCTTGATATAGCAAAAACCAGTCATTGTAGCACTTTTGCTATAAATCCATTTCGGAGAGGTTTCGGGATCTGAAACTCTTACAGGTCGAAGATAAGATCCCCATGTACCTTGTTTTCGAAGCACAACTTCTAATTCATTGTACTTTGTGTTTTATGATCTGTACAATCTAGGGTTTTTGCCTCTTCCAGATTTGAGTCATAAACAGGTGACCTAGGAAAAAAGGTCATAACTTGGGCTAGGAAACTCCAAATAAAATTTTGTAAAAGTGATAGGTAGGGCACGTACTGTACTTTCACAGGACAAAGGTTCAGAGGCCAAAAGTGGACCAATGACACGTGGCACTCTGTACAAGTTCGCTCTCCTTTTTTATCCCATAAACAGGTCACGTTGCGACACTTGGCATAACTCTCTCTCAGAGAATCAAATTGAGGTCAGACCTGTGGGGTTGGAAAGATGACAGGTCGGGCTACCACAGGGAGAAGTTTCAGACCCTGTGGATTCGTAATTTCGGAGTTACACCAGAAACAATCAGGTGAATATTTCTGTCAAAACAGAATTGGATTTTGAGCACCTTCATTCATGGCTCCGGTAATTAGGGTTTCGGAGAAAGTTGGAATTTTTGTAATCGGAGACCACGGCTGAATGTTACTCATCAAAATCAAAATTTAGACCAATTTCAAATTTTTTGGTTGGATAGAAGGTCGGGCTTGATCAAACCCTAGTTCGGGACTTTGATTGGAAAAGTGGAAAATTAGGGCTTCTGCAAAAGTTGGAATTTTTGAAGTCTGTGACCACGGCTGGAAGCTCCTCAGAAAAATCGAAGTTTAGAGCTTTGGATCGAACCTTTTGGTTGGGAAGAAGGGTGGGCTTTATCAAACCCTAGTTCAAGATCCTGTCTAGAAGATCCGGAAGTTTCAAAGGAAATTTTGAGGGGTGAAACTTTGCAGTTTTCAAATTCTGAGTGTATCAGCTTGATCAGCTCATCAAGGCGCATCTTTTTATCCTTTCAGAAGTTTGAAATTCAAAGTTTGAATTTTTAAGGTTTCTCTAACAAACCCTAATCCAGCTCCAGATCCAGTTTCTGCAAATCAAGTGGATTGGGTTAATCCTAGAAGAGAATGGATTGGTCACCTGCATAAGTGAAGAAGTTCCAGTTTCAGAGGGAGATAAGGCTAAGGCCTTACATAAGAAGATTACAAGCAATATCGACAGCTATGACTTATCCAGGTATATTTCAAGATCTGTTCATGATTAAGTTTATGGTATGTTTGTCTTCATTAAGGTTAGTACAATCTTGATTAACTTTAGACTTGTCGTATCACCTTAATAAAATTATGAATGCACAATAGAAGATATTCATTGAGTAGGGTTTTGACACTTATGATTGTACTAATGCATTGTGGTGTTGTATGAGGTTGATGTTGTCCGCTAACATAAAAGGTACATCAAGAAAGACAAATCATGTTCTAGTTCAAGAACATATGACCATGGTGACATGAAGACAAAGCTTCATCCATTGCCATGGATCACATAGAATATCTACTTACGAGGTATGTATAACTTGGTTCTATAATGGTTAACCTATGAGATATGCAGGTTACTAGCACAAGTCATTGAAGAGAACAAGAAGACATTATGCGGGTATGTTAAACATAACTAGCTAGCATGCTAATCGAGGTATGTTTTTCCTATATCAAGTTAGAATCCTACCTTGTGTTAGGATCTCTTATATAAGTATACATGGCACGGTTGATAATGATTATTCATGAAGTTAGAAATGTAAGTATTCAAGGGTTTATGCATTATATGTCTCTTACATTGATTGATGATATGACTAACCAGAAAAGTCTTTTGGTCAAATAAAGAATATGTATGAGTAAAAGAAGAATTCCCTGAAACCTTGAATACTAATGTTTATTATCTGTGTATGAAATGATTTTGACCATACATGTTTAAGATTACTTAGAATCATAATGTTTTTGATAGTATTAAGATTATACTAATGAATGTATGTATGAGATCTCGAGGGTAACACAAAGATGATACTAGTAAGTATGCATAGTGATCGAGGATGGATATAAGTTCAAAGACAAGTAATCCAAGAAGCAAAGACCAAGACGGAGCACACTCCAATAGTTCCTACAATGAAGCAAATATTGAGAGGGAGTCCACCCTACAAACCAAACAAAGATAAGTATTTGAATTGTCATTTATTGTATATTTGTTTGTTTAAATAATATCGTTCAATGATGTATATGTTTATGTTCCTAGACTGAGGGTGTGTATTATGCATATTAGAATAATTGCATTAATGAACAGTATACTACTAATATGCATGTGATGGGTAAGTGGCCTATGGCACTGTACAACATTCCATTGCTACTTATCTAGAATGAAACCTCTTTGCTGACATGTTGGGAGTAGTGCAAACTCTTAACAATGTTCTGGTAGAGATTGGAAGGCATCTAGAAAGTTATGGGATATGGATAAATGTTGTATTGAAGCATTGACTAAAACAATTGCATGACTGTATGACATATTTCTTTATGTGTAAGAATTTTGTTCTAAAAACTATGAGAAGTTTCTAATCATGCAATTTAACTTGTTTTGTAGGAAATATCGTATACGAGCACCTACAAAAGAAGGACTACAACATTTGTTCCAGCAACAAAGTTATCTATTGAAGATATTGAATATATTGAAGTTCCCAGGATCCGGGAAGAATTCCATGATCCGTCGATCGTGAAGAATGATGTTTGGGATGTGGTCCCAAGACCTGAAGGGAAGTCTATTGTGACTTCCAAGTGGATCTATAAGATCAAGCATGCTGCAGAAGGTAGCATAGAGAAATACAAAGCAAGTGATAAAATGGAAGATACACCAGATGGATGTCAAGACAGCTTTCTTGCTTGGTGTTCTTCAGATTGACGACACTTCGAGGAAGAAGTGATGGACACATTTGCTGGAGCCATTCCAAGCATGGTGAGAGGAGGATCCTTCCCATGGCTGTGGATGTAAGCGATGGATGATGAGCATCAGAACGATGCTCCAGTTACTGCTCTGTATATGCATCATGTTGGATGCTTGTTATGATTAGTTGGATCGTGTATATGTATATGCATCATGTTGGATGCTTGTTATGATCAAGTAGATCATGTATGATGATATGTATCAGGTGGATACATTGTATGATCAGGTAGATCATGTATGATGATATACATCAGGTAGATACTTGGTATACATCAGGTGGATGCACTGTATGATCAGGATGATCATGGATGATGAGCTTCAAGGTGTTGCTCCAGATGATATGCATTAGGATGATGTTGTGATGATGATCAGGATGATCATGTGATGATGTATCGTCAGATGATTGGGTCCTTGATGTACCTGACGAATACAAGACCAGACATCTACTTTGCGGTGAACACCTTCAGCCAGTACTTGACAGATCCGAGACATGTTCACATGATAGCTGCAAAGCATATTCTAAGGTACCTGAAGGGTACAGTTGACTATGGGCTCAAGTATGAGGCGAATCAAAATTTTAAGGCGAATCAAAATTTTAAGATGGAGGGTTATGTTGATTCGGATTGGGCAGGCAGTGCCATTGATCGGAAGAGCACTTCAGGGTGCTGCTTCAGTATGAGATCCAGTATGATCTCTTGGTTTAGCAGGAAGCAATCCTGTGTGGCACTGAGTACAGCCGAAGCAGAGTATGTCGCAACTTGTTCGGCCAGTTGTGAGACAATATGGCTTAAGAAGCTACTATCTGATTTGTTTGATCTCCAGCTGAGTGCTACTTGTATATATTGCGACAACCAGAGTTGCGTGAAGTTGTTGGAGAACCCTGTGTTCCATGACATGTCAAAGCACATTGAGATCAAGTATCACTATATCAGGGATATGGTGCAGAGAGGAGCAGTGAAGCTCCTGTATGTTGCGACGGACGAGTATATAGCCGATGTGTTGACCAAGCCGTTGGACAGAGTGAAGTTTGAATACTTCAGAGGGAGACTTGGTGTACTTCAGATCAAGATACCTTCCAAGGGGAAGTGATGAGTTCGGAGACACAGATGCACACAGGGCCATTCTCACATGGTTAGAGGAAAGTCCTTCCATGGTGAGATGTAAGAGCTGGGCCATTTTCACATGGTTAGAGGAAAGTCCTTCCATGATGAAATGCGAGGGCTGGGCGGAGCCATTCTCACATAATTAGAGGAAAGTCCTTCTGTGGTGAGATGTAAGGGCTGGGCCATTCTCGCATAGTTAGAGGAAAGTCCTTCCATGGCGAGATGTAAGTGTTGGGCGTGGCTTTTCCGACATGGTCAGAGGAAAGTCCTTCCATGGTCGTGATGTAATTGCCGAGCTTTTCCGACATGGTCAGAGGAAAGTCCTTCCATGGTCATGATGTAATTGCTGTAGCCGTTCCGACATGGTCAGAGGAAAGTCCTTCCATGGTCGTTGATGTAAGTGCTGTGAGCCTTTCCCAGATGGTCAAAGGAAATTCCTTCCATGCCGGTGAGTGTAAGTGCTGAGCCTTTCTCGGATGGTTAGAAGAAAGTCCTTCCATGCCGATGAGTGTAAGTGTTGTGTGTGTGCATCGGGGTTGTGCTCCGTGGACGATAACGATGATCTGAAGACGATGATGTGATAGTATGGTACACAGGTTTTGCAAAGGCATATGATCAGTCATGAGATGCTCTTACAGGTTTTGCAAAGGCAGTGTAATCAGTCTTTGGAGATCTTGCAGGTTTTGCAGAGGTAGTGTAATCAGTCCTGAGGTGTACCTACTTGATGGCTTGCTCGTTGAGATGACATGATCAGTATGATCATGAGTATCAAGATGATACTCCCTGGCCGTGGATAGGTTGTGCAGTTGCATGTAAAAGATCCTAGGAGATCCGATAGGTTGAGCAATATGCTCGTAATCAGTCTTAGGATGCTCTTTAGAGGTTTTGGCTTAACGCACGTAATCAGTCCTAAGGATTCCAAAGTATGGCCAGTGATGATGAAGACCTATAGGTGGTGGGCCTACATCCAGTATAAAAAAGGACTGGCTCTGTAGAACTTCCTATGACGAGTAGATCGGAGATTGATTGAGATAGCAGCAGCAGTGATGATGATGATGATTCGATGATGATGATTCAATGACGATAATCCAGTGACGATGATCCAGAGAAGAAGAGTTGTGCTAGCAGATCTGTGTCGAGAAATACCTTCCTAGTTAAGAGGGAGTGTTGATGTATTTGTAACTTCGGAATGTATTTCATATATGTATATTGTATTCTTATAGAGATGTTATTATTCCTCTATTCGGAAGTGTCGTCATTTATATTGTAAGTGTTGTAACTTATACTTGATGGGTTATTAGACCACCTTAGTGGGGTCGGCCCTGTATAAGTCATGTGGGTCAAAGGGTTATTAAACCACCCTATTGGGGGTCGGCCCTGTCAGCATTATGTTATGTGGTTAAGTTAAGGCCGACCTAGTAAAAGTTATTAGGCAAGTCAAGTCAAGTATAAATAGAGTGCGGGAGGCACTCTATTTTATCATTCATTTTCTCACTCATACTCTCATTGGAGAGTGGCGCACTTATGGAGGAGGAGAAGCTGCTACTAGGAGAAGACTATCTCTTATGCTTGGGTTGTATCATTGCTCTATCTATCTCCAAGGAAGTTGCGGGGTTTTTCACCTTCTTGGTTTTCCCCGGAGAAACTCTGTGTCTCTTGTGTGCTTGCATTATTGTGTCCATGTTTGATATGTTGTAGATATGTTGTACATGTTATTCTCTCAGTTAAGAGCCTAGATCAGATTGAAGTAAATTCTGAAAAACTAACATGTTGAAGCTGGAAAAGATACATACTAGCCAGAATCCTGCAGACATGTTCACAAATGTAGTGACCAGAGAGAAACTGAGTCCCTGCTTGGTTTTAGTTGGCCTTCTAGCATGAAGGTAAAGAGAGAAAGTTGCCAAGTCCAAGGTCCAGCAAATATAGCAGTGGTGGAATTGTTGTGATCAGACTCCAAGTGGGAGATTGTTGGTTGTGGAGCCAGATCTTCCAGTCTCATAGATGATATTGTCTCAGTCGTGCACCCCAGAGGACTGTACACTCATTCCCCTACCTTGGGGTTCGCCAACAGTTTTCGGGCCCATGGTTTTGGGTAACCTGTGGTATTTTCCCATTGTATTTTTCTTATAAAATAATGACATTGTAACATGGCTAGGGTTGATGTATGAGGTATTATGCATTGTAAAGATCTCTGAAATCAAGAAGAGAGACTGTGAGACAGTGAAGAGGAAGTGCAGCGATTGTGCTGCAGGTTGTATCCCTTCACTTTGTTGGACGGTATAATAATAAGGACTGGCAACTTCAGTGTGGACGTAGCCCAAATTGGGTGAACCACGATATATCTGTGTCTCTCTTGTAATGTGTGTGTGATTATATTTGCATTTATGTTTATTGTTATTGCTCTGCGATCCTGTTTTTCTAACAACCAAAACAAACAAGAAACAACAGGAAATAGCGTTGAAATGAACACTGTAGAATACACAAGGGATTTAACACATCCACACTTGGCACATAAAATCCATGAGCATTACATGTGGCATATGATCAAGATCCTTTACTAACCTATCAAACAACCCTGAAGCAAACACAGATTTTCTCTTCCCATCATGGAGACAAATATGAACAAACATGGTCAAGATAAATAATGTTAAAGAGAGCATGATCACAATGTTTGCTGCCTAAGGATGATCAAGATACCATAATAATTGCAAGCATGGATAATAATATGAACAAACATGGTCAAGATAAATAACATAAAATTATGCATGATCAAAATGTTGCCCCTCAATAAAAACAAGACTTCATCCTTGTCAGCAACCATTAAACAATAAGCACTAAATAGATTATTCAAATTTATAAAAAAATGATCATTAATAAAGGAGACTCCTGAAAAATGGATCATAATAAATAACTCTTTAATCCAACTCAAGTATTAAATAACCTATGTAATGACAATGTCAAACAATTCCAAAAAGAAGTTTCTCAATACATTAGCTAGCTCCCGTTTATAAAATAATATAAATGGATTAGTATAGTAGGTTTCAATCTGCAAAACACTTTAGGTCTTCAATACATTTTAGGTCTCAATAGTACCATTTTTCCTTTTCTTTGAATTTCTATAAAAACCTAAAAAATTTACATAATTGAGAGTATTCTGAGAAGATAGCTATATATTTGAAAAAGAAAATTAACAAATATACACTATCATAACAGTTTCTAATACCTTAAAATCTATTTGGTGGTGATTATTGGTTGGGAGGGGCATAGTCATACAAATAACAGTTTCTAATACCTTAAAATTTATTTGGTTGTGACTTATTGGTTGGAAGTGGCAAAGTCATACAAATAACATAGGTTCAAACTTCGATAAGTGCTGAGTCCTCCTTGAGTAAGGAAAAAATAACAAAATTACTGACTATCATAGAAGTTTCCAATACCTTAATTTTGGTTGGGAGAAGAGCATAGTCACGCAAATAACATAGGTTCAAACTCTGATAAGTGCAGAGTCCTTGTTTATGTAAGGTCCGAAATCAAAGTCAATAGAATAATCGATCTTTTTTACAAACAGCAGACAAAATGGATTTTTCTCATGGGGAAGAGGCAAAAACTATTTACTTTTCTTTCGATGGAGTTGTAAAATTTTAAGTAACATAGTTTCAAACTCTGATAAGTGCAGAGTCCTTGTTTATGTAAGGTCCGAAATCAAAGTCAATAGAATAATTGATCTCTTTTTACAAACAGCAGACAAATTGGATTTTTCTCATGGGAAAGAGGCAAAAACTATTTACTTTACTTTCGATGGAGTTGTAAAATTTTAAGTGTAGATTAAATTGTAAATTTGAAGTGTTAAGATTGCCTAGTCTATGGGAATTGAGGGATCTGGTACAATCAAAATGGGCAATTCTCACTCATTAATGGTTGATACAAGCGAAATTTGAATAACCGGGGGCTTTACCACGTCAAATCGGAAAGGGCAAGGGCATATAGTTGACTGGTGATCCAACTCAGTTTTCAATTCGGACAATGTCTGATCTTGGAAAATACAAAGAATCTTCCTACAGTATTTATCGGAGAACGATTTACAGCTATAAACCGTCATTTTCACAAACAGGATTGCAGAGATTTTCAAAAACTGGAATGCAGAGATTCTCAAGAAGAAGAAAAAATCTCGAAATCATCAAACAGAAATAGCTAAAGATTTACAGTACCATCCAAATCGACACCCGGAAGTTGTACCTCTGCAACTCTCGCTCGCAGTCTCCCGACTTTCATCATTCGCTCGCTAAAAAGTTATCCGTAAACGAAGAAAAAAAAGTAAAAATTGTAAGATGGAGAAGCTTTTGTCCATTACCGAACACGACAGAAAACCCTAGGTGCCCTAGAAAAGCACGGAGAATCAAACCCCGGGATCTGAAAAAATCCAAATAAATCCATCATTCACTGCATTGACTGAGTACTCCCCTTGGAAAATAGAGGTACCTGTAACATCCTAGATCGAAAGCCGCGAATCTCAAAGCCTTTGAGAGAACGTTGATGCCGACTAAGAACGGATACTACCTGACAAAACTCAGGACGAGACCCGGTCCCGGTACCGCCCTACGAAGAAGTTAAAGTCAAGAATCCTTTTATGGCCAGACCGGATGTGGTTGATTTATACAGGGCAGTATTCATATCAAATCGAATCCTGGCCAGCGATCATGGCTCAGCATCTTGTCTGTCCTTGCCTCGCTGCGGGGTTAGGGTTTGACATGATAGAATATCGAGAGCTGTGCTTTGAAGTTACGAACTTACGACGCTTCTGCGAAATTTGAGGCTGTGGGTTCCATTGACGGCGACGAGAATCGAACCCTGTTCGGTACTTCAAAATCCCCAATCTCTCAATCAAATTCAATGTCCGACCAATTTCCCCTTCACCTCGTAACTTGGGATAAAGTGGGTCGTCAAATCGAAAAGGTTGTAGATAATTATTAAGAATTTTATTGGTTGATATTTTATTAAAATATAAGAAGACAAAGCAGTTGGTTTTCTTAATAATAAATATTATCAATTTTAGTGGTTGATATCATCTTAAAAGATAAAAAGATAAAGTGCTTGGTCAACTTTAAGAGAATTTCAACATGGCAATTATTAAAGATTCTATTAATATATCTAGTTAGATGTGACATGTGGATATTAATTATTAAAAATTATATATATTACTAAATATAAAATTTGGTTCATGATGTGGAGTCCTCAAGATACTTTGTGTAGGTTGAAATTTAGTTAAGGCAAAATTATTAAAATAATCATTTATTTTCATAATTATATAAATGTATAAATAGACAGCATGGAAATTAAACTAAAATTTAATAGAATTTTAGGAGAAATTATAAAACTATTTAACAACCTCCAAAGGTAGCGGTAGTTTAATTGGTTAGAGCGTTCAATTCTTTGGATCCTTCGGGGTTATTGGGATTAGGCTCCAATGAATTTTTCCTAATTATTTGGAATTATATTTAAATAAATTTTGTAAAAATTAGTTTAAGTATATTTGAATGATTCAATTTCAATAAAATAAAAATGGAAAAATCATTAACATAACTTTTAAAAAAAAATTCAAAATTATATAAAACTCTATTATAATTGGCAAGCTGAAAAAGATTTTTGGAAAATTAAGAATACTAAGTAAAGAAGACCAACAAATAAATATAAATCTTAACAAATCAAAATCCAACAAATCTTCATATAATATACCAATAAAACATAATAAAATGGTTAATCAAATAAAAGGTTTTGGTTGTGCACATAGCAATAGCAATTACTAAGGACACCCTACAATATCTTATTAAAGTAATTAAAATATAAAATATGAGATATCTAATTTAATTTGAGATGTGTAATTAAAATTATTGAAAAGCCTGAATGCGGGTGTCTCCCTGACAGTTGGACAGCATGCAAGCGAGGAGCCTTGACATGGGATCCCACGACACAGCACCTCACTCAGTATGCATTAATCCCCCGACGGCCGAGAATGAAGGCTCATTCAAGCCATTTCAGGTTGACGTCCCCTCAGCTGCTGACGGATCGAGTTTTTGGTACCTAGTTCATTTACTTCGGCTCCTTGAAAGTGGATATGGCACGTGTGGGCATCAGGAACCTCTACAGGAGTTGGTTAAGGGAGGAGGATGACCGCCATCCCTCCATCATTCCTCGTCTCCCTCTCTGTGGGTGGTTAAACTACTCTGCGCTCTACTGTATTCGAATGTGGCAGCTAGTTTCTGTGCACTATGTGCTCTCTGCGCTTCTCCCCTCTCTAATGTCTTGGCAACATGGCTCTCATCGTCGGGGTAGGAATCAGTGCATCCCTACTTCTGTGTCTAACGAAGGCTGCGACATGGGTGTCTCTATGCTAGTCAGTGTTCTCATTGACGACTGGGAAGCCAGTTTGGTCTTAGAGCACCTGGCCTCTAGGAGAGGTGGCGACAGAATCAACCACTACTGGATTATTAAGAACATGATGGGATCGCTCATAAAGGACATGATAAGCAACTGGAGCACTGCAAAGGATTATGTCCTAGTTACCAAAGCTAAGCTCATTGATGTGGATGACTAGCTTGCAATTTTGGGCGCCACCTTCTCTTGGCAACACCTTCCTGTTGGACGTCGTGGCCTAGACAACGTCGAGGTTGGGAGCGGCAGCGCTACTGGGGAATAGTCGGCTGGAAAGAACGCGCACTCAAATGGGCACTTGACTCCTTCATCTTCTTTCCCGACACTTTCTATTGTTGGACCTCTCCCCAGCAAAAGAGTTTGGAACCCTGTGGAGCCTAAGCCCTTGATACCTCGCTAAGCTTCGTCGCTCCCTGTCAAGTTGCATGATTCCGCTCCTGATGATGCCTTCCAGGGTGGTTGCCCCATTCTGGAGGAAGCGCCACCTGAGTAGATTGTCCATGAAGAACTCGACGCTGGCTTTGTTGCCCACTGGTTCTCTTTGTTTTTTCTAGCTTTTATGTTATCGTATGCTCAGTGTGTTTTTGCACAAGTTAGCTATGTACAGTTTAAAGTGTGTTAAAAAAACTCTAGTCTGATTTCCCCCTCAAAGGCGGGATTTTTGTTGGGAACTAAACAATCATATTAGCATTTTTGACATATTGGGACGGTGGCTTCATTGCCTCAGGCGCCCACTAACTATGTAATTTCTCTCATTTTCTGATCAATACAATTTACAGACTTACAAAAAATATATAAAATGGGATATATTTTATTCGATGTGAAATGTGTAATCATTGAATATATATATATATAAATTGAATGCAATAATGTATATCCAATTTATATTATAATGATTAGAACATTGATTGTAAGTAGATTTAAGCAAATTAAATCGTTGACTTAATTTCAATTCAAAATTAGACAAAACTCCACGTAATTGAAAAACTTATAAAAGTCAAGTTATGGATTAAGTAATGGGAGAGGGAGTTTATGTATAAAATTAGATTTGATTATTTAAAAAGTATGTAAGTAGATTTAAGCAAATTAAATCGTTGACTTAATTTCAATTCAAAATTAGACAAAACTCCACATAATTGAAAAACTTATAAAAGTCAAGTCATGAAAAATTAAGGGGAGAGGGAAGCCAACGCATGAATAAATAATGGAGATAGAAGCTAACACGGTAATCAATAATGGAGATAGAAGCCAACAAATCAAGATCATACCAACAAAACATAATTAAATAGAATATATCTTAAAAGTGCACTTGGCAATTTCTATGGACTTTATCATATGGTATCGTATTAAAACTATTGAAATATAAAATGAGATATTTCTGGTTCGATGTGAGATGTATAATGGACGTCAATTACTAAGGACCATAAGATGTTTAAGTCATTGAAATAAAATATGAGATATATATTATTAAATATAAAAAGCTTTGCATCTAATGATGTATATTCAATATATATTCTAATGATTAGAAGAGTGTATAATGGATCGTATAATGTATAGAAGGATTTTTTTTTAACATTGTGAATTTATTTGTAGAATTAAATTTGATTAATCAAATGTATAAGTAATGATGTATATTCAATATATATTCTAATGATTAGAAGAGTGTATAATGGATCGTATAATGTATAGAAGGATTTTTTTTTGAACATTGTGAATTTATTTGTAGAATTAAATTTGATTAATCAAATGTATAAGTGAGTTCAAGCACATTTGAATGATCACCATTTTCAATAAAGAACAAAATGGAAAAAGTCAAATCATTCATTTAACTTTTAAAAAAGAAATTCAAGATTAATTGGAAAACTCCATTATAATTGGAAAACTTATAAAATTTAGTAATAAAAATTTGAGTAATACGGGAGGGAAGCTAACACGTGAATCAATAATAGAAATAGAAACTAATAAGTCAAAATTCAATAGATCAGCCTATAATATACCAACAAAACATAATAACGTGTTTGGTCAAATCTAAAAGGTTTCGACAGTGGACAAAGCAATTACTAAGAACCTATGAGACGATATCGTATTAAAGTTATCAAAATTCAATAGATCATCATATAATATACCAACAAAACATAATAGTTGTTGGTCAAATCTAAAAGGTTTTGATAGTAGACAAGGCAATTACTAAGAACCCTATGAGACGATATCGTATTCAGTTTATCAAAATTGAATAGGTCATCATATGATATATCAACAAAGCATAATTAAATGGTTGGTCAAATCTAAAAGGTTTCTATAGTGGACAAGGAAATTACTAAGAACTCTATGAGATGATATCGTATTAAAGTTATTAAAATATAAAATGGGATATATCTTGTTTGATATGAGATGTGTAATCCAGATGTCCATTACTAAAGGCCATACAATGTTTAAATCGTTGAAATATAATATGAGATATATACCATTAAATATGAAAAGCTTCACTTCCAATTATATGTATCCAATATAATATTCTAATGATTGGAACATTATATAATGGATGGTATAATGTATAAAGATTTTTTAACACTGTGAATGTATTTGTACAATTAGATTTGATTATTTAAGCAAGCTTGTAAGTGTGTACAATTAGATTTGATTATTTAAGCAAGCTTGTAAGTGAGTTCAATAAAAATTGAATTGATTATTTAAACAAACTTGTATGTGAGTTCAAGAAAATTTGAATGACATAATTTCAGTAAAGTAGAAGTGTGAAAGTTAAATCGTTGACTTAATTTTTTGAAAAAGAAATTTGAAATTATATAGAACTGCATTATAATTGGAAAACTTATAAAAATTAGTTGTGAAAAAATGAGTAATAATGGAGGGAGGCCAACACACGGACCAATAATGGAGATAGAAGTCAACAAGTCAAAATCCAATAGATCATTATGTAATATACCAACAAAACATAATAAAGTGGTTGGTCGTATCTAAAAGGTTTTGAGAGTGCATATGAAAATTATTAAAAATCCTATCGAAAGATATTTTATAAAAATTATTGAAATATAAAATGGGATATATCTTGTTCGATGTGAGATGTGTCATGGATGTGGACATATTATCTTCAAATCATTGAAATATAATATGAGAGTTATATAGCAAAGTGTGAGAAGCTTCACATCTAATAATGCATATCTTATCTAATATTCTAACAATTGTAACAATGTATTGTATGATGCATAGTATAATGCAGAATAAGATTTTTTTGAAAGTTGTGGATTTATTTGTACAATTATATTTGATCATTTAAACAGATTTGTGAGTGAGCTCAAGTAAATTTGAATGACCAAATTCCAATAAAAAAATTGAAAAAGTAAAATAGTTAAATCAAGATTATGTATAACTCCAACATAATTGGAAAGCTCAAAAAAGTGAGATGTGAAAATTAAGAGTAATAGGGGAGGGAGACCAATAGTGACATGGGTATTAATAGTTGATATAGAACCCAACAAGTCAACATCCAATTGGTTATCATATAATATACCAACAAACCATAATAAAAGTTGTATTAAAATGACATAAATTGTCCATAACAAGAAATTTAAAAATAGTTCATATATTCATTGAGTCCACCATTGTCCAAAGCAAATGGCTAATAGGTCAGTGATACAAAACATTATGTCCAATATACATCATCAAATGCTCTAGATCTAGAACTATTATAAGTTCAATCCAATGTAATTCACTCTTCAAGTACAGATCAACTGTCATATCTGACACATTGATTGATAGCTAGAGAAGTTTGTAGAAAATGGCATTCCAATATGCCTAACATCAAATCATATAGAGCCTTGCATTTATTTACACCATATTTGATCAAACATTTATTGTGAGACTAGCCTTCTGATGTGTTCAACAACCCAACCCAAGACCATTAAATTCATCAAATCAATCCCTCTAGACCAATAACCATTTAAAAAACACAAGGATCAACCAAAAGAAATTCCCAGTAATTGGATCATAACCATATCAATCCTAGACACATATTCCATAATTTATGTATGTAATCTATGCCAATGACCATTCACCAATCAAAATTTACAATGGAGCTTGTATTGTAAATCTAATATATCATTCATGAAAGCACCATTCATGCAACTCACAAATTCAACTGTGCTCAGCATATCACTATCAACACTCATTCACAAAGCATCTTCAATGTAGGTATTATCATTGTCATAAACTATCTTCTTTTCAAATATTGTCTTTAATGTCACATAATTGTTTACATTTCCCTATAGTTATACATTGTATCAACTTCTAATGCTCTACATTGTTTGTATGTGGCCATTGGTTTTGTAATGATGGAAAGAGAAAAGTATATTACTCATATAAGGTGGGGAAGAGGGCTAGTGGCAAGAGGTTCCCAAGTACAACATTGTGCTTCTAATGAGGACCTAAACTATTGTAATGTACCTAGGGAGGGTAATATGGGGTGCCTAGGGAGGTACCCAAGCAGATATTAAACATAATGTAAATAGGCCCACTTAATAGTTGGTGGGTAATAAATATGTCTACTAGGTAGTTAGAGGAAATAATATAATAATAAGGGGTAGTTGGCATATGAATACTCATGTGAAAACCCTTGCTGCAAAAAGGGAACTACATTGAAAAGTAAGTTATTAATTCAAAATCATGGTTTTGGTTGTTGGTTTTTCTCCAAGAAAAATGTATTTTACAAGAAAATATGATGGTCGTACCATGAAATAATACATATGTATAACAAATTCATCTTGGAAGGGGAACTAGAGACACTAGTTGCCCTATTATTTAAGCAAAGATGGTGCCATATGGTGGAAGTCGCTTAACCATGACAAGATTAAGGCACTTTCAGATGAAGAATATGAAAATTTACTTTTAGATAAGTGGTCTCCTACTAGGAAGAAGGATAAAGAGAGCACCAAGGGTTTACTTTCATGCACAAACTTACTATTATAGGTTCATAGATGTATTTAGCATGAAAATGATCTTGTTTCTATAAACCCTAATAACAAGCATAATTTCGTCAATGTTAACTTGGCTAAAATATTGTGAGTCCCCGTAAAATCATATTCAAAACACATAAATTGAGGGTAACAATGTTCAATTTTTTAAAGATTTGAAGACTATTATAATATATAAGTATGTGTTGCATTCTGGTTTTCATGTTATAGATGGAGTTATGTGGATATTATTTTGGAATATCCTTTCATGGCCTCAATAAGTAGAATTAATATTAATGTCCAGAAGAAGTTCATGAAGCTTTGGTATAAGAAAAATAAATGTCGTTGCATGATATTTATCTTACTAAACAAGGGCTCAAGGGGGCACATGAAGGATCCCTTGTACCTATAAACACAGCAAATGAAGAGTTCGATGTTGAATTAGAAGGGCATAACAAGAAAGAAGAATTTAAGGGGGTGTGTAGGAAACCACACGATCCAAATACTAGAGAACCATAATCTAAGGTTGGTGTATATCACCACCCATGCCACCATAAAAGACCATGGTTATCAAGGTAAGATCATGAGCCTTAGAAAACTTACCATGGACAAACATAGAACTAGAAAGGCAACCAGTATGGAGGCACAAGGAGAACTAAAAGAAATGCATGGATATGGCACCGTAGCACATTGACAACATGGAACCAAAGGAGCAACTAGAATCAAGTTCAAGGTGGAAAGGA
This sequence comes from Larix kaempferi, assembly GCA_027924585.1. Lineage (NCBI taxonomy): Eukaryota > Viridiplantae > Streptophyta > Pinopsida > Pinales > Pinaceae > Larix > Larix kaempferi. The sequence continues at coordinate 27,647,446 of BSBM01000370.1, read as the reverse complement.
AGCGGTTGGACCCCATGTCCACAATCCAATAGGATCGATGGATGCTTATGCTTGGTACTAGTTGACTACGTTGCTTAGTATATTATATTATATGGCTTCCTCTCGTGTTTCGAGGATGAAACATGTGAATGGGGATGAAATGCAATGTACCTATGGAGGATAATATGAGGTACCTAGAGAAGTACCTAAGGGGATAATTAATATAATGTGAATAGGCCCACTTGATTGTTGGTGGGTAACAAATATGTAGTTGGCATATGAATACTCATGATAAAGTATAAATACATGAGTATCATTGTATTGGGAAAGTTAGATGTTGATATTGTAGCAAGCATGGCTTGTGGAGTGATTCCTTCCATAAGAAATCATCCCCTACCTTACAGGTCTTGCATACATTATTGTGTTCATTCTCTTGTTATCTATTATGTGGATCTATTGTGTTTTAGCAAGTTAATTCCTATATTCTATCTTCAAATCTACTAAGGTACATAAAAACCATGTTAATGTTGAAGAAAAATCATGGCTGCAAATTTTAAAGAGCATAATGACGCAAAGGATGAAGGTGCTACTTTTCCATCAATTACATTCCAAGATGTAAGTCCAAGCAAGAAGATCGGTGTTATCAAATGTTGGACAAAATATTTCAGCAATTATCAATGTTGAATTCAACAGATATCCAATAAGAGAAACTACAAAAAATATGAAATTTCTTATTGACTAAATGGTCTCACACATGCAAAGAGGAAACACCCTCTTACAATGTTAACTTCATAAGAGAAGCCTAGTAGTAGGTGTTTGGTGAAATGGACCATCTATTGGAGTTGATGCAACAAAAGGACAACCTTGATCAAATCTATCAGTGAAGCCAAATCCATTCAAAGATGGGTTTCCTGAAAAATCATGGTGGGCAATATTCAAGAAAAGGCATCAAAAGCTCATATTATGAATAGTCAAGGACCTAGATAGAGACATGGCTTTGAATTTATGCCCTACAAATCTAACCAATTTCTATGACAATTTGTCCAAGGCATGTGAGGAACATTCATATAGTCCACAAAATATATGGAATTGTGACAAGAATCATTTACAAGATGGGAGTAATTGTGGCATGCGGATAATTGCCAAGAGAGGGAGTACAAATGTACCAAAAGGGATCCTTAAGTGCAAAGAATGGATAACTATATTGTGATGTGTAAATACAATTGGTGCATGAATCCATATGTACTACTATTAAGAAAAATAAAAAGAACAATATCAGATACTATGAGCCAAAAGCATTCCATCACTAAATGTCCAATGCATGGATGACTAAATAATTGCTTATGAATTGGCTTTATCATTTTGTTACTTCTATACCATGTGGTGTCCCACCTACGAACATAAACTTGTTGATTTTTTATGGCCATTGTATCAACATAACTTTACAAACCATAGAGGAGGCAAATAGGATAGGCATATGCTTGTTGGCATTACCTTCACATGCTACCCATGGGTTGCAACCCCTAGATGTGAGTATGTTTGGACCTTTTACTTTAGGTCTAAGGGAGTGTTGTTGATGGAAAAGAACCTAGGGATAGAGGCTAAAAGGTTTTAATTAATGGAACTTCCAAGTAGATTTTTTCAAAAGGCTCTTACACCCACTGATATCAAAGGATGGATTTAGACAAACCAGAATTCGGATACTAAATTATGATGCTCTTACCAATTATATGTCTTCCAGGCAAGCTTTTGATATTGCATGGTGAGGAAGATGTAAATGTTATGGAGAAAATGTTGAGCCTCTCTCAAGGATGTTACCATTTATTAGGTGACAATTATAATGGACATGCCAATTCCAATAAAGAAGAAGAGCGCATGGTGCAAGAGAATATGGGAGTTGTTTCATCACATGAACAACATATAGATTCCACAAATTCTAATCAAAATGGCATTATTCAAATGAAAATGAATGAATTTTGTTAAGAAAAGGGAAGCAATGACAAGAAAATAATATTGTGAATGCAATTTACCCAACCTCAGTGGTTGATGGAAGCCATGATGGATATGAATTGAAATATTGTTACCATCTATAGTGAAAAAATCATTAACATGCCTTCACTCCTAGTGAATAAACAACAATGAAGTTGTCCATTATTTTGTGGATGTTAGAAGTGTGGAAGAACAAAGTGGATTTAGAGGTGATAAAGAACCAATGGAGAAGCTAATGAAAAACTACAACTTCCAAATGATGCTCATAATCAATGAAGCACTAGTCCATTACTCTCACAATTCCCAAGGTTGTCAATGGATGGAGTGATAGAAAATTTAGGGATAGGATCCAAGTATTTTATTTAATTAAACAAGAGATCCTAGTTACTAACTTTTGAGGATTACATCATACTCTTGGTTGAGGTAGAACAAAAGAAAAAGGATATGTTGGAATTGAAAAAAAGGACTTTGCAAATGAGAAGAGAGTTACAAGCATTGTTGCAAATGAACACTGAAAGTAAGAAAGGATTTAAAAGTGAGAGGGAAATGAAATAAAAAGATCAATAAAGACAATTGGAAGGGCGTGAAAAGGAACAATGATGGAGCTACATAAACTATAAAAGGTGCAAGAGAGGAAAGAGGAGCTTGATAGGATGAAAAATGAGCTTGACAGGAGGAGAAGGTTGACCAATTTAGTGGAACAAATGGTAGAGAATAGGTGATTATTCCAAGATTTGAAAAAAAATCAAATCTATAACTAGCATTCGATTGCAACACCTCCCCCCTCCCTTTCTACTAAATCATGGATCATTCTAGTATGTTCTTTTGCAACACCTCCAATTCTTTCTGGTGTATTGAGAACAATTTAGAACTATAGTTTTCATATGCCACCTTCAATGCAAGCAACAAAATGGCATTAAATATTGGATCAAGCAAATGTTGGAAATTCAACATAATTTGGTAATGAATATAGTCATCATCCTTACTGATTAAGAAGTTTTACATTCAGCTTAACCTGTCTAATGTGGATTTTGTTATATAGTCATTTTTGTGTGTGTCTAGTTTTCCTCTTTTGGGGGCTAAGTCTTGATTAATATGTATTTAGGCCCAATCTATAGCATCCTTTTACTAATTTATTCCTAGATCCTTCTTTCCTCTTCAAATCAAGGTGTTGTATTCGGATGTTGTTAATCTAAATGGAACTCTAGTTTCTATATCTCAAACATGCAATTCACATTTTAATCCAATGTAGACATATCATTCACATTACAATCTAATGCACACTAACAATGTCAATCTATATGCACATTCTTAAGAAGTCTTTGGAAAAGTAGAAAGAACGATACCATGAACATCACCAAACCCAAGTTGGGGACAAAGTAATTCCTACAATGAATGCAAGTAGAGTGAGCTAGTGGGTACTTTGAAGAATTGTTCTTAAATGTAAAAAATAGAGCTAAAAATATAGAACTTGTCTACGAAGCTATAAGCAACAATATTTGAAGCTAGAAACAAGAACTATAAGTTTTTTCAATTCTAAAAGATGATGCAAAATTCTCTTGGCTAAAACATATGATGTAACCACTATCCAAAACAAGGGTCATGGTGTTGCAAAACAAATGTGCAATCCTTTCCAATTACATCATCTGAAAGAATTGCATCATTAATCGTACATGAAATGGTTAGCTACATTAGCTAGCAATTGCGTAGTCGCATTATTACTCATACAGCAAATGATTAGCTACATTATCCAACAGTTACATAGTTGCACCATTACTCATATACCAAATGATTAGCTACATTAGCTAACAATAAAATAATTGCATCTTTACTGATGATGTTGATTACTTGTCCCTCACTCATTCCCATACTTAGCAATTATAGCACAACTCCATTACGCATACTCAAACAACTACTTGTTATACATATCCAAACGACAACTAATTATACATTGCCCAAATGGAAACCCAAACAACAACCTTGCTATTATCCCCAAACCACTCATTACTTATCACAAGGGAGAAATGGGTATGTTCAAAAAACCAACACTATGGCTCTTTTGAAAATGAGTATTCTCAACATATCAACATTATGGCTCCAATTATTTGTCCCTCACTTATTCACAACTAAACTATTCTAGCACAACTCTATTACAATATAAGCACTGCATTAATTCATTTGGTATACATACCCAAACCTGCTAATATCCCCAAACCACCTATTTACTCATCACAAGGGAGAAATGGGTGTTCTCAATATATCGATGCTATGGCTCTTATTTGCAGTGGTTGTATTCTTCACTTCAGAAATCTAAAGCTAGCAATGTGGTTAAGACAAGTTGAAGACCTTAAGAAACCATTGACTAGGTAAACATGATTCAAGCCCATCATCTATTTGAGTTGTGTGGATTGATGGAAAGCATTGGGTCTAACATATCATGCCCAACTAGGCATAAATTTGGCATTGTTATGTACAAGATGTATATTGAATTCCTCTTCAATATACATGATGACCACGAGAAATCGGGGTTTGAAGGTTACAAGTGATGTTTGAGTTCAATGAATGAGTGGTATCTACCCTTAAGAAATGGGGACAACCATTGTCATTTTTGCCAAAGACAGTGTGCTAATAAAGAACTCGATAGCCTGAAGGATAAGAAATATTTTAACAATGGTGATGGTTGTAATCATAATGAGAAGGATTGATGGAGCTACATGACTATTTAGCAAGAGAAGCCAAATCCTCAACCCTAACAAAATCCAAACCCCCAACTCTTAATAGTAGCCAAACCTTTAAACACTAATGACCAAACCTTTAACTCTTTATAGAATCCAAACTATCAACTCTTAACATTTAAGGCCAAACCCTTCATAGAATCCAAAAGCGCTTATAACCAAACCTCATCAGGATGCATGTAAACAAATTTCCATGACAAGTTTAATATATTGAAAAACACGAGTAGGGTCATCATCTTAGCAATAAATTATTATCAATGAAAAATGCCCCCATTACTCCCTTGATTACTATCACGTTGATATTCTAAGTTTGTTTTTGTTGCTTCAGGAAGAGCTCCATTCCCCTGCAAACACCATGACAACAAATAGGTCATTGAAGAACACCACGCTTACAAATAAGAATACATGACTACAAAGTATATATAAGATTCAATTACATTTTTCCATTGATGTTGTTGCTTGTCTGAGATCACATAAGTCACGGCTCCATAATGTTCAAGGTTTCCCCACAACGACGACTCCAAATGAAGGACCATATTTCATTGATGTTGTTGCTTGTCTGAGATTACATAAGTCCCAGCTCCATAATGTTCAAGGTTTCCCCACAACGACGACTCCAAATGAAGGACCATATTTCATTGATTTTGGTGGTAACCTAAGAATTGAAACGACAAAGATGGACATGTTCTGTACACCTACAACTAGGATAGAGGAAACCTAACAGATGTCAAGTAAACATGGGCACTACACATTATATTCCATGGATGAAGGAGAACAAAGAGGGGAAATGTTCATATTTGCACCAAACAAGGGAGCAAATGCAATATCAAGGAGATGATCGCTCTAATACGCCACACGAAAACCTCCACCAACAAGGAGGGATAAATGGGGTGTGGGTATCCTATACACATCTCTACATATCCATGACAATTAGGTAGTAGAACCCATTGAATATTGGTAAGGAATGGAGTAGGGTGGAGAAATCGGGGCCATGAAAAATCACAAAATTAAGTATGAATTGAAGAACCAAATTACCCTTGTCCACATATGGAACTTGCAATGTGGCCACTTCCAAAATGATTCAGAGGTAGCTACGTGGCTCATTTCTATGAGTAAACCAATTTTCTCCACCATCTATGAGAGATATCTAATGATTGAATTCCTCAAAGTTCAAATGCATCATCACATTTGACATTTGGAGAAATAGGTTAATGCCAAGTTTGCCAAACAAATTTAGGTACATATCTAAATCAAAGATTAATTGGTACAACAAAAAGGCACTCAATATGTAGCCATATTCTTACAAATATAAGGCATTGTATTAGAAAAGAAAGTCAAATTAACACGCTAAATCAGTTTTAGTACTTTTTGATGTTCTATAAGCCCATTCAACATATGCTAATCCATTATATTTTTAAATATCTTTTAAAATAAAGTTTGAATAAAAAACGGAGTAGTCTATTTATTCTACGTTTTGGACTTTTCGATGGTTTTTTTGTTGGAATCCGATAAAATAAATTTGGTAAAATCCAAATTTGGAAGCGTTTAAATTGTGTTTTTTAATGAATAAAGGGATTCACGGCCCTCAAATACCCCTATAACACTCGTATTATGTGATTTCCACAACTCATATATTGTGAAAATCCTCACAGCAAATCTAAGAGATGATATATACCTCACAATGAAAGAATTTAGGGATAAGATTAAGAGTGGTCAATGCAGTAAGATGAGAAACAGAATAATAATACAGTAGAACTCGGATAGAAGCAAAAATACTTCACACGCACTAATTAATTAATCACAATATGGACAAATAAGTAGTACAATGCATGAGGATTCGAATGCCAAGGTGGCAATTCGAATTAGCCTTCATGGAGTGATCAAAATATCACTAGAGTGTCATCGGAGCACAACTAAAAGTCTATCTCATCGTCAGTGGAGTCATCAATGCTCAAGTAATTGTCAACCATCAGTCAAACGAAGTCTAACTGAGTGTGGTAGGTGTAACTGAGTGTAACTGGAACTAACTGAATGAAGGAGGCTCATAGAAGCAAAAATACTTCACACACACTAATTAATTAATCACAATATGGACAAATAAGTAGTACAATGCATGAGGATTCGAATGCCAAGGTGGAAATTCGAATTAGCCTTCATGGAGTGATCAAAAGATCACTAGAGTGTCATCGGAGCACAACTAGAAGTCTATCTCATCGTTAGTGGAGTCATCAATGCTCAAGTAATTGTCAACCATCAGTCAAACTGAGTCTAATTGAGTGTGGTAGGTGTAACTGGAACTAACTGAATGAAGGAGGCTCAGTGGAGGGCGCATGAGGAGCTAACTGAAGTCAGAATGAGCAGTCTAGTCACAATGGAGGTCCGTCGGAGTGGTAAGGTCAGTTAAGAGTGAGTCAAGCCTAAAATCAAGGAGATAACTTCGTTAACTGAAGACAACTGGACTGGTAGGTGAAGAAGGGTGCCTTTGTCAAGTGGATGGTGAGATGTGGGCGCATCACTAGCTAGGAGGGATCAATCTAAGTGGAAATAAGCTTTCGAGTGCTGGAAGACTAGGGACTAGGTGCTGGAGGTGTCAACCTGATGACTGGGCAACATGCGGATGCATGCAATGCATGCTGCATGCAAAAATGAAAATGCAAAGGATGAAAATGTTGGTAGGACTAGGATGGAGTATAGGAATATCCTAACACCCCCCCTTAATCCATCCTGGACCCTAGTAACTGAGACCAAAGGTCACCCAATACAAATAATAATAACAGTCAATAAACCGAGGAAATGGCGAAAACCTCATGGGAAAAATACCCCCCCTCAAAATAGACTATAAGGCACACACAAAAATAAATGCTCCAAACTCAAGCAGGTGTGATGCTTGGTCATATGTTTGGAGGTATCTTCTTCTTGGGAAGAAGTGGATCATGCTCAGAAAGCATGTGCTTGTACTTGCTCTTTAAATCGAATGTGATGAGAACAAATCCAAAAGTATGAGGATGATCCTTGAACCTGTGATTCGAATCAACCGAGGTAAGATCAAATCTATGAATGTGCAGATAGTCTTTTGTCTTCTCCTTCAAACCATCATGGGTGAGATTATGCCAAAAAGAACCATTACATGATTGCTTGAAATCCAAATCAGATTTAAGACTTGAAGAATAGTTTTTTGAGATTTCCTTTGAACCAGCAAGGGTGAGATCAAAACCATCATATATGTGAGAAATTATCCCAAGTAGTGATTGCTTAGAATCCAAATTAGATCCAAGACTTGAATCATGGTTTCTTGAGATCTCCTTTGAACCAGCAGGGGTGAGATCAAAACCAGTAAATGCATGAGAAATTATCCCAAGTGAATAGCAATGGCCATTATCTTCAATAACCTTTTGAAAGCATGAAATAATGATCATATAGTAGTACATAAGAGGTGAGTGATCAAGGAGAGCGAATGCATTACCTCCAATGGCTGATTTTACCTCCGAAACATTCAATAGATAATGATGCAAACCAACAAACTCTAGTGCAAGAGAGGATTTAGGAACTTCTGCAATTTCTAGAGTGTGAGCTGGCACAAAATTCGAAATAGAAGAAATTTGGAGCATGAGTGTAGAATCTGCAAGTTCTTCTTCTTTGTGGACAACTTCAATATGAGATATGTTTGATACTGGTTCATAACCTGTGAGATCATCAAGGAAAGCGAATGCAATAGTGGGCTTGCTCTCGAAATGGATTGGACCAATCCCTTTATTCTGATTGCCAAATCTGTCATCCAGGTGGGCCCATAGCTCTTTTGGAGATTCAACATCATCAAGGAGGTCATATGCCATGCATCGAGGCATAGCAAACATCATGGTTGCAATGACATTGTCAGCTTTATTTTACCAGTCTTTATTTTCTTCACAGGATTCGAACTCTCTTTCAAAACAATAATCAAAGAGACCACGGCTCTTCAAATATGTTATCATTTTTTGTTTCCATTCATCACAGTTGAATGGAGAAAGAAGAGGGATTTCTTCTAAATACATGGAAGTTGTAGAAGACCTGCAAAAACAATAGAAAAGTCTGCAACTGCTACTGTTGCATAAATGTTGCAACTGCTGCACTCGAAATCTTGATAATAACCTGCAAACAACTCTTAGGAATGCAAATAAACAATACTCTCAACATGCTCTGATAACATGTGAAAATCCTCACAACAGATCTAAGAGATGATGTATACCTCACAATGAAAGAATTTAGGAATAAGATTAAGAGTGGTCAATGCAGTAAGATGAGCAACAGAATAATAATACAGTAGAACTCGGATAGAAGCAAAAATACTTCACACACACTAATTAATTAATCACAATATGGACAAATAAGTAGTACAATGCATGAGGATTCGAATGCCAAGGTGGCAATTCCAATTAGCCTTCATGGAGTGATCAAAAGATCACTGGAGTGTCATCGGAGCACAACTAGAAGTCTATCTCATCATCAATGGAGTCATCAATGCTCAAGTAACTGTCAACCATCAGTCTAACTAAGTGTGGTAGGTGTAACTGAGTGTAACTGGAACTAACTGAATGAAGGAGGCTCAGTGGAGAGCGCATGAGGAGCTAACTGAAGTCAGAATGAGCAGTCTAGTCACACTGGAGGTCCATCGAAGGGGTAAGGTCAGTTAAGAGTGAGTCAAGCCTAAAATCAAGGAGAGAACTCAGTTAACTGAAGACAACTGGACTAGTAGGTGAAGAAGGGCGCCTTTGTCAAGTGGATGGTGAGATGTGGGCACGTCAATGGCTAGGAGGGCTCAATCTGAGTGGAAATAAGCTCCCGAGTGCTGGAAGACTAGGGACTAGGTGCTGGAGGTGTCAACCTGATGACTGGGCAGCATGCGGATGCATGCTGCATGCAAGACTGAAAATGCAAAGGATGAAAATGCGGGTAGGACTAAGATGGAGTATAGGAATATCCTAACATATATGTGACTAAGATTTTTTGAAAATTTGCAACCGGAATCTGAACAAAATAAAACGAAAAATAGACCAAGAAAAGGTTCAAAAATGGAATATTTAAACTACTCCATAAAAACTATCCACTTTAGCAATCAAATCCAAAAATGTTCAAGCTTTAATTATGAAAATGGACCTTATAAAGGCCTATGATTGTATTGATTGGTCATATCTTCGTCTGAATCTTATTCAGATTGGTGTTCATGTTGTTGTGACAAACTGGATTATGGCAAGCGTTTCTATTGCCTCCTTTGCTATTTTAGTAAATGGTTCTCTAAGTCTTTTGTTGGTAGCCGAGGGATTCATCAAGGATGTTCGTTGCGCCTTTGCTTTTCATAATGGAAATTGAAGGACTAAGTAGATTAAATGGGGAAGCAAAGATTACTAATAAAATCAAAGGTATAAAAATCTCCAAGTCCTTATTTCTTACACACTTGCTCTTTGTCGATGATGTTTTGATTTTTGGTGGAGCTTCAGTTTCTGAATGGAAAATCTATAAGGGGATTTTTTATGTATTATGTAAAGCATCGGGGATGGCAATTAGTGTACAAAAATCAAACTTTCTTCACAACTGTTCAGATGATGTCTGTCTAAATGCTATTGGGGCTTTTCTGCCCTACAAAATGGAGAGATTGGAACAAGGTATTAAGTACCTTGGTTACTACCTTAAACCCAACAATTACAGGTTAGAAGATTGGGGATGGTTATTGAAAAAAATTGATCGCAGGATAAACATGTGGGCTTATCGATGGCTCTCATTAGGCGGGAGACTTATTTTGGCTCAATCGGTCCTGCTGAGCATTCCTACTTATTGGTTGGGTCTGATGAAACCTCATGTTAATATCCTCCACGCAATTCGCAATAAAATCTTCCACTTTATCTGGGCTGGAAAATAACAATCGGGAAAGTACCATTTATCAAGTTGGGAATCTATCTCTTGGCCTAAAAATATTGGAGTTTGGGGTTTATTAAATCTCAACATTTTCAGCCAAGCCCTCAGAACCAAAAGCTTATGGCGTGCTTTAACAAATGATGGGTTGTGGAGTACTGTAATAAGATCCAAGTATTTAAAAACTTTCACTTCTCTTCTCTGGATTAGAAACCCATCGTTTCATTACAAGAATGCCTCGTTAATTTGGAGAAGCATCATTTTAACTTTTCCATATATCAGTAATTTCTTGAGATGGAAAGTTAGTAGTAGTGATCGGGTTCATGTGGGAATTGATCCCATTGTTGGTGTTGGTGAAAATTATGTTCTCTCTCAGCAAGTGGTGAAGCAGATAAATGCCAAAAACATCATGGTTCTCTCACAGGCTTATCATAAAGGGGATACCAATAGTTATCCGCATTGGATTTTGGCTGAAGAATTGGGACTAGTGGACGTTGAGGCTGCTGAATGGGACAAGTTTATCAGAAATCTAATTTTATCAAGTATTATTCTTTCAAGGGACCTTGATATATTAGTATGGGATCATCCAGATGCAAATGGCAGCCTTATTGTTAAAAAGGTTTATGAATCGATTTTAAAAAAATCTATTACTCTCAATTTCTAATTGGTGGCATAGGAAGATATGGAGATGGCGGATTCCAATGAAGATCAAATGCTTCATATGGTTGTGTTTTCAAAACAAAACCCTTACTTGGTCAAATTTGTAGAAAAGAGGTTTTTATGAGCTAAATGTATGTATGTTGTGTGTGGAAAATGAGGACATTCCTCATTTATTTATATTTTGCCCATTCTTCAAGAAAATATGGAACAAACTTAAATATTTATTGAGATTCTCAGATGGATGGTATGGGCCGACTCTAGATGATTGTTTTCTTAGATGGTTCCAGAAAAAGAAAAAATTTAAAATGGTGCCCATCTTTGCTATATGGGTGTTATCGAATAGCAGAAATAAGAAAAAAATTGAGGACACTGAGCCATCCATTTTCTACATTTGTAGAAAAATCCAAACTTTTATGAATGATTATTCTACTCCGAACAAGACTTCTTCTATGAGGATTATTAGATGTCCCGAGATAAACAATGAAGTTGCATTTGGCTTCTTTGATGGTGCGGCCAAAAGAGGAAATTGTGGTGCCCAGATGTTATTATGGATCAAACCAAAACATAAAATTCTCTTGAAAATGGGGGTTGGATTGGGCACAAATATGAAAGTTGAGCTCTTAGCACTATGGGGTTTACTTTGGTTTGCCTCCAAAAGAGGGATTTCAGCGTCAACATCTATGGTGATTCCAAAGTTATTAATGACTGGGCAGCAAGAAAACATGATATACACACTATAGATCTGCTACTAGTCCATTTGATGGATCTATCTCTTTCGAAGAATGGGTCGGTGGCAACTTAGTGAATAAGGTTGTCATTTAGTTCTGCTTTTTTATTCGGTTTTTGTCCATCAACATACTGAACTTCATGTCTAGGGGTTTTCTTGGTCTTATTATTGACAATATAGAAGATCTTACAGTGATATGGCTTTTTGCTATTTGTTATGTAACATGATGAAGGATGATGATCACTATCTCTATCATTGATCACTAGAATCATCTGATCACTTTTCACTTTAGAACATTTTTGTAACTTTGATTTTCTAATAAAAATAACAAGTTACCTCCTGAAAAATGATTTTATATACTCCAAAAATATGTATTCGTGTTAGTGTAATCAAAATTACATTGTTTGTGTCTTACATAAATGACTACCTTTGGTATATGGAAAAATATAAAATTACTAATGTTACATGAAAATAAGTAAGTACATTTTTGTATCTTAGTAAGGTATAGATAACGTGCCTCCGAGAGAGTGCCAAGGACGTAGCGAAGTGGCAACAAGCATACATTACGGTAGCTTGTGAAAAGGAAGGACGGACACGTTTGGCCTTAGTCCGTTCAACTAGCAGGTTTATGCTTCACATGAAAATTAAACAATTATATTAATTGAATATTTAGTTTTCTTAGTAAATGTAACAAAAAAGTATAATTTTTTTAATATTATTAATGAATAATTAAATTTTAAAAACAAAAATTATAAATAACATTTTCTCTTCAAATCTTAAACCCAAATTAAAAATTCCAAAAAATAAATATCATTAGTAATATTTTTTTTAATAATATAAATACATTTAATTATATATTTTCTTTGCCCTTAATTAATTAATTCTTTGCATAATTTTATTTTTTAATAATATAAATACATTTATATATATATATATATATATATATTTTTCCACAACAATGGTCTACAACAATGTTTTTTTTAACAATACCTCTTAACAACCTGCAAGCCAGATATACCAGAAACTTGTGACTCAGCAGGGGCCAAGACGTCACGAGACCCTTTATCTCAGGGGAGAACTTCTATCCCAGGAGTCGCTTACTCTTCAAGCCTTGTCACAACAGGTCAATGAGCAACCCTACCCCCCGCCGGTTTTGAACCTATGACTTCCACGGAGATAACACATGTTCTTAACCATTAGGCCCACTAAGGTGCTCAAAATGAGTTTACAACAATGTTAATAGGGTGCTGCTCAAGTAGTAAAAATGAAAAGTTGTAATTAGTTGTAAATGAATGGTCACATGTTCAAAGCCCCTTAATCTTGCCTTGGGCCATGGTTCGGGCTCTATGGTGCACCTAGAGATAGCGCGATTAGATCCCTGAACCCGTGTCACGGGGTACTAGCCTAACTCCAATTGCCAATGTTCTTATCACAAAATAAAATGTTCTTAAAAAATGTAAAAAATATAAATGTTCTTGTAGTTGTTGCAAGGTGGAGATGCCGAGGGTGGAAGACGTTTCAACACCTAAAGCATCCAGGTATGAGGCAATCCTGTCTGAGCCCAATGTTTTGTAATTTTCATCTTTGTCATTTTAAATGTTGTCCTTTAGTGGTTTTTGCTTCGACAGTTTGTAAGTCACAACATGCCATTTAGAAATGATAGTTGTGATCTTTTTTTATCCATCTAATTATTTTGACTTGTGACCGCTGCCGTCTTTGCAAATTTTGTATTACACAATTGCGGCAAAAATATTTAATACAAGTATGTCCTTATTGTGAAAATTGTGTAAAAAATGATATTTTTCAATAGATATTAAAATTAATATTAAGAATTTAAAATATAAATATAATAAATTAAAATTAAATAGTAAATATAATTATTATGTAACTTAACGCATCCATCTTCGGGAAGGACAGACCCCCCTTACCCTGAAAGTACTACAAGCTTTAATGCTGAAAGAACCCTTCCCTTTGTGTTGGGGAAGTTTCCCTTCAGCCAGATTCCCCTCAGCTAAGATATGTGTCGGGGACTCTTCCCCGTTTGTAGATAACCTCTCTCTAATGGGGGTTTTGTAGATAACCTCTCTCTAATGGGGGGAAAAACACTCATCGCCGGCGTTTGATCCCTTCGATAAAAGTGTTGATTCGCCCCTTAAAATTAATATTAAGAATTTAAAATATAAATATAATAAATTAAAATTAAATAGTAAATATAATTATTATGTAACTTAATTCTTTAGGTTTTTGAGCTTGTTTTTCTTCCAAATTTTTATGACATATACTTTCACATGTTCTCTATCTAACCATATTGGTCTAGTCTTGAGGTGTGGCAAATCCAAATGGATGCTATGTCAACCACAATGTTCCAAGTTGTCTAGTCCTAATGTCACCATAGTGTATTTTTGCTTGGGACCAATGGGTGAATATTAATATGCCTTAATGTCACCATAATGTATTTTTGCTTGAGACCAATGGGTGAATATTGATGTGCCTTAAAGTAGATGAGACTTAAAATGAAATTTTTTATTTCAAATATTCATTTTATTTAAAAAATGTAGAAAAAAAATTTCTCGAGTAATTTTAAAAACTTAAAAATATTGAAATTTACTTGTACATAAAGTATTTTTAGTATTTTTATAAATAACAAATGGTACCAAGTAAATTGACGTCAGACGTCACCCAACAGTACTTCTATCTCCAAAATACCGATTCGAGATGTCAAAGAGTCATTAATAAACAGTTGCTTTATTACTGGTGGAGCAGCCTCCACTATGCCTTCAGCCTCCACTATGCCTTCTTTCAAATGTTGTTAACAGTCCAAATAAATGCCCATTACTTGCATGGAAACAAGACTACTAATTAATAAACACATGCAGCATGCAATCTGCCAATGAGATTAGTAGTTTCAACTTCAAGCTTAAAGGCTTTCATTTATACTTGTATTCAGAATGTTTCAGCTTTGAGTTGGTACCATACTAATGCCACCTGCATAGCTACACCAGCAAATTCTTTGTTCTGTGTCTATATACATGCACTGGCATATTAATAGAGCAGTTGTTTTATTACTGGTGGAGTTCCTTTATACTTGAAGTGTTTCATCATTTAATGTATAAAAACTGCCTAAAACTAACTTGATTTTCCTCAAAAGACTTAAAGCAGAGCCTCGAGATCCAGAGCTTACTCTGCTTCAGAGAAACTACCTAACCACACTTGGATCAAGATTGAAACAAAATAACCTAGTGAAAACACAAAGATCCAAGAAAATATAAACGTACAATTTTCTCCCCTTGCAAATGATATTCGAAAATCAAAGACCTTGAGAAATGCTCGACACATTCTCTGCTAAGATCCACATCAACAGAAAAGACCTCCAAAATTGGGATTATAGCTTTTCCTTCAATCTAGGCATTTAAGAAAATGTAACTCAATACAAAAGGCGAATTGCACATGACTGCATGCACTGTCTAGTCCTCCTAGAAGCTTGTCAGATTGTAAAACAAGCCTTTTTAACTGCACCAAGAATGCCTTCAACATTGAGGCTGACGTTGAAACTAACTAGATGAAATGAAATTTACATTACATATCAAGTACATTCTTACAGGGTTCATTCAACTGCGCTGCTGATCCCAAGCATCAAACGGCCAACTAAAACATGCCATGTGATGCCCCTTTCGCAGGCCCGACAGAAGTGACCAACATGCAGAATGAAATAGTATCATGTGTCAGAAGTCCTTTCAGCAGCGACCCCAGCAATAGATGAATCCTGACGATCAGAACATCGGGATGTTTCTCTTGTGGCAAGGTCTTCTGAACATCCCTTGAGCTTTGTACTTGGGGTTTGTGGGGTCATTTTCTCAACCTCTTCGCGTGTATAAATGTGAATTTTGCGTACAATACTACAGAATTCTCTGTTATTCATGACAAAATTCAAACAAATAAATCAGAAAACACTGGAGATTACTAAACTAGGTTATGAATACCTAATAAATTAATAATAATCGAGCATTTTTCATGGCTCAGGAAAGAAAAGCCATGATACTTACTGCCATGGATCATCTCCAACAAGCATCATATCTCCTTCATTATCAGTATATACAACCTGCCAACCTTTGTTCGGATCCTCGAGTTCTCCTTCAATATTGAACATCTGTTCTAGTTCATGAATGAGTTCCGTATACCCTTCAAATTTAGTGAGATCCACGGCCCTCCCAAGAGCACTACCCTGTTTGTGGACCTGTATAGAAATGAAGAAAAAGAGAGCTCATATATAGTTGTTTGCAAGCATGACTTTTGTAAGAGCAGTATTTTTAGAATTCCAGAAGCACAATCTTAACCAAATAATACCTTTGTGCAACTTCTTGTAGAGTTAGTTTGTGGTCTACTATGGGTTTCTTTGGATGATTTTTTTTCTTCATCAATGATTGCTGCTGGCATATCTATTTTGGCTATATTTAACGGTTCTGAGTGTTGGTCTGATTCCGAGGACTGGGCCTCATGTACTGTTATATTAGGAACTGAAACATGTATATCCTCTCCAGCTGCTAAGCCTCTGATTGTTGATGGTGTCAGTTCACCCACAGCTGAATTTTCAATCAAGTGAAAACCAAACAACTTGCAATCTGCAGATCGTGTAGCAGATAATACTCCCTTCTCTTCTGGTGTTTCCCAGGATGGGAGAGTAGGCTGCTGAACAGGCATTAGCAGGTTGCTGGTTCCAATGCTTCTAGTAGGATTCCTTTCCAGCTTTCCCGGTGCATGTGCTCCAGAAAAATCTGCTTGAGATGGTGAGATTAATGGCACAAACCAGTTTCCTTGTGATTCTTTGGATCCGGCATCAGAAAGAAGTGGAGGAGGATCCAGACCACTCCATTTTACCAATCCTACCTGCTTATGAGATGGATTAGATGTCACCGAAAGCTTCAAATCAGACTTGGTCAATTCATGTGGATTGTCAGAAGGCATGATTGACCATGGACTTGAGAGTTGTAGTTTAGTTCCTAACCGATCTATTATACCACTCTCTTCATTATCCTGAAACTGCTTTGAGGGGTGTTTCAATCGTGAGAATATTTCCATGTTTTGACATGCCGATGGGCCACATAATTGTTTTGTATCTCTAGCACCTTGAATTCCAGAATAGGGGTCTGAATAGGCCGTGTCCTGCCTGCACTGAGACATCCAGTATTCTGAAGTCAGTCTTCCTCGTGAACCAATGCCATCTTGCTTGATATCATCCACACTAGATCCCCATATCAGTGGCTTTTGAGCACTCTCCACCTCACTGTCACCCAAGGATCCTCCAAAGGTCCTCATTTCTTGACCTTGCAAGACCCTCTGAAATCTATGTACCTGTGAATCGGCTGCTGTTTTGCATGCCCCTGCATAACCAAAATAAAAACTGCAGTTAATCTGCCATCATGAATGCCACTACACTTTTTATCCAGCATTCCATTACAAGAAACGTGAATTGTACCAAGCATCATCAAGTCCTGAGACGAGGACACCAAATTGGGACGAGGCTTCTTAGTCCTCGGTGCTGGCAAAGGATTAAGTGCTGCAGATGATGCTACAAATGTCTCAATTTCCCATGGTGAAACCCTCTCTGGTCGAGGAACCACTGATGTTTCATCCCACTGGACCTGAAAGAATTAACCAAACAATCAATATAGGAAATGTGCAAACATGTCACAGGTGTTTGATGGTGTTTGATGCAAAAGACAGCCAGATAATACACTGAACGAATGGTGCACAGTAAGAAATCACCAAAATGGCAGCAAGTAGCTCAGCAAATGGGGTACCTTAAGGGATCTCCACTTTGACTCTGTCCATCTCACATTATCGGCCTCGCCTATGCCAATAACTGTACCAGTAAATCTGTATAATATACAAAGCATTATGTTACTGCATAATGCACTTCATGAATGACAGTCGTTCCTGTCTATTTCAACAATAAACAATGGTTATACATCGAAATACCTCCGCTCTGGAGACTCTTCTCCTTCAAAACGCATCTTGAACCTCATGCCCACAGAAAGATTGCCATTCACTGCCTCCATGTATTTATTGTAAGGAATGATGAATTCTGATGGACTTGTCCTGCAAAAAAGAACCATTAATATATTGCAGAGAAGCCAAATAAAAAATATGGCAACAGCAGAATATAGGTCATAAACAATCTCCTCATTAAATCTGCAAGATGCCAACAATAAGCACATTTAAACTCCACAAAAACACAGACTAGAACGATATTTATTATTTATGAATAAGAGAAAATACCCATCATGTACAATACTTAGTAATAAAGAATTGTCAGCACTGAAAAGCAGGATACAGATACCCTCTTACTATATCATGACAAGATCTAAGATTTTTCAGATTAATTCTCACCAGATAGTTTAAAAATATCTGCAGAATAATCATACCTCCAAAATATGAAAAAAAAACTTAAATACATGAATATTCCACACAGCCTTTGTAGCAAATGCCCAAGGAAGACAACTGCTATAATAAAACAGAATCACATCTAATTTTCAGACAACATACCTAGGTTTGTAATAAACAGTAAAAATAGTCTGGGTTGAAACTGCATGCGATGCAGTTGCAATGACGCCAAGATGCATGCTGTGACTAGATAAAACCGATGATGGCATGTTAGTCTGTTGACGCATAGCACGCCTAACTCCAACGCGTAGTTCTCCATTTTCACCCCTGAAATAGCATATTGTTCATGAGTTTCAAGTTTATCCATCAACAGAAGATAACAAGTGAGGCTCACAGAGGGCTTGCAACAGAAAACCTCAAGAATATGAAAGCATCTCCTGCTACCAGCCTCTTTGAGCTGACAAAAACACTCCACCCAGTGGTTAACAAATGCCTCCGTGGTTGGCCTGCAATATAACACTGACAAGGTTTAGATACTTTTATCCAAATAATTGTCAACTAGGTGACTGCCAATCAACTAATGTGATGTAACATGCACCTCTAAATATATGACGGAATCGCCATTCCATTCCATGCAGATCTCTGGCCGCCAGCTCTTGCGAAGGAGGTTGCTGACTCATGTCCTGCAGACCAACAAGGACTGAAGGTCATTTCCTCCACACAACAAGTGGCAGATGGATACAAGGACTAACTATATATCTGAATGGAAGCAATATGTGCATTCAGTATGTATCTGAAAACGAACCAGAGGTGGAAGACATTCGTCAGCATGCCTTCTTAGAACAGAAAATCCTCCGTGAGTGCTTGTATCAGAAGCAGTGAGTGTCTTACAAAACGAATGCACATTACTCTTACGAGGCAGAGGGGGCACCGTTCCTGAGTCATGAGAGGACTCATTTTGCTGCAACAATAAACCAAACGTCAGAACATCGAAACTTTTCATTAGTAAATCCTGCACATGATTAGGATACCATTCCAGAAACTGAAATAAGGACGTACATCTGCATCTGGCAATAAAGTGATCTGCGCAAATACTTCATCGGTCTCGGGTTCAGCCTGCAAACGGATACAAGGGCAATATAACTTTGGCCTTCCTATAGATGGAAAAGTACAGCTAGAGAACACAATTGTATTTTGTTGGTTTTGCAGTGATCTTTTCAAACTGACAATAATGCAAATGCTGAAATATTGTCAAAAAGAGAAATGAGAAATGCAAGAACAATTAAATTACCCGAAATTGCACATTGATCACACGACAAAGGATCTTAGAAGGTAGATTATACAGTGGTATATGCTGATCAACCCCTTGGTTTGTTGATGCTTCAACCTATTATAGCGTAAACAAAATCAATAAATATGCTCAGATTGTTTACATTATGAAAGATCCACTGGCAATACATTGTCAAAATACCTATGCAACTTAAGTTGTTGCACTGAAACACACACAAACTTTTCCAATAACTTCGCCATACCTGCTCTATATGGCCTTGAGGAAAGTAAAAAGCCTTCTCCCCGACACGAGGCAAAGTAACAAGAGGACCAGCACATGCATGCCATAGCTCTTCATAGAGAGCATCACTAGTATCTGCTACAAACATGCACATGTATTAAGCCCCAAACTAACTACAGTACAGTACTCTTAAACACAAGTACTGCACCTGTATTAAGCCCCAAACTAACTACAGTACAGTACTCTTAAACACAAGCACTGTCTAGGTTGGTCAGAAAAACCTTCACTACAGTAAACTACTTCTTTCAAGAGAATCTCACAGAATAAAACATAAATTAACAGCCTTTTGAATTTCCAATGGTACAGAAACATGGAACTGCAGCGAGTGGATTTCAGATTCCCGGTGATAAACCCAGAGGTATGACTGTAAATTTTGTTGAAATTGCCTGCTGAATTTCTAGGGCTAAATCAATGGTAGAAATCCATGAATATGGCACTACAAAGATGGCATATTTCAGATATGGTTGTGTTTCTCATACCGAAACCCCATGAAGAGAGAAGTAAAACACAATTGGATACTTACAGGCAATTCAGAATCCCCCTGTCAAACCCATCAGGGCTGTACAAATAGGTTTACTGGGATGGATTATGAAAAAATGACGGCAACTCAACCAGCAAGGAAGTGAAACATCGGGCCAAATGCACATGAGATTATAAACCATTCAAGTTGGCTTTATGCCAATGGGTTGTGAACTTCGCGAACTAGGAAATTCATAGTTAGAGATGGGTCATGGGTGAAAGACGGAAACTCGCACAACAAGGATGTAAACACTGTAACTAAATGAAGATATGATGATAAATCATTGAAGTAGGCCTAATGCCGATGGGTTATGAATTTCTTACACAAGCAAATTCATGGTTATAGCAACTAGTCCGTGAATTTCGAGTATAAAATCCACAAGCAAAGGAGAGGAAAAGTGAAAACATCACTGATGGGTACAAGATTTTGCATTTCTCATGGTAGACCTGTGAGCAAGATAGGATAAATACAAAGATGGGCTCTGGATTTCTCGTACCAAGAACACATATATCTAACTGAAAGCTGCTGGTTGCCTTTGAAAGACAAAAACGCCTGATATACAGCATCAAAATCTATACCCAAATGAAACTACAGCACAGATAAGGATAGACTTACCAATCCCATTCCCTCCAGAGAAAGAATTCTGCGTTGAATTTGAACTTTGGGGAGGCATATGAGACTGAGGAGTTCCTGCAACCTCATTGGGTAAAGTTGAATAGTTACCCACAGAACTGTTATGAGGCAACCTGCCAGTGAAATTCCTGAATCCCTCTGTATAAGCCATGATATTCTGATATGCTAAAGCTCAAGAACAATGTTGGTATACCTGGTTTCCCCCAAACCCATGTAGAGAAGATCTGCAACAATATCGACCTACCAAAGATCCTATAAAAAGACACCACAAATGTGCTCCCTAGAAGCCCCTGAGAGTGCCCTTGGCAAGGGCAATATACAAGAACCCCGTTCGGGTTTTCACACAAAGAGCCTGTGGAAGAAACAAAGCCCAACAAGAACCGGACTGGGCAAAATGGCACGGAGTCGGAATGATGAGTACCTATTGCGTAATGGGTATATCAGAAAATATTCTTCACAGCTCCGTCACACGTTCCTCTGCCCGCTCTCTTACTTTCCCCATCATGCAAACCACACCCATAGGAACCCAAAAAACACTCAGCCCCACACCGAAAACCAGCGCCAACCCACTTGAGAACACCAGCCACAAATCCCTCCCACAACACCAGAATCTCGTGCTACGAACTCCCAAATCCCCAGAAAGATATACCGCCCCACTATCCCAAAACCCTAGCAGATCCGGCCCAAAAACTGCCACAGAACTCCTTCTGGCCTCCCAATTCCGATGACTCAATACAGCTTTTCCCTGAACTGCTCACTCCTCGTTGTTGTTCCTGCCTGCTTGGCCTTGCTTGCATGGCGTGTGCTCTAGTACAAACATCCGAGCTAACCGCGGGGTCAGACCCCCAGATTGACAACACTGACCTCAGGATTGGGTTAACGTGACCGAGGGTTAGGGTAGGTTTGGGAAGCCGGTGGTTCGGGCGACGAGAGGGTGGGGAATTTCCCGACTAGGGTACACACCGCAGGCAGTCCTGCCGACAGCGACTGACTGCAGCAGCGTTAACGCCGTCTGCCGGGGCGGCTCCCTGCCACTTTTTATTCACCTCCTCACCGCCCCCAACGCCGTTACGTTACAGTCTTCTGACGTGCCGTCAGAGGCCGCCGCCTGCCTTAACCTGACTCACACTTCTGCCCTGCCCCTAATCATTCTGCCCGCCCGGGCTCACCTCTGGCATTTTAAAATAGTATTTTTTTTAATTAAAAATATTTGTGTCAATGGGCCTCTTAGGCCTTTGGGGCAAGCTTTGGGAAAATGCTGCTAAGTACCGTGCTTCAAGTGAGAGTTAGAAGATGTTGTGGTTACTTTGTCTTATTTGTCATTTCAAAGGTTTTGGCTAGAAAGTGTGTAGGATGGGTAAGGTTTGTTTTACACTTTGTCGATTTAGCTATGGCGCACTGATATTTTGGATAGATTTATGCCATGATATATAGTGTGCATCTTTTTCTTATCATTTTAAGGTTTCGATTAAAAAGTGTGTATATGGTGAATTGGTGGTGTCTTTTTCTAGGTTAATAAATAGGATTGACAGACCTTATTGGACTTATTATTACCTAGTATTATATTAGCGACAGACCTTTGCAGCTGTGGATGTTTGGTAGCAGCTGACGTTTTTTTTGGGACCCGCTCCGGGGTATCTGTGCCGACTGGAGTTGTTATTTTTTGACATAGTATATATGCTTTCAGATTTTGTTACATTATATGTGGGGATCTATATCCTATCTGCTGTTTGTTGTGATAGGAGGTCATGATTGATTTTTGGATACCACTCTGTCTGGATGTATTATGGGACTTGATATACTGCATGGATTTGATATTGCTAGACATTTGCTCTCTGGCCTTTAAAAACCGGTTTGTCCCGGGTTTATTCTGATCTTATTGTATAAGGTGAAGTTGTGGTTGACATTTGGACACATTTTACTATTTCGCATATTAATAGTAAGTTATATTTTCATGTGAAAAAAAAAAAAAATAGGATTGAGTATGTGTATGTTAACTAGAATAACCTAACTTTTGGTAATGAGGCTTTGTGTGTTTCTTGCCTTTCTTCCATCTCATTACAAGGTTTTGAGCAAAGAGTGTACGTGATTGTTAAGGTTCATGGTACGTTTTGTGGGTTGATTATGGTCTAGTGTAAGTTTCCTAATGAGACTCTATTTAATCATGACATGGCTCTTATATGTCATTTCAAGGTTTCATGCGAAAGGTATGCATGGTGGTTACGATCGTCGTAAGCTTTGTGAGTTGAGTTATGGTATAGTGGTTTTCCAATGAGACTCTATTTGAAAATGTCATGGTTCTTACTTGTCTTACCTATTGTTAGGTAGAAAATGTGCATGGTGGTTAGGGTTCATTGTAAACTTTGTGGGTTGAGCTATGGTTTAGTGGTTTGGTTTGTCAATGAGACTCTACAAGAACATGTCATGGATCTCTCTTGTCTTCTTATCATTTCAAGCTTTCAAGTAGGAAGTGTGCATGGTGGCTAAGGCTCATTGATAGCTTTGTGGTTTAGGATATGATCTAGTGGTTGGCTAGTGGGATTCTACTAAAATTGATCTAAATTTTATTTTCAATGCATTTTTCTGTGTTTTTCTACCTTAGAGTCATAAAGCAACATGTTACGGGAATTTTATTTTTTTTATGCTACCTATTATCGTCAGTTAGGTTGTGATTTAGTGATAGATCGATAAGAATTTGCCACAACTAGCGTAAGTTCGATTCTTAGTGCACTCCATGTAGGCTCCAGGTAAAAGCCCCTAAAGTGAGGTGTCTCGAGAGTGACAATTTTGTTAACTATGACCCTTATCAACCATAATTCCAACATATAATTGTTTCCAATAAGTAATGCTAGAGAGGTTCAGGAGGGAATAAGTCTCCAACTCCACCCAAAAAAATAAGGATTTTTGTCATGAAAAAAGATACACTTCTTATTATCATTGTGTCCTTCTTCAATTCAAGAATATTACAATACATTATAGTCAACGTAGAACACTTCAAAAATCTCTCTAGTTAGAAAGTCACAAGTGAAGGTATGTATTCCACCAAAGCCACCCAAGGTTTTTGCACTACTTGAGACAAACCTTTTGCATAGGCAAAACAAACCACTAAAGGACAAGATGTGTTTGGAAAATTTGAACCTTTGTGGAGTTATGAAACACCCTAGCTTTACCATCTAAGAAAGTTCTTAGTGTTGTCTTAAGAGTTTTAAATTAAATATTTTTTAAAACAATTAAGGGTAGTCCAAGGTATTTTTTAAGGATTCGAATAGTATACCTAAATATAGCATTATAGGCAATTATTTTGAGTTGAAAAAATCATATATATATATATATATAGATATAGGTAGGTAAATATTAAAATGAATAAATAGCGAATTTATTTAAAAAAAACCCAAAAAATAATCAATTGGTGATGTGATTGAGTTAGAATCATATTAAACTCGGTAATCTTCTAAGGAAGTCTAGTTATTGAGTGCAAGTCCCACACGGGATTATTAATGTTATGTAACTCATTTCTCTAGATTCAACCCCATTTTCCCTTCCTTGTTAGCATTACCTTATGCAATAATAGCCAAATGAACTATTGAAACTCATAATAAATTAGTCATTAATAAATTATGTTCATGGAAATAAAAAGTAAATAAAAAATTAATTATTAATAAATAATGCTCAAATAACTTAGAGTATTAAATACTCCACATAACCAAAAACACCACATTTTAGATGTTTTAGTTTTCTCTTTTCTTACCATACACTTCATAATATTATTCCACTACAAATATGCAATTTTTCAATATAAAAAACATCTCAAAACATATAATCCTCTTACAACACTTAAAAAACCATTCCAAAAAATAATTGGAAGTTACAACACTTAAAAAATTTCATTCAATGAATGATTGTAAGTGAATGTATATATTCTTAAAATTTAATGACTTAAAACAATTTAATAAACCAAATATACCTTAAAAAGTTAAAATTTTAATAAAATATAAAACAACCTCACTTTACTATCGAACTACATCTTTATTACCATCCAAGTAAATTTAAATTAATACTTTCATAAAGTTTAATATCGAACTACATCTTTATTACCATCCAAGTAAATTTATATTAATACTTTCATAAAGTTTAATAATAAATAAATATATGTTGACCACCCCTTAACCCTTCAGCACTTTGAAGGGCGAATTTTGGATAGGGATGTGGGGGGCCCAAAAATGTTTGCAAAATGTGATACAAAGGAACCCTTGTTGGTGCCTCTTCCATATCATGCAAGGATGGACTCTAGACTCCCAACAGTGCATCAAATTCCCCACCGATCATCTGTGTGCCCCACCTAACTCTGGGCCATAGAAGACAATGACATGTTTTGTTGGTTTATTATTTTAATCCATACTTTGCTTTAGTGCTAGGTACTTATGCTATGTGAACTCATACTAGCCTCCAGGAGTAAGCAAACACCAATAGCATGCCACTTGTGCATATTTTTTTCCATGCCTAAAAAGTTGAAATGGAGTATTGAAAGAGGAGTCTTTCATACTATCCAGCATCCCCACTGTTCCTTAACTATTGTTATTTAACTTTGGATAATGATAAACTAGGAGGCTCCCAATCCTATGAAGCCCTCTCACTAGTTCTCAATTCTAGACTTAGGATAATGACAAACTAATGTCATCTCTTACATGGAGGTTCTTAATCCTATGAATCCCTCTCACCAGTTCTCAATCTTGTGAAGCCTTAATAATGGTAAATTTTGTCATCTAGTACAAGGAGGCTCTCAACCCTATGAAGCCCTATTACCAATCCTCAAAACCTGTGTACCTTGAGGTTCTATAAATTTCCTTGCGAGATCTCAAGGAAGCCCTTAAGTGACATGGCTTTGCCCCAGAGCTCTGGCAAATCTAAAATGGAAAGTAGATTTTAAAGAAATGGGTACCTCATCATATCAGTGAATCGTTCCCAGCTCAATGTGATGTGTTTACAAGGTGGATTCCCACCACAATTACATATTAGAGGCCTTAACTTTTCATCATGATGGACAACATGCATCATCTACCAGCTTAGATTTAGTTAATTGTACCCAATCATGGGAATTGCCACAAAGGATCCAGAGCATATGACTAATAAACAAAGGAAGAAGATTCCAAGGTAGCTAAAGCTGATGGGCATTTTCAATGGGGTTTTCTTTCCTTGTGAAAGCATGACATCATATTAAACCGTTGCTAATCATGCCACACAACATATTCTTTTCATGTTTGTGGGCTCACTTTTACATCCAAAATATATGTAATTCTATATTTCTTTATCAACACGCGCACTGCTTATGTGTCTTCAACATAAAGCAAGACCCTTAGTGGGTTTAGATTTACTATTATTGGATATTTAGTATTATTTAATTTTATAATTATTTTTAATTTAAAAATCACGAGTTGGAATATTTAATATATAAAGTTGTTTTAGACTTATAATGACTTTGATCATTGTTGTTGCATGGTTAATTTCAATTAGTAAATATGAAAAGTAAAAGTCATTATCATTTTGAAATTTTGATTTGAGAATTTGAATAAATTCAAAATTATAAAAAAATTTAAAATATATTATTCCATCATTCATATATATTTTCAATTTTTTTATTAAACTCGTGCTAAATTTATGATTTAAAAATAAATTTATGATTTAAAAATAAATTATATTATTGTATAATTTACTTATTAAACATACATTCATAAACATAAATATTATAAAGTTTTGCACAATTTTGAAAAAATCTGATAGATTCCATAAAAACTCGACAACTCGATTAAATTATATTAACTACCTTACTTCACCACTTTCAAACCACCATTAACATTATAACAAATTTAATATTAATAAAATTATTATTATTTTAATTTAATAAATTCTTAATATATTTTATCAATCATCTACCTTACTTCACCACCTACAAATTACCATTAACATTATAACAAATTTAATATTAATAAAATTATTATTATTTTAACTTAATAAATTCTTAATATCTTTTATCAATCATCCTCTTGATTCATTTGAACTTTTACATTTAAAAAAACAAACCACTAATTGGAATTACAAAAGTGCCCATTTTCTAACATATGCATATTATCTCACATATAATGTAAAAGAGACAAAATAAGATATGATGAATTTTGTTTAATAATTCATTAATTCATTTTCAAATAGAATTATATTTTCTCATATATTTATATATTTTTTTTTAATTACAATTTAAATATTAAAATTATATTATTAAAATAATAAATACTTAAATAATATTATAAAAAATTATATATATTAATTAATATTTTTTAAATTACAATTTAAATATTAAAATTAAATTATTAAAATAATAAATACTTAAATAATATTACAAAAAATTATATATATTAATTAAAATAAAAGTATGTTTAACAATTCACTTTTAAACTACATTTCTAATAACAAAATCAAATTGTTAAAATAATAAACACCTTGATAATGATATTCTAAAAATGAATCTTATGATATAAAGGATATAAATGAAAATAAAAATATTTGTTAAAATAATAAACACCTTGATAAAGATATTCTAAAACTAACCTTATGATATAAAGGATATAAATGAAAATAAAAATGTTTGTTAATTATAAATAATTAAAATCAAATTGTTAAAATAATAAACACTTAAATAATGGTATAAAAAAGCAATTATATATATTGATTACAATAAAAATATGCTTAATAACTCACCTTTAAATCACATTCCAAATAACAAAATCAAATTGTTAAAATAATAAACACTTTAATAATGACATTCCAAAAACTAACCTTATGACATAAAGTTCAAAAAATGAAAATAAAAATGTTGGTTAGTTATGGATGATTAAAATCAAATTGTTAAAACAATAAACACCTTAATAATGACATTCCAAAAACTAACCTTATGATATAAATGACACAAAGAATGAAATTAAAATGATTATTAGTTATGGATGGTTGATGAAGTTGGTCTTTTTTGAAAATATTTATTCTTTTTTTTTCCAAAAAAAATAGTTATTGAATTTTTCCATAATTATGTTAATAATTTCATTTTAGGTTTTAATTATAGATATAATGGCTTTTGGGGCAATAATAATTAAGAATGTCTCTTAAGTTATATTTTCCACCATTTTTTTTCTCATAAAAAATTGTGCAGTGCATTTATATTGAAAAAAGACCACCTTGTACATAGACCATATAGCCTTACTACCATGTAAATCTTACAAAATAGGCATATGAGTATGTCAAATACACAAAACTAACATAAAAAGTCTTATCCAAATATATTTCATTTTCCAATGCATGTATTTTCAAAACCGGTCCAACATATTTCCTTCTTAATTTCAAATAAAGAAAATTGTAACCTCATAAAAAGAAAAGAAAAGAAAACTCAGTAGATCCTCTTGTGTCCCTTTTGAAATTAACCTAGATGTGGCCTGGATCATATTCTATCAATGTATAATTCTCCATCTCCCAGTGGTGCCAAGTATCCACTCCAACCTGTAGTCTGGTCTTTGACAATTGGTCAACCAATTGATTTCTTTCTCTACATATGTTCTCAAATTTTATTTCCTGGAACAACCCAACCAATCTATATATCTTCATAAATGGTCTTGAGCAGTATGTTCCTTAGGGTCTCCTCAGTCTCATCCAATCAATAACTAATTTAGAATGGAGTAAGCTAAAAAGTAGACGATTTACATCGCCGACGAGTTTTCTGGCCAAATTCGGAAAGAATTGTTGAAATGGCAGTTTTAGCTTGTTGGAATTGCATAATCGGGGTGCCCAAGGGTAATCAATGGAGTTGAATCCATTTTCCAGACAAAATTGCAATTTGAACAATCAAAATCGTAATTTCAGCAAATAATTAGATCATCATATTTCGACAAAACTCATCGGAAAGGTGCAAAAGGTCTAGTTTTTAGCTTACTCCATTTAGAATCCTCGAAAACATGTAATTTTGAACACCCTTCATAATGGCCAACCCCAAAGAAATCTTTAGTGCCATTAACTTTGCTTTATTATTTGCACTATTCCCCAAACCTGCTGAAAATTTGACCCAATGAGAATCGGATATATATAGCATACCACCCGCCCCTCTCTGAGCTAGTGAACCCTATGAAGCACCATCAAAGTATAACTAGCATCTTGTTATGTCAGCTATCTCCTCCACTATCCTCCCTTCCTTCTGATTCTCTTCACCTTGTGGGAAATGTCTAAAAATAGCAAGTCCTTTGGATGCATAGATTGAGGGAGATATAAGGATGCCCTCATAAATAGCTTTATTTCTTGAGATCCAAACCCCCCAAATGAGAATAATAGGTAAAGTTAGATACTCTTTAAAGGCTTCATTGTTTGACCAAGTCTCCAAAGTTTCTTCAAGATCCAAACCTGCCCAAGTAAATTGTATGCCACAAACCTACGAAACATATTCCCACATGTCTTCCTAATATAAGAACAGAAAATAAAAAGATGATCAATATTCTCACTACTGTCTTTGCAAAGAGGACATCTTCGAGGTCCACACCAAAATTTTTTAAACATGATGTCCCATATAGGAATCTTTTTCCAAAGGGCTAACCAAATGAATACCTTTGAATTTAAAGGGCAGTTATACTTCCAAATAACTGTGGACCACCATCTTAGTTCTGGTAAGTCTTCTTCTTCTCTGATGACCTTGTAGCCAATCTCGGGGATGAAATCTCCACATGTAGCAATCCTATACCATAAAAAATATCATCACGATCCACCAATCTTACATGACTATCTTGGAGAGCCTTTGTATACCTACCCAGATATCTTTGTCCACCTCATTTTCAAACCCCATGTCTTCTTCCTTTAACCATTATCGTCTCATAACAGTATAGTTGACTAGATCCCCTATCTGCTCCAGAAATATATATCAATGTTCCTTCAAATATTCTACCATAGCTATAGGAATCCTATGAGCCCCACCACAGCTAATCCACAGGTCATGTCCCAGTCTTACCTTTCTATCATTCCCATCTTTCTATTCCAACCAATCCCTTATCACTTAAAAATCCAATATCACAACTTTCCACCTAATTGAAATATTTCTGATAGATTTTTCTCTACTTCTGAACCATTCCTCAATAATTAAAGGAGAAATATATTTTTGATGTATAACTGTCACCCATAATCCCTCTCCTTTCAGAATAGTGAGGGTTATTTAAACCCCATCCACCCATTTCTTTAGTCCAGGCTATCTTATTCCATGAAACCCAGTGGAAAGAGTTACCCTCTTGAATTCCCTTCCATAAGAAATTATAATTGAGCTTCCTCATTTGTTCAAGAATACTTGTAGGTACATAGGCCAAAGACACCTAGTACATTAGGATGGCCTATAAGACAAATTTCGCCAAAATGAAGTGCCCCCCTCTGGATAACCATTTGTTGCGCCATAACAATAATATTTTCTCGATCTTTCCTATAAGACATGCCCGGTCCCTCCTTTGATATGCATTTGGATTTAAAACAAACCATGAATACTTAAGACCACTTTGAATATCAACCATGGAAAAGACAAGTTGAGTACAAATCCAATCTATGGAATTCTGATCCATATTCATGAAATATATATAAGATTTCCTCTCATTGTAAATCATGCATGAGGCTTCTGCGAATAGGTCCAAAACCTTGGAGAACGCCAACTTCTCTCCTCAACCCAGTGGAAAAAATCATGATATCATCTACAAATAACAAATGAGTACTCTAACCTGACCTCTTATAAGAATTCCTCTGAAAGATCCATTATACTTGGAATGAAGAACAATTATGCTTAGGCCCTCCACAACTAAAATAACAGAAGAGGAGCCAGTAAGCATCCTCATATTAGTCCCCGACTTAGCCTAAATAATGGTGATGGAGACCCATTCACCATAAAAACAAAGGAGACTATTTGAACATAAGACATAATCCAATTTACCACTTGTAAGTGAATGCCTACTTGGTGAAGCATTAGTCTCAAATAAAGCCAGTTGACCCTATCATAAGCCTTTGATAAGTCAACCTTGACAATCATAGCTGACACGTTCTCAACCTTTACAGTATGCATGACTTCTTAAGCAGTACCAACTACAACATGAATCAATCTTCCATCCAAGAAAGCAAATTGTTCTTGTGAAACAAAACTATATAGGATACCCCTGATCCTTCTCGTAATAACGTTTGCTATCAGCTTATAAATACAATTACATAAAGAGATAGGTCTATAATGCTCCAGATTTCTAGCTCTATCATATTTTGGAATGAAGGAAATGAAAGTAGAATTGAAGAGTGCCAAAATCCTACCATTTACCCTTGATTCTTCAATTTCTCTAAGGAGATCATGTTCAAATAGTTCCATAAAACCTGAGAAAAACTACATTGGCCAACCTTCAAGCCCAGGGATTTTATCCTTCTACATAGATTGGACTGCTTCTTTTAGTTCCTCCATTGTAACCTCCTCCATAAGATCATAATTTTGATCCTCATTCACAAATGATGGATGGAAGGAAACCGCTCTCGTCATTTGTGCCACAAATGCTCTATAATCTTCTTAAAAGAGCCTACTGAAGTGAGTTACTCCAACCTTCGCAAGATTATTGATGCTGGAGTATCAGTTGATAATTGTCGCACCTCTGGGAATATAATGTGGACAAACCACCACCTTGGATAATCGGACCTTGTGCTTGGTTTCAAATGTTTACCAATATCTGTAGGTTATGGTGTAACGACAAGCCTTACATGGTATCAGAGTTGAGGTCTCGGGTTCAATTCCCCCAAGCTACATCGAAGGGGGGTGTTGGAGTATCGGTTGATAACTACCGCACCTCTGGGAATATAATGTGGACTAACTGCCACCCTGGATAATCAAACCTTTTGCTTGGTTTGAAATTTTTACCAATATCTGCAGGTTCTGGTGTAACGACAAACCTTACACTTGAAACTATTCACCTGAGCTCCTTCATCATCCTCTAGATGCCAAAGGGAGTTGATATTTTGTAACACCCCATTTTTTACCTTAGGAGGAGAGACAAAGATATCATTTCCAATAAGCTCTTTTGATTTGGTCAATCAACAATGGCACATCGGCAAATTACTCTTAACTTGCACCAAGCTTCCTATTTATGAAACTTCTTGTAAAGAATGGCAAAGAAGAAATTAGCACCATAAGTAAAACAACCCATAAAAACAATACCATAACTTGCATTGGAATGTTTTCACTCCTATAAAGGTTTCTAATGTAAGTGATTTTTTTTATTATGAATATTTGATCATATTGCTTCTCATTAAAAGTTTAAATCCACATGTTGGATTATGATGATGGTCATGTTAAACAATCTAGATATGGATAGCTTTCGGATGCATGGAATGATACAACTGGGCATTTTCCTTTAGATTATTCATTTATATCTCTGTAGACAATGGAGGCATAATGTGTTACTGATGCATAAATACATAAGCAATGAATTCATGCAATGGTCAAGCCATTGTAAATATCAAAAACCATTACACAATCTAGTGTACATGCAAGGGATTCTATAAATTATTTCCTATACCCAATTTCTAGATCTTTATGTCGTGCTTTTGTAATTTATCATGTTTGAAATGTGAATCCTAAGGTTTTGAGTCCATGGATTACATATTGTTTGTGGATTCAATATGTACTAGGGGGATACAATCAAATCACATTTGGCCAAGAATCTATAGGAAAGACTATCATAAGGGTCCCAACATTTTGTCAGTTATTTGGAGCAAGTTGCTCATACTTTGCATACATACATATCTGCAAATTCTCTAAAGGCCCAATGCCCAAATGTTTTAGTTGAATAGTTAAAATTTTAGAAAGGAAGACCTAGCAATAATATAAAATCCAGATTATGTATATAGTATCATGTTTAAAAACGTAGTTCTTGTTGGAAAAATGGAAAATTTGTATCATATATCAATACCTTAGAGACCGTTAAGATGTTATAACCAATATTCCAAA
Organism: Larix kaempferi; assembly: GCA_027924585.1. Lineage (NCBI taxonomy): Eukaryota > Viridiplantae > Streptophyta > Pinopsida > Pinales > Pinaceae > Larix > Larix kaempferi. The sequence goes on along the minus strand of BSBM01000370.1, from coordinate 27,614,335 downwards.
TAACTAGTATGTGGTTGTTGTTAATTAGTATGTGTTCTACTTTGTGGGATCATTAAAAATGTACCCTTTCATTGTTTTCCATTGCACCAAGAGGGTTTTGACATTGTGGTTTGACTTGCTATAACATATGCCTCCAACAAGGCATAATTTAAATATGTTAAAGGACACAAAAGGAATTAATGTCAATTTATGATAAACTATTGAAAGTTTTCAATGTGCTTAATTACTGAGTAAAACTATGCTCAACAATTGAATCTAGGTTTCCCCAAAAGATTTAGTATTTTTTCAATTATATGGAGTGTGAGTGAGGGAGGGTATCTCACGTCCTTGCCTTTAACAACTTTGAAATTGAAGGAACATACAAGAATAGTAGCAACAATGTTCATTTGCATGTATTTGAAATCTTTGCCAAGACAAATGTAAGGTCTATCTTGTAAGCCAAGCATAAACCTTATCCATTTCCAACCATTTCCAAAGATGCTTTCTCAAAATATTAACTATCATCGTTAGACCACTTACCTAGATGCAATGAATTTGAATAGTGATTAGAGCTAGAAATTTCGATTTTGAAGCCATCTCTCAACCCTAAAATCCTTTGAATCGCTACCCCACGGGTATGTCATCCATCCCATAGAATAAGGGACATAGTTCACCAAATCATGTTTATTGATTTTGTATCCAGCTAGAAGGATATCATATGAAGCTACATATCTTACATCCTACAAATTGTTTTGTCCAATTATGACTAGCCATACTTAAAGTTGGTGTAGGGACTTACAACACAGATTTTACCTTATTAAAGTTCTCTTTAGAAACACTGAAAACTAGAACTACATGCAACAAGAAATATAAATAATTAAACTATGAACCTTCTCATTGACCCACAACTTCCTAATTGAAAGTAAGAGTTGTAAGGGTTACATGAGATTCACCTTGTATTTTTATTATCTCTCTATCACTTCCCAACTAAGGTAGCAAAGATCCATAGTATCTATTGAATATGGTTGTTAACCATTTGAGTTTTATGGTGATGATCGGAGTTGTTATTCCTTTCTTCAAATGTAGTATGAAATGTAGTAGTATGGAGATAGAATGGTCTTGGGTATAACCAATATTTTTGGATCCTCTTAGACTAACTACCGGTGAGTCTCATCACAACAACCCTTGCAATGAGATTGTATTTTCATAATTGAAACAAAATGGGTTGTCAACAATGGAATGTCTACCCTAATAGAAGAGTTTTACATAATTCCATATTAAATGAATCTGGGTCTCAAGTTATTCCCAAATAATGATCCTCCGTCAATAATGATTCATATGATTTATATGTCAAATAAATTTTCTAAAGTTAGTTAGTCTTATTTATTAATTGGTTTAACTCTTCTAATCACTAATCTCTTGATGAGTTTGGTAGCTCTTTATGAGAATATGCCTTAAGCACTTTTATTATGCATGTATCATAGTTATGTATCCTTATGGATCAATGGCCTAAGCAGGTAGATATAGGATTTGGCTAGTAAGGGGGTTCAAATCTCACAACTTTCTATAACTATTTTTGTGATCATATGAATCATTTGTCTAACTTAGGACTTAATTAAAAAAAATCAATAACTTAACATCTACCCAATTGATTTTAAAAGCTCGATACCATGTGTGGTTCTCTTCATCTAAATTTGCTTAAAGCACTCCTTAGATTAGTAAGTTCACATTCAAGGTTTTTTAATGTTTTAAAAGTTTGCATGATAATAAAAGTTTAAATAAAGGTGAGCAAGATAAGTTTATAGCCCCTAATAATTGAAATTAACTATTTAATTTTTAGAATGTAACTTTAAGTCATATGGAAAACTTTCCTTCCCTCCTTGGAAATTGTTGCTACACTTTCTTCTTCGGATTATTCTCACTCATTGGTCTTGATATTGTTGGATGACAAGGTTTGACCTTCACTACAATATCCAAAGTTCCATCCTTGAAGGATGTTCACATCTCCCAAACATTAGCTTTGAAAGGTACAAAAGAATGAAGTTCCAATTTCTTACAAAGGAAACAAGAAAAGGCTTTGCTCCATTTCAATGCTTTGCCATAATTTCTCATCTGATAAGCCCATCTGCATTTTTTTCACCTCTTCATTGAAGATTTTTTTCTTCACCTCTTCATCGAAGATTTTTTTCTTCACCTCTTCATTGAAGATCTCATACCCACATTGCCTATGTAACTATTTCTCAACTTATCAAATGCTTTAGCCATTAATTCCATAGTACACTTCATATTGTCTAAATCAATTGTTTTCATTGTGAATTTATTCTAGTGTGTGTCCTTTAACATTTTGGAATATACAACACAACAATTCATTTTTTTTCCTTTCACCCCTCTTTGACATAAATTCAAATTTTTTGGGCTACTGGAGAAGGTATCCAACATTTGTCCTCGAAAATCATTTTATTACAGCCAACCAAATCTCCCAAATTCATAACTAGGCAAAGCCTTGAAAATATTACCCTAGGGTCTTTCTCCCATGCCTTGAAACTCAAGAGAAAAGTATCCTCGAAATGTCCTAGACAATTAATCATCCAGAGAACATCTTTCCAAACCAAGTTGGTAAAGGAACAAACTATCAGCACACGATCCACAAATTATGCCTCATGTTTGTAGAGAATGCATCTATTGGGACCATGCAAATTGCTTTTTTGGCCATTCTCCCAAATCAAAAATTTATTAAACAAAGGTAACTAAGCAAAGTTTTTTATTTCAAGTAGACAATCTAATTTCCAAATCACCTTCCACCACCAACACTATTCCCTTTGTTGATCTTCCATTGAAAATGCTTTGTATCCAAGTTTGGAAATGAGGGTACCAGTTACTTCGTTCCATGACCACTTGAGTTCATCCTCACAGCCTTAAAGAGAAACTACACTATGAAAAAGTATCCTAATATACTATCTCCATTCCTCTGTCAAAGGCCTTTGCAAGCGAATATCTTACGTTGTTTTCCAAGACTGTAACTAGTCCCCATCATCTCCTTGTTTTGCAACATGATTTAATCTTGAATAACATTGTGAATGGAGAAATTGTTTCAAACCTTCTGACAATCTGTAATTTCCAAAACAACCAATCCATGGATCATCTCCTATCTTAAGTATATCTCCTCTCCCAACCTTCCAAGACACCTAATTTCCTAAAACTGAGAAATCTTTGGTCAAACACTTCCAAATATTAAAGGTTCCTTTAACAAATTTATGCTTAATTATGATCCAAAATTCTATTGAGATATCCATTAACTACTTCTCTTCCATAATCTTACCCCATAATCCTTCACTAAACATAATTCTCCAAAGAATTTTTGCACCCAAAGCCTGCCTAAGTAAATAAATGGTCTTTAAACCCCAATGCTCATGCCTCTTCTATTTAGGTAGATATGACCATTTAACAAGAAGTATTCCTTCTTTTTTCTTCCTCCTAGTCCGGAGAAAATTGAAGCATTTATTCCTCACCTTTTCAAGTATTTGGAACACAAGAATTGACATCCAGTGAATGGGGATGCTCTCCAGAACATATTTTACTGGGACAAGCCTCCCACCATGCGATGACCAATGGTTACACCAACAAGAGATATGATCTTCATTTTTTTGTAGAGCCATAACCAATCCACATACATGTAGTCATTAGGTTTCAAATGGAAACCCAAGTACTTCAAACCATTATCCAAAGGACTTGTAGAGAGAGGATACAAATGAGAGATGTGTGCTTCAACTTCAAGATTTAGTGCATGAAAGAGCATATGTGATTTGTGGTAATTGACCTCCATTCCAGTTTCCGAATAGTAAATTTCCATGATACCTTTGAAAATTCTCCACTCCCTTGAGGTATCCTATCCAAAAAGAAGGATGTCATCTACAAAAGTAGATGAGAATGCTTTAAGTTACTTGTCACTTTTATGCCTTTGAGAGAGCCTTCTCTTTTAGTTGTTGCAATTAATCTGCTAAGGCCCACTACTATTAATAAGAACAAGAAAGTAGAGAGAGGATACAAATGAGATATGTGTGCTTCAACTTCAAGATTTAGTGCATGAAAGAGCATATGTGATTTGTGGTAATTGAAATCCATTCCAGTTTCCGAATAGTAATTTTCCATGATACCTTTGAAAATTCCCCACTCCCTTGAGGTACCCTCTCCAAAAAGAAGGATGCCATCTACAAAAGTAGATGAGAATGCTTTAATTTACTTGCCACTTTTATGCCTTTGAGAGAGCCTTCTCTTTTAGTTGTTGCAATTAGTCTGCTAAGGCCCACTGCTATTAATGAGAACAAGAAAGTGGACAGAGGGAATCCTTGCCTAAGTCCCTTAGAAACCATAAAAATGTGAGGGAGAACCATTAATTAACACAACAAAATAAGGTGAAGTCATACAACCCGTGATCTAGTTTACAACACAAAGACTCATACCGATTTGAAGCAACACCATTTACCTTACATAGGATTTTGAAAGTTCAATCTTCAAAACCGTCGTTGTGAGTTTATGTTGCTTAATAGAATTCTATCCTTCTTGAGTTGAACCAATTACATCATGAATCTATCTAGCGTGTTGGAACCCAAATTGTTCCTCTGAGATTATATTTGAAAACAACCTCTTAATCATGTTGGAAATAATATTCGAAAAGATTTTGTACAAGAGATTACATAAATAAATATGGAGAAAATCCTCAAAATGCTTTGAATCACACTTTTTAGGAATCAATGCGAGAAAGGTTGAGTCGATAGCCCCCAACACTTTTCCCATTGTACATGATTCTTCAACAACCTTTAACGAAACATTCTCTAGAAGATCAAAAATTTTTATATAGAATTCTACAGTTGACCCATTGTGCTCCAGACTCTTTGCTTTCTTAAATGAATGTAGGACCGCTTTTAGTTCCTCCTTGGACACATATGTTTCCAAATTCTCATTCATTCCCTGATCTACAATTCTTGGAAACAATCTAAACTCTTTCAGCTGATCTACAATATGTGACTCATCATGGTATTTGAACAAAGAGTGAAAATGAGTCTCTTCTACTACTGAAATGCCTTCAAAAGTATTATTTTTACTCCCATCCTGTCGCTTAATCTCCCAAATCATGTTCACTTGTTTCTTGAAGTTTGCATATTTGTGAAAAAAAATTATGATGGTTTATCTCTCTGCCAGCCAAGTGGCTTGGCTCAACTTTTAATCCTCCACTCAATTTCTTCCAATTTTAGTAACTTCCTTTTATTCTCCTATAGTTCCTTTAGTTTCACCAATTCTTGATCATAAAAACCCCCATCAAGATTCATGTAAAAAAGAGTAGACAACTCTGCCTCAACTGCCACTAATTATGCTTTCCTTCCACTCTTGTTATGATTGACCCATTCTATAGTCATTTTTTTAATCCTTTTGAGGTTGTTCAATAGTTAATACATTCCAGAATCACCCCTGGAAGGATAAAAATGGACCCAATTCAAAGTAACCAAGGATATGACTCCTCCTTTACCATCCATGAGTGATAAAATTTGAAGGGAGCGAGATGTTTCATGTCCATTTTTTCAAGGTGTAAGAGAATTGGATGATGATCCAAAAGTCCACCCACTCCAACCCAAGACCTAAAAGTTTCAATATCATCCAAAAACTGCTCAGCCAAAAAGGAATGATCCATTCTTTTTGATATCCTTGCCCTTCTTTTCCTTAAATTTCTCCAAGTCGGGGCAAGTTGGATAGGTTCAATATCTACAAGCTTGGCTTCTAAAAAGTAATGAGTGAAAAAATATAAGAGGGTATATGGCCTAGAAACCTCTCCCCAAATATTCTAAAGGGATAGAATCAAATTTAAATCCCCACCCATAAGCAAATTATCCCCTTCCAAAATCCTTGATCTCTCAAAGTTTCCCAAAAAGTCTTTTGTTGGTTGTAATGACCATAAAGATTGAAGATATTAAATACCTTCGCAAGTTCTTTAGTTGCCCCTTCTAAAATAATACCCACATCAATAACAAAGGTAGAAACCACATTAAAACTAGGGTTCCAACCTGTCAGAATACCACTCGAAAGGCCAACTGAATTGGTGGAACAAAAATGCCAATTCTTCAGAATTGGAGACAAAACCTCAACATTATTGATTCTTGGACACATAGTTTCTTGCAATAGTATAATATATAGATGATACACAGAGAGTGTCCTTCTAAGGGCTGGTAATTTTTGGGCGTCCCTGCCCCACTTACATTTTAGGAGAGAACAATCATGGTTTCACCTTCTTCGAGGGTTTTCTTGCTTTAAGAACCCCATTGACGGTGAGTTGTTTACCTTCTTGAACTTCCTTGGATGCTTTGGATTTGGATTTAGAATTATTTGATTTTCTTCTAGGATGAGGAGGATTCCTTCCTAGGTTCCTTAATCCACCCTCTACTTCCCTGTAACACCCCATATCTTGACAGTCGTTAATTAAAAAATCTAATGTGATTTAGCTTACCATTTTATTTGCTTATTATATGTTGACTAGGATAGATTGATTAAGACTATTGTTATCTGGACATGTGGACTCCCTTGAGGTGTGTATGGTAAGTGGAATTTACTATTGAATTCATTAATGGAAATGAATATGTCACTTCATATTGAACATGCAAATTTAATATAGAATATCCATGTGTAGAATGCTAATTTAGTTGTTGCAAAAAGAACTTACATGATTATTTGTAAATGTCGTATTAGTGATATGGATTGGCACATGAAAGAGTTGGGTATGGCTATATATATGTTTCATGTTAATGATGAACTATTCCACATGTTGATTGGCTATGAGATAGGCGGATTCCTATATTTCCAAAGGGCACGAGATGTCTTGAACATCTTGAGTATAAAGATGTTATATATCAAATTCCATGCTATTTAATTATGAATTCCAATATTTCTATGACTTGTGGGTGAGTGTGAGTTTTGACAGGAATTGTGACTTGCCCAAAGTGGTTTTTCAATGACAAGACCCCTTAGATCAGTGATGGCACAGTATGGTTGATGTAGGGCGTTGACCCTAGTACTATCAGGAGGGGTGGAGGCATTTCCCACCATCGAACCTCCGGAACCCAGAGTCGTGGGAGGGTTGTGTTGAGCACACTCCCATGGATGTGTGATGATGACTAGTGGGTGCCTGCTGGGGAAGCTTGGTCGATGTGGTCGATCGACACTTCCGCTTATGGGTTCTATACATGGTCATACGCATAGTCGAGATTCCATGGTATATTCTAGCAGAGGATGGGATGGTGAGGTCAGGCGCTGGAAGTAGTGGTGATTAGGTGGTTGGAGTATTGATGGGATGGATGGGACCAATGATGGATTGGATGGTGTTCTTGATTGTTATTAACCATCGTGATTATATGCTTGATTTCATCATTATGTTTATGTAATTTTTTCTTATTGATTATTTATGAATGATGAATGATGCATGGTTTAATTGTACTTCTATATGTTGTTTGAGAGCATGTAATAATGATATATTAGGAGCATTAAATGTGATTATTAGTACCCACGCTTAAGACGTGTGCACTGGCCATGCATATGCCAATTCATGAATACAATACTATGATTGGTCGATCGATGAATAAATTATTAGCTAAAAGTATATTGGTTGATGAATTGTTGAAAGTATTACTTGTGTGTTGAAAGTATGAGTTTGTTGACTTGTCAAATATGTTTTAGATTTACATAAATTGATTGTATTATTGAATTACATATATAATTATATATATAATATAAATTATGTCATAGTATAATATAGTATATGAAAATATCTTATGAGACTTATGAATGAAAGCATAATATAAATAAATGGATAGATAGGATTTGCACAAATTTTTAGAAAAGAGTTGTCATGGTTGCATTAAGAAGGGAGCATGACAAGTAAGACTTTGCAACCATGTTTATTAATATTTTAATTATTTAAATCAAATTGCTATATTTTTTCTAGAAAATGAATTTATTGATTGTTGACTATTATTTTTGGAATTTATTGATGGATGAGGAGGATGATGAGAAGTTTTGATATAAATAGGAGACTTGAGATAGGAAGCGGGGAGTATTTTCTCTTGAAGGATATTTTGGTAAGAGTTTTGATAGGAAGAGGTCTTTTGGATAATTTGGGGTATGAGAAGTTGGGAAGAGTTGGAAGAGTTTGAGAACTCTTGGAAGATTTGATACATAGCCTACTAGTGCATCACTGTTCTGTTTTTTGGGGGTCTCGGGCGCAGAGGGCCAGGAAGCCATTTGGATGGGACCGTTCAATGGTTTTCCTGGGGCTAGGGAGCCTGCTAGGCCCCTAGTTGGCTGGGAGGTAAAACCGTGGTCCCACTTTGGGCAATGAAGATGGAAGCAACTTGAGGAGAAGAGGGAAGCTTGCTCAGTTTGGACTCCGTCACCATTCTTATAACGAGGTATTTTTCTTGTGATTTTAAATTGTTTATATGTTGTTGTAAACTTCTCATATGATGCTATTGCTACATGATTTATGATGTTAATTTAAGTTGTGTGAATCACCAATGAAGTTTTAAAAATTCTTAGTTATTTGATGCTATTGCAAAAATGCTTATATTTTGTTTATATGTTGTTATGGTTACACTTTGATTATATGTTGTTTAGTCACAAAATCTATGTTTAATTAGATTAAAATTTATAATGCCATTGAAAGCATTACATTCCCCTTTAAATTCCACTTCCACGTGATTTTTAGACCTTAACTCATAGCTAGAGGACATGGACATTTTAGTCAATTTAGTTTTCTTTATCTTTTGGGACGGACTAACAAAATCGAGTTCCTTTACTTCTTTCCCAAGGAAGGAGGAGTTTGAAGGCTCTAGGGATCCTAGGTTTGTCTCCCCAAGAAAGGGGGCATTCTCTGGGTGACAAACATGATCCAAAACATCATTTAAAGGAGGTAGAGCCTTACCAAGAGACTCTAGAATTTGATCAGCACGGGGGGAGTTAATCGTACCATGTTCATTCAGTAAAGCATTAATATTCAGACAACTTCATGAGAAACTCGTTGAGGGGAAATAATTGTATCTTTCGCACATGAACGAATAGGGATTCCCTCTTTAGTAGAATAAAGGCCTACCACAAATGAGCCGACACCATTTAATATTTGTGCATTCTTAACTTGTGTCTTCTTAACCCATATTTTGTTTAGAGCCCTTGCCCTTGAATTTTTTGTAATCTTACTAGAGGTGTCCCACTTCATGGCAAATTGAGCATCTAAAGGGTAATTTCTAGTAGTCGCAAGATTTTTTGAATGAAACCATTCTCCATTCTAACTCCACTTCCTCCAATGATCCCTTAGATATGTCAAATTCAACCAAGACTTTTGTGATCCTCTTATCTGAGTGATGTCCAAAGTTTCCATCTAGTGCAATAAACTTACCCATCGAATTTGCTTTCAACACTTATTGGGACCAAAGCTCAATAGGAAGGCTTGGTAATAGAACCCAAATGTGTTGAAACAAAATGTTCTCACCAAGGATCAAAAGTGGCCATCCAACAATTGAGAAACGAACTAGATGGTTCCCAAAGCCATACCTAAGCCAAAATATTCTTCAAATCATCTACAAAATGAAACTCAAAACATGGCCAATCCTTTAGAAGGATATGAAAAATTGGGACATAAACAATGACTTTGATCTGGGTTTATGAGGGAACGAAATGAAACACAAAAATATTCCAAAAACACAGAGATACATTAATACTCACTTTCTATTAATGAATGAAATATGCAGGAACTATAACAAAATACAGAGTGAAATGAACTCGTTCGAATGGTGGTTGTTTATCTCTCAGAAGAGATGTGACAGCTACGCGCATTCGCAAGAAGTGAGTTACAATGAGGCCAAAATGGCCTTTCAACATTAAACATCAATGAGAAAACCCTAAACATCCAAAACCCTAGCCCCAAAAGATGAAATTCCAAAAGGTTTATGGGCCCTGTTGTGGTTAGTTGATACGTCAACTTCCTAAGGCATAAATTTTGCATCCAATCTATGCTTGGGGCGCTTGGTATCCTGTTGGAATGTATAGCCAAGAAGCACACATTCTAGTTGACCCAGTACATAGGTGGAGGCACCAAGTATATAGTCGAAGGCTATCCATTGGGTGATGCCGTGCCAAAAAAACGTCAGTTAGGGCCTCAAAAATGGCCCCGGAATTTCAAGACCCAAAAAACTGTAACAACTACCAAGATGGAAAACTATGTTTTGAGCTAGTGGATTAGGTGGATGGCCACCGATGTCCATCAGGATCAGTCCTCCCCCCTTAGGAAGTAATTGTATCCATTGCATTGAGTTTCCCCATCAAATGGGGAAATTGTTGTTGAACTTGATGCTTTCTGAGCCACTTACCTTGGTGCACGAGCTACCCAACTTTGACAACCTAATAGAGTTGGAGATTCTGTTGGCAAGTGTTAACACCTAAAAAGTGCTCACTAGCTCATTCCCTTACTCACATGACCCATTTGTCCACTTTTCCACCATCTGAGCCTCTGAAACCAACAAAAGGTCACCAAAAGACCTTAGTACACCCCTTTTTCCATTAAAAAAGATTATTTTTCCAAGAAAATCATAAAAAACCCTCAAAAAGGGTCCAAATTCCCAAAAATATTAAAAAGGGAATTAAAATATTATTTTTATTCAAAAAAGGAAAAAGGAGGGAAAATTACCTAAACCATGTTGGTCAATACCATTGGTTTCCACAAAACCACAAATGGTATTCCTCACCACCAAAACCTATAAAAAGGTGGTAGGGGCTCCTCATTTCATATCCTTCCATTATCTCATCCTTATGCTGCTGAAATCTCCCCTGAGCACTTTTGGCCATTGAAGCAACCTTGGAGAAAGAGACCTATTGGAGTTTGGAGCTACTCATCTTGGGAGTTGCTCAACATCAACCTTCACCATTGAAGGTAATATCGCAAGCACTTGCTTGCCCCCCACTTTTCAATACAAAAAATTATTTATTATGTTTCTTGTTCTTGATTTTGAAATGTTTACATTATTTGCTTAGATTCTTGTTTAGATCCATGAAAAGTATTGTTTATTTAGTTTATTGTTTTTATTTCTATTGAAACTGCTACTACTAGTTAGTAGGTGCCCATAGCACTAAGCTTGGTTGCAAAACCGAGCCAACAGTTTTTGGCGACTCCGCTTTGGTTTGAACTTTAGATCTCTAGCTTTGCCATTAAATCTTAGTTTTTATGAATTTTTAACCTTTAGATCAATAGATCTACCATCTTAGACAGCAGATCCATTGCTGTTCTGAGATTTGGCCCCATAAACAGCCCTAAATTTTCAATTTTCGGGTTCGTTTCTCGGTTTCCGTGCACGGCTTCCGCCTCGCGGCTTTTTGCCAGACAGTCGCGCGGTCCATCACGGCTTTTCTGCGTTTTTCCGCGCGGTCCATCGCGGCGTTTTTCCAGACAGTCGCGCGGTCCATCGCGACTTTTCTGTATTTTTCCGCGCTGCTCATCGCGGCTGTGCGGCCAAAACCTGCGCGGCTCATCGCGACTGTGCGGCCAAAACCCGCGCGGTCCATCGCGACTGTGCGGCCAAAACCCGCGCGGTCCATCGCGACTGTGCGGCCAAAACCCACGCGGCCCATCGCGGTTGTTCGTCCAAAACCCGCGCGGCTGAATTTTTTCATTCGGCCATCCCGATTTTGAAAAATATTTTTTACTGTACTTTCTGCCCATAGCACTTTTTTTACAGTACTAAATTCTGCATAGTTTACAGATTTGAAATTTTTTTTTACTATTTAAAAGTGCATACCTAGAAATCTTTTTAAAAATTTTCAAGAAAGTGAAAGAAAGACTCATTTTGCATTCTTTATCTAGATTCAAATTTTTTCTTATTTACTTCTTTAGAATCTTGCCCTTAGCAATTTTTATTGAAACGAAGAAATCCATTTATTTCTTTTAAAAAGGAGTTTATTATTTGCTTTCATAAAAACCAAGAAATCCTTTATTTTTTGAGTTATTTTTTGAAAAAGCATATTAATTCCTTTTAGTGAAAAAAGTCTTAAATATTTGCTTGGTATTTTTCGAAAAATCCTTTATTTTTTGAAAATTTCCCTTGAAAGCATTTAATTTTTCCAAGTTCAGTTTACAACACCTCACGTGCACTCACACTATCACTTAATTGAACTAAGACTTAAAACGTACCCTAATTTGAACACACTCTTAACCCCACTTGGGGAACACGAAAAGAATTCTTGTAGCTAGGTAGTATTGGGGGGATAGGTGTTCCAATAACACCCCTCAGTTCATACATCTGAGACATAGAAGTTGTCCAATTAGGGAGCTAAAATCTCTTAGTACTTTTTGGCGCGGTCACAACCGGTTTGTGGGAAGGCCTCTCCCCTAGGAGGGTTGAAGTCGCGAGGATGGTTCCGGAAGCCTGAGTGGGATACCGAAACCCATTCAGTAACCGAAGGGCTACCATTCGCAGTTCTCGGGATATCCCTGTATTGGGATATTGCGATCAAAGGACCAAACGGCAGATTTACCTTTTCTCGACGCGTCATGAACGGAGTATCCTAGTAGCCTGTCTTTTAGGATTGATTACCCGGTGTCCCTCCCGGTAGGGGGATATCTAGCCGTTGTCTCTACATTCATATTGTCTGACTTGGATTTCATCACCTTGCAGGGGATATCGTCTGTTTGAGTCACAATACTTTTAGATTAGGTGTTTGCATGATCTTTACCACCTATTGAGTCTAGTTACACCTATTTTTTCTAGGAGCCGCTTGCGTGTTGGTATTCTGACCGGTTGTTGCATTCCTCCACTTATTGTAGCACAGCTGCTAGGATAAGTGCATTTTTTGAGGATTGATTTTTTGGCCTGTGAGCCTTATTTTTTCACTCCCCTTCTTGCACCCTTGGTTGCATTAGGGTTTTGAGTCTTTTACACATATATCACCACCTGATACTTAAAACAATTTTTTAAATAAAAGACAAATTCTCACCATTGAGAATTCTAGACGTTCTCGTCGTCTACGGGGCGAACTCCCTGAGTTTAGTCCACTTGGCTCTCCACGTCACGGACGTAGAGCATTATCCCTTGATTCGACACATCGTCGATCATTTAGACGGTCATCCGATTCTGACATACCCCACTTCACCTTTGATTTGGAGGTAGAATCCGAAAACCCCACAGAGTTACCACCAACCACAATTATGTCTGGAACACCAGTTGATCCACTATATACATTAACCATAGGTCAGACATCCGCAGACCCTTCTGCGGTAGTACCATCCACGGCCACAACCACCCCCTTGGGTATGCCCAATATGGGTAACACTCCACATTCAGGAATGCCTAGCACAGGACCACCACCTGTCATGGGTATGCCCAACATGGGGGTCATACCCCCTTCGGTTTCCACAAACCCTATCCCAGGAATCCATAGTGCGATTCCTAACCCAAGTGTAACTCCTGTTGCACTTGGGAGTGCTATCCCAGGAATCCCTAGTGCGATTCCTAACCCAAGTGTAACTCATGTTGCACTTGGCAGTGCTATACCAGGAATCCCTAGTGCGATTCCTAACCCAAGTGTAACCCAAGTTGCACTTGGGAGTGCTAACCCATATCAGGCCACACCTTTTGGAGGGCACATACCCGCCATACCTAGCATACCTATAGGAGCTACTGGACCCCTACACCATACCACAATGGCTAGGCAAATCCCGGTTCCGGTCACCACATCCGCTAGTCTACCATACATGGCAAGTCTCAACCTGCCAGATTTAGCTAGGCTCACAAATGACCCCATCAGACATGATCCTGCTTGGCCCCATATGCCCACTAAACTCCCCTCTGACATCCCTAAATTTGAGGGAAAGGCTGGAGAAGACCCCCAAAATCACATCATGTCCTTCCACTTATGGTGTTCCTCAAACTCCATAGTGGATGACTCAATCCGCCTACGGCTTTTACAACGCACCTTCACTGGCTCCGCAGCCAAATGGTATATCGAGCAACCCCATGGGACGCATTCCACATTTACCTCCCTTGCCTCGACCTTTCTACAATTCTTCCAGCTACCTGTCCGCTACGATGCGGGCGTCGAGATCCTACTGTCTTGCAGACAGAACACGGCCACGCACATCACTGACCATATTCATGATTGGCGTCGGCGCCAAAGCCTATGCAAGATCAAATTAGACGATCGAATCTTTTTAGACTGGTTCCTTAAATCCCTCCTTCCCCTCATTGCGAAGGATGTAGCATCTGAAAGACCCCAGTCTGAGGAGGAGGCCATCCTTAAGGCCCAACAGTTTGATCTTATCTATGCCCAATCAGGTTACCTATACACCATCATACCTGACGCCCCACGAGGCGACTCTGCACGCGGTGACACACCGGGGGCATCACATGCCGCTGATGGCATTATTGGCCAAATTACACCGCAAGCAAAACCTTTCAGTATGGTGAGCACCATGCCCGCCCCAGACCTTTCTAGGGCTACATCCAGTTCCGGAGCGACAACTTCTTATGCTCCAACAAACCAGACCCATCATGTTCATGGACCCTCTTGTCCACAACATTGTTATGGCCAAGCGCCATCAGCATATGTACCTCCTACATACTATGCTCCACCTACGGTACAAAACCCCATGCAGTTTCCACAACAGCCCATGCATTACCCACAACCGGTTGCACCGGCTAACCTCACACCTCCACCAGCTCAGGGGTACCAACAACCCCAACAGGCAACTGGACCACCTCCAGCTCCACCTACATACTATCCACCGCAACCTGCTCCCGCACCAGCGGCTCCTCAGAATCCCCCCAATGCTCAAGGGCATGTCTACGCACAACAACAGCAGCCCCAATACCAACATAACCAACGCAACCAGGGTGGGCAACCCAACCGCGGAAGAGGACGCAACCGTGGAAACAATCAAAACCGTAACCAAGCTCCACAACCTACCCAGCCTCCGCAAAACAATAACGCGGCGCCCGCTCATCAGAATCCTGATCGGCCACCTAAGCAACCTAAAAATGCTAATTTACGAACAAACCATCCTTGTTCCATTTGCGGTGTCTATGGCCACTATACCCACGCTTTCCCACATCTCGAGCGAGCTCGAAAACTATGGACAAATGACGCCCATCGTCAAGGGCAGGCGGCTCCTCAGCCACCACCCAACCCCCCACCACCTCCACAACAACCTTTGGTCCTCCAAAACCCCTTTCCAACACAAGGAGTAGTGAACACTCAGCCGTTAGCCCCCCAACAGGGCAACGGACAACAACAACAAATTACTTACACAGCTCCTGACCAACACATGTTTGATTCAGGCACCCACCACTTATTGATGATGTCCACCGCTGACGTCAATATCCAAACCCGTCGGAATCAATACGGACCGACTCCTGAAGCCCCCCCCGCCGAAAAGGATACTACTGCTAATCCCACTAATCAGACATTGTGTATACCTCAGCTTCCACTCGATGGCGCTCCTAAAGCACCTCGCTTCCCCCTTCGCCGAATCAACAACAACCCCAATGCACGGGCTGCGTCCAATTACAACATCGTAGATGACCTAGCTCAATCCCCCGCAGCCATGTCTGCGTTAGAAGTCTTAAAAACCTGTCCTACTCAGCGTAAGACTTTACTTTCCGCCATTGGGGCGATTGACCCAAATAATTCGCAATTGATGACCTTCGATTTAGACCAATCTGAACCACGACTGCCTTCTACCATAGCAGTCCAAGTTTCCGTTTCTATTCGGAATCTTGTCATCCATCGATGTATCATCGACGAGGGTGCCTCCACATGCGTCATGTCCACTTTTGTTTGGCAGAAGTTGGGCTCCCCTGCTCTCCAGCAATCCACCACTGCATTGCGGGCCTACGACGGCCGGTCAGCTCAACCTCAAGGTTTATTACCCAAGGTACCCGTCCAATTAGGTGGGAAGACTGTGCTCATCGACATAGAGGTCATTAACGCCCAGCTTGACTATAACCTTTTACTTGGCCGCAGTTACATGTACGCCATGAAAGCGGTCGCCTCCTCCGTCTTCCGCACCATGATGTTCCCCCACGAGGGCCGCGTGGTCAAAATTGACCAACTCACCTACTATGACCCCAACGCCCCTGCAGCACCGGAGAATGTTCTCCCCATGATTGAACAACCCGCTTCTAGTGCAGTTACCTCCTTTGTGTCTTCTGTGGCACCCGGACTGTATTCGGATACACCAATGACCTCTACATTCCAGGCCATCCCACCACCGTCACCGGAGACCCAGGTCGCAAACCTCTGTACTGTTTCGCAGAATACGCAAACATCCGGCGGTCAACCACCATTGATCCCCAGTCACATTGGTGTTACACCCATCCACACCATCCCCTTCCTATTTCCTCCTTCGGGTGTAGTAAGCGCCCCGGTTATGGCTACCCTTAGCCTACCCGGGCTAACATTGGGATTACCCGTGTGGTATATTCCGCCTCCCGTTCGATTACCGACACCAGACGTCATCCTCCAACCGGTACAACCTATTGTTACCACAAATCAGCCTCCTCCTGGTGTCACGATCCCCTCGTCGTCAACGACACCTCCTCCTAACCTCAATATCCCTTCGTCGTCAATGAAACCTCCTCCTGGTCTCACGATTGCTTCGACGTCAAAGGATCCCCCTCTTCTTGCTAAGCCCAATGGGGGCAGAGGTCCACAACCATACACTGCTATACCACCTCCTAAGGCAGCCAAACCCCCACCGGTGTTTCGAGCTCCCCCCAAATGTTCATTATGCGATGAAATTGGCCATCCAACTCATCAATGCCCACATTTACCGGCACTCCAAGAACATATGAATATGTTGGACGATGACATCGGCATCCCAGTAGTCAGATTAGAGCCACCTCTACAGCCTCGCGACAAATCACTGCGCACTAACCATCCTTGTGCTATATGCAGTGTATACGGCCACTACTCTCACCATTGCCCTGATCTACCTGACTATAGAGCAGCGTTGTACGAGCTAAACAATGCCGACTTAGAGATATCTCCTCCCCTCATCGAGGAGATTCACCCCCCACCATCATCCTCGTCGGAAGAAGTCAATACGATATATATGATTTCGACAACCTTCAAACCAGAACCCTTTGATTTATGGTCTGACTACTTCAATACTGACGAGCAGATTTTGGAGACACTCACTGCACCCGACTACCCTTGGGATGATATGCATCATCGCTCCTACTTCCTCCCGGAATCATCTACCTCCACCGCATCCAACCAGCTATCAGTCGAGTCGAAAGACTTCATACCCGCTAAGGTCGATTGGTTAAAGGACCCCATCCCAGCACCGGATGCCTTTGAAGAAGGGAACATGTCCAACATTTCCCCCACTATACAGATAGACATTTCCACAACACCAGGGAAACCTGAGCTCATCTCGCTGGGCGCATCTTGCACTCAAGCAGAAACTCAGGCGTACAAGAAGCTCTTTCAAGAGTTCCGTGATGTCTTTGCCTGGTCCTATACCGAGATGCCTGGTCTAGACCCCGCCATTATCGAACACCACATCGATACATGGCCGGAAATACCCCCTGTTCGTCAGAAACAGCGACCTATTCACCCTGCCAAGCTCCCCGCTGTTAAGGCTGAAGTCGAAAAACTTAGAAAAGCAGGGTTCATCTACCCTGTTCCGTACACCACCTGGGTGTCGAACCCCGTTCCTGTCAACAAAAAACAAGGCACCCTTAGAGTATGCACTGATTTTCGCGATCTAAACCACGCTTGTCCAAAAGACAATTTCCCCACGCCATTCATTGACCAACTCATTGATGAGTGTGCGGGCCATGAGGTCCTATCCTTCATGGACGGGTTTTCCGGATATAACCAGATTCACATCCGCAAGGAGGATCAGTACAAGACTGCCTTTACCACCCCATGGGGCACCTTTGCCTATCGCGTCATGCCATTTGGCCTTAAAAATGCTGGTGCCACTTTCCAGCGAGCCATGACCTATTGCTTTCACGACTTGGTCCATATCCTGCGAGTTTATCTTGACGACCTCACAGCTCGTTCCCGAAAACGATCAGACCACCTTAACGACCTCCGGCAAGTTTTCCTCCGTTGTCGCAAATATAAAATCCGCTTGAACCCACACAAGTGTGTCTTTTGCGTCCCGGCGGGCCGGTTGTTGGGTTTCATTGTTTCCCAAGATGGAATCACTGTCGATCCTCTGAAAGTCAAAGCTATCTTAGAACTTCCCCCTCCTCGCACGCTTCGACAGCTTCAGAGCTTGCAAGGGCGGTCCAATTTTCTTAGGCGCTTTGTCCCTGATTATGCCACCAAAGTCCACGGGTTCTTACGCTTACTTCGTACCCACATACCCTTTGTTTGGGATGAGCAGGCAGACACGGCATTCGAAGCCCTCAAGAAAGCTCTCACACAAGCCCCCTTGATATCCCCACCGGATTTCTCCCAAGACTTCACCCTTTACGTCTCGGCATCTGAACATGCCGTGTCCGGAGTTTTGGTCCAAGAAGATGCTTCCCACAAAGAGCATGTGATTTATTACGTCAGCCAGACCTTATCTGGCCCACCTCTACGTTACCCATACGAGGAAAGATTAGCCCTAGCTGTAGTCTTTTCCGTACAAAAACTGCGACACTATATTTTGCTCAGTCATACCACGGTTGTCGCCGACTCCAACCCCATGGTCTACCTCCTCACCCGGCGGCTCCTTCAGGGTCGTGTCGCTAAATGGGTCATTATCCTCCAGGAATATGATCTTACTTTCAAGACTCCCAAAAGCACCAAAGCCCTCGCGCTTGCTCACCTCATTACAGATCTCCCATCCTCTTCAACATCACCCGTTATCCAAACGGACCTGATTGACGAGCAGATCTTCGTCATTTCGTCTGACGACCCTTGGTACGGAGACATTTTGACCTACCTTCGTACGCAAAAATTATGACCACACATCGATCGTGATGGACGCCGTCGCATACGACACCACGCACCCCGATACCTACTTATTGGAGATGTACTTTACCGACGTGGCGTTGATACTATCTTACGCCGCTGCCTATCCCATAGTGAGGCAGAACAAGTCCTCAATGATTTTCATAGCGGTGCCTGTGGAGGCCATTTCTCCGGCATGGCTACCGCCCAGAAAATCATTCGGGCAGGTTATTTTTGGCCATCATTGTTTACTGATTGCATCACCGCAGTCAAGCATTGCCAGAACTGCCAGCTCTTTGCCCCCAAAGCAAGAACCCCCCCTGCCCCCCTTCATCCAGTCATCACTGTTGGACCATTATGCAAATGGGCCATAGACTTCCTCGACTGCAACCCCCCGTCAGCCGGCGGTCACAAACACATCATTGTGGCCGTGGATTATTTCACCAAGTGGGCAGAAGCCATGCCCACCTATAATTGCAAAGCCGACACTGCGGCACGGTTTTTCTTCAACCATGTCATCGCTCGTTTCGGAGTACCACAACAGCTAGTCTCTGACCACGGCTCTCACTTCGAAGATGCCGTCTGGAAGGAATTATCAACCATGTTGAAATTTGAACACCATTTCTCTTCCGCTTACTACCCCCAAGGAAACGGCCAAGTCGAAGCGATCAATAAAATCTTGAAGACCATTCTCCAACGCACCGTAGACAAGCACAAGTCCAATTGGCATCACATGCTTTTCCCGGCACTATGGGCCTACCGCACCTCGACCAAAACCGCCACCGGTTTTACCCCTTTCCATTTAGTTCACGGCGTCGAATCTGTCCTCCCTATTGAATGCCAGATCCCAGCCTTACATATCGCCGTTGAGCTCCTACCGGATACTTCCCCGATCGAGCAACGTTTACTGCTCCTAGAGCAGGCCGATGAAGATCGGCGCACCGCCATTCAAAACATGGAAGCTGCTAAACAACGATCGAAACTAAGTTACGACAAACGCGTCCACCCAAGAACCTTTTCGGAGGGAGACCTTGTCCTCGCTTACGATCAAGCTCATGATAAAACCGGAAAGGGAAAGTTCGTGTCTATGTGGCAAGGCCCCTATATCATACACACCTGCCTCGGGCAGGGGGCATACATTCTGACCGATTCAGAAGGCAACACCCTGCGCAACCCACGCAACGGGTTGTACCTTAAAAGATTTTACCCATAGAAAATCTCATGGACACCATCGTCCATTTTTAGTATAGGCATACGTTTTTTCGTTCACAAAAATTTCAAAAACCTAAATATTTGTTTTCTCTGCATGACCACAGATGGAGCCTCTTCCACTCTGCCATGTCGGTTTCGCTGATGGTGCAAGCCGTTGGTCTCCCAATCTCGCCTCCGCAGCTTGGGTAATATACTCCCCTTCACATGAGTTAATTCACATTGATGGAGTATGTTTAGGTGCCGCCACCAATAATCAAGCTAAATACGATGCCGTGACCGGTCTCCTGGCCGCTGCTCTCCAGATGAGCATACGTCACCTCAACGTTTTCTTGGACTCACAGCTCCTAGTTTCCCAGCTCAACAATGATTACCAGGTACGCGATCCCTGTCTGTTCAGAAAATTCCTGCGCACTAAACAAATGGTTAGACAGTTTGAATCCATTACATTCACACATGTCCCAAGACACCTCAATGGTGTAGCAGATAATATGGCCAACAGTGTCCTCGACTGGCACACCAATCACATCATGTCATATCCATAAACAAAAATGCATCCATGTGCAAAACATGTGCCTCCATGGGCATATACAAAAACCAATATTGCATCCACGTGCATAACATGTGCCTCCACGGGCATAAATACAACCAAAGTAATGCATCCATGTGCATAACAGGTGCCTCCATGGGCATACATAAATCAATAAATACACTGCATCCACGTGCATAACATGTGCCTCCACGGGCATATAAAAAAGACAATGTGCATCCACGTGCATACACGACAATAGATCTAAAATATATATTCACATATATATACAAATCAGATAGTCTACATGTCATAAGTGCCCTCAGCACTCGATATACAAAAAATACATCTGTCATACAAAAAATGCTTCCCCATATGCTCATAAGCATTTGGGGGCAACCATGACGTCTACTCATCTGGATCCTGCGGATCCTCGGGCTCCTCCTCCGGCTCCTCCTCTGACTCCACCTCCGCCGGCCCAGCCGGGTCAGGACGACCCCGAACTCGCCGCTCTGCTGGCCCTGCTGGATCGTCCCTCAGACGTATCCTCCCCTGAGCCGGCCCTGCCGGAGCATCTCCTCTACCACCCCCGTGTCTCGCAGCAAGCACCGCTGCCCTCAACAGAAGTGACTGCCACTCAGGCGGCGCACCTAGACATCCCTGCAAAATGTCCCGATCAAGGTCCCTCCAGCCATCCTCGGGGAGCCTATCTACGATCCGGGCTAAAGTCCGTCGAACACCATCTATAGCATCGTCCTGAGGTCCAACCCCTCGCCCACGGGCTGCATATCCTCCACCACGAGGAGGACGTACAGGAACTGGGGGACGAGCAACCACCATCGCCCGCCCCTGCCGAGCCACATAGTCAGGTGGTGGTACTGGACCAATATCTGCACAAAGAAAGTAAAACCATCAGATACTATACAACAGATATCATCATGATCAATCATAATACATATGATATAACATAACATAAGACACAAAAACATACCGTCTAAGCTCCAGGCCTGTCCTGGGGCACGTGGCATCTCTGGGTCTCCCCGGTAGTCCATGCCGGCGTATGGATAGTCCTCGATCACCAGTGGCATCTGCTCCCACTGCTGGTAAAAGTCCTCTGTGAAGAAGCCACGGATACCACCGCCCGCACGGGGCATCATCTGCCCCCACCTCATCATACGAGGCTCACTAGGAAGACCAGCACGAACGGGTACGTGTGGCCGTAAGGTCGGCACCCGCTCAAAGAAAAAACAACATAAAAAAGAGGCGTAACAGAACTCACCTCCCTCTCTCACGGCCTTGTCCAGATCTCTCCGGACACCGGCCAAGAACATCTGAGCCCAAGCATAGTAAGTACCCCGTAGAACGGATTCCACCATCATCGTCTGCCCCCCAGACATACGATGTGGTGCAGCAGCACCCAAAACCCTCAGAACACAGGCACCAACAGCCCGCATATCCCACTCACGTAGGAACTTCAGACTAATGGAGCTGTTTACCAAAACAGCGTCATCACCACAGAAGGTCTGTAAGAGGTCCTCCATATCCACACCTGGAGGCAACCTCGGAGAAATATCACCCACCTCACCCAAGCGAGGCAAACCGGTCAAAAAATATACATCAGTGAGAGTAATCTCCAACCTCTCACCACCAATAATGAAGGCACCCTCTGCCGGCACCCACCACTGCACGAGCTTGTTCAGGAGTCTCCTCACTGAACGGATGGGAGGTATCTGAGCGAACTTCAAGAGTCCGCTCATGGCTAGGGTCTGTCTCACCCCTCCATCATTCTCGATCCTCAACATAGTCTCGGCATCAATCTCTCTCTCCCGCCATACGGACTGAGCCCTCCGCAACATCCTGCCAAGAAAACACAGAAAATTTTAGCCCCAGCATAAAAATTTTAGAAAAAATCCCATCGCGGCTTTTACACAAAAAGCCGCGATGACCATCGCGGCTTTTCCACAAAAAGCCGCGATGATCATCGCGGGTTCCATGAAAAAACTCGCGATGAACATCGCGAGTTTCGTCCAGACAGTCGCGATGAACATCGCGACTGTCACCCATGAACACGCGATGAACATCGCGGGTTCCGACCTCACAGTCGCGATGAACATCGCGACTGTGAGTCTAAAACCCGCGCGGTTCATCGCGGGTTCCGCCCCGAAACCCGCGCGGTTCCACGTTGGAGAGTCAACGTGGAGTTTCGCGGCCTTCGGGGGCCCACCGCCAAATAAAAAAGACATAATTGACTAGGTTAAGGCGAATAGAGTTACCTGCAACTCGCTAAATCGAAAACCAACGGTGAAATCTCCCGAAAATCGAGAAATATCTCTGACTGCTCTATCAAACTCGCACGTAACAATGACATGTCATATTGGGCCCCACGTCCTATTTATAGAAATTCCAAAAATTTCAAACAACCATTGCGGTGTCATACGAAGTCCATTTCTCGAACCGTTGGTACCGTTGGGATCAGCACAGCGAGAACTTCATAGAGGTTCCTTCCGTTTCCCGTTTTCACGGGGTCCATTTTTTGACCATTTTTTAGCCCCTCTCATGGCCTCGGTTTGCGTGCCACATCGGCCGTTCTCCGTTTTCGATGTGTCTTATATCGCCGGATTCAGTTTTCCGCGCTCGTGATGATGCTTGAGACCATTTCTCGCTCTCACCTTTAGATTTTCCGGGCATTTTTTCCACGCCCCCTCGTCGCCTCGGTTTGCGTGCCACATCGGCCGTTCTCCGTTTTCGATGTGTCTTATATCGCCGGATTCAGTTTTCCGCGCTCGTGATGATGCTTGAGACCATTTCTCGCTCTCACCTTTAGATTTTCCGGGCATTTTTTCCACGCCCCCTCGTCGCCTCGGTTTGCGTGCCACATCGGCCGTTCTCCGTTTTCGATGTGTCTTATATCGCCGGATTTAGTTTTCCGCGCTCGTGATGATGCTTGAGACCATTTCTCGCTCTCACCTTTAGATTTTCCGGGCATTTTTTCCACGCCCCCTCGTCGCCTCGGTTTGCGTGCCACATCGGCCGTTCTCCGTTTTCGATGTGTCTTATATCGCCGGATTCAGTTTTCCGCGCTCTTGATGATGCTAGAGATCATTTCTCGCTCTCACCTTTAGATTTTCTGGGCATTTTTTACCACGCCCCCTCGTCACCTCGGATTGCATGCCACATCGGCCGTTCTCCGTTTTCGACAATCCTTATGTCACCGGATCCAGTTTTTCGCACAGATGACGATGCTTGAGACCTTTTCTCACCCTCATCAATCCATTTTTGTTCGGTATAATTTTATCCCTTTTTCGGGCCGAGCAAACCCTTTTACGAAAAAGGCACTTAGGGAGTTTCTGTTAAGCTCTTTTCTGACTCCTAAAAACAATGAAAAGATCGCCGAGCAATCTTGCTTCCTTTCATGCTCAATAAACGTATCTGAAAGGGCGTCTACCTGGTATAAGTTTATCCCTTTTCCGGACCTCGTAGACTAATTACGAAAAATGTATACTCTAGTCACATCGGCTAGAAGAGTTCTCCATCCGCATCATTTTATCCTTTTTCGGGCCTTGGAGACTAAACTTACGAAAAAGAAACACCAACAGAGTCCACTTACCGCTTTCAGACTCTCTAAAACATGATAGCAACCATGAGCATGCGCCGTCCTGGGCTCACAAAATCCACAGGACCGTACCATTTCAGAGCACACTTTTATCCCTTCTTGGAGCTCATTAAAACTACGAAGAAGTAAGAAGGGTGCCTCTTGGCGCCACGACAGATCATATCTACTCACAATAGCAGCTTCCCCATTCTGGTCGCCTTTGTTCAGAGTATTCTGCAGTATGTCACCCGGAAACTCCCTCGACAGCTACCATCAGCTTCACCCCCCCAGAGTCAGTACATACCCTTCAGTCCCTAAAAGATGATCCCCACACCTACAAGTCAGTTCCCTACGCTGCCAGGTCAACCACGTCATCTTGCTCTGAACAAAGGAAGTTTGAGTCTACCCATTTTTGACCCAGATATTTCCCATCCCCACAAGTATGTCAGTCCTACCAGCAGTACTACATCACTTCAGTTTACACCTCGCGCTCCTAGCAAGGAAACATCATTGCCTTGTTAGTTGCTGGTCTCCCTCTGTCGACGACAACCACATTGATTCCAGAGGATAGACCTAGAAGCCCCTGTGTCTTGGACTCATTACCATTTATGATGAGTGCCTACGAATCATTTCGAGAGGAATCCTCAGTACCTCTCCCAATGGTTGTTTCTCACATGCTCGACTTCAACACCTTGATCGCATCGTTGAGACTCGCACAGGGTATTGGTCCGTTCGTTATTTGTCGAAGACCCCGGATACCTCCTGACTCCTCCACATTTGAGAGTCTTCCTATGGATAATATCAGTTACACTTTTTCTATAGACATCCGGGCTGCGCATGGCGACAGTATTCAGATTCACACCTGTTTCATACTCCCTTGAGTATACAGTTACATTTATTCCCAAAGATGACTCATAGTCTTTGAGTCCCTACAGATGTTGGACACCTTCAGTTTCAGCAGTTCCACAGTTGATCCAGTGTATCAGTTATTGAGATCATTCATGATCATGAGTATATCCCACAATCATGTCCCCTCTAGACCATTATGACGTACCAGTATATTTCTTCACGTATTAGATCCCCCTTCTTGGGACTAATTGTTTTGCCTATGTCTTGATACGAGCATGGGAATGCCCGCCTCGTCCTTTATCAGAGATTATACCTCATTCATATTGAGGCCATGTAATATTTTTTTTGTTTTTGCAGCTTCCAAGGGCCGTGGCTCCAGTCTCCAAACGGTCTCTTCTCTCCCCTAAAACCCAGAAAAATGACAAAAGAACTATGATGTCTATCGGCCATACGATGAGCTCCTGCCCTCACACATCAGGGGGCAATCTGTTAACACCTAAAAAGTGCTCACTAGCTCATTCCCTTACTCACATGACCCATTTGTCCACTTTTCCACCATCTGAGCCTCTGAAACCAACAAAAGGTCACCAAAAGACCTTAGTACACCCCTTTTTCCATTAAAAAAGATTATTTTTCCAAGAAAATCATAAAAAACCCTAAAAAAGGGTCCAAATTCCCAAAAATATTAAAAAGGGAATTAAAATATTATTTTTATTCAAAAAAGGAAAAAGGAGGGAAAATTACCTAAACCATGTTGGTCAATACCATTGGTTTCCACAAAACCACAAATGGTATTCCTCACCACCAAAACCTATAAAAAGGTGGTAGGGGCTCCTCATTTCATATCCTTCCATTATCTCATCCTTATGCTGCTGAAATCTCCCCTGAGCACTTTTGGCCATTGAAGCAACCTTGGAGAAAGAGACCTATTGGAGTTTGGAGCTACTCATCTTGGGAGTTGCTCAACATCAACCTTCACCATTGAAGGTAATATCGCAAGCACTTGCTTGCCCCCCACTTTTCAATACAAAAAATTATTTATTATGTTTCTTGTTCTTGATTTTGAAATGTTTACATTATTTGCTTAGATTCTTGTTTAGATCCATGAAAAGTATTGTTTATTTAGTTTATTGTTTTTATTTCTATTGAAACTGCTACTACTAGTTAGTAGGTGCCCATAGCACTAAGCTTGGTTGCAAAACCGAGCCAACAGCAAGTGCCCTTAACCTATGTGTCCATGATCCTATCAATGGTGATTTTTTCCATGTAGTTAGGGTTGAGCTCTATAGGTGTCAACTACTTTACCACCTCCAATGTATCCAATAGAAATGGAAAATATGGTCGAAGGAGGTCCACATTGAATACTGGGTGCAAGCCAAGGAAGGGGGGAATACTTAATTCAAAATCATTATCCCCCACAATCTTGGTGATGGTATAAGTCCCATAGAGAAGTGGATGCAACGTCTGCTGGGGTCCTGTAAGGCGGCCTTTCTGCAAATGCAACCAAACCTTGTCTCCCACCTTAAACTTGTGTGGAACCCTGTGTTGATCATGGCGTTGCGTGTACTTAGCATTGGCCTTCTATAAAATATCATGAACCTGTTTTTGGATGGGATGAATCTGTTCAATGAATTTAGTGGCTTTGTCAACCTCCGATTGAGCATGGGAGGATTATGCCTATGTGGGTGTAAAGGGAAGTGCTACATCAATGGGGCCCAATGGTTGAAAGCCCAAGTCCACTTGAAAAGACCCATGGCTAGTCTAGTTATAGATAGATCTGTTGTAGTTGAGTTGAACACAAGGAAGGCTCTCATCCAATGTGAGTGGATGCTTGGAGTTGTGCATGCATAAGGTGTGCACAATCATCCTATTGACGATCTATGTTTGTCCATTACTTTGGGGGTGGAAGGCAGTGGATTTGGTGAGCTTCATGTCTAGCAATGACCAGAGGCTTGACCAAAATGTACTTAAGGACGTGTTGTCTCGATCTGAGATGATGGTTTGCAAGATTCCAAAATGTACCCACACATGCTCGAAGAAGAAATTAGCAATGGATTCAATTGTGATACTCTTCTTGCAGGCTATTAGAATGGACATCTTAGAGAATTGATCAACAACCACATATACATAGTCATTACCATGATTGGTTGAAGGAAGACTCGACATGTATTCCATTGAGATGGATTCCCAGGGCCTATTGGGAGTAGGAATAGGGGTGTACAGTCCTTTTTTTTAATGTATGTCTTGGATATGGAGCATGTAGTGCAGGATATAAGATACTTACAAACATCTTGGAATAGCTTCAATGAATAAAAATATTGTTGTAGAACTACTACTGTCTTATCCACACCAAAGTGTCTTTCCACCCGATTGTAGTGGTCTTCTTAAATCAATATTGCACACTCGCTTGAAGGAACACAAATATGACCCAAATGGCACAACAATCCATCCTGTAGATCAAAGTCAGTAACAACCTTGCCCACTTCCAACATCTAGTAGTCTATATTGAAGTCGGGATATCTGTCATAGAGTTGGGACCACCCGGAGGTCTCATTTCCACAAGAGTCAAGCACTATGCTTAGTGCTGCAACTAGAGGTCAATTGAGGCAGTCAATGATGTGATTGGTGCTCCATTTCTTATATTTAATGTTGAGGTGAAATTGTTGCAAGTATGTGGACCATTTTTTATGGTGCTCATTTTGTAATTTGCCTTGCATATGCATGAACTATAGATGCTTGTGATCTGTAGGGGTGACTGTCTCCCTCCCTAGAATGTAATGCTTCCAATGGCGGCGGGATTGTATAATCAAATACATCTCTTTGTCATAGGTGGGGTATTTATAGACGACATCTGAGAGTGTATCATTATGATAGTCCATCATATGACTTTGTTGAGTGAGAACGACACTCATAATGTAGTCTAAAGCATCTGTCTCAATCCAAAAAGGTTGCAGATCAGGTAAGGAAAGCATCAAGGCTAAGCATAAATGATGTTTCAGATTGTCAAATGATTTTTATTATGAATTGGTCCACCCAAATTTGGCTTTGTGACCACCCATGGTCATTTCACTGAGGGGCCATGCAATATGAGAGTATCCCAACACATACCTATGATAGAAGTTGGAAAGGCCTAAGAAACTTTGAAGCTTGGTTAGTCACTTTCGGGGCTAGCCAGTCACAAATGACTCGGATCTTGGTTGGATCCACATGTACACCATTCTCATCTACAATGTATTTGAGGTATTTCTCCAAGTTAGCATATAGATTGTGTTTCCATAGAGTGTGGAGGGCTTGTTGAATGTGTTGCAAGTGTTCTACCCAACTCTTGTTGAAGATGAGGATGTCATCCATATATACAACCACAAAGGAATTGGTGAAAGGCCAGAAGATGTCATCCATCAACCTCATAAAATTTGTTGGGGAATTTGTTAAGCCAAAGGGCATGACCAACCACTCAAAAATACCTTATTTAGACTTGAAAGTATCTTCATTACATCAGTTGATTCTATTGGGACTTGGTGGTAGCCAGCCTTCCAATCAATATTGCTAAAGTACTTAGCTCCTTTGAGTTGGTCGAGAAGGTCATCAATTTCAGGAATTGGGTATTGGTTCCTGACTGTGATTTTGTTTAGATATTTGTAATCAATACACAGTCGTCGAGTTCCATCTTTATTCTACACAAGCACGATTGGACTTCTGCAGGGTGAGGAGCTGTGTCAAATGTCCCTTTTGGAAAATATCTTGAATACATTGCTTGATTTTGTCATTTTATAGGAGAGAGCATTGATATACATGCCCATTAGGTAAAGACACACTAGGGTTTAGATCGATTGAATGCTTGACCTAACAATGAAGAGGCACCTTGGTAGGTGAGATGAAGATATCTTAGTATTCTTCTATGACTTTGTCCACTTGCTTCTGCTATGTAGAGAGGCCTTGTGGAGAGTCCATATATGTGGTTGCGACCTTCTATTCATTGTGGGAATGAACCATGAAGAGGACAATTCCCCATTCTAGGAGATGACCTTCTTGCTTGCTTAGCTCATATCAAAGAGACTGTGGTAGGTGAAGCTACCTTTGTTATCTTGTACAATTGTCTTCCCAAAATAATAATCATGTTATGAGGTCTAGACTCATACACAACATGATGTTTCCACATATATGGTTGACCTAAAAGAACATCACAAAATTCAAGTGGGGAAACATCGCACGATACCTCGTCCTTGAATGGATTGATGCCATATGGCAAGTGGCACTGTTGGCTGATGCAGAGATCTCGTCCATGGTTAAGCCACCCGATGTTGTATGGTTGAGAGTATGGTGTTGTCAAAAATTCCAACTGCTTGACGAATTTTGCTAAGATCAGGTTCTTTTGGCTTTTGCTAACAACAATGAAATGCAATGGAGCGTCTTTCACCCACATATGCGAGTGAAAAAGGCACTCACTTTATTCCATATCCTCTTGTTCATTGGGATAGACCTTGGTGGTAGAGACTGTGGCACTGGGTTCTGCATTAATGATCTGCTTCCCCTTGTCTAGCTCTAAATTAGAGTCAGATCATGGATCCTACCATGAGGAGTTTGGCTTGACCACCAATGACTGCTTCAAGCGACATTCATCAATGTTGTGCTAGGGGATTTTATGAAACTCACACCACTTTCCCAGTGTCTTTCTTTGTCTTCCCATCATCCTTCTTTGCTTGCAACTTAGAACGGTTTTCTTGAGGTTGTCCATCCTTACTTTGTCCTTTGTTTTGTGAACTAGGAATACCTTTTCCCTGCTTCTGTTGTGACGCATTCACAGATCCAAACTTTCGCTTATTCCTTTGTTGGATTTTGACAACATAACAATAGGCGGCTCATAGTGGTGAGATTTCAAGAAACTCCATTTATATTTAAATGTACCTATGTAGACCCCCACGGTATTTTAGAGCTAGATGTTGCTCGTATTCTTTGATACCCAACTTGGTGCTCAAGGTATGGAAAGTATTTGTGAAATCCAACACTGTTTGGTCCCTCTCCCAACACAGTGTGGTCCATCTTCTGTACTAGTCGTCATAGTTTCCAACATGGTAATATTGTTCCTTAATGACATCCATAAAAGAGGCCTAACTAGGATCAAACCCAAACATTTCATAATCCTCTGTGGATTTTTCCTCATAATAATTTTCCCACAAACTTTTGACATGGGGGACAACCTTAAGGAGCACAAAGGTGTTCTTTTCCTTATCGAAAAAATTGTGGATAGAGAAATACCCTTCTAGCAGATTTAACCATTTTCCCAAAGCATCCACATCTATATGACCTTCAAATACAAAAATATCAAAATTAACTTGTACCTTGAAGGGGGTGGGGTCTTTGAAGTGGTTTCTCGATGAAGACATGTCTGTTGTTGTCGGTATCCATCGAAGGATTTGGGAAAAGTTATCTATCATCTCGTTCCTCTATCGTGCTAAGGCTTCCTCGACTAACAACTTAATAGGATATCGTGCTCTCTCTTCTCTCTTTTATTTCATCATGGGAGGCCATTGATGTCAGCGAGGACTATCTTTCGAAGGCTCAACTAACTCGAGTCCCAACTCCTTATACCCCAACCTTGTTGGGGACATGCATAGAGAAAAAAATAAAGAGCAGACTGCTCTTATACCACTGATTTGGGTTTATGAGGCAACACAATTAAACACATAAATATTCCAAAAATATAGAGATACAGTAATACTAAATTTCTATTAATGAATGAAATATATAGGAACTGCAACAAAATATGTAATGAAAATGAACTCTCTAGAATGGTGGCAACTTGTCCATGAGAAGAGATGTGACAGCCATGTGCATTTGCAAGAAGTGAGTTAGAATGAGGCCAAAATGGCCTTTTAACATAAAGCATCAATGAGAAAACCCTAAACATCCAAAACAATAACCCTAGAAGATGAAACACCAAAAGGTTTGTGGGCCCCATTGTGGTTAGTTGATACATAAACTTCTCAGGGGCATAACTTTTGCATTCGATCTCTGTTTGGGACGTTTTCTATCCTATCAGAAAGGTCTAGCCGATAAGTACACATTCTTAATGACCCAATATATAGCCAAAGAAGAGGCTATCTATTGGGCAATGCCATGCCGAAAAAAATGTCGTTTAAGGCCTCAAAACGACCCCAGAAGTTCAAGACCCAAAAAATCGTAAAAAAATGCTAAGATGGAAAACTGTGTTTTGAGCAAGTGGATTAGGTGGATGGCCACTAATTTCCATCTAGATCAGACATCCTTCCACCCTGCTTCCAACCAGCTAAAAAGTGAGTCCACTTTCACTTTTTTCCCATGAAATGACCCATCATAGCTCATGTCGATAGTTCTTCCACCTTTTCCATGCCCACATTGTGCCTAAGAACCAATTTAACCTTCTCCTCTCTAGCTTTAAGATATTTAATCCTGTGCTTAAGCTTGTTAGGTTGTAATGAATCCAAAAGCGAGAACGAAAGGAAAGGTGCAGCAGTATTAGAAGGAGGAATAGGTTTTGAACCTGAACCTACTGTATCGAGAGAGGTACTCGTATTAGATGGTTGTTTAAGGATAAGATGACTGAATCGAGAGAGGTTTGAGTAGAGATGGCCCTAAGATCCCATAAGCACTCTCCATCTATTGTCTGGAGATATGGATCATGTACTTTCTTGACAACTTTTAAATCCATGCTAAAATTGTGTGAGCATCAACATGCTTCCAATAATTCCTCATGTGAATGGAATATGGAAAGTGAGGTTGTTATACCATTATTTGCCACCCTATAGACTCATTGAGGACCCACTGATGTCATGTTGTTGAAACACTCACTTCTACCCTTGATTTCCTCATTTATGTTAGACTGAGAAAGTTTTGAGGAGATGAACATGCAATGAGATGTATTCTCTACATTATGAGCTTGGGAACTCATACATGACTCAAAGTTCACTAAGGTATAGGAGTTTAGATTCATCCTACCATCTCTTCCAGCAATCTATATAAGGAAGAGGATTTTAAAGGATAAGGGGCTTTTTAGTGTTTTGTATCTTTGATATTAGATTTGGGGGAGTTTGGGAGGAAAAACATATGCAAGTAAATGCCACTCAATTGTGGAGGGACTCTTATATACCTTATCCTTCACTCAGATCTGAGTTACCTCGCTTGGTAGAAGTCTAAGGAGAAGGAGTTGGAGCAAGGAACTTGGAGGAACATTCACCATGATTCAAGGTATGGACATATAATGTATTGCTCTTCATTGTTATAATATAGAGATCTACATTGTTTTCCCCTCTTATTGTGATGTTTATGTGGTTTATGATTCATTGAAATAGCACATCGTGTTTATTCTTGAGAAAAATAGATTAGATATTCATTTTTTTATCTCCTAATTGCTTGAAGAGGTTTGAAGATTGGTATGTTTTGTCTTATGTGTGCATAAAGCAGGTGTTAGGAGCAAGAGCAGGATCTCTAGGAGCTACACTAGCCAATAACATATGAGGATGACCATCATTGTGAAGGTGAGTTACATTCTTTCTCTCCCTCTCATGAATGCATTGGATCAAGAGTTAGATCTTGAGGAAAACAATGTAACATATCCTACTGTCTATCTTGGATTAGGAGTCAACTCCAAGGGAGATCCATCATATTCACAAGAGGGAAAATTCCGTACAATAGAGGTAAGCAAATATTCACCGTAATCCAATTGTTTCTCCTCGAAATCCATCTCAAGGACTATACTTAGGGTGAGAATACCACATGGTATCCTGCGGGAACCCTGAGAGAAAAAACAAAATAACCCTTACCTTTCTTCGCTAAATTCGAACCCTAACTCCCAAATGCAGGTAGTTAGTCCTATTACAACACATTTCTTTTTAGCTATTAGAATTCTATAATATAAGTAGAGTTTTCATCTATCTAAAATTTAATTGATTTTTCCAAAAATTGAATAAGATTCAAAATTGAAAAAAAAACCGTAAAAGTTATTATCTCTTCATACACATTTAAATATTTAGAAAATTTAAATAAAATTCAAAATTGAGGAAAAATTAAAAATTATCATTCCATTATATGTAAAATTTAAATTATATATATATATATATAGTTATATATATAGTCTTCTCGTGATATCCTACAAGAACTCCCGATAAAAAAAAACAAAAAACAAAATATATATATATATATATATATATATATAGTCTTCTCGTGATATCCTACAAGAACCCCCGATAAAAAAAAACAAAAAACAAAATAACCCTCATTTTTCTTTGCTAAATTTGAACCCTACCTCCCAAATATGGGTAGTTAGTCCTATTACAACACATATTTTTTTAACTATTAAAATTCTTTAATATAAATTAAAATTTTCATCTATATAAAATTTTAAATGATTTTTCAAAAAATTAAAAAACAAACTTGCTAAATTTTAACCCTACCTCCCAAATATGGGTAGTTAGTCCTATGACAACACGTCTTTTTAGCTATTAGAATTCTATAATATAAGTTAAAGTTTTCATCTATCTAAAATTTTGAACGATTTTTCAAAAAATGAATAAAATTCAAAATTGAAAAAACCCTAAAAGTTATTATTTCTTAATACACATTTGAATATTTATAAAATTTAAATAAAATTCAAAATTGAGGAAAACTTAAAAATTATCATTCCATAATATCTAAAATTTAAAAACACCCATATGTATATTGCCTTCGTAATTGGTTTGGCAATAAGGACACAAAAAGACTTTATTCAGTATGTGATACCTTAAATATTTCACAGGTTTGGGGAAATAAGTATGTTGATGGAAATTTCTTACCATGGTATAAAAACTGTCATGAGCATAAGGTTCTTCTAGCCTTCATTTGTTGTTGAGATATATGGAAGATTAGGAATTTTGTAATTTTTGAAGGAAAATTTGTGAACTACTATGCTAGTTGTTTGAGGATTGTTAATATGTAAAAGGACTATGCTATAGTGAATAAAAAAAAGGAGACAGAAACGGATTATGAATATTTCTGTTTCCTCCACGACTACAGGCTTTATTGATGGTACATCACAAGGGGGTAGATGTGGGGCTGGTATTTCTTTGAAAATTAATAATGATCAATATTTCAGGTTGAAGATGAACTGTGGGATAGGCTCAAATACGAAGGTTGAACTTATGGCATTATGGTGCCTTGCAAAATTCGCTTCATCCATTGATATTGATACTTTGAAGATATACGGGGATTCATGGTTTATGTATATTGGGAAAAGAAAATGTGCACTCTTCAGATTATCTCTCTTCATCAATGGTGTCTGAGGACTGAGCTTCTCTTGGAATCCTTTTATGACTTGAACATTGATCATATTTTTCGGGAGTTGAACTTTGTTGTTGATTCTCTTTCTAAGGAGGCTCTTGTTGAAGATGAAAGTATCCTCCTTTGGGAGGAATATGTGGATGGTGTGCTTGAGCATAGAGGCTCTCTTTTCTATCTTTTTGGATTTTGATGTTGACTTATGCCAGTTTGAGTTTGCTGATTTCTTGACTTGTTGTTATCTCTGATATCTGTGGAGGTTTGTTTTAATCATGCATTGGTGTCATGTATTTTTGCTACTGCTGAATTCCTTATACTGTTGTTATGTTGGTTGACTCCTGCTGATGGGTTTTTTGGAGTTACCTAGACTATTATTATGTCATATTATGGACTGAACAATTTTGCGATATGTACTTTTTGATTCATACGAATAGCAAAAGTACCTTTTTTCTGCTTGAAAATAAGCATACAGAAGACTTTAGAGCTCTTGTAGCCATTATAATTTGGAGCATCTAGTTGGCTAGAAATAAAAGTTTATTGAGGGCAAAGTTGTCCCTGCTTTCTTTTATGCTGCACAGAGTCTAAATTCTTTAACTTTCTTTCCTCAAGCAAAAAATACTAAGAAAATCGGGTGTTTGCTTCCAATGGAATTTAATGAGTATCCTAATGCTTTTTTTGATGGAGTTGCTCAGGGTTGAAGGAGCCAGTGTGGGGATGGTGGTATTATTTCTTTATCAGAGAAAGAAATTGTTGCTTTTAAAGTTTGTTTGGGCATGGGCACAAATAAATATGCAAATATCTTAGCTCCGTGGCTTCTTCTCAGGGTACCAAAGGAGTATGGAATTAAAAAATTGAAAGTTTATGGAGATTCTCGGGTCGTAATTAATTAGATGAGAAAGGTAAACTTGTGCCACAATATGCTTTTAGGCATTTTTGTTGAGGAAACCAGCTGGATAAAAGACTCCTTTGAAGAAATCAGTTTCGAGCATATGTATATAGAACATAATATGAAGGTGGATGCTCTCTCAAAAGATGGGGTTTCTTTGCAGAAAGGTGTCTGGGTTATATATCAAAATGGAGAGATGCTCCAAAGACAGTTTTGATAGACGCAACTGAAACTTACCTTTTTTTCACACAAAAAAAAACTACTTTCAATTGAAAAGCATATGAAGAAAGTCCAATACATCAAAGTTGTCCTCAACCAATAAACCCAAAGATAACAATAAGCCAAACCCTCCAACAGAACCATGAAAACAAACAACACTCGGGCACAATGGGACATCCCCCGACCAAGTAAAGCAGACCCTAATATCCCAATATCTGTCATCAAAAAATAAGTACATGCCGAAAATAGTAAAGAAAAAAATAATGTCGCTAAGTATACAAAAAATGTACTAGGAGAAGAAACTCCATAGCCAATAGAAAATACAAAAAACCCACCAAAAATAGAGTAGCTAGGGAGAATAAACAATCAAGCTACCAGATGAAAGTAGATGACCCCCGCTCCAGTCTTTGTAATGGATAGTCCCCTCCATAGCTGAAAGACCTCTCCTTGATAACTAAAACTTACCTTGCCAAAACTGTGTTGACATATCCATATTTAGGCCTTTGGTTTTGTGATATAACCATTTCTTTTTGAAAATATGTTTTGTAATAGATAGTAGTTTTTGTGAGAGATTGTACAGATTACTAAAGATGAAACTATTGTAATGTTCTAAAACTATCTAGATGATAGAATGGATGTGAATATTGAATGGGAAATCAATTTTGAAAAGATCTTAAAGAAATTTTTTGAGTCGCTTGAATGTTTTTCTTGAAGATAACTTCATGTTTTGAAAGTTAAAACTATTATCTTTTTTGTAATAGATAATAGTTTTTGTGAGAGATTGTATAGATTACTAGAGATGAAACTATTGTGATGTTCTGAAACTATCTAGATGATAGAATGGGTGTGAATATTGAATGAGAAATCAATTTTGAAAAGATCTTAAAGAAATTTTTTGATTCGCTTGAATGTTTTTTTTGAAGATAACTTCATGTTTTGAAAGTTAATATGCTTAAATGCATAAGAATATAATATTTCTTTATAAAAATATTATGATATATATAAAAAGTTTACTGCTCGAAAGAGGTCATACTATTATATGATCAATTTATTTAGCATGCATCAACAAACA
This sequence comes from Larix kaempferi, assembly GCA_027924585.1. NCBI lineage: Eukaryota > Viridiplantae > Streptophyta > Pinopsida > Pinales > Pinaceae > Larix > Larix kaempferi. The sequence goes on along the minus strand of BSBM01000370.1, from coordinate 27,577,737 downwards.
CACAAACAAGCAAGAACATCTGGGTTCAATTCCGTTGAGACATCTTCTGGCTTGGATTACCGGCTGACGGTTTGTTCGACCTACCATCCACGATATGTGAGGAAGTTTGTTGAGATTTCCCGTGCGTTGTTAGATTTCCTTGATTCCGTCAAAATAACAGGAAGATGATTTTTCTACTAAAAAAATAAGCATGAACATATAATTATCATAATTTAAACACCAATGAAAATTATATTAACTATTTAATTTCACAACATCAACAAACCACCATTACCATATTTAATAATAATAAAATAATTATTTTTATTATTATTTTGTATTAATATATTATAATCTCCTTTTGTTTATCACCATCTTATTCGTTTGGACTTTTATATAAAAGAGAACAAACCAACTCTTTGTATTATAGGTTTATATTGGGAATCTAATAGTGCCCATTTTCAACACATGCATATTATATCGTAGTTTAATGGTTTATAATAGTTTCAAGTGCATCTATATCTCGTAAAAAGAGAGACTAAGATATCATTGTTTTTTAAAGATATCATTGTTTTTTTTTAAGTATGATTGTAAGTTTTGGAATATGTTATTATGGGGATATTTTATAAAAACATTAATCTTATATATATTGGGAACTTAATAGTGCCCATTTTCCATATGCACATTATATCATAGTTTAATGGTTTATGATACTTTCAGGTTCATCGTCTTTGGTAACGTATCATAATTTTTATAAAAGATATTATAAATTTTTTTGGAATATGTTATTTTGGAGTTTTTTTTTTAACAAGAACGGTTAAGGATCATTTGTATTAAAAAAAAGAGAGATTAGAAAATAGAAGAGAAAGACTGCTCTCCGACAGAGTTAATGTCTGTATCATCTTGCTTCTCTTTTACAAAATTGTAGTTGTTTCTGAAAAACCATATTTTGTGGAGACTATAGCTCCTTACAAATTGCCCGAGCAGAAGGGTTACAAAACAAAACATACTATGTCTGCAGAGTATAGTGTGATAATCTGCAGGGATCTAGAAATTGTAAAAATCTCACAATCAAACTCTCAAGATTATTTGCAAAGAAGAAGAGAAGCATGCACTCAATAATCACTCATAAACACAGAATAATGAACAATAACAGTATCATACAATGAATAATGAATGTGTTACAATAATCAATGATGAGGCATCATATAGGATTCGAATTAGCCAAGTAGGGCATCCGAATCTAAGCTCATAGTTTATCTTGGAGAACAATGAAGACATCATCCAGTCAGCAGTATTAGTCATAAATGGTAAGAGCCAGTCAAGTGTGTCCAACTGAGTCTAACAGAACCATCCACGCATAAATCAGGGAATGGAGACTCCAAGGGGGGCGCATGAGGCTGTTTAGCTCAAAGTCTAGCTTGGATAACAATGGAGACATCATCCAGTCAGTAGTATTAGTCATAAATGGTAATAGTCAGTCAAGTGTGTCTAACTGAGTCTAACAGAACCATCTAGGCATAAATCAGGGAATGGAGACTCCAAGAGGGGCGCATGAGACTGTCAAATAGTCAAGTGGAACTTCGGAACTAGCTAACTAGAAGCTACAAGCAGTCAGCGTGTAAAGAACTTGCAACAATTAATTGATGAATACACGATATATCAGATCACATAATACTTTTATTGATCGCAAGCCACTTTGAGGGGGCAACCTCCTTTGAGCAAGCTCAATACAAAATAACTTCACGGTGCCTTCATTGGCCTCAACACAAACTTATATACTAAGTCTAGGCGCCAATACTATGGGTCAAAACCATGGGCCAGTACAAACTATGGATCAACAAATACTACGGGACGACTTACAAAGCATATGCGTCCAACAACAATAATACAAACTATGGATCAACAAATACTACTGGACGACTTACAAAGTATATGCGTCCAACAACAATATACTAACAAAGTAAAGAGAAGGGTTGACATGGGTTCCTAACATCCCCTCCCCCTTAGAAAAAGCTTTGTCCTCAAAGCTTTAGATGTGGAAATTGTTGTTGAATCTGAAGGAGTGGTTCCCATGTAGCATCCTCTGGTTGCATTCCGTGACACTCAATTAAGACCTCTGTGATGGAGCGAGAGCAAAGCTGACGAGTGCGCTTATTGAGGACGACCTCTGGCTCCAAAATGATGGATCCTTCATTATCCAGTCCTGGTAAAATAGTTTGTCCTCTGATGTTGGTGCCAAGAACTTTCTTCAGACAAGAGACATGAAATACTAGATGAATGCAGGAAGAAGGAGGAAGTTCCAATTTATAAGCAACAGACCCAATCTTCTGAAGAATCCTATATGGCCCATAGAACTTTGGAGTGAGCTTATGACGCCCTTTGAGTTTCAAGGAGGATTGCTTGTAAGGCTGGAGATGAAGAAAAACCATATCACCTGCTTCAAAAGTGCGCTTAGAACGGTGCTAATCGGCTTGTTGCTTCATGCGATTTCTTGCCATGTGAATATTTTCCCGCAAAATGCGAAGAATATGATCGCGATTTTGAAGGACCGTGGCAACTGCCTGAACTAGTGAACTGCTGGGGGTGTATGTAAGAAGAACTAGCGGTGCCTGACCATAAACTGCTTCATATGTAGTCATTTTAGAGGCAGTGTGGTAAGAGGTATTGTACCACCGTTCAGCGAGAGGGGGCCACTTTTCCCATTGATGTTGTTGTTCAGAGGTGAAGCAACGAAGATAAGTTTCCAAGCATTTATTGATAATTTCAGTCTGACCATCTGTTTGTGGGTGATACCTTGAACTCATCTTCAGTTTGGTGCCAGTGTGGCGAAATAGTTCTGACAAAAATGACTGATGAAAGTCGCATCACGATCTGAGACAATGGAAGAAGGGATTCCATGAAGATGAAAGATCTGGTCCAGGAAAATTTGAGTGACTGAGGAGGCTGTATAGGGATGGCTGCGAGCACAAAAATGACTATATTTGGAGAGGCGATCAACCACAACCAAAATCACTATCTTCCCTCTAGATTTAGGGAGCCCTTCAATGAAATCCATATAAATATCTGTCCAAATCTGTGTAGGTATGGGAAAGGGTTCGAGCAATCCTGGAAGGAGTGTCGTTTCACCCTTATTGCGCTGGCAGGTATCACATTCATCCACCATCTGTTGAATTTTTCTTTTCATGCCTTGCCAAAAGAAGTTACGTCGTGCCCGCTCATACGTTTTGAGGAACCCAGAGTGCCCTGCTAATGGAGAAGTATGGAGTTCATAGAAGACAGCCTGTTGAAGATCTGTGGTCTAGGGAAGCACCAGACTACCCTTATATCTCAGGGAAACACCATCCCAAGAGTAATGTGGTACAATAGAAGGGTTGTTAGCCAAGGTTTGGATGATTTGAGATAATGAAGAGTCATTGACATAGCCTCGTTGAACAAATTGCAACCAATTTGGAACAGGAATAGAAATAGCGGAATGAGAACCTCGGGCATCAAATGTGCGAGAAAGAGCATCCGCCACAATATGTCCTTACCCTTCTTGTAAGTGATCTCATAGTCATAACCCATGAGTTTGCTAACCCATTTCTATTGTGCTGGGGAGGATACACACTGTTCCAGGAAATATTTTAGACTTTGGTGATCAGTCTTGATGCAGAAATGATTCCCTAATAGGTATGGTCGCCACTTCTGTACTGCATGCAAAATAGCCATCATTTCCTTCTCATATGTAGAGGCAGCTAATTCTTACCTGAAAGGGTTTTGCTGGTGAATGCAATGGGGTGTTCATATTGAAGGATAACAACACCAAGTCCATTGCCGCAAGCATCACTCTCAATAGTGAATGGCTTGGAAAAACCAGGCATAACTAGAACAGGTGTAGTACACATATCTTGTTTCAGTTTTTCAAATGCACACTCAGTAGCATGTGTCCATGTAAAAGCATCATTTTTCAATAGAGCAGTTAATAGAGTTGCAATCTTCCCATAATCCTTGACAAACTTGTGGTAGTAGCCAGTCAACCCCAAAAAACCATGAAGGCTCTTGAGTGTATGAGGATGCGGACAATTGTTCATGGCAACGATTTTGGTAGGATCCACGTGAACCCCTTGTGCTGAGATAATGTGCCCAAGATACTCGACTTCCTTCTGTCCAAAAACACATTTAGACTGTTTGGCGTGGAGATGATGGTCAGAGAAAAGTTGCATTACAATATCGAGATGCTGGAGATGTTCAACCCATGTTTGACTCTAGATGAGGATATCATCAAAGAATACCAGAATAAATTTCGGAAGTAGGGCCGGAATATTTTTTTCATTAAGGCCTGAAATGTGGAAGGAGCATTAGTGAGGCCAAAGGGCATGACCAAAAACTCATAGTGGCCATCATGTGTGCGGAAAGCTGTTTTAGGGATATCATCCTCATAAACCCGAATTTGATGATATCCAGAACGAAGATCCAACTTGGATAAAAATTGAGCACCATGAAGCTCATCAACAACAGGAATTGGAAACTTATCCTTGATGGTGAGGTGATTAAGTGCTCGAAAGTCAATGCAGAGGCCACGCAGAGGTGCCATGACCCATCTTTTTTGTGGATAAGAAGAACTGGTGAAGAAAAGGAACTAGTGCTTGGGCTAATAATACCTTGCTTCAATAAGTCCCAAACGAGCATTTCAATCTCTATTTTTTGGTGAAATGGGTAGCGATAGGGCCTGATGTTGGGAGGAACGCTTCCAGGAAGGAGCTGAATACGATGGTCCTCTGGCCTTGAAGGTGGCAATCCCACTGGTTCAACAAAGACACCTGTATATCGATCTAGAATTTGTTGTAGATCCAACGGAGTAGTGGAGATCGCTGATGGTTGCATCTGAATGGAATGGATCTGAGCGATGACACCATGTTAATTCTTCTTAAGGAGTTTTTCCATGTGATGTGAACTGATGATGCTGAGAGACCTTGGTTGTAAGCCTGTCAATGTGTGTTTTTGTCCATTGGGGGAAAACTACATCCAAAGTTCAACAAAATCCCATAAGATGGGGCCAAGTGTGCATAGCCATTGAGCGCCCAAAACCACATCACATCCACCTAAGGTCAAGGAAAACATGTCAGAGCACAGGTTATAATCTCCCATAGAGATACGCACATTACGACACTTCCCTTTGCAAGGGAAGGTGCCCCCATTGGCAACCATGACTTCAAAGTTGGAGCAAGGATGGATAAGACAATCAACCTGTTTGGCGATCCGTGGGTCAATAAAATTATGAGTGCTACCAGAATCAATGAGTATTGTAAGAGGAAGATTCTTGAAGTAACTCCTGACTCGCATTGTTTGGGGGGTGGTGATTCCAGCTAACGCATGGAGAGATATCTCTGGCTAGCCATCTTGAGACAGAGGGTCAATAGGCGGCTCCTGAATGTCGACCTAAGAATCCATTGTATCTGGAGCTTCTTCACCAATTTCAGAGGCAGGCGGAGAATCCACATCCAAGAGATAGAGCTTTTTCTGAACACATCTATGTCCTCGAGTGAATTTCTCATCACAATTATAACAAATCCCTTTTTCTCTACGTGCCTGCATCTCTGTTTCAGACAAATGCTTGATAAGAGTTGGGCGAGGAGCTGGGGGGATGGGAGGTTATTGAGAACCCATATTTCGGAAGGGAACAAAAGTGGGTTTGGAGCGCTATTGGGATACAATCTTGTCTTCTACCAACTTAGCCAACCCCAGGGATTCCATCATTGTGTTGGGACAGAACATTTTGACCTCAGAGCGGATTGCATCCTTTAGACCACTGATAAAACAACTCCGGTAGAAGTCATCAGGCAATCCTTCGATGTGGTTGGCTAGTTTCTCAAATTCGGTTTGATACTCTCTCACAGTGCCAATTTGGTGAAGTTTAGTGAGGGCTCCTGTGAAGTCATCAAAAGCACTAGGACCAAATCGTTGCAAGAGGATTTAGCAAAAATCTGTCCATTTTGGCTCTTCATGAGCCTTGATGTACCAACAGGACCATTGAAGAGCTTCCTGTTCCAAATGAAAGGATGCAAGTGGAACTTTGTTCACATCAAAAGTATTATGCAAATTGAAATACTGTTCTGCACGATAGATCCATCCAGTCGGATCAGTACCATTGAAGCGAGGAAAATCAAGCTTCGGACCACATAAATTGTTGGAAGAAGAGAACCCATTGTCTGATGAAGACTCAAACTATCATTTGTTGTTCATGGCTGAATGCTCAAGATGGAGGCTGAGAAATTTTTCATTCAGATCTTGGAGTTTGGCTTGGATGGCTGCAAGTGCTTCCTCCATGGTTTTGGCTTCTGCGCGGGTGACAACCATAACCAAGAGTTTTTTTTTTGTTTTTTTTTGAGTGGGTAGAAAAACAAAAACAGAAACTGTTTTAGTAAAGGAAAATCTCGATTTGGGAAAAAATCTGAAGGGTAATTTGGGTTTGATTAGGTTTTGGACATTGTCGAATGGACATGAAAGTAGAAAAGGAGGATTTCAGAAGCGGGGTGAAAGAATGGGAAAATTTGGCAGAGAGGGACAAAGAAGCAGAATTAGGAAATGAACTCTGTGGTAAAATTTGAAGGCGATTGGGTGAAAGTCGAAGAAGATATGGCAAACCCTAATTATAGACAAATATGGGATTTTTGGCTTTGGGAAGTGGAATTTGGGATAGGGTCCGCAGGAATGAAATATGCAGAATGGGATTGCAGGGGTGTCAGGGAAGTTTCAAGGGAAACAAAGTGAAAACCAAGGAGATATGGCGAAAAAATAGTTTTTTTTTTCCCAGGAATGGATTTGCAACGACGCGGAAGGGATCGGAAACAGATAGATCTACAACGTTTGCAATGGCGCGGAAGTGATCGGAAACAGAGGGATCTGCAACGACGCGAAAGTGATCGACAACAGTTTTGGATAGAGGAAATCTGCGATTTTGCAGCTGAAAATAGATATGGACCCCAAGTATGCTCGACTTCCTAATGGTTCAAGGGGTTCACTCGACCATTAATGTTGTCTGACGGCTTGCGTCTTGGGGCAGTACCCCTCACTCCACGTCTCAGGTAAAACTCATAACCACTTTGCCACAAACAACAACTCTTGGTTTACCACATGGGTGGGAATTAGTCAATCAGGTAGGGGTTGTTGCTCTTTTCGCTGGCAGGTCCTCTCAATGGGCCAGCTACTTTGGGGTTCTTGTGGTAATCCTCACAATGAGTTTTAGGAATTATGCCCAAGTACTTCCCACAATTAAGCGGATAGGGATTATTCCCAGATCCGAACCTGCAACAGAGGTGAAATTTTTTTTTGGCAGAAATTTCACCCAATGAGCTCAAGAAGTGCTCTGATACCAGATGTGAAGAACCTGCAACAATTAATTGATGAATACATGATATATCAGATCACATAATAGTTTTATTAATTGTAGGCCACTTCGAGGGGGCAACCTCCTTTGAGCAAGCTCAATACAAAATAACTTCACGGTGTCTTCATTGGCCTCAACACAAACTTATATACTAAGTCTAGGCGCCAATACTATGGGTCAAAACCATGAGCCAGTACAAACTATGGATCAACAAATACTACGAGACGACTTACAAAGCATATGCGTCCAACAACAATAATACAAACTATGGATCAACAAATACTATGGGATGACTTACAAAGCATATGTGTCCAACAACACTATACTAACAAAGTAAAGAGAAGGGTTGACATGGGTTCCTAATATAGCATGAGCAATCAGTGGAACAACTACTCAATCAATGCACTAACTGAGTGATAACTCCCGGTAGGTGAGACAAGGTGCCCTAACTGAGTGATAACTGGTGGTAGGAGAGCAAAGGCACCCAAACTGGCTATGGTAGGTGGGAAGGGCGCACTTGTCAAGCAGAAAAGTCAAGGAGGGTGCATTAGGTAGGTAGGAGGCCAAATGGGGGCTGAAGACAGGCTCTGGAGAGCTAGAAGCAAGCTCTAGGTGCTGGGGAGACAACTATGATGATGACTGGATGCATGCAGTGGCATGCAAAGCATGCAGATTTGCATGTAGGCATGCAAAATATAAAAATGATGGTGTGAATATTCCAACACCCCCCGCAAGCTATACTATGAGGAAATAACTGAAATCTAAAAAATAGGGCCTCGGTGACTAAGGCCAAAGGTCACCTCGTACAATCAATCTAAATAAACTAAGTGAGGAAAGAGGGAAAACCTAGTGGGAAGAAATCCCTCCCTCAAAATAGACTGAAGGATGATAAAATATCATATCATCTCTCACCCTTGAAGGAGGTAAGTGTCATTTTTTTCAAAAGAAGGGTTGATACAATGATCGGCATTCCGAGGATGACTTAAATACCTTTTTGGTCGAAACTTATTGGACGAGGATGATTTCCATGTATTTTCTATTTACTGAAACATACGAGGATCATATTGATGGGATAGCACTCGAGGATCTGAGCAGGGAAAGCTTTAACAAGACCAATTCCACAGATAAAGAAGACAATAGCAGTTGTTGTGGACGCAATAGCAGTTTTTGTTTACACAATAGTTGCTGTGGATAGTGTGGTGGACAAGTGGTGGCTCTCAAAGGCCTCGTGTTTATCTGATATCGTACCTTTTTGGACCGAAGACTCCACTCGAGATCTGAAATGGATCAGTAATGCGAGAAGGATGAAACCTTCTATTCTGAAAATCTGATCTGGTTCTTCTATGATCATGTGGATCATCAACCAAACCACCAGCAGATCAGAGTGTAGTGGCTACCCATCAAGAAAGAGGAGGAATATCAGGTGAGAGATCTCCAGGTTCTTGTGGATCTGGATCTCCCATTCGCTCATCTTCATCATTAGTTGCTAGACCTTCAGGTTCTTGTGGATCTGGATCTAGCATTCCATCATCATCTCCATCTTCAGATTCTAAATCATGTGAAGATGTATCTACAACTAGCTCATCATCACATCCAAACTTTGAATCTGAAATCTCATGAGAAGAAGCAAGTAGAACTGGCTCATCATCACATACAAACTCTGAATCTGAAATATCATGTGAAGAAGCATGTGAAGCTGATGTCTCATACTCCAAATCTGAACTATCATGTGATGGGGATTCGCTCTCTTGAAACTCATCATCACTCTCAAACTCTGAATCTGAAAGCTCATGTGAAGAAGCAAGTGAAACTGGCTCATCATCACTTCTAAACTCTGAATCTAATGAAGTGGGAACATCATGAAACTGTTTCTGAAGCTGCATGTAGATCTCTGATATCTCCCTTGAGCCATCATAAATGAGATTTTTACCAAAAGAATTAGAATCTGATGATGGATCTTCAACAAGATCACTAGTGGATGTAGTAGTGATATTGACCCTTTTGGCCATATGAGTTGAACCAATAGGTGCTAGATCTTCAGGATCTTGTGGATCTGGATCTAGCATTCACACTTCTTCGAGATTCCCCTTTTTCTCAATCTTCTTAGATCGATCCTTGTCTTTCAAACAATCTTTGCAGGTGCCATGCACAATCTTTCTATTTGGAAGACTTTTAACCACATCTTGAGCTAGCTTGTAGTTGAGATGAGATAGTCTACTCTCTTAATGAGTATGAGAGCGAAGAGAAGACTCCTTTGAGAGAGGTAAGAAGTGGGAAAACTCATAGAGTTTTGTTTCATGATTTGCAACACCTTTTGAAATGATTTCCCCCGAAACCATGTTTTGTACTTCGACTTCATTTGGAGAAAAGATCACTCTTTTGGGCTCTCCAATATGGGTCATTTGGTACACTAAAAGTAAATTTACTGCAAGAGAAGGAACATAAAGTAATCATAAAAGTAACCGGAGTCAGGATTGATTCTTCCAATCCCTAGAGAGGAGACTTCTGAATCATTTCCCAATCTGATGGAAGGGCCAACAGAGCTTTTGAAATTGGAGAAGAGATATTTGGAGGAAGACATGTGTCTCGATGCTCCTGAATCTATGAGAAAGAAGAATCTGTTGATGCACTAGCCATGAGGGCATGGCATCTTTCTTTTCCTTCAGATCTAGAAGGTTCAGTATCAGGATCTTTCTTCCTTGTACATGTAGGCATAGGAAGATTGTTCTTCTCAAGTAAATGAGCCATCAAATCTATAGCTTTCCTCATACAAGCACTCTCAGGATGGAAACCTTTAAGACAATAGGTGCACTTGGGTCTTTTCTTCCGAGAATGCTTGGTCTTCCTTGAGTTCGAGGCCCCATATGACTGGCATGGACTTTCTGTGGACCTTGTATTATTCGATCTCTTGTCAGAAATATTTTGCTTTCCTTTACCATTCGCTCTCTTTGCAGCTGTAAGAGTTGAATCCAATTTGGGTTTGATCATTCCCATAGAGATCAACTTCTCTTCCTCTTGAGTAAGAGATTGGATGAAATCATCAAGTGAGGGAAACTTCCATCTTGGAATGGACAACCTAGCTGACTGGAAAGTAGAGACAAAAACTGAGAAGTTTTCCCCCAACTTTGAGAGAATGGCAAGTATAAGCTGCTTGTCTTCTTTCACTATCTCATATCTTTTCAACTGTGATATCAAGCTTTTGAACTTGGTGAGGAAGGCATTGATAGATCGAAACTGTTAGGACTCAAACATATGAGCTCATTCTACAATTTGTGTCCTTTCATATCATCTCTCTGTCCAAAAAGGGATTCGAGATTGTCCGAAACCTCTTTAGGAGATGTAAGATCGATGACATGGAAGTGAAGATCTTCATAAATTGAGAGAAGGAGGAGACCATCTGCTTCATCAAGCCTATCCAAGTACTTGGACTTTTCAATTGCATTGAGAGGTTCTACCATCGTTCCGTTGAGTATTCAGGTGAAGCTCTTGGATCTCATGAAGAGAGCCATTTTGGCTTTCCACTCAACATAGTTGGAAGATTTGAGCTTTAGATCCATCTGAACAGAGAAAGTCGAATAGTTGAAGAAGATTCCGAACGGGTGAATAAACTTGCAAAACAAGAGAAGTTTTTGGTGATGGAGAATGCTACACTTCGACTGAACACTACCTTAAGGACACTTGGCACATAAACTAATTCCTTCACACCTGGCTAGACCTCACTATATTTCTCCAATGAATTCAAGTAATAGCACCAGGATTTGTTGTGGAAACTCAGAGGCTTCTGGTGCACAAGTGAAAGATAGCTGCTCAAAGAAATGCTGCAACTACTGCAATGGCTGCAATCCGAATAACTGCTAACTGCTCTGATACCATGTGATAATCTGCAGGGATCTAACAACTATAATAATCTCACAATCAAACTCTCAAGATTATTTGCAAATAAGAAGAGAAGCATGCACTCAATAATCACTCATAAACATAGAATAATGAACAATAACAGTATCATACAATGAATAATGAATGTGTTACAATAATCAATGATGAGGCATCATATAGGATTCGAATTAGCCAAGTAGGGAATTCGAATTTGAGCTCAGAGTCTATCTTGGAGAACAATGAAGACATCATCCAGTCAGCAGTATCAGTCATAAATGGTAAGAGCCAGTCAAGTGTGTCCAACTGAGTCTAACAGAACCATCTAGGCATAAATCAGGAAATGGAGACTCCAAGGGGGTGCATGAGGATGTCCAGCTCAAAGTCTAGCTTGAATAACAATGGAGACATCATCCAGTCAGTAGTATTAGTCATAAATGGTAATAGTCAGTCAAGTGTGTCTAACTGAGTCTAACAGAACCATCTAGGCATAAATCAGGGAATGGAGACTCCAAGGGGGGCGCATGAGGCTATCAAATAGTCAAGTGGAACTCAAGAACTAGCTAACTAGAAGCTACAAGTAGTCAGCATGAGCAATCAGTGGAACAACTGCTCAATCAATGCACTAACTGAGTGATAACTCCCGGTAGGTGAGAAAAGGAGCCCTAACTAAGTGATAACTGGTGGTAGGTGAGCAAAGGAGCCCAAACTGGCTGTGGTGGGTGGGAAGGGCACACTTGTCAAGCATGTAAGTCAAGGAGGGCGCATTAGGTAGGTAGGAGGCCAAATGGGGGCCGAAGATAGGCTCTAGAGAGCTAGAAGCAAGCTCTAGGTGCTGGGGAGACAAACATGATGATGACTGGATGCATGCAGTGGCATGCAAAGCATGCAGATTTGCATGTAGGCATGCAAAATATAAAAATGATGGTGTGAATATTCCAACATATAGAAGCTTGCTGAAAATAGGTCTGTCGCTACATAATTGTGGCAATACTTAACAAAAGGAGTTTCTATTCTATATACTATTCTGAAATAAAAAAAGGAGCATTTCCATTAAACTGAAGAGATATAGCAGAGTATGCATAAAAAACCAGGGGAGACTTGTGGGATCTCAACGACGCCCATGATGTTGCGCTAGAGGGCCAGGGACACTTTCAACAGAAGGGTTGTGATGCTTACCGGTGTCTGATTCTTTGTTGTCCTGAATGACTGGGAAGCAGCGACTTACATCTTCTCGGAGCTTGTCTATTTTCCCTTCAACATCGGTTATGCTCCTGTTGTTGTCGTCGGTTTTGGAATCAATGTTCGAGATGCTAAGAACCGCATAGTCCAGAGTTTCAGAAATGGTGCCAATTCTTCCATTCATCAGGGTATTCCCGTTTCTGACTTTGGTAATGGTGGCTTGAACCAGGGTGTAAATCCTTCCTATGGCTTTCTTCAATTCCGCGTTCTCATCCCTGAGATGTCGAAGCTGTTCCTCCATATTTTCCATCCCAGATCCATCCTCGGGAACAGAAATCTGGGAAAGAAGGGATTTTCTTGAACCTTCCAATGAAAGAATGTTGAAATTCTGCAGATGGAAAGGGGAGGAAAGAGCGACAGGCATCGATTTTTGACAGAGAATGCAGTGGGGAGGGTGATGACCAGAATCAGGAATAGCACCCATAGAGGATGCTAGAAAAGGCGTAGGAGACAAATCGCCCATTACATAGAGAGCCCAAATCCGCACCCAAGCTAACCAGACATAAGAAATGAGGGAGTTATGCGAGAATGAGGGAGTTTGAAAGAAATCCGGGGTTATATAACGCGTGCCAATCCTTTTCCAAGGTCGAGGTGGGCAGGCTGTAATCCACCGTGCCATAAATGCGTGTTCAGAAGGGTTGGAAGGTGGAAAAAGTAGAGCACCACGCATAGGTTGAATTAATTGGCTAGGAGGAAAGGATAAGATGAGGGGAGCGTAAACAAAGGGTGTTGGGCTAAGGTAGACATCTTGGATGACTTAAGGTATCCAACTTTGTTCAATAACATTGTCATTAAGAGCAATGTATCCATAATCAATGTGTACTCCTTTATTAGCCATGAGATCAGCTGCATGATTGTTTGTCCGGAGGATATGTAAGAGCTTGATGGCTCTAAAATCGGTTATAAGATTCTTGAAGATATGGTGGTATTTAGAGGTAGGTTTGTTGAAGTTCATGGTTAGATTTCTAGCCTCCCTTATTACGAGTGAGTCTCCGAAAATCACAAGTTCTTTCAGTCCCAGGATAGCAGCTAACTCGAGCCCTTTGATTAATGCAAGCCATTCCGCGCTGTTGTTTGTAGCTTTTCCAAGTCCCCAAGAAAAATCGATCTGTCTGTTTCCGCCGGGGTAAAAAATGACCCCTCCCGTGCCTGCTAACCGAGTTATTTTGGAGATTTTTTTATAAAAAACATTAATCTTATATATATTGGGAACCTAATAATGCCCATTTTCCATATGCACATTATATCACAAAATCATGATACTTTCAAGTTCATTGTGCCCATTTTCCATATGCATAGATTAATGGTTTATGATACTTTCAAGTTCATTGTCTCAACAAGATATATATATATATATAAAATAGGATTGTAAATACTGGAATGTGTTATTTTGAGGATTTTTTAATAAAATATTGATTATATATAATATATATATATAGAGAGAGGGGGGGGAGCTCTGTGGTTAGGGGTCTGAAGGTATGAAGTTTTTGACAGGTCTGAAGATCGCGCGGAGAAGCAATTTGATTGCTTTTTGATGATTTTTCCGTTTTAAACTATCTATTTTTAACTTTCCTTCAGTGGCTCTTTCATTTTTGTCCCAGCTGAACTCGGAAGAATGGTCATCGACAACGAAGTGGATTATGATAGCCTCTCTCATGGGGTTCCAATATTTAGCTCAAAGCGTGAAATTAAAAGTTGCATTAAAGATATGCTTGCTGAACAGACTAATTAGACTCCACCCTCGCACAGTTCGATGCAGAGACTTGGATTGAATTATCCCCCCATGCAACTTAATTATGGTTCTAGTACGCTCAGGACTGAAGTTAATCATGGTTCCAAAAGGAAAATGGGAACCCATGTGAAAAAGAGAATGTTTCTCTATCAGTAGGAAGAGATATAAGAATAGAGGAAGTCCCAGACTATCTCAATTTGGCTCTGGTAGGTCACTTTTGTGGTAAAGTGGTTGGCGAAGCCTCTTTGATATTGTGGATGGAGGAAAATTGGAAACCAATTTTGAACCAGGTTTTGCATTTCCACATTATGTCCATAGGATGGATTTTGTCCAAAGTAAAATCAGAGGAGGAGAGACAAGTGCTGCTAGATCGTAATTGGAAGTGGGGACCATCTAGGTTAATTATGAAGAGATGGCAGGTAGAATTTGATGCGGGAAGAGAACCTCAGAACTTACAACAAGTTTGGGTGATCTTGGCTAGAATTTCGATGATATTCTAGCAGAGAGTAATGCTTGAGGCTATTGGTGGAAAGATAGGAATATTTGTTGCCCCAGAAGAAGATTGGGAACAAAAAGTGGATAGACGATGGGCTAGAATTCTAGTGGAACTAGATATCAAAGATTGTTTATAGGAGGAGATTAAATTGGAACTGCATGGGAGTGTTTAGAGACAGAGACTGGACTATTGGAAGATCCTGTTTTGTTGTTTTGGATGTCGAAGTGTTGGTCATCTAATCGGGGATTGTCCAAATCCTGTGTCTGGTTATTCAAAACATAAGAAGATTTGGATGAAGAAGAGAGCCGTGGATACATCGATTATGGGAGCCAGTAGTGATGTAGAGGAAAAAGGTGGTAGAAAAACGATTAAGGATGACAACGTCACAAAGGTGGTGGCCATCAAAAAGATGGATCCCTCCCCTGGTAAGACCGTATCTCCTTGTGCTAATTCCCTTTCAGATTTTGTCCTTGAAACAAAAAATCCTTCTGGTATTATGGTCCCACCCCTTTCCCCTTCTGTTGAGGTCGTCTCGTACTTGGGAAGTCAATATATGTTGACGTCAAGCATTGTTATATCAGATGAGAAGAATATGTTGGATATCCCCATTCCCTCTTCTCAAGCTTCCCTATTTTCAAATAAAGAGCGGGAGAGTACTAACAAACCTATGGTTTTTGCTGAGTTAGCGTCCCCATTGAAAGAGGAGAACCCTTCCTTCTAGGTAAGGCATAAAATATACAACACCAGGTCTAGAGTGGCGCTCTCATGGATGGAGGAGAAAGCCTCAACGGGTGGTCTTGTGCTTGACCCCCTTCCAAAGGTCACTCTGGGAAGGAAATCCCAAATTTCAAAGGCCAAAAAACAAGCTAAGCTGGAAGTCAAAACAAGACGGTAGTCAACAATTAATAGGGCCCTTAGAGAAGGGAAGGCCCCGCCTAGGGTTCCCTGATCCTTTGTTTGTCTTCAACTTGAGGGGGTTAGGGATCTCCCCCAAAATAAATTCTCTCAAAAGAAGGTTAAAAAATTTAAAACCCTTAGTCATCCTTCTACCATGCTAAGAAAATATCCCCTTGGAATTAGAAAAGGCCCCTAATTTCCTACCCAAGACAGAAAATAAACAAATAGACACTAAAGTCCTCCTATATCTAGCTCATACAACAACTAGCAAGCTATGGAAAGACAAAGTAGGTAGATGGTGTACCTTGCTTTGATGGTTGCCCTTAGTATCTCTATGTTGCTCCAGCTCCAGCCTTTGATCACGGGCTTATGAACCTGTTTACAAGAGGAAGACAACACCTTCTCCAAAGAAATATATGTATAAACAAAGATCTAACTATGAAAATAGAGACAATTTCATGCATTTATCATAAAAACATGAGAATGGAAGGAATAGGCTAAGTTATATTAATAGAAAGCCATGAAGACATGTACATCAAAATGGATTATACCTGATATTGTTATAGCATGATAATCCTCTAAGCTCTCTTTCACTACCTCGGCAAGACTCTTAGGATCATAGGTTTCATGCCTCCAAGGTCCACCCCCCAAGTTCATGGATGACCTTCTTCTTATATGATTTGGGAGGCCAACCACTAAGAGGATATTATGGATCCAAGTGAGGTAGACGTGGATCAAGGATCTGAATCATGCCAAGGAGGGAATGTGAGATGGGATTCGAAATGGGACCGCATCCCATGAAAATATCCTTGAGATCTAGGATCCAAAATCTAAGGAAAATGGTTATTCAAGAATTTTTGCACCCCTACAACTGAGCAAAGTGCGAAAATGTTGTTATTTTTGCACCCCCATAGGTATGTAGAATGCGAAAATGTTGTAATTTTTGTGCCTTGCATCACTAGTAGGGCGCGAAAATATATCTAGGAGGCTAATGAGTGTGTTAGGTCAAGTGATTTTCGACCCCTAAGTTGTTGGATGTACTTCCAATTATAACTAGGGAAGGGACCAACACAACAACAGAAGGTCCTAACACCTTTAGAAGGAAAAAAATCAAGTTTCTCATGGTGATGTGACATGAAGATTCTCAATGGTACGTAGTGTGACAATTTGTGGTATAACAGATTCCCCCTAAAGTGTGAGGTCAAAAAGAATATGATGGCCGAAACACTTTACCAATAATTAAGTCTGCAGGGATATTTGAAAGAGCACTGGAGAAGAGTTGCAAGCAAACATCAACAGTATGTCTAATAACTCCAAGGCGAGCATACCCATGCTTGGAGCAACTGACTCGAAGCATGGCTATCGACCAATACATCGCAGATCCTGTATAGTAGAGACTCAACACATGGCTGAAATCATGGCTACTAGATCACAAGTGTAGATCCATGATATGACAACAACACAACCATGACCAATACAAGAGTGGATATGTGTGACAGTACATCGATTAGGTCACCAATATAGTTTCCATGTGGGAACCTACTAAAAAAATCACCATGGTAACCTGGATGTATCAGAACCATCCAGGGTCTTCTACCCGATCCCGAATCGATACGAATCTAGTCATGTGATTACAAGGTGTTGAAGTCAAACATGGCATAAACCACTTGATTAGCGGTTAATGGTGTGAACCGTTAACAAGTGTGAGGGAAATCACCAATGATGACAATGATCCCCAAGGTATCATAGTATATCCCGACGAAATGTGAACAGATGGGTTGACGTCTAACATCCACGAGATCATTCAACCAGAGGTCAATGATGAAAACCTATTGCTTAACACGAGGAAACCTGCCATTGAGGCATGCAGGTACCAAGGTACTAAGGTTGGTTTCTAAGTCCAATTCCTGGATAATGAGTTGAAGTCGACAGGAATAGACTCATTGAAGGAGGGCTATAATGAATCCCGCATCATCAACACAAAATCGATATAGGAAAGTGATGTGAAATAATGAATCATATGAGTATGGACTGACACAAAGATGTAAATGATGATGATATTGCAGAAAGTTGACTCAGGCCCACACTTTCCTTTGAACATATAACGACATGACATACGACCTGGAAGCATGGACTTGTTAGGAACCCATGTCTTTACTTTGTTAGTATGTTGTTGTTGGACGCATATGCTTTGTAAGTCGTCCCGTAGTAATTGTTGATCAATAGTTTGTGTTATTGTTGTTGGCGCATATGCTTTGTAAGTCACCCGTAGTATTGTTGATCCATAGTTTGTAGCGGCCCATGGTTTTGACCCATAGTATTGGCGCCTAGACTTAGTATATAAGTGTGTGTTGAGACCTATGAAGGCACCGTGAAGTTATTTGTATTGAGCTTGCTCATAGGAGGTTGCCCCATCGAAATGGCCTGTGATAAATATAAAAGTGATTCTGAGTTCTGTCATTTCTGCTATTTCGCATATTCGTATTAATTAATTGTTGCAGGTGCATCACATTTGGTATCAGAGCACTTTCTTGGGCTCGTTGGGTGAAATTTCTGCCAATTTTTTTTTGCATCTGGTGCAGGTTCGGATTTGGGAATAATCCCTATCCGCTTAACTGTGGGAAGTACTTGGGCATAAGCCCTAAAACTCATTGTGAGGAGTACCACAGGAACCCCGAAGTAGCTGGCCCATTGAGAGGACCTGCCAGCGAAAAGGGAAACGACCCCTACCTGATTGACTAGTTACCACCCGTGAGGTAAACCAAGAGTTGTCGTTTGTGGCAAAGCGGTTATCAGTTTTACCTGAGCCGTGGAGTGAGGGGTACTGCCCCAATACGCAATCCATTAGACAGCATTGGTGGCCGAGTGAAACCCCTGAACTGTTAGGAAGCCGCACATACCTGGGGTCCATATCTACTTTCAGCTGAACTATTGTCGATCACTACTGCGCCGTTTCAACTCCATTTTGCAAGCCGTTCCAGATCCAGCCGTTTTCAATACATTCGGCGCTGTTCCAGATTTCGTCCGAGCCGTAGCCGCTCCAGTCTGGAAAAAAAAAAAAAAAAAAAAAATAAATAAAATTAGTTTTTTGTCCATATCTCCCTTGTTTTCACTCTGTTTCCCTTGAAATTTTCAGGGAAACCCTGTCATCCCATTCTGCATATTTCATTCCTGAGGACCCTATCCCTAATTCCCCTTCCCAAATCCCGAAAGCCCACATTTGTCTATTTTTAGGGTTTGCCATAACTTCCTCCGATTTCACCCAATCACCTTCAAATTTTACCACAGAGTTCCTTTCTGAACTCTGCTTCTTTGTCCCTCTCTACCAAATTTTCTCATTCTATCAGCCCGCTTCTGAAATCCCCCTTTTTGCCTTCTTGTCATTTTGAGAGTGTCCAAAATCTAGTCAAACCCCAATTACCCATCATATTTTTTCCCAAGTCCAGATTTTCCCTTACTGAAGCAGTTTCTGTTTTTGTTTTCCTACTCAGTCCAAAAAAAAAAAACTCCTGGTTATGGTTGTCACCCGTGCAGGAGCAAAAACCATGGAAGAAGCACTTGCAGCCATCCAAGCCAAACTCCAGGATCTGGATGAAAATTTTTTCGGCCTCCATCTTGAACATTCAACTATGAACAACAAACGACAGTCTGAGTCTTCATCAGACAATGGGTTCTCTTCTTCCAGCAATTTTCATGGTCCGAAGCTTGATTTTCCGCGCTTCAATGGTACTGATCCAACTGGATGGATATATCGTGCAGAACAGTATTTCAGTCTGCATAATACTTTTGATGTCAACAAAGTTCCGCTGGCATCCTTTCACTTGGAACAGGAAGCTCTTCAATGGTACCGTTGGTACATCAAGGCTCATCCAGAGCCCAAATGGTCAGACTTTTGCCAGCAACTTTTGCAACGATTTGGTCCTAGTGCTTTTGATGACTTCACCGGAGCCCTCACTAAACTTCGCCAAATTGACACTGTGAGAGAGTATCAAACCGAATTTGAGAACCTAGCCAACCACACCGAAGGATTGTCTGATGACTTTTACCGGAGTTGTTTTATCAGTGGTCTAAAGGATGCCATCTGCTCGGAGGTCAAAATGTTCTATCCCACCACAATGATGGAAGTCCTAGGGTTGGCTAAGTTGGCAGAAGACAAGATTGCAGCCCAACAACGCTCTAAGCCCACTTTTGTTCCCTTCCTAAATGTGGGTTCTCAGCGACCACCTATACCGCAGGCTCCTCGACCGACTCCTATCAAGCGTTTGTCTGATACAGAGATGCAAGCACGCAGAGAAAAGGGGCTTTGCTATAACTATGATGAGAAATTCACTCGGGGACATAGATGTGTTCAGCAAAAGCTCTATCTCCTGGATGTGGAGTCTCCGCCTGCCTATGAAATTGGTGATGAAGATCCAGAAACACTAGATGCTCCGGTCGACATTTAGGAACCGCCTATTGACCCTTCATCTCAGGATGACCAGCCAGAGATATCCCTCCATGCTTTAGCTGGAATCACCACCCCCCAAACAATGCAGGTCAGGGGTTACTTCAAGAAGCTTCCTCTTACAATACTCATTGATTCTGGTAGCACTCATAATTTCATTGACCCTCAGATCGCCAAACAAGCTGATTGTTTTATCCATCCTTGCTCCAACTTTGAAGTCATGGTTGCCAATGGGGGCACCTTACCTTGCAAAGGGAAGTGTAGAAATGTGCATATCTCTATGGGAGATTATACCTTGCGCTCTGACATGTTTGCCTTGCCCTTAGGCGGATGTGATGTGGTTTTGGGTGCTCAATGGCTACGCACACTTGGCCCTATCTTATGTGATTTTGCTGAACTTTGGATGGAGTTTTCCCTCAATGGACAAAAACACACATTGACAGGATTACAACCAGGTTCTCTCAGCATCATCAGTTCACATCGCATGGAAAAAATCCTCAAGAAGAATTCGCATGGTGTCATCGCTCAGATCCATTCCATTCAGATGCAGCCATCAGCGGTCTCCACTACTCCTTTGGATCTACAACAAATTCTGGATCGATATAAAAGTGTCTTTGCTGAACCAGTGGGATTACCACCTTCCAGGCCAGAAGACCATCATATTCAGCTCCTTCCTGGAAGCGTTCCTCCCAACATCAGGCCCTATTGCTACCCATTTCACCAAAAAATGGAGATTGAAATGCTTGTTCGGGACTTATTGAAGCAAGGTATTATTCGCCCAAGCACTAGTTCCTTTTCTTCTCCAGTTATTCTTGTCTGCAAAAAAGATGTGTCATGGCGCCTCTGCATTGACTTCCGAGCACTTAATCACCTCACCATCAAGGATAAGTTTCCAATTCCTATTGTTGATGAGCTTCTTGATGAGCTTCATGGGGATCACTTTTTCTCCAAGTTGGATCTTCGTTCTGGGTATCATCAAATTCGGGTTCATGAGGATGATATCCCTAAAACAGCTTTCCGCACACATGATGGCCATTATGAGTTTTTGGTCATGCCCTTTGGCCTCACTAATGCTCCTTCCACATTCCAGGCCTTAATGAATAAAATATTTCAACCCTACTTGCGGAAATTCATTCTGGTATTCTTTGATGATATCCTCATCTACAGTAAAACATGGGATGAACATCTCCAGCATCTGGATCTTGTCATGCAACTTTTCTCTGACCATCATCTCCATGCCAAGCAGTCTAAATGTGTTTTTGGACAAAAGGAAGTTGAGTATCTCGGGCACATTATCTCAGCACAAGGGGCTCGCGTGGATCCTACCAAAATCGATGCCATGAACAATTGGCCGCATCCTCAGACACTCAAGAGCCTTCGTGGTTTTTTGGGGTTGACTGGCTACTATCGCAAGTTTGTCAAGGATTATGGGAAGATTGCAGCTCCATTAACTGCTCTATTGAAAAAGGATGCTTTTACATGGACACCTGCTGCTCAGTGTGCATTTGACAAACTAAAACAAGCTATGTGTACTACACCTATGCTAGCTATGCCCGATTTTTTGAAGCCCTTCACTATTGAGAGTGATGCTTGCGGCAATGGACTTGGTGTTATTCTCCTTCAAGATGAACACCCCATTACGTTCACCAGCAAAGCCCTTTCAGGTAAGAATTTAGCTGCCTCTACCTATGAGAAGGAAATGATGGCTATTTTGCATGCAGTACAGAAGTGGCGCCCATGCCTATTAGGGAATCATTTTTGCATCAAGACTGATTACCAGAGTCTGAAATATTTCTTGGACCAGCGTGTCTCCTCCCCGGCACAATAGAAATGGGTTAGCAAACTCATGGGTTATGACTATGAGATCACTTACAAGAAGGGTAATGACAATATTGTGGCAGATGCTCTTTCTTGCACATTTGATGCCCAAGGTTCTCTTTCAGCTATTTCTATGCTTGTTCCAAATTGGTTGCAATCTGTTCAACAGGGTTATGTCAATGACTCTTCCTTATCTCAAATCATCCAACGCTTGACCAACAACCCTTCTGTTGTACCACATTACTCTTGGGATGGTGCTTCTTTGCGATACAAGGGTCGTCTGGTGCTTCCCCAGAGCACAGATCTTCAACAGGCTGTCTTCTATGAACTCCATGCTTCTCCATCGGCAGGGCACTCTGGGTTCCTCAAAACGTATGAACGAGCACGGCGTAACTTCTTTTGGCAGGGCATGAAAAGGACAATTCAACAGATGGTGGCCGAATGTGATACCTGCCAGCGCAATAAGGGTGAAACAACACTCCTGACAGGATTGCTTGAATCCTTTCCCATACCTACACGGATTTGGACAGATATTTCTATGGATTTCATTGAAGGGCTCCCTAAATCTGGCAGGAAGACAGTGATTCTCGTTGTGGTTGATCGCCTCTCCAAATATAGTCATTTTTGTGCTCTCAGCCATCCCTATACAGCCTCCTCCGTCGCTCAAATTTTCCTGGACCAGATCTTTCGTCTTCATGGCATCCCTTCTTCCATTGTCTCGGATCGTGATGCGACTTTCACCAGTCATTTTTGGATAGAACTATTTCGCCACACTGACACCAAACTGAAGATGAGTTCAGGGTATCACCCACAAACAGATGGTCAGACTGAAATTATCAATAAATGCTTGGAAACTTATCTTCGTTGCTTCACCTCGGAACAACAACATCAGTGGGAAAAGTGGCTTCCTCTCACTGAATGGTGGTACAATACCTCTTACCACACTGCCTCTAAAATGACCCCATATGAAGCAGTCTATGGTCAGGCACCTCCAGCTCTTCTTCCATACACCCCCACCAGTTCACCAGTTTAGGAAGTTGACACGGTCCTTTGAAACCGTGATCAGATTCTTCGCATTTTGTGGGACAATCTTCACATGGCACGAAATCGCATGAAGCAACAAGCTGATCAGCACCGTTCTGAGCGCACTTTTCAAGTCGGCGATATGGTTTTTCTTCATCTCCAGCTGTACAAACAATCCTCCTTGAAACTCAAAGGGTGTCATAAGCTCGCTCCAAAGTTCTATGGGCCATATCGGATTCTTCAGAAGATTGGGTCCATTGCTTATAAATTGGAACTTCCTCCTTCTTCCCGCATTCATCCAGTCTTTCATGTCTCTTGTCTGAAGAAAGTTCTTGGCACCAACATCAGTGGACAAACGATTTTACCCAAATTGGATAATGAAGGATCCATCCTTTTGGAGCCAGAGGCCATCCTCAATCGGCGCACGTGTCAGCTTCTCTCTCGCTCTATCACAGAGGTCTTAATTCAGTGGCATGGCATGCAACCAGAGGATGCTACATGGGAACTACTCCTTCAGATTCAACAACAATTTCCACATCTAAAGCTTTGAGGACAAAGCTTTTTTTAAGGGGGAGGCGATGTTAGGAACCCATGTCTTTACTTTGTTAGTATGTTGTTGTTGGACGCATATGCTTTGTAAGTCGTCCTGTAGTAATTGTTGGTCAATAGTTGTGTTATTGTTGTTGGCGCATATGCTTTGTAAGTCGCTCGTAGTATTGTTGATCCATAGTTTGTAGCGGCCCATGGTTTTGACCCATAGTATTGGCGCCTAGACTTAGTATATAGGTGTGTGTTGAGACCTATGAAGGCACCGTGAAGTTATTTGTATTGAGATTGCTCATAGGAGGTTGCCCCCTCGAAGTGGCCTGTGATCAATATAAAAGTGATTCTGAGTTCTGTCATTTCTGCTATTTCGCATATTCGTATTAATTAATTGTTGCAGGTGCATCATAGGACTTAAAAAGGAAAAAAATAAAATGTGGCATAACCATAACAAAGGTGTTCTTTGGATGACTCAAACAAGGAAGACGACTAACGATTGTAGTTATGACCCAGAAACATATTGAATACCCAAGTGTGGGACAAGATGTGGACACATGCCATGTTCAAAGGTAACAACTCACTGGCTGCCAAAAAGTTAAACTCAACTTATTCCCCCCATCATGTTTGATGAGTACCCCTTTGTTTTTTAACGAGCTCGAGGAGGATAATAGATGCTCGATATAGCTCACTTTTAGATGAGTCCAACCTTGCACATTTTACGAACCCAAGGAAGGAGAGGTTTGGTCCCATAAGGATCCTTCGATGTTTCATTTTGCGAGTCCAAAGAAGGGAAACTCGGTGATTTTTCATGTTTAGGGAATCTGAAATAACCTAAAGAAGACTCCAAGATTTGAATTTTTTCGTAAAAGTTAGTCCCCAAACTTGAAAAAGTATAAAATAATGTTCGGAGGAACTCTCCTAGTAAAAGGTTGACTAAAGTGTTCCTTTTTCGTAAATAGTCTAAGCGGTCCGAAAAAGGGATAAACTACCACCAAATAGATGACCTTTCAAATACTTTTACAAGTGTGAAAGAGACAAGTTCACTTGGCGACCTTTTCTTATTTCGAGAGTCTAAAAAGAGCCTAAAGGAAACTCCAGGGGTCCCTTTTTCGTGAGTTAAAAACCCTAGTCCTAAAAATAGATAAAATAATACTAGGTTGATACTTTCCTCATCGTTTTACGAGCACAAGGAAAGTAGACAGAGCTCGACACTTTTTATTTAATTTTAACAAGCACAACCCAAGTGTGAAAAGCACTTGGAATCTCTTTCATATTTCAGATCTAGAGCACGAAAGAGAGAAAGTGAGCTTGAAAAAGGTCAACAAATGACTCCACTGGTATGAACACCTTTAATGAACCTGCCCAAACCTAGTA
Organism: Larix kaempferi; assembly: GCA_027924585.1. Taxonomy (NCBI): domain Eukaryota; kingdom Viridiplantae; phylum Streptophyta; class Pinopsida; order Pinales; family Pinaceae; genus Larix; species Larix kaempferi. Next base: position 27,552,947 of record BSBM01000370.1, on the reverse strand, counting down.
AAAAACCCTAGAAAATAACATTAGAAGATAAAATATGTGGAAACAAGATTTAAACAAAGGTCATGAATGCAAAAATAGGTAAAAAATAACTAGTTCCGTTATAAAAAGAGAGTAAAAATGTAAAACTAGTCATTTTTACCTCAAGGAGAATTTTACCTTTGTTGGGAGCCAATTTTCAACTGAAGATATTGGGAGATCCATGGCACCATTCGAGCTGTCTTTCAAAGCAAGTTACTCATCTTGATCTACTCTTTCCTTTGATGTCTTATTTTTTCAATTTCATGCTGATTTGGGGGAAAACAAGCACCCCAGGGAAAAAAAAATTATGTGCCTAGGAATTTTCGCACCTTTGTTATACCGTGAAGCACGAAAAATTCCAGTATTTTCGAATTATGGTGCATGGAAGGGGCGCAAAAAATGATAATTATCGCGCTATCAACAACTGCTAGGGTGAGAAAATACGTAGAACCAAAATTTAAAAAGCTTTCCCCCCTCTCATTTGGAAAAAAATGGTTTCAAGACTCTAATAACAGGTTCCTTTGATGATTTTCAGGATTTTCCAAGAGATAAGAGCGACAATGATCGAGTGGAAAGAGAGAGAGCATGAAGAGGATGACCGAGATGCTCTCAATGATGATGGCACCTTGTCCGCACTGAGAGAGTGTGGATTACTGAAATTCTTCAAGACAAGAGGCATCAAGAAACAAGGGAAACTTTTTAATCACATAATAGAAATGTGGGAGCCGAATCTACAAGCTTTCTGTATGTGGGAGCATATCCTTGAGATAGAGCTTGAATATATATACTTCTTGACCAGTCTCTCTGGGAGAGGGGCACGAATCAATCTAGCTGGACATCGTAGCACCAAGGAGAGTACATAGGACTACATAGCCCAGTATGGCAGGTAAGGATCTTGTAAAGAAAGTACTCATAGATGATGTGATAGATATTCCTTTGAGAATGATTTTATACACTATTGCTCGAGTGGTTGGAAGTGTAGGGCCTCATCATGCTACCAAGGCCCAAATGACTTATGCCTTGGAATGTCTTGAGCCAAGGTTGTTCAACTGGTGTGAGGGAGTCCTGGTCAACATCAAGGATCAAGTCACCAAGTGTCACAATGGAAATATCAAGCGGTTTGGATATGGAAGTATTCTAGTCACCTTCTTCTTAGAGAGGGTTCCACTACTATGCTCATAGATAGAGAGACTCGTCAATCCTTCATATGAGCTACAGATGGGGAGATGGAGTGATTATGCTGGGTGACTAGGTGGGCCACAAGTTTTAGCATTCGGTGCTAACTTCTTTTCCTGGTTAGAGGAACTGATTATAATTATCGAGGATTATCCTTACGCTGAGGTAGACTTTCGAGGTGACATTGAATTAGATTTACCAGAGGATGAGGACTGAGATGAGTCAGGCATGTGACCTTTAAACATGTTTTTTGAGTTTTATAATATATATATATATATATATATATATATATATATTTTTGCGCAAAAGACCTAATATGTAAATGCGTAATGCTGCAAATCGTGGAGCTGTGAGGCCAGCAGGATATTCACCACTGCGACGTGAGGAAAGGAGTATCAGGAAGAGGAGGATGTGGCAGGGGGATTTCATGATGTAGAGCGAATTCTAGAGGGATTGACCATGGGTGTCCCCCCAATGAGATTTCCTGAGGTCCGTTATCACCTCTAGAGGCATACCATGGGTATGCCAGAGCGTATTGGTAGATTACTCTGCCATGTTTCTAGGGCGGTAGTATGCTATCATGAGCATCATTCTCCTCATGATTAGATCAGGGCAGCAACACTTTTTAGTATTAGCGGCATTTACATGATGTATAGGAGATAGTGACGATTTTTGTATGGGCAGTGATCCCAATTTTGTCTTTTTGACACATTTTGATACTATTTGTGACATGATCAAAACTTTTTACATGATATATACATGGACCTATCTCTACTATTTATCTATGATGATTCATATTTTACATTTTTTACATGTTTTTCATGGTGATATTGGTTATGTATGATCTAGATGCCAATTCAACACGTAGTTAGCTAATGAATCAACCATTGTGTTCAATTGCCTTGGTATGTGTTGATATAAAATATAATCAAATGATCTTTCAAGGAGGCGTATACTTCGATATAAGTGAAGTATTATGGGATTGCAAATGGCGTAAATGTGATTTCGTTGAGATACCACAAGTTGAGAATCCAGGTATACTATAAGATGATGAATTCCAAGAGAGGACGCTTTAGTTAGAAGCCCAATGACTGCACGGTATTCCGCTATGTTATTCATTGCAGGACCTAAGTATATTCCACCCGAGGATATCAACTTGTCAGTAGGGGAATACAATACCCATGCTGTAGAAGCGATATTATGGGTATGTCAACTAGCACCGTTGGCAAATCCGAAATACACCGGAATCTGCACATGAAATCACAAATCGAGATAAATAGTCATGAACGAGACAAGATCCTGACACGCAAAAAAAATCAAAATCACACCTCAAATACACTATATACAAAGTGCTCACATAGGATGTTCTTACGCATAGAATCTCTTTAGGTAAATCCCATTACGAGGCTCTCCCAAAGGTATTCCATCACAGTCAACTAGGTCGTAGGCTCCTTTCTCTAACACTCGTTTGACAATGTAGGGACAATACCACATGGATTCCAACTTGCCTTTACCTAGTTTGTCATGCATTTGATCGTAAGTCAAGACTAGGTTACCTTCATTAAAAGCGCGAGGTTGGATGCATTTGTCATATTTAGCCTTAATTCACTTTTTGTGAGCTTCATTAACGAGTGCAGCATCGTGAAGAGTTTCATCAAGCTTGGATAAGTATAGAAATCGTTCTTCCTCGGCGGGAGTGTTTGGAAAGAGTTCAACAACAAGTTTGAGGGATGGGATTTCACACTCAATTGGGAGGATAGCTTCCAGGCCATAGACCAATTGAAATGGCATCAACCCGGTCACATTTTTTACGAAATTCCTATAGTCCCAAAGAGTCGAAAAATAGTGCTAAGTGCCAATTTGATTTATGGGTCCCCACCATGCGTTGGATCATTTTTTTAAGACTTTATTGATTTCCTATACTTGTCCATTTTCCTGCGGGTAATAGGGGAATGATTTTTCATGATGAAAACCCAATTTGGTACTTAGTTCATCCATCATATGATTCCTGAAATGGGAACCGTGATCAGTTACAATGGCTTGAGGGACTCCAAACCTTGCAATGATATGATTGAATACAAAGAGTGCTGCCATTTTTTCGTCTTCAGCATATGTAGGCATAGCTTCATCCCACTCGGTAAAGTAGTAAAATGCTACGATGACATAACCATGCCCCCTAGATGAGGTAGGATTACAATGAATAAAATCGATACCCCATTTTGCAAAGGGGCCAACAACAATCACGGGATGCAGTGGAGCTGGATGGGAGCACTTCTTGGAGTGAAAGAATTGACATGGGGGGCATTCTTGACCACTTCAATGCAATAGTTGAAGATAGATGTCCAGAATTATCCTACGCGCAAAATCTTCTGGGCTGTATCCATCCCAAATAGGTGACCGCCACAAGCTCTAGAGTGGTAGTCATTAAGTACACATTTGGATTCATCTAGAGTTAATCATTGACACATAATGGAATCGATACCACGATGATACAAAGTATCACTAATAATTAGGTAATATTGGCATGGTGTCGGATGCGACGTTTCTCATCGCAATTAAGGTGAGACCGAAAGCACTGGGTTTGGAGATATAAAACAATGTCTCCGTACCAAGGATCAGTTGTGCCAATGAGGAACAATGACTCATCGGGAATAGATTCAATGGGATCGGATGTGTCATTGACACGGGACAGGGAACATATCAACTCAACAAATACCAAAGATTTTTTGGATTTAGCTTTTGCATACTCCAAATCGAACTACTAAAGGACAACAATCCAACGAGAGTATTCCCCCCCAGCACTTGACGTGTTAAGATATAGTACATGGGATTGTAGTTGGAAATAACTATGGTCTTGCAGAGCAAGATGTAGTTTTAAAATATCTGGACAGCAAAAACGGTTTCCAGAGCCAGTTTCTCCACATGTGAATAGCGTGTTTCAGAATCAATAAGACCCTTACTAAGATAGTATATCACATGTTCATGACCACTACTGTCTTCCTGTACTAACACCATTCTAATAGTGGAAGTAGAGGTTGTGAGATATAAGATGTAATCCTGTGTATAGTTGGGGGGTTGTAACACATGAACATTAGTCAGGGCCTTCTTTAGTTTATCAAAATATTTTTGAGCTACATTATCCCAAATGAATGGGACATTCATCTTAAGTAGTATCATGTAGCCCTAGGTGATCTCGACGAAATTGCGGACGAAGCGGCGTAAAAATTTTGCGTGCCCTTGCAGAATTTGGAGTTATGGAATATTAGTGGGTGAAGGTAAGGCTAAGATAGCTTTAACCTTCAATGAATTGATGCGAATACCATCTTTGGAGACTATGGAACCTAGTAATCTGTCGGCTTCAACACATAATACACATTTGTGAGGATTCAAGCGGATGTTGTAGTGGCGACACCGTAGAAATATGGCGCTGAGGTGCTCTGGATGGTCTTCTCGAAAAGTCAAATGAGTGGGTAAGCCATCCAAATAAGGATCCACTATATGCTTGATATCGTGAAATGCATAAGACATGGCCCATTGAAAAGTATCCCCAACGTTTTTAAGGCCAAAATGTAACTTTCGGTATGCGAAGTTTCCCCATGGGAAGATGGAAGTTGTTTTATGCTGGTCAGCCAGGAGTATCTCTATCTGATTATATCCAGAGAAGCCATCCATAAATGGAAATATGACACTCCCAACACAATTATTAATAATTTGGTCGATGAAGGGGGTAGGAGAGTTGTCCTTAGGACAAGCCTTTTTCAGGTCCCTATAATCAACGCAAACTATAATTGTGCCTTGTTTCTTAACTACATGAACGATCTTATACACCTAGTCTATCAATGGGACAAGATAAATAAAACCAGCTAGAAGGAGCTTTTCAAATTCTGCCTTAATGGATGCAGTTTTTCTGGGGTGAACGGGTCGTAGTGTTTGTTGAACATGTCTTGCACTGGGATAAACATTGATTTCGTGGACCACAATAGAAGGGTCAACTCCTGGAATTTCTTCATAACTCGATGCAAAAACATCGTGGAACTCTTTAAACAAGGCTATGTAAACTTTTCCACCTCATTGGGTGTACAGGTTTTTCCTAAGTGGATGTGTTCCATGACACCAGGTTTCACTGATATGTCTATAGGAAAATTTTCCATAATATTAGCTAAATTTCCCTCTGAAAACACATTGTGAGTGAGGATGGGAGTTTGGGGATTTTGGACAACATCATGTGAAACAGTGGATTTGATATTGGCTTCTACCGCTTGGATCTTGGGAAGGAAAGATGATCAATGATGGTGATCTTTCCACGGAGGTTCATTGATGCTCATGATTTCCATGATAGATTCATCTAAGGGAAAAGTATGTAGAAGGGAATCAAAAGAGGGAAAGGGTGAATTGATCCAAGATGAAAGAAGTTTAAGGTATCGTGCCACTGGATGGTGGCTAGAAGAATCAATACAATCCGAAGCAGATTGAATTGCATGATAGGTTGCTTCATTTAAGTTAAAAGGCATGCAGTTTCCAATGGTTTCATATTTAGAGGGACTCGGTACAACCCAAGAATCATGAGAGTCATGCGATTGAAAGGTACTCGAAGAGATCATGTTGATAGAATAGACCGAGGGCAGAAGTTTTGGGAAGACTTCAATAATGGAAGAGTCTTTCAAAAGGCCAACACCGATGTATTCATAATGATTTTGAGATTGTGTCAAAAGCGAGACATTATTGGTGGATTTGGAATGAATATCCGGTGTGCAAAATTCCAGTTGATCAATGGTGACAAATTTTCCTTGACGAGGAAATTTCACCAGGTGAAAAATTGATGATGATACTGCGGTCTTGGCATAAAACCAGTTTCAACCAAGTAGGATATTGTAATTCAATGGAGCATCTACTATTTCCACGTGGATGGATACAATCCCCCCCAGTTCTACTACTAGTGATGGTATGAGTTCGTATGGTTGGAAACCACAACCATCGAAGGCCTTTAAAGTGGTAGGAGACTAAGTTACATCAAGGGAGCCAATAAATCTCCAGCAGGACAAGGACATGATAGAAGTGGAGGCACCCTCGTCCAAAATGGTATGATGGATGTTATTTCCACAAATCTTAGTGTGAATTTGAAAATCCAATTGGTGGTAAAGCCTTGGCTTGGAATATTCCAATTTAAATATGATCATGTTGGAAGTCTAAGGTTCGACGACTCCAAGTGCTGACAACAATGTTCTACAGTGATTAGGGCAATGTTGTAGAACTTCGAGAGTTGACATTGCACAAGGTGCTTGAGCTAAGTCTTCAACAATATTGTAGTTCTGAGCAGCTCGCGCACTCGGATCGAATGTCACTTTTTGAATGGTGGCTTTTGGCGGGCGCAACACAATGTCAGAAATAGGCCTTTCGATGTAAAGAGGGCCAGTAGGTGGAGGAGTGGAAGGAGAATCCTCCAAAGGGGATTTATCTTTTGAACTCCCATTTTTGTTTGAATTTGGAATAGTCGTAGGTCTTTGTCCTGGTGGATAAATGAACAGTCTTGTTACTCATCATGAGGATATCTCGGGTAGCAGATGACTCTAGTTGATTAAGGTCATTTGTAGTGCCCCCTTGTGGAGGAGTGTGTGTGATCATTTGCCGTTCTTGGGATGGGAAAGGGTCAGTTAGCACTACAAGGTGGGAAGAACCTTTCACAAACTTGTTGACTTCCTCACAGTAAGGATAATATTTTGTATAATGGTCCTCATGGCAAATAAGGCATGGGAACATATCTTTCCTGTTGGGTTTATTGTCAGCATTAGTTTGTTGGGGTTTTGGATTTTCTTGCTGAGGAGAAGGTTTATTGGATTTCCCTTTATTGTTCTTCTTTTTCCCTCCAAATTGTTTTGACGAGGACTGAACCGCATTCACCTCAGAGGTCTGAGTAGGAGAAGTATTGTTTTTGGAGGCAACATGATTTTGAAGTGGAGCTAAAGTATTATGTTTTCCACTAGGTTTTCACGAAACCAACTATGCCATCAATAGGAGGTTCGATAGCGGGCCTGGATGGATCGCTGGTGCGGCGAGGAGCATGAGGGATCAATTCATATAAAGTTTTGGATTGGGAGTAAACCAAGTCCAGATACTGATCGCGACTGGTATCCTGCTCTTCTGTAATGGTCCCTTCCATTGCAACATCCCTAACTATAAGTGGCAATAATGATTTTGTAAACCAATCAGATAATAATTGATCAGGGATAAGATCCTTAATCAACCTTCAGAACCTCCTCCACTCATGAATATGATCTGAGATGTGAGTAGAGGTGGATTGTCGTAATGAAGTTAATAGGTCCCCAGAAGGATTGAAATTGATTTGTTTGCCCCCTAGAAGGATTCTAGTTACCTACTGTATGTTGCTCCCCAACAGGTGGTATTTGTTGTGCCCATGAGGCAGATGGTCCTAGCAGTGGAGGTTTGCCACTGGTCCTGCTTGGGGAAACAATGAAAGGTTGGCCTCCAGAGATGGTGTAACTCGTGGCTGAAGATTGACTCTCAGTTACAACTGATGTTCCAATAGAGGGAATAGACGATCTTCCAACTGAAACATTAGAAGAGACTGATCATGCAGTTTGGGTGGCAGTGGCAGTAGTACCGACTTGCGAAGGAATGTGCACCAACTCCAAACGTTATAGGTAACGAAGGGATATGAAGATTCGTCTCCTGAATAGGAACACTCCCTAAATATCGACCAAGAATTTCACTTGGTAGGATAAGTGGGAAAGGTCGAAGGGGAGTTTCTAGGGTTAACTGCATAGGTACTGGAAAGGTGCAAAAATCGTTGAGGGCTCAACCTAAAGTTGTGTTCCACAATGATGATGATGGATCAAAAACATTTTCTATTTCAGGTAGAGGTTCGGAATAGAACCAGTCTGTGGATGTGGATCGACCCATAAACGAGATACCATAGGTCGAATAACTGGAAGCGAATTGGGGAATTCTTGAATCATGAGGGTCTACCACTTCGGATGTACAAGGTAATGAGAATTTTGATTTTGGGGGAGCAATATTTTGTGCAGTCTCATGCTTAAACATGTATGTTTCCACGCGTTCACGAGATAAACTAGCGAGTTCCGCTTGTATAGATGCCATAATTTCTTGGCCTATAGGAAGTTCAGAGGTTGGAATCCCTAGCGTTCTTCTACTATAGGATTCAAATTGATAGCTGGGCATAACAAAGGTATTAGGGATAACAGGTGGTGTTACAAACTGTACAAATGGTTTGTTAAAATTCGCAGCTAATTGAATAGTCGTAGAAGGGAAAGGATCAAATTCCTCAATAACTTCAATATACCCTTCAAGAAGGTATTCTTGTGATGGAATCTCTGGGGGCATACTAGTTTCCAGAGCAATATTAACCTTCGGTGCGATGTCGGCTTCTGACATGATACTACTTTCGGGTACGACGCTAACCTCAGGTGCTACATTGACTTATGGGGTTGTGGGACTTGTGGTTCTGCAGTAACTGGTGGTGTCGCACTGGTTTGTCCTGATACAACCTCCTGACCAGCTGGTCTTATAATAGAGGGAGCTTGGGTGCGTGGAGGTGGTGGTCGACTCATTCTAGGTGCATATGGTTCGGGACTCATCCCTTGCTGTCTCTGGGATTTCCTTGGATCCTCCATGGAACAAGACTAAGTGATGTGGGTGAAGTATCGCGAAAAAGAACTCAAAAACCCTAAGGCAACCGAGCGTGCAAAAGGGGAGCTAGAAGAAAAAGAGGCACAGAGGCTAAAAATCAAACTCAAAAACTTTACTGTCACTGATGCCACAGTAAGCGATTTATAACAAAATGGCCAGAGAATCCAAGAAGCACCACTAAAATAAAAATAACCTCTACAAGGTAAAATAACAAGCAACCTCCTATCTAAGATCCAGAGACCTCAACAGACTATATCCTCTGCAAGGTGATGAAATCCAAGTTAGACAATACGAAATGAGAGACCAATATAGATGAAGGGATATTCCTCTACCGAAAGGGATCTCGAGTAAAAGAGCCCTAGAAGAATGGTCACTAGGATACCTCATTCATGACACGTCTGGGAAGGTTTTCCGGAGCTTCTGCCTTTTATCCCTTGTACTACCAATATGGAGGCCTAAAAATACAAGGAAGACAATGGATTGATGTCCTTAGGCGCTAAGTGGAGTGTGATATTCCACAAAGTCCGTCCGGAACCTGTCCTCGCTGCTTACCCCCGTGGAACGGGAGGGCCCCCAACAAATTGGATTATAACTACGTCAACAAATACCAGAGGATTTTAGCACCCTAAGAGGAAACACCTATGTTTCAGATGTAAAACGACAAGGGGGAATTATTTGGATTCCTATCCCCGATGCCCTACCTAACTACACTGTTCTTTTATTTCCTCAAATGAGGTTAGTTTGTGTTTAGTTAGGGTATTTAATTTGAGAGGCTGTTTTTTTACTCAAGGGGAGCGGAAGTGCAATTCAGTGGTGTGTAGACTCAACTCAAAACATGCAAATTTGGATGAATTATGCAAGTCTTTTTCCTTCAATGAACTTCTAGCTAAGTAAGGAAGAGTTCTTTTCATTCCCAAATGTAAGAGACACAAATGCAACTTTCTTAAGAAAGAATATATCCACTTTTTACTTTTATTTTTCAAATTACATGCCAAATCAATCCATGAAACACTCTTTCGCACCAAACGAATCCAAAAATTTTAAACAAATTCCAAAAAATATTTTTCTTTTTCTTTTTTCTTCACATGAGCCTAAAATGAAAAATTAAGGGAAAGAAACTTATTTTAATTGCAACATGTTTTAATATCAAGCGTAGAAGTAAAGGAAATGAAATATTTTGAAAAGTTTCCAAGCGATTTTCAAAGCTCAAAAAAGCATAGATTCTTCACAATCAAAGTAATGATTCTTTTAGACATGGAAGAGAAAGCCTCAATTTCCAATCATTTTTTCAAATATGCAATGAGTGTGCAATAATTTCCTAGAATCTAACAAAATGCAAGAAAATGAGTGGATTTTGCAATATTCAAATCAAGAAGTTAAGTAGAGGATCAAATCCTTCTTGTCACTTTCTCTCAAAAATCCAAACCATATAAGTGTAAAATCAAACAAACCAAGCAACCTTTCAGACCTTCAAACTAGGAGTAGAGGAGGTCGTAAGCTATCATATCAAAATAATATGTTTGAGAAGGTGATGAAATGATGGGGGAGGCTATGATGGTCCTCCAACTTACAACACACTTCCAACACTTACAAATCCACTCCAAAGTCCAAAGACTAAATGAGGGCCAAAAAGGACCAAAATGTAAAGATCACAGTGGAATCACACACAACTGATCAATTTGAGATGGCAGAAACAAGCTAAAATCCAAAACCAAACACCAATCAAGCAAAAAACCAAGCACTGTGGCAAGTTATAGGGAATCTTCGCTCCCTGGCAGGCTAAGGAGGCGCGGAAATTAGATATTTTCGTGCTCTAGGTTAGTGTGGGGGCACAAAAATTTCAAATTTTTTGCTCTGTAATACACAGTGGGGGCGTGAAAATATCCTGTAGAGTGGGAAGGGGGAAGATCTGAGATCAAATTTTCCAATATATTAGGTCTTAAGAATCAGAGAGCCTAACAGTGGAGACCAGGATGATGGAACAAGTCAAGACTAAGTAGTTTATAGAGGAAAGAGATAAAATCTCAAAGATTCGATGGCTAAATAAACACGGGAAATTCTCCAGTGGAGTCGCTAGTTTTCATGCTAAGAAAATATCCCTACATATAGGTAGATATCCCCCTGGGATTAGAAAAGGCCCCTAATTGCCACCCAAGACAGAAAATAAACAAATAGACACTACATTCCTCCTAGATCTAGCTCATACAACAATTAGCAAGCTATGTAAAGACAAAGCAGGTAGATGGTGTACCTTGCTTTGATGGTTTTCCTCGGTATCTCTATGTTGCTCCATCTCCAGCCTTTGATCACGGGCTTATGAACCTGTTTACGAGAGGAAGAAAACACCTTCTCCAAAGAAATATATGTATAAACAAAGATCTAACTACGAAAATAGAGACAATTTCATGCATTTATCATAAAAACATGAGAATGGGAGGAATAGGATAAGTTATATTAATAGAAATCCATGAAGACATGTACATCAAAATGGATTATACCTGATGTTGTTACAGCATGATCATCCTCCAAGCTCTCTTTCACTACCTCTGCAAGACTCTTAGGATCATAGGTTTGATGCCTCCAAGGTCCACCCCCCAAGCTCATGGATGGCCTTCTTCTTATATGATTTGGGAGGCCAACCACTAAGAGGATATTATGGATCCAAGTGAGGCAGATGTGGATCAAGGATTTGAATCATGCCAAGGAGGGAATGTGAGATGGGATTCAAAGGGGGACCTCATCCCATGAAAATATCATCGAGATCCAATAACCAAAATCTAAGGAAAATGGTTATTCAAGAATTTTCGCGCCCCTACAACTGAGCAAAGCATGAAAATGTTATTATTTTCGCACCCCCATAGATATGCAGAATGCAAAAATGTTGTAATTTTCGTGCCTTGCATCACTAGTAGGGTGCAGAAATATCTCTAGGAGGCTAATGAGTGTGTTAGGTCAAGTGGTTTTTGACCCCTAAGTTGTTGGATGTATTTCCAAGTATGACTAGGGAAGGGACCAACATAATAACAAAAGATCCTAACACCTTTAGAAGGCAAAAACATCATGTTTCTCATGGTGATGTGACATGAAGACTCTTAATGGTACATTGTGTGACAATTTGAGGTATAACACTACAAGAAACAATGATGGAAGGGTGTAAAGCTCAAGAAACCCTAGAGCCATGGCTTAGAGATTGGTCATTCGCACATATAAGCTCAGATGGACATTCGAAAGGACTTGTAACAACTTGGAGTGTGGAATTAAGGGGGGGTTTTGTCACTTTTTATGAGACGATGTTGAAAATTGTTCTAGAAGACAAGATCCCAGGGGGTATTTTTTCAATCTATAATGTCTACGCCCCGTTTTAGAATCGACATACGTTTTGGGAGTCTTTATTTTCTTTAGGGATGTTGGAGGTGAGTAATATGATTATGGGTGGAGATATGAATCTTACCCTTTCTAAGAGAGATATTTGGGGGGAGACAACCAGATCTGACTTGTTAAGCAATTTCTTAATTTCCTTGTTCGATTCCAAAGGGTTGACTCACGTGTAACCTCTGAAGTTAGAGCCGAATTGGAGGAACAATAGAAGTGGGGACAATGTGATATCGAAACGACTTGACAGGTTATTAGTCTCGGAGAATCTATTAACTGGGAATTTATCGATTAGGTCTTGGATAGAGGTTGGAGGTATGTTAGATCATCGTCCGATTCTCTTGTCTGTAGAGAAACAAGATCCGAAGCCTCCTCCCCCTTTTAAGTTCAACCTTGCTTGGCTCAAGGAAGATGATTATAGGAAATTGGTTAAGTATTTGTGGATTCCCTTACAAGACAATTCCCTTGAGTCGTTTATGAAACAATTTTCGGACAATCTCATAAGAACGAAGAAGGCCTCAAAAGTATGGGAAAAAACCTATAATTTAAGATAACAAGAGCAGTTGAGAGAGGTGGAAGAAAAAATGGCTGAAATGTACAAGTTGAACAACTCGGGGGTGTTCTCAGATGAGGAGCTGGTGGTATTGAAAGCCTTTGAACTAAAGCATGACAATTTATTGGAAATTGAGGAGCAAAAATGGAGACTCAAGAGCAGGGATATATGGATCTCTGAAGGAGATAATAATACAAATTTTTTCCATAGGCTCGCTTCTAACAGGAAGAATGTCAACACAATATCAGATATTTTGGATAGCAATGGGAACTTGGTCAACTGATTTCAGGATAAAGCAAGTGCGGGGAAGTCATTCTTTCAGAATTTATTTAAGGAACCGGAAGGGTGCCCCATTCAAGAAATAATGCAGTTTCTTAGATTATTTCCTCAGTTGGTCTTAGAAGAAATGAATGAGGGATCAATAGAAGAAGTTTCAGATGAGGAACTGAATAAAGTGGTACATTCTTTCCAAAAAGGTAAGAGCCCTGGGTCAAATGGGTTCTCGATCGAGTTTTTTTCAGGATTTTTATCATTTGGTGAAAGAAGATTTGCTTAAGACTGTTTGAGAATCCCAAAGGTTTGGAAAGGTTTTGGGAGCTTTAAACTCTACCTTTTTGGCCTTAATTCCTAAGAAGCAAAAACCTACTTCATTTGAGGATTTCAGACCTATCTCAGGTTGCAACGTTATATACAAGATTATAGCCAAAACAATTGCTCAATGATTAAAGCCTATCCCGAGCAATATAGTCCCTTCCCATTGATTGGAAAATGGATAGCCTGGAAATTGGTGATGGAAAAAGTATTCAAATTGGTGTAGATCTGTGGATCGGAGTAGGAGATGACTATAATCTCTCAGATATTACTATAGTTATACTTAAAGATCATCATATAAATAATTTATTCGGCGGAAAATATCAATCCTCTCAGGATGGGTTCAGTACGGTTTGGAAATCCTCTGAGGCATTGAGGTTGGAAGGTAAGGAAGATAGAGAATGGACTTCTTATGTAGATAAGCTGGTTTCTTTCTTTATTCATCTAGAAGAATGAGATTCTGACATTCTTGTTTGGTCAAAAGACAATGTGACGGGAGATTTTATTGCTAAGCTTGGATATGAGACTTAGGCTTTAAGTTCCTTTGCTAGCAATAGAGAATGGTGGTGGCCTGCGGTGTGGGGGGCTTCAGGATATTTAAAACCAAAATCACTTTGTAGATTTCCTTAAGCAACAAATTGGTGACTTGGGACAACCTGTTGAAACGTGGATGGTAGGGCCCAAGCTGGTGTGGTCTGTGCCATTTGAATGAGGAATCATGCTCAAATTTATTTGTTTTCTGGTCATATGCAGTGTCTATTTGGAACACTGCAGAAAAATATCTAAAGGCCTCTACGGTTCAGTTGGGAAATTCATTGGATCAGAGCTGTATATCGTGGTGGAAAAGCTCAATGGTACACTCTTTCTATGCCCTCTCTTCTTTTTTCGTCTATGGAATCTGGTGGGAACACAACTCAAAAATATTTCAGGGCCGTCTAATTCCATTTGAGGTGACGGTGGATCTTATTGTGTTGTGGACAAAGGAACACAAAGCATCAGTTAAAACAACAAAGCAACGTACCCTGGTTCCTCTAGCCATTGACAAATCGGTACCGTGGGTATTTTTTGATGAGATAAGCCAAGGCGAACCTCCTTTGGGTGGTTCCAAGACTGTTTTTTACATTGCAGAGAATCACAAGTTCTACATCAAATTCGCTCCAGGTCATTGTTCAAATAGTAAGGATGAACTTGTTGCTCTTTACTATGTTCTAAAGGTGGCAATATCCATAAATATATCCATTCTCCACATTTATGGTGACTAAAAAATGGTCATTGATTGGGCCAATAAAAAAATCCAAATCAAGGCACCTCATCTACAACATCTCCTAAATTCTATTCGTCGGAAAATGGAATACTTTACGGTAATATCCTTTGCTCATATATACAAAGAACTGAATACATAAGCTAACCAATTATCAAAAAATGCCTTGATGTTGGAACTTTGGAAAACTGAGATAAAAGAAATCAGAGAAGGAATTGGCTTTGTGCTGTAAGGATGATAATGAATATATGAAATCCTCATATAGGAATGATGATAAGGAATTCATGCTCCAATTTTGTATGAGGAATGTAAAGAAGATGTTTATGTAATAAAGATAGTCTCTTGTGTTGTATGGATGTAAAGCTTTTATTGTTAGTCCTTATTGGGCTATTCATGTTCATTCTCTATGAATAAATAATATTTTCCATTTGGAATATATATATAAGTTGTAAAGCAGTAAGTATTTGCTTTATCATTATTTATCATATCATTTTTGCAGGCTTTATGTTTTATGTATTGGTGAATTGGGGCAATTGTTAAAGTTTTGACGATATTGATCAAATCATATTTTCAACTATTTTTCATGTTCTTTGAATTTAGGCGACTGTTAAATCTTTGACGATGGCGCTACAAGTAAGTTGAATAACAAAATTAATACTTGTCTTGTTATTTGTATTCATATGTATCAATTTAAGGGCGTATTTTCAAATATGAATTTATCTCTCCATTTATATGTCATGAAGGTAACTAAAAATCTATGGCATTTAAAGAGGTGTTTGGGTAGCTTAGCGAAGGGGACGAGTTGACCAATTCCTACTCCAGGAAATAAGACATCACGAGGCTTTGAATCTAGATTATAGACAATTCTGAGCAATATAAGATGTTGGTTATGAATAATATGCCATTCATCGCTTATATCTTCACACTATTTCCTCCAAATATTAATAAAGCTAGAGAATTTCCCTTATACATTAGTCTTGTGGACTAATCGAACTCACAGTGGGACTGGAAGCAAGTGGGAATCTATAGAAGAATGAAGTTACTTATGTGGAAAAATCTACAATGACATTTTCAATAAGCTCGAGAAAAAACAACTGTGGTTTGATAGAAATAAACCGCATGATATAATGATGCAAATTCATAAAGAAAAAAGATATGAAAAAGCCTATTTTTTATGTAATGCCTGCTTTTCCTAAAAGGCATTAATTTTTAATATGTATGTATGGTGAAATGTTTGGAAGTATGTCATTATACTAGGTATGAATCTTGTTTCGATGTTCCTTGCCTTATATTATAAGGTGAAGCTTAGTTTTAGGTACAAATCCATGGCCTGCAAATGATCCCACATGGGCAAAGGGAGTGATGATTTATCCAATATAATCTATGGAATTTGATCCACCAAATTTCTTACTTAGCAAGCATATTTTCATATTTTATCATATACTACACAAACACACTTTATATACAAGAGCGGACATGTAGTAGGTCCAAAGGTTCACATAGAGTGGGATGAAACACCAAGGTAACAATTCACTAGTGTCTTATAGTCATATGAACCATGCATATTTAGATTGGTTTTATGTATTCACACTAAAAAGTAAAATTAATGCATGGATTCTATGCATGTGGTTCATATTTCAATAAGACCCCCTCTTTTACAAGCAGTTGAGCTTCTGTCACAAGTGTTAGTGGATCATTGAGGTCAATGTTTATTGTCACAAGTGTTAAACTACTTTTTTAGTGACTCCCCTTCCTCAAAGTATCTGATTCCATTGTCACAAATGTTAGTAAATGGGGCAGGGGTAGCTTTGATATCACAAATGATTGTGCATGCAAGGGTATTGGATGTGGATCAACAAATTAACCTATTGCATAGTCCACTGCTTTTACTTACAGGTCTTTATTTTGATATGTTATTATAATGTATGGATCTACTCATCCTACTAAATCTACTCATGCTTACAAATCTGGTATTGTTGCTTCTTCAACTGGAACAACCTCTGTCTCTACAGTTACTGGTCTTGGATCTACCTTTGCCTCTAAAATTTAATTCGCTTGATTTTTCATTGGGATTTAATGGCTAGACTATCACATTTATACAAATATCATTATAGGCTCTCCCTATGGAGCAAAATATAGTTTTTGTTTGAGTCCATGAGCATAGACATCATCTTGCACAATACACTTTAAAAATTGATAATAATGGGAAATAGTTTTAGCAGAGAAGGTCCACTTAGCTATTGAACTTAGATGATGGATCAAATTCAATGACTAGAAGGGATGTCAGGTGAGTTGATGGTTCAACTAGCCTTTTGTGTTTTCTATTCTTGATCCTATCATGTCCTTAATTCTTAAGCTATTATATCCTAGCTTAGGTCAAGGAATCACAGGTCCTTTCTCTAGAAGGAAGCCTGTATGATATTAAAATCCCCAACTTACAAAGATCTATATATGATATTAAAATCTCCATTGCCCATATGAGATTAGTTGAAGAGGTGATCTACATGATAATTGTTCATAAGTTTGAATGGGTTTCTTTTGTCCCACTACACTTGGGATTCTCCTTGGAGATAGGAACACACTATGAAATCCTTAGTCTCAAAGTATATATAAATAATGTTAAGGTTTCTATCATATGTTGTTCCTCAGGTTGTACCTCGACTATATTAGGTATTTCTTTTATTTTCCATGCCAGCTATAGCTTCAAACAATGTGAATAAGGGCTATAGTCCATATACAAATGCCAAGGAGGGATATGAAAATAACACCATTTATGCACCACTTTACGTCAGTAATCCAGTCCTATGACCAAGGGAGGGAACCCTTAAAATGGAAGGTATGAATCCTAGTATGTGACCCTAGGTACCTTGAAAATATACTTTACAAAACTTGATTGGATTTACAACTAAAATATGAGGTGCATGGGGGAAAATATCAGTTGCGAAAAGAATGTGAGTGTTGAATTTAAAAGGGAGGCACAAATACCCATAAGACATAAAACTCAAAATAAGAACAACCAAGGTGCCTTAATCATAACCCAATTCTATGAAGGAAGAGATAACAACATTAAATACATCCAACGGTAAAACATTAACAACTTTCCATTAACATGCATTCAAGAAACTACTGAAAATCATACATGCGAGAAAAAATTCAGATCCATATGACTCTAGGTATACAGATAAAGACATTTCACACTGTTTCAAAAGTACATTCAACATCAGACAAGACACTTTTAATTTAAAATACTAGTGGCAGTCTTGCCTTGGTCCTGGTTTTTAAAGCACAACATCTTTATTTTCATTGGTACAATAGTGCATACAACATGGGGGATTAATTCATCTATGCCCTGGCCCCATTGTATTTTTTATCAACAACCTAATTTCTCTGATCCTATACTATGAAGAAAGAGGCAAAGAAGAAAGAGAATGGACTAATATTGCAGATCCCAACAACTTTTTTCAGCTTGCATACTCATAGAAATGAATGAAACCCATTTGCATTTCTTTTGCTGAGTTTAAATATGCTATCTGATGCTGACTATGCCCTTCGAGTGTTGCTACACGGTGATGTCTTGCTCCTGGAATTCGCATCCTCCCATTGAGGTGCCCTTATTGATTTTTTTGAACAACTCACCCATAAGTATATCCTATCCGTTGACTTATTCTTTATTCACCTGTCACTATCAGGTCATTGACGAACAAAACTAATATTGGAACCGAACAACGTTGGTGTACCCTATCTAGTACTGAACAACATTGGTTTATAACAAAGGAATTTACTCGATGTTGTGCTATAAAAGAACATCTGCGAGAAGGGAAACATCCTATCTTGCCGTGGTGTATTAGGAAACAAAATTGGCTAGAGAGGTGGGGTTCTTAGAATATTTATTATTGAGGACTACATTGCAGAAGAAAGGTTGTTACATGCCGATCCAACTAGAGACCAAACTCTCAAAGATGTTCCTCCAAGCATCAAATAGATACACAGAACTAAGTTGGAGCATGAGCATAGACACCATCAATTTTAGCAGGTTTTCCTTAGCTTGCACTACTCACTCTCTCAAATTCCTACATTATGTTGTGGTGGAAGAAGGGGGCTTGGGAAGGTGATATGCAGTGAGAATAGAAGGGGATATTATTGCACAAAAAAATATCGAGATTCCTTGAAATGTTTATTCAACATGCACCCTACAATTTTTGTCGAGAGTGGGACATTGATATGTTCAGTTAACACAAGCAGTAACTTGGAGCAATCAATGAGGATTTTTTAATGGAAATGATTGAGCTAAGAATTTTGAGGTATAGTACCTCATACAACAGTAATGGAAACATCACACAGATTAGCAAGTCTAATTGCATGGCTATCACAAGATGATACCGTGGGTGGAAAAGTTCGATATGTATACATATATATATATATATATGCAAAATGAGGTGGGGTGGCTTTTAGATGGCTTGGATTGGATGTAAAAATGATGAGTCAAGATTTCCCCATTGGGGAAGGATCCTCCATGATGGAAATTGTATAACTGGAATGCAGTACTGCTGTAAATGATACTTGTAAAAGCAGGGAATGATGAGTTATGGATCGAGCGGATGAGACAACTGGGTTGTGAGGATAACTGTGATGCTAACTGGTATATCTTTTCAATATTGAAATACCCTATTTCCTGAAGCGGCTGCTACTTCACATGCACTCACAACGCTCTGATCGCTTAAAGAATTATGCTTCTCAGTATGGTTCTGACAACAACTACTCTGAAATGTGGATTTCTCCTTAATCATGATGCAACTTATCAACTAGCCATGAACCGAAATCCTTTCATCAAGTTGTAAAATATTGCACTGTGGGCATCTTGAGTCATCTTTATGAATTGGGTACATCAAATTGTGTCCATCAATAGTGAGATCCCATTTTTAAGCTTCAACGTAAATCTTTCACCAATGAACGATCTAAATTGCATTAAGAAAGTAGTCTAATCAAATATGGTCCCTTGGTGGGGAGAGGCATTTTCCCACTTCTATGGCAGGTTCTTATGTTGCCAACGACTGATATCTACCCTGATGAGTTGAGTGATTTGATCTGAACTGTCACCGAGAAGAGTTATTTTTCACGTTTAGCACTTGTCTCAATGCTTCCAATGGTCCATATTTGTCTTCACGAGATGCACGATCCAATCCGAGCCATCAACGGAGAATTTCCATTTTTATTTATGATGTATGTCCTAATTCCTCCTATGGTCTCGATTTTTTCTGATAATATGCATGCTTTAATATTTCCCGTCGGAGGAAGAACCCCCTTTCCATCTTCAACGTATGCTATGGTGCCTCCAATGTATGAGATCTACCGCAACGAGTTGCACGATTCCATCGAGACCATTGGCAGAAGAATATCCTTTTTATCCAGGAAGCAAGTTTTAATGCCTCCAATGGTTCAAATATATCATGGTAAGATGCTCAATTGCACCTGGTCCGTTGGCGATAAATTCTACCTTCTATCTTTGATGCATATTCCGAAGCCTTCAGCGGTCCAAATCTGTTCTGGAAAGTTACACGGTATAATCGGAGCCGTCGGCGAGGAATTTTACTCATTATTCCTTTTGTTATTCCTACCATGTGAATGACCCAAACCTTTCTATAGGATTTGCAATTTTTTACTATGACCATTGGAATTTCATTCCTTCTACATTTCCAGCCTTGATTTTGTGTTTCATAGGCACATAGTTGAAAAACCATTAAGGGTACAAAGAGGGTGACAAAATTCGACTCCTTATGTGGGATGAATCCTCCTTGCGAGGTGTCAAGAATCGAACTTGAATCTTCTAGGGATAGCAGACCACTGCCTTGACTTCTATTGGGCTATGGATACAGTTTTAATATTATGCTTTGAGGATATTCAAAGTATTCCTATGTGAAACAAATTCCTATTGCAGACTTGCTTATTTGCTTAATGGAGCGAAGGGCATTGAATGCGATGCTTTAGGGAAACTAGAAACTATATAAATAGGAAAAGTAAGATAGGAAGTCAATAATATATGATACATGACTGGGGTGATTTTTTGCATATGAAGAGAAGAAGGGTTTTAGATACCTGCCATTAGCAGGGTATTCTAGTGACTGTCTTTCCAATTTTGCAAGCTTGAACCTGTCGGGAGACTGACCTATAACTTCTTTAATCATGAATGGTCTTGGACACAAATTACCAAACTTTCCATTCTTTCTACCATGCTTTCCATGGTATTCGTGCCTTTTATCTTCTATTAACATCAAATCCCTTTTAAGAATTTTTTTATGTTCGACCTTCTTTCAGAAGAAATATTCAATTTCTCTCGGTACATTTTAAAATTTAATTGGCGCTGCTTCTGCCTACAAGGTTCAACATCCTCTCCGAATGAGGTTTGATGTTGAAAACATACTCAGATCGTAAATCTTGAGATCTTTGTATCCCCATACAAATACACCTTCAAACCATCTGAATAGTTCTACATGTTGTTTAATGTTATCAAGAATTGTAGCTTTATCAATTTCTTTGAAATCATAAGACAAATGCCAATGTCAGGAGATATGAAGTGTACTTCTCCTTCAACCAAGTTATTTTCCCAATGATTCCTTTCCCTTGGTATAGTTGTGTTATTGATATCCTCAAAGAACTTATCAAACAACTCCCAGAAAAACATGCATATGTTGGGGTGTTTTGATTGGCCCTTTCCTCTTATTTGATTGACTATTGAATTTGAGTCTCCAAAGGCTTTTAGCTATGCCAGAACCCCATCTTTCTTGCAGATGAATACTTTAGCAACACACTAGCTCCATTCCCAATTTTATCAAAGGAACCATCGAAGAACAATTCCACTAGCTCAAAGGTGTCTAAAGGTGGTTCTTCAGCGACTAACAACATTTCTATTTGGTCTTGAGATGGAGTTTGATGACCGAGGAAAAAAGTTCCTAATCGATTAGAAGTATAGGCAGGAAAATTAGTTGGGTTCTTTGGATCATTGATGACATAAATCATTTTCAGTTCCCTATACAACCGATGAGTGTGGTAGAGAATTCTTCCCACGGATAGTTAAACTCTCTCATGGACATAACTAAGTCCCTAGATACTTAATCCATGACAGAAACAAAACAAATGGTGATCTATTCTCCTAGATCTATCACAATACATAAGCTATTGAACATGGAAGAAGAAATGAAGAAGTAAAACTTACCTCCAACCTGTAGGTTGTCCTAGCTCCAACTCCAAGCTTGATCTTCAAGGATTGAACCTGTTAAAAAAGACAAAGGACCAAAACTTGCAAGCAAGTATATGTATTAATCTAGATCTAATCTACAACATATCATGCATCAATATAACAAGAGACAATACATGGGAAAATAGGGCAAGTTATCATTAAGAAATCCAAATAAGCTGATTACAATGTTATACCTTGATTTCCAAGTGTTAGTTTTTCATCATTTAATTCAATATTATCTACGATCTTAACTGAGAGAACAACATGTACAACATATCAAACACAAGAGACAAGAGACACAAAGCATTTCACCGGGGAAAACCAATAAGGTGAAAAACCCCGCAACTTCCTCAGAGATAGAATGGGCACCAATACAAAGATCACACAGATCAAACCCCAAAACAAGAGATAGTCTCCTAGCAGCTTCTCCTCCTCCCCTTGTGCACACTCCTCCTCTCTCTCACTAATGCGAAGTGAGTGAATGAATGAATGGATAAATAGAGAGGTGCTCCTCTCTATTTATACTTTACCTTTACTTGCCTTTTACTCTAATTGGGACAACCTCCCTTAGGAGAGTCTAATAACCCATGAAAGACACAACTCTGGGGTCTAATGCCCCATCATACGTGGGAGGATGGACCTCAATGACTTTACATGACCCAAGTACAATAATGAATTCTACGACCGGAGGAATAAACATCTCCGTCGGAGGTACACCAATAAGATACAAATACAATATAAAATATACAAGTGAATACATTCCGAAGTTACAAATACATCAACACTCCCTCTTAACTAGGAAGGTATTCTCTTGACACAGGAATCAATACATATAGGTGAAAGTCTTCAATACTGGAGCTGGATCATCGTCACTGGATCACTGGAGCATCATCATCACTGCTGCTGTACTTGTCATCTCGACCACTGGTGCTATCTCTGAATTCTTCTCGTCATAGGAAGTTCTACAGAGCCATCCCTTTTTCATGCTGGATGTAGGCATATCCTCCATGTAGGTCTTCATCATCTCTGTGAGTGGCCCATCCTGTGGAATCTCAAGGCTAATTATGTGCATCTTTCAAAACCTCGAAAGAGCATCCCAGGACTGATTACGTGCGATGCACAACTTGCAAGATCTCTTAGGGCGCTATTATATGCAAGCAGGAAAAACCTCGAAAGAGCATCCCAGGATTGATTACGTGCTAAGCACAACCTACAAGATCTCCCAGGGCGCTATTATATGCCACGAACAAAACCTTGAAAGAGCATCCCAGGACTGATTACGTGCAAAGCACAACCTGCAAGATCTCCCAAGGAGCTATTATATGTCCCTCCAAGCAAAACCTCGAAAGAGCATCTGCCAGATATCCCAAGGAGCTATTATATGCCATAGGAAAAACCTCGAAAGACTATATGAAAATTTCCCAGGACTGATTACATGCTATCAGGAAAAACCTCGAAAGAGCATCCCAGGACTGATTACGAGCTTACTGCTCAACCTATAGGATCTCCCAGGACTAATTACATGCCTATACACAAGCAAAACCTCGAAAGAGCATCCCAGGACTGATTACGAGCTTCCTGCTCAACCTATAGGATCTCCCAGGGCGCTATTATATGCTCATGCTACTGCACAACCTATAAACTGTCCACAGCCATGGAGTATCATCCTGATACTCATGATCATACTGATCATCCTCACATGGAGCATCATGCTGATGCTCATGATCATACTGATCATCATCATATAGAACATCATCCGGAGCATCGTCCCGATGCTCATCACATAGAACTTACATCCACAGCCATGGGAAGGATCCTCTTACCACCATGCTCGGAAGGGATCCTGCATCTGTGTCCCGTCACTTCCTCCTGGAAGTATCTTCAATCTGAAGAACACCAAGCCTCTCTCTGAAGTACTCGAACTTCACCCTGGCTAGTGGTTTGGTCAACACATCTACTATCTGCTCATCCGTCGCAACATACAAGAGCTTCACTGCTCCTCTCTGCACCATATCCTTGATATAGTGATACTTGATCTTGGTTTGCTTCGAATTGTCATGGAACACCGGGTTCTCAGACAACTTCACACAACTCTGGTTGTCACAGAAGATACAAGTAGCATCCAACTGGAGATCAAACAAATCAGACAATATCTTCCTTAGCCATACTGCCTCACAACTAGTTGAACAAGCTGCAACATACTCTGCTTCGGCTATACTCAGTGTTATGCAGGATTTCTTCCTACTAAACCAAGAGATCATACCTGATCCCATACTGAAGCAACACCCCGAAGTGCTCTTCCTATCTGCATCACTGCCTGCCCAATCTAAATCAACATAACCCTTCAGGTTAACCTTTTGATTCGCATCATACTTGAGCCCATAATCAACTGTACCCTTCAGGTACCTTAGAATATGCTTTACTACAATTAAGTGAACATGTCTAGGATCCATCAGGAACTGGCTCAATGTGTTCACAGCAAAGAAAATATATGGTCTCGTGTTCGTCAGGTACATCAAGGACCTAATCATCTGATGATATATCGTGGCATCAACCAACTCTGATGAATCATCACTCAATAGCTTTAGGTTTGATGCCATAGGTGTGGCCATGGCCTTGCAGTCCATCATATTGAACCGCTTCAGGATCTCTACTGCATACTTCCCTTGTCCAAGGAATATTCCATTTGCAATCTGTCACACCTCCATACCTAGAAAGTAATGCATCATAGCCAAGTCCTTCATCTCGAACTCGGCAACAAGCTTCCTCTTCATATCGACAATCAATCCATCCTCACCTGTCACAACCGGGTCATCTACATATAGTAGGAGTATCGCTGGATTGCCTTCCTCAACCTTGTAGTAAAGGTTGGAATCTGCTTTACTCTTGGTAAATCCCAAACTAGTCAGGAAGTTGTCAATCGTGCCATACCATGTCCTGGGTGCTTGTTTCAAACCGTACAAGGCTTTCTTCAGTTTGCACACATGAGTCTCCCTGTCATGTGTCTCAAAACCGAGTGGCTACTCCACATACACTTCCTCTTCCACTACACCATGTTGTCTTGACATCCATCTGGTGTACCTTCCATTTCATTACTGCATCCTTGATCCTAGGAACTTCAGATTCTTCAATATCTTCATTAGGTAGTTTTCTTGAACTTCGTTGCTGGAATAAATGTCATTGTCCTTCTTTTGTAGGTGAATGTACACGATCTTTCATACAAGTCAAATTCAATTGCATTATTATAAACTTCTCATAGTTTTTCAGAATAAATTCTTACGCATAAAGACATATGTCATACAGTCATGCAATTATCTTAGCCAATACGTCAATACAACATTCATCCATATCCCATATTCATACGGTAACTTTCTAGATGCCTTCCATCTCTACCAGAACATTGTTAAGAGTGTGCACTACTCCCAACATGTCAGCAAAGAGGTTTCATTCTAGATAAGTAGAAAAGGAATGTTGTATAGTACCATAGGCCACTTACCTATTACTATATTAGTAGTATCTTGTTCATTAATGCAACTTTTCTAAAATGCATAATATACATCCTAAATATAGGAACATAAGTATGTACATGACTTAACAACATTATTTAAGTAATCATATATACAAGAAATGATAATTCAAATACCTATCTTTGTTTAGTAGTTGGGTGGACTCCCTCTCAATCTTTGCTTCCTTGCAGGAACTACTGGAGTGTGCTCCCTCTTGATCTTTGCTTCCTTTATGATATCATTTATGTCTTTGAACTTCTATCCATCCTGGACCACTATGCATGCTTAAGTGTGCACTAGTGTCATCATTGTGTCATCCTCAAGATCTCATACATAATCATACTTCATTAGTATAATCTCAATACTATCAAAACATTATGATTCTAAATAGTCTTAAACATGTATGGTCATGGTCATTTCATACACAGTTAATTTATTACAAGCGTTAGTATTCGAGGTTTCAGGGACGACTTCTTTTACTCATGCATATTATTATTTAACCATAGGACTCTTCTAGTTTTTCATATCATTAATCAAACTAAGAAACATAATATTCATAAACCCATGATTACTCAAACTTATAATTATCAATCATACAAAAGTATAAGATCCTAACACAAGGTAGGATTCTAACTTGATATAGAAAAAATATACCTGGATTATCATGTTTTCTAGTTATGTCTAACATACCCAAACAATGTCTTTTGTTTTCTTCAATGATTTAGAGACCTTGTGCTAGTAACCTGCATGTCTCATAAGTTAAACATTGTAGAACCAAATTATACATACCTCGTAAGTAGAGCTTCTATGTGATCAATGGCTATGGATGAGTCTTTGTCTTCATGTCACCATGGTTATATTGTCACATACCCAAATTCTGAACATTTTATGTTGTCAGAAAAACATTATGTTTTATGTTATTGTAAAGTTTTATGTTATTGACCAAGTGGGGTCAATGATGACAGTAATTAATTACTCTGAATATTTTACTTTTTTATAAATAAAAGAGGAGACAAATATCCAAAGGAGACTGTTGAATGAGTGTTCACTGACCCGCTAGGAGGAATGGAATGGGGTGGAGAGCAAACTGACACTTGGGAGTATCCTCAACTCACTTCTAGTTGTTGTAGGGGGCAACTTCCCTATTTTTATGGTCATCTTCCCCAAGAAAGTGGAACTGAGCAGGTGGCTCATTAACTAAAGAAATTGACCAAAGACCTAGGCATGCTTATCTACCCATCGAATTCAGCATGAGGCTGTTCATTCCTACCTTGTGATAATTTATGATTTGTGAAAGACAAGAGAGCACAAGAGATTCGATGAGGGGAAGGTTAGAAGTGATTGAGTGAGTTAAGACTGCATTCTGAACTAGTGCAGCCACATTGCTGAGTTCAATATTGCTAAAAGCAGAAGTACTACTGTCAAGTACTACTGCTGAGTTGCAAAGGAATTTATTCCATTTCTCCACACAGCATCTTCGTCTTGGTGGTTCAGTGAACAGGCTCAGGGGTCCTAAGGCAAGTAACTTGGCTATCTTCAGGAAAAGGTTGGGTGGAACGGGCTCCTTTGGCTGTTTGTCTCTTCTACAATTACCAGGTTCAAATTGTGTTATCTTATTTACTTTCTGTTCAAGTATATTACTAAATGAATGAATGAAATCATGTTATCAGCGTCTATTAGATCTTAGATATTCTGACTGTTATTTAATGTTTTATTTTTGAAATATTATCTACTCTGAAATTCCATTATCTGCTAGGTTAAAATGCTAAATAGATAGTTAAAAGTTAAATGATGAATAATAGAATAGAAATGCTTCCCTGTATTTTTCCACACACTGTTTTTAGTGCCGTACTCTAGTACATGGAAGAAGAATTTAAAATAGATTTGAATAGTGATATACTGTAGATAGATTTGAATGATAGATTTGTATTTCTGCACTTAGCTTAGTAAAAGAACCATTAACTTTTATACATCTGTGTAAGCTTTTATAATACAAAATTTATACTTATGAAATCCTACTTTATAAACCATAAAAAAATAGGACATAGTCCTTGAATATATGATAACAGTTTAATACTATAAGTATTTCACTTTTATACATAATTAGTAATCCTTTAATCATCATAATCTCATAGAGTTAACTCTATTATGAATTTTAAACTATAGCAATGCAAATATCAGAATCAAAATAACTTATACATAAATGCAGAGAAATAATTTAATTACGACTCATTTTATAAATAGTAGCATTGTACATATCAGAATCGACCTATCTCTTAAAACATTACAGAAAACACGTTATTAATCTAGCTCCTTGTATAAACAACTTATGTTTTCAAAACCCTAATAGTACCACATTTCCATATTACAGTCACCATATTTTATCCACATGAAATAATTACACAGAAACCTTGTAAAAACCACTATCGAAAGGATTTATCATTTTATACAATCCATTAAAAACATACGAAGATTTATCTAAGCAATAGTAACTCTAAAAGGAGTCTATCAACTACTCTAAGGTCAAAACCCTGTTCTCGTTCCATAGCTAGTATGACTGTAATCACATTATACTTTCTTTTCCAAACAATGCAGTACTTAAGGACTCGGGTTTGAGACTCACAAACGAGCTCACCCTGCCAAACATGTTTTACATTTAAAATTACATAGTTAGGGTTTTACCCTTTTTCTTTTACCATTACGAGCTTGGGAAGTATGCCCTTATTCTTCTACAAGTGTTTATAACTTTTATTGAAAACCTTACAACTTAATTTACACAGTAACTCTTGTAAAAAATAAAACGCATCTAAAAGCATAGAGTTTTCGAAGAGCATGTTCAGGCTCATATAAGCAAGAATCAATTCATCTTTTCGAATTTACACACAGGGAAAGTTTAATCTCAATCAAGAGCCGTAAACCCTGAGCAAGCATTATCATCTAGTACTAAGTCAAACAACACTTAAGGTAATTACCAACAGATTCAAGAAGATGGGCGAAGTCCTAAACATCAATTTTAACCATTTAATAAATTAACAAAGGGTCGAGAGTGTCTCGTCAAATAGCTGGAAAAATAATTTAAGTCATCCTTGAAATTTATACACCAACAGTATTGAAAGAAAAACGTCGTGAAACCAATACGAGCTCAAGGATTGAGAGTTAAAACTCTCAGACTTAACATTGCCTTATGGCTTACAAACTGTGCAAATTTCCAACAGTAAAGACTGAAACCTTATCAAAATAAAGAACGAGCTGAAACTTGACGAAGGGACTCATACTAGCAGCAATGCCTTGTTTTCACCACCCTTCACTACACAAAGTCACATTTTGGGATGCCAAAGGAACCACTGAGGCTTACCCATAGTCTTACGCAGCATAGATTTACAAACGCGAGCATTAATCTCCCAAGGAAGCCACGACAGGATGCAACCTATCTCCCTTCCACCAAAACAACAAACGGTTTGAAGTTAGTATCTTCGTACAGTAAGCTCTACAGCAAGGGTTCACAAATTAAAAACTTAGAATATTATCATTTCTCACCTTCGTTGCATTCAGAGCTCCAACACCGATTCACTGCAGACAATGCTCGTGATGACAAGTTCGCCATCGAAACCCCGTAAGAAGAATAAGACCAACCCTGGTTCAAATAGTATGTCGGTACTCCGTTGCAGAGTTACAGGTCTCACCATCGAAACCTGGAGGTGCTGATAGCGGTTGTTTTACAAAACCCTGGTTTCCCGAGGACAAGTCGACCTCCCCCACCACCTCTAGTACCAAATGAATGTGCTGTAAGCCTCAATGTAGGTCAACCAAAAACCTAGTTAGGGTTAACACTAAACCCAAGGAACCATCACGTGATGACAGGACTCGAGGTTGCCAACAAGAACTTCCACCGAGACCTCATTAATAACATTAAATATCACAGCTAACAAGCTTGGTAGTCCTGCCAATGTATGCCAACGCATAGTCCCATTTAAATACATGTTCAGAGTTGACTAAGCATATAGTATTCGAGATATACATCTTTAAAGTTAAAACTTATAGCATTTGCATATAGGATCATAGCATAAATTCATAGGGTGCGATACATATCATATAACCTTTATTCAATTATTTAAAGTCGTGAACTTTGGTTTCACTTACATGCTAGCAAAACCATGGCCGGGTCTTGCCATGACAAATATTTAAATGTAAAGACTATAGTTTAATATTCGAAGCTTTGACATGTATACAATTAAAACATTATGGTTTAAACATGACAATGTTTCAGGGAAATAAAACCCCATGAGAAAACATAGTTAAACACATAGGACATTAATAAGTATGTATAAGGTATGCCGCTCATTTAGGCATATAAATATAACATCATAACAATTAAAGTCCACAAATTTGTGATCATCGCTAGGGTAAATCTTACCCTTATACAAACATAAGTTCTATATACATTGGTACATATTATCGAAGTCAAATTGAAGTACAACAAGTCATTTGACATACTTTGATTATGCATCAGTTTGAAGTCGTAACTCTTACCTGTGATCTGTAACAGCATTTTAAGAGTGTTAGCTATAAATAGCTAAGTAAGCCTTGGGGTACCATAGGACCCCTTCATTGCAAAAGAAACAAACAGTTAGTCACCATAGTTATAAGTACAATATAAGCATGGATGACATAATTAATGAAGCACACTTAGAACAATTAAATAATTCAAGTTTTCAGACTTTGACGTATCATGTAAAGATTGTATTAATGATGCCTTTAAAAAAACAAATGACGATCACATAATGATGTTATGTTACAACATTAAATTAACATTATTGACACTTCCGCATAACAAAAACAAGCATTTAATGCTACATAATTTTTTTTTAAATTTTTGTGAATTTTGGGGTGTTACACATATGTTCTTGATCTAGAACATGATTTGTCTTTCTTGATGTACCTTTGATGTTAGCGGACAATATTATCCTCATACAACACCACAGTGCATTAATACAATCATAAGTGTCATAACCCTAATCAATGAATGTCTTCTATCATTCACATGCATTCATTCTTTTACTAAGGTGATAAGACAAGTCTAAAATCAATCAAGATTGTACTAACCTCAATAATATGAAGACAAACTTAATCATGAACATATTTCAAAACATACATGTATCTCCTAAAGTCATACTTGTCGGGATTGCTTGTAGTCTTCTTATGTAAGGCATTAGCCTCATCTCCCTCTGGAACTAGAACTTCTTCACTTATGTAGGTGTCCAATTCATTCTCTTCTAGGATTAACCCAATCCACTTTAATTTGCTGAAACTGGATATGGAGCTGGATAGGGTTTGACAGAGAAACACTGAAAATCCAAACTTGGAATTTCAAACTTTTGTCTCAACAGGGAGATTCATTTGATCGAGGTGAGCAAGCTAGTGTGCTCAGATTTTTAAAACTCCAAAAATTGACCCTCCAAAAATGACCTACGAAATTCGGATTTGCAATTTCTGTCAAAATCTGGTTTTTTGGTCCAAAACCCGAACTAGGGTTTGATAGATCCCGGGGTTCTACCCAACCAAAAACTTCGATCTTGGTCTCTAAATTTGATTTTGCTGAGGAGAGAAATCCTATGCTGAGGTCATTCCAAAATTCCACTTCTATCAAAATCCCTAATTTCCCGTAGTAGTGACAAGCCAAAAATGAAGGTGCTCAGAATCCAATTATGTTTTGACAGAAATATATGCCATATTGTTTCTGGTGTATCTATGAAATTTCGGATCCTCAGAGTCTGAAACTTCGTCCTGTGGTATAATGACCTGTCATATTTCCAACCCCATATATCTGAGCTTCAATGGATTCTCCATGAGAGAGATATGCTAAGTGTCGCAACATGACCTGTTTATGGGATGAAACAACATAACGAACTTGTATGGAGTGCCACGTGTCATTGTTTCAACTTCGGCCTCTGAAAATAAGACCTGTGAAACTAAAGTCTATGCCCTAAATGAAAATTTTTACGGAATTTCATTTGGAGCTTCCTAGCCCGAGATATGACCTCTGTGCCTAGGTCACCCGTTTAGGGCTGCATTCTGGAAGAGGCAGAAACCCTAACTTGTACGGATCATATATCACAAATTACAACGAATCGGAGGCTGAAATTTTTACACAGTGTACATCTGTGTCTAATATTCTTCCTGTAAAATATTCAGATCCTGAACCTTCGCCAAAACAGGTTTATAGCGAAAGTTCCACTATGGCTAGTTTTTACTATATCAAGCCCTAGCTTCCAATTTGTTGCAAGTGCAACAAGTATCGTAAATTCCATACAATTCCTTCCTTCAGGCTAGCTATGATACCATGTTAGTTTTTCATCATTTAATTCAATATGATCTAGGATCTTAACTGAGAGAACAACATGTATAGCATATCAAACACAAGAGACAAGAGACACAAAGCATTTCACCGGGGAAAACCAAGAAGGTGAAAAACCCCCCAACTTCCTCAGAGATAGAATGAGCACCAATACAAAGATCAAACACCAAAATAAGAGATAGTCTCCTAGCAGCTTCTCCTCCTCCACTTGTGCACACTCCCCCTCTCTCTCACTAATGCGAAGTGAGTGACTGAATGAATGGATAGATAGAGAGGTGCTCCTCTCTGTTTATACTATACCTTTACTTGCCTTTTACTCTAACTGGGCCGACCTCCCTTAGGAGAGTCTAATAACCCATTATCACTTGTCACTGGGCCGATCCCACTAGGGGAGTCTAATAACCCATGAAAGACACAACTTCGGGGTCTAATGCCCCGTCATACATGGGAGGATGGACTTCAATGACTTTACATGACCCAAGTACAATAATGAGTTCTACGACAGGAGGAATAAACATCTCCGTCAGAGGTACACTAATAAGATACAAATACAATATAAAATATACAAGTGAATACATTCCGAAGTTACAAATACATCAACACCAAGATGATGGAATCTCCTTCCAAGCTCTCCAACATCACCCTTGCAATACTTATGGGATCATAATGGCCTCCTTTATGAGTGTTTCCCAATCATAGGATCATAGGTTTGGTGCTTCCAAGATCACCTCCCCCTTAGCTCATGGATGGTCCTCCTTAAGTAGGATTTGGGAAGGCCAACCACTAGGAGAAAATGATGGATTTAAGTGAGTAATATGTGGATCAAGGATCTAAACCATGCCAAGGAGGGAATGTGAGATGGGATTCGAAGGGGTACCTCATCCCAAGAAAATATCCATGAGATCCAAGATCCAAAATCAAAGGGATAAGCCTAAACCAAAATTTCCGCTCCCCTATAACTGAGCAAAGCGTGAAAATATTAAATTTTTCGCTCCCCCATAGGCATGCAAGACGCGGAAAAGATGAAATTTTCGCTCCCCCATAGGCATGCAGGGCGCAAAAATTTCAGTAAGTGGTAATTTTGGGAGGTGGTTAAGGTGGGTTTCAACCCCTTTCTTGTTGGATTTGCTTCCAAGTGTGACTAGGGAAGGGACAAACATTAGAATGAAGGGTCCTAACACTCTTAGAGGCATAAACGTTATGTTTTCCATAGTGGTGAAACATGCAGATCCTCACTTACACATGGTGTGGAAATTTGAGGTATAACAGATGCCCCCTAAAGTGTGAGGTCAGAAGGAATCCGATGGCCGAAACACTTTACCAATAAGAAGTCTGCAAGGATATCTGAAGGAGAATTGGAGAAGAGATGCAAACAAATATCAACAATGTGTCTAACGACCCCGAGGCGGGAAAACCCATGCTCAGAACAACGAACTCAAAGCATGGCTTCCGACCAATACATTGTAGATCCATGATAGTATTGACTCAACAATGAATGAAGACAAATCATGGCTAATAGACTACAAGCGTAGATCATGATAAGACAATGAAACAACCACGACCAATACAAAAGTGGATCTGTGTGACAGTACACCAATGACGTCACCAACATAATTTCCATGTGGGAACCTACTCAAAAAATCACCATCGCAACCTAGATGTGCTAAATAGACTTCAGAACCATCCAGGGTCTTCTACCCGATCCCAAATCGATTCGAATCTAACCATGTGATTACAAGGTGTTGAATTTGAACATGATAGAAACCACTTGATTATCGGTCAATAATGTAAACTGTTAACAAGTGCGAGGGAAATCACCAATGATGATAATGATCCCCAAGGTATCACTAGTACATTCCAACGAATGTGAATAGATTTTTTGACGTCGAACACTCATGGAATCATTCGATCAGAGGTCAATTATGAGAACCTACTGTCGAATACGAGGACACCTTCCATTGAGGCATGCAGGTACCAAGGTAGTAAGGTGGTTCCTAAGTCAAATTTCTAGATGATGTGTTGAAGTTGACAAGAATAAACTCGTCGAAGGAGGGCCATGATGAATCCCACATCATCAAAACGAAACCGACATAGGAAAGTGATGTGAATTAATGAAATAGATGAGTATGGACTAACACAAGGATGAAAAGTCTGACAATATTACATAGGTTGACTAAGGTAAACTTCCCTTGAACATTGAATGGCATGACAATAATGAATTGGCAGCATTGATTCAACGAGGCAGAGACCAAGAAATAATGCAATGATGACTGAGGCATTCTTCAGATGACTTGAAGGAGAGGGACGACTCACGGAATTGGCATGACTCAGAGACAGGAAGATTGCCCAACTGTATGACGAGACATAAACATGTGCTATGTTCAAGGGAGACACAAGCTTCCATAAAGCTTTCTAAAACAAACTTAGCTTACTTCTCCCCAACCCCCATCATGCTTGATGAGTACCTCTTTGTTTTTTAACGAGCTTGAGGAGGATAACAAATGCTCAGTATAGCTCATCCTTTGGATGAGTCCAATCTCACATGTTTTACAAACCTGAGAAAGGAGGGGTTCTGTCCCAAAAGGGTCCTTCGATGTTTGATTTTACGAGTCCAAGGAAGGAAAAATCAACGACTTTTCATGTTTAGAGGGTCTGAAATAATCCAAAGAAGACTCCAAAAAGGCCTTTTTTCGTAAAAGTTAGACTCCTCACCCGAAAAAGGATAAAACATTGTGAAAGAGAACTCTTCTAATCATGATTGACTAGAGTGTTCCTTTTTTGTAAATAGTCTAAATGGTACAAAAAAAGGGATAAACTACCACCAGATAGACGTCCTTTCAAATCCTTTTATGAGTGTAAAAGAAATAAGTTCGCTCGACAATCTTTTCCTATTTTAGGAGTATGAAAAGAGATTAAAGAGGACTCCATGTACAAATCTATCATGGTTGGTGGCCGAGTACGACAAAGGAAAAAGTAAACTCGACACAGTTCATTTTAGTAAGTAGTCTAGCGAGGCCGAATAAAGTGATAAAACTATACTCGTTAGACATACCTTTTTACTCAATTTTTAACGAGCAAAACAATGGTATCAAAAGCACTCAGAATCTTTTTCATGTTTAAATCCAGAGCACGAAAAAGGAAAAAGTAAACTCAAACCACTTTTCATATTTTTAATCAAAGCACAAAAAGGGAAAAAAGTAAGCTCAACACCATCTTACTATTTTTGACGAGCTCAAAGAAAGGTTGGAAGAATGCTCAAAGTATCTGCTTCATTTTTTTAACGAGCTCACAACAGAAAATTAACTATGCTCACCATATCTGCTTCATTTTTTAACGAGCTTTCAACAGATAATGAACTATGCTACGATGATGGTTTCATTTTTTAGCGAGCTTGAAGTTGAAACTAAACTATGCTCGGAATGAGGTCCATTGATGGGTTACTCCCCAACATGATGTCCAGAGGTTGGAAATTCCCCCCCAGCATAAGAGGCTGATGGCTAACCTCCAATATGATGTCCAAAGGCTGGAGACATGCCCCCAAGCTTCATTTCGTCTTCCTACTCTTCTTTTTCACTCAATTAAATCCTTGGCTACCAATAGGAAAAAGGTTCACCATAGGGATAGGAAGAATGAGGATTAAGTGACACATGCATATGAAATGAAGGTTCAAATCCTAAATATGGTGGGAGACTCAACTCAATGAGAGAGGAATCTGGTTCATTTTTTAACGAGCTTGACATAGAAAATGAACTATGCTCATGATGGACGGTTTCATTTTTTAACGAGCTTAAAACATAATGAAACTATGCTCGAAATGATGGTTGGTTTCATTTTTACACAAGATTAAAACAAAAAGTGAACTATACTTGAGATTGGTTCCTACCAACATGATATATAGAGGTTGGTAGTTTTCCCCCATCATAAGAATCTAGTGGTATTAACTCCAACATGATGTCCAGAGGCTGGAAACATTCCCCTCTAAAATTATTCCATGATGGGAAGAAGTCATCGGTTCGCTAACAACTCAACTCCGGTGTGATGTCCAGAGTCGAGAGACATAGTTGACGATGGGGGAGGAACCACTAAGACATGTGGAACATTCAGAGAAGTCTGGTGGCTGGCAATCATACAACGATTAGGTGTAATAAAGTAAAGCTGATCAATGGTCACTATGTTTCCATGATGAGGAAAATACATCACTTGAAAGAGTGTGGACACTACAGCTTTCATGGCGTAGACATAATCTATCCCAAGAAGCAGATTAAAATCTAAAGGACCTTGGACTACCATAACATCAATGCAGACAATTTTCCCTCCTAAGGTAATAGATAGTTGAGGAAGGATACCTAGAGGTTCAGTAGGCCTTCTATTAAAAGTCAATATCCGATCAGTAGCTGACACAAGCTGAGGAGATCCTATATCTTTCCAAGCAGTTGAGGATAAAATACTAACAGAAGCTCCTTCATCAACAATAGTGTGAAGTACGTTCCTACCTGTAACTTCTACAGATATCTGGAAAGGAACACTTGAAGGAAGACAAGATTCTGTTCGATCATTCCAATCAAGGGAAATGACCTCATTACTTGGGGGAGGCTCTGTTGAAATGGGTGAAATGCCCCCTTGTCCAGAACAATCTGAACTGATAAAGAAAACATCAGTTTTTTTCGGTTCACTCTCAACTAGAAGAGCAGGATGAGATGAAGACTGTGTCATGGTGACTACTTCAGTCTCAACATTCTCCAATGAAAGAGTGGAATCGAGTGGAGATGGTGTCAACTGGACTACTTCAAATTCACTCTTCAAAGGAAAAGCAGGATGAACTACTTGTTCTCCACTCATTGAGGAAAGAGTGGGATCGGCCAAGGAAGGAACAGGATAGGCTACTTTATCAACCAATGAGGGGTCAAGGGAAAAATTACAATATCCGGTTGGAAGGTGATTCTGGGATACAGTAATGTATTCCAACAATTGTGAAGCTTCATCCATGCGAGGACAAAGGTAAGTAAGGTGCATGTCCTTGCATAACAAACAAGGATGCTTGATTTTACCTTTATGACCCGTAACCATAGAGTCACTGGTTGATGGGGCATAATCAATATGATGTCCAGAGGTTGATGATATAGGTTGTTTGGATGTTTTAGACCACTCTTCTAATACTCCGGAAAGACCAAGACAATCTTTAAGAAGGTGCCACCCCCTACAAATCTTGCAAGGGAACTTGGGTTTTCGAGTTGTATGACTAGAAAGAACATCATTAGGGGTAGCCAGTTGATGATGGGTCTCTTTCTTATTATTATTCTTCTTAACCTTCCTTTTCTTATTCTTCTTATCCTCCTGATTACTAGCACTACTGCTTTTATTAGGTGAGGAAGAAGAAACGAAAGAAGATACATCCGACGAAGATGACGAAGGATCAATTTGGGATTGATGTTCTCATGATGGAGAGTTAACATTTGAAGCATTAGGTGCATTCGTGATCACCAGATTGGAGAATAACCATACTGGTAACCGTATAGACAATCCAGGAAGATTCAAAGTAGCAATAAAGGGAGGACCAATATCTCCAAATGGAGGGAAAGCAAAAGGTAGGGTCTCTTGATTGGTAGTCCCATAAGAGTTTTCCATGTCTAAACTCTCTAAGAACCTCTAAATTACCACACAAATCAAACACTACTCAAATCTAAAATCAACAAGAATTATGTGAAAGGGATGGATAAATAAGCCATATTCTCACAGGATTATCAAATTGTCACAATTCGTGATGTACTATAGGGTCCAACAGTTATACTCGACCCAAGATTTCATAGCACTAACCAGGAAGGATTGGGACCGTACCCCTGACCGTATAACCCGACTACCTAGCAGTATGTGCACAGAAATCTCCCTGAGTGTTGTTCTCGGTGTATTGCAACAATAAGATGGCCAATAGGTTTACTCGGATAGTTCCAGGATGCTAAAGGGGTCTCCCGATATACGCAAGGTACGTGGGAGCTCAAATCCGTAGTAGTGCTGTCTAATGCACAACTGTACGAAAGGGGCCTTCTGATATACCGTTGAGTATGTGAATTACCTTTCTATATACCCGAAGGTACATGAAAGGCCATTCGATATGCCAACGAGTACGTGGAAAAAATGCACAGACCCCATAATGCAGTGCAGGAAAATAACGACAGCTCCTACGCTTTAAGACGCTGGAACGCATCTCTAACCTATCATTTAAGTTGCTAAAGATTTTAACTTAACCAATGCTTGATTTTATCTTATGCGGTTAAGTGGATGCATGACGTGTAGACTTGTAAAGTAAACAAAGTGCACCACTAATC
This sequence comes from Larix kaempferi, assembly GCA_027924585.1. Lineage (NCBI taxonomy): Eukaryota > Viridiplantae > Streptophyta > Pinopsida > Pinales > Pinaceae > Larix > Larix kaempferi. Next base: position 27,514,893 of record BSBM01000370.1, on the reverse strand, counting down.
TAAATGAAATGCAAATCTTTCATTTTTTCAATGAAAACTAGCAAAAAAAAGAGTAAGAGGTTCTTTTTCCTAAATGACCAACCCAATGCAAATGCAATTTTAGCTTTTAATGAATGATAACCAATCATGTAAAACCATACTCGAACTACCCTAAAGTGACAAAAATAGATCTTTCTATCAATAACAAATGCACAAATTCTAATTCGTTTCCTATCTTTTTACTTTAAAAAAAGACACATCTAAGCTATGGGAAATAAAGATTCTGTACACGTTTGCAATCGAATGCAATGCAAAGAAAAACATCCAATATCTCTTTGTAACTCAAATACACAAGAACTTGAAAAAATATTTTCTTCCTCTTATGAAGGTAAGACCAAGAATGTCAAATGATCACACTAAGGTAAGAAGAATATTTATGTTTTTGAAGCTTGTAAATCTAGCAAAAGAGAGACAAAAATAAGCTTTTCTTTGAACACAAATGGAAACAAAGAATTGATCTACTCCAATAACCAACAAATAGCTAAAGGTGCAAAGGAAATGAAACGCAAAACCCAAGAAAGATGACTTAAAGATACAAGGATGTCCCAAGTTTTTCAAAGCCAATCAAAGCAATCCAAATGACACAAAAGATCCCAAAAGGTTGAAAAAACCTTAATATGGGTCAAAGGGATTGTAGGATACACGATCCTTGGCCATGAGGGGGAATTGTTTTTCAAATTTGATGTTTATTTTAATCAAATCTAGTGCAAAAAATTCCTAAAAATGCAAAAAAACATGCACTCAAACTATGGATGCAAGAGCACTTACAACTCCTAACATACAACAAGAGGTCAGGAAAATATCATTGAACTAACATACCAAGGCAAATCCCAGCAAAAAGCTCCCCAAAAATCCAAAACAAAGGATTTTCGCCCCTATACCGACCAACACAGAGCGAAAATATGAGATTTTCGTGCCCTAGAATACTGTGGGGTAGCGAAAATTTGGAAATTTTTGCGCTTTATGACATTGTGGGGGTGTGAAAATATGGAATTTTCGCTTTGCAAGATGTTTTGGGGAAGCGAAAATTTTCCTGTAGGTGTAAAAAATGAAAATTAATGCCTAGATCCTGGCAGGGATGATGTGCTAGGTTCAATATAGTCCTAAATGATGACTAAAGAGGATCTGAGGTGATGGGAAACAACACTTAAAATACGATTTAATGATCAAAACGAGCAATCAAAGGTGAAACTAGGGAAAAACTCCCCAATGGAGTCGCCAATTTCTGTGGTAGAGAATTCTTCCTACGGATAGTTAAACTCTCTCATGGACATAACTAATTCCCTAGATACTTAATCCATGACAGAAACAAAACAAATGGTGATCTATTCTCCTAGATCTAGAACAATACATAAGCTATTGAACATGGAAGAAGAAATGAAGAAGTAAAACTTACCTCCAACCTGTAGGTTGTCCTAGCTCGAGCTCCAAGCTTGATCTTCAAGGCTTGAACCTGTTAAACAAGACAAAGGACCAAAACTTCCAAGCAAGTATATGTATTAATCTAGATCTAATCTACAACATATCATGCATCAATATAACAAGAGACAATGCATGGGAGAATATGCCAAGTTATCATTAAGAAATCCAAAGAAGCTGATTACAATGTTATACCTTGATTTCCAAGATGATGGCATCTCCTTCCAAGCTCTCCAACATCACCCTTTCAATACTTATGGGATCATAATGGCTTCCTTTCTGAGTTTTTACCAATCATAGGATCATAGGTTTGGTGCTTCCAAGATCACCTCCCCCTTAGCTCATGGATGGTCCTCCTTAAGTAGGATTTGGGAAGGCCAACCACTAGGAGAAAATGATGGATCTAAGTGAGTAAGATGTGGATCAAGGATCTAAACCATGCCAAGGAGGCAATGTGAGATGGTATTCGAAGGGGTACCTCATCCCAAGAAAATCTCCATGAGATCCAAGATCCAAAATCAAAGGGATAATCCTAAACCAAAATTTTTACTCCCCTATAACTAAGCAAAGCACGAAAATATTGAAATTTTTGCTCCCCATAGGCATGCAAGGCGCGAAAAAGATGAAATTTTCGCTCCCCCATAGGCATGTAGGGCGCGGAAATTCCAGTTAGTGGTAATTTTGGGAGGTGGTTAAGGTGGGTTTCGACCCCTTGTTTGTTGGATTTGCTTCCAAGTGTGACTAGGGAAGGGACCAACATTAGAATGAAGGGTCCTAATACCCTTATGAGGCATAAACATCATGTTTTCCATGGTGGTGAAACATGCAAATCCTCACTTACACATGGTGTGCCAATTTGAGGTATAACAATGAGTCTCTCCCCCAAAGATTGGTATGGTAGCATAAGATAAGTCAAATTGAATATTCCTTCCAATAGAGGTTCCCTAGTGTCTTGAAAACATCATACCATATGAAGGTGGGGCGTTGGCTATGACTATGCCCATCATGATAAATTTATTGGGACTCTGCACCATTCCCACCACTAAATATTTGATCATGCCTAGACATTGAACTCTTTTGGAATCAAAGGAAAAAAATCTTTATATGGCCTTATGATATCTAGTCCAAGATTGTCCACGATTGCTAGAGGCATTAAAGAATGGGATGCGCCAGAATCATATAAACAATTATGCAGGTGGAATTTTTGGAACACTAAGGTGATGTAGAAAGGGGGAGTAATCTGATTTGTTTCATCAGGAATATTTCCAAGGACTATTTTTTGGGCGTCATCTTACAGGTTAATTTGGTTGGCTTGCAATGGAGGTTCATCAGTCAGACCCATTACATTAGAGGAAGTGGAGGATGATTTATCTGGGGGAGGAGGAGGTTTGAGTTCTATAGGGATATTCAGATCTTTAAGGCCTAGATAAGAGGATATTTCTTTTTTATGAGCAGGGAATCTCAGGACTTCAGATAAATGCATTGGAATTTTAATCTTACTCAATTCATGCTTAATATCAAAAGTAGGAGCAAGGAGAAGACTTGTGTCTAGTACTTTGGAAATTGGAGGTTGCTTTATTAGCGCTTGTACTGGGCCCAGTTGTGCTTTGCTGACTTCTATGATTTTGACATCTGGATTGATTGGAATGACAACATGTCTGACATCTGCAACTTTTAGGGACGTATCTCCTTTGGGATGTTGTGCAGCCTTACAATTATCCCTTCGATTCTCTTTATAAGGCCTAGAGTTTTCATCACGCCATAAATTATGAGCATTAGGTTGAGGCCTTAGGTCATAAGGTCTCCTAAATTTTACCATAATTTTATTTGTGACTAATTGCAACTAGGCGGGAGATAGATCTAGTGCCCCCTATCCTTCATGGACAGTTTCTTCCTTGAGGTTATACTCCTCATCTTCTATCATACACATACCTTCAAATACCAACTAATCTTCTTTGCCTTGCATCTCATTTGACAGAAACATCATATTAAGGCTTAAGGAAGGATTTGATATATCTAGCTATTCCAGTTCATAGTACTCTTCATACCCTTCCTCTATTGGAGGAACAACATTGAGAGGGGGCCTAGGATATTACTGATTGCTAGGATTTTCCCACCTTATTTCTCATTGTGGGGCCATCAAAGAGGCTCTTCTATACTGTGGTTGTCTATGAATCCAAAGGATTCTATGTTCAGGAGGCAGGACCAACAAAATGATTTGTAGCTTGACCTTGCTTGACTTTGGTAAGGTCATTAGCCATATTTTTCAAGAGCTTGGTTACTTCTTCTAGAATGAGAACATCCTGGTTGGAGGAGATTTTAGGCTCTTTCCCTCTCCTTCTCTTAGGTTATCTCCTATCCTATGGATATTTTGTTATATTCTTCATGGGTACCCCAACGACCTTCATATTTTCCTCCAGATCTTCTGCATCGCAAAACAAAGTCTCCAAATTGACTGATTTTCTTTCTCTCGGGAGTAAAGAAAAATCAGAATCAAAAGTAGCAAAATAGGTGAGCACGGAACCTACATCTAAGGATTTGATAGTATCTGGTATTTGATGACATAACTTGCAGAAGCGAGTAGTGAACTCTGTGACGGTTTCACCATTATTTCTCTTCAGGGCATTAAACTCAATCAGGATATGCTTATTGTCCTTTTTCACGCCCCAATTCTTCATAAATTTCTCGATGAGTTGCATCCAATGAGTTATGGAGTTGTTGGGTAGATTTCTAAACCATTTTCTGGCTTCTTCCTCTAATGAGTGTGCAAACATCCTGGAAAATACATCATCCTCTTCAACTGCAAATTTGTCAATGCAATCTTGAAAAGTAGTGAGGTGGTCTTCAACCGAGACACCATTTTCCCTGTTGAATTTAAGGGGTACCTTGAGATATCCATTAGGGAGATCACCAAGTTGATGTGCGGGAGGAAAAACCAATGGTTTAAATCTAGTCTCCAACCAGGGGTTGGTAGGATTAGGAGTCACCATGGTATGTTTTTGAGCAAGCATATGAGTCTAGGCAACGAGAAAATGGTGAGGAGCAGGAATACGAAGGATGATGGGTTGTGGACTAGACGTGGAAGATGTATGCATGAGATGTGAATATTTTCATCAATATGATAATGCATAAATTATGGGGGATTTAATTCATCTCTACCCTAGGCCCATTGTCTTTTTTATCAAAAAAATTTTTCTTTGATCCTAAACCATGAATAAAGAGGAATAGAAGAAAGAGAATGGACTAATGTTGTAGATCCCAACAAATTTTTTCAGCTGGTAGACTCGTAGAAATGAATGAATCCCCTTCGTGTTTCTTCTTGCCAACTTTATGTATGCTCTTTGATGCTAACTATGCCCTTTGAGTGTTGCTACGTGATGACGTCTTGCTCTTGGAATATGCATCCTCTTGCTGAGGTGGTGTAAATGATTTTCGTGTGCATCTCACCTATAAGTATAATCTATTCCTTTACTTATTCTTTATTTTCCTCTCACTATTAGGATGTTGAAGGGAGAAATCAATTATGGTACTAAACAACATCGATGTATCTTGTCTAGTACTGAACAACATCGATTTATAATGAAGGAATTTAATTGATGTTGTGTTGTAAAAGAACATATATGAGAAGGGCTGCATCGTGTCTTGTCATGGTGCGTTAGGAGATAAACTTGGCCAGTGAGGCTAGGTTCTTAGAATCTTTATTATTGAGGACTCCATTATAGAATAAAGGTTGTTTCACGCAGATCCAACTAGAGATCGACCTCTCCAAGATTGTCCTCCAAGCATCAAATAGATACATGAAACTAATATGGAGCACATGCATAGACACCAACAATTTTAGCACATCCGCCTTAGCTTGCACTGCTCATTCTCTCAAACTCCTACATTATATTGTGGTGGCAGAAGGGGGCTTGAGAAGGTGAGATGCCGGGAGAATAAAAAGGGATACTATTGCCAAAAAAATATTGAGATTCCTTGAAATGTTTATTCAACATGCACCTTGCAATTTTTGTTGAGAACGAGACGTCAAAATGTTCATTCAACATGAGAAGTGACTTAGAGTGATCAATGAGACTTTTTTTGCATGGAAACGATTGAAGCAATCATTTTGAGGTATAATAACTCATACAACAATAATGGAAACATCACACGGATCAGACTTCAATGGTTCAGATCTATCATGGGAAGATGACAAATTGCATTTGGGTTTTCGGCGAGAAATTATGCCTTCTATATTCGATGTATATTCTGAATCCTTCAACGGTTCGGTTGTGTTATGGAAAGTTGCATGATACAATCGGAGCCGTCGACGAGGAATTTTTCTCATTATTCCTTTTGTTATTCCTACCCCATGAAAGGTCCATATCTTTCTAAAGGATTTGCAATTTTCGACCTTGACCATTGGCGTCTGATTCCTTCAACATTTCGAGCCTTGATTTTATGTTTCATAGGCATAGGGCTGAAAAAAAATTAAGGGTACAAAGAGGGTGACAACATCATACATACCATGTTCCTTGCAAAAATGTGAAGAAACTTATAAGCCTTGTAAGGAAACAATTGTATTACTCACTTTGTATAGCTACATCCATTGCGACAAGAGTTCCACCCGATCCCTACCATGTTCCTTGAAGTCTCTAAGTTCATCCTTAGTGTAGAACTTCTAGTTAGAATAATATATAAGTACCCTTCCTCATTCTAGTGGATTCAAAAATCCATAGAGATTCCCGATTATGAGATATAGAGCAGCATGCTTATGCTCGGTTCCACCTCCAACACCACCTACTTTATGAGCTATGGTTCAAACGTTGATTAGACCATTGATGTGTTTCAAATTCCCTTCCACATATTATTTAAAAGCAATAAGCTCTAGGGGGGAGGGGGGCTTACTATCCCTAGATAGGCTAGCTTGATTGGCTACATAATTAGTGGAGCTAAGGAAGGTAGGATAGCTTTCTCTATAAGCACTTTCTTCTTGGGTGTAGTGAGAAGGAGATAGGTGGAGACAATAAAGAGGGATGTCTATGGCTAGGCTCATGGATGGTTCCTATCTATATTAAAGCCACAAAATGAAGATGGAAACTATTTCCCCATGTGCATTCTAATGCTTCATGATGATGGAGGCATTGATATAGATCATCATGTACATGTGTACCTTGCCTATTTCTACAAACTTGTGAATTATTGGTCCAACTTCTTAATAATGAGAAACACATATTTCTGCCATATTTTCCTCTATTTATGTTGGATCTATTGATGGATCAATGAGTTCTAGATTTACCATAAGGTATGCTCTTGGCCAATTGAATATTGTCATAGACTAAACCTTCAGACGATGCTATCGTGTTTTGGTACCAAGGGAGATGAGGGATACTCTGGGTATGATTATGGAGCATGCCGAATTTGCTTCACATATTGAGTGATACACGTCAATGCAGATTCATAAATTCAATTGACATTGATGGAGCTAAACATTGTTGATTAAATATGAGAAGAAATGGATTAGATTAATTTTAACGACTTCATAGCATTACTAGACTCCCTAATATGAGAAGAAATGGAGTAGATTAATTTTAACGACTTCATAGCATTACTAGACTCCCTACCATGTGAGAAGAAATGGAGTAGATTAATTTTAACAACTTCATAGCATTACTACACTCCCTACCATGTAGCATTAAGTTTTTTACAACCCTAATCTTTTTGAAGTTGAAATAGAGGAAATCCTCATGTAATTTGGTTTCCAATAAGACCACAAACAATTTCATTGTCCGTGATAAAAAATTTATGTACCTTTAAGCAAAAAAGCTTTGGAAACTTTGCATATATGTTTTCAAATGCGTGCGAAGTAATATGAAAAATGGCACACCGATTACTAGAGTCCATGCCATCCTAAAGGCATGGACTAACTTTTTTATAAATAAATATATAAAGTATAAACATTAGAATATTACAAATTTATTTAATACAATTTTATTCACCAATCATTTATTGTTAAAATACAACTGAAATAATAAAATAAAATTAGTAAAATAATAAACACAAGCAATATTATTCCAAAAAACCAATCATATATTAATTAAAATAAAATTGTACTAATTAATTCAACTTTAAACCACAACCCACATTGATTGTTTTATCTTGATTGGATTGCTTTAAGAATTGGATTATATATATATATATTCACAAATCTCTTCTATGTTATGTTCTATGGGGAGTGTGGTTAGCCAAAAATAGGATGTTCTTTTAGGGAAAATAGAAGAATGTAGGTTGTTCAACTCATCAAATTAAACTTTCCTATGGATAAGGTTGGGAGTATCTTAAATAGAAAGGACCAAGAAGATTGCAAGAAATTTGTATTGACTTCACTAAGTCTTGGGGAATTTTAATTTGAGGAAGCATGTCAAGGTATTCTAGATCTTTGTGGTGCACGTGCCATTTATTTATTTATAAATAATGCACATTATTATACTATGAAGCTTGGAGTTGGGCATGGAACCAATAATATAGCAGAGTTCTACGCTCTTTGGATATTGATGAAAATTGCTCTTGAAAAGAATGTAAGCAGGATGCAAGTCCTGGGAGACTCAAAGTTATTGATGGATTGGACCTATGGGAAAAGCCAAATTTCGAATCTTACTCTAGGACCAATCATAGAAATTTGCTTGGAGACAAAATCTTATTTTGAAGAAGTCACCTTTACACACATTCATAGGTAATTTAATCACAGAGTAGACCTACTTTCAAAAGAAGCTCTCACTGCTCAAGAAGGTTGCTTGATTGAACAAGAATTTAGGGATAATACCCCTTTGGAAGCAATTCACACGACTATTTTTTGATGTCTATTTTATGGACTGAAAAAAGTGTATTATTTTTTGGAACCGTTTCCAATACTATTTATGTTAGTATATAGGAGGTATTTTGATTCATAAGAATCAATCTTGGATAACTTTTGAAGGATGATTGCATATGTGATAGGTTTAGGATAAATAATTTTTGAAAAACTAAACTGAGTCGAAAGGCTATATAAATATGTATTTTGATTTCCCTTTCAAAATCTCAAATACAAATATATTTTTCTTGGAAAAAATCCCACAACCCACATAACAAAATCAATTTGTTAAAATCACTTTAACAATATCATTCAAAAAGACTAACCCTAGAGTATAAAGGACACGGCAAATGAAGAGAAAATGTATGTAAATTACGGATTGTTCATTTGGTCTTGCTTGCAAATATTTATTCATTTTTCTACTTATGGTTAATGGATCTATTTATGATTATGTTAATATTTCTATTTTATTTTTTAATTATATTTTTTTTCTAAGGAAAAAAGTTGCATTTTTATTACCGAGAGGATATACAAACACATTCTTCAATCCATATAGGCATAAGGACGATATTAATACTATATGAAAGACCAAGACTAAAATTAAAAAAATACTACCTTCCCTTAATCATGCCATATCAAAAATGTCTTACATTCATGCCCCATTAATAACATCATCATAACTTGAAACCAAGAAATAAAGTCACATAGAACTAAAACTACAAAAAAGCCCTTGGAAAGAAAAATATATTTAAAAGTCCTCCAGAGAAAGACAATTTTCCCAAGATAATTCTCCATTGGGATGAATCGGAGTAATGGATCCTGGCATGAGATTTAAACCCTTTTTAATAAATGACCAGCCACTTGGTTATGATCTCAGTATATATGACATAATCAGATAAAAGAAAAATCTTGTAATGTAATACCCCTAGTTTCAATCTCAAGATTTTGTTTGAATGTGTTGCAAATACTAAGTTAACTGGCTTAAAAGCCGGAACATGTGACATGCACATGAACAATTGTGTTTATAAATGAAATATATAGTTGGGTACATATGAGGAGGTACACTAAAAGAGTATGGGGAACCAGGATTTCACCAATGGGAGTAAGGGGGCTGTGAGGAAGTTCCACAGGGTGAGCCATAGGAGCTTGACTCAATTAAGAAAAAAAAATTACATTTGGGACTTGAGTTTTAAACTATGTTTTGTACCCCCTAATCCTTGTTTAATATTCCAAGTAGGAAATTAGGAGATAAATTATATATATATATATATATGATATTAATGGTGGTATCTTGGGAGAAAGTGAGAGAGCCCACGCAACTATAAGATTCCATGCAAACAAAAGTGAAGGAAGGGAGGAAGTTCGTACAACCATCGAGGATTTTTGGTTACCATTTGAATTGGAAAAGGAGGGATCTAAGAAAAGAGAGATGGTATGAGTTACAGAGAGAACCTTGCAATAAAATTTTTATTAACCACACCATTTCTACTCATTAATGGTAGAGGTTGGAAGATCCTGCCTATGAAGCAATTACCAGAAAAAACAGTGAATGGTGTTGAACCTCCTCAGTGAAAAATCTAACATTGATACCATGGCACATGTAGATGATTGATCCATGGTTGTGTTTGATGATTTAATATTGAGAGAGGCACTCGAGTGTTAAATTATGAACTGGTTGTATCCATGTTCATGTTCAGTTCTTGAAAAATCCACGGTTTGCATGATAATGGGTTAGTGCCCTGTCAAATTCGTTTAAAACTTGAGTGCATTTGGTGAATTGATTGGTTCCATCTCAGAGGTGGTTACTGGGCTGAGAGAATTGGATCCTAGTATACCTATGTCTGGGTGGAGTGTGCCCTTTATGTAGCCAATTGCACCTTTCCAATTATTTACAGGTAAGTATTCCGCTGCAGAATTGTGTTATAACTTAATATTCCTTGAAAATCCATGGGTTTATAATTATGACTTGAGTGTAGTTATGTATTTTAAATAATTTATGTTCTATAAATTTTAGTTGGCCATATATGTTAATCATTTGTACAAATGTTCGAAATTATATAATTTAGAAATGAAATTCTGAAACGTATATTCTTAAGGGAACAAAATACGGTTCTGTAGCAGAGTTTGGAATGCTAGAATTTATTGTTGTTTAAAATGGTTGTACAATGCCATTGTTTTTTAATTTAAAAATTGCAATAATGGAATGATGTCTATAGGCATCTAGCCTATTCGTTATTGTTTTGACATTTTAATAGAATTAAGGTGAAATTATTGTGTTGGAAACATGTTTTTCCATTGAAATTTTAGTGAAATTAAACATGCATTCAAAGTATTCGATGAATTGTTTCAATGAGAGTATGAAATTTTATCCCAAATCATGGGTGGAAGGGAGTGTAATTTCTTATTATTGTACTTCTATTGCTCTGCAATTCATGAAGTAGAAATTTTGTTGAAGGGGAGTAAAATTTATTCCTCGGGTTAAAAGAAAATTTATTGTTCATTTGTTAATAGATAAGAAAGGGGCATAACTTAAATCCTTTATACAAATGGTTGGAAGTTGTTGCCATAATAGATTATATTTACTTACCATGCTATTGGAACTGAAAGTTAGAGTGTTTACCCACCCTTTTGGTTGATTGATGACTGGAGGGTGTGGTTTTTACTTTTGATTGGTAAAATGCATATAAATACCATGTGTATTAGATGCATTGGTATGTCATATTTATTATGAATTATATTGGTTGGTGGTTTCATGTATATACTATGGGATGAAACTTGAAGTGGTAATTGTATTTATATTTTAAGGGTTGGAATTGATTGGTAATGGTATGTAAATACCATGGGATGAAACTTGAAGTGGTAATTGCATTTATATTTTAAGGGTTGGAATTGATTGGTATGTTGAACTTTGGTTGTCATTGATGTCAACTGATGTCAAAGAGGATGTCAACTAATGTCAAAGAGGATTCAACATTCCTGTGCTAGCTTGAATAAATATAGAAAGTCCAATTTGAAGAAGTATATTCCTGTGCCATTATGAAAAAGTATATGGAAGCCACATTGAAGAGGAATATGCGCAAGCAAGATGGAGAAGGGTATGGATTCAAGTATGAAGAAGTATATCCATAAGTTCATTCAGTATGTTCAGAGGTACATCATGCATATCCAATTTAAAAAATTACATAAGGAATGCATTCATTATATGTGATACATGAGCATGTCTAAAGTCCATTAAGTCATAGTTCCTCAGGTACAAGCTAAAGTGTTGGCTGGAAAAAGGTTTGGAAGTGTGCAAGCAAGTCAAAGAGTGCGCAAGTTGTTAGAAAAACAAGATCGAAGAGCAATAACAATAAACAAGATGCAAATATAAATCACATAAATCACATTACAAGAGAGACACCAATATAACGTGGTTCACCCAAGATGGGCTACGTCCACACATAAATTGACAGTCCTTATTATTATACCATCCAAAAAATGAAGGGATACAACCTGCAGCACATTCGCTGTAACTTCCTCTTCAATCTCTCACAGTCTCTCTTACACAATCATAGAGATATTTACAATGCTACAATACACAACTGTATTGCAATGCATTCCTTTTAAAGAGAATTTACCATGGGAAAACACTATGGGACACCCAATACCATGGGCCCATAAATCACCCATTATTTCCCAAGTAATGACTATGAAATTACAATATTTTACAAGGGATTGTTTCCAAATTTTTCTCTACGAGGGTGCTTCCCCCAAACCACCTCCAAGGGGGGCTACCAAACTGGTCGTCGTCCCCCCTGGACCCCCCATGGTGACTATTTTTTGTGGGAAATCATTGTTAAATTTTCAGAATTTACTTCAATCTGATCTAGGATTTTAACTGAGAGAACAACATGTACAACAAATCTACAGCATATCAATCATAGACACAATAATGCAAGCACACAAGAGACACAAAGTTTACTTGGGGAAAATCATAAAGGTGAAAAACCCCAATAACTTCCTTAGAGATAGATAGAGCAATGATACAAGCAGAATACAAGAGATAGTCTTCTCCTAGAAGCAGAGCCTCCTCCTCCACAAGTGCGCCACTCTCCAAAGTGTGACTGAGAGAATAGAATGTGTAAAATGAGAGAGACACACTCTCTATTTATACACTAACTTGACTTGACCTTTACTCAACTAGGTCGGCCTCAACTTAACCACTTAACATAATGCTGACTGGGCCGACCCCCACTAGGGTGGTCTAATAACCCTTTGACCCACATGGCCAACCCCCAATAGGGTGGTCTAATAACCCTTTGACCCACATGACTTATACAGGGTCGACCCCAACAAGGTGGTTTAATAACCCATCAAGTATAAGTTACGACACTTACAATATAAATGACGACACTTCCGTATAGAGGAATAATAACATCTCTATAGGAATACAACCACTTCCGTATAGAGGAATAATAACATCTCTATAGGAATACAATATACATATATGTGAAATACATTCCGAAGTTACATATACATCAACACTCCCTCTTAACTAGGAAGGTATTTCTCGACACAGGTCTTCTAGCACAAGTCATCTTCTCTGGATCATTGTCACTGCTGCTGCTATCTCAATCAATCTCTGAATCTACTCGTCATAGGAAGTTGTACAGAGCCAGTCCTTTTTCATATTGGATGTAGGCCCACCAACTGCAGGTCTTCGTCATCACTGGCCATACTGTGGAATCCTCAGGACTTATTACGTGCGTCACAAAACCTCAAAAGAGCATCCCAGGATGTTACAAGCACACGGATCTACCTATAGGATCTCCCAATGCCATATTATATGTGACCTCACCACAAAACCTCGCAAGAGCATCCCAGGCTGTTACGAGCACACAACTCTACCTATAGGATCTCCCAGGGACAGATTATATGTGGTCACCACAAAACCTCGCAAGAGCATCCTAGGATGTTACGAGCACATAGCTCTACCTATAGGATCTCCCAGGGACAGATTATATGTGGTCATGGTAAAACCTCGCAAGAGCATCCCAGGACTTATTACGGGCACACAGCCCAACCTATCGGATCTCCCAGGGACATATTATATGCCATAGGACAAAACCTCGAAAGAGCATCTGCCAGATATCCCAGGGCCAGATTCTATGCCATAGGCAAAACCTTGAAAAACTATCTGCAGATATCCCAGGGACAAATTATATGTCCTCCCAGAGAAAAACCTCGAAAGATCATTTTCCAGATATCCCAGGGCCAAATTATATGCCATAGGCAAAACCTCGAAAGACTATCTGCAAACCTCCCAGGGCCAAATTATATGCTCATCTGCACAACCTGATCCACGGCCATAAAGTATCAACCTGATACTCACCATACATCATCCTGATGTACACATGATCATCCTGATCATCATCACTGCAACATCCTGCTGCATGTCATCTGGAGCAGCATCCTGAAGCTCGTCATCCATGATCATCCTGATCATACAATGCATCTACCTGATGCATACCAAGTATCTACCTGATACATATCATCATACATGATCCACCCGATCATACAATGTATCCACCTGATACATATACAGATATAAGGTCCAAGCATCCAACATGATGCATATACAAAATACATGCAAATGATCCAACCGATCATATCCAACATCCAACATGATGCATACATACATATAAATGATCCAACTGATCATATCTAGCATCCAACATGATGCGTACATACATATAAATGATCCAACTGATCATATCCAGCATCCAACATGATGCGTACATACATATAAATGATCCAACTGATCATACAAAGCAGAAACCAGAACATCATCCTGATGCTCATAATCCAGCGCTTACATCCATAGCCATGTGAAGGATCCTCCTTCCAACATGCTTGGAATGGCTTCAGCAAATGTTTCCATCACTTCTTCCTCGAAGTGTCATCAATTTGAAGAATGCCAAGCCTCTCCTTGAAGTACTTGAACTTCACCTTGGAAAGTGGCTTCGTCAGCACATCTGCAATCTGCTCGTCCGTCGCAATGTACAGGAGCTTCACAGCTCCTCTCTGCGCCATATCCCTGATATAGTGATATTTTATCTCTATGTGTTTCGACCTATCATGAAACACTGGGTTCTCGGATAGCTTCACACAACTCTGGTTATCACAAAAGATACCAGTAGCATCCAATGGGAGATCAAATAACTCAGACAGTAGCTTCCGTAGCCATACTGCCTCACAACTAGCTGAACATGTTGCAACATACTCTGCCTCAGCTGTACTCAGTGCTACGCAGGACTGCTTCCTACTAAACCAAGAGATCACACCTGATCCCATACTGAAGCAGCATCTAAATGTGCTCTTCCTATCTGTAGGACTTCCAACCCGATCTGAATCAACATAACCCTGCAGGTTAAACTTTTGATTCACATCATATTTGAGACCAAAATCAACTGTACCCTTCAGGTACCTCAGAATATGCTTTACAGCAACCAGGTGAACACTCCTCAGATCTGTTAGGAACTGGCTCAATGTGTTCACCGCAAAGCAAATATCTGGTCTCATGTTCGTCAGGTACATCAAGGACCCAATCATCTGACGATACATAGTGACATCAACCGGTTCATATGAAGCATCACACAGAAGCTTAAGGTTCGATGCCATAGCCTCGCAGTCCATCATCCCGAACCTCTTCAGGATCTCTACTACATACTTCCCTTGTCCAAGGAAGATTCCATCTGCACTCTGCCACACCTCCATACCTAGAAAGTGGTGCATCATACCCAAGTTCTGCACATATATGACTCCCTGTCATGTGTCTCAGAACCAAGTGGCTGCTCCACATACACTTCTTCTTCAACTACACCATTTAAGAAAGCTGTCTTGAAATCCATCTTGTGTATCTTCTATTTCATCACTTTTATATTTCTCTATGCTGCCATCTGTAGCATGCTTGATCTTGATAGATCCATATGGAAGTCATAACAAACTTCCCTTCAGGTCTTGGGAATACATCCCAAACATCATTCTTCATGGTCGATGGATCATGGCATTCTTCCCATATCCTGGGAACTTCAATATCTTCAATAGAAAATTTTGTTACTGAACAAATGTTGTAGTTCTTCTTTTGTAGGTGATGGCATACAATATTTCCTACACAACAAGTTAAATTGCATGATTAGAAAACATCTCATAGTTTTTAGAACAAATTCTTACACATAAAGAAATATGTTATACAGTCATGCAATTATCTTAGCCAATGCTTCAATACAAGATTTATCCATATCCCGTAACTTTCTAGATGCCTTCCAATCTCTACCAGAACATTGTTAAGAGTGTGCACAACTCCCAACATGTCAGCAAAGAGGTTTCATTCTAGATAAGTAGCAATGGAATGTTGTACAGTGCCATAGGCCACTTACCCATGCATATTAGTAGTATACTGTTCATCAATGCAACTATTCTAATATGCATAATACACAACCTAATTCTAGGAACATCAATATATAGATTATTGAACATTATTATTTAAACAATAAAATATGCAAGTAATGACAATTCAAATACTTATCTTTGTTTGTTTGTTAGGTTGAATCCCTCTCAGTCTTTGCTTCTTTTTTGAAACTCCATTCTTATGTGGATTGTGAGAAGTGGTCAACTCCCTCTGAATATCTGCATCCTTGCAGAAACTACTAAAGTGTGCTCCTTTGCTTTCTTGCAAGAACAACTGGAGTGTGCTCCCTCTTGATCTTTGCTTCCTGGATTACCTGTTCTTGAACTTACATCCATCCTTAATCACTATGAATGCTTATTAGTATCATCATTGTGTTATCCTTGAGGTCTCATACGTAATCACACATTTATTAGTATAATCTTAATACTATCAAAACACAATAATCTTAAACATGTATATTCATGATCATTCACAGATAATAAACATTAGTATTCAAGGTTTCAGGGAAGTTCTTTTACTCATACACATTCTTATTTGATCGTAGGACTCTTCAGGTTAGTTGAATCATCAATCAAGATAAGAGATATAATATGCATAAAACCCATGATTATTCAAACCTATACCTTCATGATTCTTCTGGTCAGTCATATCATCAATTATGGTAAGAAATATAATATGCATACAACCATGATTATTCAAACCTATGACTTCATGAATAATCATTATCAACAACACAACAGTATAAGATCCTAACACAAGGTAGGATTCTAGCTTGATATAGGAAAAACATACATGGATTAGCATGCTAGCTAGTTATGTCTATCATACCCGCATAATGTCTTCTGGTTCTCTTTAGTGACTTGTGCTAGTAACCTGCATGTCTCATAGGTTAACCATTGTAGGACCAAGTTATACATACCTCGAAAGTAGATCTTCTATGTGATCCATGACAATGGATGAATCTTTGTCTTCATGTCACCATGATCATATGTTCTTGAAGTAGAACATGATTTGACTTTCTTGGTGTACCTTTTGTGTTAGCAAACAACATAAACCTCATACAACATCACAATGCATTAGTACAATCATAAGTGTCAAAACCTTAATCAATGAATATCTTCTATTAAGGTGATACGACAAGTCCAGTAATTAATCAAGATTGTACTGTAATGATACGAAGACAAACATATGATAAACTTAACCATGAAACATACCTGTAAGCCATACCTGTCAAGAGTGTTTGTAATCTTCTTATGGAAGGCCTTAGCCTCATCTCCCTCTGAGACAGGAACTTCTTCACTTATGCAGGTGACCAATCCATCTTCTTCTAGGATTAACCCAATCCACTTGATTTGCAAGAACTGGTCCTAGAGCTGGATTAGGGTTTGTCAAAGAAACCCCAAAAATTCAAACTTTGAATTTCAAATTTCCGAAAGGATAGAAATATGCGCCTTGATGAGCTGATCAAGTTGGTATATTTTGAATTTGAAAACTGCAAAGTTTCACCCCTCGAAATTGCCTTTTATATTTTCGAATTTACTAGGGAGGACCCTGAATTAGGGTTTGAATTTCCTGGAGCTTCACCCAACCAAAAGATTTGATTCAAAACTCTAAGCTTCGATTTTTCTGAGGAGCTTCCAGCTGTGGTCACAGATTTCCAAAATTCCAATTTTTGCAGAAGCCCTAACTTTCCATCTTTCTGATCAAAGTCCCGAACTGGGGTTTGATCAAGCCCGGCCTGCTGCCCAACCAAAAAATCTGATCTTGGTCTCTAAATTTTGATTTTGATGAATAACATCTAGCCGTGGTCTTTGATTACAAAAATTCTAACTTTCTCCAAAGCCCTAAATTCCGGAAGCCATGAATGAAGGTACTAAAAAATAATTCTGTTTTGACAGAAATATGTACCTGATTGTTTCTGGTGTAACTCCGAACTTTTCAATCCACAGGGTCTGAAATTTTTTTTTCTGAGACAGCCCGACCTGTTATCTTTCCATCCCGACAGTTCTGACCTCAATTGGATTCTTTGAGAGAGAGTTATGCCAAGTGTCGCAACGTGACCTGTTTATGGGATAATACAGGAGAGTGAACTTGTACGGCGTGCCATGTGTCACTGGTTCAACTTCGGCCTTTGAAAATTTTTCCTGAGATATCCTGAAATGTTATCTTTCCATCCTGACAGGTCTGACCTCAATTGGATTCTCTGAGAGGGAGTTATTCCAAGTGTCGCAATGTGACTTGTTTATGGGATAATACAGGAGAGTGAACTTGTACGGCGTGCCACGTGCCACTGGTTCAACTTCGGCCTTTGAAAATTTTTCCTGAGATATCCTGACCTGTTATCTTTCCATCCTGACAGGTATGACCTCAATTGGATTCTCTGAGAGGGAGTTATGCCAAGTGTCGCAATGTGACCTGTTTATGGGATAATATAGGAGAGCGAACTTGCACGGCGTGCCACGTGTCACTGGTTCAACTTCGGCCTCTGAAATTTTTTCCTAAGATAGTACAGGCTGTGTACTACCTGTCAATGTTTACAAAATTTCATTTGGATCTTCCTAGCCCACGTTATGACCTTTTTCCCAAGGTCACCTGCTTTTGACTCAGATCTGGAAGAGGTAGAAACCATATATTGTACAGATCATAAATCACAAAGTATAATGAATTAGAGGTTTTCCTTTGGACACATGGTACATGGGGATCTAATATTCGACCTGTAAAAGTTTCAGATCCGAAAACTTTTCCAAAACGGATTTATAGCGAAAGTGCTACGATGACTGATTTTTGCTATATCAAGCCGTAGCATCGTAAGTGCAAAAGTGTCATACATGCCATATCATGCCTTCTTTCAGGCTATCTCTGATACCATGTTAAATTTTCAGAATTTACTTCAATCTGATCTAGGATCTTAACTGAGAGAACAACATGTACAACAAATCTACAGCATATCAATCATAGACACAATAATGCAAGCACACAAGAGACACAAAGTTTACTTGGGGAAAACCATAAAGGTGAAAAAACCCAATAACTTCCTTAGAGATAGATAGAGCAATGATACAACCAGAATACAAGAGATAGTCTTCTCCTAGCAGCAGAGCCTCCTCCTCCACAAGTGCGCAACTCTCCAAAGTGTGACTGAGAGAATAGAATGTGTAAAATGAGAGAGACACACTCTCTATTTATACACTAACTTGACTTGACCTTTACTCAACTAGGTCGGCCTCAACTTAACCACTTAACATAATGCTGACTGGGCCAACCCCCACTAGGGTGGTCTAATAACCCTTTGACCCACATGACCGACCCCCAATAGGGTTTTCTAATAACCCTATGACCCACATGACTTATACAGGGCCGACCCCAACAAGGTGGTCTAATAACCCATCAAGTATAAGTTACAACACTTACAATATAAATGACGACACTTCTGTATAGAGGAATAATAACATCTCTATAGGAATACAACCACTTCCGTATAGAGGAATAATAACATCTCTATAGGAATACAATATACATATATGTGAAATACATTCCGAAGTTACATATACATCAACAATCACCCCCAAACCCCCCTGTCATGGGCTGGGATCCAGACATGGTTGAAACACGACCTCTGAATAAGGAAGATCAGGCTCCACAACCAACAATATACCACTTGGAGACTAATCACAACAAATCCACTGTTGCTACACTTGCTGGACTATGCTCTAGACCTTGGATCTAGAAAATTTCTCATCTTCACCTTCATGCTTGAAGGCCAACTGAAACTGAGCAAGAACTCAGTTTCTCTCTGGTTACCACCTTTGTTAACATGTCTGCAGTATTCTGGCTGGTGTGTATCTTTTCCAGCTTCAATAGTTCATCTTCCATAACAAACCGTATGAAATGGTACTTGAGCTGTATATGTTTAGTATTAGAATCGAAGGATGTGTTCTTTGCAAGATGAATGGCACTTTGGTTGTCACTGTACAACCTACTATTCTCCTTTTTCTTACCCAATTATTCCATGAAATTATGTAACCAAATCATCTCTTTACTAGCCTCTGTAGCATCAACATTCTCTGCTTCTGTTTGTTGAAAGTGAAACAACCTTTTTTAGTTTCGAAATCCAACTTACCATTGTTCCACCTACAATAAAAACATACCCTGTGGTGCTCCTCCTGTTATCTTTATCACCAACCATATCTACATCAACATATCTGTGTAGAACAATGTCTGAACCTCCAAAACATAATGCATGAGTGGTAGTACCTCTCAAATACCTGAGAATCCACTGTACTACCTTCCAATGTTATTTACCTGGATTGTTCATATACCTGCTCACAAATTCCACTGCATGTGCAATATCTGGTCTTGTGCACACCATGGCATACATCAAGCTGCCAACTATTGATGAATAGGGAACCTTGGACATGCAATCTATCTCTTCCTGTGTCTTGGGACACATATCTTTACTTAGTTTGAAATGGCTGGCCAAAGGTGTACTAATTGGTTTTACATTTTGCATTCTAAACCTCTCCAACACCTTTTGTATGTACTCACCCCGAGACAATGTCAATTTGTGATTTTTCCTGTCTCTTGTTATTCTCATACCAAGGATTTTCTTTGCAGCACTCAAATCCTTCATTGCAAATGAATTAACTAACTTCATTTTGAGCACATTTATATCATGCATGTTAGACCCTGCAACAAGCATGTCATCCACGTACAATAACAAGATAATATATCTTCCATTATCTATCCTCTTGAAATAAACACAATGGTCAGAATGACATCTATTATAACCTTGTTTTGTCATGAACTTGTCAAAGTTCAGATACCACTTCCTTGGATCTTTCTTCAGGCCATACAAGCTCTTCTTCAACCCGCATACCAAATTCTCCTTCCCTTTGACCTCATACCCCTGTGGCTGTTGCATATAAATATCTTCCTCCAAATCCCCATGGAGAAAGACTGTTTTTACATCTAACTGTTCAAGATGCATATCTTCTACCACCACTAAACTTAAAAATAGTTCTAATTGAAGTCATTTTAACAACAGGAGAAAATATTTCATCAAAATCTATACCTTTCTTTTGTGCAAACCCCTTTACAACAAGTTTGACCTTGTACTGCTTCTTTCCTCCATCTTCTTCCTTCAACCTGTGAACCCATTTATTCTACAATGTTCTTTTACATGCAGGAAATTGAACCAAATCCCAAGTTTGGTTTCTTACCAATGAGTCCATCTCCTCATTCATGCCTTGCTCCCACTTCTTTCTAGTTTCCACTTGCATTGCTTCTTCATAACATTTCGGTTCACCAGAATCGGTCATCAATAAATAATACATTGAAGGAGAGTATCGTTCAGGGGGTTTACTTAACCTAGTAGATCCTCTAACACTTTTAGGAGTTTGAGGTATCTGCTGCTGTTGTTGATTTTTCGGCAAGTTTGGAACTTCATTTTCTTTGATTTCATCAAGCACTGTGTACTCTGTGTTTTCCTTTTCCTGTTTCTTTCCTTGCAACTGATATTTATACATGACCTTTTCATTGAATACCACATCTCTACTCCTAATGATTTTGTTATTTTCATTATCCCATAAGTGATAACCAAAGTCATCAACCCCGTATCCAATAAAGGTTCTTGGATTTAACCTCAAGCTTTGTTCTATTTTCTTCATCAATATGGACAAATGCTTCACAACCAAAAGTTATCAGAAATAATTAGTTTACCTTTTACCTATCCATGCCTCCTCTGGAATCCCACCATCCAAAAGCACTTGAAGGCCCTCTGTTTATTATGTAAACAACAATATCTACAACATCTTCCCAAAACTGTAAGGGCACCTCCATTATCAGATTTGAGACACTTCAATTTTTTCCTGTCTCATTCTCAACCAAAGCTTTCCACTTCTTAAATGTAGCAAAAACATCATATTTCTGTCTAATGAAATAAACCCAAGTTTTTCTAGTTGCATCATTAATAAAAGCAACATAATAAAGAGAGCTACCAAGAGATTGTACATGAATCGGTCCCCATACATCTATATGCAGAAGTTCTAACTTTTCGATATTTTTTTGTTTCCCAACCCTGCAAAATTTGACTCTTTTCTATTTTCCATAAACACAGTTCTCACAGAATTCCAAACTTACCTGCTTCGGATCTGGTAGCAACTTGTTAGTAACCCGTGTCAACCCTTCTGTTTACTTTGTTAGTATATTGTTGTTGGACGCATATGCTTTGTAAGTCGTCCCGTAGTATTATATGTTGATCCATAGTTTGTATTAGCCCATAGTATTGATCCATAGTATTGGACGCATATGCTTTGTAAGTCATCCCGTAGTATTATATGTTCCATGGTATTGATCCATAGTATTGGCGCCTAGACTTAGTATATAAGTTTGTGTTGAGGCCAATGAAGACACCATGAATTTATTTGTATTGAGCTTTCTCAAAGAAGGTTTCCCCCTTGAAGTGGACCGCAATAAAAAAAAAATATTTTATGATCTAATATATCGTGCACTTTATCAATTAATTGTTGCAGGTTCCTCACATTTGGTATCAGAGCACTTTCTTGGGCTCGTTGGGTGGAATTTCTGTCCATTTTTTTTTTCTTGCATATGTATTTGTTCCTCTCAATTGCAGGTTCAGATTCGGGAATAATCCCTATCCGCTTAACTGTGGGAAGTACTTGGGAATAATCCCTAAAACTCATTGTGAGGAGTACCACAGGAACCCTGAAGTAGCTGGCCCATTGAGAGAACCTTCCAGCGAAAAGGGCAATGACCCCTACCTGATTGACTAGTTCCCACTCGTGAGGTAAACCAAGAGCTGTCATTTCTGGCAAAGAGGTTATCAGTTTTACCTGAGCCATGGAGTGAGGGCTACTGCCCCAATACGTAAGCTGTCAGACAACATTGGTGGCCGATTGAATCCCATGAACCGTTAGGAAGCCGAACATACCTGGGGTCCATATCTATTGCCAGCTGATAAATCACAGATTACATCTATCTAGAGTTGTTGCAGATCAATTCCGAGCCATTTCAGATCCATTTCGAAAGTCATTTCAGATCCCGTCGTTTTAGATCCATTCCGAGCCATTTCAAATCCAGTCATGTTAGATCCATTCCGAGCCGTTTCAGATCCATTCCGAAAGCCGTTTCAGATCCATTATGAAAAAAATATGTTTTTTCGCCATATCTTCCTTGTTTTAGCTCTGTTTCCATTGAAACTTCACTGACACCTCTGCAATCCCATTCTGCATATTTCATTCCTCAGGACCCTATCCCAAATTCCACTTCCCGAAGCCCGAAATCCACCATTTGTCTATTTTTAGGGTTTGCCATAACTTCTTCAATTTTCACCCAATCGCCTTCAAATTTTGCCACAGTGTTCATTTCCTATTTCTGATTCTTTGTCCATCTCTGAAATTCTTTCTCATTCTTTCACCTCGCTTCTTAAATCCCCATTTTCTACTTCCTTGTCCATTAGAAAGTGTCCAAAACCTAGTCAAACCCCAGTTACCCATCAAAATTTTTCCCAAATCCAAATTTTCCTTTACTAAAGAAGATTCTGTTTTTGTTTTTCTACCCATTCACAAAAAAAAAACTCCTAGTTACGGTTGTCACCCGCATAGGAGCGCAAATCATGGATGAAGAACTTGCAACCCTCAAAATCAAACTCCAAGATATGGATGAAAAATTCCTCAGCCTCCATCTTCAACATTCAACTATGAACAATAAACGACAGCCAGAATATTTTGCAGCCACTGGGTTCTCTTCTTCCAACAATTTTCATGGGTCGAAGCTTGATTTTCCTCGCTTCAATGGTACTTATCTGACTGGATGGATATACCGGACAGAAAAAATATTTCAGTATGCATAATACTTTTGATGTCCACAAAGTTCCACTTGTATCCTTTCATTTGGAATAGGAATCCTTTCAATGGTACCGTTGGTACATCAAAGCTCATGACGAGCCAAACTGGACAGATTTTTGCCAACTCCTTTTGCAACGATTTGGTCCTAGTGCTTTTGATGACTTCACATGAGCACTCACTAAAATTTTCCAAATTGGCACTGTGAGAGAGTATCACACAGAATTTGAGAAACTGACCAATCACACAGAATTTGAGAAACTGACCAATCACACAGAAGGATTGTGTGATGAATTCTACAGGAGTTGCTTTATCAGTGGTCTCAAGGATGAAATCCGCTCAGAGGTTAAAATGTTCTGTCCCAACACAATGATGGAAGTCCTAGGGTTGGCTAAGTTAGCGGAGGAAAAGATCACAGCCCAACAACGCTCCAAATCCACTTTTGTTCCATTCAGAAATATGGTTTCCCAATGACCTCCCATCATGCCAGCTCCTCGACCAACTCCTATCAAGCATTTTTTTGAAGCAAAAATGCAGGCACAAAGAGAAAAAGGGCTTTGTTATAATTGTGATGAGAAATTCACTCGGGGACATAGATATGTTGAGCAATAACTCTATCTCTTGGATGTGAATTCTCCGCCTGTCTCTGAACTTGGTGAAGAAGCTCCATATACCGTAGATGATCAGTTTGACATTTAATAGCCACCTGTTGACCCTCCATCTCTGAACGACCATCTAGAGATATCTCTCCATGCTTTAGTTGGAGTCACCACCCCAAAAACAATGCGGGCCAGGGGTTACTTCAAGAAGCCCCCTCTTATAATACTCATTGATTCTGGTAGCACTCGTACTTCATTCACCCTCGGATCGCCAAACAGGCTGATTGTTTCGTCCATCCTTGCTCCAACTTTGAAGTCATGATTGACAATGGGGGCACCTTACCTTGTAAGGGGAAGTGTCGCAATGTGTGTATCTCTATGGAATATTATACCATGCGCTCTGACATGTTTGCCTTGTCCTTAGGCGAATGTGATGTGGTTTTGGGCGTTCAATGGTTACGCACACTTGGCCCCATCTTATGGTATTTTGCTGAACTTTGGATGTAGTTTTCAATCAATGGGAAAAAACACACATTGACGGGATTAAAACCGGGGTCTCTCTGCATCAGCAGTTCACATCGCCTGAAAAATATCCTTAAGAAGAATTCACATGGTGTCATCGCTCAACTCCATTCCATTCAGATGCACCCATCAATGGTCTCCACTACTCCCTTGGATCTACCACACATTTTGGATAGATAGGCAGGTGTCTTTGCTGAACCAGTGGGATTGTCGTCTTCTAGCGACCCCTCTAGTAAGAATTTAGCCACCTCTACATCTGAGAAGGAAATGATGGCTATTTTGTATGCAGTACAGAAGTGGAAACCATACCTATTAGGGAATTATTTTTGCATCAAGACTGCTTACCAGAGTCTGAAATATTTCTTGGAACAACGGGTATCCTCCCTAGCACAACTGAAATGGGTTAGCCAAATCATGGGTTATGTCTATGAGATCACTTACACGAAGGGTAAGGACAGTCTGGTGGCAGATGCTCTTTCTTGCACAATTGATGACCAAGTTTCTCTTTCAGCTATTTCTATGCATGTTCTAAATTGGTTGCAATCTATTCAACATAGCTATGTCAATGATTCCTCCTTATCTCAACTCATCCAATGGTTGGACAACAACCCTTCTACTATACCGCATTACTCTTGGGATGGTACTTCCCTGAGATACAAGGGTCATCTTGTGCTTCCCAAGAGCACAAATCTTCAACAAGCTGTCTTCTCTGAACTCCATGCTTCTCCATTGCCAGGGAACTGAGGGTTCCTCAAAACATATGAGCGGGAAATTCAATAGATGGTGGTTGAATGTGATACTTTCCAGCTCCTTTCGGGATTGCTCGAACCCTTGCCCATCCCTACATGGATTTGGACAAATATTTCTATGGAATTCATTGAAGGGCTCCCTAAATACGGAGGGAAGACTGAAATTACCAATAAATGTTTGGAAACTTTTCTTCGTTGCTTCACCTTTGAACAACAACCTCAGTGGGAGAAGTGGCTCCCTTTCACTGAATGATGGTACAATATTGCATCTAAAATGACCCCATATGAAGCAATCTATGGTCAAGCATCGCCATTTCTTCTTCCATACACCCTCAATAGTACACCAGTTCAGGAAATTGACACGGTTCTTCTAAACCGCGATCGGATTCTTCGCATTTTACAGGACAATATTCACATGGAAATAATTCGAATGAAACAACAAGCCAATCAACACCGTTCTGAGTGCACTTTTCAAGCAGTTGATATGGTTTTTCTTTGTCTACAGCCTTCCAAGCAATCCTCCCTGACACTCAAAGGGAGTCCACTTCTCTCTCGATCTATCATAGAGGTATTAATTTAGTGGCACGACATGCAACCAGAGGATGCTACATGGGCACCACTCCTTTAGATTCAGCATCAATTTCCACATCTAAAGCTTTGAGGACAAAGCTTTCTCTAAGGGAGAGGGGATGTTAGGAACCCGTGTCAACCCTTCTCTTCACTTTGTTAGTATATTGTTGTTGGACGCATATGCTTCGTAATTCACCCCGTAGTATTATATGTTGATCCATAGTTTGTATTTGCCCATAGTATTGATCCATAGTATTGGACGTGTATGCTTTGTAAGTCGTCCCGTAGTATTATATGTTCCATGGTATTGATCCATAGTATTAGCGACTAGACTTAGTATATAAGTTTGTGTTGAGGCCAATGAAGACATCGTGAAGTTATTTGTATTGAGCTTGCTCAAAGGAGGTTTCCCCCTCGAAGTGGCCTGCGATCAATACAAATATTCTGTGATCTAATATATTGTGCATTTTATCAATTAATTGTTGCACATCATGAGTCAACCGACTCATCTTCCTCTCTATAGTCCCTAGCATAGCATCCACTGCACCCACATCTGTTGGCCTTACGAAAACAGTAGGATGTCCCTCGGGACGAATCGGTTCAATATTTGCATATGACACTTGTTTAGTACTTCAAAACCCATCATAAAAATCATATACTTGAAATTTTGAAAAAATTAAATAATTTTCAAAACATAAACATACCTACATCTCCCCAGGAACCACCTGGAGGAAGTACCAACTCTGGATCATGACGGAAGTCTAAACCAGCATACGGAAACTGCTCGAATGCCGGCATCTGTCTCTCCCACCATCCCCAGAAATCATTAGTATGATAGCAAAAGTGGCTTTCACCACCACCCTGGCGGGGAAAAATGTCACCCCAACGGCCCAATCTAGGCTCACGAGGAATGACTAGAGGTAGAGACATGCCCAAGCTAAGAGCAGGTACCCTCTCGAAGAAGAAGGTACAAAGGATGCTGCCATATCCAAAGTTCTTCATACTCCCGGCCTTACAACCTGAGAGTTGAAGCTTCATATTTGCTAACAGATTAGTGCACCAATCATATACATGACCTTGCAAGCATTTGATACCAATATGCATGTAATTTCTTGAGTCTAAATGTTGGGTGGTGCTTCCCCCCATTCGGTTCAACATGCTTACAATAACCTTCAAAGGGAGGCTATCAATAGTAGAAATTAGGATTTGACTTCCTGATTTCTCGGTTCCCGCCACACAGTATGCATTCACATATTCTTGCACCGACATGGCACCCATATTGCATGAAGATCCTTTCAAGTTTACCACATCTCCCCTCCTAGAGAGTCCGGTAATGAAGTATATGTCGTCGATGGTAAGGTCTAGAGTCTCTCCCCGAATATCAAACACATTGGCATCTACATCCCAATATTGAATGAGTCTTTGAAGCAATCGATTGAGTGCCCTCATGTTCACGGTTCTATAAAACTTCAACAAACCACACCTTCGAAGTGCATGGAGAGTTGTCGGGTCTTGCATAGCCACCCTATCCATCTCCTAATGTTCTATTTCCCTCCAAACAAGCACCATCCTGCCACAAGAAAATCAAAATTTTGAGTCTTGACACTTTTTTGGCCATCTTCAGGGGTGTGCGCTACTCCTTACCCACACAGTCACGCACGGGCGCTACTGTTCATGAGCAATAGTAGCGCATACCTCTAGTATTCCCTACTTTGCCTCTTGTAGAGTAGCGCACATGCACTTAACGAATTGAACATGGTCCCAAAATCAATTTTGAGCATAAAAATTGACAATAAAGGTTGAAACATCCTTCCCGTCCCAATCAAATGTCTAATGGATTGTGTGTTTGTTTGGTTAAATACTTCATTGTTCTTGATGTTTAAATTGTATTTAAATTTCATCATTGTTATATCAGTCAAGATACGTTGAGGAAGGTATCTTTGCATGGCAAGTCTATTGAGCGGAAGATCAAGTTGAAGATTGAGCGCAAGATCGAGCAAAGCTAGGATCGAATGTCGTTAATAAGGTATGTCTTCAAGATCCTTGATCTCTTTCCTTTCATAGATGCTTATGTAATTTGATTAATGTGTTTACCTATCACCCCAGAAGTTGGTAGTGTCCCTTTCCTCGCAAGAAAACACCACCAAGCACAGACCAATCCGGGCTCGATATAAAATCCACAGATAGGTGTATGGAGTTTTCTTTTAGGTTTTTCAGACTCCTTAAATATGAAAATACCGTCGAGCATGCTTTAGTTCTTTGTTAAGCTTGTTAAAAAATGAAAAAGGAAAGGGAAGGGAAGGATGTTAAAATATCTTTCAATATGATGGCAATAAGTCAACTACCTCCTTGAACAAAGCACCTGTTTTGAGTCTATCAAACAAGTTGGGTTCTAGTGTTGGCCTTAGGATAAACTTGATCTCCGAGTTCTTACTCCTCCGTTTGGTTAGTCTTCCAATCATATGGAGAATCTGTTAATGTCTCCTACATTGCAGATTTGTATCATGGTCTCTTTGTGTTAAAAGCTTCATAAGTCACTCTTGTGTCGTGCTCACTGTTCAAGGATATAACCTGTGTCGGCCATTCTGCAGTTGCCTTGAGCTCATGCGTCGGCCATTCCTTGGTGTAGGTATGTTTCATCATGTGTTCAATTCTACTCCAAATCAACTCATACTTGTTGAGTGTCTCTCGTGTTGGATGATGGAGGATGCCTTAAGGACTCCCTTCCAACAGACTTCTTCCCATCGACTTCAACTCATTGTGATCTGGGAATGAAGTTTAGAGTTTCAGTTAGTACCTTGGGTATTGCAGTCATTAGTGGCAGTTTCCCTCACTATTGGATAGATGGGAATACATCAATGTTTCCTATGCGATAGATTCTTCAAGTGTTCGATGGAAAGACCACTTATTCACACTTGTTTGAATGTACTAGGTACCTTGGGTTCCATTTTCATTATTGGTGGACACCCTCGCGTTTGTTAACGGTATACATCAATCACCGATAATCAAACGATACCTCCCATGTTCAACATCAACTCATTTATTCGCATGGATAGGTTTGTACCTTGGGTTGTTTTTGGATGAAGACCTTGGGATCCTAGATAGCATCACCTTATTTATGTTATCGCCCAAGTTGCGCAAGACTGAGCCACACTCTTTTTAGCTCTTGATGAGACATAGATCCAGCTTGTTCTCTATGGCTATGTTCTCCAGTTTTGACATAGATCCACCTTGTATTTATGTGGCTATGTTTACACTTATGTTCCTCATGGATCCACGCTTGTATTCTAGTGGCCATGATATATGCATAAGTATTTGGATCATTATTGTATCCTTTTGGAGGTCATGTTCCACTATTTGAACATGGACAGTTACCCAAAGGATGAGTTTGTCTGACATTGCCTTCGCTTTCAGGTACTTCATTTGAGCCTATGATTCTTGGTTTCTCCGATTACTCCATGATTCAACTCTTTTTTATTTATAATGTATTTCGGCCATCGTTTCCCTCACTCCTTCTAACCTCACACATTAGGGGGCATCTGTTATAGCTTAAAATGACACTTCTCCGTCTGTGACGACACTTGTATCGCTTGGTTGCATGACGACACTTCTTGAGATCAAGTTTAGTCACACAACAGGACACTTGTGGATTGAAGGGTTATTTGGGACACTTAACATGGTTGAAATTACCTCACTGCTGGTCCATTTGATGGTCATAACCCTTAGGAACACTTTTCCACACCAAACCACCTCCTGAAAACCATCAGAAAACCATGTTTTGGCCATATTTCCACATGTGTGCTAGTACCCTATGCAGAGAATAGCGCCCACCTTGAAAAATGCGCTGGTTTGCAGTAGGAAGAGTAGGGCACTTTCCGGAATCAGTCAAAATATCAAATTTTGGTCAATTTGGGTTGGTTTGGGAACCTCCTGATCGGTTATAATTTTTTTTTCTCCCCTTCATTGATTATATAAGGAAGGTAGAGGGGCCATGAGTAGGGACCAAGCCCATAACAATGTTATGCTAGAGGAATGGAGACCCTCATCCCCCTCTCTTGTGCCTCAGTTTCTGATAAACCCTAGCACAACTGATTAGAAGCTGGGATCCTTGGATAATAGAAGCAGGAGACCTTGAATCTAGGTTTCATGAAATGCCAAGCTTCAAGGAAGGTATAACTTTATGTACTTGCTTCATTCATTAATAAAGATCAGACGTTCTTCCCTTTCCAAATATGACTTATTCATGTGTGTCTTAAATTTGATTACAGTTTGCTTATAGTTTGATGTCTTTTACTGTCATGAATATCAGTCTTATATATGTAGTCAAATGTATTTGAGAAAGGTATGAAGTTTTTTTGCAGGTGTGGGAATTGCGACACTGAATGGCATTGAAGAGAAAGGAAGAGAAAGGCTTGGATCAACCTTCTGAATAAGGTACACATCCTCTTTAAGCTTTATCTCTTTGCTTACTAGTTGTACTTGCAGAACATTTGTAAGTCTATCTTTCATCCCTGTAAGTTGGTAGTTTCTCCCCTGAACTATAGGTGTATTTTCCTCACAACAGTTCCTCACACAACTTCCTTGAGTGGAGAATATGCATCCCCTTCTCACTCATGTGGCCAAGCCTATGATGCCACAATGTTGTATCTGTTCCTGTGGAAGATAAAGAGATAGAACAATCAATATTATGAGGACATAAATACAATGTCCTATCCTATCTCATTTTTCTATCACCATCGATCATTTAGTGATCTTCCACCACGTTTCCCCAAACATAGATAAACAACCATAATCTCCCAATTGCTCTGTTGAGATTAGATTTCTTTTCATAGCAGTAATATGCCTTACATCTTTCAGCAGCCATTCACCATTCTTTAACTTTATCCGTACCTTACCCATTCCAACAATTTTACATGGTTCATAATCACCTAATAAAACATGTCCAAAACCGACTGAAACACAATTATGAAAGAATTTCCTATGGGGTGTAGCATGACATGAAGTCCCTGAATCTACTACCCAATAATCACTAGTATTATCTAATGCAAGAATCAAAGCATCTTGTAACACATCACCTGCTACATTCGCTTCCTGAGTAGTCTCTTGTTGTCCATCTCGTTTCTTCTTTAGAGATATGCAGTATTTCTTCAGATGTCCTTTCTTTCCACAGTTCCAACACTCTATCTTTCCTAGTCTAGACTTGGATCTTCCCTTTCTAGACTTGCTGTGATTACCTAGGGTCTTTCCTCTCTCCCTTTGTCTTCCCCTACTCTCGATGGTCAATGCATTACCTGATGTATCACATGTGCTTTTCCTTCACATTTCCTTGCTAAGAATAACACCAACAACATTATCAAATTTCAAAGTGTTTGAACCAGATACAGAGTTACTTACAACCATGAACAAGCCATTCCATCTTTCTGGCAATGAGCAAAAGATTACAGGAGCCCTAACCTCATCATCAAAGTTCACATTGACAAAACTTAGTTGATTTGTAATTGTATTAAATTCATTTAAATGATTAGCAACAGATCCACTTTCTGACATCTTCATATTAAATAAACGCTTCATTAGAAATACCTTGTTGGAGGGTGAGGGTTTTTCTTACAGCTTAACCAATGCGCTCATCAGAGTCTCCGTTGTCTTTTATTTTGAGATATTGAAAGCCACCGATGAAGCTAGGCACATCCATATTGTTCCCAGTGCCTTTTTGTCAAGAACATCCCATTCTACGTCCTTCATAGCTGTCGGATTTTTTGCTTTTCCTCCCAACGGTAGGAATAGATCCTTATGATATAGATATTCCTCCATTTTCATCTTCCATAACTGGTAGTTTTGGCCGTTAAATCCGTCGACCTTAAACTTTCCTTCTTCTGCCATTTCTCCTACTCGAATTAGGAACCCTTCTTTCCTGTGAGTGTATCTGCCAAATAAACCTTTGGCTTTGATACCAATTGGTAAAAAAATAGGATCGTAGAGAAATAACAATAAACAAGATGCAAATATAAATCACATTAGAAGAGAGACACCAATATAACGTGGTTCACCCAAGATGGGCTACGTCCACACAGAAATTTCCAGTCCTTATTATTATACCATCAAACAAATGAAGGGATACAAACTTGATCACATCTATTGCAACTTCCTCTTCACTCTCTTACAGTCCCTCTTACACAATCATAGAGATATTTACAATGCTACAATACACAACCGTATTACAATGCCTTCCTTTTAAAGAGGAATTACCATGGGAAAATACTATGGGACACTCAATACCATGGTCCCAAAAATCACCCATTATTGACCAAGTCACGACTATGACATTACAACATTTTACAAGGCATTTTTGCCTAAAATTTTCGCTACAGGGGCGCTTCCCCCGAACCCCTCCAAGGGAGGGCTCCCAAACTAGTCGTCGCCCCCCTAGACCCCCCATGGAAACTATTTTGGGGGTGAAATCCCCCCCAAAAATACCCTTCATGGGATGGGATCCAAACACGAATGAAACACGACCTATGAATAAGGAAGATCATGCTCCACAACCAACACAAGCAAGCCAAAGAGTTCATTGGACAAAGGTTCAAGTGCGCAAGCAGCTTGCAACAAGAAATGGTTGAGCAGTTATGAAAGTCCTAAATGCACGCAAGTCTCACCAATGAGAGGAAGCTTTCAGTTGTTGAAGCATGCACAAGTACCAAGAAGGGTGTAGTGGTTGAAGTTATCATATGCAGAAATTCCACAGGAAATGGTACATCAAAGGCGCAAGACCACACCACAAGGGTTAAAGTACCACTAATCCAAGGACTATGTATGCACAAGACTCACAAGAGATGACACATCAGTGGCGTAGAACATGAAAAGTGGCAGAAGCACAAACCATGAAGCAAAAGAAGAAGGAAAGCAACAACCAACTTGTGGACATAAAATCCATGCAGGAAATGTATAAATAAGAAGCAAATTGGAGATTTGAAGTAACCTTGATGGCAAGGATGAAGAGCTAGTAAGTAGAAGGATGAAAGATACAGATTTATATTCGAGGCATCAAGGGCTCGAGGAATCAGAACAACATGATCTAGCGAAGAGTCGAGCGTGCACGAGAAGAGGAATGAAATAAATGATGGTGCACAAAATGATGTTGTAGATCTGTGACGATTGCACGAAGACATAAAGGTAGAATGAAAAGCATGTGCAAGTGCGCGATGACCAAATGATAGTATCACATATATCACACAGACAATCACATATGTTTTAAGACCAGAAGCGCATAGACATATCCGAAGTATATCAGAAGATGTGCGAAGTGAAGAATTTTAATTGATGCACGAGGATTAAGTTGAAGTCTGTGAAGTAAAGAAGTCCAATAGATTTGCAAAGACAGAGTAACAACATAATCAAGTATGCATGTCATGATGAGGATGATCTGAGACAAGTGCGTTAAACCGAAAGGACAAATCATATGATGCACATTTTGTCGCAGATTGCATAAATATTACTGCACGTAAAAAAAATAGACATATCTTTGAGGGTGCATAGTTCCATTTGATACTAGTGCGCAAAGTCAGAACAACAATTTATTGGCTCATGCGCAATATCAGTTGAAGAATGCCGTAGCATAACGAAATATTGAACCTTGGCGTAGACTGTAGAATATGTCGAAGCATCACACAGTATATGAAGTGCGACGTCAATTGAAGTGAAGTGTTGAATTTAAAGTGAAGTGTTGAGTGGAATGCGAAGTCAAGTGATGTATGCAGCACAATGGCAACAATACTACAACATACAAAAGGTGTGCATAGTAGAACGAACATCAGCAGATTTGAAGTGTGCGCGTATCAAAAGTATTGCAAGCCAATATATTATTTTATATATCTGAGCGGCAGTACAAGGAAAGGAGCAGGGGGTTGTAGCGTCCTTCTAGTTGGTGTTGTAGAACTCAGGGAGTTGTAGCTTCCTTCAGGTCAATTCCTGTAAAACCAGGGGGTCAGTGCCTCCTTCCAGTTGGTGCTGGTAAACACAGGAAGTCGATGCTTCCTCAAATGTAATCTTTTCATTATAAAAGAGAATTCTGTGGTTTTCTCCCATTTGGGTTTCCACATAAAAATTTTGTGTGTTCTGTGTTTTTGTGCATATGTGGATGAATGTTTTATTTATGGTGGATGCATAATCAAAGATCAAGATAAAGTTCAGATTAATCTGGCAAAGAAGTAAAAACTATTCATAACTGCACTAATACTGATTCACCCCCCCTCTCAGTATTAAATAGATTCCAACAATTGGTATCAGAGCGGGTGTCTTCAGTAAGAGCTTAACATCTGGAAGATAGATATGTGCATAGTTATGGGGAAAGTACACTCTCAGAGCGAATCACCATGGTTACAAGAAAATTCCTGTCTAGACAAACTCTCTGTCGCAGAAGCAAGAGACATTATTTGTGCACAAAGGAAAACAAGAGAATAATTAAATAAGGTTGCGACCAAGATTATGCAAAATTTGAAAAGGAAAGAAGAAGAATCAAAAGGATTGTCAACATATTTTACTAGTCAATTACAGGAGAAGGACAAAGCGTGCCAATCTGAAAAACTAAGAAATCAAAGGCTATCAAATGAAATAGTACTTCTAAAGAAAGAATTGGAAGAATGTAAAGAGGAAACGGAAGAAAATATCAAGGAAGTACCGAGTCTAAAAGATCAATTTCAAAAGCAGCAGGAAGATCATCAATGTCAACTTCAGGCAAAACATCTTGAGATCATTTCTTTAAAAGAGAAGAATTCTGAATATGGGAAAATGATAGATGAACATAAGACTCAATTGCAAGAAAAAAACAAGAAGTTGAAAGATTGCAAGAACAACACCAAACAAATGAGAAATTTGTCAAAAGCACAGAAGTATTGACTAAGATTCTAAGCAATCAAAGATCACCACTAAATAAAACTGGAATAGGCTACAAAAGTGGTATTGCGAGGAAGGAGAACAATGAAACTGATAAGGAAAAAGGAAATACTACGAAATCAAAGGAGGTGTCTCTACACAAAACTGTTCATTGTTGGAAATGCACAATGAATAGGCATATTGGAAAGTACTGTAACAATCTAGTTTGTTACAAATGTAATAAAGTTGGTTACAAAGCACAAAACTGTGGGATTCAGGAAAATCCGTTAAATACTGGAAAACAAAACGAGTGAGGAATATCAGTCTATTATTTATGAAAGAAGTAGTATCCTTGTAAGTCAAGGAAAATAACATTGCAAAATGATTTGGAAAAGGAGAACTATGGACAATGACTTTGTCAAATCATTAGACGAAAATATGGAGAGCTTGGGAAACCAAACTATCTCCAATCCAATATGGAGTTAACCCATATGCAATCAGACCTGTCGTAGTAAAACATTTGTGCACCAACATAAACTGTGACAAAAGGTGAGCATTGATGGTTAGTGGAGTAGTGGCAAGAATGTTAATAAAATATTGGGTGGAAACAACATTTAATGATGGAAAGTGGTTAAGTGAATTTGGACAAGCTCAAATCAAAATTGAAACTTTCATGTTTTTGAAAATGGACCAAATCTAGGTAAATCCTCAGAAGATGGAAATCATTAATGACATAGAATGGAAAGACAAGATTTTATAAACCTTGGGTATTCTCAGTATGAAATCCCACATCTATTGAGAAAAATAGATATAGAGTGAACAATGTGTGAAGAATTGAAGCTTGGAATCCATGGCACCCAGAAGACAATGCAGATCAAAGAACCCATTAGTAAATGAGCATGAAAGTTTTGCAAAAAACAAAGGGGTGTCTTGATCAAATCCTATAAGGGTTTATCGTGACTACATTCCAGCTCGAAAACCTAATGCTCCACATGTTTCCTTGCCATAGGTAGAAGATACGCATCTACAAGAATGGAAGGGCTCTGAAGGTGTAATTGTTAAAGGAAATACAACTGTACAAGTTCTCATTTCCAGACTATGATGTCACTGACCATGAAAAATTCCCAGGACTAGTTATGGACAAGTATACGGATAAAAAGGAGAGATCATATCCAAAGATACACACTGTGATGGAGCTCAAGAATGGACTATCAAAATAAGGGATACTGAACCTGTTGGAAATTCGGCATTTTGGAAGAACCCCAAAAGTAAAAATGTGTGCAAAGATGCTCTTATCACAAGTACATGGTGGGTATATATGGATAAATAAACCTATATATATTGACACTAAGACAATCAAGGTGATCATAGGGATCCCCACTGCTAGAGAAGATGTAAGTCTCCTTATGCGCACAAGTCAATAAAAATATCTTGGAAAGAAGATGATTGAAAGATACAGAACTCAACGAGTAAGTAGAGGGTTTTCAATTGCACAAATAAAGGATGATGCAGTGAGATTCAGTGCCTAGTTACTAGCATGCAAGCTATTCTAAAAGAGCCGCCATGACCAAGTCTCTACAACAATCATTGCCTCAACAGAAAAATGTGTGGAGGGAGTTCAGATGAATTGGTCAACATTCTTGCTAAATGAGTTTCTAGAAAACTGCTTGGAAGCACAATAAAAAGGTAATCCATTTCATTATACTTGGTTATTAATTTGTGCTACACTCATAGGATGGAAGGAACCCGAGGGGAGTCAATTATTTGACAGAAACAAGAGGTCCTTCCAAGCTGCAAGATATATAAACATGTGGTTTTCCAACATTGCTAGTAGAAAAAAGGAAAACGATATCAAAATTTTCTTATACTGTGAAGAAATTAGATTCATTTTACAAGAGACTCCACACATACCACCTCACATAGTCAAAACATACAAGGGGATCATGCATTTCAAAATTGGAATGCATCATACTTACATATAGGAAAAAAGGGACCCAATCAAACGGTGGTTTCCTACAATGTTAATTTGTTTTGAAAAGGATATTGCAAAAAATGTTCAAGAATGGGATGCAGAGTGGAAGGATCCATTAACAAAGGAATAAGAGGCATCACAACAGGAAAAGTCAGGAAAGTATACACCCATAGTGGAGGAAACTGTCAATACAAAAACTCTTCCTAATCCCACACAACATTCCGCGCAAGCCAAGAAGAGAAAAGAAATGATGCAACATGAAGGGCCTTCAAAGAAAAAAAGAAAAGCATCCAAATCCATCTCAACTCAAACATTGACAACCTATGACCTTGAGAAAATTGGCATAGAATTTAGAAATGTTGTTGAAGAAGCCATTGAGAATGTAATTAAGAAGAGTGATATTTAAGAATTTGCTTCACTGCAAGAAAGAATCTTGATGAAAATCACGGAAAAGTTTGCTGCAATGAAGCAGCTGATGCAGACGAACAAGGGATAACATAAAAGTTCTGAGGAAGCTTCGAGCAGTTCACAATCATAACCCATTTCCCAGATGAAGGAAATCAAGCTGCTCCAAAAACTAAAGATATCATATGCGGCCTTGACGTTTCCTACTCAAGAGTTGTAGAATGCGGTAAGTCATGTAGAATTAACTTTGTCGTACTTATCCTTGAATGAGTTGCATGCACTGCATACCTCTATTGCACAGTAAATACAATGGAGACATGAGGTTGTTACAGCTGACTGGTGCAAAAATCAGAGTGAGAAAGAATCTCTACAAGAGGACTGTTCTAGGATGAAAGCAGAAAAAGAAATGACTGCGCAAAAGACATCTAAATTGGAAGAGGAAGCAAAAGAAGCAGTCACAAGAGGCAATCAGTTGGAGAAAGTGTTAGGATATTCCTATACTCCATCCTAGTCCCACCAGCATTTTCATTATTTGCATCTTCAGTCTTGCATGCATTCTGCATGCATCCTAGTCATCAGTCCCAACACCTAGCCCTCAGTTAGCTAGCCCCGAGAGCTTCTCACTGATCAGCTTCATCCCTCCTAGAGCTTAGTGTGCCCTTCTTCCTTGATTTTAGGAAGCCATTCATCCTCTCTCACCTACCACTCAGTTTCACTTCAGTTATCTTTAATTCTTTCCTTGATTTAAGGAAAGAATGA
Source organism: Larix kaempferi (assembly GCA_027924585.1). Lineage (NCBI taxonomy): Eukaryota > Viridiplantae > Streptophyta > Pinopsida > Pinales > Pinaceae > Larix > Larix kaempferi. The sequence continues at coordinate 27,476,850 of BSBM01000370.1, read as the reverse complement.
CTCTCAACTGACTGTATCACTCCAATGGACCTCCAGTGAGACTAGACCGCCCATTCTGACTCCAGTTATCTCCTCATGCATCCTCCATTAAGGCTCCTTCATTCAATTAGTGCCAGTTACACCTACCACACTCATTTAGACTCAGTTTGACTGATGGTGGACAGTTTCTTGTGCATTGATGACTCCACTGATGATGATGAGGACTTCTAGTTGCACTCCGATGACACTCCAGTGATCTTTTTATCACTCCATGAAGGCTAATTCGAATTGCCACCTTGGCATTCGAATCCTCATGCATTGTATTATTTATTTGTCCATTTGTGATTAATGAATTAGTGTGTGTGAAGGTATTTTGCTTCTATCTGAGTTCTACTGTATTATCCACTCTTAATCTTATTCCTAAATTTTTTCATTGTGAGGTATACATCAGCTCTTAGATCTGCTATGAGGATTTTAACATGATATCAGAGCATGTTGAGAGTATTGTTTATCTCCATTCTTGAGAGTTTTTTGCAGGTTATTATCAAGATTTCAAGTGCAGCAGTTGTAGCAGTTTCTGCATTTTTGCAGACTTTTCTATTGTTTTTGCAGGTCTTCTACAGCTTCATGAATTCAGAAGAAATCCCTCCTCTTTCTCCATTCAACTATGATGAATGGAAACCAAAAATGATAGCATATTTGGAGAGCCATGATCTCTTTGATTATTGTTTTGAAAGAGAGTTCGAATCCTCTGAAGAAGAGAATGACTGGTTAAATAAAGGTGACAGTGTCTGTGAAACAATAATGTTTGCTATGTCTCGTTGCATGATGAACCTCTTCATTAATTCTATTGAATCTCTAATAGAGCTATGGGCCCAACTTGATGAAAAATTTGGAAAACATAATGAAGGAATTGGCCCAAACCCTTTCGAGAGCAAGCAAAGTGATGCATTCGCCCTCCTTGATGATCTCATTGATCATGAATCAATATCAAACATATCTCATATTGAATTTAGCCACAAAGAAGAAGAACCTGTAGATTCTACACTCATGCTCCAAATTCCTTCTATTTCGAATTCTGTGCCATCTCACACTCTAGAAATTGTAGAGGTCCCTAAATCCTCTCTTGCACTAGAGTCTGTTGGTTTGCATCATGATCTCATGAATGTTTCAGAGGTAAAATCAACCACTGGAGGTAATGCATTCGATCTCCTTGATCACTCACCTCTTATGTACTACTATATGATCATTATTTCATGCTTTCATAAGGTTATTGAAGATGATGGTCATTTCCATTTGTTTGGGATAATTTCTCATGCATCTACTGGTTTAGATCTCACCTCTAATGGTTCAAAAGAGATCTTAAGCAACCATGATCCAAGTCTTGGATCTGATTTGGATTCCAAGCAATCACTGATATTTGATGGTTCTTTTGGGCATAATCTCACCCATGATGGTTGAAAGGAGAAAACAAAAGACTATCTGCATATTCATGGATTCGATCCTACCTCAACTGATTCAAATCACAGGTTCAAGGATCATCCTCATACTTTTGGATTTGTTCTCATCACATTCGATCTGAAGAGCAAGTACAATCACATGCTTTTTGAGCATGATCCACTTCTTCCCAAGAAGAAGATACCTCTAGACATATGACCAAGCATCACACTTGCTTGAGTTTGGAACATTTATTTTTGGTGTGCCCTACAGTCTATTTTGAGGGGGGGTGTTTTTCCCATGAGGTTTTCCCCATTTCCTCGGTTTATTGACTGTTATTATTCATTGTATTGGGTGACCTTTGGTCTCATTTACCAAGGCCCAGGATGGATTAAGTGGGGGTGTTAGGATATTCCTATACTCCGTCCTAGTCCTACCAGCATTTTCATTATTTGCATCTTCAGTCTTGCATGCATTTCTGCATGCATGCATCCCAGTCATCAGTCCCAGCACCTTGCCCTTAGTTAGCTAGCCCCGGGAGCTTCTCACTGATCAGTTTCAACCCTCCTAGAGCTTAGTGCGCCCTTCTTCCTTGATTTTAGGAAGCCACTCATCCTCTGTCACCTACCACTCAGTTGCACTTCAGTTATCTTTAGTTCTTTCCTTGATTTAAAGAAATACTAACTCTCAACTGATTGTATCACTCCGATGGACCTCTAGTGAGACTAGACTGCCCATTATGATTCCAGTAAGCTCCTCATGCGCCCTCCACTAAGCCTCCTTCATTCAGTTAGTTCCAGTTACACTCAGTTACACCTACCACACTCAGTTAGATGTTGGTGTATAGGTAACTTCGGAATGTATTTCACCAGTGTATTATATATATATTTATTGTACCCTTATAAGAGATGTGTCATTCCTCTATAAGGAAGTGTCGTCATGTGGATTGACAAGTGTCGCAAGTGTGTGTACTTGCCGATGGGTTATTAGACCAGCATGTGTGGGGTCGGCCCTGAAATATATATTATAATGTGGATGTACCTAGCTAGACAAGTCGGCCCCATAAGGTCACTGGGAAAACAGGTTAGTATAAATAGAGATCAGGTGATCTCTATTTAGATCATTCCGAAAAGTACATCTCTCTCACTCAGAAAGTGGTGCACTAGTGAGGAGGAGGACTATCTACTACTAGTAGACTATCTCAGTGTATTTTGGTTGTACTTTGGTTGAGCCATTGCTCTATCTATCTCTGAGGAAGTTGTGGGGTTTTTCACCTTAGGGTTTTCCCCACGGAAACTCTGTGTCTCTTGTCTCTTATGCTTTTGATTCTTGTGATGCTTGTCATACTTATTGTGATTTTCATGCATTGATATACTGTATATGTTATTCTCTCAGTAAAGATCCTAGAGTATTGTGAATTAATGCTCAAAATTTAACATTAGACTCAGTTTGACTGATGGTTGACAGTTATTTGTGCATTGATGACTCCACTGGTGATGATGAAGACTTCTAGTTGTGATCTGATGACACTCCAGCGATCTTTTGATCACTCCATGAAGGCTAATTCTAATTTCCACCTTGGCATTCGAATCCTCATGCATTGTATTATTTATTTGTCCATTTGTGATTAATGAATTAGTGTGTGTGAAGGTATTTTGCTTCTATCTGAGTTCTACTGTATTATTATGTTGCTCTCTTACTGCATTATCCACTCTTAATCTTATTCCTAAATTCTTTCATTGTGAGGTATACATCAACTCTTAGATCTGCTATGAGGATTTTCACATGGTATCAGAGCATGTTTAGAGTATTGTTTATCTCCATTCCTGAGAGTTTTTTGCAGGTTATTATTAAGATTTCGAGTGCAACAGTTGCAACATTTTCTAAATTTTTGCAGGAGTAGCAGTTGCAGACTTTTCTATTGTTTTTGCAGGTCTTCTACAGCTTCATGAATTCAGAAGAAATCCCTCCTCTTTCTCCATTCAACTATGATGAATGGAAACAAAAAATTATAGCATATTTGAAGAGCCATGATCTCTTTGATTATTGTTTTGAAAGAGAGCTCGAATCCTCTGAAGAAGAGAATGACTGGTTAAATAAAGGTGACAGTGTCTGTGCAACAATGATGTTTGCTATGTCTTGTTGCATGATGAACCTCTTCATTAATTCTGCTGAATCTCTAATAGAGCTATGGGCCCAACTGGATGAAAAATTTGGCAAACAAAATGAAGGAATTGGTCCAAACCCTTTCGAGAGAAAGCAAAGTGATGCATTCGCCCTCCTTGATGATCTCATTGATCATGAATCAATATCAAACATATCTCATATTGAAGTTAGCCACAAAGAAGAAGAACTTGTAGATTCTATACTCATGCTCCAAATTCCTTCTATTTCCAGTTCTGTGCCAGCTCACACTCTAGAAATTGCAGAGGTTCCTAAATCCTCTCTTGCACCAGAGTTTGTTGGTTTGCATCATGATCTCATGAATGTTTTGGAGGTAAAATCAGCCATTAGAGGTAATGCATTCGCTCTCCTTGATCGATCACCTCTTATGTACTACTATATAATCATTATTTCATGCTTTCAAAAGGTTACTGAAGATGATGGCCATTGCCATTCGTTTGGGATAATTTCTCATGCATCTATTGGTTTGGATCTCACCTCTAATGGTTCAAAGGAGATCTTAAGCAACCATGATTCAAGTCTTGGATCTGATTTGGATTCCAAGCAATCACTGATATTTGATGGTTCTTTTGGGCATAATCTCACCCATGATGGTTCAAAGGAGAAAACAAAAGACTACCTGCATATTCATGGATTCGATCCTACCTCAACTGATTCAAATCACAGGTTCAAGGATCATCCTCATACTTTTGGATTTGTTCTCATCACATTCGATCTGAAGAGCAAGTACAATCACATGCTTTTTGAGCATGATCCACTTCTTCCCAAGAAGAAGATACCTCCAGACATAGGACCAAGCATCACACCTGCTTGAGTTTGGAGAGTTTATTTTTGGTGTGCCCTATAGTCTATTTTGAGGGGGGGTATGTTTCCCATGAGGTTTTCCCCATTTCCTTGGTCTATTGACTGTTATTATTCATTGTATTGGGTGACCTTTGGTCTCAGTTACCAGGGCCCACGATGGATTAAGTGAGGGTGTTAGGATATTCCTATACTCCATCCTAGTCCTACCAGCATTTTCATTATTTGCATCTTCAATCTTGCATGCATGCATCCCACTCATCAGTCCCAGCACCTATCCCTCATATAGCTAGCCCCGGGAGCTTCTCACTTATCAGTTTCAACCCTACTAGAGCTTAGTGCGCCCTTCTTCCTTGATTTTAGGAAGCCACTCATCCTCTCTCACCTACCACTCAGTTGCACTTCAGTTATCTTTAGTTCTTTCCTTGATTTAAGGAAAGACTGACTGTCAACTGATTGTATCACTCCGATAGACCTCCAGTGAGACTAGATTGCCCATTCTAACTCTAGTTAGCTCCTCATGCGCCCTCCACTGAGCTTTCTTCATTCAGTTAGTGACAGTTACACTCAGTTACACCTACCACACTCAGTTAGAATCAGTTTGACTGATGGTTGACAGTTACTTGTGCATTGATGACTCCACTGATGATGATGAAGACTTCTAGTTGTGCTCTGATGACACTCCAGTGATCTTTTGATCACTCCATGAAGGCTAATTCGAATTGCCATATTGGCATTTGAATCCTCATGCATTGTATTATTTATTTTTCCATTTGTGATTAATGAATTAGTGTGTGTGAAGTTATTTTGCTTCTATCTGAGTTCTACTGTATTATTTTGTTGCTCTCTTACTGCATTATTCACTCGTAATCTTATTCCTAAATTCTTTCATTGTGAGGTATACATCAACTCTTAGATTTGCTATGAGGATTTTCACATGGTATCAGAGCATGTTGAGAGTATTGTTTATCTCCATTCCTGAGAGTTTTTTGCAGGTTATTATCAAGATTTCGAGTGCAGCAGTTGCAGCAGTTTCTGCATTTTTGCAGCAGTAGTAGTTGCAGACTTTTCTATTGTTTTTGCAGGTCTTCTACAGCTTCATGAATTCAGAAGAAATCCCTCCTCTTTCTCCATTCAACTATGATGAATGGAAATAAAAAATGATAGCATATTTGAAGAGCAATGATCTCTTTGATTATTGTTTTGAAAGAGAGTTCGAATCCTCTGAAGAAGAGAATGACTGGTTAAATAAAGGTGACAGTGTCTGTGCAACAATGATGTTTGATATGTCTCGTTGCATCATGAACCTCTTCATTAATTCTGCTGAATCTCTAATAGAGCTATGGGCCCAACTGGATGAAAAATTTGGCAAACAGAATGAAGGAATTGGTCCAAACCCTTTCGAGAGAAAGCAAAGTGATGCATTCGCCCTCCTTGATTATCTCATTGATCATGAATAAGTATCAAACATATATCATATTGAACTTAGCCACAAAGAAGAAGAACTTGCAAATTATACACTCATGCTCCAAATTCCTTCTATTTCGAATTCTATGCCAGCTCACACTCTAGAAATTGCAGAGGTTCCTAAATCCTCTCTTGCACCAGAGTCTGTTGGTTTGCACCATGATCTCATGAATGTTTCGGAGGTAAAATCAACCATTGGAGGTAATTAATTTGCTCTCCTTGATCACTCACCTCTTATGTACTACTATATGATCATTATTTCATGCTTTCAGAAGGTTATTGAAGATGATGGCCATTGCCATTCGTTTGGGATAATTTCTCATGCATCTACTAGTTTAGATCTCACCTCTAATGGTTCAAAGGAGATCTTAAGCAACCATGATTCAAGTCTTGGATCTGATTTGGATTCCAAGCAATCACTGATATTTGATGGTTCTTTTGGGCATAATTTCACCCATGATGGTTCAAAGGAGAAAACAAAAGACTATCTGCATATTCATGGATTCGATCCTACCTCAACTGATTCAAATCAGAGGTTCAATGATCATCCTCATACTTTTGGATTTGTTCTCATCACATTCAATCTGAAGAGCAAGTACAATCACATGCTTTTTGAGCATGATCCACTTCTTCCCAAGAAGAAGATACCTCCAGACATATGACCAAGCATCACACCTACTTGAGTTTGGTGAATTTATTTTTGGTGTGCCCTACAGTCTATTTTGAGGGGGGGTATTTTTCCCATGAGGTTTTCCCCATTTCCTCGGTTTATTGACTGTTATTATTCATTGTATTGGGTGACCTTTGGTCTCAGTTACCAGGGCCCAGGATGGATTAAGGGGGGGTGTTAGGATATTCCTATACTCCATCCTAGTCCCACCAACATTTTCATTATTTGCATCTTCAGTCTTGCATGCATGCATGCATCCCAATCATCAGTCCCAGCACCTTGCCCTCAGTTTGCTAGCCTCGGGAGCTTCTCACTTATCAGTTTCAACTCTCCTAGATCTTAGTGCACCCTTCTTCCTTGATTTAAGGAAGCCACTCGTCCTCTCTCACCTACCACTCAGTTGCACTTCAGTTATCTTTAGTTCTTTCCTTGATTTAAGGAAAGACTGACTCTCAACTGATTGTATCACTCCGATGGACCTCTAGTGAAACTAGACTTCCCATTATGACTCCAGTTAGCTCCTCATGCGCCGTCCACTGAGCCTCCTTCATTCAGTTAGTGCCAGTTACACTCAATTACACCTACCACACTCAGTTAGACTCAGTTTGACTGATGGTTGACAGTTACTTGTGCATTGATGACTACATTGATGATGATGAAGACTTCTAGTTGTGCTCCGATGACACTCTAGTGATCTTTTGATCACTCCATGAAGGTTAATTCAAATTTTCACCTTGGCATTCGAATCCTCATGCATTGTATTATTTATTTGTACTTTTGTGATTAATGAATTAGTGTGTGTGAAATTATTTTGCTTCTATCTGAGTTCTACTGTATTATTCTATTGCTCTCTTACTGCATTATTCACTCTTAATCTTATTCCTAAATTCTTTCATTGTGAGGTATACATCAACTCTTAGATCTTCTATGAGTATTTTCACATGGTATCAAAGCATGTTGAGAGTATTGTTTATCTCCATTCCTGAGAGTGTTTTCCAGGTTATTATCAAGATTTCGAGTGCAGCAGTGTCTGCATTTTTGCAGCAGTAGCAGTTGTGGACTTTTCTATTGTTTTTGCAGGTCTTCTACAGCTTCATGAATTCAGAAGAAATCCCTCCTCTTTCTCCATTCAACTATGATGAATGGAAACCAAAAATGATAGCATATTTGAAGAGCCATGATCTCTTTGATTATGGTTTTGAAAGAGAGTTCGAATCCTCTGAAGAAGAGAATGACTGGTTAAATAAAGGTGACAGTGTCTGTGCAACAATGATGTTTGCTATGTCTCGTTGCATGATGAACCTCTTCATTAATTCTGCTGAATCTCTAATAGAGCTACAGGCCCAACTGGATGAAAAAATTGGCAAACCGAATGAAGGAATTGGTCCAAACCCTTTCGAGAGCAAGCAAAGTGATGCATTCACCCTCCTTGATGATCTCATTGATCATGAATCAGTATCAAACATATCTCATATTGAATTTAGCCACAAAGAAGAAGAACTTGCAGATTCTACACTCATGCTTCAAATTCCTTCTATTTTGAATTATGTGCCAGCTCACACTCTAGAAATTGAAGAGGTTCCTAAATCCTCTCTTGCACCAAAGTCTGTTGGTTTGCATCATGATATCATGAATGTTTTGGAGGTAAAATCAGCCATTGAAGGTAATGCATTCAATCTCCTTGATCACTCACCTCTTATGTACTACTATATGATCATTATTTCATGCTTTCAGAAGGTTATTGAAGATGATGTCCATTGCCATTCGTTTGGGATAATTTCTCATGCATCTACTAGTTTAGATATCACCTCTAATGGTTCAAAGGAGATCTTAAGCAACCATGATTCAAGTCTTGGATCTAATTTGGATTCCAAGCAATCACTTATTTTTATGGTTCTTTTGGGAATAATCTCACCCATGATGGTTCAAAGGAGAAAACAAAAGACTATCTGCATATTCATGGATTTGATCCTACCTCAACTGATTCAAATCACAGGTTCAAGGATCATCCTCATACTTTTGGATTTGTTCTCATCACATTCGATCTGAAGAGCAAGTACAATCACATGCTTTTTGAGCATGATCCACTTATTCCCAAGAAGAAGATACCTCCAGACATATGACCAAGCATCACACCTGCTTGAGTTTGGAGCATTTATTTTTGGTGTGCCCTCCAGTCTATTTTGAGAGGGAGTATTTTTACCATGAGGTTTTCCCCATTTCCTCGGTTTTTGACTGTTATTATTCATTGTATTGGGTGACCTTTGGTCTCAGCTACCAGGGCCCAGGATGGATTAAGGGGGGGTTTTAGGATATTCCTATACTCCATCCTAGTCCTACCATAATTTTCATTATTTGCATCTTCAATCTTGCATGCATTCTGCATGCATGCATGCATCCTAGTCATCAGTCCCAGCACCTATCCCTCAGTTAGCTAGCCCCGGATCTTCTCACTGATCAGTTTCAGCCCTCCTAGAGCTTAGTGTGCCCTTCTTCCTTGATTTTAGGAAGCCACTCATCCTCTCTCACCTACCACTCTGTTGCACTTCAGTTATCTTTAGTTCTTTCCTTTATTTAAGGAAACACTGACTCTCAATTGATTGTATCACTCCGATGGACCTCCAGTGAGACTAGACTTCCTATTCTGACTCCAGTTAGTTCCTCATGCACCCTCCATTGAGCCTCCTTCTATCAGTTAGTGCCAGTTACACTCAGTTACACCTACCACACTAAGTTAGACTCAGTTTGACTGATGGTTGACAGTTACTTGTGCATTGATGACACCACTGATGATGATGAAGACTTCTAGTTGTGCTCCGATGACACTTTAGTGATCTTTTGATCACTCCATGAAGGCTAATTTGAATTGCCAACTTGGCATTCGAATCCTCATGCATTGTATTATTTATTTGTCCATCTGTGATTAATGAATTAGTGTGTGTGAAGTTATTTTGCTTCTATTCGAGTTCTATTGTATTATTCTGTTGCTCTCTTACTGCATTATTCACTCTTAATCTTATTCCTAAATTCTTTCAATGTGAGGTATACATCAGCTCTTAGATCTGCTGTGAGGATTTTCACAGCAAGAAGTGAAGAAAGTACAACAAGATGCAAGGATGCAAATAAGAATTGAAGAAATAGGATAAGTTATTCAAGGGATGCAAATCAGGATTGAAGAAATTTCACCAAAACAACCACTAGGGACTCCTACAGAGCTCAAAACAGAGTGTGAAAGTAGGTTAGAAAGGGTAAACATTGCAATGGAAAACATTAAGACCCTGTAATTGAAATGTGCAGAGTTGCATGCAAAGAGTGTTCAACTATGGACAAATTTGATCAAAGATGAGCAGTTGAAAGAAGTAAATAAGAGGCTTCAGACTGCATAAGATTTAGAACAAAAGATCCGTGATATTTTGACTTTCCTTCCAGCCGTTGAGAAGATGAGTAAAATGGGAGAGTGTAAGAAGAAACAACAAGAAGTAAAAAAAATATTGGAAGAGCAACATAAAGTAATTGATAGGCTTGAACCTCTACATAAAGAAGCCTTCAACATTATGCAATCCTTCCCACTGTTGCAAGGAGAAATCAAAGAAGCAATTGGTGAATGCTTAGAAAATATAGAATCAGTTCCTAACGAAAAAGTGGAAGCAACTATTGTGGCTAAGGAAGAGGAAATGAAAGGAAAAGTTGCAGCTATAAAAAAAACTTCAGAAGATTAAATCTACAACTCATGCAGGGACATAAACATAAAATTAAACAAAAGAATGAAGCATGAAGTCAGGGGGAGTTATCCCTATAAGAAGATGAGAATATACTAGCGCAAAATAGAAGAAAGGAGAACATATAATTGCGCAGTAATGGCACCTCTTTGCCATTGATGTCAAAGGGGGAGAAAAAGCATGAAGCTGAGAAGAAAGAGCATGAAGCTGATGAGAGAGAGCATGAAGTGATGAGAAAGAACATGAAGCTGATCATAAAGCATGCAACAATGCATTAATAATGATCATGAAGCATGCAGTCTGCGCAAAAGTAACAAAAAGCAGAAGAAGTATATTCCTGTGCCAGTCTGAAAAAGTATATGGAAGCCACATTGTAGAGGAATATGCGCAAGCAAGATGGAGAAGGCTATGGATTCCATTATGAAGAAGTATATCCAAAAGTGCATCCAGTATGTTCAGAGGTACATCATTCATATCCAGTTTAAAGAAGTACATACATAATAAATTCAGTACATGTGATACATGATCAGGTTTCAAGTCCATTCAGTCATAGTCCCTTAGGTACAAGCTAAAGTGTTGGTTGGAGAAAGGTTTGGAAGTGCGCAAGCAAGCCAAAGAGTTCATTGGACAAAGGTTAAAGTGTGCAATCAGCTTGCAACAAGAAATGGTTGAGCAGTTATGGAAGTCCTGAAAGCGCACAAGTATCACCAATCGAAGGAAGCTTTCAATTGTTGAAGTGCGCACAAGTACCAAGAAGGGTGTGGCGGCTGAAGTTATCATATGCACAAATTCCATAGGAAATGGTACATCAAGGGTGCAAGACTACACTGCAAGGGTTAAAGTCCCACTAAGTCACGGACCTTGTATGTGCAAGACCCACAAGAGACGACACCTCAGTGGCGCAAAACATGATAAGTGGAAAAAGCACAAACCGTGAAGCAATAGAAGAAGGAAAGCCACAATGAACTTGTGGACATACAATCCATGCATGAAATGTATAAATAAGAAGCAAGTTGGAGATTTGAAGTAAGCTTGATGGAAATGATGAAGATCTAGTAAGCAGAAGGATGGAAGATACAGATTTATGTTCGGGGCATCAAGGGATCGAGGAATTAGAACAACATTTTTTAGCGAAGAGCCGAGCGCACACGAGCAGAGGAATGAAATAGATGATGATGCGCATAATGATGTTGTAGATCTGTGATGGTTGCGCAAAGACATCAAGAAAGAATGATGTAGCGAAGAGACGAGAGCACACGAGAAAAGGAATCAAATAGATGATGGTGTGCATAATGATGTTGTAGATCTGTGGAAATTGCGCGAATACAAAAAGGAAGAATGTAGAGCATACCAAAGTGTGTGAGGACCGAAATACAATATTGCAGATAACACGCAGACAGTCACAGATGTTCTAAGACTAGAAGTGCAGAGACAAATCCGAAGTATATCAGAAGATGCGCGAATTGAATAAGGTTAAATGATGCATGGGGATGAAGTTGAAGTGTGCGAAGTAAATAAGTCCAACAGATGCGCAAAGGCAGAGTAACAAAAGAATCAAGTATGTGCGTCATGATGAGGATGATTGAGACAAGTGCGTTAAACCAAAAGGATAAATCATATGATGCACAATTTTTCGCATATTGTCTAAAGACTATTGCACCTAAACATAACAAACATATCTTTGAGGGTGCGCAATTCCATTTGATACTAGTGCACAATGTCAAAACAACAAGTTATCAGTTGATGTGCAGTATTAGTTGAAGAATGCAGTAGCGCAGTAGTAGAACGAAATATTGAACCTTGGCGCAGACTGTAGAATATGATGGAGCAACACACAGTATATGAAGTGCGACGTCAATTGAAGTGAAGTGTTGAAGTTAAAGTGAAGTGTTGAGTGGAATGAGAATTCAAGTGATGTATGCAACACAATGACAACAATACTACAACATAAAGAAGGTGCGCACATCAGAACGAACATCAGATGATGGAGATGAATGTTTTATTTATGGTGAATGCCTAATAAAAGGTCAATATTAAGTTCAAATTAATCTGTTAAAGAAGTAAAAACTATTCATAACTGCGCTAATACTGATTCACCCCCCCTCTTAGTATTAAATAGATTCCAACATGGTAATGGTATGTAAATACCATGGGCTGAAATGTGAGTGGTATTTGCATTTATATTTTAAGGGTTGGAATTGATTGGTTGCATGTAAATATTAAGGGTTGGCATTGTGTGGTATTTGCACTCTATGCATTAGATTGATGATCCGGATTTATGTGGGAACGAAACAAAAGATAGCATATACAGAATCATACACAGAGATATATTGCAAATAACACAGTGATACAGTAAACACATATTCTATTAAATAGCGGAAATAGAACAGACTGTAAAATACAATAGCTGGAATGGTGGTAGCTATCTCTGAGAAGAGATGTGGCCGCTATGCTCATTCATGCCAAGATGAATACAAAGAGAGGCCGAAAGGGCCTATTTATCATAAGCATGAGGGAAAGAATCCCAAACATCCAAATACCTAACCCTAGAAGATGAACCGTCATAAAGTTTGCGGCCCCAAGGTGGTTAGTTGAACAGTCAACTTCCCGGGGTCATAACGTTTGCATACGATCTCCGTTTGGGGCGCTCGGTAGCCCGTTGGGAAGGTCTGTCCGAGATTTACAACTTTCGACTGGGCCCAAATGTATGTCGGGGCAACCATTTGGTCCCCCAAATCGCCAAAAAATGTCGTTTAGGGCCTCAAAATGGCTCCGGAAGTTCAGGACCCGAAAAACTGCTAAAAATAGTAATTTACCAAAATTGCCAGAAGACTGTTTTGAGCTAGTTGGAAGAGGTGGGCCGCCACCGATATCCACCTGGATCAATCCTCCCTCCTTAGGAAGCAATGGTCTCCATTGCGTTAAATCCCTTATCATATGTCGAGCTGTGTGTCGATTTGAGCTCTTGGTGCGACATTTGCTGAAGTGGAAAGGTTGCCTTACTTTGACATCTTCAGAGGGTTGTAATTGTAACTGGAGTTGTTCAACAGTTTTGGTTGTTGTGGTATCCTTGGTATGCACTGGTGTGGATGGTTTCTTTTTGGAGGGGTCCCTTGAATGCATGGCCTTGCACTGTAGAGGTACCCGACTAGGCAATGCTGCACTAACTTTGTGCTTTTCTTGTTTCTGCTGAGTAGAAGGATAATCTGCAGAGGTTGTGGATGTCTCTGCGATCTGATGTTCACCTTTAGTGGCAATTGCGAATAGGGAAAATTTCCCAGTGTGGGAGATTATCTTCCTTCCCTGTTCGTTTGGGGTAGGTGCAACTATCTCTGGTATCCGATAGAGTTGTCCTCCCAAAGTGACAATGACACTGCGAGGTCGTGATTCATATACAGCATGAAGCTTCCACATATATGGTTGTCCTAAAAGAACATCACATACTTCAAGTGGGGCCACATCACACAATACCTCATCTTTGAAGGGCTTGATGCCATATGGTAGGCGACATTGGTGACTGACACGGATCCTTCGTCCTTGGCTTAGCCATCCAATGGTGTATGGTTGTGGGTGTGGCGTTATTGGTAGCTCTAATCTCTTGATGACTTCTTCTGAGATCAGGTTCTTCTGGCTGCCGCTGTCCACAACAAAGTGTAGGGAAATTCCCTTCACCCACATCTGTGAGTGGAAAAGGCGCTCCTCTGCCTCCGACTCTTCAGGTTCCTCTGGATGAATCTGTGTGGTGGCAACAACGGCACTGGGTTCTGCATCAATGATCTGCTTCCCTTTTTGCGCGGCTATGAAATTAGGTTCCGAGTCAGAATCGGAACTGGGATCTGATTCTGAAGCTTTGATCTCAGCCACCAATGACTGTTTTGAGCGACAATCATCCGTGTTGTGCCAGGGGCTTTTGTGGAACTCGCACCACTTCCCGGTGTCTTTCTTTGTCTTTTCTTTACCCTTCTTCGCCTGTGGTTGGGACTGGTTGTCCTTTTCCTGCCCCACGTTCTGCGAGCCAGAGTTTCCCTTGCCCTGCTTCTGCGCAGGTCCAAAGTCACGCTTGTTCTTTTGCTGAAATTTCTGCTCAATTTTGACAGAATATCGATAGGCGGATCCGAGTGAAGAGATTTCCAGGAAATCCATCTCTGTTCGGATGTACCGGTGTAGGCCACTGCGATATTTCAGTACTAGGTGCCGCTCGGAGTCCTTGATACCTAGCTTTGTGCACAAGGTATGAAATTTGTTGGTGTACTCCGACACCGTTTGGTCCCTCTCTTGATGCAGAATGGTCCATTTTGTGTACTGGTCATCATAGTTTCCAACAGGGTAATATTGTTCCTTGACGGCATCTATAAAAGAGGCCCAAGTGGGATTGGAATATTCAAACAATCCAGACTCGTCTGATGAGTTTTGCTCACAATAAGTTTCCCACCAATTTTTGACATGGGGGACGGCCTTGAGGAGTGCAAAGACAATCTTTTCCCTGTCGGAAAAATTGTGGACAGAGAAATACCCTTCTAGTAGATTCAACCATTTATCTAGGGCATCGGCATCGATTTGGCCTTCAAATAAAGGGATATCAAAATTAACTTGTACCTTGAAGGGACTCGTATCTCCGAAATGGCTGCTCGTTGAGGGTGCATTTGCCGCTGTTGGCATGCGTTGAAGGATCTGGGTGAAATTATCCATCATCTCGTTCCTCTGTCGCGCGAGGGCTTCCTTGAGAAACAACTTGATAGGATCTACTGCTCCGTCGTCTCTCTTTTCTTCCGCCATGGGAGGCCGTTTGGGGCGGCGAGAGTGGTCTTCCCCAAGTGAAACTAGTTCGAGACCCAACTCTCTATATCCTGACCTCGTCGGGGACATGCACCGAGAAACAATCAAAGAGCAGACCGCTCTGATACCACTGATCCAGATTTATGTGGGAATGAAACAAAAGATAGCATATACAGAATCATACACATAGATATATTGCAAATAACACAGTGATACAGTAAACACATATTCTATTAAATAGCGGAAATAGAACAGACTGTAAAATACAATAGCTGGAATGGTGGTAGCTATCTCTGAGAAGAGATGTGGCCGCTATGCTCATTCGTGCCAAGATGAATACAAAGAGAGGCCGAAAGGGCCTATTTATCATAAGCATGAGGGAAAGAATGCCAAACATCCAAAAACCTAACCCTAGAAGATGAACCGTCATAAAGTTTGCGGCCCCAAGGTAGTTAGTTGAACAGTCAACTTCCCGGGGTCATAAAGTTTGCATACGATCTCCGTTTGGGGCGCTCGGTAGTCCGTTGGGAAGGTCTGTCCGAGATTTACAACTTTCGACTGGGCCCAAATGTATGACGGAGGCAACCATTTGGTCCCCCAAATCGCCAAAAAATGTCGTTTAGGGCCTCAAAATGGCTCCGGAAGTTCAGGACTCGAAAAACTGCTAAAAATAGTAATTTACCAAAATTGCCAGAAGACTGTTTTGAGCCAGTTGGAAGAGGTGGGCCGCCACCGATATCCACCTGGATCAATTGAATGGTAAATGCATACACATAATGATATAATTGTTTTCCTTACAGTTTGATTGAATGGTTAATTGAGTGCCAAGAGTGGAATGAATTCCCTAGTTTGGGTTGAATTTAGTGTATGAATCCAAGAGTGGAATGGGGTTTGGAAATTGGTTTGATAAACTAGTATAGACTATAATTTCATTGGAGAGCAAGGGAAAAACCACTCACACTTAGATTGTGGTAATATATATATATATAATGCACGTATATTTAAATTATATCCCTGTAGCCATAGTTTTCAGGTTATTATTAAGTGCGGAATGGACTCTGCTTTGTTTATTTACTTTTTATACATTGAATACTATTTAGGATCAATATGTTTTCTTATATAAGAGTTTTTGCTACATAAGATTTACTCAATATAGATTATGTTGAGGAATGGAAGTATTGCAAAAATGATCTAATAAGGATTAAAGAAATGTAATGGGGATAACTATATGAATGTCCTAGTTATTGGCTTCATGACCATAGTGTGGAAGGGATAAATCCCTTGTTAGGATGGTTGTTTCCCGTAACTTTGTAGCTTGTTTATTTTGGAAAACATTTAAATAATCTGTGGAAAGACATCTTTCCTCTCATACATGCAATGCGATTATAGCAATGAAAATGCTTAGCTTGGTTAGGAACCAAATGAATTAGTATTTCATGACCTATTTGGAAAAGGATAATGCTAGAATTCAGAGGCTGGATAATATCTAATTATAGTCCTAATATATTTAGCCATGGTAATAATTATGTTGTTAATCTCCTTGTAACATGAATATTTGTTTGAGTTCAAAGGATGAATCCTTAGGAATTAGACATACTTTATGACCAGGTTGTTTTAAACCTTGGTGCAGTCGTTGCAGAATACTCTAAAATTATGCAGCGCCTTTGTTTCACTTTTTATGAGAATCACTATAGAATGCTCTGCAATTCGGCAACGCCCTTGTTTTCCTTATTAAAGTGAATCGCTACTGAATTCTCTGCAATTCGGTAGAACTTCTGATTTTTTAAGTAGATTTGTGTATATTATAGGTAATAAGCAGTCCTATGCATATATATGTAGTTTACTTAACAGTGGTATAAAAGAATTTTCCGGGCATATTTTTTAGTTTAGTAACGTAAGGGTACATTACAAATTGGTATAGAGTGAGTGTTCCAACACTTGGCTTTTGGGTGAATCATGTATCCATTCACTTCCCCGAAAAAAAGTTGCATATGCTTCTGGAATTTAAGTGACTAGATGTCACGGGTTGGATTTTCATCAGGCATGATATTGGTTGATTTCATATTAAATGTTAATTTTTTTAAATTACTTTTTGTAAATAGAAATTGTTGTGAGCCAAGATCAAGTGGGTGCTTGACTTTTTGTTGAATGCTATAAGCATTCTCCACTATTTTATATGTGATTAAATCAACAGAGTGACAATGCTAAGTGGTGCATGTAATTGTTGATGTAGTTTGCTTTTGTATGACTGTTTGTTTTCTGGAGAGGGTATATATCCGAATTTAATTAGGGTTAACTAGTCAATTCTCAAGTGAGAATTGAGTTGTTATGTGTGTGTTTCGTAACCTTGAGGAAGCTTAATTTCTGTTTCCTATAGAGTGAAGCTCTGGGGGATATTAATCAAGCAAGTTGATTATGGGTATGAGAATTTGTTGCTTTTAGGCCAAGTTGTATACTTAGATTTGGTTTATGGTTTTGTATGCTGAATCCGGTTGTTCCTATATGTGTAAGCATGTTGGATTTAATTATGGAAATCCATTACATGGTTGATTGTAACCCCGTGGGAATTATGCTATTATTATGCATTATATGTTAGATGGATGTATAATTCATTCTATAGCACTAATTAAGCCTATAGTGGAATAATCATATGTGGATGGGATTATATGTAAGTTGAAACTTCCATGGGAGATTTATGTTCTATGCTTATTTAGTATCAAATTGATATATAGTACTGGTGAACGGTATATGCACTTTCCTTACTGGAATTCTGGAGCTTGGACCACGGTGGCCCGAGGGAATGATTGTGAAGGGGATGTCCATGGTTGTGTTGTGGGAATTGAATCTAAGGAAGTGGTTGCATTATTTATTATGTGACCAGTGTAAATGTTGGGTTGTGAATGGATACAAAATGTTTGGTAGTCGGTTGTCTTATGTGTTTGAATCCGTGGAGCATGTTGATGCTCGAGTGTGCAAAACAGGTGGATGCTCAGTCTGCTTAGTAAGTTAATGTTTGGGGATGTTTGATTCTTGACTTATCATATTGCATCCAGGTGGAAACATGAATTGGAAATCATGGAAACATATTATAATCAATTATTGACAAGGGTCTATGCTAGACATACCTATTATTTAATTGATTTCATTGTTAATGAATTGTATTGATTCACTAATGAAAGTGAATATATCTGGTAGTTGTTATTCCTGAGTGGTTTCTCTCATGTTGTAGTTCAGAGTGGTATCCGAATCAGTTGTTGAAAGAGGTCGGTATCAGAATTAGTTGTTGATAGAGGTCAGTATCAAAATTAGTTGTTGAAAGAGGTCTATGCTATGCAAACCTGGTATTTGATTAATTGATTTTGTTATTGAATTGTATTGTTTGCTGACGAGACTGAATAAATTTGGTAGCTTGGTTACTCTTTATTAGTGCTTTTCTGCTCTAGTTCAGAGTTGTGTCAGATTTGCGCAACGAGTTCAATAGGTGTTGGAAAATTCAATGATTGTTTTTTCCTGCGCTATATGTTATGTAAATTCTTGTAAAAATTATGATCATGTTACTATATTCAACATAGATTGTTGAGTAGTGTGTTAAATAGATTGTTAAGCCTTGTTAAATCATGTCAATACCATAATGGTATTCCTTCTGGATCTGTTGAGTATGAGTATATAGTAGTATATGCAGTTAGAGTGGTATCCCTGGCTAAAAAAAATTGATTTTGCTATGGTTGGATTGTCAAATGGTATGGTAAATGCAAAATGGTGTATGTCTATCTGCATCATAGGGCGGTCCTTATCATGATAGGCATATTGTGACTAGTGGACTTGTGTTGATTGATAAGAGAAAAATTTAGGAAAACCCATTAGTAAACCTTTAATGTTGATACCTCTTAAGAGGCTAGCGGGGTTTGGACTATTATCTTCTGCTCACACTAAAGAGCACCGTGGATGGGGGTAATACCTGAGGGACTAATGGTGCAGATAAGGGGTACCTCCTTGGCATTGTGTGATGTAGGTATTGATGAGGGTCAGATTGGATGAGAACATGGGGTGCCTACTAGTTTGGAAATATTGGTTTCTTAACTCACTCTTGTAACCTGTAAATCCTAACAGAGCATAGGTTTGGCCTGTATTTGAGTCTTTGGTGACTATTTATGGCATGCACGTGACCTATATTTTAGTCTCTGATGACGGTTGGTGGCCTATGCATGTCTTGTACTTTAGTCTTTGATGATAGTATGTGGCTTGTGCTCGTCTTGTGTTGGAGTCCTTAGTGACTATTTGAAGTCTATGCTTGGTTGGTGTTTGAGTCCGATGGTAGATGGCCATTATGGACTATTAATTAAATTTCTTGGATGGATGGAGGCTAGAATCCATCTATAGAAGAAAATTGTTTTGTATATATATTAATGAAATGATGTTCTGTGATGACCATTGGTGTGACCACAAAGCTATATATATTTCAAAATGGTTAATGTGCATTGAATTCTGAAACAACAGTAAATGTTGAATTCGGTTGAATGTTTATATATTAGTGCAGGTCTAGATTATTGATGCTTGTTCACTGTGTTATGTGTGAACTAAAAGGCTTAATCATTAAAATTTTCCAGACTTATGAAAATTTGGTATATTGTTAGGTGCAACAAATTGAAATACTAATTGATGTTATCTTTAAAATTGCTAATTGTGGTTTTTTGGTAAAATGGTTAGGTGATTATAAATCTGCTAATTGCTGTTAGCTGATTATAACTCGTTAGCATTTTTTAATTGATGTTTTATGATATAAAATGTATTTATCTATTTAGTGATATGACTTGTAAGTGTTACAAAGAATGAGACTGCAATATTCAAATTCTTCGAAAACAAATGAGACAACAATATTAACAATCTTTTGCAGAGAATGAGAATGCAATATTATAGTTTTCTTGAAAGCTTAAGAAAATCCATGTGTAAATCATGGTGTCCTATTGAATAATTGGGTGTTGATGTCATGGTGCCTGAAAGGTTGATCCATGGTTGCGCTAGAAATGAAGGAAGACTCTCACTCAAATCTCCTTATTAATTTTGACATTTTTTAATTAAAATATTTATAGTGATCAGTAAATTTAGAAGTTGAAGAAATCCTAACTCTCTTTATCTGGAAGAGATCTGAGTGCAATATTTATACCAACACTAATAGCACCGAAAAAGGGAATGGACGCATTCATAGTGTTGTGTCCAGGTGGAGAGGATGGCAATTGGGTAGTTTACCAAGTATTAAGAAGTAAAGTCGTTCATTGTCATGATAATGAATTTTGATAAATGAATGATGTTGATAAGCTTTGCTAGATTAATGTGTGTTTATCAGGGTTATATGCAAGTTGGTGCTTGCCTATTGAAGACAAGAAGTAAAGCTTAAGTGGAAGAATTGAGCATTGATGTCATGGTGCCTGAAATAGGTTGATCCATGGTTGTGCTGCAAGAACTGAGCGTTGATGTCATGGTGCCTGAAATAGGTTGATCCATGGATGTGTTGGAAGACGAAGATTATGCAAGTTGGTGCTTGCATAGAGGATGTGTTTTCCATTGGTTGAAGACAAAGGCGGTGCAAGATGAGCTCTTGCATGTTGAAGACAAAGGCGGTGCAAGATGAGCTCTTGCATGTTGAATATTAAGGCGATGCAAGACGAGCTCTTGCATATTGAAGACCAAGGCAATGTAGACAAGCTCTTGCATGTTGAAGACCAGTTTCTCTTGGGAAATTCCTTAACCTGGATTGGGTGTTAGATCTGAATCGGATTGGGTCAATTTTTCCAAGAGAGTGTTAATTAAATTGGAAAGGCCTAGTGCGGATTTAGGTGGGGGTTCTAGTCCGATAGGCATATTTTTCTTGTGGAAAGGCCTAGTCCAGATGTAGGTGGGAGATCTAGTCCAATAGGCATACTTTTCCTTAACAAGAATCTCTGTATGGACAAGTGCGTTTAGCTAGGAGATCATGCAATTACGCATTTGGAGGATGTGTTTCTTTGTGATCAAAGAAAAGAGAAAGAGACCAATGAGGAGAAGAAATCCATGGCAATGATGGAGCTCTGGATGGGTCCGATAAAAGAGTTGGAAATTCTTACCCTTATATATTTTATTATGTTTACTTTCTAGAAAAAGAAAATTGTTGTGATACTTTGTTTTAAATAGTAATATAAGTTGAAATAGTTGAATCTCCATAAGAAGAGACGAAGATGACGATAGAAGTCATTTATATGCATGAGCTGAGTAAGATCGAAATGCGTGGAGCATATGAAAGCATTTCGAGCAAGGAATTCCATAATTGATCATTTCCTAAATGGGATTATATGATTTATAGTATGTTGGACTAATGAGTCCATGATTACTGATTATTCAGGTAAACTTCAGTTGGAAGTTGGATACCGATGCCTTAAAAGTTAAAGAGGAGTGGGAAAATTTCTTGTTTCATGGGAAGGGATAGCCTTTCATCATTTGGAGGTTTGCAATGTGAAAATTTTCAATGTAAGATGTTGTATGTTTTGGTTTACATATGAACACCGAAGACGGTGTTAAACTAAGGGGGAGGGAAATGTAATACCCCTGGTTTCAATCTCGAGATTTTGTTTGAATGTATTGCAAATACTAAGTTAAATGGCCTAAATGTCGAAAAATGTGACATATACATGAAAAATTACGTTTATAAATGAAATATATAGCTAGCTACATATGAGGAGGTATGCTAAAAGAGTATGGGTAACCAAGCTATTCACCAGTGGGATTAAGGGGGATGTGAGGAAGTTCCATGGGGTGAGCCATAGGACCCTGATTCAGACTATGTTTTTTACCCCCTAATCCTTATTTAATATTCCAAGTAGGAACTTAGAAGAGAAATTATATATAAAAAATATGATATTAATGGTGGTCTCTTGGGAGAGAGCAAGAGAGCCCACGTGGCTATAAGATTCCATGCAAACAAAAGTGAGGGAAGGGAGGAAGTTTGTACAACCACCGGGGAGTTTTGGTTACCATTCAAATTGGAAAAGGAGGGATCTGAGAAAAGAGAGATGGTATGAGTCACAGAGACGACCCTACAATCAAAATATGATTAGCCACACCATTTTTGCTCATTGATGGCAGAGGTTGGAAGATCCTTCCTGTGAAACAATTACCAGAAAAACAATGAATGGTGTTGAACCTCCTAAATGAAAAATCTAACATTGATGCCATGGCACCTGTAGATGATTGATCCATGGATGTGTTTGATGATTTAATACTGAGAGAGCACTGGAATGCGGATTATAAAGTGGTTGTATCCATGTTCATGTTTAGTTCTTGAAAAATTTGTGGTTTGCATGATAATGGGTGAGTGCCCTATCAAATTCATCTAAAACTCGAGTGCATTTGGTGAATTGCTTAGTTCTAGCTCGAGGGTGGTTACTGGGTTGAGAGAACTAGAGCCTAGTATACCTATCGCTGGGTGGAGTGTTCCCTTTATGTAGCAAGCTGCACCTTTCCAATTATTTACAGGTAAGTATTCTGCTACAGAAATGTGTTATAACTTAATATTCCTTGAAAATCCATGGGTTTATAGTTATGGCTTGAGTGTATCTATGTATTTTAAATAATTTATGTTCTATAAATGCTAGCTGACCATATCTATCAAACGTTTGTACAAATGTTTGAAATTATACAATTTAGTAATGAAATTCTGAAACGTATATTCTTAAGGGAATGAAATATTGTTCTGTAGCAGATTTTGGAATGCTGGAATTTATTGTTGTTTAAAATGGTTGTAGAATGGCATTGTATTTTTAATTTACCAATTGCAATAATGGAATGATGTTTGTAGGCATATAAACTTTTTGTTATTGTTATGACATTTTAATAGAATTAAGATGAAATTATTATGTTTGCATCGTGTTTTTCCATTGAAAGTTTAGTGAAATTGAGCTTGAATTCAAAGTGTTCGATGAATTGTCTCAATGAGAGTATGAAATTTTATCCAAATCATGGGTGAAAGGGGGTGTAATTTCTTATTATTGTACTCCTATTACTCTACAATTCTTGAAGTATCAATTTTCTTGAAGAAGCATAAGCTCCATTCCTCTTTGGTTTAAAAAACAATTTACTGTTAATTTGTTAATAGATAAGAAAGGGGCATAGCTTAAATCCTTGTTACAAATGGTTGTAAGTTTTGCCATAATAGATTATATTTACTTACCATGCTATTGGAACTGAAAGTTAGAGCGTTTACCCTCTCGTGGTTTTTACTTTTGATTGGTAAAATGCATATAAATATCCTATGTATTAGATGCATTGGTATGACATATTTACTATGAATTATATTGGCTGGTAATTGTATGTAGATACCATGGGCTGAAACTTGAAGTTGTAATTGCATTTATATTTTAAGGGCTGGAATTGATTGGTAATGGTATGTAAATACCATGGGCTAAAACTTGAAGTGGTAATTGCATTTATATTTTAAGGGATGGAATTGATTGGTAATGGTATGTAAATACCATGGACTAAAATGTGAGTGGTATTTGCATTTATATTTTAAGGGTTGGAATTGATTGGTTGCATGTAAATACCATGGGCTGGCGGTATTTGCATTCTATGTGTTAGATAGATTGGTAAATGCATACATATGTTCCATGTACTGGTATAATTGTTTCCTTACCGTTTGATTCAATGGTTAATTGAGCACCAAGAGTGGAATGAATTCCCTAGTTTGGCTTGAATTTAGTGCATGAATCCAAGAGTGGAATGGGGTTTGGAAATTGGTTTGATAAACTAGTATAAACTATAATATCATTGGAGAGTGAGGGCGCAACCTCTCTCTCTCTCTCTCTCTCTCTCTCTCTCTCTCTCTCTCTATATATATATATATAATGCACAAATCTTAAATTATATCCCTGTAGCCATAGTTTCTAGGTTATTATTAAGTGCAGAATGGACTATGCTATACTTATTTACTTTTTGTATATTGAATACTATTTAGGATCAATATGTTTTCCTATATAAGAGTCTTTGCTACGGAATATTTACTCAATATAGATCATGTTGAGGAATAGAAGTATTGCAAAAATTATATAATCATGATTAAAGAAGTGTAACGGGGATAACTATATGAATGTACCAGTTATTGGATTCATGACCATAGTGTTGAAGGGATATATCCCTTGTTAGGATGGTTGTTTCCTGTAAATTTGTAGCCTGTTTATTTTGGAATCCATTTAAATAATCCGTGGAAAGACATTTTTCCTCTCATACATGCGATGTGATTATATAAATGCTTAAAATGCTTTGCTTGGTTAGGAACCAAATGAATTAGTATTTTATGACCTATTTGGAAAAGGATAATGCTAGAATTAAGAGGTTGGGTAATATATAATTATAGGCCTAATATATTTATCCATGGTAATAATTATGGTGTTAATCTTCTTGTAACAAAAATATTTGCTTGAATTCAAAAGTAGGATGAATCCTTAGGAATTGGACATACTTTATGACAAGGTTGTTTTAAACCTTGGTGGAGTTGCTGCAGAATACTCTAAAATTATGTAGTGCCTTTGTTTTCATTTTTGTGAGAATTGCTACTGAATTCTCTGCAATTCCGTAGCGCTTCTGATTTTTTAGTTTGAATGCGATTCTACAAAATCATAGCAATTGCGGCAGTAAGTAGATTTGTGTATGTTATAGGTAATAAGTAGTCCTATGCATATATATGTAGTTTACTTAACGGTGGTATAAAACAAATTTCCAAGCGTATTTTTGAGTTTAGTAACGTAAGGGTACGCTACATGTGTTATCTCCTTAAGATGCATACACAAGGAGTGGAATCAGATATCGTTTAATTGAATAAATTCCTTCATCTAGTAGACCACTAACTCCGAATCCCCAAACACTTGGAACTCCCAAATCCCCTATGTCCAATCCAATCACAACAAAGTCCATAAAGCGAAAAGATTGACTCTGTTATTTTATGCCCTCCACATAGTTTGATTTGAGTGAGATGGACCTCTCATATGTAAAATGTAGAAAATATCCAATATCACAAATCTTATCATACCCGTAACATCCTCCATCAAAGAAGCCCCAACTATGCTACTTCTCCACCTGAAGTTCACCCACAATTCATGGTACGACCTATATAGAATACTCTTTGAAAAATTGAGTAAAGATGTGATTTGGGCCACCATTTGGAAGGAAGGAACCTCTATTCCTTTGAAAAGAGTGGAATTACAAGCAATACAAACCCCCAAGAGTGTGAGATATGACATATATCTATAAGAATTCAACTCAGGTCTAAAAAATTAGTTCTTTAAACACTAGTGGATGGAGTCTCCAATTTAGAGGTTTTGCATCTTAAGCCCCGACTTCACGTCAAGCCACACTTGATGAATATATGATAAGTGCTTAAATAAATGAAACACAACATCTCTCGTAGATTGACATTAAAAACATATACTCACCCTTGAAATTGATGCTTCTAGAAAAAATCCCACGTAATGACCTTATTCTTTAAGACTAACCACATGAAGATGCGGTTTTTGTGAGGAGCCTTCACCTTCCACATAATAGACCACCAAAAAATTCTAGTTGTATGGATGACCATCATTTGAACCTTATAACATAGCCTAAATGTATAACAACTTCCCACATTGTTCCCATTCCACACCAACTCATCCGGCTTAGGGAAGATTCTAATATGGGATTGATGTAGAAAGATAATATAATTTTCCCACTCTTGGACCAAAGCATCTGGCAATCCAAGACCTTGATTTGTGACCCATCCTTGGTGCCAAATCGAAGAATTTGATTCATCAACAAGCTATAATAAATAATCTATATCATGGTCTCTAAGAAATTGGATCAAATTAAGGGAAATGGTGACCTCTCTCCCACACCCCATAATCGCATCTAAGCCTATTCTGATTTGAGATCCATATCCTACCTCCCAAGAAAAGCGTGATCCAATTATAAGAAAGGAGGTCACCAGATATTTCCACTCTATGGATCCTCCTAGAAGACTCTTTGTCTCTCCCTGAATCCACCCCAACAAGTTTGTCGAAGCACAATATTTTTGGTTTAAAATCCTTTCCACAAACCTTTCTTTGAGATCATATTCTAAATTGATTTTGCCACTATCTAGAGAGCTACTAAAAATCAATATGTCCTTAATACCCCAGCCACCATCTCCCTTCATCTTGGTGATTGAATGCTAACTCCTGCAATGAATATTACATGGTTCCTTCCCTCATCAGAGAAAATTAAAACTCAACCACCAAATTTTACCCATGACTCCTTTCAGAATACAAGTCAGTATGTGACAGTACATCGGTAGTGCCTTAGGAAAATATTTGACTAAAATGATTCCACCATCCCGAGATAGCCAACGGTGACACCATATATGGACCCTAACTTCAAAATGAGCAATCATATAACCCTTATCTTGCTTATGATATCCATTTGTGTTGAGAATAAACCTAGGTACTAGAAGCCCTTGTTAGGGTCCTATGTTCTATATTGGAAATGATTTTGAAGATAATGCACAACCCCCTCTTCCATTTAATTATAATAGCATGTCGATTTGTCCATATTTATGATCATATTAGAGTCCTTGCAATAAAGCTTTAGAATCTCTTCCAGAAATTGATCCTTCAAAATTGAGCCAATCGTGATGAGGAGAATGCCATCAACAAAAAGAAAGTGTGTGAATTCTAAATCCTCATTGAAGCTTAATCCATTGATATTTCTTTGATGTTGGGCCTGTTGAACTTTGGTTGTCATTGATGTCAAAGAGGATTTAGTATCCATGTGCCATTTTGAAGAAGTACATAAAACTATGTGCACAAGTCCCTAATCCCGTCTAGCTAGTCATGGTACTTCAAAGTTGATGTCAAAGAGGTGGATGGACATGATAGTCTTTTGCCACTTTGAAGAAGTATATCAAAATATGAATGCAAGTATCGAAAGTGCGCAAGACCCACTAAGCAATGGTACTTCAAGGGAGCAAGACCCAACAAGTAGTGGTTCCCAAGTGCGCAAGTCCCACTATGGTAAGGAACTAGTGTGCACAAGACCCACACGTCATGATACATCAGCTGCGCAGATCAAGACAAGTGGCAGATGCTTGAGTAAGATTGACCGTGAAGAAAGGAAGAAGGGATGTTATCATCCAACTTGTGGACGCATTGTATGAACAAGTTGAGTATAAATAAGAAGCAATTTTGATGAGTGGAAAGTAATATTTAATATAAACAAGAGATAGTAATATGAATTGGCAAGTTTCAAATTATTGGGGTATCAATGGCTCATTGATCCGGAACAACATGATCTAGCAGAGATCCAAGTGCGCAAGAACAAAAGAGAAGTATAGCGGATGATATAGTAGATGATACAAATGCGCAAGAACAAAAGAGAAATACAGTAGATGATGCACATTATCAGATGAATATGCAGTTGCACGGAAATAGAACATTATGCTGAAAAATGTGTCGTTTGCAGAAGCATATGAAATATGAGAACCAATGTGCAATACTGAAGCAGAGATGTGAAGTAAGATAAGAACTGATGATAAAGTACAACAGTTGTGTAGAATAGAGCGCATAGCAGGTGCGCGCAAAGGAAAGTAATGCAACAAGTCCGAGGTGTGCGCACATCATCAGACAACAAGAAGAACTTCTATAGTTATATCAGGGTGGCAGGAATGGGAAAGGACAGGGAGTTGGAACTTCCTTCACGTTGGAGCCTGTAAATCAAGGGGGTCGGTGCCTCCTTCCAGTTGGTGATGGTAAATGAGTGATTTGGTGCTTCCTTCAGGTCGAAGCTTGTAAATTAGGGGGTTGGATCCTCCTTCCAGTCGATGCTGGATAATCTTGGAAGTTGGTGCTTCCTATGAATGTAATCTTTATTATATAAGAAAACATTATGTGGTTTTCTCCCGTTTGGGTTTCCACGTTAAATATTTGTGTTGAGTGTCTTATATATTTGTTGATGAATGACATTGTTTATGGTGAATACATAACATAAGTACTATTTGAATTTGGTAGAAGTGAAAATTGTTTAAACTACACTTAATACTAATTCACCCCCCCTCTTAGTATTAATAATATTTCCAATAGGGTCTTCGTTATTGCATGACTCAATCCTTCAATATCTATAAGGAAGAGTTATAGAGATCGGGGGAATCCTTGCCTAAGATCCCTTGAGGGAGTAAAAAATTGCAATGTCGATCCATTAATAAGAATAACGAAAGTGGTTGAGGTAATGCAACCCATGATTTAATTAACCATATCTAGAGACACGCCAATATGAATCAGAATAAGCTAAGGATAAATACAATAGACTTGATCATAGGATTTTGATAAATATAGCTTTATAAGCATAGTGGGATATTTCCTCATCTTAATCATATGGATACATTCCTGAGCGGCTCCAATGGTGTCATGAATCTACTGACCTTCTAAGAACCCAAATTGTTCAGGTGAGATGAAGGATGACAAAAAAAGATTCATTCTCTCAGCTATAAACTTTATTATGATCTTATACACCGTGTTGCATAAATAAATTGGTTGAAATCACCCAAACGAGTCAGGCTATTAGATTGGACATAGATATCCCTTAGATGACATATACATCACTTAGATGACATATATATCACTTAGATGACCATTCCATAATTCCACACTTCAAGGATTTGAGAAAGTCCACCAATTACTGTCTTGAATTATGATCTAAATTTGAATCAAAATGTCCCTATTTTCTTTAACCATATTTTGGAATTACAAGTAATCAATCTAGGAAGGATTGAACTTAAACGGGTATGGGGTATTTCCTTTTGCGTTATCCAAATGAAGTAAAAATGGGTTATGGTCTGAGCCTCGCCTAGTTACAACCCAAGTCCAATACTTCACCACCTTGTTGATTAGAGCTTAAGATACTAGAAACTTGTCAAGATGCTTAGAAAACTTATATATTCCAGTGCATTTATTCCTCCATGTTGACCTTTTAACCACTGGTTCAATATTGACCAAGTTTAAACCTTCTAGATGATGATGAATGAAGTCAACAATCGGGTCCTGACAAGGGTTCTTCCCCCAAAATTCATCCCAGTATATAATGAAGTTTAAATCCCCTCATATGATCAAATTTTCTTCCTTCACCACCTATATTGAGAAAACCAACTCCAAAAATCCTATTTTTTCATGAAAGGAATGCTTAATTTCACAATGGTTATCTCCAAATCCAAATCCTCGCATTTGAGTTGACTGCATAACCTTGAATGCACATAAAAGTAGTTTATTAGAAAGAAATGATGAAGACAACCTATAAAGAGACCTGCTGATGGACCATAGAATCCACCCATAAGAATTCCCAATCCCTAAATAACGACTTTAGGAAACTAGAGATCGATGAAACTTTGCACATTAATCCTTGAATCATAATCACATTCAGTGCCTCCTTTTCAACTAGCCAATACAAATCCAAACATTTAGAGGGGTTGGCCAAGTCTTGAACATTCATAGAGAGTAATTTCATATGCCCACCCTAGCAAAGGGATATTGGTATCTAAGGGCACTAATAATAGTCAACTACTTTCCTTCATTTACCTCTGTAACTGTTTTGGATTGGTTGTGACTAATATAAGACTTACGTCTCAGGTTAGGAAGTGATTTATCTCGACCTTTATCCCTCCCCATCCCACCCATGGAAATATCATCCCTCGAAGAGATAGCTCCCTTCGAATGGAGAGCATAGGGAATTCTCCTAGTCTCGGATGAAGAAGGGACCCCTAGATATGAGGACTCAACCACTCCTTACTCAGACTCAGAATAATAAAGGGATGTCTGAGCACCCAAGGAGAGCTTGTGGAAATGAGTATGTATATCCCCTAATTACTCCCTCACATCTATGATAGTTCCATCCTCTTTTCCCAATACCAAAGGTGTGTCGTTGAAAGGCACTTCACCAATCATATGAGACTCGCCAAGACTCCCCAATTCATAATTTATAGACCAAAACAATGAAGATAAAGAAACATTTAAATCCTTACCTTTTAAAGGTGTGTCATTTTCCAAATTTTTAACCACACCCATCGATACAGGAATTGATCCAATAAGAATCATTGGTGAAAACCTATGGTTTGAACAAACTTTCTCCATAGGAATAGACTGGTCAAAAGTATCCAACAAATCCTCTAACAAATAGATGCCCTTTTCCATATTATGAGTCATGGAATCATTCTCCCTCATCACACGCACAGACAAATGATTAACATCTAGCTCCTCCACTTTTACATTCATAGAGGTTGGAACATCAAACAAAATCTGATTGCTATAACTCCCCTTTCTTCTAAGAGGAGAAATTAGCCTACAAATGCCCTCCTTTTTTGTCCCTATACTCCCCCCAAAACATTGATTTAGAGATCTCATTCCTCTCCAAGCACAAAATTTTGGTTAGGATATAGATATTATTATATAAAAAGAGTTGAGGATCTTGAAACTCTAGAGCATTTCACGGAGAAAGGGGAAATATTCTGGATCAGAACCTATTGACTTTGTGTCTAAGACCTCGAGATGAGACAAAGCATTAGAATTTCTCCCCAAAACCTGTCTTCTAAAGGAAATGGGAAAGTGTCTATGACATGCCATATTTATGGAACTAGATGCATCTAAATGGGATGTTCTTGTAATCCAATTATTGATCAAAAATCATTTCTCCTACCTTTATTTCAATACTATCAACTAGACCCTTAGCGATATCCGTAAGAACTAAAACCTTCACAACATTCCTCATTGATTTATGCTTATACAAGGGATCGACTACAAGGGTTTTCCCTGATGACCTTCCCAAGTCTATCAAAAATCCATCAATTCATAATTCAATAGGGGGACTCGACACCATAACCCAAATCGAGAAACCTTTGGAAAATTTCCTCTAGGGATTGAAACAATGATGCAAAAATTCCAAAGTGAGAAAACATGTACCACAAAACCCCTGCTCCTACATTATTTGAACTGCATCCTCCTCTGTCCTGAACTTAAATCCCAACCATCCATGAGTCATAATATAAAATACAAGGAAATATTCAATAATCATCCCCTAGGACTCCTTGATTAACGATCTTAAAGAGAATTCCATGATTCATATACGAAAGAAATGACCCAAGAGCGCCTTCCCTGCAAGCTCCATTATATTTTTCAATTGAATATCTTCCCCTACAATCAATCATTGAAGGTTTTCCTGGTGCTTAATCACCCTATGAATTTTTCTATTCTCGATACCCCATTGCTCGATACTCTACCCAAACCTTCAAAATAAATCCTTAGAAACGGATTTCCTCCCACCAAGCTATTGAAATTGAGAAACTTCCCTACAAAACCCTCAACCAACCCAGAGTTACACCATTGCATTTTGAGAACATTAGATCAAAAATTGCATCACTTGGGAAGATATAAGCACCCAAAGAAGCATCAATTGTATTCCTTCTACTCTTCTGGAAATCCTCTGAATACCAATTAGCATTAACAATGTGTTGAAATCACCCCTCAAAATAAGAAATGTCCTTCACTGAATTGTCTCTATTTAAATTCTAGTTAACTATATCTCTTCTAGGATGACAAAAATTGGTACCCTTCTACCGAATCAAGGGGACAACCAATTTGTCAGATCCAGAATACATGAGGGTTATTAAACCCTTTTCATTCCCCCCTTTGTTAACAACCAAAATTTGCTCACCTAACATGTCCTTAGCACCATCACCTTCAAATGTCATCATTCCACCTCATTTGACCTTGATAAGTCAATTAAAAGGCCCAAAAGTGAAAGGCAAACCTTAAAAAATGCATTTACTTTCATGTCGCTCTTAATATTTAGATAAGATAAACCTAGGTTTCTCATTTTTCCTCGATTTGAGTGACCCAAGTCACACAAAACTTCAAAAAAGGCATGACCCAACCCTCAACTTGTCTTTCAGTTGTCTTTGCTTCGTGTTTGACAAAAATAAAGCAAAATTGACACGAGTCTCTATGTGGATTCAGTCAGATGACAAGTCTAGAGCCCAAAAATCATCCCTATACTTTCATCAATAGCTATAAAAGAGACATCAAGGTGCCTCATTCCACACAATTCGTATTCCGTTTGCTCAAGCCATTACTATAATGGATTTTCATTGAGTCCGAAGCTGGCCACTTTCAACTTCTTTCTCACCTTTTGGAGGTCCCCTTTTTGTGACACATGGACAGAGAATCAGAAGATCGTTGAGACAACCAACAGACCCTCCTTCAAATAGTTGTAAGGGCCTCTTCCACTGCTATTGTTCAGGTGACTCTATTTCCTATACTATTTCATATCAATACAATAATATTCTTTATTCATTCATATATTGTTTTACATGTATGTTGTTGAATGCAAATAATACAAAAAGATTATTCATTTGCATTCATGCCAACTCTTTTATTTAGTTTTTAGTTTAATTATTTGTTTATTTATTTTCTTAAAACTCTAGTGAAGCTACACAACCCTTTGGCAACTGCTTTTTGGAACGGACGTGTGTGAAAACACATGCTACACCCTTCAACTAGGGGACTTCTGGAACCCCTAAATCATTTGGTTATTTATCCTTATCAAGTAATATGTTCCACATTAAAGAAGGAGAACCATCATCCGAGAGACCTGCAGAATGACCTTCCACCATCCCTTCCACCTGTAAAAACCTCAACCACCCACAACACTCCACCAACTCCTCCTTTGTTTGAAAAATTTCTGCCAACCCCACTACTTCAGCCCCAGGGTCGAAATCTACCAACTCCACCTCATCCATGTTCCATGGGACCCCTTCAACCTTCACCCTAGTTTCAAAATTCTTATTGCAGGAAAACCCTCATTCCTCCTAATTAGAATATTTATTTAAGTGATTATTAGAAATATGTATTTAAAGTTTACACTATCTCATATAGATGTATAAAGTTTATATGCTAAATTTGAAAGAGTAATTATTTTGACAAAAATCAATCAAAAATTATATTTCACTTTAGACTCTTTGTATAACAACATGTCTTTGATTAAAGGACAAACCACAATGAAAAGGGAACTTGGCACACATGTTGTATTTTGTAATCTTATCATTGGACCAAAGCTTAGTTGGCGGATGTGATAGCTTTTTAAATAGAATTAGATTCTTTTGACTATTAATAAAACAATATTGTATTCATCGAGTGCAGTTGGTTGAAATATAATGGCTCAAATGGCTCAAATTCAAACCCCATTGAGCATAGAACAATCTTGGATTATAAGTTATTCAATTTTAATAAGATCATATGCAACATTGATTAAAATAAAATAAATAAAATTTAGATTGTTGGATTTTATAAGCAATTTTTTTATGAACTTAACCACTGCAAACACTAATACAACTCAAAATTTGGTGGACTAATTAACAAGACATTCATAAATCCTACATATCATTAATTGGATATTTAGCAAAAAAAACGTTAAGTGCATGAACATAAAGGTAAAGTCCTAGGTTGCCATTTTTTTTACGAGCTAGTGCCAACAAAGAAAACTTGATGAACATGGCTACTCAAATCTTTTATTTTTTAATACCAAAACCCATTGCTCCTAGATTGAACAAATTTAATATACAGGAATGGGTTCATAACATGGATTCCTAAGAGATGAAGGGTGTTTTATTGTAGATTCACTTGGCATAGAAGGCGTAGGATTCTCAATTAATCAACAATGGGAAACTGTAGGCTTGAATGTTGGCCAACGGGTTGCAATTGGAGGGGTGGAATATAACTATGGTTATGTATTTTTCATTCTTTCTTTGTATTCAAACTACGACTGAGATAGTTATATCTCTCTATATTGTGTAGGATAGCCCCTCTCTCTTTCTATAAAATACATAATTCTTTCTCCTTCTATGGACATGCATGAGTACCATATTATTTCTCATCACAAGGATGCATGCCACGTGTTTGGAAAAATGTTTGCAAGAAAAGTGTTTGACAAAATGTCTACAAGAAATGTGTTTGACAAAATGCTTGCATGATAAGTGTTGATGAAATGCATGATATTAAGAAGTATGCTAGGGAAGCTTTAATATGAGAATATTTTGATGATTTATCCAACTTTCAAATCATGGTCAGGTTTCTTATAGGCAAGACTTTACTCTTGTGGGTGAACTTTGATTTACAGGGTATTTTTAAAGTAAAAACTGCAGCTCTTGTAGAGGATACCAATGGACCAACAATGGTTTCTATTTGAAGGTAAACAACTTGATGACCACAATCTAATGTCTAGCTACAACATTTGCAATGAATTATCTCTCATGTTGTTTCTACTCTTGGATGTAGGAGTGTTGCGAAATGGAGCACCTTTATCTTGATAACTTGTCTCTTTCAAGGATGTTGTTAATACCTATATATTGTAACATTACATTTCTATTATTATATTAGTATTGTCTTTATTGGTCGGTTAGGACCTTAATTATAATTGTACCCTTTGTATACTATATATATACCAAGGAAACCTAGTTTTAGAGAACATCTCATCTCATCTTCTACATTTGATAAATTTTAAAAGGAGACCCCCCCCTTAAAGAGGCTTCTTATTCCTCTCTTTATTTCATTCTCAAGGCCTCAGGGTATTTGGGGTATTCTTTCTTTCTATTTTATGCTATTTTAGGAATTTGGTCCTTAACATTTGGTATTAGAGCCATTTTTTCTATAAAAAATATTTCAAAGATGGTTTACATAGTGAAATTTTGAGCTTCCTTAGGAGACATAGAAAAGTACCCATGGTAAAAATTTAAAGTGCTGGTTCACTATAATTTCAGAGTTATAGTATGTTGAAGTTAGAGTTTTTTACCAGTCTAAAAACTAGTCTCAAACAAGTGTTATGGGTAAAATTATTGTATTGAAGATTGCAAGATCTAAATTGAGTGCCACAAGTTCATAAGAAAGAAGACATACAATTGTGTTTTTGGTAGAAATTTCAAAAGTGGATTGGAAAAATTGGACATGTGGCAAGTCATACAAGTTCACTCTCATGGAAAGGACAAAAAGAACAAGTTTTGGGAAGGTTACCACAACTTTCTCTTGGAAAATCAGAATTTTCTCAAACCTATGGCATTGCAAAGATTCAATACATACTAGATTAATACAAGACAAAATTTCATAAATAAAGGGGGGAATTTTTTAGAGATAATTCAAGAGAAAGGCTAGCTATAAAAAAACATACAAACTAGGGTTTTTAAAGGTATGTTAACTTGAAACTTTCATAACTTTTGATTATAATATCTACTCTTGGTAGTTCAAAAGGTGCGATAAAGAGAAAAACAAGGAGAATTATAAGTAAATATTATTTTGGGATCACATGGTAAGGGGTTATGCAAAAAATGCTACACCAAGTAAACCTCAATAGAGCCCAACCATGACTCATGAAGAAAATGAACAAATTTATAACAATCTATCCAATTTGGAGGACAAACTTAAAGAATTTAGTGATAGGTTAGTGACACATGTTCGATTGGTAAACACCCAAAAATATATAGAAGGTAATTGGATACTGAATATGCAAAATATGGAAGCAATGGATCTAATGATGGAAATGATGGATCAAAAGGAGGAAAAGATGGTTAATAAAGATGATCTCAAAGATATTAAGGGGGTAATTTTGAATGAGATGAGACTCCTCTTTACCCCTAATTCACCTCCTCAAGAAACTCCTCTTTACCCCTAATTCACCTCCTCAAGAAGTAGATAAGGAGAACAAAAGGGTCATGCCCTAGCCACATATTGAGAAATTTTAAAAACAATTGGAAACCAATAGTTTTGAGTCCCCTACACTTAATCATTAATCACTCCATAATCCACATAATCATGGGTTAAACTTGGGACCAATGAACTACAACATTCCCAATATTCATATGAGAATGTTTGATGGAAAGTATCCAATACATGGATATTCTCAATGGAGTAATTATTTGATCTACACCAATTACCAACTTTAAAAAGGTAACTATTGCATCCTTGTATTTAGAACTTGATCAATTTGTGTGGTACCAATGGCTTTGTGACCATGAAAATGACTCTATTGTCTCTTGGTCTATATTTATAGATTGATTTTTAGCACATTATCGGGATATCAAGAGAAACCTCTTCCTTATCCAATTGATAAATCTAATGCAAAGAGTTCCATTTAAAAATCACATTAAGTAGTTTCAATAGTTAAGTCGGTGAGATTTTCGATTGCTAGGATCTAGATTCATAAGACAGTTTCACATGGAATATTTCAGACAATGAGAGAAGAAGAATAGAGAAGATAAATTGTGGAAATCACTTTGTATTTTATTCATCAATATGATAACAATATATAATACATCTTCCATGGATAAAATCGAATGTCTTGAAGGCAACTTGGAAATGACAAAAAGAAAAGGCTTAGAAAAGACAAAAAAATCCCTAGGTGGCAAAAGCAGTTTCCAAAACTGTACTAGAGGCTCACGAATTTGCTAAGTATGGTATGGCAGCTCATGAGTGAGGTAAATGGAATGTAATGGTGGCTTTAGGAGATTAGATATGATGTGGAGGTCGAATTGGTCATGTGGCAAAAGTTTCTAAGTCAATTAGCTTTACCTTTTCCACTAGAAAGCATAAAAAACATGACAAAGCTAACTAAATCAGGAAAGAACCTTCTAAACCATAAATGGAAAGAAATCAGACAAAATCCAATGAAATCTTATCCAAAATTTCCTCAAGTGCGCCCTAGTGACTTAGGATGGCAAGTGGTCCACTAAAAGACAAAACTGGCCTATTTTACCTAGTCAAAACTGAGGAAATTAATCATAAATGATTAATTAATTTATCCTAAGTCTAAAATGTTATAGGTGGGTTTTTTAATATTCCAAAACCCCCCTGAAGCCTGAATTTATGTGATGAAAATCAGAAAAAATATCAGAGATATAGGGCCCAAGCAACAAGGCTTATGGTCACCCCAATACAAAAATAACTAGTACATGTAAACCGAGGAAATAGGGAAAACATCATGGGAACAAAAGCCTAAAAAATGGGCGTGCTTGATGTCTTCATACTGTCTTGTTGCTCATTAGAATGAGATGAATGAGCTAAATAAGATGAATGGGCTGCTTTTGAGTAATAGACTTGATGAAGAGATTGTGGATGTCATGATCATGCATCAATGTTGCGTAAGAAAGAATCATGTGTAGAAGCTCCATGAAGCTCATCTTTTGATGATGGAGGAGCATCATATGAATTTTTATTTTTGTTGTAACACTCATAATCAGATATGAAAACATAATCAATGATGGAAAGAAGATCTATGCATATTCCTTCCCAAGGAGAAACAATGAACTCAACAGGATCAATTTCTTCTGTAGCTGCAATGTGGTGCACTAGTTCTTGTACCTTCTTCTCAAACTGATGTAGAACCTTTTTGATATTGAAAATGAGATCATGCAGCTCTGAAATATCAGAATGTGAGTCATATGGAGAAACAACCAGTAAATATGTGTAGTCTCCATGATCAAACAAAGTTTCAGTAGGAAAAGTGTGAGAAACTAGGTCACCCTGATAGCTGAGCGAGCCTAGAGAGTGTGAGGATTTGAATTTTGAATCATGAGTGATGGGGTCAGGTCCAAATGTGTGAAATATCAGTCCAATTATGGCCAAAGACATGGCTATCCAACCAATTAAAGATATGAAATACATAAGAGAAACAATGGCAAGTGACATAGTGTAAGAAGGTATGGAATTGTGTAGTTTCCTAACTAGATAACTTGGGGGTTGTAAGGTATTTTGTGCATCCAATGGTTGGGAAAATGGTGTGGGATGTTTCATGAATTGCATATCATACTGTATATCATATTCAAAATCAGAATCTAAAATATTTGAATGGAGGTGGAAAGACCTTTTAGAAGACAAGTCAGAAGCTAGTAAAAAATGACTAGTTTTGAGAGTAGACTTGGATGAACTGACTGAAGATTGTACCAAGGAAGAGGTGGAGGTTTCTGATTCTGATATATCAGAATGTGAATCAAAATCAGAGACATAAGAATTATCTTTCACTCTATTACTCAAAGCATAATCATGATTACCTTTGGGAGAGGCTTGGAAACAGTGTTCTTGTTCTTTCTTTGCAAAGTCTGGAACATCTATGTTATGCTCTTCAAGCATCTTGGCCATGATGTCCAATTTAGTTTTGAAGCAATATTTCTCAGGATGAGTGCCTTTGAAGCAATAAGAACACTTGGGATTCTCCTTCTCCATCTTCTTGGATTTGGAATCTCCATCAGAATCCTCTTCATTTGACAATATATTTTGTTTGGATTTGTTATTCTTGAAACTCTTTTCTCCATGATCAACAAGTGAAAAGTCCTTGGAGGGTGTTAGATCCCTCATTTGTACCAGCTTGTCCTTCTCCTTAGTGAGTGAATCAATGAATGCATTCAAGCTTGGCATCTTCCAATTGGGAACTGCAAGTCTTGTGGTATGAAAAGTAGACACAAATACTAAGTATTTAGAGCTCAGTTTTGATAGAATGGTGAGAATTAACTGCTCATCCTTCTTATCTATGACACATTGCTTGAGTTAAAGCAATAGGTTCTTGAATTTTGAGATGAACTCTTCCATTGAATTGAAATTACTTGGACTAAGAGTGATCAGCTCAATCTCCAATAAATGACCTTTGAGCTCGTCCTGTTTTCCAAAGAGAGACTCTAGCTTTGTCCACACTTGATTTGGAGTGGATAGAGAATCAATATGGAATAGAAGATTTGGAGATACAGAGAGACAAAGTAACCCATAAGCTTCATCAATCCTATTGAACCATTTGGATTTTAATGCAACATTCCCTGGCTCAATTTCAAGCCCCGTAGTGACTCTATACAATCCTTTGCTCCGAAGCTGGATGATCATATGCGCTTTCCAGTCAAAGAAATTGAAGGAAGTGAGAGTCACAGCTTTGGATTGTTTTTTATCCATACTGATGCGCTCCTGGTGATGGCAATACCGGCAAAAAACACTCTTGGAAATTGATTTGAATCAAGCTAGCTTTGATACCATGTGATATTTTCAATTGCTAGGATCTAGATTCATAAGACAATTTCACATGGAATATTTCACACAATGAGAGAAGAAGAATAGAGAAGAAAAATTGTGTAAATCACTCTGTATTTTATTCAACAATATGATAACAATATATAATAAATTTTCCATGGATAAAATCAAATGCCTTGGAGGCAACTTGGAAAGGACAAAAAGAAAAGGCTTAGAAAAGACAAAAAACCCCCTAGGTGGCAAAAGCAGTTTCCAAAATTGTACTAGAAGCTCACGAATTTGCTAAGTATGGTATGGAAGCTGATGAGTGAGGTAAATGGAATGTAATGATGGATTTAAGAGAGTAGATATGATGTGGAGGTATAATTGGTCAAGTGGCAAAAGTTTCTAAGTCAACTAGCTTTAGCTTTTCCACTAGAAAGCAGAAAAAATAGGACAAAGCTAACTAAATCAGGAAACCACCTTCTAAACCAAAAATGGAAAGAAATCAGACAAAATCCAATGAAATCTTATCCAGAATTTCCTCAAGTGCACCCTAGTGACTTAGGATGGCAAGTGGTCCACTAAAAGACAAAGCTGGCCTATTTTACCTAGTCAAAACTCAGGAAATTAATCACAAATGATTAATTAATTTATCCTAAGTCTAAAATGGTATAGGTGGGTTTTTTAATATTCCAACAAAGTCTTAGAGTGAAGAACATTCCAAAGTATAATTTATTGTATCTCTTTATGGGAACTTTAAAGGAGAGCATTCAATATGAGGTACATCTATTTGAAACTAAATCAATGGAGTATTCTTTTAGTTTGGA
Source organism: Larix kaempferi (assembly GCA_027924585.1). NCBI lineage: Eukaryota > Viridiplantae > Streptophyta > Pinopsida > Pinales > Pinaceae > Larix > Larix kaempferi. The sequence goes on along the minus strand of BSBM01000370.1, from coordinate 27,436,943 downwards.
AAGTAAAGTTGAAAGTAAAAATATGGCTACTAAAAGGGCTACGACTAACACCTATAGAGAGTAAAATGTCCCCTCCCCCCCACTCAGCCTACAAGGTTGATGCCTCAACAAGTGGATGAAAGAAGAGAAAAATAACTATGTTTCAATTGTGACATCAAGTACAGTAAGGGGCATAAGTGCAGTGAGAAGAAATTATTCTACATAGATTGTGAAGATGAAGAAGATCCAGAATTGGAACATTCTCAAGAGGTAGAACCGGAATATACTACTCCAACCATATATTTCCATGCATTGGATGACATTAACACTCCTCAAACTATTAGGATAAAATGATATATCAAAAAGAAAAAGGTAACAATGTTGATTGATTCTGGTAGTACCCATAACTTCATTAATTACAAATTAGCCAAACTTTTCAATCGATTTATATATCCAATACCATAATTTCAAGTAATGATTGTAGTTCAAGGTACCATAAATTGAAGGAAGTGGCATAATATTAATCTTACTATATGGGGGAGTATTTATTGGATAACCCAATGATTGCAATCCAAATGGGTCATGCTAATGTTTTATTAGGGGCCCAATGCTTACAATAATTGGGAAAAATGACTCTTAATTTTCAGGAACTTTTCTTGAGATTCTCCTCAAAAGGTAAGGAAATTGAACTTAGAGGTACTCCAGGGAAACCCTCTAAAGTGATAATCTCTAAAATCATGACGAAATTGCTAAAACGGACACCATGGTGTAATTGCACAATAGTGCCCACTAGATATTCAAGCATCTATAACCTCTTTTCTGATGGATGTACAAAGAGTCATTGACAATCATTGCAAGGTATTTGGATATATGCCTAAAGGTCTTCCACCTGCGCAAGATCAAGACCATGCTATTCACTTGCAACTGGGAATTGTACCACCTAACATCAAACCTTACAAGTACCCATATGCACAAAAGATTGAGATTCAAAACATGGTTTAAGAAATGTTATATGATAACATTATTCATCCTAGACAAAGTTATTTCTCTACACCAGTTTTGATGATTCGTAAAAAGGAAGGTTCATGGTGTATGCATCCATTTTATAGAGAGCTCAACAAGATGACAATTAAAGATAAATTTCCTATTCTTTTCATTGATGAATTATAGGAGAAATTTTCTTCACGAAGTTGTATATCTATTATGGATATCATAAAACTAGAATGAAGCAAGAAGATATTCTGAAAACAACCATGAGAACACATAAAGGTCATTGTGAATTTTTAGTGATGTCATTTGGCCGTACTGATGCACCCTCCACATTTCAAATATTGATGAATTCTATTTTTAAACCCTTCCTCAAGAATTTTGTTTTTGTATTTTTTTTTTATATCATAATCTATATAAAATATTTATAAGAGCATGTACAGCAAGTTAACATGGTCTTAAAACTATTGGAGGAGAAACAACTATATCATCAGGCCTTCTAATTGTGCCTTTGGGGTTTAGGAACTGGAATATTTGGGTTATCTTGTATGTCACAAAGGCATCAATGTGTGCCCTAACAAAAATAAAGCTACGATGGAATAGACAATTCCCAAAACCTTGAACAATATTAGAGGATTCTTAGGATTAATAGGATATTACCATAAGTTCATCAAGAATTATGGTAAAATAGTAGCACCTCTAACAATGTTTTTTTAAAGGAGGAATTTTTGTGGACTCAAGAAGCGACCAAAGGTTTTCAAAACCTTAAAAATGATATGTGTACAACTCCTGTATTGGTCACGCCTAACTTCACAATTTTTTTTATCATGGAATGTGATGCCTCAGGGCATGACATTAGTATAGTTTTAATGTAAGAAGGAAGGTCCCTTACATTTCAAAGTTTCCAACTTAATGGAAAAACACTTACTCAAACCAATATATGAAAAGGAAATGTTTTTCATACTACACGCAATTAAGAAATGTTGCCCTTACCTAATAGGAAGACACTTCAAGGTAGGAATGGATCATGATAGCTTTAAGTACTTCTTGAAATAGAGATTATATTATGAAGAGCGACAAAAAATTGTTAAAAATATGATAGGTTATGGCTTTGAAATTATCTACAAAAAAGGAAAACAATACGTGGTGGCAACTGCACTTTCAAGGAAAAAAGAAGACACAAAGGGATTACTTTGTGATATTTCCATTCTGCAATTTGATTGGGTGGAAGAAGTAAGGATATAATGGAAGTAATATCATAGAGCATGAAAGATAATTCAACAACTACATGAGGACACTAGTGAATTAGATAACTTTGTGTGGAAGAATGATTCACTATGGTACTAGGATTTCCTATATTTATGTAAGAATTCCCAACTCAAACATAAGGTCCTTTTGGAATTGCACACTTTTCCTATAAGAGGACATTCGAGGTTCTTGAAAACTAACCCCAAGATCAAGAAGTATTTTTTTCTTCTTCTTCTGTGAAGGTATTAATACTAATTTCCAAAAGCTTATGGAAGAATGATTGGTTTTCCAACTGAATAAGGGAGAGATACTCAAGACACCAAGTCTTTTGCATCCATTATCCATACCGAGTCAACATTGGGAAGAACTCTCAATGGATTTTATCATAGGTCTACCAAAGTGTGAAGGAAAGAATGTCATCATGGTAGTGTTCAATCGACTCACAAACTATGCTCATTTTTTCTCTATTTATCATCCTTGTAAAGCAATTAAACTAGATACAACATCAATGGAAACAATTCAGAACCTACATGGAATCCCCAAGATTATTGAAAGTGATAGAGATCCAATTTTCACTGGTAATTTTTGGAAGGAAACATTTTCTTGTTTGGGCACTCAATTGGCTCCCAACTCCTCTTACCATCCTCAATTCGATGGTCAAATTAATATTGTGATAAATTCCTAGAAGGGTATATTTGCAGCTTTGCATCCGATTAACAAATACAATGGTTCAAGTGGTTTCCCTTAACAAAATGGTGGTACAACACATCTCTCCATAATTCATAAAAAATGTCACCATTTATGGCACTTTATGGCTATCATCCTCCATTCATCACATAACCCTTGAAAGAGAAAGCTAAGGTTCAAGCAATGGACGATCACATTAACACCAACACGAGGTTCTTCAACTATTGAAAGACAACTTGGCTATAGCATAAACTACGATGAAAAACAAGCATATGAACATCGTAGTGAAATAAAATTTGAAGTAGGGGATTGGGTATTTTTGAGGCTACAACCATACAAACAAATTTCCCTTGTTAGTAAAAGATATAAAAATAGAAGAAAACAACAATAACAATAGAACACGAGATTTACATGGAAACCCTGTTGTACGCATGTAAAACCACGGGGCAATGGAAACTTCAATATTTTATTATTACTCAACAAAAAAATTACATTGCTTTCTTCTATCTCTCTTATGTTATAATGTCGGGGGTCACTCCCCTTTTATAAAATACATATGAGGGCCCTAGAAGGAACTAAAATATACTAGAAGGGTGTAGAAATTTGTTGTCTCTAAACCTCCCCACCCTCACACATACGAACAACATGTGGTCCTAGTTGAGAGATCTACATGAAAGAAATTGGAGATCTAGACATTGGCTTCATCTCCTAACATCCCTCAAGCAACAAAAGAAGGACAATAAATTATCACCCAAGTACTATGGTCCCTATAAGGTGTTGAAAAGGACTGAAAGTATGGATTACAATTTGGAGTTGCCTCCATATTCACATGTACATCTAGTCTTCCATGTTTCTTGCCTAAAAAAGGTAATTGGTGATAAGATCCCAATCCAATCCATTTTACCAAATATTGATGATGTAGGGAAAATGATACCATAACCTAAAACAATTCTTGACACATGTAGCAAGAAATTGAAAAATTGAGAAATTACTGAGTACCTCATCAAGTGGAAGAACTTGTCGATAAAAGAGGTGACATGGGAAGATGAGTTCTTCATGCAGAAACATCCACAACTAATCAAGTGTTGAGGGAAATACTTGATTGAAGGGGATGGGCATGTTAATCCCTATATATTGTGACATTACATTTCTATTGTTATCTTAGTATTGTCTTTATTGGTTGGCTAGGGCCTTAATTGTAATTGTATGGTCGGTTAGGATCTCAATTATAATTGTACCCATTGTCTCCTCACTACAAGAATTTACCCTTTTAGCAGTGGCTTAGGCTTGCAATAGTCATTGACAAATTGTCTCTATAAGTTTTTTAAGGGATTTCGAGGTGGTTTTTGAAAACTGTCCCCAAAATTCATGAGAATTGGAGTTTTGCAGGTGGTTTTTTCCAAACCGCCTCAAAAAATTCAATTCTAATGACTTTTAGGGTGGTTTTCATAAGACTACCCCTAAATGTATTTTTAGGGGTGGTTGTTTAAAAATTGCTTCTAAAAGTCAAGAGAATTGAACTTTTAGAGGCAGTGTTTTACAAACCACCTCCAAAACTTCATTTCCCATGACTTTTAGGGGTGGTTGTTAAGACACTGCCCCTAAAAATGGATTTAGGGGTGGTGTTTCTAAAAAACTCCCTAAAAGTCACGTGAATTGAAGTTTTGGAGGCATTTTGTAAACCACAACCTCCAACACATCGATTCTCGTGACTTTTAAGGATGGTTTTAGAAACATTGCCGCTAAAACTATTTTTCCTAGTGTTCCAAACCCAAAAATACTTCTAATATTGCACTACTCATTGGTAAATAATGTTTGCAATAGGATCTGTGTGGTGGTGTCAGACCCTATAAATGGCCGATAAGCCCCTTAATAAATAATTAGGAGCTAATTAAGACCCTTATTTGTGGACTTATAAGACCATATCAATTAATTTTTACTTTGCTCATCTTGGTAATTCGCTCATTTTATCTCATTGCTTATCCTGAAAACCCAAATGTTCGAGATGTCTAAGATATAAACTATGTTGGCTCATATTGTCTCTTTATGTTCATAGATGAATGTCCCAACTTTTGGCTAGTGATACAAATTATAATATTTTTGAGGTGAGTTAAGCATTACATTAACAAAGTTGAAAGGTGAGGAATGTAGAAATGAGATGAGCTAGAGTGAACAGACAAAGGCAAGACTCATAGAGAAGTGAATGAGCATGGACAAGTTGATCAAGTTGAGAGGGGCCACATGAATGATTGGGGATCTCAAAGAATTAGATCACATATATAAGGGAGCAAGATAGTAATTATGTTGATGGTGTGTGAATAGGTATGTTGTATCCCTAGAAAATACGTGACATCCTATAATTATTATTTCCCTAAATCAATTCCACAAATGGTTTTGACTTGGTGACATTTTGACTAGTCATTGTTTTCAACCATCGCATGGCCTATAGTTGCAAGCACCAGTATTGTCAATGCCTATGATCCCCCCCACTTCTTGATCTTCTTTTGACCAACACAATTGTAGAGGAAGCATTGACTTGAACATGACCACCATGTTTAAGTATCCGGGGCTCATGGACCACGCATAGGAACCCAAGTCCTATAAACATAATCTTTCACATGCACTTGGGATATGGTGGTGATTTTGATATTTACCAACATAGATCCATGTTAAAATATGATCTATCAAGCACCCAGAGGGATCCAATTTCTTGAAATGTCATTTTTCTTTATATCTTAAACTCAAGAAATTAGATCCCTCTCATGCTTAATAGATCTGTGTTTGAGTTTTAATTTTTTTTGTTTTCAAATTGTATAGGCTGACATGGAATTTTTTAATTATTTTTTCATCATTTTTTATTTTTTGAGACGACATGGATTTTTTTAATTACCTTTTATTTTTGGTAAAGTAATGTTACGTTATGTTAACGTACATGACAACATCTCCCCCATACTGGGCTGTAGAGAAACTTGCTCCTCTTGGTGCAACAAAAGCAATGATGGTTGTTGGGGCCCAAGCCATGGTATTGCAAGTTTGATAAATCAAGTATAAAACCACAACAATTGCCTCTATGTCTCATGGTCCATGTGTAGTGCCCCACACCACCACATAGTTGGCCTTACATAGGGGATATTTATTTTACAAGTCATGATATATCTCCATTTTTAGGATTGGTGCACCATAGATGATTCTTGGGGACCATGTAATATTGGATGTTGATCATCAAAATCCATTAAGGTCTAATACATAACATTAAATTTATCTATTGGATATCATGTCCTAAACCATGGTCTAGGGAAAAAAATATAGGGCCTTACGCCATATATCATTTAAATTTTGGGCTCATGGGCCATGCATTAGTTATGTGATTGGGTAGATATTATGTGGCTCTCATTTGCTTCCATGAATGATACAATTGAGTGAACTAGGTAAAACATGTAATTTAATCCATAATAGTTGAATAAAATATCTCTCCAACCTTTGATCGAAGCATGGGATCCATATCCAGAGAGGTAGGAGTGCATTGTTCCACCACCATTGTCTACCTAGAATCCCATTTGCAACATAATATGTTCAAAATATGAGTAGAATCCACCCTCTCATCAATGAGTGGAATTCCAGGAGCTAAAATATCTTTGGAAGGAATAAGCAAAGAGTAACATAACTACAAAAAATTAGTGTCTTGGTTATGAGTTAAGCATCAATGGATTAAAGTTTAATGGTTAGGTGTTAAGAGTTTGTATACTAGGGGTTAAAGTCATTTACAAATTAAGAAGGTGAATGCATCAATCATGGGTTAGGCCCGTGTGCATTAGGTGGCTTAAGTTAGTGTTTCTTCTTTCTGATGCTAGTTTTAGTGCAATATCTTATTGCTTGTGAGGATTGGTCTAGTGTGCAACATCATATAAATACCAATACATTGTGATCCTGATGCTAACTAAGGGAATCCATAAAGATAGTGACCTTCTAGCCTATACTAACTTAATGGTTGATTGGTTGCATAGTGATCACTCAACCTTCCCCTCCTTCATGTGCATAACTTATGTGGAGTAAAAAATGTTGAATTTACTATTGTAATGGTGCCCTTACAAAACATGTTTTCAAAAGATTCTCTTTCAATGGCCTATGTAGTGGTTTTGACTCTGTGCATTGTTTGCGAGCCATAAAATCACATTTTAGGCCATAAGACATTATTTTTCATTCTTATACAATGACTAGGGCCTCGATAACCATCCTTGGGGTATGAACATTATAATAATGTCAATATAACATCTCTAGGAAAAATATTCCCTTTACAAGTATTTTGTGGTGGTTTTGGACCATGTGCATGTTCCATGATTCATAGAATCATATATGTTAGGGATAGGATGCTGGTGTAAGGCCCTAAGGCCTAAGACTTGAGTTTATTCCCCTAATATTTCCATCTCTAGGGCCTCAAGACCCATCGCTAGTGCTCAAAACCTCATAATAATTTCCATATCCTCACATGGAAACCAATGATGTACTTACAAGGTCATTTATGGTGGTTCAATATGTCATTCATTACCCCAAATCCCTTTTATTGTCCTTTATGCCCTAAATCCAGTGTTTCCTCCCTTGATCATGTCCAAGTCCATGCGACCCATCCATGATACTCAATGCCTCATAAATGCATTCATCTCTCCACTAAGAGGTAAAATATCCCATAGAGAGGTATTGTGTGTTGGTTTGTGGTGTCATTCATGGTATTGGAGCCAATTGTGGTTCTTAGGATCCAAGGATTTGTGCTACAAGGATGATTTTTATGATCCAATCCAAGGTATAGGGATGAAATTCAAGGTCATTCCACAAAAGTTTCCTCTAGAGATCATGGCCATGTATGGAGCCTTAAACCACCACCACATAGGCCTTCCATTGGGAATCTTTTCCCCATTAGTGGGATATGGTGGTCTTTTTTACGTTTGACTTGTTGGGGATGCATATTGGTCTCTAATCCATGGTTCCATGGTGAAATTCATGTTGTTGGGACATAACAATTATTCCTAGGGATTATATCCTGTGTGTGGAGCCCCATGGAATCTTTGACATGATGGAAGGTTCTCATAAAATATACCATGGTTAGGGTCAACATACAAATTATTAGGCCATAAAATTTGCTTCTTTGGCTAGTGGGGCATAACACAACCTTAGATTGTAATATTTGTCCTGATGGCTCATGGCCTATATGTGCATCTCTAAGGCATCGCAAAGGGGCTACATAAGGAATACTTGGCCTGCAAGCATGATATGATGGTTATTCAAGTTTTGGGGGATGGGGGTGTGTTTTAGGGTTATGATATAGATTATAGGGAATAATATTTATATATATGGATCATGGTATATTTATGTCTCCTTGGTCCACCACACAAGTCCTATGTAATGAATAATTTACATGTGAGTGAGATATGGTAACCATCTTATGGTTTATCTTGCAAGTGCTAGTTCTCATGACCAAAGCCATGGTCTAGGGTAAAGGTCCAAAGTTTGAGCCCATAAAAATCACCTTGGGAATTCATGGCCCATGTGTGGCGACCAAGTCCATGACATAGGGTTTACATAGGGATTTTTTGGCTTGTTAAGAGGATATAGTGGCCATTGTGAGATGTATAACACCATGGATGGTTTTTGACAATATAACATTCTCTTTTCATTGGAATCCATAGCAATGATAAAAAATAATAACAATAGGGAATCACTCCCCCATATAGTGCTCCTTAACCATCTCGGTACCCTTCATGTCTATTTCACATCTCCATAGAATTCAAAAGGTAAATGTGTTATTGTCATCTTATGGATGTCAATGTGGGTAATAACTAAGTCAAGATCAATCATAAACAAAAATACAAACATATTAATTGTATTATGAATGATCCATCTATATTTTCACAATTGTTACGTCACTTCACTCCACAAACAAATATACTACCAATTAGGTCTAGTTTTGGTGGTTAAGAGGATGTGGAATGTTTTCTCCTCACGAACTGTGGAGATGAAAAGGTACAAATAATTTCTCTCTCTCTTTAGTGCTTGAGGGTGGGATGAGATGTTCCAAACATTTTTTTTTAGCAACTGGGTCTAGCTTGGGTGGTTAAGAGGAGAAGTTGCTATTCTTCCCACCTAGTTTCAAATCTCAAAATTTTGTCCCATCCTCAAGCACTTAAGAGAGAGTGAGTTCATTGGATATCGTTAGCCCCACTTGGTGCACAAAGGGAAAACATGTCACAACTGAGTTGTGAACCTAGGTGGGGAGAGTACCTTAAGTGACAAAGGCCATAAAAAATCCCACTCTTGGCCAATCGGGCCTTCAAGTGGATCCCATAGTAAATGACAAGCCATGTAAATACCTTAAGCTTATATGGAAGTCGAATAGACTTTGGTCGGTGTGTAATTTGCATGCCTACTTATCCTTTGGGATCAACTCACACCCATCTCACATTGAGAACTAGGGCTAATAGATGTTGTTGATGCACCAAAGAATAAATATTCCATGAATCATACTACTAAAAGAGCCGACCAAAACTCTAGAGTCCACCCCCAATCTCTCCAAAATGGAGTTAAATGATCCCACCCTTAAGCACTAAAGTGAGAGTGAAATTGTTGATACCTTGCCAGCTCCAATTGATCCACAAGAAACATGTCATATGTGGGATTTGAACCTAAGTAGGGAGGATAAAATATTCTCCACTTAATCACCCAAGCTAAATATAACTGACAATATGTTATTTGTTGTTTAGTGTAGTAGTACAATAGATGTGAAATATTGATGGATTATTTATTACCTTATTAATGTGTTTGCACTTTTATTTTTATTGAACTTGACTTATGAATGACACTGACATTCATAAGATGATGAGAGCACCTTGAACTTTAGAATCTTGTGAAAATATGAAATAGACATAAAGAGTCCTAATATGGTTGGGGAGCATTGGATAGGGAATTGATTCCCTATTGTTATTATCACCCTTTATTGTATTAGTTTCATGCATATGCACATATTTACATGTGTATGTGCATGTACATACACATATGAATAGTGGTTACATAAGTTATAACCATATTATTCCATGAAAATATTATGTTGGACCAAGGAACCTAAAGCCTTAAGCCCCAAATGGGAAAAATATGAAATATTTTAGTGAGTGTAATGTTATTTACTAGCAAATTATGATCAAATTTGTGCATACTTAAAATTGACTCAATTAAAATAGGGTACAAAGTTTGAGAGACATCCCTCATGCTTATAAAGTCATAGCTCATCTAAGCTATGGAGGCCAATGAAAATATGATGTTAGATCAAATAGAGTTAAAGGTATAGCTTATGGTAATTGTATATTGTCATGTGATTTGCCCTTAAGTGAGGGAGCTTGGGTTGATGATCATGGACATAGTTATTTTCTTCCATATTGGATGGGAGGAGTTAGGGAAAGAATAAGCATTAAATTGGATTTCTATATGTAGAGCCATAAAAAAGTCAAAGGGAAAACACTTTTCAAAACCCCTTTCTTTCTTCCCTCTGTATTTGAATTTATATTTCATTCAATCTCCTTGTCATAAGTAGTTTTGTGAATGAAGGAATATTAGTAGTTTTTTGAAGGAAGAATGAAAAATTTGATCATTGATGTAGTGTCCCTCCAATACAAAAAACTGGTAGCATCCCAAGCAGAGTATTGACCTCGATTACACCTCCGAGTTGCAGTTGTAGGAGGCCCTCATAGCTTCCATGGGAACAACGCAATACAACAATGCAGTGATTATCAACACCTTCATCTGTGGTGGAAATTTAGGTTTCTATGATGTGGGAAATGGACATGAAGGGGGAAAGATAGTTTTATTGAGATTATAGACCCTTGAGTTTGATAAATTACGACAAGAGGTTGTCGATGACAAGAAAAATGAGGAGGAAATGTAACATTTGTCTAACGAAATTTACATAAAATTTAATAACCCTAAATTTGCTTGCATTATTCAAACAATGTTGGAGGATCAGTGAGAAGTCATTGGGGACCACTAGGAGAAACCCTTCAAGGCTGAGCGGGTGACTAAGGATGAAAAAAGGTTTAAATTATTTTACAAAGGTCAGATAAGTGAGGAGAATGTGGAGAAGGCTAATGATATCTAGGACACTCTTGCATGAGTGAGTGTTGCTATCTATTATATATGTGATAATTTGATGCTAAAGCTACAAAAGAAGCTTGGGGTTGATTTGAGTAGGGTTGTTGCAGAGTATTCAACTTTGAACATTAAGGGTCTCATGGATGCATTCAATTAGGGTATTTGAAATGTCACTACTTGAGATCAGTGACACAGACATGAATGGGTTTGGCAATTTCGTAATGGAGGGATATAGATTGAGATCGATAATGCAAACCATGAATGGGTCAGATAGTGGATGTAGGAGGTCATCAGGGGCCAATGGTTTACCATATAGCTTGAGATTGGTGACGCAGAATGTGAATGGCTTAGACAATTTTATAATTGAGGGTTATTCACTATCCAAGGGTATGTCCATCCACTGGTACATTTCGAACAATATTTTCAAAGTAGGAGGTTATTAGGGGCCATTTTCAATGTAGGAGGTTATTATAGATTATCATGGGCCATTTTTAAATCATGAAATGCTTGAGTAGATTTCTCTATTACTTTTCTGTAGTCAAATTTATCCTATCTTTTTTGAACTTAATATGGATGTGGAGAAAATATATTTTTCATTTTAATGATGCCCTCATCTTGCACAAATGCTCTATGGAACTTTTTTTCAAATTACCCTGCAAATTTCAGCACAAAATAGAACACAACCACCATAAATAGAAAATAAAGTGAAGCTCGGTATACATGAATGATATTTTTACTCTACAAATGCCCCTAGAGCAAACCAATAGAATAAACTATAGAAATCGGACTTAAGTCAATATAACAGTGATGGAAATCAATTTAGAAATAATGATAATGTTGCACAACTAAATAACTACTAAATCTAGAGGAATCCACAAGAATAAAAATCTAGTAGAGAGGATATGAAGAGCAGTCCCGTTGGATTAGCATGGAAATATCTTTCCTATTTCTATTGATTTCTATGTTTAAGAAAGATATATTTATAAGGATTAGTACAAGGTTGATACTAAGATGCCTATCGCACATACACATTTAAGCTGGTTTATGCTACGAGAAACCTTTTTCCTCTAGCTCGTGTCTAAAAGAACTAGAGACTAACTCTAAGATTTATTACAACAAAAAATCATATTAGTTGATAAAATCTGTAATTCTAGCAAAAATTTCTTGGGCCGCTCTTTGCAAAGATGGTGAAGATGCACTACCCAAATATTGTTAGTATAGCGAAAATTAGTTAGTCAGTTTGATCTTGAGAAAGAGGCAACCATTGGTAAGGTTCTTCTTCAATTTCTTTTTTCTTTTTCTTTTGTAAGTAGACTTTTAACTTTATATGTTGAACTTATGGATCTATCATGATGCAATAGGACTGGTATACCTTGTCCCGTGAGATAGACAAGCATGGGGATACCACGTTTGGCTCCCTAATACACCAAGATTAACAATATCCCAACAATGAGCTAAGTATTTTCAAAAGTAAGGACTGAAAATGATCATTAGATAGATGAGCCAAGGTCACTGGCCTCGACACTAACATGGTCAATCACCACTTTTTTATGGTGTTTGTGGTTGTTTCAATCACACTAGAATATTTTAGACACCATTTAAGTCAAGTAAGCTCATTTTTATTCCAAATTGCATTCCCACAAATTGGTTATCCCAACAAAAAAATTATAGATGCCCAAAACCATTTATAGATATCATGTGTTTGCGTGCAATACATTGCAGATGACTAAATTTCACTAGAATTTCTGAAATTTAATTCAACATAGTGTGGAAAAGAACCTGTGTGGATATATGATCTCTGTTCACAATATAGCATATTTCATAATGTGAACATTATTATTGTTTTAGTGATTTTTGGAGCATTTCCATTCACATCTTATAGGAGATTTCTGCGATTGGTTTGTGGTAATTTACATTGTTATTTATTGAGAAATAGCCTACCAATGCATAAAACTATTTGTTTGTGATATGTATATAGAAGCCATCTCACTCTAAGTTGATCTCTTTACTCAACACCCACTAGTTAGACAAATACGTATTTTTGTTGTGAACTATCATTATAATTGGCATGACGATAGTTACCGATCATTTTTTTCAAAAGTTGCTTCTAGAAACACACCTTGAGATTGGGGTTTTCACTAGATAATATGGACACCCTTTTTTTTATGTGCCTCTTGATTGCTAAGTTCAAGGGGGGTGAATATATATATATATATATGTGTGTGTGTGTGTGTTGTAATCTAGTACCCATGGGGATTTGAACTTGTGACTTTTCATTTACAACTTCTCATATCATTTACTCATTACCAATTGCTTGACCCCATGGGCTTTGAGCGGGGTGAATATTACTTGAACATCCCTTTGGATGTTTTACTAGTCTCATCTCTTTTAAAAACATATCATTCAGGTGAGGCATACCACAACCAGTTTGGCCCAATCCTTTGAACTCCTCACTAGTGAAACAAAATGTCATTGGAAAGGTATAAGTCATTTTGGTAGGAAGGGATTCCCAATATGATATGTTGCATTTGAAAAAATAAGGCCATATTTTCATTTTTAAGACCTAAATAGGATCTACCAAACCGACATATGTAGTGACTTCTTCCAATTTTGCACTAATTAAATGCGAAAAGCAAGGCCTGCTTGGTTTTCATTTTTAAAACAATATGCTCGCATATGAAATTTTTTATTTGCACCTTATTTTGAGGAAAACCTTTAAGAATGTATTTATCCTGCCTCGTTGTTTGTGAGTTTTAGCACCTTCAAAGAATAAAGAATAAGAAGCTTATGAAAGGTTGATATAAATGCAATAAAACAAGAATGCATGGTGTCCAATTTAGTTTCCTTTAATTTCTTAGATGAAAAACTTGTGTCCAACAAAACATTAAGAAGAATTGTAAAGTGCAGCCTAACGAAGTCTTAAAGTGCAGCTTATTAATGCACTTTATGTAACACTCCGTTTTTTACCCCAATATGTATAAAAATGTAAATATTTATGAAAATGATACAAGCCAGATATGCATAGTCTAGAGTGACCAAGATATGTAAATTTGTAAATTTCAACTCTTTAATATAAAAACCCATGGTTGCTACAAACTAAATGACAAAAATAAGAGATGGGGGACTATCCTTCCACAAAAGGGGAAAAGTGTGTCCAACCCATGTGTGCCATTTGTCCAGGGAAAAGTTTCTACCTCTCCATGCCACTTTTCTATCTCTCTATGCCACTTGTCTAGCCTCCATCATGCATATAAATAGGAAGAGCAATCCATCATACCATTATTCTTGGATGTTAGAGAGAGTTCTGCTAGCTTCCAGACCTGCACTATCTACCTAAGAATCATGTCACCCGTACTGCCATTCAGTACCATTCTATACCACCCTCACCCTTCTGCACATGGAGAACTAAACTTATAATAGAGGAACTCCCTTGAGCCTGGAAAAGGAATTCAAGGTAACAAACCCGAGGTACTGTTAACTCAGAGAAGGGATCCTAAGGTACTGTTAACTCAGAGAAGGGAGCCCCAATCCTTGGTTGAGGGAAAGTTGTAGCCAGAGAAACCAACACCTTCTTATGGATTGATAGTCCCAGCTTGGGGGCGGCCTATCAAAGTAAGATATGGCTTGACAGAGCCTATGGCTGGGTGGAACATCCTTGGTCTGCAGACAGTCGGTTCATTTCTTCTAGATAAGTATTCATTTGTGAATGGAATTTGTTGTGGACAATTATTGCATTGAGCTTCATATATTTTCTGTTGAATGTTTTTACTTAATTGAATGGAATTACTATCATTTGAGGATTTGTATTCATAGCAAATATACTTGAATACTTGCATTTGTTTTCCTTCATATTTAAATTACCACAGTGCCTACATACAATCATAATTCCACTATAAACATCAATTTAAGCAATAGAAATCCAAATTCGTGATATCATGGGTGTTCCTGGGTAAAATTATGGATGTTTCATAGCCAAATTAGCATTGTGAGGGTACTGGATTCGTGACTGTTTGGTATTAGAGCTCCAAGTTGCAATATTGGAGCTGTATGGGCCATATATCCAAATTTACAGGCATAAATAAAAAATGGTTCTAGGGAAATCAGTTTCTGTTAAGTGACAGAGAAGGGGAATAATTCATTAGAGAAATTTTGAGGTCAAAAAAGGGCCTCAAAACAAAGAAAATGTACTATAAAATACAACCAATCACATTCTAGTAGATGACATCATCCCCCTTGGTGAGGTGGCATTGCATGAGTTAAGAATGCTTATTTGTCAAATTTTCTATGGTGGATAAAAACACATAGTTAACCAAGGTAGTGGAGTAAGTACTTTTAAGTCATAAAGTAAAGTACTCATAATGATAGTCTTTTCATAAAATAATATTATTGTCATTTTCAAGTAAAGTACTCATAATGAATGTCTTTTCACACTTTCACATAAAATAATATTATTGTCATTTTCAAGTGAAGTACTCTTAATTCATAAAGAAAGTCCTTTCACATTTTTTTATAAAATAATATATTATTATTTTTATGTTTTTAATTTTAAATTATATATTTACTCCATTCTATTTAATAACATAATGTCAAACTAATAAAGAATAATAATAGTTTTAATAAATAATAATAATAATAATAATAATAATAATGCAATGTGGATTATAATAATATTATTGACATTTCACATGTAAATAAATTCTCAATTAAATTACATTATTAAATTCATGAGAAAAGTACTAAATATAAAAAGTCAACATAAAATTTAAAAAAAAACTCTTAAAAATGTTTTTTATTATTTAATTTCATTTGCAAGTTCAAGACAAATAAATGTTAAAGGACAATACATTTTTGGGAATTTACAATGAATCTTAGTCACATCAATGTAGACTTATTTTATTAATTTTATTTCTAGTGAATTTTGAAAAGTAACTCAACCATGGTTATTTATATTGTGCATAGAAAATAGTGTGAGAGGTGATTTGTCATATATACCTACCCCATAAAACCCCCAATTCATAATATTTTAATATATCTCATATTTTTGTAGTACATCTCTTAGGAGGCCCTTTTTTTACCTCAAAATCTCTCTAATGTTCAAATCAATTTCGAAATTTTCCCCTTATTGTCCAATTAAATTATTTGCATAATTATGAAATTTAAAAAAAAATGGAAAATTTATGTTGGGCTCCACTCATGCCACATGGATGGGTGATGTAGAGAAGCCACATGGATGGGTAACTTGGAGGAGCCACGTGGGTTAGAGGTCCGACGTGGACGGGCCATGTGGGTAGAGTGTGTGATGCGAACCAGCGACATCAAATCCATGTGCACAGGTGACCGCATGTGATGAAGAGTGAAGGGGAATAGATCTGATCATTGGATGGTGGAGATCAAGATCGACGGCTGACAACGTTTCAGGCTCATGAAGGTGCACATAGTATAACTAATCAGCACAACCTTGAAGTGGTAAACTGCCCTATGACGTGTCTCTCTCTCCTACATTTAGGCTTGTGGAAGTGGGCTTTGGAAACCACTTTTCCCGAAGCTTGAAACCACTATCAGTCTGATAGGAAGTGATGTGACATGGGGAGATGTGATGCACAGTAACATCAAGAAAGGTGGGACCCTCGTCAATCATGTCAACCATGGAAGATCGTGTAGATTTTATCGATGGCCAACATTGATTCAGGCCTATGAACTTGTGCGATAGATAACCAATGGGCATGATCCTGAGACAGAAACCACCTTGCAACATGTCACCCCCTCATGCATTCAGGCTCGTAAAAGTAGTTTTAGGAAACCACTATTTTTGGAGCCTAAAACCGCTTATCATCGACAACTGGTAAGCGATATGGGTGGCATCTGAAGGGTGTAGACCAGAAAGAGAAGGGTTTTTGTAGCTGATTTTTTGGTGCCCGATATTGGGAAATGACAGTGGTCTCATGCACCAGATTGCACGAAAATGACAGATTTACATAGGTTAAAAAAAAACTAAGTCTAGAGCCAAAATCTTGTTTTTTCCATATTAGGATAAGATTAAATCAGAAACTGATGAGACTTGCACCATTTCGGCACTATTAAAGAATACTACAAGATCACCAGTGAGGGACAAGGACCCATTTTGCTCAAATTGGACATAAATTTCAGTTTAATGGTTTTTGAGGGCATGTAGCCTGAGGATAGATGAACGTCCGATTGAGGCTCAAATCATTACAGTGTAGTCGTTATCCAGACACACAGATGTCTTTGGAGCCTTCATTCCAAATTCAAAAAGATGTGAACCCGGGGGTTGAAAGAAGGCCAAAATCCACTATTTGGGCACGCAAAAGTGCGATTTTTTAAAACTTGAAGGAGACGAAAGTAGCCCCAGAACTCATAAGCAGAAAATTTACAAATTTCAACATTTGTTCTACTCACCAAGAAGAAATTTACTGAGAGGAAATGTTTCCATAAATGCCTAGTTTGGAAGATATAAGTTTTAGTAAAAGATTCTGGAAGAATGACAAATTAAAAGTTGGTGATTTAAAATTTTGTAAGTTTTGATAAGAGCATCATATTCGAACAGTAAAAGTGTACATGTCCACACCATTATATGGGATATAAGTGTCTAATATAAAAAAAAAAATCCAGTTCCTTACCGTTTTTCTTATACAGGTCTCCAAAAGTGGTCCATCAACATCATTACAGCTACAAAAAGAGAGTAAAATTGAACAAAAACTATATTTTCAGAGAGATATAACTTTTAGTGGTGAAACCAGTATTGAACATGGGTATGGTAATTGGAGAGAGTAACAGTAGGAGAACAAAAAAAATGAACCTGAATATGAATCAATATTTTTAAATTTTCGGAAATCTAACAGAAAAGGAGCCTACAGCT
Organism: Larix kaempferi; assembly: GCA_027924585.1. NCBI lineage: Eukaryota > Viridiplantae > Streptophyta > Pinopsida > Pinales > Pinaceae > Larix > Larix kaempferi. Next base: position 27,419,035 of record BSBM01000370.1, on the reverse strand, counting down.
TACTTTTGACAAAAGTTGTCAAAAAGGGGAATTTTCCAGAATTTGTTTTTATGCATAAAATTTGTTGTGGATTTTTGGAAGGAATTTGTCTAACAATTTTTTATTATTTGAACACATTGTAGATATTTGTGTAGCAAGTTTCTACAATTCACAAGTTTATAGCTCAGTGGCACACAAACATAATTGCACAGTAAAGATGGAAGGGATAGAAATTTCAAGCAGAATATCAATATAGGAAATGAAGAAACATAATATAATGGACACAGAGACATATTAGAATCAGTGAAGCTAGTGGAAACAATGAAAAGTTTGAAGATGGAGGTACAAAGTTATAAAGCTGATAATGAGAGAATGTTGAGGGCTCAAGAGCATCAACATCAATTAAATACTCAACTTATGTAGAGTTTGAACTTGTTAGATAGGAAATTACAGGTTGGATCAGTTTCATGCTATAAGAAGGAAGATAGGGCCAGTTCAAAGAAGAGATCTCATGAAAAATCTAGACTCTCTAAGAGTGTTACTAGAGGTCATGGACATCATCATTCACCACCTCATGCAAATATCATATCTTATACCACAGAGGAATCTAGCAGCAGTCCAGAAATGTCTCCAAGGAGGCATCATAAAAGAATACATATGGAAGAAGTGTTACAAGGAGAACTTAGGAAGATTAAACCACCTACATTTGATGGTGAGAACAAGAAAGGTGAAGATGCTAAGGCCTGGTTTTTAGGGATGAGGAAATACTTGTGCTTGCATAATTACTCTTCAAATATGGAGGCTAGAATTTCCATTTATAACCTGTAGGGGAAGGCCTCCATATGGTAGGATCAACTAGTGGAATTGAATCATATCAGTGAGAGGAAAATTTCATGGAAACACTTCAAAAAGTATTTCCAGCAAAAATACTTATTTGAACATTATTATAAGAATAAAATGGAGGATTTCTTTGAGCTCAAGTGGGGAGCTATAAGTATGGAGGATTATGAAAGGAAATTCTTAGATTTGTTGAGCTATGTGGGGTTTATTAAGGAGGAAAAAGTAAAAATTCATAGGTTTCTAAGTGGACTTCCTACATTTTACAAAGACAAAATCCAATGTGATGAACGAAAATCCCTTGAAAAGGCCATTCGAAAGGCTAAGCATCTCTATGATCGTAATAGAGGCAAAGAATCTATACAGAAATCTTGGAGGGATAAGCAAAGAGACAAGCAGGACCAAAGGAAGAAAGGATTCCAACCTTCGTTCTTAAGAAATCAGCAAAGTTCATTTTAGAAGAGCAATTCCAACCTGAAAGGACCATGGAATGCAGAGTCCCAAGGAAAAAGGACAAATACCCCATTTAAATGTTGGAGATGTGAAGGGAATCATACATTCAGAAATGGTCCTTATAGGGAAGACCAAATGAAAACTATGCATAACATATAGGAAGCAAGCACAGTGTAGGATGTGGCTAGAGATATTCCCAGAATATATGCAGCTCTAGATAACAAGCGGACAGAACACCGGTCCAATATGATTGAGATTGAAGGTAAGATTAATAATCAACCCATTGCCATTTTAATTGATTCAGGGGCAAGTCATAGTTATATTGATCTCAATTTGGTTGAAATATTTAAGTTAAAGAAAATCAAATATGATAAGTCATGGATGGTACAGTTGGCTACTACAACTAAAACAAGAATTAGTGGGATAGTAAAAAGTTGTTCCTTAGATATGAATGGACTCCATACACCTATAGATTTGAACATAATACCTCTTGGTTCTTACAATGTACTTATTGGAATGGACTGGTTGGATGCACACCATGTCATGTTAGATTGCCATAACAAGACTCTCACTTGTCTTAATGAAGAAGGAAAGCATAAGATAGTGAAAGACATTCCAAGGCCTATTTCCATAAGGCAGGTTTCAACTGTACAACTAAAAAGATGTTTCAAAAAAGGGTGTCAGATGTATGCAGCTCATGTGGAGGAACCAGAAAAGGATAAAGCTCCTAACTTGGAAGATTTCCCAGTATTGCAAGAATATGCAGATGTGTTTGATGAAATACCAGAATTGCCACTAAAAAGAGATATTGATTTCTCTATTAACTTGGTGCCTGGGGATACCCCGGTTTCCAAAATACCATATAGAATGAGTACGCTTGAATTGAAAGAATTATAAATGCAGCTTGAAGAGTTGTTGAAGAAATGATACATACAACCAAGTGTGTCTCCTTGGGGAGCACTAGTACTCTTTGTAAAAAATAAAGATGGGACCTTGAGATTGTGTATTGACTTCAGGCAATTAAATAAGGTTGCAGTGAAAAACAAATATCCTCTACCCAGGATTGATGGCATATTTGACCAGCTGGAAGGAGCAAGGATTTACTTCAAGATAGATTTGAGATCATGATATCATCAAGTGAAAATAAATGATGAAGATACCAACACAATAGCCTTCAGGACCCGATATGGTCATTATGAGTTTGTGGTACTTCCATTTGGATTATCAAATGCACGAGCTATCTTTATGTGCTTAATGAATGGAATATTTAGAAATTATTTGGACAAGTTTGTAATTGTGTTTTTATATTGAATTCTTATTTACCCAAAATTAGTGGAAGAGCATGAGGAGCATTTGAGATTAGTTTTACAGGTATTAAGGGAGAATCAGTTATATGCCAAGCTAAGTAAATTTTCATTCTATCAAAAACAAATCCAGTACTTGGGACACATCATATTCAGGGAATGGGTAACAGTGGATCCAAAGAAGATTGAATCTATCATGGGGTGGCATACACCCAGGAATGTAACATAAGTTAGATCATTTATGGGACTAGCTGGATATTATAGAAGGTTCGTAAAAGGATTCTTAAAAGTAACACATCCAATTACATATTTTCAAAAGAAGGGAGTCAAATTTGAATGGACAACCAAGTGTGAAGAAATTTTCCAAGATTTGAAGAGATTACTTACCAGTGCACCCATTCTCAAAATTGTTGATCCAAATGAAGATTTTATGGTATGTACAAATGCCTATGAAGAAGGAATTGGTGGTGTACTCATGCAAAATGGGCATGTGGTTTGTTATGAATCCAAAAAGCTGAAGGTGATGAAAAAAATTATGCCATGCATAATTTAGAGTTAGTTTCTATAATGCATGCCTTCAAAATGTGGAGACATTATCTCATGGATAGAAAATTTGAATTAAGAAATGATCAAAGTGGGCTGAAGTATATATTTGAGCAGCAAAATCTAAATGCAAGACAGACACGATGGTTGGAATTCCTATGTAATTTTGAATTTGAAATCAAACACATTAAAGACAAGGAGAATAAAGTTGTAGATGCACTCAGTCGAAGAGCACATACAATGCATGTTGCAGCCATTAGCATGTGCCAATCATATTTAAAAATCAAAATTTTGGAAGTTGCTATTTCAGATCAACATTATATACAGGTGAAAGAAGGATTATGATAGGATAATTTACAACATAAATTCAAAGGATATATATTGCAAAATGACGGGATTCTTATGAATAATAACAAAATTTGCATTCCTAATTCTGTGGAATTAAGGAAAATGGTAATGAATGAAATACATAAGGTGCCATATGCAGGACATCTTGGTTATCAAAAGACTAGTACAACAACAAGAAGCCAGTACTTATGGCCAAGGATGAAAAATGATATAGATGATTACATATCAAAATGTATGGAATGCCTGAAAAGTGAAGATCGAGCATGGACATCCAGCAAGATTACTTCAACTGTTGCCAATTCCAGAATGGAAATGGGATGTGGTGATAATAGACTTCATCACCAAATTACCCAAGACAGTAAAACAAAATGATTCAATTATGGTAGTGGTGGATAAATTGACCACAAATTGACAAAAGTTGCACACTTCATCCCAATTAAATCAACTCATAAGGCAACCAACATAGCAAAGATTTATATGAAGGAGATTGCAAGATTACATGGAATACCCAGGGCAATTGTTTCAGACAGAGATCCAAAATTTACTTCAAATTTTTGGAAGGGATTATTCAAAGGATTTGGAACAAATCTGAATATGAGTACATCATATCACCCGCAGACTGATGGACAAACTGAAAGGGTAAATCACGTTATTGAAGATATGATCAAAATGTATGTGATTGATCAACCATCAAAATGGGAAGATTACTTGCATTTAGTTGAGTTTGCTTACAATTATGGATATCATGCATCTTTAAAGATGGGTCCATTTGAAGTCTTATACGGAAGGAAATGTAATACTCCAATTAGATGGGATAATCCAGCAGACATAGTGGTTATTGGGTTAGAATTGCTCAAAGAAATGGAAGAACAGATGGTTAAGATCAAGAAGAATTTGAAAATAGCACAGGACAATAAAAAACATTATGCATACAAAGGAATAATAGCAAGAGAATTCAAAGTTGGTAATCATGTGTATCTAAAAGTTAGGCCAAAGAATAGTTTGTTGAAACTTTGGATATGTCCTAATTTAGCGTCCAGATATTGTGGGTCGTTTGAAATATTAACTAGGATAGGGCCTGTTGCATATGAACTTGCATTGACTGTATGCATAAAAGTGCATAATGTGTTTCATGTATCTTTATTGAAAAAGTATGTACCTAATCCTATCCACATTGTTAATTGAGCCTTGATTCATGTGGAACCGGAAGGAGATATACCGGTGCTACCAATATGTATCCTAGACAAGAAAGTCACATTGCTCCGGAACAAAGCCATCAGGCAGGTAAAAGTCCAGTGGACATATTACATCCCTGAGGAAGCAACATGGGAGCTTGAGGATACTATGTGAGATGCATACCTACATCTATTTTGAAATTTTGTATATGTAAATAGTGTTACACGCATCGAGGACAGTGCATAAATTAAGAGGGAGGGGAATGTAACACCTCGTTTTTTACCCCAATATGTCTAAAAATGTAAATATTTATGAAAGGGCTACAAGCTGGATATGCATGGTCCAGAGTGACCAAGATATGTAAATTTGTAAATTTCCACTTTTTAATATAAAAATTCATGGCTGATGCAGACAAAAGGACAAAAATAAGAGATGGGGGACTATCCTTCCACAAAAAGGGGAAAAGTGTGTCCAACCCATGTGTGCCACTTGTCCAGGGAAAAGTGTTTACCTCTCCATATGCTACATGTCTAGCCTTAAGCATGCATATCAATAGGAAGAACAAGTTATCATTCCATTATTCTTGGATGTCAAAGAGAGTTCTGCTATCTTCAAACCTGCACTATCTACCTAAGATCCCTGTCACCCGTATTGTCATTCGGTACCACCCTCACCCTTCTGCACGGGGAGAACCAAACTTATAACAATGAAACTCCCTTGAGCCTGGAAAATGAATTCGGGGTAACAAACCCAAGGTATTGTTAACTCATAGAAGGGGGGCCCAATCCTTAGTCGAGGGATAGCTATAGCCAGAGAAACCAACACCTTCTTGTGGATTGATAGTCCTAGCTCAAGAGTGGTCTGTCAAAGTAAGATATGGCTTGACATAGCCTATGGCTAGGTGGAACGTCCCTGGTCTGCAGACAGTCGGTTCATTTCTTCCAGATAAGTATTCATTTGTGAATGGAATTTGTTGTGGACAATTATTGAAATGAGCTTGATATATTTTCATGATGAATGTTTTTACTTAATTGCATGGAATTACTATCATTTGCGGATTTGTATTCATAGCAAATATACTTGCATACTTGCATTTGTTTTTCTTCATATTCAAATTACCACAATGCCTAAATACAATCATAATTCCATTATAAACATCAATTTAACCAATAGAAATCCAAATTCGTGATAGCATGGGTGTTCCTGGGTAAAATTATGGATGTTTCATAGTCAAATTAGCATTGTGAGGGTATTGGGTTCCTGACACTTTAGTTCAAATATGGAATGCACTTGGCACTATTTTGGTTGTATGCACTCTTGCTATATACATGAGAAACATTGCATATTTGTGTATGATGGTTTGAATTTTGATGGATGCACATGAATATATATATTTTTTTCAAATTTTGAATATTTTATGTATAATTTGGTTGACCAATTTTGTGGTTCATTTTTAGATTTTTGTCTGATTTCGGTTCTTGAGGTCGATCGATTCGATGACCGATCTGGTTTTGATAACCTATGCATACAACCACATGCATGTAATAAAATTGGTTTTTCTTTGAAAGTACGAGAGCTTATCTAAGTACAATAATTTTGTAACTTGAAATGCATGCACTAAGGAAATCTCGTTTGGCTTGGATCTATTCCAAGATGTAAGTTATATGTGCAATATATCTAAGACATGCAAGAATAGAATTAAGAAAAACATGCAATAATTTTTTTGGAATTTAAACATGCAGTGTGAGTAACTAATTGAAATATTGAAAAGAGAGGAAGTTTAACAGAAGAGAAGAGGAAGTTTAAAAAATGGAGTCACTTTGGTTCTTGATTTGCATTGCTTTGCCTCAAATGGATCCAAGAGGTTAGGGGAGCTCTGGGCATGCCTTGATCTACTTGGACTTTGTAATCAACTTACAAAAAATGAGCTTGTACAAGGATATAGATCTCCTCTTTATGTCAATCGGGTGGTGTAGTCTACCTGAAAGATGTTAATGTAGCAATATACAAATTAGGAAAAGATCTAAAAATAACTATCTATTAGATAACTTAGCACTAAGATACATCAAACTAGAATGGATATATGGCAACCGGGTAGCAATACCCCTTCAATGGTCAAGCATGAAACAAAGAAAGAAGTATAAGTAAAGCTAGAGCATATTAACAAGACATAAATGAACAAGCAAGAGACATATACCGTACACATAGAACCCGCTGATGTGATCTTGAAAGTCTTCAATTTATTCCAAATGCTCTTCAAAAGAGAGAAAGATATAATACAATATCTTTGTCTTCCAACAATAACCAACACTAAGGCTTCATTAAATAGGAAAAGGAGAGGATGTACCCCCCTTTGGTAGATCATGCATGTAATATGGGGTAATGACACATATAATAGCTCTCCAAACCGTAATGTGCCACCTCTAAGAGAAATCAATCCAATAATGGAGTGAACTAGGCCGAAGGAGGCCACCATGTGCCACATCTAGGAGGAGATCCATGAAAATAAAGAGACATGCACCACATCTCATGCAGTTTGGAGTAAACTGAAGAGGAGGGGCACCACCTTTGGGAGGAGATCCCAATGTTGAACCAGGAACATGCAAACACATGCATGAAGAAGGAGATGGCGCCACATTGCTCCCTTGGATGAGGCAAAAAACCTACATGCACCCTTATTGAGGAGGGAGGTGCCAACAATATTACCTTTTTAATACTTGACCACCTCAATTAACTCTTTTTTAACATAGTTTTTTGTCATTCTTACCCCACCGAAGGGAGCTAAAAGGTCTTGCATGTTGTTAGGGACATGGTGGCTGACTCTAATTTTAACATCAGACCCTAAGGACTTAGACACGAGCCTAAGGCACCTATATTATAACATACTTTGGCTTTGGAGGTGTGAGTGAAAAAACCAAGTTAAACTCTAATCACTAGAATCTATTCATTTAGGTGAAAAAAAACACTCCAAAGTAACTATAATACAAATGACTCACTCGAGAGCTAGCCCTTTTACACATGTAATGGATGTCAAAATTTTACAAACAACTTCCTTTGACCATGACAAAGGAAGTGCAAAAGAACATGCAACTGTGCAGAAGACTACTTCATTTGGATAGGGGACTGAAAGGTCTTTGGCTGGATGATGTCTTCTGCTTGTTGAACATCCTGTGCAAACTGGGTGGTAACAAGGAGAATAATGAAAGGAAGTTTAAAGAGATAACTAACAAGGAGTTATTTTCAGTCTTAAATTCCTTCAAGAAACATAGAAGTCCAAGCCCTAATGGGTGGACTGTGGAGTTCTACATCAATTTCTTGATTTGTTGGGTGATGACCTGCTCAGGGCAGTAGAGGAAGTGAGACTCTTAAGAAAGGTGCCAGATCAATTCAATGCAACTTTCATTGCACTTATTTCAAAAGTGGACTGTCCAGAAACTTTTCATAGTTTTCAACCTATCTCCTTATGCAATTGCATTTATAAGATCATTGCTAAAATTCTTGCGGTTAGGATGAAGGTCCTGCTTATATGATTGCTTCTCTCCTAAACGCTTTGGTTTCTTAGAGGGGTGCCAGATACATGAGGCTATTGGAGATGCACAAGAAGGCTTGCATTCCATAAAAGCTTCATAACTTCCTACAGTAATAATAAAACTGGACCTTTCTTAAGGTTTATCATAGAGTTTCTTGGATGTGCCTTTGTTTGCTTCTAATCCATATTGGTTTCTCTCTGGCTATGGTTAAATGGATAATGGGATGTCTGACTTCTACTTCTTTTGCTGAACTAATTAATGGCTCAGCCTTAAACTTCTTCAACCCTTCCAAGGGGCTCAATAAAGGGTAACCACTCTCCCCTTATCTTTTCCTCCTAGTTGCAGAAGTCTTACGGAGAGCCATTACTAAAGCCAAGAGGTTAAGGAAAATTCAAAGTGTGAAGGTGGGTAAGAATGAGGCTTTTGCTCTTTTGTTGATGATGTTCTTCTATTATGTTTTGAGTCTGAGAAAAAAGGAACTTACTTCAAGGAAATTCTAGAAATTCTATAGCTATATAAAAAGGCCAGGCCACGGGAAAGGAAATTAATGATAGTAAGTCTGCTCTCTTGACTGCTGGGTTGAATGAGCTTCAGATCTAAGGAATGGAAAGGTGCTTTCTTTTTTAGCATGTGGATATGACTAAAGGGGTCAAATATTTGGGGTTTACTCTTAAACCAAATTACTCTATGGGAAAGCAGATTGGCATTGGTTGTTAGCTAAGGTTGAAAAACGTATTTCTTTATGGTGTAATAAATGGTTGTCTAGGGGTGGCAGACTTGTTTTGACAAAGACAATGTTGAGGCAATTCCACTGTATTGACATACCTTGCACACATTCCTAAGGACATTATGGAAAAAATAAGTAAATATTGTTTCATTTTCTTTTATGGCAAGGAAGCACTGAATATAAAGGGACCCATCGTATTGAATGGAAAAGGATTGGAACTCCCAAGCACCTGGGGTTTGGGGGCTCAAGAATATCCACTTATTTGGCAAATCACTTGCAGCAAAATCTTTGTGGAATGTCATCACTAAAGACAGCTTGTGGAAAAGGATTCTTATACAGAAACAACTATGTTTTGTAATAGGTCAAAAATGTGAATCCAGTGTTTTTGGAGTCTAGTCATTTTTGACAGATTCATAGTTTTGAATTGCAAGCTTTTGTTGACTTGACTCTGTCTGGGAAGGTCATCAAAATAAACTCTGTAGTTCTGATTTTGATTGTGTCATGAGCATCTTTGACAGATTCATAGTTTTGAATTGCAAGATTTTGTTGACTTGACTCTGTCTGGGAAGGTCATCAAAATAAACTCTGTATTTCTGTTTTTGATTGTGCCATGAGCACCTGATGATTGTATTTTTGGTTCACCACAAATTAAAAATATGTTTTTTTCTTTATTATTACCGTTATCTCAATGTGAATTGAGAAATCTACTCACCTTACAATCCGAAATAGAAACGAGTAAACCTTACCTAACAAATTATTCATTTATAAGAAATTCCAATTCATTAAAAATATTATTTATATTCCAGATGGTTACTCGGGCCACAGTTCCAGTCTACAAAAATTTATTGACATCTATATTTATTACTCTTCTATCTTCATCTTTATTTGACCTGTCAATCCATGCCAAAAAGGAAGAAATTGACACAAAGACACAACAAACCTGTCGATCCATGCCAAAAGAGAAGATATTTAAGAAAAAGCAGTCCTGCATCCTACAGAATCTACCATGTAGCTTCATATGGACAAAAACCAGAAATTGGCAAAACTAACTCTCGCCCATAGGCAGCAAGGATGAAAATACCATGTTTACAGAAATACTGAAATAATAAACGTCAACAGACCCCTATTTGCTCAGCGAGTATTCATGATGAGTTTTCCAGAACCCATTCGACCAAGGTTGAGGTAGCAAATCCTGTTGCACCGCCTTTCTTGTTGCTCCACACAGGTCCAGCCATGTCAATATGTAGCCATTGCACATTTTCATCCACGAACTGAAAGAAGCAATTATTACATTAACACTTTAAATGGAGAGAATACCACCCTAAAAACTGGCAATTTATAAGCTAAGCTTAAAACCATTTTCCGGCTCAAAACCACTTTGCAAAAGACGATCTCGAAGCCAAAATACGAATGAAGAAATTGAATAAAAAAACTTTTCAACTAGATATTCAATATTCCACATTACATTTGAAAGTAAGTCTTGTATACCTGCTTAAGAAAAAGTGCAGCAGTGATGGAGCCACCTGGACTGCCTCCACTGTTCACCATATCAGCAATTCCAGATTTCATCGATTCCCAATAGCTTTCCTCAAGTGGCATTCTCCAAAACTTTTCTCCTGCGATTTCTGCAGCTTTGGATATTTCTTCTGCCATTTCATCATTGGGAGTGTACATTGCTGTTTGAACAGGGTTTTATCAGCCAATGAGACAGGCACACCTTTGAAATTATTTTGTTTTCTTCCCTCTGAATATTTTGTCATTTCTTGCTGACATGTTTGGAAAAAACAATATGACATGATATGTATCTGAGGTAGGGGTGATAGATGTAAATTTGTTTGAAATTATAAAAAAAAATACTTTACAAAATTAAACTTGGACACCTTAAAAAAACTAGTAATTTTTTAACAAATTTGTGACTATGGTTTCAGGTAATATTTTCAATACAGGCCTTAAGGTAAGTGAAGGGGTCTCAAAGTGAACTCTCCTGTGATCTTGGTCTCAACTTCAAAAATAAAAGACGGGGGTTCAGCCGGGGCCCCCCGTCTCCATCCAAAGGTTCACAAGGACGAGGATCAAATGCCTCCCACATCCACTCCTCCTATCTTCTTGCCTGATGGGAGTCATTATGATTCATGAATAGTGCCGATTCCTTCAGATTAACTGTGTGCGAGCCCTGGTGGAAATCTCTCGTATTAATCTTTGTCTTTGCTTGCCTGGGAAATTTCAGCGGAGACAGGTTTAAGGGGAAATTTTGGTTAGGTTTTAGTCATTTCTCCCCTTCTTTGGTCTCTGGATCCTACAAGTGCCTTTGGGTTCTGCGGGCTCTGCTGGTGACTCTGGGCTTTCCGGACTCTCCTGGTGACTTTTGGCTCTCTGGTTTTGACCCCAATGACTTGGACACTGTTTCACTGGCAAAACCACTACCCATGGACCTCTGTTGCTGCTGCTGTTGCGCATTTGGGGAAATCAGAGAGTTGAAGAGATGCCTATGGCAGTGTAATAAAGACATTGAATAGACTCACAGCAATGTGACCTACTCAGCTCTAGCATGGGAAAAATGGAAAAAATCGGCTTGAAGAACAGACAGGTTCACCCTGAAGCTGGGAAGCATCTCCTTGCTCTGCGAGACTTGAAATAAGAATCTCGCTCTACAATGTCGATTCTTTGTATGAAATTCAGGGAGATCGATGCCTCTTTGTCGACCAGGCTGGAAATTGCACAGATCACACAATAGGATTTGCAGCTAACAGTTACACAAATGCAATATGGGGCCATTCAGAATGGCAAGTTCTTATCGGAAAGTACAATATCAGAACCAGAAGAGTTGCAGATTAGACAATCAACATGCATATAAATCAAGACTCGCTAAAATATTCTGCATGCAAATTTTACGATTCTCGGCAATCTAAATTTCGAAAAAATGCAACACTATAAGAAAATCAAATTACCAGCAATGTCGTTTCCAAGAGCAACTACGCAGGCTCCAGTCAGAGTTGCAAGATCGACCACCTACACAGATACAGAGGTACATCACATTTGTTCAATCAATTTTACATTTTTGCATGTAATAGTTATAATGCCCTTCTCATACGAAGAGATGGTCATAGCATCAAAAGGTACAAAGAAGACAATATCTCACTGTCACTGCTAACACACTAAACAGTAAACCACTTTTGCTTATATACCAAATAGCATGACAGCTCTTAAATACCAAAGAGCGTGATTAGCTTTAAACTAATGCCACAAAACTTTCAACAGTCGAGGCATAAGGGGCCAAGCAATGAGTATATCAGTCCACTGAAAATTAATTTCAATATGCAAAGTTTATCATTCTATCTGGGTACTTAGTAGCATTTCAAAAATGGTTTTGGTATTTAAGGTAAACCCTAGATTCTTCAAACACAAGGCTAAGTCAACAACAAAACTCAAAGCCAATACAATAATATACTCATTATGAGTTCATCATATCACTTACAGATAAAACCTGGGTGGAGAGAATAACACCCTATCTCACAACCATCACAACCACTCCAGCTAAACCTAATTAACCCAAAACCTATTAACTTAAAAATAAACATTAAAAACTCATTAACTCTAATAATTACAAATTAACAAAACAAAATAAACATACCCATCTTAAAATTTCCCACAAAACAATCAAACTACAATTAAAATGCACGATTATTCAGAAATAGAAAATAAGAAATGGCACAAATGTACCTTATATGCATAAAACAAATTATCTGCCAATGTCAATTACCTTATCAACGCCTTGTTTACATGCATAAAACAAAGCATCTGCCAATGTCAACCTGCCTTCGGCATCCGTGTTGTTTACCTACATAAATAAACGATGAATGCTTAGCACATTAGTCTTCATAGAAAAGGCATCAATGGTGCCACACAAAGATGAAATGGCAGTCTTGGACCAGTGAGTAGTGGAGGAGAGATTAGAAAGAAAGGATGATAGAATCCTTAGAATATACTACAAACCAGTGTGAAACAACAAATAACAGAATTGCAATTGAGGTTTTGATCGAAGTTATTAAACAATCTCCGGAACTGGAGGGATGAAGCATCTCGCTGATACTCATTTGAACACAACACAGATTGTCTGACTCTGCTCTCTAGCCGACACCAACCAGACTCTTTAACACATGGGGACGAGTGACTCTAGATGATCAAAGCAACCTGCGTCCTGAGAGAGACACCCATATTCCCAGCAATGCATTACCAGCTTTTAAACTTCTGTGAATAGTTCCTCGGCCTTGGATGTTAGCAGTTCTCCCTCCTCCGTTCGCACTTCGTAGGGGGTACGCTGAGGCCACCCAGGATTACTCCCTGGGAACCTTTCAATCCACGCCACTCTTCTGGGGACATTATCCGTCATACACTGGGCACGGACATCCACAGTATAGACTCAAATTCAAAGGATGTGTAGGGCTAGCTCCCTCCTCTCTTCGTATCATTTGTACTTCAACCCCGGCTTTATCTTTTCACTGGCTCACCTGCACTTTTCAGGGATTTTATAGAGCCGGCTATGTTGTTTGAAATCGTCTTGTTGTATTACCTTTAAATTTATTTATCTTTTTTTTTTGTGGGTATCGTTCCCCCCCGGTTATTGTAAGGTCTTCACTTGAATGATGTAAACTCTAGTCCCTTGGACCTACTTTGGTCTTTAGTGGATACTCAAAGCTAATTATTGAGAAAGACAGTGAATGTTCATGGATCTTGTTGTCCACTGAGATGCACACCAGCAGCAGAAATCTTTTGAAAGATGTTCTCTCACTATAAGTGGGGATAGTGTGGCCTTGGGAACAAGCAATGAGCTAGGTACTGTCACCTAAATCTCAGCTCCTCCGTTTAGGCTAACTCCTAACGAAGCCAAAGGGGGTTGTCCCTACACAAAGAGTTGTCTATGGCTCTTATGTTTTAAGTGTTTTTGGTGTATGGTGATGCAGATGAATGTTGTTTAGGAGTTTTTTAATGATGAAAGATCACAATTTTGCAAATGGAAAAAACACAAGACAAAGCAATCCATGTTGCGAAACACAATGATTTAAGATGAAAAAAATATGATGACTTGAAATTTAAATAAGCATCCACAATATGATTCAAGATATAGATGACGAATAGTCCAAATTAAGGTAATGCATATAAGTTTTGAAGGCCAGTGCCTTATGGAGTCAATAAGTGCTTGGGATGCTGAAATACAAGTCTCAATAGTAATGTTCGTGAGATCGTTGTGCAAATTATCTTGGTTTATTGAAAGTTTTAATGATCTTGATTATTAAGGCTAAGGATACCTCCAACCGATACGCGAGGTACTGGAAGTCTATCCAGAAAAGATAGTATCAAGTGCCTCCGTTCAAGGACATGTCGGACCACCCAGTGCTCTAACCAGGTCGCGCAATGCTAACCAGCAAACTAGAGGTTGAACATGGAACCCCGACGCCCCCAACTAGGAGATTACCCACCGAACTTATCTTATCGATCAACTTCGGATTGGTTGGTTGTGGGGTGAAAATTTTATTATGTTATCAAAAATTAACAAATCCAACACCTTTATGAGTACTAGCCCAACCTTTTAGGGTTGGCAGAGCATATGGATGTTGGATAGCAACGAAGATAAATTATTAAAGGGGGTGTGAGTTGGAATTTTTATTATTAAGAGCACACGATTCAACTCTCCGACAAAGAGCGCTCTTGACTTCGTCTTAAGACAAAAGTTCAAGAGACTTAGCTAAACTATATGCTTGATGCAGGTAGATGCAGTGGGAATGCTCTATGATAGAGAGTGCTCTTGACTTGTGTTATTGCAAGTTCAAGAGACTTTGGTTTATTTTATAAGACAAGCAAATAAGTAAGCATAAACCAAGTGGTAGCTCAAATGATTGTGAAATGATGAAAGACAATGATATAGCGGATAAATGAAATACTTGCAAATGAAACTAGTGTTCTACCACAATAGAGACTAATCTAATAAGTGAAGTCAAAGTGACTTCTGCACACTGCTCATGAAACTTCCAGCTTAGCCGGTCCTACGCAGTACATGGTGGGGAAAGAGAAGCAGCACGCAGTGTTAATGCAGCACTTGAGATCAAATCCCAAGAGGCTTCTCAGGTCAAAACTTGAAATAAAATTTACTCTAAGTACAAAAATGAAACTTATTCTAGAAACTTGAAGCAAATCTAACTAAGCATGCACAAGACACTCTTCCCCAAATGGGAAAGAAGAACCAAAATGTGGGAGGCCTTATCCCACTTAGTTTTTTTATTAAACGGTTACAAGTGCCTTTGGGAATGAAACCCTTGAAAGGACTTTGGAAACTGAAATGAAAAAATCAAACTTAGAAGCCCTTAAGGGCTTTTACAAAGGATAGTAATTTGTTTCAAGTGACATTCATGGTTTGGTTCTTCTTCTTGGTTCAATCTTCGAATATTTCCTTCTTTGAATCTTCTCTTCAAGCTTAGATCTTTTATTTGGTTCTCTCTTCCTCCAAGTATCTACACAAGATAGATCACTTCAAAAGCACCCGTTAAGCATTAGATAAAGCAATAAAAGTAAAACTAAATAGATCTAGAAATATAAAAAAATCAACTATTTTTTGGATCCAAGCTTTTTCAATATGGTGAGATCAGAAATGTAAACTATAACTTTAAAGTTTAAACTAGATCTAAGATCAAGAAATAAAATGCAACGAACTACTAACTAACACTTAACAAGATTTTTATGTTTTTATTGTATTTTTTTTAAGGTACCAAAGGATATAGACGAAAGGAGGGAGGATAGACGAGAGGAGAGAAGAAAGGATAGAGCAAACGAAAGCCAAGATGAGGCAAGAGATAGTGGGATGAAAGGAAAGGGAAGAAGGAGGAAGCAAGGGCCAAAACGGAAGGTAAGAAAGGGTGAGAAATAAGGGTGGACGAGAGGAAAGAGGTAAGCTTAAGGAGAAGAAAAGATAGAAGAAAGAGAAGGTGGAGAAAGCTAAGACAAGGGGTACTAAAGGAGGAAAAACGAAAGGAGGAGATGGATGAAAAGAGGGTAGGACGAAAGGGAGAAAGGTGAGGAAGATTGGGAGAGACGATAGCAAGGAGAAGGGAGGAAAAACCAGGATGAGAGGGAGGAAGGTAGGGAGATAAAAATGGCTATAAGAAGAAGGCTTAGCAAGGCAAGGGAAAAAGATTTCAAGGGGAAAAAGAGAGTTGGAAGATAGAAGCTCGTAGACCAAGGTGACCAATAGTTTGAATGAAGTTCTTTGTTGGAGAAGGCAAGAGGTGCTTGGAAAAGCTCGCAACCCTGTAAACAAAATATTAAGATAAATGGAACACTTGATTGGTGAAGGTATTAGATGCCAATAGCTCCCAATGGATGAATTCCCTGAAGACACAAACACTCAATGCAAAAGATTAGAAGCCTAAGTACTAGATTTTTAGTCTTCAATAAGCATCATAATCAAATTTGCAAAATAAGAGTAGGGTGAAAGATATATTACTTCACATGAGATGAAGACACAATGCCAAAAGCCCAATCGAATGACCTCCAAAGTCTCAAAATATTTTATTAAACAAGAGCTTACAATTTTCACCAAAGTTTCTTTGCACAAAAATCCATGAAAAAAAAGGAGGAAAGCCTCTCCTTTTATAACAAAACTAGACTAACCTAACACCCTAAGTCGAATTGGCCTCCATGAAAGCCAATGGCACTTGACATAATCGAATTCCATCATATCTCTGTCTAAATCCAATCAAAAATCAGTTTGACCAAGCTTGGAGCTCGAATCCAACCATATAATTCGAGTAAGTATTGAATGAGTTGGGGAGGTGGCCTCCACCTAGGCAAGGTGCCCCCCACTCCCTCTTGTTAACCTCACCTTCCATATAAAAGATGCCAAGTGTAAACTAAAATTCCAAAGGAGATATGCTTGAGGGTTTAAGGAGAAACACGTGAGCATAGGTTTTAATGCAATGAGTAATTGGTGGGGAATGGGGATTCGAATTGCATGGGAGCCAAGCCTTGTGATTGCACAAGTTTAGGAAGGGCGCCTACAAAAACATTAACCCTCACTTAATCATCCAAAGAACGAATGCCAAGTGGAGGAACTCGTGATACAAAGGAATATACGTGAGGGTTGAGGGTTTAATGCATGAGCCATTCGTGGGATGTGAGTAGTTAAGAGGGAGATAGCTTAATGATGTGGCCCTATCTTTTAGGGGGGCGCGTATCATGATATAAATGCATCCAACAACCCACTTATCATGTGCCATATGTCTAACTCGAGCTTCAACCAAAGATCAACGTGAGAATGAGGATATTCATGAGGCTTTGTGGTAGATGGCTTGGAGTTAACTCGATCTTGATGGAGATCCTTGGTGGTTGAGAGTGGGAGGTAGCCTCCACCTAGGCAAGGCACCCCCACTCCCATTCAATGCACAAAACTTAACTCAAAAACCATTTAATACTCATGCCACATAACCAAATCGAGTTCTGCATGCAAGGTGGGCGAATTAGCTTGAAGGAGATCACTGATTGTGACTGGATTGTTGACTGGATGATGACTGAGATTATTGGAATCTTCATTAATGCCAGGTGCCATGTCATTTAGCCACTGAAATAATTCAATTTGGATTATTTTGGAGATAATTGGATTTTCTCCAATTTATTTAATTTTTTCAATTTAATTAATTAATAACCCTCTTTATTGAATTTTGAGGAATTATTAATTAAGTGGCTAAATAACGATCCGAAACTTAGGATAAAGGTGTCCGGGGTCTAAGTATGATTATTTGGCTTAGGAATCAAGCCTCCAATCACTGAAAAACACCCCCGGACAACTGACATATTACAACTTGAATTTTTCCATTTAAATTATGGAAAAATTTATTATTAAAAAATAAAATAATTGACTGTCCAACGCGTCCGGTAAAAAAATTTCGGACGACGTTTTAAAACCTCTAGGAAATGACCACTGACTCGGCTCATAGTGTCTAGTAGGTTCATATTCATCAGTTGGACTCTAATAACCCCCCATGGCCAGAATTTCAAAATCGGGCATTCCGGCTTTGGAGGAAGCAGGAGAAAACCTTGTTAATTATACCTCGCCCGTAGGCAAATTAGTATAATTAGTCAGGGTAAAAAACTCCCTGGAATACCTTAGTGGATAAACCAGTCATGGGTGATTGAGCCACTCAAACCCTACTAGTACACTTTTTACAAAATCCCGTGGGGCATGGTCATTTCAAGACAAAAAACAAATTGACTAGCCAAAACTGGCTAGGCACAAAGGATGGATCATCTGATACACTGGAACACAAACACTTATGGTGTTTTTCAAACGGCGGCTCTTCAAATAATCCAACTATGATACAAAAATGTTGGTAACAAATCCTATGGAACAAAATAACTCGGATTAGACAGACTACAATTAACAAAAAAAATGGCTTACAACCATGCTTGAAGAATGGCCAACAAAGTAGCCTACTGGCTCACCAATATAGCAATCAATAAAAAGTTCGACCTCACCAATATAGTCATCAATAAAAAGTGCGGCCTAACGGAAAATAAAGTTAGTGAAGGCCTTACGAGAAACCATTGGGTGGGAAGTAAAGTTGTTCCACTTCATTAACTCCGAGTATTTCAAGAATCTCCAGATCCAATGGACCTTAAGCACTGAGCTGCCGCATTTAATGCTCTGCAACTCAATGCTTAGCTTTGGCCATATTTCAATATCTCCAGATGTTTTAAACCCCTCGCCCACACTTGGGATTAGGAATTGATAGCCACATCAACAATTATGTTAAATTTAATTGTATATCCTCCAGGGAGATACGTACCACCCCCAAAACTTGGATCCATCCACCACCCCATGCATTAGCCCTACATCTTGTTCTCTCCACGCTGGAAAAGGAGGTGGTGCAGGCCATATTCCCACGAGTAGACATTCCCTAAAATCATTTTCTATTTGTCTGACCTGACCTTGAGTATGAAGAGAGCACTGTAGACTGGAACACAAAGTTGTATATGAGGCACAAGACAGAAACTGCATGTTATTACAATTTATGCTTGCTTTACTGAAAGAGGAGAACAAAATTATGTGGGGAGATATCAAGCCCAGACTAGAATCCATTGAATAGATAACTGGAATAAACACAAACACCATTGAAGATGGCTTAGAGGCGATGAGGGAGAAGCTAAACCAACTAATGTTGATTCTACAAAACCCAGACTTAAAGGTCAAAGTCGAACTCCTTGGCAAGCTTGGGGAGAACACAAAAGCTTCCATTAAGCAAATTTCAGAGCTAAACAACAACATCAAAAACGAAACCCTGCTCATCAATAGCAGGCTGCAAGGAATTTCAATAATCCAAGGGATTGGCGGCTCAAGTAGCAAGCAGATTCATGGAGACCTAGTGAATCTCAAGGCCATTCTCTCCAATGGAGAGACCATTCATGGAGATCCCTTCAAAGTGTCAATTTTGTTTTATTTCTTAACTCATTTATCTTTCATCAACAACCAAGCTGTTGGGGAATGAGAGGAAAGGCATTTACAATCATCAACAACCAACCTTAGAAGGGCCAAGTCAGTGTTCTCATCGCTATCAAAGTTTTTTTTATTGGAGCGAGGATCAAGGCCATTGCGGAATTAATTTTAACAATGTACTTAATTGCATTCCTAAGACTTACGCTTCGTGTTTCTATTCATTTTACCATCTATTACCCTTTCTAAGTCATGGATTTGTTTCCTTGTAGACAGTTTTTGATGTCTCAAAAGGTGGCAATCCTATAGCACTGGATTTGGGGAGTCTGGGAAGGACTCGTGTTTGAGTTAATGGGAAGAGTTTCAGCATATCCTGGTCATCCTACCTTCCACCCAAGACTGGTGGTAATGCTGTATGTGACAATCGAGGAGCTTATAATCAAAATAAGTGTGTAAGCAACTGTGGAAAACATACACAATGTTGGTGAGTCCCTTAATCCTCTCCTTTGATGTGTATATGCCCTTTCTTCTACAACTGTTACTAATTGGTGCATTTTGAGAAAACAATACATATATCATACAGAAAATAAATATGTACAAATAGAGAAGCAAACACCTTATTGCAGCCACCTTGCATGTTAGGGTTGTGAAGAAGAGGCCGCACTACTGTTGAGGGTTTAACAAATTGTTTGTATACCTTTACTTTGTTAATGGATATCATTTAATTTTCTTCAACAACTATTCTTCTTAATGTTGGTTAATATGTGTATTTCAAGCAGTGTTCCACAGGGACGCGTCCCCCATGGTCGGGGGCTAAGTCACAGGGTTCGGCGAATTTCAACCATGAAGTTCGAAATTCGCCGAACTTTATAAAAAACAGAAATTCGTTCAAGTTCGCCGAATTTCACAGGCGAACTCCAAGTCAAACTCGAACCAAATCTAACCGAACTCGAACCGAATTCAAACCGAACTTGAAGCTGAATTCAATTTTTTTGATGGGGCTCGGGTTGAAATTCGTCGGATTTTAAGTTGACTTTTTTTTCTTAAATAATAATTAATTCGTTTTTAACTTTTTACCTAGGTTTGCAACTTTGCTGTGTTCCTTTCATTCCCAGGTCTGCCGCTGTTTTAACTTTTCCCCAAGCTCGCGTTTCCTTTTTCATTGTCATGTCCATGGTTGTTTTCCCCAAGCCCGCGTTCCCTTGTTGTCCACGGCATACCCTGTTCACAACTTCACTGTGCTTACTGCTCAGTTTCGAGTTTCGACTCCCCTGCTCGGCCTCGAGCATCCGGAGTCCACGGACCACGACCAGGTTCACTGCGTAACATGTTAACCATTGTGCAGTGTGCACCCAGCTTCCGTCTGTGGAGTCTCAGCCGACTACGTCTTCAACTCTCCAGTCTCCACATTGCAGGCTGCAGGCATCAATTATGTACATTGTGCATAATGTTAAAATTTTGTATATTTTCTTGGTTTGTTTATTGTTAGTTATTTTAGATTATTGGATTATATATATATATATATATATATATATATATATATATATATATATATATATAAATTTATATATATATATATATATGGAAAATTATTATATTGGCGAACCTAATGCCGAACCTCAAAAAAAATTCAAATTCGAACCGAATTTCAAGGACGTTGAACTCGAATTCGAACCCGAACCATGTGACATAGGTCGGGGGCGCGCTCCCCTCGTTTCCCATGCCCTAGGGGCTTGGGCACTCCTTGGGAAACGTTTCCCCACAACCCCTTTTCCCATAAACTCGAGGAAATGCACAAGGAATGTCCTAGAGAGGTGGGGGTTGTCTGGGCATCCCCTCACGAAAAAGAGGGACGCCCAGACACCCCCACGTGATTTTCAATATTTTTTCATAACTTAAAAAACAAAAGAAAAGCATGGTTTGGTTGGTGTACCATTGGTTACTCATGAGAGTGACTCCGACTTGATAGTGACACTCCCATTGATGGTCTTGATGGCTTCATGCAGTGGATGCATAGGGAGGACCAGTCCATAGAACTATCTCCTTCATGCTCTTTTGATGATTTCAACTTTCTTTTCACTACTTTTATTTTCAATGTTCATTGTCTATTGTTGGTTTTCAGTTTAACTTGTGACTCTAAAGTAGATATTGTCATTGATGACCTCAGACCGAGTCTTTGTCTCATCACTCTTTTGACTCTTTAAATTTGAAGGTGTTTAAGACTTTGTGACATGTCTATGATTCGGTTTTATGATTTTAAATTTTAAATTTCCATTTACAATTTATGTTTATAATTCAAATTTATAATGGAAGATGTGCATGTATTATAAATTTAGAATTTATCAATGTGAAATTCAAATACTCAAATGATAAATGATTCATAAATCAATGATGAATTGACAATCGTGTTTACTATGATGAATTTACTATATTGTATTTCCTATTTACTTTTAAGTTTTAGTACGTAAATGGTGATGGGGTGAGGAATTTATATGTTAATATGTTAGGATTTATATAATTAAATATTTTTAATAATTTTAAAGGCCTTGACGTCCCCTCATCCCCTAAATTTTCCTAAATTTGGGGGTGGTCTCCACACGGTCTCAATATTGGTATATGAAGCCACTGCAGATCCAACCTAGATCTATGTCAAAGCAGATCATTTAGCTGGAAAGGAGGCCCGACGATAGAAAAGAGTTCGGTTGGTCCTTATGGCAGCAATAATAGTTTGCTTGATGGTCTCATTGGTTGAGACGAGAACCTATCATGGATTGTTATCATCTATCATGTGAAGTAACGATGCTCACCGTCAAGCCATGGCAAATGGAGCATGAATGGTTTGAACTGCAAGAAAGAGGAGCCAGTAGAGCTAACCGAACCAGTGGACCTGCCTAGAGATGTTGTAGTGACCAGAAAGAGGCCAACATGGCTCCGTGACACTTTGCAATATGCAAAGGGGCATGCAGCTTCCAGTGGTATTTTTAGGGAGAACAAGCGACCTCGGTGATTCTTGAGCTATATGGCATTGATGAGTCACATCATTGATTCTGAGCCTTTCAGTTATGAGGAGGTAGCAGGACGACAGTTTTGAAAGGATTCTATGATGGAAGAGTATTATTCCATCATGAAGAATGATGTGTGGAGATAGTTCTGAGACAAGAGGGGAACTTAGTGGTGACTTCCAAGTGGATCTATACGATCAAGCATGTAGTCCAAATTGGCATCTAGGAGGGCACATTAGATAGGCTATGGAGTCAGCCAGTTTGTAGGCTCAAAGAGAGTCATGGATGGTATTCAGTGTTCTTAAGGGAGCATGGGGCTCGTCTCAATAGACCCACTTGGTGGGAGATGACACAGATGGGTACACAAGGATCAACAGTGCAGAAGGCAGTAGGTTGCTTCACTGCAGGATACTCAGTTGCAAAGGGAGATCGGTGTCCAAATGCAAAGAGAGCAAGATACTCGGGTGCAAAGGGAGCAGGGTGCTCTAGCACAGAGGGAGTAGCTACAACATAGTTTGTTGATGATTGAGGAGGTTCCCCAGTCAAGGGTACTTCCTGCACCAAGAGGAAGTTGGCTTCGGAGTTCAAGATGAAGGATCTTGGCCTGATGCATTACTTCTTCAGATTGGAGGTGTGCAAAAGATCAAGTGAGATCTTCCTCAGTCAGGGGAAGTACACAGATGAGATCTTGAGTAGATTCGGTATGATGATGGACTGCAAGTCCATGGCTACACCTATGGTGACAAATCTGAAGAAGCTGAGTGATTCTGCTTCAGATTCATATTTGGTGGATCCCACTATGTACAAGAAATTGATTGGATCCTTGATGTACCTAGTTAACACCAGGCCAGATTTTTGCCTTGCATTAAGCACCCTGAACCAGTTTCGGGTTGCAGCAAAGCATGTGTTGAGGCACCTGCATGGTACAGTTGGATATGGTCTAAGATATGTCTCAGGTGGTGAAGTGAGGATACAGAAATATACTGATTCTGACTGGGCAGGGAGTGCAGTGGACAGAAAGAGCACCTCAGGGTGCTGCTTCAGCTTGGGATCAACTATGATATCCTGGTTTAGCAAAAAGCAGACTTCTGTAGCACTCAGTACAGCATAAGCGGAGTATATCGCAGCCAATGTCGCAAGTCGCGAAGTAGTGTGGCTTTGGAAGCTTCTTACAAGTCTATTTGATCAGGAGATCAAATATCACTTCATTCGAGACATGGTGCAGAAGGGAGCAGTGCAGCTCCAAGTACATATACACAGATGAGCAGCATCGAGCAGACATTCTCCCAGATTGGTCATGCTGATTTGACCAAGGGCGGAATGATACATTCACATATGAGGCCATGCTGATTTGGCTAGTGGTGAATGGCTTAGGCACAGTCTTTCTCTAGTTAGCCATGCTGATTTGGCTAGGAGTGAAAGACTCGAGATGCAGAATGTCTCCCTCGCTGAGAGGGAGTGTTGATGTTTCTCCAGTTTGTAACATCTAGAAGACATTCTTTCAGATTGGTCATGCTGATTTGACCAAGGGGGAATTGATGTAGACTCTAAGAATTGCCTGGGGCTTCTTAGTGGATCTATTCAACATTAGAGCTATATGTGAATAGACGTGCATGTGAGGAGAAGAATAGCATCAACAAGGCTCATGGACAACCTTTCTAGAAAAGAAGAAATGTCAAGAAGTCAAGTCAAAGCAGTTGAAGAAAACCCGGAAAGCATTGAAGAGAAAAAAAAAAAGTACAAGTCGGCCCTATTAAAGAATTAAAAAGGCACTTGGACGTGTATAACTAAGAGGTGAAGCATTTATTTTTTATATCATTAAAATCCATCTTCTCTTCTATAGTGCAAGGACAAGGAGGATGCATATGTTCTAGGGTTTCCTCATGAAGGACACATTCTCTGTGGCTAGGGTTTCTTCATGATCATATTGTACTTGTACTATTGGACAAGATTTCTTCTAAGAAAGGTTAATGGGTTTTCTCCCGAGTTTGGGTTTCCCAAGATATAAATATTGTGTCTACTGTGCATGGCTATCTTTTTGTCATTATCTTTTGTTTCAGCTGCATTTTCAGTGTGTAATTATTCTATGATAACAGTGGCATGAAATTCTGTTTTGAAATCATAAGGAATAATTATCAGATCTGGAAATAGAAAAATCAACAAACATCTCCCACATACTAAACTGAGAGCACCTCACTACTCTGGGTGCAATTAAGTAAACGTTAAGAAATTCTGGGTACATGGACAGTGCTGACCTCAACCCCAACAGGATGTTTAAGCGCTTCCCTTGAAAAAAGTGTTTTCGTTTCCTTTCTAAATTTTCCATTAACTGCCACTAAAGCCAACTGTTACTGAAAGGCTGAATATTTTCAGTTCAGGTTGAAATGGAATCCTTCAACCTCGGCCAGAAGCAAACGAAATTTATGCTACCAATCTTCCATGGATGTTATATGATCAAAAACCAAAAAATATCCATGCTACCAAGCTTCGACGGATGTCATATGCTTAAAAACAGCAGCAATTATTGAAGCACGCAGTTCTTCTTGACCATTAATTGCTAAAATTCATATAATAACAAGTTTGCGAAGCATTAAAGAGAAGAAAATTCAAAATACATTCTAAACACTATTACCAACTGCATTGCAATTTTAGCAGAAATTCAATCATTTTCCCAGCCCAGATCCATTCCATTCAATTACCTCAATTGTCTTTCCATTTGAAGCTGTAACTATGTCACCAGGCCGCATACCAGTGCCACTAATCATGTTCTCACATGCAGCAACAATGAAATGAACCTACAAAAAAAATCGAACCATTCAGGCCACCAGGCGCACAATACTTATCATAATACAGCGAAGCTTCCTTCCAAAATTTAACCTTGTGAATAGAAAGGTGATAAATCAGAAGACAATGGTGTGTAATCTATGACTGAAATGTTCATATATTTTTCTAGAAACACCAATTAATCCGAGCCAAATTTACCTCCACCCCAAGAGGCTTAATTTGACCAATAGCTTTCGCTGCACCAAGGGCCGCTGCAGAACCTCCCATGTCAATCTTCATGAGTCCAATACTTGGTCCTCTCTTGATGTTGTAACCTCCACTGATTGCATAAAACTAAAAGAAATTACTAACTTCATAAATTATGGAGGCATTCTTAACAGACTAATATGTTAAACAAAGCTAACAAACGGAAAGATTCGGTATATTATTAAGTATGCCCTATAAGACACAGAACCTTTTGTGAGATAAACGCAGTATTTGGGTGTGAAAACAGTCAAACTAAAATCATTTTAAACCATTGTCCGCGAAATAACGTTTGTCTTTCTTTACCATAAGCTAAAACAGGGCACCAGCAAATTAATAAATTATCATTACAAGACAATTTCTAGAACCAGAATTGAAACCAAGACCTACAAAATTAAGCAGAAAAAGGTTTTAGGGGAATCAGTCAAATAATCTCTTGTAAAATTACAAAGCATGCTCATGCAACCGAAGGTCATTTAAATTACCTATGGTGCCTCCACGATCAACTCCAAAAGGAAAAAACTAGACAGACTACGAGTGCTGCAGTGGAACAAAAGACATCAATCAAGTTACTTGTGTGCACAGATTGCTGGGACGCACTTCCCAAGCTATTGCTCAATAATACACAAGTGGATTGCAGCTTGGATGAAGATTTAACTGTTGATCAATACATGCAAAGGAACAAAAGTTTCCTTGCTATCTGATATTGAAACATCATGTCAACAATGGCAATTCTGAACTGTTTAGATGAAGAAGAAAAACATGTCTTTTACGTATACAAAAAAACGCAGAGAATTGCAGACAGATTGCGTTCCTGAATGCTATATGCATGCAAAGTAACTGGTGCTCTAAGCATGGTAAGAGTAGATTAACATTAAAGAGTAAGCTATATTCAGCTGAGTCAGATTTTACCGACTCAAGCTTTCCAATAATAGTCTCTAGTTTAGGACATTAACACAGCCTGCTTATAAGTTAGTAACATGCAGTTTTGTTTGTCCGTAATGGAATGAATGTAAGAATTTCATAAGTGAAAGAAATCATGTCAACATGTACATGTCCCTGCAAAATGTAAGAGATATATGACACAGGATAAAAATGCACCTATCAAATGTCACTCCTTTTCCAACTATGGCAAGCTTAATCTTAACATCTCCAATTGGAGGCTTGTAGCAAAGGTGAATGAACTTTGGAGGGTTTGCAGATGCTGCAGCCACTCCTAAATATGATCCCATTTTCAACTCTTCACATTGCTCTACATCTAATATCTTCGCAGTGATTACATCACTGTGAGCAGAAGCAATATTGGATGCTTCATTTGCAAGCGCACCTGTACAACAACGACAGTCACATTAGACAACTAACATCTACATCATTATAATGAGATATAACTTCTCCATATTCACCAATGGCCAGCAAGTCTATAACTTTGTAATTGGTTTAATACATCGTCCTGCAACTAGCAATAATGAAATTTAATGTTTCTTAAGGTTAATACTGGAGGATTCAAATGGATAATAAACTATTGTCTTAAAGATGAAAACTTTATAGAAAATAGAATAAATTCAAAAGACTTTATAAATCCAAAATAGCAGAAAACATTCACTTGAATAAATAATATATAGAAAATGCAACTTTCTTCATCGAGTTTTGGACTCAAAAAAAGAAAGAACCTGAGGAAATCAGAAATTAATAACTGCAATAGACATGCCATTCAGATAACCCTGAAACATCAATTTGTCTAATTTTTACCATTGAATTTGAACCATCTTACATGCAAATGTTACCCCTATATAATAAGACCATAAGTCTGAAAAGTAAATATGCAAAAAAAAAAGCATAAACTTACTAGGAGTAATTACATTTGCAGATGCATTTACAAGTTGCCTAGTTAGAATAACACCAGTACAAACTTGCTGGACATACTCGAACTTCTGTTCAAACTCAGGACCACTACCGAGTCCAAGAAAATCGAGGCGCTTTAGGAAAGGCTTCTTTGCCTCTGACTTGAAACGAGTGTCCTCGTAAATACCCAGAAGCACCCCTGAAATGGCATCAGGCGCAAGTGTTAGATTTAGATTCCTAAGACAGTTCAATTCACGTCCAAATTGAAAACAACAACTGAAGATGGAAATAAAATTTTGGCTTGGAACTGAGAAATACCAATACACTGTGGAAGAATATGAATATTAATCATAGCAAAAACAAGTGTATGGAACTGTATTAGCAATCAACTAACTAATAAAATCATTAACTTTTAATATCATCCTCAGAAGACCGAAACAGGATTTATGGGATGTCATGAAAAACACGGTAAATAAGATTTATACAGCTCCATATACAAAATATATATTTCAAATTACATTGTACATCAATATATTTAGTAAAAAATTTGCCAATGCTAGAAAGAACTTTTCATATATTAAAATAACTCCTTGAGAAAGCTTCATGCGTGTGGAAACATGAGATGCCCTAACTTTTAATATCATCCTCAGAAGACCGAAACAGGATTTATGGGACGTCATGAAAAACACAGTACATAAGATTTATACAGCTCCATATACAAAATATATATTTCAAATTAGATTGTACATCATCAATATATTTACATCAATATATTTAGTAAATTTTTTGCCAATGCTAGAAAGAACTTTTCATATATTCGAATAACTCCTTGAGAAAGCTTCATGCATGTGGAAACATGAGATGCCCTACTTAGGGCTTTTCATATATTCGAATAACTCCTTTAAAGCTTTATGCATGTGAAAACATGAGATGCCCTAGGGGAGAGGAGCCAGTGGTGGAACTGGGTGACCACTAGTTGAGATAGGGTGATCAGTAGTGGAAATAGTAATGGTGTTGGTTGACCTCAGTTTTGAAAAAACTATCTACTATAAGTGGTTTATAAAAGCACTTTATGTACAAGTAATTCTCAATATTTTCATGTTTTTAAAATTATTTATAAAAAAAATTGAACTACATTTTGAAATAAAATGAATATTTGAAATTGGAAAATCATTTTAAGTCACATCTGCTTTAAGTCACATCAATGTTCAAGCATTGGTCCCAATCAAAAATACACTAAGGCACACTAAGACTAGACAACTTGGAACTTTGTGGCTGACATGGCATCATTTTGGATTCGTCACACCTCAAGACCAATATGGTTAGATAGAGAACACGACAAAGTATATGTGATAAAAATTTGGAGGAAAAACAAGCTCGGGAACATGGAGAATTAAGCTGCACCACTACCCGTAACATAATTGCACCACCACTAGCTCCTCTCCCCTAATTAGGGCGTATGTCCATTTTGACGGTGTCCAACACACATACACAAAGGACACACTTGACCCATATGTCAGACACACAAAGGACACATGTGACCCATATGTCAGACACGGAGGCACATAAAGGTACTTTTAGGGTTTTCTAAGTGCATTTAGGAACTCCCTCTATGAATATCATTCTTAGAAAAATAAAGAACATCTGCAGCAAGTGGAAAAAAGAGATGAAGCATGGATTCTAGGCTCTAAGTTATCTGAATTTGGGCATTCTATTTCTCATTTGTCAGGAAGCAGCATTCTTCTAAAATTCTACCACAGAAACAGTGGCTCAAGCTTAAAGAAAGGGCTGCTGCTCAAGCTCAAAGAAAGGGAAAACAATTTGGCGGTGTTGCTGCTCCTTATCCTCCAAATCCAACTACTACTGCTAGTGTTGGAGATGCAATTGCTGGTAGTGGATCTGCAAGAAAGGAAAATCAAGAGAATAAATACAATTTGTGGAAATATGTACCCAAACAGGGGGGGCTTAGGGTGTTGGTGGAGAAACCCTTATTAAACATGCAACTCCTGCATGTCACCTTTAAGAAGAACTACTTCCAATTCGAGGCCCATTTGTTGGCCCTTGAAGCAAGAGAAATTGGAGCATGTAAAACTGTGACTTCAAACCAAAGACAGTTTTGCATGAGGGGATTCTTTTGGCATGAAGCACTCCATTCTTAAAGAATTTATCCAATGGAAGTGGGAGAGGGGCTGAGTTGGAGAAGCAGGCCCACAATGGAAGCTAGGGAGAGGAATGTTCTTGTTCCAACGGACAAGATATTTCAACAAGAACTGCAAGAGATGTATCAAGCTCTAGTTGAAGGGCTCCAGTTGGGTATGTCCCTCCTGGTGGAAGAATCTTAGAACCACAATGTTGGGTGGAAGAAGCTTAGAACCACAATGTTGATTAAGGCAAAGAAGGAAGTGAATAAACTCCTAGCACCTATTAATTAGCATGGCCCTGATCAGATGTTGGTACTGTGGTTGATGGATGGAAGGGTCCAACGTTGATGTTTTGTAGCTTAGACGGAGACTTCCACACAGGTTCGGTGTCAAACATGCATGAAGACATGCAAGTCAAATCTATTTTCTAATTCACTTTATTAATAAAGTCAAAGTCTTAGATTTTGTTGTTGAGTGTAATAAAGTGCATTTTTAATGCATTAATAATTTAGACTAATCTCAACCATCGATCTCATCTTGAGATTAGGGTTTTGGTACTATATTAAGGCTTCAGCTAAAGTATAAAGGCAAGTCAAGGTAGAGGTAGAGGTAAAGTCACATTCATTATTCACTCAAAAGACAGTTTGGTTGGGAGGTGAAGTAATTCATTCATGGAGCAAAATTAGAGCACTAGAGAGAAGCCAGGATCAGCAACCAGGAATATTTCAGTGAGCAAGTAGCAGGTACAGCAGATCCGTACAGTTGTACTAACCAGTACAGCAGATCCATACAACCATACAAATCTGTACATGATAGATCCATATAACTATACAGAGCAGTTCCATACAGCCATGCAGATAGCCGTATAGCAAGGCATTTAGCTTTAGTATGTTTCTCTGTTTCTAGTGGGCAATTTTCCTCAATAAGTTGCAGATTTTGCTTTGTTTGAGTATACCATACAGTTGCATGTTTTTTCTAGTTGTGGAAGTTTCCTTGTAAGGCTAGATCTACTAATGGAAGGCTGATGTGAAGGTGTAAATCATCTGTGTATTGTGTTTTGCTTCCATTGTTCATTTTCTAGCTATATGTATGAATCTTGTTATGTTGAGAATTTAATATTCTGCAAATTAAACATCAATTCATTTATTTGAGAACAGAAGGACAACATTCACCTAGGGTTTAGAAAATTTACATCCAACAATGATCCATTCCAGTAGTTAGCATTGTTGTCGAATGCTAACATCAACTACGACAATTCATCGACTTCGACACAACTTTGGTAAGTTGTCGACTTCAACACGAGTTTGACAAGCTTCGCAACTTCGACAAGTTCAGCGACCTCAAAACAGTTTCACGACGTAGACATGCAGCATCGACTTGCGACTGTCAAGCTTTGATAGATTGTCTCTCTGTCTTCCAGTCAACTGTAACGGTTGAACTGCTGAAACCGTTATAACTTCTCTTGTAACTGAACATAACATGCAAGCACCCAAGCGTCTTAGCACTCTCTATATAAGCAAGTAAAATATTGTAATATACAGTCATGATCTTTACATCCAGTAATAGAGAAATTAGTTTGCATTCATGCATATTTTCTGTGTGTATTTCTGTTTATCTTCGTAGTGTATTCCTGCTTTGCTTATTCTCTTTCTTATGCTTCCGCCATAACAGTGCTGACTCATTCAATCGAACTGTTGTCCCCCTCGTGCTTCCTGGCCTCAAGCGGATCATTGGTATCAGAGCTCATTCAGAGCTTCGTCAGAGTGCATAGATTTGTTTGTGCTTAAGTTTTGCGTAGACACTTCCATCGAAGTTACCTGACTTATGCCGGTTCAAACACGCTTGCAAACTTAGCAATCCAAGCAGACACTACCTCAAGAGATGGTAGAAGAAACAAGCAATAGACATGCAATCGACGAGACACAACATCTCATAGAGCATGCGTTGGCTCAACAACGAACTGAAATGTTCGCCCAATTCAATGAGATTCTCATGCGATTTGCTTCGACTTCAGGAGCATTTTCGACGAGAACTAACTTCGACAAAATCAGCCCCTTCAAGGTGCAAATGAATTTGGACATACTGAATCTAGAAGGCAAGATTGACGTGGAATCTGTCGACAATTGGGTACAATAATTGGAATCCTATTACTCTGTGAATCAACTCTCAGAAGTTGACAAGATCACCATTGCATCCTTAAAGATGTCAACATTTGTGCATTGTTGGTGGGAGAACCTCTCGACAAAGATGGAGAAAAGCAGAGACCCCATCGACACGTGAGATAAATTTTTTGAATACATCCGAAAGGAGTTTTACCCACCCAAGTACCTTGAGCAACAGTATAAGAAGTGGCAGCAGCTATGGAAATGGAAAGAACAGTCTGTACAGAGTTACACCGACGAGTTCTATCGACTCATAACTAGACTTGGTGTTCAAGAAGAAGAAAAATTGCTTGTTCTGAAGTACATCAGCGGATTATCCTAGTACATTCAGCAGGAAATGGAGTTTCTTATTGTCAATGTGCTCGCGGATGCATCCACTATGCCAGCAAACTTGAAACCAAGCAGAAGGGAAAAGCACGCTTCACGACAAAGCCGACATCAGGAAGACCACCTGACAAGAAGGCACTAACCGACTTAGACAAGTCGAAATCTTCTCAAACGACTCCACCAAAGCTAGATCACAGCAAAATGCATTTTCACAAAAGGGAACGCAGCAAGCAACCAACCGGGAAATGGTGCGATTACCACCACTCATCTTGGCATGCTACATCTGAATGCAAATATCAGAAGACCGTTTTGCCAAAAGTGTCGACATCCGACACGTTTGACAAGACTGTGTTAGAATCTGACCCAGAAGCAACGAATCTTTTGACATTGACATCGACAACTCCAACAACCTTGACTATCATCGACGAAGAGGAATGAGAATGCATGTTCCATACACAGATATGGGTTCAAAACAATCCATTACATCTGATTGTGGACAACGGGATCCAGAAGAACTTTGTTTCTGAAGAACTTGTGAAGAAACTAGGTCTTGTTACCACTCTGCATCCTCAGCCTTACAACATCGGTTGGATAAAGGATGGACAAGAGCTAAGGATCACTCGACAATGCAAGCTCGCAAACTTCATAAATCCTTTTGAAGATGAAGTACTATGCGACATGGCACCACTCTCCGTAGCCTGCGCCCTGTTTGGGAAGCCTTACCTATGGGATCGCCATGGAAGTTACCAGTCACGACCGCAGAAGGTGATTGTCAAAATTCAGAATCAACGATACAGCATACCAGAGCGACGACCTACACCAACGGTTGCAATGATATTTTCTAAACAGATGAAGAAGCTCATCAACCATGCTCAAAATTTCGCACTGATTATGATAAAGCCGCAACATTCTAGGAAGACTACAGGAACCAGTCGAGTCACCGACCAGTGCAGCTCCCGATAGAAGCAGCAGATCGACAATATTCTTTATGAGTACCAGAACCTATTCCAAGTTCCAGACGGAGTACCTCTACATTGCCAGGTAAAACACTCTATTGAAATTGCTCCTAGTTCTTCTTTTCCTAACACATCTGTCTACAAAAGATCCATTCTCGAAAATGAAGATATTCATAGACAAATCCAAGAATTGATCGACAAAGGTCATATGCGACCCATCTCCTCCCCTTGTGGAAGTCCAGTTGTCCTCGTTCCAAAGAAAAACGGGACTTGGCACATGTGCATCGACTACAGGGCAGTCAACAAAATTTCGGTGAAGAATCGGTACCCTCTATCGCGGATAGACGAGCTCATCGACTGTCTGAAAGGTGCTAAATTCTTTACTAAGCTCGACCTCAAGTCAGGATACCATCAGATTCCAATCAAGGCCTCATATGTATGGAAAACTGCTTTCAATACCAAGGAAGGATTGTTTGAATGGTTAGTCATGCCTTTCGGTTTAACCAATGCACTTGCGATCTTCATGCGATATATGGATAACATTCTTCGACCTTTCATCGGCAAATGGGTCATTGTCTATCTTGATGACATATTGATTTTCAGTCAATCATGGGAAGAACATGTTGGACATATTCAACAAGTCCTTGACACTCTCCAGCAACATCGTCTCTACTTGAACATGGACAAATGTTCCTTTGTGATGAACAACATCAAATATTTGGGGTTTGTAATTGACTCTGCAGACATTCACGTCAACCCAGACAAAGTACAAATTCTCAAAGATTGGCCCATTCCTCACAGCATTCAAGAACTAAGAATTTTTCTTGGTTTGGCGAATTTCTATCGAGGATTCATACTTGGCTTCAGTCACATAGCCTCACCCCTGAATCAATTGACGAAAGGAAGTGGGAAAACTATCTTCAAATGGACATCGACACAACAAGAAGATTTTGAACAACTCAAGCATAATCTCTGCACTGCACCAGTACTTATGTTACCTGATTTGCATCATCCCTTTGAGATTGAGATGGACGCATCGGACTATGCCTTGGGTGCAGTGATCACTCAGTCTGGTCACCGAGCCGCTTTTCATTTTGAAACTTTTAACGACACTGTTAGAATATATTCAACATATGAAAAACAATTGTACGCCATTTTGCAAGCTCTCAAGAAATGGAGACATTACATCCTTGGCAAGGAAACGGTCATCCTCACTGACCATAATCCTCTACAGTTCGCTCCGACCCAGTCAAAACTACAAACAACTGGACAACTCAAGTGGATTAATTACCTACAACAATTCCAGTTGGTAATTAAGTATTAGAAAGGTAAAGCTAACACCGCCGTCGATTGTCTAAGTCGACCACCCATTACTCTCGTTTTTACAATAATAAGTATGCAGGGATATGACACCACTACTTGGCCTCAGTTGTATCAGGAAGACATCGACTTTTCACCAGTCTATCGACAAATTCAGACTGACAAGTCATCGATTACCGACTATTTCCTGAAAGATAACTTGCTATACAAGCTTGGACAGCTTTGTTTACCGACAGGTGAGCATCGACAGCAACTCATTTGGGATGTGCACTACAGCAAGACTGCAGGACACTTTGGAGTAACAAAGACCCTTGCTATACTCCAGAAGTATTTCTTTTGTCCTACACTTAAAACCGACACCAACAAGTACATTCGATCATGCATGGTTTGTGCCATTTCTAAACCTCCTAATCGACGACAGGGATTGTACACACCTTTGTCAGTTCCTAGTCGACCATGGGAATCTATTTCTATGGACTACTTGATGGGATATGCTACTACCAAACATCAGCATGATGCAATCTTAGTAGTAGTCGACAGATTTTCCAGGATGGCCATTCTCATTCCATGCAAGAAGACGACAATAGTGCAGCAAACAGCTCAGCTCTTCTTTGAACATGTTTGGAAACACTATGGTTTACCAACAACCATTATTTCCGACCGAGATGCCAAATTCATCAACATCTTTTGGAAGAAATTTTGGCAGTAGCTCGACACAAGACTCTCACTGTCGGCAGTTTTCCATCCTTAAATAGACGAGCAGACGGAAGTTGTGAATCGCTTGGTAGTACAACTGCTTCGCATGTACAACCACAAGCATCAACGAACATGGGATGAAAGTCTTCCATACATATAGCACAGCTACAATTGTGGTCAGCACAACTCTACGAGAAAGATCTATTACAGATTCTCAACCCTTAGCGCCTATCGACTTGATCATATCCTTGACATAGTCGAACGACACTGACTACAGCCAGCGGGAAGTTAACAAAGAATTGAAGTTTCGAGAACAGATTTGCGATATCCAACAACAAGCACAAGAAATGTTGCAACAAGCAAATGCAAAAGCTAAGGAATGACATGACAAACATCGTATTCATCATTCATTCCAAATTGGGGATAAGGTCTGGTTACATCTCAAGAAGGAACGCTTCACTGGCTCATACAAGAAACTGAAACCTTTGCGATATGGTCCATACAGTATTCTTTAGCAGATTGGCAAAAACGCTTTCCAGCTCGACATTCCTGCATGCCTGGTTCTACATCCAGTATTCAACGTGGATCTACTTCTACCATACCATGCACCACTGTTGGAACAGAACGACTTGCAGACAACAGATACCGACGACATCCATCCAGATGTTTAGGAGCCTCTTCCTTGCGACACCATTGTGGGACGATGAGTACACCATATAAGGACAAACACAATTCCCTGGTTTCAGGTTGATAAATCCGGATAGATCCCAGCACAAGGAAAATGGTACTCTGCTATTGAACTGACCGACAAGTTTCCTCACCTTCACAAGCAAACAATGGGGACCATTGTTTCTTAAGGAAGGAGATCTGATCCATTCCAGTAGTTGGAATTGTTTTCGAATGCTAACATCAACTACGACAAGTCATTGACTTTGACACAACTTTGGTAAGTTGTCGACTTCGACATGACTTTGACAAGCTCCGCAACTTCGACAAGTTCAACAACCTCAAAACAGTTTCGCGACATCGACGTGCAGCATTGACTTGTGGCTTGCGATTGTCGAACTTCGATAGATTGTCTCTATGTCTTGTAACTGAACGTAACGGGAAGGCACCCAAGCGTCTCAACACTCTCTATATAAGCATGTAAAATATTGTAATATACAGTCATGATCTTTACATCCAGTAATAGAGAAATCAGTTTGCATTCCTGCATATTGTCTGTGTGTATTTGTGTTTATCTGCGTAGTGTATTGTCTGTGTGTATTTGTGTTTATCTGCGTAGTGTATTCCGCCATAACAGAGCCGACTCATTCAGTCGAACTGTTGTCCCCCTCGTGCTTCCTAGCCTAGAGCGGATCAAACACTCCATACCCCCATCGATTTCATGGTGTAATGAAAGAATGGACTGGTCTTCTTGAAGGAAGACGATTCTATTGGAAAGTATAAGGATACGCAGCATAAGTGTGAGTTGTTCATTGAACTCATTGAAGTTGTAGCAATTAATACTAGTGTTCAAATTAACTAGGATAATGCACATGTTTGCAAGGTTGTTGCTATGAATGTGGAAACAAAAAATTCATGAGTATTTTGAAAACCTTGCATTGTGCATTCTTTGAGTTTAGTACTTAAATCTATTGCTTTGGATGTGATGCAGATGGGAGATTTAATTGATAATGAATGCAATATCTTTAATTTCATACAAAACCATATGCGTTCCCTCATGATCTATAAAGCCTTCACACATACAATGTTGAAGATTTTAAATACTCAGTTTTCCACCTCATTTATCATGTTTAAGAGGTTAAGGGAGGCCAAGACCACCCTTGCATCCTTGGATACTTCAGAGTATTGGGCTCTTAGAAGAAAGAAAGATTTAAATACTTCAAAAAGGATCAATGATACAGTGTTGGGTGATTTTCGTTGAGGGAGGATAGATCTTACCCATTAGAGTCATGGACCCTATCATTTATTTGTCACAGTTTCCAAATACTGACCAATCTATCTTGGAATTTGGGAGATATTTACGAGGGGTGAGACTCCATAAATGAGAACATGAAGATATTTACTTTTTAGAATGGATTTCATGAGTAATGGGACATCAAAAAAGATCCTCCTCATGTTACACTTGAGAGTACTGTAAGCATCTTCTACAATAAGATAACTTAACCTAAACCTAGGTAGCTTAAACATTGAAAGCCCCAATCAAAGCAACAATATCTGAATACATAATCTACAAAAACGTACTACTGGAAATCACGAATAGGAAATACACATTACAGAACACTCAATAATGTATCTATATTCTATTTACCAAAAGAAGAAAAATTACACTACTTAGCTTAAAAATCAAACTCGCCAATCAAAACAGTGGTGTTCCCTAGGTCTCTTTTATAAAACAAGAGGCAAAGGGAAGATACAATATATATGGTCAAATGCATGAGGCACACAAGATGAGTTAGTCAAACCTTATTCTTAATATACTTAGCCAATACACCCTCCTACATAGATAGAAGTACCAAAGATAGTGCACTCCAACTGGAGGATAACTTTGACATGCATGCATGCACATTCCTCTTTGAAATCTACACCCTCCTCAACTTCTCATGCAAACACCCTAACAATCTAACAATAGATAATGCATGCAAAAACAAACTTCAAAATAACAAAGCAAACTAAAGTGGATCAACCCTCGCCCTCCCTCTCCTACATAACTCTAGTGCTACTACCAAGAACACTAGTGTCTTGCTATCATATTGATATGTTGCAACTTCGTATTGATTACATATGAATCAACGTAGCCTCCATTAGCATTGTTGTGCCATATAGAAAGAGAATCGGTTATTGAGCGACAAGGTAAAAATCCAACACTCCCTATCTATGAGAAAGGTGTTGTCCACTAATCCCATTCTCTCCCTCAGCATCTCAAATTTCCCCTTGCCCGACGACTTCATCAAAATATTTGCAACACTTGAATCTAAAGGAACATACTCAAAAACCACCACCCCCTTTTGAATTCAACCCCTAAGGAAACAATGCCAAATGTATATATGCTTGGCGAGATCATGAAACATCAAATTCTAAAAGAATCTAATAAACTTTGGTCATTGCAATATACCACAATAACCACCAACGTCTAATTGTCCAACTCTACTATCAACTTGCAAATCTAGATGGCCTTACAACTAGCAAAACTAGCTTCCATGTACTATACCTCTATTGAGCTAAGTCCACTACTAACTACTTCTTGTCGAACCAAAATATTATACCTAAACCCGAACTGAAGCAAAACCTTAAAGTACTCTTCCTAGCACCTACATCCCCAACCCAATGAGAATCTACAAAACCATGCAACATCAACACACCATCTCCTACATACTTCAAACCATGATGCAATATGCCCTTCAAGTATTAAGGAACATACTTTGCAGTGACCCAATGAATCTACCTTGGGTCAACTATGTACTAGCTCAAATTGTTCACTACAAAACAAATATCAAGTCTAGTATTCACCCAACACATAAGGGAAAAAATCAATTGCTTGTACACTGATGGATTACCAAATTTGAATCTAAATCTACTAAAAATTTCAAATTTGGTATCATAGAAATAACCATGGGCTTATAATCCATGATCTAAAATCTCTTCAAAATCTTGACCACATACTTACCTTATCCAAGAAATACCTCACCTGGACTCTACCAAACCTTTAGACCCAAGAAATAGTGCATAAGTCCAATGTCCTTCATATCAATCTTGCATGCCAACTCTATCTTGCACCATGCCATGAGCTTCTCAAAACTACCTTTAAGTATAAGATCATATTCATAAAAGATTCACACAAGCAAACTAGATCTATCAAATAAATAATAAAGGTTGGGACCTACAACAAATTTTGTGAACCCCTAAATTATCAAGTACTCATCAATCCTAGAGTACCATGCAAGTAGTGCCTACTTCAACCCGTAAAGGGCCTTCTTTAGTCTGCATACATGGTTATCCTACCCATTCACCTCACAACCTATTGGTTTATTGGTATACTTCCTTCCTAATTAGACCATTCAAAAACATTGTATTTAATCCATCAAATATAAATGCCAAAGACATAATGGACCTAATGGAAGTATACCTAGCAACAGGAGAAAAGATCTCCTTGCAGTCAACTCCCTCCCTCTAGGAGAAACCTTTCGCTATGAGACAAGCCTTGTACTTCTTTGTGTTTCCATTTACTGCATATTTTACCTTATATAGCCACTTGGAATCAATCACTGACTTCCCAATGATCTCAACAAAATAACCCAAATATCATTCTTCATGATGGAGCTATACTCCACCATAGCATTCTATAATACCTATTGCCTCCTCATAACTAGAAGGATTTGCATCAATGATGGAAGACATTAATACAACATAATTTGGAAACCTTTTATGATGATGACTCACCAAAAAAGACATCTTAATATGGGTAAGCCACCTAAGCTTCATGGTTGAATTGGAAGGTATTGAAGCATCAATTCCACATTTGGAACCTTGCTGATCTGATTTTGAAACTTCTGATTTCTCAGGATCAACATTCGGGACAGCACATGTTTTTATCTTCTCAACCTTTGTTGGAGGCTCCTAAACCCTCGAGGACAATGCATCCTCATCAAACCTCACATCTTAGCTCACCACTATCACAAATGTAGACTCTATAAGCTTTGGACCACTCATTGTATCCGACAAAAACACCCTTCAAACTTGAGGATTCCAATTTAATTATTTTATCCTTAAGAATAGGAATATAATATAAACACAAGATAATTGTCAACACATAAGTGCAATACCCGGGGTTACTCACTAGTGAAAGCTTCCTCTTGTGTTTGGTCCTTCAATGCTTTGTGAGGACACATGTTCAATATGTAGACCATTGTATTGCATGCCTCTACCAAAAGGAACATACACAGATCTAGGTCATCAACCATAGCCTTCATAGTCTCAAAAGTGGAGCTTGGAACTAATCTTACTTTCAATAACCCCATCCTATTACGCGTTGTAAAGCACTGTCAACTCCCTCTTAATCCCTACTTCTCTACAAAAGAAATCAAACTCCTTGTAGGTACACTACCCTCCATTATTAAATCACAATAGTTTCATCTTCCTACTTGTCTAGTTCTCAACAAGAGCTCTAAACTCTTGGAACTTGCTAAAGATGTCCTCCTTGGTCTTCATAAAATAAATCTAGGTTTTCCTAGAAGAATCATCAATGAAAGAAACATAA
Organism: Larix kaempferi; assembly: GCA_027924585.1. NCBI lineage: Eukaryota > Viridiplantae > Streptophyta > Pinopsida > Pinales > Pinaceae > Larix > Larix kaempferi. The sequence goes on along the minus strand of BSBM01000370.1, from coordinate 27,378,928 downwards.
TAGATATTACCTATCAATAATTCCATGACATGGGTCCACACACATTTGAATGTACCTCTCCAAAAAGTGTTGCAAAGCACCTCTCCAAACACCAACATGGGGTCCCCTAGAGTAGGGATGGTGGAAACTAAATTCTAATGGAGCATCCAAGGGAGGCCTTGTAGGAGAAGGTGGCATCTTAAAAGTGCATGAAGGAAGTATCTAGATGATTTATTGCATCTTCCTCAATCAGGGGATCACCAATCCTGGTAGGATAAGGTGGGGTCTTAAAAGTCCATGAAGGAAGAATCTATATGGTTTATTGCATATTCCTCAATCAGGGAATGACCAATAAAGTTGAAGCTGAAATATTTGCATTTGTCCAAGGAATAAGAGAATATCAGAAAATAGGATTCAAAAATATTGTTAACGAAGTTGATTCAAAGGTCCTCATTGACCTCATAGCTGGAAAGGTCTTGAATTCTTCCTATCTCATGTTCGAAGATCAGCAAACACAATAGCTAACTGTCAAGCTAATCTAGCCTTGATATGCCCAACGATGAAAATATTTCAAGGCAGTGATACATGAAATTCATGTTTGATAATCACATGACACAGACATTATGATGCCAACTTAGAGACCAATCCTCTCCTCCAAAACAAAGGAAATAATGGGATTGTTATTAGATGTTCAAGAAGAATGACTAGAAATTCCCAGATACAAATGGATACCTTCAAAGAGTTCATGAATTTCTAAAAAGAGAATAACGGGGCTCGGTACCAAACGCACAAGAACATCCAAATCGAATTCTGTCGACAGTTACAAATCATTCATTTGGAGATCACCTAGATTCAGGGTGGAAAAAACATCATTAAAGGGGAACCTGATCCACCTTCAATGTCATCTCAATGACTGCTCCCTGATTCTTCCTGCACCAACCCAAGTTTTTATTAAAGATTGCATGCCCATATTTTGTAGTAGTCTTCCTTAAATTTGGAAACTTTTGTGATTTACAAACAACAAGCTACTGTTGATCTTTGGATGACTATAATTTTGTTCACCTGCCAACTGTAAAGTCTCAGAATTTGAGAGAGGTATTAGGAACAACTCTTAAATTTCTTTGATTATGCATGAAGACTCTGTATTCCTCATGCCTTCTTGGTGATAGTTTTGTTAATAATACAAAAAAAAAAATCTCACAATATATATATATATATATCAAAGAAAGACAACCTAGTGGACAAAAAGCCCAAAACAATGCAGCCCCATCCTTTGTAATGTTTATTACCAAAGATGAAGTTGTAGGTGCTAATTCAACTCAGAGTATAAATAACTACCCATAGAATACAACAATGATTAACTCAAATCCCAACAGGGCAATTATATTCCAACAACATATGGAGGAAAATGTTCACAATGCCTATATTTGGAGGATTGTTTGGGTTTTGAGGAGGGGTTTTAGGGAATTTATAGTATTCATAAGCCCTAAATATATTCACTCATAACTCTAACCCACCCCATTATATATTCATATTACACATACAACCAGAAGGCGGAGAATCTAAACACCCTTGTTTTTTGTAATCTCTTGACAAACTCCAAGAACAAAGGACTCCTTCAATGAACCAGAGAATGACACCTAAAAACCCTAGCATGATATAGTTGATGGGATATGAAGCAGACTTGGATTTAAGTTTCCCTTTCATGGGTGGCCGAGTACAAACCAAGAGAAAAAAAAGTGGGAAGTACGTTATTTCGGTTTCTTTGCTTCACTATCCTGTTAGCTATACCAGTTTTCTTATTCTTCTTTAGGGTTTTTCAATAGTAGTTTTGTCTTCTTCTGTTACTTTGTTTTTTCTCTGTGGTTTTTTTTGGAGGGGCTATGATTGGGGTCCTTTTCAGTTTATTATAGTGTGTGGGGTTTTATGTCTTTTTGCTCGAGTTTTGCTGGCGACTTGTCCCTCTCCTGGGTCAACTCGATCTAAACTATTCTATCACGCTACAAAGTAGAAGACACCTATTGGACGTCAGCTATTATCTTTCCCCAATGGTCTTATCCTCTCGGATAGTGACAGAGGTGGTCATGTTGGTTCTCTTGAGTATGGATCCCCCTCCTCTATCCATGAGGACTCAAGGGATTGGACAAACTTGTATTCACAACTCACAAGTTTTTTTTCTTCACGGCAACCTGATTCTGGTGGTGGTGGGGAGAAATTAGCTGCTCAAAACCATTCGTCTCTGAATATTGGGGATATTTCATTGTCGCTTTCTAATACCCATGTCAAGGATTCTGCAAATTCATATGCACTAATTCTCAATAGGGTTATTAGAGGCGAGAAGGCTCGTATCCGCCGTAGAACCAAACTTGAGAGAGTTAGGAAAGGTCGTACTTTATGTGTTTTAGAGAAAGACGTTACGCTTGATATGGTTCAAGGTTTATCTTCCAAGGCCTTTCTAGGAAAGTTTGAGAATATAAAGATGAGTTGATTGGAGATACTAGAATGGATCTCTCGTGTTTGGAAACCTATTATTAACTATGTTGCCCGAGTGATTATGTTAGTAAACGGATGGGCTTATTTTGAATGGTGTGCTTATGTTGAACCTGTTCATGATGAAAAGAAAAGGAGTGAGTTATTTCACATAAGGGTGATTTCTAAGCATACTAAAATTGATACTTTATTTGATAGTGGATCACAAACTAACTTGGTATTAGAAGAGATAGTTAAAAAGCTCGGTTTAGAAACAAAGCCTCACCCTAAACCATATCCACTTGGATGGGTTTGTGAAAATGCACAACTTCAAGTTTCTAAGCAATGCAGACTAATGTTTGCTATCACTTCTGGATTTATGGATGAAGTTGATTTGGATGTGGTCCCATTAGATATATGTGGCAGTGTATTAGGTAGCCCTTATCTTTATGACAGGAAAGCAATCTTCTACAGAGAAGAGAACAAGTACCAGCTTACCAAGGATGGTGTTCAGTACATTGTTCGAGCTCACCATATGAAAACTAATCTATCTTTGGTTTCTGCAAGTCAAATGAAGAGATTAGTAAAGGATAGTAATACTTTTGTTCTCGTGATTGTTAAAGCTAAAGATGTTGATAAGAATTATTCTTTTAGAGGTTTTGATCCTAAAATTAAAGATGAATTGGTTAAGGTTTTTGGTAAGTTTGATGTAGTATTCTAGGAACCTAAAGGATTACCTCCTAAAAGAGAAATACAACATGAGATCCATTTGAAACAAGATGCCCCTCTTCCGAATATTGGTATGTATCGATCTTCAGTGATCAAAAATGTAGAGATCAAGAGGCAGTTTCAAGAGTTGCTCGAGAGAGAGGGGACATTCAACCAAGTTCCTCTCCATGTGATTCACCGATTGTTTTGGTACCAAATAAAGATGGTACATGGAGGATGTGCGTGGACTACAAAGCTTTGAATAGAATCGCGGTAAAGAATCGATATCATATTCCCCATATTGATGACCTTTTGGATCAATTAAAGAATGCACTTTATTTCACTTAGTTAGACTTAAGAAGCGATTATCGTTAGATCAGAATCTATGAAAATGATATTTGGAAAACTACTTTTAAAACTAAACAAGGTTTGAATGAATGGTTGGTTATGCCTTTTGGGATTTGCAATGCGCGTGCTACCTTCATGCGGGTTATGAATGATGTATTTATGTCATTCATTTATCACTTTGTAATAGTCTACTTAGATGGCATCCTCATATTCAGTCGAACTTGGGAGGGTCGTGTTAAGCAAGTCCTAGATGTGTGTTTGGGAAGAAATCTTTGGTTTATTTAGGCTATATTGTAGGGGGTGGTGAACTGAGGATTGATCCCTCTAATTTTGAGGTCATTTAGAATTGGCCCAAGCCTAATAATGTAACTGAAGTTAGAAGCTTCCTTAGGGCATCCCAATACTGGAGGAAGTTCATTGTTAACTTCTCATTTATTGCTTCTCCTTTACATGCTTTGACAAGTGTGAAATAGGTCTTTCAGTGAGGAGGCAAAGAGCAGAAAGCCTTCGACACTCTAAAAGAAAAGATCAACACAGCTCCAATACTTGCACTGCCAGATCTACAACAGCCATTTGAGATTGAAACTGATGCTAGTGGTTATGCCATGGGGGCAGTCTTAATGCAACATAAGAAACCAACTTCTATCATTTTGAAATATTCTCTAAAGCAATAGCTAACTATCCCACATATGATAAAGAGTTGTATGCATTAGTACAAAGTGTGAATAAGTGGAAACATTATCTAATGGGTAAAGAAACAATCATACATATTGATCATCAACCATTACAATATATTCAATCACAAACTAAGCTACAACAATCAAGACATTTCATATGGATGGGATTCTTACAGCAATTTCACTTAGTCATTAAATATAAAAAGGGAATTCGGAATAAGGTAGCAGACATGTTATCAAGACCTCCAATCAATACATATGTTATCTTGCAAAATAGTCAATGCATATTGTTCATGAAAGTTACATTGAACAATATGCTCATGATGAAGACTTCAAAGATGTGTATGTATATTGAATGCATGTCACACAAACTGAAGAATTGGATTATCATGTTCATGATAAGTTATTGTATCATCTTGGAAAATTTTGTATTCCACAAAGTGAAAGGGTTCATGTGATCAGAGAAGCTCATACTTCGCTTATATCTAGTCACTTTGGTATAGGCAAGACAGTAGCTCAACTTCAGAGGTATTGTTATTGGCCTCAGATGAATGAAATTGTATCCAAATATGTAAAGGGATGTGTTATGTGTGCTACAAGTAAGCCAAGTAACAAAAAATTGGGCTTGTACACTCCACTCCCTGTACCCTCTCATCCATGGGAAAGTGTGTATATGGATTTTGTGGGAGGATTACCTATGTCTAGGAAAGGTCATGATTACTTGTATGTGGTTATGGATAGATTTAGTAAGATATGCATCTTAATTCCTTGTAAGAAGCAGGTCACAACAGAGTAGATTATTCATTTATTCTTCCAAAATGTTTGGGTTCATTTTGGGTTACCCACTTCTATTGTATCTAATCGGGACTCCCGCTTCCTTGGGAAGTTTTGGTCAGCTTTGTGGGAACTTATGGACACTAAGTTGAAGAAGAGCACTTATTTTCATCCACAAACCGACGGTGAGACTGAAGTAATCAACTGCATAGTGGTACATCTACTCTGAGGATATTGTTGTAATCATCCTAAGCTTTGGGATGAACAGTTGCATCATGCATAACATGCCTACAACCGTGCCATTCACTCTTCTACACAAAGGTCTCCATTTGAGACATGTTTTGGATACTTGCCAAAGTCTCCTTTGGACTTTGTTTATGGGAAACATTATGTGGAAGAAGGGAAAATTAATTTAGACAGGGCCTTGAAGTTCATCTAGGATATCCCGCTGGTACACCATACAATACATAAACAATTAGAAAAGATCCAAGCCAAGTACAAGACATGACATGACAAGCATTGAGTGGAACATCATTTCCAAATTGGTGATCAAGTTTGGATTCACATCAGCAAAGACCAACTTAAAGGTGAAGGTTAAAAACTTAAACCATTCTGGTATGAACCCTTCACAATTTTGGACAAAGTTGGTAACAATGCTTTCCGATTAGATTTACCTCCATACATGCAGATGTATTCTGTTGTGAATGTGGCAAACATGAAATTGTATGAGCCTCCAATGATCATGGATCAAGAGGAGAGTGTTCATGTTCCTTTTGTCTATGACTTTCCACCTGAATACCTCGATGAGTTGCAAGAAGACATAATTCTTGACAGAAGAATAAGGACTTCACGAAGAGGAGATGTGGAATATCTTTGTGTGGGTCTCAAAGGAATGCATCCAAGCAAAGCACGATGGATAGAGACCGGGAAGGTGAAGGAACTGTACCATCACCTGTTTGCTGAATAAATATGGGATTTTGGTAGTCCAAAAGCTTCTAGTGGGGAGGTTTGGTCCATGAGGATCTCCCGAGATGACCAAAAATCAAAGTCGTTAAATGTTGAATAGAAGCACCCCATTGTAGGGCTCATTGAGAGCTTTCCAGCGACGCTTGTTTCATCAAAAACGGAGTTCTAATGCAAAAGTATCGTGCTCTGCAATTTTGATAAGAAAGCAAAATGGAAAAAAAAGGGGGTGCCACGTGGCACCACTGAAAGGGTGACACGTCGTTTATGGCACTGACGTGAAACGCTCACATAGCACCACATGGCAGGTGATATGGTGGGTGACTTGGCAGGTTAGGTTGAGCTGGAAGCTACGTGGACCTCTCACTGTGTGACACTTGGTAGGTTTATTGCACATGTGGCAGAGACGTGGACCAATTGGAGGCCACCACATGGCGGTCCGATTGGCCACAATATGTTTTTGTTTACCAAAAATTGTGGCGGGTAGGGGGATCGAACCCATGACCTCCTGCCTACCCCAAACGCTTACAATCACGTGCACTACCATTGTGCCATGCATGCCTCTTACTATGTATAGTGGGAGTTAAAGTTTATTTAAGTTTAAATGATTTGAAATATGGAAAAAGGGGCGAGACCGAGGGCTAATCCCTCGGCTCCATGATCTATGCTATACTCCTTATAACCATCAGCAAGATATTATATTGCAGTGGCAGTTCAACTATAGCCCACGGGCTATATTATATGTTTTACATAAAAACATTGTATTGTGGTCGTATCCCGTGGGGTTTGACCTCAAGACCTTTGGTCCTTAAACCACCCAACTTACCACTATGCCAACACCTTGAGGCTTGGAAATAGTTGGTGTGAATTTATTTTGAATTAAGGCGGGATTTGGTGCCCACATGGGCACGCTACCCGCGGCCCAAAAAACAACCTTTTTGCACTATTTTAACCTCGTTTTGGGACTTTGATGGGAACAATTTTCGAGGCACCAGGGGCACAATTTTCTATGTAGGCACCATCCATGAGGCAGGAATCCGTACATGTTCGTACAACATAGGAGGGGAGGTTCTCGCACTACGTGCCAGGGGAGGTCCTAGGAAAAGAATACATTGTTTATACTCAAATTTCATGATTTTTTGAGACGGATGCAGTGGTGCAGTCTATTTTTGCATAAAACAGTCCAAATTTTAGATTGTCCTCAGCATTGATGTAATTGGTTGCATTTGAAGAAATTAATAGAAACGGTCTCACTGGAAGGGGCCCGGAGACATAGTCCTTTATGGACGAACTCCTTTATCAGCTGTTGTCTTAGATTTTGGTTTGCATCTTTATTATTTTACATTATTTATGCTTATGAGCTCTTTAAATTTTTCATTTTAAAGTCTTCTTTCAAAATTTAACTATTGAAGAATTCACACATAAATCTCGGTTAATTAACAATCCTGTAAATTCATATCAATAGACACAACATGCCATGTCATGGCATCTTACCTAAGCATAAGATTTATTCCTGGGTGGTAAGCCATTCATGAGCCACTAAGCCTGTTGTGCTATTAGCACAACATAAAGTATGGGAGCATAAAAGATAAGTAATTCATCAAGTTGCATGGGTCCTAAGGATTAGATTGCTAATATAAATCAATATCAGTGTATATTCATGCTAATCCCGAATTTATCAAACATGGAATTTATCAAACATGGAAATGGATCAAATTCTTTGAATTGAAATTTTTTTGATCATTTAAGATGGATCTAGGTTGTTTTGAACATATTTTTTATGTAAATATTATACCTGCAGTATATATGTTTGCATTATAATATTATTTTTATGTAAATGTCATATTTATAGTATTTTTATTTATGTCTAAATATGATGTCTTTTTTCTTCTTTATAAGACAATTTTTATATTAAGTGTATACATCAAATCTCTCTCTTTCATATATATATAGAAATACCTTTTTCTTTTCTTTTCTAAATACATTTGGTTAACATATATTATTATTATTATTAAGCCAACAACATATGATATGATGACATAAGTATCACCCATATAAGTGACAATATCTTGATCATATTGGGTTGTACATAGTGTTACAAACATCATTGATATATCGGCAATATCGCGATATATTACAATGCTAACCCCCTAGCGATATATCAACAATATATCGGTCGATATTTTCCCTAATTTTTACTCGATTTCATCATGTTGTTTTGGCATTTTTTCGAAAATTTCGCGATTTTTTGCCCATTTGTCGTGGTTCAGAATTTCTTTTTTCCATGCCCATAAAAATGTCGCCTTGTTCAGTAGTAATTGGTAATAATAATTCTTAGTGAAAGTGGCATTATCCTTATCTTTCATTTTCTATCATTTTACTTAAATTTTTAACATTACCATTAATTGTTTCAGGATGTTTAAGAGTGGTTCCAACCTCATCGAACTTCATATGCAAAAACTAGAATTTTAGATCCCATTCCGAATTCAACAGACTTGATATTTTCAAGATTGCAAAGTTTCCACTGGATTCTATCATGTATGAGGGTATGGGATTGGCATTTAATCAAGCACATCAACCCCTCTATGTACCTTGATGTTGGTCGTGCTAATTGTTGAACTCCTCTGTCATGACCTTAATAAAAATGTACTCTTCACTCAAGCAAAATCACTTATTAAGCATGGGAAGTTTTTTCTACCTTATTTTAACGATTGGATTGGGAAGTTTCATCAAAATTGTAAGTATTGAGTAATTGACTAATGTCCTTGGAGGATCAACTTTGAGATTCAAGGTAGAGGTGAGGACTAGAGACTAGAGGAGGGAGGCATAGGGTGCTATTGATGAATAAGATCCCAATATAGGCAACGATTTGTCGACATGTATCTTTTATGAATTATGTTTCACATTCATTTATTTAAATGTCCTTGCTCATTTATTAATTTAAAATATACATATACATACGTCATAGCAATTTAAAATATACATAGAGTCCACTACGACCCCCATGAACGCTAAGGCATTCTAGCTCTAAAGGCAGAGCCATTACTAGAGCAATTACCTTTGCCCATAAAAGGGGTAGAGAAATCAATAGTTTATTTTCTTGATTTCAATGTATATGAGATACATTGTATTTTTTGGTGATTCATGAATTGGGGACTCAAGATTCCGGACACGATTCATATTTTTATGTGTGATGTATCACTAAATGTCTTATACATCTTATATATCAGTCTTCTTTCCATATTCATGTGGCAATGTGTTTATTTGATGTTCTTGTTGCTTTAGATGTTTAAAAATTTGAAAAAAAATAATATTTTTGTATTTTTTTAAGTTTGTCAATATATTGTGGATGTTTGTCGACATTTTTGCCAATAAATTCGATAATTTGTTTTTGGACCCTCGGCGATATATTCTCCAACATGATATTTCTAGTTTTGGTTGTACATCTAACACATTATAACATTTCAATTAATGATTAGTAAAGTCAGCAAGAGAAATAGCAACGATGTTGCAAGTCCCTGCCAAAAGAAAAATAGAAAGGTTATATTGTTAAATGTATCGGGTGCGATGCAAGAGGAGGAGACAATGAGTGTCGCGGTGATGAGAGAGTAACCTGCACGATGTGCCATAGAGTAAAAAAGCAAATGGGAGCGAGAATATGTTGGGAGCCAAAAAATGTGAGGAGGCGCGAGACATCGCTTTGTCTGACAATAGTCACAACAACAATGAGTGCAGAGAGATTGCGTGAAGAGACTTTTTGGGTTGTGCGACACAACATGGGGATAAAGAATATGAGTGTCATGATGTATTGGAAGGTGAAAGGAATTCTTGGTGGAGTAGTGTCGCACATTCAAAAAATTGAGGTGAGTTCGATAATTGGAGAGGTTGGAGGTTCAAAAAGTTGAGGACAATGCGAAGAGTAGAAGAGGGCAAATGAGACATTGAGCGCATATAAGAGCGGCTATATGTAAAACGACGTGGTGGGTAGGAAAATTCTTGAGACGATGTATCTGAAGCTGCAATAACTTTGTGCAAGCACAGTTTCACGTGGTAGAAGTTTTCAAGCCAACAAATTTCCATGACACAATAAATCAAACCGGATGATAAATTGATTGATAATTGAATTAGGAGATCATGCCATCTTAAGGCGTTCATTTTAACCTTGTCACTTCATATTCGAAAAACCAATCTCTTGGAACTTTTGTTGCAAAGATTTTGGAAGTTATAAAAAGAAAAAAGAAAAAGAACAAATAAGATGGACTACTTTGTGAGAGATGAATAGATTAAAAGCAGTGGTGAGTGTGCACTTCTCACATTTTAATAAAAATGTAACTACTATAATTATAAAATTATATTTCAACCAGCAAAAGATTATATTTGAATTATGAATTTCACTGGTTTAGAAAAAAAATCATAATTAATTTGTGACAAATAAATAGATTAATAATAATAAATAATTTATATTAAATATGAGAAAGAAATATAATAAAAAAATTCACATATCAAATAAATTATAAGAAAACATTTGAAATCTTTTATAGAAACATAAATATGTGTATCTCTATCTTAACTTGTTCATGGAGTGACATGACTTTTTAAAATAAAATAATATCGATAATACAATCATTCATAAATATCATTTTCCAGATTTGAAGAGGTTAATATCAAATATGATTATAACTAGTTTAATATTAAAGAATTATGTTTTTTTTTAAATATCATTTTCCAGATTTGAAGAGTTTATAACTAGTTTAATATTAAAAAATTATGTTTTTTTTCTAAATATCATTTTCCAGATTCGAAGAGTTTATAACTAGTTTAATATTAAAGAACTATTTTTTGGGGGAGTTTATCATATGGGAAAATAAAAGTTGGGATGGTGATTTATTATTTTGATAACAATCTAAGCTTGTGAGTGTTATGTATGATTCGGGAAGAGTACATTATTATAAGGTTTTTAAATTTATTTGGTGTGATTTTTTATGTAAATATTTGTTTTAGTATTTTAAATTAATTTATCAAAAAAGTTAATTAATAAACTTGTTAAAAAAAATTTATATATTTTTTTGAAAAATGAAAATTATTACATAAAAATTTGGTTAAAAACAAAAATTCAAAGGATAGCTAATAAAAAGTTAGCTATGAATTCATCTAAGGATTAATAAAGTAATTATAATTTTTTTAAATTGAAAAAAATATTTTTTTTCCATGAATAAAATGAAAATAATTCTAATACAATTTCTGCATTTTTTTTATCGATATATGATAATACTAATTACATACGACAAAAAGTTGATTGATTTATATAAACATTATAAATATATTATTTATCAACATAAATTTATGTTAAATCTGGAATAATTCTAATACAATTTCTGCATTTTTTTTTATCGATATATGATAATACTAATTACACCCGACAAAAAGTTGATTGATTTATATAAACATTATAAATATATTATTTATCAACATAAATCTATGTTAAATCTGGATTTATCAAGTATCAAGAAGGATAAACCTTCTTTTTTTTAACTCATATACTTAAGGTGAATAGGAGTGGTCCTGTTTCTTCCACATTAATTACTAACCAACAGTAACCAAGCATTCTAAATATTTCATGATTTGCTGTTTTTTTTTAAGTATGTTCTATTATTGTCTTTGTTTTTTGTTTTTTCAGAAAATGGTATTTTTTTATGAGGAAAAAGGGATCATAGTTCAAATTTGTATTGTAAAATCTGAATAAAATCTGAATTCTATTATTCCAAATTTATATTGCAAAATCTAAACTATGTAGCTTTACACTTAGTTATCGAAGTATTTATTTCTTGAGCATAGTATTGTCCATAAAGGCCATACTTTGTATGCAGTGACAATGCAGCACTTACTAAAACAGAAACAAATTTAATGCAAATTCAACAAGGAGATAGAAATGCAAAACCTGCTGATATAGTCAATACAGCGTTGAGCTTAAAAGAAGTAGACAGATCTTCGGTGAAAGCTAAAGTCACAGCCACTTCGATGGCTTGGGCAGTCTTAACAGCTCCAGCAAGATTCTCTGCAAACCCTCTCAATGACTTAGTCAAAGAAGCAGCAGACCCATTTTTTCCAAGGCCAATCAATCCCACTCTCTTAAACCCAAAACTAGGCAGCCTCACAAATGCTGTCTGACCAGCCTTTCCTGAGAAATCATCCTCCTTCATGGCATCACTCAACACTCCCCCAACATGGTTGTCAAGTTTCTTCAGCTTAGGATTTTCAAGTACCCCACTCTCATCCTTTGTCACATCGTTTTCAAACACACCCACAGCCAAGATATCCCCTTTCCACTCTGTCACTTGGATTTCCTTAGCAGAAAATGTAATCTGCAGTAATCATGGACATTGCAAACTGTTACAGAGATTCTCAAACTTACAAAATCCCTTTCAGATATATTTTTATAATATATCTGAAACAAGTTCAAAACATCAAATGGTTCAAAGTAACATTACACAGATCATCCATGTTATTGTTTTAATGAACTGTAACCTATGTTAGCTTCCCAATATATTTACAGAGAACTGATCTAATACTAGGAATAGCAGATCACCAGAGATATGACATAGACAATCCATACAGCAATTACAATAACATAGAGCCATTAAAAATATTTAAAGAAGCAGGGTGCCCTACCTCTGGCAAAGTCACCTCTGCAGGCTTTGTCAATCCAAGATTAGGCTCCGACACAGCAGCCAAGGACGAGACATCAGCAACTCCCCCTGCACCCATTTGAGTGAACTTCCTTCTCTGCACCTGCCAGATGAGTTTAGGCCTCAGTCCAGCAAAACCCACTTTAAATAAGGCCTTGGGAGATGACCCAAACTGCCTATTACTACTTTGTAACAAGTTTGAAGGTAGACTCAGTTCTTTGTATAATTTGAAGGTTTTTTTTGTATAATTTGAAGAGTAGAAAGGGGGATTAGATCCTATATTTATTACATGTTTATATTTAAAAATTTGGGGTGGATTAGTGCCTATGTTTTTCCTAGATTGCACAAGGATGAGACAACTGTCTCATCTAGATTAATTGTCTTATCTAGATTGATTTTAGGACAGTCGTTCTAAATTGGAAAAAAGAATATCAAAAATAACTAATAGCTAATGCATGGATAACTGATAGTTTGTGCAACTACAAATAGAGAACAAGTAACTTGTTTGTGGCACTTAACTTGTGACTTATCAATGTTCACCAACCACAAGTTAAGTGGTTGTGCTAATTAAACTGCCTATGAAAATCCTCTATTCCCTCTCTCTCCAACCGATAACTTTTCTTTCTTCCGTTTATACTATACTGAGACCCATTCATCTTGATGTTGGTGCATGTAACATTTTTTTTGCAGGATAGAGGTTAATGCAGTGGATATTTTTTTAATGTCTAAATTTGTTGTTTTGTTGAAGGATTATGAGTTACAAAAATATACCTATTTCCTTAAAGGGTGAGGAAATTAGTTTTTTTTGGGTTAAAAAGCATGGAAGTAAAGTCAAGGAGTTTTAATGTTGAGGATGTATGTTCCATGATTCAAATTCTCAATGAAACATTGACTTTAAAAAATCTATGTTTTAATGCTCAAGAGGTATGTTTTACATTTTTTTTATTCATATTAAAATTTTCAATAAAATATTATCCCTTATAATAAGGTTATAAAAATAGACATCCTGCATTTACTTAAGATAAACACTTAAATAATATTTAACAATTTTCATGATTTAAAAATAAAATTATAATAATTACAGTTATTTCTCTACCTCATTCTTTACTAAGAATAATTGCGTTAACTAAAATAGGAATGCTCAGAATAAAAGAATAAATATATATTATATATTTAATCAAATTATATATATATAGATCGTGTTTTATATAAAATAGGGAGAGAAATACATTTGTATTAACTTTCTATTTAAAATAATGAAAAGCATAATAAATGCTTTGAAGAATTCAAATAAACAACTTCTTAGATTATACAAGAATTTTTTTTAATTAAAAATAACTGTTTAACTAAAATAAGAATGAGAAGAATAAATATATATTATATATTTAATCAAATATTTTTTTTTTATATATATATATAAACTAACATGTTAAATTAGTATATAAAGAAAAATATTATGTTTTATGTTAAATAGACAAAAGAACATATTTATATTAACTTTCTATTTAAAATAATGAAATGCTTTGAAGAATTCAAACAAACAATTTTTTAGATTATACAAGAATTATTTTTTAGATTATATAAGAATTATTTTTTTAATTTAAAATAAATGTTTAATAAAAATGACAAGATTAAATATATATTATATATTTATAGATTTTTTTTAAATGATGGTTCACTATTTATTAGAGGATTACATCCATCAATAAATTTTAACATTGTTATTCCAGAAAATCAAAGTCTAGCTAACATCTGACCAACATTATATATTTATAGATTGTTATTATATATATATAATCAATATATTAAATTAATATATATATATAAACCAACATCATGTTAAATTAATATATAAAGAAAAATCAACATCATATTAAATTAGTATATAAAGAAAAATATTGTATATTATTAAAAATCCAAAAAAAAATAAAAATACATTTGTATTAACTTTCTATTTAAAATAATGAAAAGCATAATAAATGTTTTGAATAATCTAAACAAACAATTTCTTAAATCATACGAGAATCATCAATCGTAAGGTAAGGTAGAGGTAGAAGAATAAAGGTACATTTTTAAAATGCATTCCTCCTTCCCCATATACTTTATATGAAGAATGTATTTTAAAGTAAATTGTATTTGTTAAATAGATTTTTATGTCCCCGACATATAGTTTTCAGTCGGGTGGTATTAGTTGGGGTGTCGAAAATCGCGGATATTAAATTGCAAAGTTTTTGTTAAAGTTTGTATTATTTGTATTTTTTGTATTTTTTAAAAATTCATTTTACGTGGTTGTGGTTGGATCCGGACGCAGTGACGTTGGCCTGGGGCTGTGTGCCCCAGGCCCCGACGGCGGGGTGACGTTTGTCGTTTTAAATGAGGTTGGTGGTCTCGGGACTCAAGACTCATGTGCGATTTATTCACCAGTCTTGTCCATTTATCGTCCCTTTCGTCGAGCTCTGCGTCGGGTTGAGGTGTTGCGTATTCATGTGGTATGGTCCAGGGTTTGGTGGTGTTAATGCAGTATGGCGCGGGGTGACGGTGGTCTCGGGACTCAAGACTCCTGTCTTGTCGATTTATCGTCCCTTTCGTCGAGCTCTGTTGTGCGCCCGCTAGCGTCGGGTTGAGGTGTTGCAGGGGTTTAAACGATGCTGCAGTTGGCGTATTGATGCGGTATGGTCCAGGGTTTCGTGG
The DNA here is from genome assembly GCA_027924585.1 of Larix kaempferi. Taxonomy (NCBI): domain Eukaryota; kingdom Viridiplantae; phylum Streptophyta; class Pinopsida; order Pinales; family Pinaceae; genus Larix; species Larix kaempferi. The sequence goes on along the minus strand of BSBM01000370.1, from coordinate 27,363,633 downwards.
TGTTAAGTCGATTTATCGTCCCTTTCGTCGAGCTCTGTTGTGCGCCTGCTAGCGTTGGGTTGAGGTGTTCCAGGGGTTTAAACGGTGTTGCAGTTGGCGTATTGATGCGGTATGGTGCATGGTTTCGTGGTGTTAATGCAGTATGGCGCGGGGTGACGTTTGCTGGTTTAAATGAGGTTGGTGGTCTCAGGACTGAAGACACCTGTGCGATTTATTCATATGCTGGAGAAAGAGGAAAGCTTAGCATGGAAAATCACAATTTTTCATAATTCGAGCTTCAATGCAGAGGAGCTTTCCTTCCCATTTGGATGAATCGGCTTCTAGGTATGCCCTGCACGGGATTCAATTTCTTGGTCATGATAACTAATTGTCACTGCAAGTGCATACATAACATAGGCCCTGATGATTACAGAGGCGGACACCCGAGAATAGGGTTCTTGCGTCTCCATAATATTTTGAAACCCTAGTTTACTATACTTCCATTTAGAGTGTAATATCTTTTATGTTTTAGAAGCTTGGTCTGTATCAAGTTTTCCTTGGATTGGTTTGTATCAAGTTATTATTGACAAGGTTCCTTTGGTTAGTGCTGTGATATCATAGCTCAAGTTCCGCCTTCAGTATCGAGGATCATAAGTTTGAGCATGAATTTTGTCATTGGCTTTAGATAGTGCAGAGCCAAGATGAAAGCAACTAGTCAAAATAAAATCTGTATAGGGATTGTTCTTAGAGTCTTTGGTATCTCGGGGTTTGGTTGCAGCCAAAGCCAAGAGAATGCCCAATTTTTTACTGCACTACACAAATTTGGACATCTTAGACCTGTTGTCAGCAATTTATAAGATATGTTGGAATCTTGGACATTTTCTGTTTAGCGGCATCAATTTTGAATTTTTCTCCCGGATTGAAAATGCGCAACCGGCACACAGAGCATCCATTTCAAGGTCCAAAGCTTCTGTGACTTGTTGCAGTTATATATAGGGTCTAAATTAATGCAAGGTGAAACTTTATTAATAGAGAACTTAACCTTTTTCTTGCCATGTCTATGCTTTACTTTCAGGACTTCTGTTTCTGAAGCCAAATGAAATTGCAAATTTAGATCGCTAACCGTTGATGCATAAATCCACAATGTCAAACAAAAAGCCGTCACTGTGGCGATACATGAGTTTGGTGGGATAATATCTTCAGTCCTTTGTTATTGCACAAAATTTTCCCCTTACAACCTGCAGCATTGTCTCGACTCTCGTCCAAGCAGAGAACTGTATATAGGCTATTGTACTGAATGCTACTTGGTTAAGTGGGAAATGGTTTGCTGGTTGAATGATCACTGGGCTCTAAAGTTCAAATCTCATAGCATTAAAAGACATCATAAGTAAGACAGTGAAATTGACATATGGGTTTATAGATCCTTTTTGAAGATTCTTCATAGAAAAGCTATAATGGATTCCAAATAACAAAGGGTCATAGTTTTCAAACAGTGGTTTGATCTCCATTATAGGGCTTTCTCATTTTTTTTATGATGATTATTTTCCTGCTTACATGAATGGACTTCACATTTAAGATACCTACATGTTTGGTTATGGCAACTTCTTATAAACATATCTGCCTTTGCTATCAATAGTACTACACGTTGCTTACTAATCACCACTTACTACGAATAATTCCTCGCTATTTGGCAGGGTTTTAGTTTGTTGGTTTCAAATAATGTTATCACATAGGTTTAAGCATTTTTGACACTAAAAGGATGTTATTTGTCAGGAAAGGCTATGTTATGATATCTTCAGTCCTTTGTTATTGCACAAAATTTTCCCCTTACAACCTGCAGCATTGTCTCGACTCTCGTCCAAGCAGAGAACTGTATATAGGCTATTGTACTGAATGCTACTTGGTTAAGTGGGAAATGGTTTGCGTCATAGTTTTCAAACAGTGGTTTGATCTCCATTATAGGGCTTTCTCATTTTTTTTTATGATGATTATTTTCCTGCTTACATGAATGGACTTCACATTTAAGATACCTACATGTTTGGTTATGGCAACTTCTTATAAACATATCTGCCTTTGCTATCAATAGTACTACACGTTGCTTACTAATCACCACTTACTACGAATAATTCCTCGCTATTTGGCAGGGTTTTAGTTTGCTGGTTTCAAATAATGTTATCACATAGGTTTAAGCATTTTTGACACTAAAAGGATGTTATTTGTCAGGAAAGGCTATGTTATAATATCTTCAGTCCTTTGTTATTGCACAAAATTTTCCCCTTACAACCTGCAGCATTGTCTCGACTCTCGTCCAAGCAGAGAACTGTATATAGGCTATTGTACTGAATGCTACTTGGTTAAGTGGGAAATGGTTTGCGTCATAGTTTTCAAACAGTGGTTTGATCTCCATTATAGGGCTTTCTCATTTTTTTTTATGATGATTATTTTCCTGCTTACATGAATGGACTTCAAATTTAAGATACCTACATGTTTGGTTATGGAAACTTCTTATAAACATATCTGCCTTTGCTATGAATAGTACTACACGTTGCTTACTAATCACCACTTACTACGAATAATTCCTCGCTATTTGGCAGGGTTTTAGTTTGCTGGTTTCAAATAATGTTATCACATAGGTTTAAGCATTTTTGACACTAAAAGGATGTTATTTGTCAGGAAAGGCTATGTTATAATATCTTCAGTCCTTTGTTATTGCACAAAATTTTCCCCTTACAACCTGCAGCATTGTCTCGACTCTCGTCCAAGCAGAGAACTGTATATAGGCTATTGTACTGAATGCTACTTGGTTAAGTGGGAAATGGTTTGTTGGTTGAATGATCACTGGGCTCTAAAGTTCAAATCTCATAGCATTAAAAGACATCATAAGTAAGACAGTGAAATTGACATATGGGTTTATAGATCCTTTTTGAATATTCTTCATAGAACAGCTATAATGGATTCCAAATAACAAAGGGTCATAGTTTTCAAACAGTGGTTTGATCTCCATTATAGGGCTTTCTCATTTTTTTCTTATGATGATTATTTTCCTGCTTACATGAATGGACTTCACATTTAAGATACCTACATGTTTGGTTATGGCAACTTCTTATAAACATATATGTCTTTGCTATCAATAGTACTACACGTTGCTTACTAATCACCACTTACTACGAATAATTCCTTGCTATTTGGTAGGGTTTTAGTTTGCTGGTTTCAAATAATGTTATCACATAGGTTTAAGCATTTTTGACACTAAAAGGATGTTATTTGTCAGGAAAGGCTATGTTATTTTTTCTCCAATCTGTGTTGAAATAAATCTTTCATTTGTGCAGATCAAGCGGGAAATTTCTACCATGAAATTGATCAAGCATCCAAATGTCATACGGTTACATGAGGTAAAATTTGATTATGGATTTGTGGCTTCTCTTAGTAAGGAATCACAAACTTGACATTGGCAAATAATTACATGCTTCGTGGTGCCAATATCCACAATCCCACTTTCTTTGATTGGAAAATGATCAGTTAACATTGCATCTTTATTCCCCATGTCCCTTAGACATTATAGTGACAAGTTTTCTATTTTTCTTAGCCATAGATCACTGGATGTTAAAAGTCTTCTAAGCAAAGGTTTGGTGTTGTTGGAAATGGACCCCTTAGACTATCAAATGGGGATTTCATGTTATTATTACAAAAGCATGCCATGGCTGGCTCTTCCATTTGGAGATAAAATTAAGAAGGATCTGTTGCGTTTTTTCCATGTTAGAGGGATCCCATCCTTGATTTCCGTTGGCCCAGATGGTAAAACTGTGACAAAAAATGCCAGAAGTGCAGTGTCCACCCATGGAGCCAGGGCTTATCCCTTCACTGATGCTCATTTTCAAAGGCTGCAGAAGGAGATGCAAGAACTTGTTGAGAATTCACCCAAGGAGGTAAAGTGCAGCCAGCATGAACACTCACTTGTATTGGCACAAAGGCCTGTGTTCAACTGTGATGGATGCAACAAAGACGGTAGTGCATGGTCCTATTATTGCAAAAAATGTGACTACGATCTTTATCTGGATTGTGCTTTGAAGGATCAACAGGATCAGGGAAACCAGGATAAGGAACAGGATACAGATGCTGCTGTGGATGAGAACTGCAAGCCAGAAGGAGTTATCTGTGATGGAAATGTTTGTTACAAAGCTTAAACATGATCATGATGAGGGTGGCTCATTGCATATGATATGCTATGCTTCCTGGCCTTCAATTCCTTGCTTGAGAATCCATGGTTATCTAGATAACTGAGCTTTGTTGAGTGAAGGAAGTCATGTTCTATATTTTCCATAAATAAATTGAGTACTTTATAGTCTGTTTTTGGCTTGTACAATGGGATTTCATCAAGTTGACTTGTAGTGCTTTTATAGTATGCTTTTGGCATATGGATTTTATTCTATCTCAAGTCTACTTCTGCCTTATTTCCATCTTTCTGTGTAATTCTGAGTGTATTATGCTCTATTGTCATGTTTCTTTGTCAGTGTGTTCTTGCTTTATGCCAGTTTTCTCGGTTCATGCCCACTCTGAGTGCACTCTCTGTACATTGGCACGAGCAACATTATAGCCCCTCTAAATAACACGTCATGTAATCTTGACATGAGATTCTTTGAAGATTCTTTAAATCTGGAGAAGAAAGTAATGACTGTAGATTTGCACAATGGAGCAACATATGATTCCTTTATAATCCGATGTGTATGTAAAACATAAAAATAAAGTTTCATTTTCGAGATCCTTTTTTTTTTTCCAAAGCATGCTCAAAGCAGGAAAAAGGTCTTTGTTACTTAAGGTTACCTGTCTTGTAGCATCTTTAGTTGTATTTTGATGTGCAATTGTATCTTGTATATAAAACAAAACCTAGCCACCTGCAATAACTCATTGGTGGTCTATAAAGGGGTAAACTTCCACTCATAACAGATGCTTGTAGGTCTTGATCATTAATGTGTTTGCTTGCTTTAGAGGAAGATAACTCTTACCCAAAGGAGTGGTAGTTGCAACGGGGGATTATAACCTTGATGAGAAACAAGAAATGCCTTTGCATGGGGTCTAGGAATGATGACGAACAATCAAGTAAAAGTATTGGCATTATATCAAGGTGTGGCGATATTGATGATGATTGATGATTATTCCGTGGCTAGCTCTTAAATGTTGAGATAACTGCCTGTAACCAATTCAGATAAACACCGGATAGAAGCTAGAGCAATCGTTTTGGTCGACCATGGTGTTGTTTGTATTGATGAATTTGATAAGATGACTGATCAAGATCGTATGTCCATTGACAAGACTATGGAACGACAGACAGTAACAATTGCTAAAGCTAATATTCATGCATCACTTAATGCACATTGTGGTATGGATGATGCTGCAAATCCTGTATATGTCACAGTAAGTCTTTTCCACATTTTTAATGCACAATAACAACAATTGCATATATGCATTGAATTGTCAAGCTATTTTCCTTTTTCTGCACAAGCTATTATTCATCAGTTAATATTCTTGACCAAGATATTGTGTTGTATATAATTTGTTTGCATTCCATGGTAATTGCATTTGTCAATACCTTTTGAACTAATATTCTCTTAATAATTTTGTTTGTTCAGTACGACTGCTCCCTTACTCCAACCAAGAATATTGGTCTTCCAGATTCTTTATTCTCTCATTTTGATCTAGTATTTATTGTGCTTGATCAAATGGATCCTGATGTTGATCGCCGATTATCTGAACATGTTTTACACATGCATTGTTATTGCTATTCAGGTGAACATGCTGCTCAGCATTCTGCTCTGCTAAGATGATTAAGACATTTTATTCCTTGCACTTGATAATATTTCTGAGTAGAGACTACTGAAATGATATCCCTCTAGATGTCAATTTCTGCAGCTATTGTGGTGACTGACAACAATTCAAAACAGGCACAAGAAGATGATACAGAGTTAGCAACATGTATTTTTGTGAAATACAATGGTCTGCTACATGGTCAGAGGAAAACAACGCATTCCAAAAATGAGAACATCACTGTTAAATTCTTGAAGAAGTACATTCATTATTCTAAAACCGGACATCAACATGTGCTGACAGATAAGGTCATTTTCTATCTCAAATTTGTACGTATCCACTTATTTATGTCTTCTAATTTACATATACATTCAATCATGATCAATATGATTTCTTATGTTTTACGCCTTTTAGAGTTACTGTAGGAATTGTATTTGAAGTTTTACTGCCTTGTTACCATTTTGTGCACATCTGTCAACAACAATGCTCATCAATCAAAGTGTTGTCATTGATTTTTTGTTGCCGAATCAAGGTGTTGACAATCGATGGAAGATTAATTGGGCTAAGGTAAAACATAAAATGTAACTCGAGACATGCTTACCTTGGATTTATGTCATGCAAATTTTATTTTTATTTTTAACAATTGGAATGTCAAATTCTGTTGCCTAATTTCAGACAAAACAAGTCCTGAAAGGACTTCGCATTGTAACAGTACACACTAATATGGAGTTTAAGATCCTTGGTTTTAGTGAAAAACCATGCAAAGACAATTTCTGCAGGTATGATCATAGCTGACAACAATTCAAGACAGGCAGAAGAAGATGATGCAGACTTGGCAACATCTATTTTTGTGAACTACAACGATCTGCTGCATGATGAGAAGAAAACAAGGCATTCAAAAAATGAGAACCTCATTGTTAAATTCTTGAAGAAGTACATTATTATTTTAAAGGCAGACATCAACCTCTGTTCAAAGATAAGGTCATTTTCTATCTCAAACTTGTACCTATACATTTATTTATGTCTTATAATTGTGTTCTTATATTTTCAATGCCAAATGGAATCAAATAATCTTACTGAATGACAGTGTTTGTATGGCAATAACCTACAGCCATCAGAACATATTGCATCTACATATGCTGAAACGTGTAATGCAAGTGCAAAAGCAAACTTGAGCAGGGTGCTGCATTGCTAGTTTAATATTTAACATATGAAGCAGTTCATCATTTGTCTCGGTTACTTGGTAACCTTACAGGAATTCACATGGCTTAACGCTTCAGCATTATACAACCAATTGTGACTATTCCACCTCCTTAAGACTTGTTCAGGTAAAAAAGTCTTTTTCAGTTCACTCTACTTATTATTTATAATTTTGTATTTGTTATTCATTATGTAACTCGAATGCTAAATTCCTTTCGATGACTTTGAAGGCAGTGGTCACCCGTTGGAACAGAAGCCAAGGATACTCTATGTTTACCCAGCAGGAGGTCATTATCACTTTTATGTCATCTCTTGAATATTTTTGTACTTCCAGGTATGCCAAATTCACTTGATTACTTCATGAAGCTAAAATTCTGTACACTGATGATCTCCATGTTTTCAATTATTTCTTTTGAGAATATATAAATTTCTTGCTGAATGTTTTGATAATGATAAGCCATGATTACATACTTGTTTAAATGAGCATACCAATGTTTAAGACATAATGTGTTTTTCAATCAGAAGAGATAAGCTTCCTTGCAAATTCAGTTTACGGTCAATTGCAAAAACCATGCAAACATAGTTGCTCATTATCCTTTTGCAATGTGCAGGAAAAAAACATTGCCAATTCTGCCATAGCATCGATTATGCCACTGCAAAATGCAATTTTGAAAATGGCTGGCATTTTTGGGTGTTCAAATACAAAGCAAGGGTTTACCACTTGCCCTCAACGTGATTGGGAGCTCTTTGGGCAATGAAACCCAGCAAATTTGTGAAAATGCTAGGAAACTTTCAAGAGCAGAATCTATATCACAATATCATAGAAAGGAGCCTCGTAATTGTTTAGAAACAAGTATAAATGTCCTTGATGATGAATCGGAGGAATGTTTTTTGGACTTGGGGGCATTTCCCAAGGGTAGAAAGTTCAATGTAAATTCACTATTGGATATTTGGATATACATTTGTAGAATGCAAAAGCAAGAAGCTTTTGTGATCTTGTTTTCAATGCGTTTGTAAAAATCAATGTAAAAATGCATTTGTGAAGAACCCATCTGTGGAAACTTTGTTGAAGATCTTTCTGTAAAAACCAGTTTGTAGGAATTTATAGGCGAAAGTCCAATTTTTAAGAAATCCCTAATCGATGAGAAGAATGTCCAAATGCGAAGATCATTATGCAGAATCTCATCTGTACGATCTGTGTCATGGAAACCCATCTGAAAAAAGCCCATGTTCTTTTCCTTCTTTTTTTAATATTATTTTGTACTGGTAAAGCTCTGGCGAAACATAATCAGAACTCCATGCTTAGTAGGCACCCACGTTTTCACTGTAGTCGAGGAGGTAACCACTGGCCACTTGTGAATTTTCAGTCATCACGGATTATCCAGTTATGATTTCGCTCATACCACTAGCACTCTCCAAATCACCATGGCACCATGGGACTTTCCAAACCACCCTCCCTCAAAGATCCAACAAAGTCCCTCAAAACGAAGGGAAAGGAAGGGGAGTATTAAATGGTAAAATTCCATAAATCTCTTTTCATACCTTGTTGAGAGGGCAGGCTTTATCCTTATGGCCATTAATATAGAAAACCTGTTTCACAGACATCTGTGAAAACATTTGCTCATAAAAAAACTTTATGAAAAAATCCATCACTAGATTGCTTTCCAAAAAGATTTCGCCAAATGTGTTATGATTTTCCTGTACTAAGGATCAAATTTATATGTAAGTTGTTTTTGAATGCTAAGCTGATTCACATAGAATAGAGTATAGACACTGGTACATTTTTCTGAAAAGTTCAACTGATCTATTCATGACCCACTTGGCCCGAATAAAAGACATGTAGATTGTGTAGGTGAGTTTGCAACGATATCTATGGCTGAGTAAAACTCTTATGGTTAGATTTCAAAAGCTGCAGGTGAAATCATTGTGATTGTTCTGGATGAGAAAATGACTCATATATAGAGCAGACTTCTATTTTTGGAAGTGTTTCGAGAAACACACCCGATGGGTTGCACCCCATAGAACAGACTTCCTTTGGCTTAGGTACCAGGTGATTAGTTATTCTGTCAAATCGCCAGGGGCTTCTCATCCATTTGGGAACCATGCCTCTAGGGTGGGATCTGAGACAGAGCATCAGGAAAATAAAACCTAGTGGATGGCTTAATACTATGTCGACCTCATAAGTGAACTGATACTGTTGGCGAGATCCCCAGCTTTAGCTATTTTCTCTGGATTTACCATGGTCAGTATTGACTAGTGGAAAATCCACATTCTAGTGTCTACTGAGATTTTAAACTGAATTATAAAGGTCCATGTTGACTAGTTGAAGTCCATAAAAGACTAGTTGAAGATCTTAAATTGAATTCCATAATGGTCTCTGCTGAGTTTCTAGGCTCAATTTGTCATGGTTCGGATCAAATAATTAAAATCTATAATAGGCTATTTGCGCAATTCATAAGCTGAATTTGTCATAGTTAGCGTGTCTAGTTAAAATTCATGATAGCTCTGCTGAGAACTAAGCTGAATTTATGCCATTGATGGCATTGGCTAGTTGAAATCCATAATATATAATTGTTGAGGTCTTAAGCTCAACATATCATGTTGCTGGTGGACCGTGTTTGATTCCTCTGCAGACTATTTTGTTAGTGGAATAGCTAAATTTATCCTAATGAACATGCACTAAATTAAATATGCATCTGTAGATTGCTTTTAAGATACATAATTGATTACATCTTGCTGGCATGATTACATTGATCAGATAGCTCGAGGCCAGAAGCTTGAGAATCAACTTTTGATAGCTATGAGGCAACGCATTCTGGAACATGTTCGGAAATTAGACAACTTTGTCTTGACACTTATTCCTAACTATGACATCAGAAAAGCTCAGCTTTTGGCAAAAGAAGCAATTGACATGCCGAGAGCTCCATCAAAGAGAGTTGATCTTAGAGATGCATCTGTAACAGAAAATTGCTTGATTTGTTGTGAAGATAAGGCACCATGGGAGATGGTTACAGTGAAATGTTTTCACAAATTTTGCTCTCACTGCATGGTAAGATATGTAGATAGCAACTTGCAGACTTCCCAAGTTCCAATACAGTGTCCTCAAATTGGTTGTGAACATTACATGGCTGCTGAGGAGTGCAAAGTCTTTCTTCCAGATGCTTGCTTTCATATACACAATTAATGACAATTTCATATACACTTGACAATGCCCCCACTAGTAATGTCGGGGACATCGCCACCTTGTGGCTCTTGTTATTTAATAGTTTGAATAGGTTTAATGATAAAAATATGTGTTTTTTCTAAAATGTTATAAGTTTAAATTTAGAAGAGGAAGAGTATATATATATTTCTGTAAATTTTAAAATTGTTTTAATAATTTTATTAAAGATCATAAACTTTTTATTTATATAACTAATCTCTAAAATTTGGTACCAAGTTGAATCTAAGTTAATATTAATTAAAAATACTTTCTATTACTTTCATGAATCGTAGAAAAATTAACTAATTAAACGTAAATATTCAATTTGTTAGGGCAATAAATCTTTATTTTGATAAATAATTATAGTTATAATAAAAAAATAACTCAATAAATATATTTATATATTCTTCATCTTTTTACGTTAATTGAATCCATTTTTATGTTGTTTTGAAAATTTTATAGCATAACTATTTGACAATATTTTTATTTCTTCATATTTTTAAGTTAATTAAATCCATTTTTATGTTGCTTCGAAAATTTTATGGTATAATTATTAGACAATATTTTTAATTGAAATTAAATATCATAGCTTTATATCTAATTGAATTTTATTGATTATATTATTTTATATAGAAAGCTACAAATTGATAAGTGCCATGTAACGATATCGACGAAAGATTATTTAAAAGTATATATTCTTCATCATCTTTTTTCTAAGTTTGTAAAAATAAATGATTTGAAAGCTACAAATTCATAAGTGACATGTAGTAATATCAACGAAAAAGTATTTAAAAGTATATATTCTTGGTCATCTCTTTTCTAAATTATTAAAAAATTAAAAATAATATAATATAATTCAAATCAGATGTAGAGGTATGATCATTTATTTATTTCTTTTTTCAAATTAAATATTAATATAATTGTAGTTTTCATTCATATAATATATAAATGTTGCAATTTGATTTGGGAGTTTGGAAGCTAGGGATGGAGCTCTGCAACCTAGGGTTTTGAGCCGATCCGAGTTGATCTCGGCGGCCAGGGCTCTATCCCTGGTCACAGACTCCTTCTGAGCTCACAGTATTGGACGACGGGTTGCAATCCAGTGGCGGTGAGGAGCGACTTCCAGCAACGGCGGCGGCACTCCTGCGACGGCTTGCATTCGGTGGATGACGGCTGATACCTGGTCGACTTTCTTTATCTTGGCGATCAAGGGCTGCGAGCATTCTCTTTTCTGCTTTCACCTGCAGAAACGGATACGTTCAAGAGCTTTATTTAGCGGCGCACAGGGCCACTGCGAGAAGGGCCAGAAGCTCGTTGTCGTTGTTTGACACACCGGCGCTCTAATGGGGCACCTGCAGAGGCTCCAGATTTGGGGTCGTGCCTGCCTTTTCGCCCTCTCGGAGCCCGCTGACGAGTTTCACCCTCATCGTCGCCTCTGGGAGCCCCTGCCGTAGCACCTGCCAGCGGTGACTCTGCTCCTCTGGTTTCTTTGCCGTGGCCCTGGTCAGCGTTGCTGCCAATGGCGGTCAAATGATTTTGGCGGATGGGACATAACTGAAATATGGCGGATGCTTTTGGCGGCGACGGCTGATTCTGTTCTTGGCGATCATTGCGATCTGAGGCCATGGATTCTTCCATTGATGCATTCCTGCTTACCCCTCATACATCCGACCTGCATCAAAGGCAAATCAAGAGCCATCTCCAATGGCGGATGACAGTTTTTTGGCGGATGGGATCACAGAAATGGCGGATTCCATGACCCGGGCCAAGGTTCAGAAGCAGCTACGGCCCTGCAAGGCATGTTTCCGGCAGATTACATTGCGGCAATACAAGGTGAGAGGGTTCTCGAGGTCCAAGAAGTCCAAGATATCTGAGATTTGGGCCTGCGTGTTTGCTTTCAGGCTTTGATGGAGCGTGATGGATATATCTGAGTATGGAGAGAGGGCGGTGCCTTTGCGCGGCGACCCATTGGGTCTGAGTACGATCCAGTGGCGGTGGCGGCGGTTTCAGGGACCAAACCTGAAACCGGTGGCCCCAATTTCACCACTGTTCATGATCAATCTGGTCTATTTCTTGTGTATCTAGTTTTCTCTTTCTATTGGTTCAGCTCTTTATAAGCTGTTTTTCTGCATATATGGGACAATATGTGAAAATGTAGGGATCCTTGTTGATCTTACTACATCTGCAATATGTAATTTTAATCATCTTTTTGAAATAAAATTACGGACATTTTCCCAGGAAAAAATAATATATAAATGTTGATGTATATCAACATTATTGTGTATAAATGAAATTTATTCATTTAAAATCATTTGTTTATGATATGTAAGTAGGTAAACTTCTACTTATGTCTTTTTGGGGAGGTAGTTGCTTCATAGAATCTTCATCCTAAGAATCCCTCGTGATATATCGTTATTTCACATTTGTAAAAGCAACAATTGGTTGGTAGACCAATTATCCAACCAAGGAGTTAAGTTGGCTCAAGAGGTTTTAGTTAGAAATGAGGGGATATCTCATAGGAAGTGGTTTCCCTGGCCATGTTAGCATAGCAAGAAGTAGTTGGTAAGTAGGATGTGAGAGGGGTCTCCTAAGGTCAACCTATAAGGCTCCTCGATTTCCTTGGAAACAAGGTGACGGTTGGGGAGGAACAGTGATGCAGGAAAATTTACCTTTCCTGCTAATTCCTCTTATGGGTCAGCAGTTTCAATAAAGACCCAACCTTAGTACAAATTTTACCTCGAGTTCCTTTTATTCAATATATTACAAAGTTGAATCCTCTGAGAAACTGGGTGTATCATTCATATATGCAAAACATATTTATAATGCTAAACAAAACATATAAAAATATAATAGAATTGTGCGAGCACTCATTCTCTCTCTTTCCACTGATCCTTTCTCATGGCTAAACACTCTTACGATACCTTCATATGGTTCATAAGGTGTATGGTGTTTTATATCATGAATATTCCACTCTGGACTCAAGCCTTTTCTTAAGAAAATTATTTTATGCATGCTAAAGGCAACCACACCTTCTGGCAAGTTAATTCCCCAGTTTCCAAACCGATATCATTTCCAGAATTTCACGTTGGGCTATGATTTTCCAATAAATCAATACATAGCCGTTAATATTTCAATATGACACCATCTCATTATAATCCCTAGCTGGCACATTGGTTAAATACTCCACAGGATTTATAGCCATCAATTTGGGACCAATTCTGAGCGCACTTCCTTCATCAATCGTCAACGTTGTACAAGTATTCAACTCTTACACAGAAACCTTGATGTCAATTTCCTCAAATAGTGAATTTAGTTTCACTAAGTCTTCGACAAGACCTCTCTACCAGCTTTACACACACAGGCATCTACTCTGCATTCTTTATTTTCCAATAATAGGGTTATATAGGGATATAAATTCTTCCAAGCAGACTCATGCTCCTCTGTTCCGGAGCAACTTCCCTCGTCTCTGGAACTAATGCCTCAACGTAATTCTCCACCAGAATTTCTGCAAAACTCAAGACTTCTTTGAATTGGAATCTATTATAGATTCTACTCAGTTATTTACCCATGAATTAGAATCACACGGTGATTCAACCCAATTCCAATATTAGTTTCAGGCTCATACAAGCGTTGAAGCCCTGCAAGCCCTTCTTCACACGGGAAAGGACTCTATTCACTAATTCATCAGGTTCCCATACACAGAGTGAGCCATTTAAATAACTAACCATTGTTCATCAGAAATTGCTCAATCATATTACATACAAATTATAAAAGAGATAACAATACACATAGCACTGATGAATCTCCTTCTCATTAAGAATAATGAAACTGTACATACAAATTAAAATACTGACCTACTTGTCCATGGTGTGATCTACTTTTACATGGTCATCTTCTCTCTGAACTCTCACTCTCGAGAGTTACCATTCGATTTTATTTTCTTCTTTCGAGACTCTTCATTCCCCCCTAAAAAATAGAGCCTTTTCTAATTATTTTAACAAACTCCTAAAACTTGTAACCAATCCCTAAATTTTAGTTACAGCTTCTATTTTTAGAAAAAACAAACTTATGCCTACCTTGTGACTCACACCACCGAGTCCTACCTTCCTGCAGCTGTCCTCAAATTCCCTCACGATTCACCCCACTAATTTAGGGATTTGTTACATAATTCATCCTACATTGACACCTATCAACCTAAGCATTAATTATATTTATGCTTGTTGATGTATATGTAACTTCGGAATGTATTTCATATATATTTATTGTACCCTTATAAGAGATGTGTTATTTCTCTATAAGGAAGTGTCCTCATGTGTATTGACAAGTGTCGCAAGTGTGTGTACTTGTCGATGGGTTATTAGACCACCATGTGTGGGGTCGGCCCTGAAATATATATTATATGGTTGATATACCTAGCTAGACAAGTCGCCCCCATAAGGTCACTGGGCAAACAGACTAGTATAAATAGAGATCAGGAGATCTCTATTTGGATCACTCGGAAACTCATACTTCTCTCACTCAGAAAGTGGCGCACTAGTGAGGAGGAGGATCATCTGCTACTAGGAGACTATCTCAGTATATTTTGGTTGTACTTTGGTTCAGCCATTGCTCTCTCTATCTCTGAGGAAGTTGTGGGGTTTTTCACCTTAGGGTTTTCCCCACGGAAACTCGGTGTCTCTTGTCTCTCATGCTTTTGATTCTTGTGATGCTTTACATGCTTGATATGATTGTTATGCATTGATATACTGTACATGTTATTCTCTCAGTAAAGATCCTAGAGTATTGTGAATTAATGCTCAAAATTTAACAATGCTTACTAGGAAAATAAACCTTTTACAAAAGATGTTTATAAGAGTTTTACAATTGGCCCTTCCTTGGCTAGTGTCTAGGACTTTAGGTCTGACCACACATCTAGTGTTTGAACTGGAGAGCGAATGCTCCTGCATTAGAATCCCAAGGTAGAAAGAAGAACATGATCTCCTGATCATGAGCTTTCAACCTTCATCTTTCCTCCAGCTGCAATCTTCCAGGCTTCCACACTTTGTGCTGTAATACTCCACTGTCCTTACCTTCACTATTCTTCACTTTCCAATCATCTTCACAATGAACTGCTTTCTTCATTCTGTTGTAGCTCTTCTTAGGTATCTGCATTTGCTCCCATAGTCCACCTATGGTCTTTTCCAATTCAATTTGTTGTTGCAAACAACTCTTGTCTTCTCCACTATGCCACTGCACTCTACTGCATTTATCCATTCATCTCGAAACTGTTGATTGTCTTCTTCAACTCTTCTTACTTCAATTTCTACTTTTACTCTTGAGCTTGCTTCAAATGTTGTCTCGGATATTGTTGTAGATATTGCTACCTCCCTGACTTCCTTTATGCTTTTGTAAGCATCTCCCTCTGCAATATCCAACTGCTGCTCTTCAATTTCAATATAAATCCTTTTCTCTTCCTTCTTGACAACATTCCATTGTTGTCCTTCATCTCCTTGACTAATTCTGATAATCAATTCAGCCTCCTTCAGCTCTAGGACTGATTTCTCTTTAACATGAGATACAACTGCCTCACTTTCTTCCTTATAGTTTTCTTCTTCCTTGTCGCTGAACAAAGTTCTTTGTGACAATGCTTCATCACTCTTTATCATAATAGAATTATGATTCTTTACTCCTATGACAGCCCTAGATGTCTGTCCATCATTCTTCCTTTGGCCATTCAGACAAGCCAACTTCTCCCTGTCCTCAATAATAACAGGTACCTTCATATGAGACATGACGGTCTCTCCTCCAACAAAGATGTTGCCCTCAATAAATAAGGATTTTACAAAGTCCTTCTGCTGCAATAACTTATCTTTGCCTTTATCATTGCTTGGAAACACTCCCATATGTCTATCTAGACTGACTGAGTCCTTCACAACTGCATCTCTACCTATGCACTCCTCAAGGTACTTCAACTCTTCATCAAAACTATTAAAACATAGCTTAGTTACCTGAGATTCCAATTCATAATTTGACTCAGATTCCTTTAGCAATTTTTCCAACAATAAAATCTCTTTATCAACTTCTTCAAGCATTATATCTTCCTCTGCTTCTACCTACTTCTGGTCATCATCAAGTGCCAAACTTCCCTTGCTTCCAGCTCTTGGTGTATGCTGAAAAGAACCACTTACTCTTAACTGTGTATGAGCATTTGAATGAGACTTAGTTGTCCCATCATCTTCCTGAACAAAATTAAGATTCTGCCCTTTTCCGTCCTCCTTTATGACAACATCAACAAATTGTCTTTCTTCACCTGTTTCACCTGCAAACATACACAAAACATCAGTTTTAAAACATTAAGACCTCTTGGCCTCACTTGAAACTTCAGCCTTCAAGTCTTCTCCCAGACACTCACTTGTCTTGAGTATCTCATCCTCCCAGTGAGCATTCAATGGTTGCTCTTGCTTCTTCTGTAGCCTATGCCACTTCAACTTTATTTTCACAAGAAAACCACACCTCTGGTCTTCCCCCCTCTTTTGTAACAGCTCCATCATTACTTCCAGGTGGAATTCTATCTCAGCCTTCTCCCTCTCATACTCTTCATCAGTCATTCTTCTACATATGCCATTTGCCTTGGCATCTTCTATCTTCCTTTTGTGGCTGCCTTCTGAACCTCTTCTATGACCCTTATTAGTCATCTTCTTGAGTTTTCTTTCACTCTTTATGAGCTGCACTAGCCTCTGTAGTAACAGACCTCCCTGCTACACCTCACCTCACCAAACCTGCTCCGTGCTTGGTCTTTTGGCAAGTACTGGTCCTAGAACCCTCCTTAAGAACTTCTCTATGCTCCCTCTAGGCTTACTCCCACAAATCTTCTGCATGAGAACATAACTGTCCTCTTGTACATCAATCCTCAGTTGAAATACTAGGTCCTTGGCCACACTTCACTTCCACTCAGAAATCCTCACTAGTTTCCTTCATCACTGTCTTCAAAACTATTACTCCTTGCTGAGATGTCTTCTCTTCTGCTGCTACTTCTTGCATGCAAACTCTTCTTCTTTACAGACTGCTACAAGTTTGTCTTCTTCCTTCATAAAAAGAACTTTCTTGTTCCCGCTCTGATACCAAATGATGCAGGAAAATTTACCTTTCCTGCTAATTCCTCTTCTGGGTCAGCAGTTTCAATAAAGACCCAACCTTAGTACAAATTTTACCTCGAGTTCCTTTTATTCAAGATATTACAAAGTTGAATCCTCTGAGAAACTAGGCGTATCATTCATATATGCAAAACATATTTATAATTCTAAACAAAACATATAAAAATATAATAGAATTGCGTGAGCACTCATTCTCTCTCTTTCCACTAATCCTTTCTCGTGGCTAAACACTCTTACGATACCTTCATATGGTTCATAAGGTGTATGGTGTTTTATATCATGAATATTCCACTCTGGACTCAAGCCTTAAGAAAATTATTTTATGCATGCTAAAGGCAACCACACCTTCTGGCAAGTTAATTCCCCAGTTTCCAAACCGATATCATTTCCAGAATTTCACGTTGGGCTATGATTTTCCAATAAATCAATACATAGCCGTTAATATTTCAATATGACACCATCTCATTATAATCCCCAGCTGGCACATTGGTTAAATACTCCACAGGATTTATAGCCATCAATTTGGGACCAATTCTGAGCGCACTTCCTTCATCAATCGTCAACGTTGTACAAGTATTCAACTCTTACACAGAAACCTTGATGTCAATTTCCTCAAATAGTGAATTTAGTTTCACTAAGTCTTCGACAAGACCTCTCTACCAACTTTACACACCCAGGCATCTACTCTGCATTCTTTATTTTCCAGTAATAGGGTTATATAGGGATATAAATTCTTCCAATCAAACTCATGCTCCTCTGTTCCGGAGCAACTTCCCTTGTCTCTGGAACTAATGCCTCAACATAAATCTCCACCAGAATTTCTGCAGAACTCAAGACTTCTTTGAATTGGAATCTATTATAGATTCTACTCAGTTATTTACACATGAATTAGAATCACACGGTGATTCAACCCAATTCCAATATTAGTTTCAGGCTCATACAGGCGCTGAAACCCTGCAAGCCCTTCTTCACACGGGAAAGGACTCTATTCACTAATTCATCAGGTTCCCATACACAGAGTGAGCCATTTAAATAACTAACCACTGTTCATCAGAAATTGCTCAATCAAATTACATACAGATTATAAAAGAGATAACAATACACACAACACTGATGAATCTCCTTCTCATTAAGAATAATGAAACTGTACATACAAATTAAAACACTGACCTACTTGTCCATGGCCTGATCTACTTTTACATGGTCATCTTCTCTTCGAACTCTCACTCTCGAGAGTTACCATTCGATTTTCTTTTCTTCTTTCGAGACTCTTCATTCCCCCCTAAAAAATAGAGCCTTTTTCTAATTCTTTTAACAAACTCCTAAAACTTGTAACCAATCCCTAAATTTTAGTTACAGCTTCTATTCTTAGAAAAAACAAACTTATGCCTACCTTGTGACTCACACCACCAAGTCCTACCTTCCTGCAGCTGTCCTCAAATTCCCTCTCGATTCACCCCACTAATTTAGGGATTTGTTACATAATTCATCCTAAATTGGCACCTATCAACCTAAGCATTAATTATGTTTATGCTTACTAGGAAAATAAACCTCTTACAAAAGATGTTTACAAGAGTTTTACAATTGGCCCTTCCTTGGCTAGTGTCTAGGCCTTTAGGTCTGACCACACATCTAGTGTTTGAACTGGAGAGTGAATTCTCCTGCATCAAACAGTCGGGCATGTGGCAACTAAAGGTGGTACTCACCTCCCATGGATTTTAATTGTACTTGCATGCGAACTAGCTAGCTCATTTACCCATCGCACTTGGGATATGACTGTTATGTATTTTGAAATGGGAAACACGGATGAAGTTCCCACAAAATGCAATTCATGTTGAGTCCTATCTTCTCATCAATTTAAGGTTGAGAACCTTGTTTTCGGTCTGAGAGGAAGGAAATCAAAAACATTTCGTGGTGGGATTGGTTCTTTGTTGATTTCAAAGAGGCCATTATTGTTTTCTCAATTTGATGCTAACATTTTGTAGTATCTTTCTCAGTTGAGTTTAAGGTCGGTTTCCTTTGCAGACAAGATTTTTGGAAACCTAGTGCAAAAGGTGAGGTCGAGGTTTCTTCCACTATTGGGCTTCTAAGCGCAGCTCTTCCATGGTTTGGGTATCCAAAGATGGGCTTGTCTTCCTGTGTTGAGGTTTCTGAGCAAGCCCAGTTTCCCAGCCTCTAGCATGTTGGTGGGAAAGAATTGCAAGTTTTTCATGGCTAGCCTTTTACAATGCCATCGTGGAGGGACCTCTTTAGTGGCATTCGAAATGAATTTGGTGACTTCAAGTGCATGCTGCGGGCTGTGTATGACATAATGGAAGGCTTGTTGGACTCCCTAAGGTAGGTCTCCTATTACCTTTCAATGTTGGTTTCTAGGATGGAGGATGTTGAATTAAGCAATTTGCGTGAGCAAGGGGGGGAAATAGACGGAACGAGAGTTGATTTGGACAAGCTCCTGAATATGAACCACTATAGTCATTGCCAATCCATTTTGTATGTTGAGGTCAAAGCTATGGAAGAGGGTTATGTTCTCCGCCCATCACAGTTCTCTACCAAGCATGGATAGTAGTGCAATTGTTTTCTCTCATTGAAAACATATTTTGTCTATGCAGTTTAAATGTCTTTTTCTTTTAGGCCAGTTTGTGCGTATATATAACACTTCTAGGATAGTAAGCTTTGTTGTTATAGTTGGCATTTTGTTTTATGAACAAGTTTTTTGGTATTTACTTAGCAATCAATTTAGATTTTTTTGCTACTAAAAAAACTCAGTAAATCCGTAACTGATGGTTCGTTTTAGCTTTGTAATATAAAAAATATACGCGTTCTTGTTTTTAAAATAATAAGATAAACTTGTACTTATGCCTTTAGGTATTAGACCATTAACATATTCCCTTTCATGATAACCAATAAAAACAATTTTAAAGCATACTCCAAAACCAAACAACAATTCTAAACTAAATTTAAAATAAATAAATAAATAAAAACATATATACTTAGATATAATAAAAAAATCATGTACGTTTAAACAATATTAAGCATTAAATATAAATCAATCCTTCAAATACTTTAAAAATGTTAGGATATAACTATTATAAAATATTAACAATTGAAATAAATTCTCATAACTAATATTATTAAAAATGTTATGATATAACTATTATAAAACATTAATAATTGAAATAAATTCCTAAAGATATAACTATTATAAAATATTAACAATCGAAATAAATTCTCATAGCTAGTATTATTAAAAATGTTATTAACAATCGAAATAAATTCTCATAGCTAGTATTATTAAAAATGTTATGATATAACTATTATAAAACATTAATAATTGAAATAAATTCCCATGACTAGTATTATTTATATTGTCTTTTATAATAATAAAAATCTACGAAAAAAAAGTTGCTATTCATTATATTAATAAATGAATCACATTGTCGATGGGCCATATAGGCCATTACATAAATTCCTTCACCGGGTGAATTTGAAAGAGATCATGGTCCCCAATACATAGACTCGAGAATTTGTTATTCTTTCCATATATATCATATACTGATCTTATATGAAAACCATGATAGTAATTCCCCAATTATAAACTGTTGTAGGTAGCATACAAAAAATAGATACAAAAACTGTGAAAAAAACAATCCATCACTTCAGGATTTTTCTCTATGCGGGATAAAAAGTTCATCTAAGATGTGGACCAGGGCATGTTCAATTATAATGTCACTAGTCATTTCCCATAAATGCCATGTACCATCACCCATCTGTAGACTCATCTTTGATAACTGATCTACCATATTATTTATTTCTATGTAGATGTGTTGATAGTTGATATCCTGGAATAAACCTACAATTCTTAGAGTTCTTCATATAAAGGATCCAACATTTTATTCTTAGGTGGTCTCTTCATCTTTAACCAATTGACAACTAACTTTGAGACTCCCAAAAGCTGCAATTTATGTATCCCCTTTGAGAGAGCCAAAAGATAACTAATTTGAGTCCCATCATTTTTGTATGATTGTTTATGCTCCTCTGAAGACCTATGGAAAACTTATACCATTGTGAGTTAGAGATGTGTAATATACCTCCAAATCCTCCCATGCCTAGGTTGCCTTGAGAGGCTCCATCAAAATAGGACCAACTTCCAGATCTATCAATAGTCTCCTCTACAATTCTTCTCTGCTTTGGAGGCACATCTTCCTGTGGAAAATGATCTAGGATAGCCAAACTTTTAGAAGCATATACATGTGGGGAAATAGAGATATCATTAAAAATTATGTTGTTTCTAGCCAGCCAAGCGCCCCAGATCATGAGAAATGGTAAAGCTTGGTAATTTGTGAAAGCCTCATTATTCATCCAAGCATGTAAGGCTTCTTGGAGCCCCAAACCATTCCAAATAAATTGTACACCCTTTACCTGAGAAGCATAGTCCCACATCCTGGTCATGTATTGATAATAGATGAAAAGATTATTTATATTCTCAATATTTACTTTGAAAAGAGGGCATCTTCCTGGACCACAGCCAAATATCTTGATCATCGTATCCCACATGGGGACTTTTCCTAACAGTTCTATCCATAGGCACAACTTCTCCTTCAATGGGAATTTAAAATTCCATATCACAAGGGTCCACCAGGAAAGCTCTGGTAGAGCTTCTTCTTCTCAAAAAACCCTATAACCTAAGTTAGGAGTGTAGTAGCCACCTGTAACATCCTAGTCCAAATCAAAACAACCTCTATATCCACCAGACGAATGTGACAGTCATGCAAATCCTTCATGTACCCATCCCATAGATTACTTTCATCAGCCTCAAAAACCAAATCCTTAGTTTCTAACCAAGCTTGTCTCATAGGAGAAGTATTATGGATATCCTATATTTGTGCCAGGAAGAGAAAACCACATTTCGACAAATGATCAATTAGGGAAATAGGTAATCTGTGAGAGTATATGCATCCAACCCAAGGATCCTAGCCTAGCCTTACTTTTCTTCCAATTCTAACATCCCAGGTAGGTCATTCCCCATTTACATCAAAATCCAAGATTAGTGGCTTCCACATAATAGAGACATTCCTTGTAGACTTGTCTCTAGTCCTAAAACATTCTTCAGTAGTAAGAGGATCGATATATTTTTGATGCACAACTTTAACCCATAAGCCATCACCTTTGAGGAATTCTCTAGATCCCCTTGGCAACTAAATCCTTGGCAAAACAGATAGGATGCTTCAATCCCCATCCCCCTAAATCTTTAGGCAGAGCTAAATTTTTCCATGCTACCCAATGGTAAGACTTCTCATCATAATTCCCTTCCCATAGAAAATTAAACACAGTTTCCTGGTGGATTCTACTGCACCTGGAGGAACAAAGGCCAAGGAGACCCAATAAATTGGAATGGCTTCCAGCACATACTTCATCAAAATTAATCTGTCACCACGAGATAACTACGTGTTACACCAATGATGTAGCCTATTCTCAATTTTACCAATGAACCATGCCTAGCCCCTTCATAGATAATCATTGGGTTTTGTGATAAAACCAAGGTACTTTAAACCACAATAAATGTCCACCAACGCAAAATCAAACTATGAAATCATCCAAGCAATTACCTCTTGTTCCAGGTTCACGAAGGAGATTGTAGATTTCCTAGCATTGAAATACATTCCTTTAGCTTCAACAAATAATGTTAGAATGGATTTTAACTTGACTATTTCCCTCCTAGATCCATTTGAGAAAAACAAGATGTCATCAACAAAAGTCAAATGAGAAATAAGAACATTTCCCCCAATCCTAATCCCTATGAGGGATACATTCGTCTTGGCATGATGAATAAATATGCTCAGACCTTCCACAGCTAACAACAACGGTAATGGAGCAAGGGGGTAGCCTTGCCTCAAGCCTCTAACAGGATTAAAAAAGGATGAGCCAGAACCATTAATCAAAACTGCAAAAGAAACAGTTTGAACACAAGATAAAATCCAATTTACAAACTATAGATCAAATCCAACCTTTAGCAGAACCAGTCTTAAAGAAATCCAATTGACCCAGTCATAAGCTTTAGAAATATCTACCTTTACTATAACAACTGATAAATGTTTCATCTTGACTATATGCAACACTTCCTGGGCAGTATCGGTTGCATCATGTATTTGTCTTCCCTCTAAAAATGCAATTTTTTCTTGTAGAATTTGTCTTGACAAGATGCCCCTAATCCTTCTTGCAATTACCTTTGCTATTAATTTATATATGCAATTGCAAAAAGAAATGGGATTTTAGTCCTCCATATTGATCACTCTATCACTCTTAGGATTGATAGCAAGAAAGGTATTGCTGAAAGCATCCTAGATCTTGCCATTGATCCTAGATTCTTCAATAACAATGAGTAGATCCATCTTAAAAAATTCCATGAACCCAGTAAAAAAATTCCACAAACCAACCATCAGGCCCAAGACTTTTGTCATTTTGTATAGAATGCACTACCTCTTTTAGTTCTTCAAGGGTCACTCCCTCCTTTAAAGACATATTATGTTCCTCATTGACAAAGGATGGATAGTGGGAAATCAATCTTAACATCTGGGCTACATAAGCCCTCTCATCTTCCTTTGAAATTTTGCTCCATCTTCCTCCTTAATCTACCACGGAGAATGTGTTCTTCCAATGTTTAACAAAATTGTGAAAATATTTAGATTTGTCATCCCTTTTTTGTAACCAAATGGCCCTGCTTTTAAGTCTCAAAGATACTTCTTCCTCATTTAAGATCTTCCTTCTCCTATCCTCAAGATTGACAATATGTTTGTTTTGTTCTGTTAATGAGAATCCTTTAGGATTGTTGGCATCATTGAGAATCCTTTAGGATTGTTGGCATGATATGATGCCAACAAAGATCCATTCCTACCAAGCTCAATGCCCTGAGTCCTTCTCCTCTCAAATTCCCAAGAAACTGATCGATCTTTGATCTTCTTTATATTGTTGAGAAATGGTATTATTGTTGATTCTTGGATATTGGCATCATGAGGGATCCACAAAGTTTTTACGAGTTGTATATATCCTTCATATTCCATCCATGTAGCATTAAACTTGAAGGGGCTTGGTGGCTTTTCCAGAGCCACCTTCACCTCAAGAAAAATAGAAAAATGGTCTGAATCACCCCCTTCTCCAACCCATTGTTTGATACAAGAGGTAGAATGTAATGTACCTTCATTTACTAAGAATTTTTCATGTCTCTTGGCTATCCTGTATGATCCTAAAAGCATGTTTCTCCAGGTAGGTCTTAAACTGACAGGGGGAATGCCAAATAAGGAAATATCCTCCAATATCTTGAAAAAATAGTTTGATAAAGAGCTTTTATGAGTGTTACAACCCCAGATCTCGACTTCCCCTAGGAATAAATTTAAGTCACCCCCTAAGATTAATATGTCCACATATAATAATCCAGAATTGAATATATTTTCCCAATATGTCATCCTATAGAGATATGGGCGGCCATATATGTTTAAGATAGTAAAATCCTGTCCAAATTCCTTGGAGAAAAACATTGTTCCCAAACATGTCATGATAGCCTAGCTATTAGTACGGAGATTAGATCCAGTGAGCCAACCAGTTATAAGGCCCCCTGATTTACCAAAAACATCAATACCAACAAAATCCCATCTAGGCAATAGAATCCTCAAATTTGCCAAGATAGAATTACCACAAGCAAGAGTTTCATGAATAGGAATCATGTTCAAATGTTGCGAAGACACTAATGTTTTGAGGGCCAACATCTTAGAGGGTAGCCTTAACCCTCTCACTAACATTAAGTAAGCCTTACACAGGGAGAGCTTGCTCTAAGAGTCTGTTTCAATGTTTTTTGACATCCAACCCTAACATTGAGGGAAGCTTGTTACCTAGATGAAGCCATAATTGATCTATGGCCCCGAAGCTGAGATGAATATACCACCGAGGAGGCATGAAAGACGCCCCCTCCCAAACTCGACACCAACATGATCTTAGAATAATTTATAGGCCTGAGATGATATCGAGGAGACTTAGATTCATAAGAAGTACCAAGATCCCTAGCAGTAGAACTATACTTGGGGAGCTTCTCCGAAAATGCACCAAAATAACCCTAACTATTGACAACACTAACAATAAGAGCCTTCGAAACCACTATATCCCAAAACTGACAGGGATAAGGAGTACTAGGCATACCAGTTAGAGGATCTAAAGGATAACCACCATCAACTGATTAATAACAATTGAGAAGTCAGGAGAAAGTGAAAGTAGTGGCAGTCCCTCCATACCACTTCCGCACAAACCCACTAGATAAAGAAATTACATTGTTCACCAATCCTACATGATTGTCGTCTGAAATAGATGGAGATTAGTCATAAACAACCACTAGGTCTGGTAAATCAAGAGACTGTTCTGGATCCATATCCTCCATCCTAGTTCCAACAGAGATGGATCCCATAACCCTTCGGCTATCCTTCAAGAGCACAAGGGATTCCCCAAACCTATTACCAAACAAAGGAGACACAAGATGCTTGACAAAGGAAGGAATAGAATTGGAAGACCCGAAGGACAATGGGAAAACTAGGGAGGACTTTGAAACACCAGACACCACCAGACTTAAGAGCTTTGAGGTCCTCGAGCAGGAAACAAACAAAGGGTTTATATAAAAAAATTCCATCTTTAATGTGAGGTGATTGAATGGTCATTTGTATCTATAGCAAGTAAAGATATGGAATATATGTATGATTATTTTGTCTTAGGTGAAATTACATTAAATTATGGTGTATTGTATGATGGGATTTTTTTTTAATTGGGTGTAGTTTGGGTAGTTGAGAGAAATGATTGTTACCCTCCTCACCTAGGATTAATTCTTGCAAGTGACATGTTGAGTACCATCCTGGAAATGATATGTAATTTGAGAAAAAAATTATGGGATTTTTCTTAATATTATGAATTTATGTTTATTTAACATAGTGGTGACAAAATATATAAAATATGTGTGCGAATAATAAACAATAATTTATCAATAAAATTATAAATATTGACTCATAAATAAGATAATAAATATTTAGATTTTTGTATTAAATGTGACATGGTTATTGTAATCTTAAGGTATCTTTTCATTTTTTAGGCTATTTTATATTGATTGTGAGATTTGTATAAATTACAATATATCTTGAGTCTTATATAATGAGAGTGCTTACATATGTAGTGGCCCTCCTACTAAAGCAATAGGTTATTGTTTACACGATGAATATACCTATAACTTGTTCGACCTCTCTTTCTACCTTTGTGGGACATGTTGTGTTAATCATAAACAAGATAATAAACAATCAATATATTGTGTTTGGCATTTTGGAATAGTTTTTATGACTTTAAAATATCATCTCTTCTTTTCTGTTATCTTGCATTGGTTGTGAGGTAGGGTATGTATCAGCATTTAAGTCCCAACATACCATAATCATTATGTTGTGTGAAGCATACAATACTCAGATTGGATTAATATTAACAATAATAAGAAATACACTAAAATAAACAAGAGAAGGAAGTCCCTCCACCCCTTTGTTGGAAGGGAATTAAATTAAAAAATGAATGTATCCACTAATTAATAATTGTCATTGTAAAAATATAACAATTAAAATATATAGAATTGGTCACATCAAAATCAAACATCACATTAAAAATGACAACGATCTTTTTTTAAAACAAAATTCAAGAATGGTATATGAAAGTTGTCACAATGCACTTATACAAAATTTCATATTAAATGTTTTTAATTTTAAACTCTTTAACCAATCAGCAAATAACATGAGTGAAATTTAAAAATCCTGAAATTTATTTTTAGTTTTCAGAAAAATCACCTTACTAAATTGTTTTTTAAAACATTGAAGAACTTTATAACATAAAATTGAATGAATGTAAATTTAGAGCATCTTGACTTGCCATGAAAATTATAGTCTTTGCTTTCGCAAGACTAATAAACAAAGAGTTGGAGGCTCACCTGTGCACCCAAGGTTGGAATGCACATATTATTTTTAAAGATGCAGGAAGACATATTTATGTAAATTGACACACATAATAACAAGTAAATGGTTGTATTGATAGATACAAATTCATTCATGGGATGCTATCCCACTATTCTTTGAAAAGGCCCTTTAGATCTACTCTAGCTAGATTAGGAGTTATCTTTTGGTTCTCACACATACCAAAATTTGAGATGCTTGTGCCACTAAATCATTAATAACTTTTAAGGTTTTGCATATAGAACATATAGAACAACAAAATACAAAATGATTATTTATTTTGATAGTATCCATGAAAATAGATTCCTCCTATGCTTCATAGGTTCCCGTGCACTGAAAGGTACACCCCTGTAGGTTATTATCCATAAGAAAAGAAAACTCTTTAATTTGTGCACGTCTAAAATAAGATCTCCCTCACTATACAAAATTTGATTCTTGCTTTGCATATATATGATTGTTTTATAGTTTGGTGGTTTAGAACATTTATAAGGTGACTTTTAAATTGGCACGGCGGAGTTGCATGATGGTGTTTGTAGAAGCCTTAAATGTCAAGGTGGTGGAGGGTGAGTTGGTGGACTATGGTGGACTACAGTGAAGATTCTACAAAGGGATGAAATTTTTTTTAGTATTTAGGCCCCTTTCATAGTATGTAGGACTTGTATTTTTTGCCTAAGTATCAGGAATTTGTTTCAATGAGGGGTGATGGGTTCTCCAAGAAAACTTTTGGAAAAATCTTACAAAGTGGATCCATCTGTTCCATCATTACTTTAGACTGATAAGATTTTATTCGGTCTGACTTTCTGAACAAGGGACATTGTTTGATGGTGTCAAATTGCGTGGTCACAAATCTTACTGCAATCTCCACTGAAAAGGCCAACAAAGAAGGTACATCACTTGGTAATATCTCCTCATGCCTTTGGTGTGCCAAATTTTTTCCTCCTCCGCTAGCCAAAACATTACAATATATAGAATTGGTCACGGAAATATGAAAACATCACATTAAAAATGACAACAATCTCTTTTTAAAACAAAAGTCAACAATGGTATGTGAAAGTTGTCGCATGACACTTATACAAAATTTCATATTAAATGTTTTTAATTTTAACCTCTTTGACCAATCCGAAAATAAAATGAGTGAAATTTAAAAATCTTGAAATTTATTTTTAGTTTTAAAAAAAAACACCTTAATAAATTGCTTTTTGAAACATTGAAAAACTTTATTAGATGAAATTGAGTTAATGTAAAGTTAAAACATTTTGACTTACAATGAAAAGTATAGTTCTTGCTTTTGCTTTTGCAGGAACTAATAAACAAAGAGTTGGAGCACCTGTGCACCCAATGTTGGAATGCACATATAATTCTTAAATGATACAGGAAGACATATCCATGTAAATTGACACTCGTATGTGTAAATGGTTGTATTGATAAATACAAATTCTTTCATGGGATGCTAGCCCACTGTTTTTTGAAAAATGCCTTTAGATCTATTGTAGATCTATTAGGAGTTATTGATTGGTGCTCACTCATATCCAAATTTGAGATGCTTGTGCCACTAAATAAATAATAACTTCCAAGGTTTTGCATATAGAATGACAAAATACAAAAGCATTATTTATTTTGATGGTATGCATGGAAAGAGATTCCTCCTATTCCTTGTAGGTTCCCATGCAATTAATGGCCTTCCCATGTAGGTTGTTATCTATAAGAAAAAATATATATTGTTTGTGCAAGTCTAAAACAAGAGCTCCCTCACTACATGAAATTTGATTCTTCCTTTGCATATGTATGATCGTTTTATAGTTTGTTGCTTTAGAACATTTCTAAAGTGACTTTTAAATTGGCCTGGTGGAGTTCCGCGATGGTGTTTGTAGAATCCCTAAATGTCGAGGTGGTGGAGGGTTAGTTGGTTGACAATGGTGAATATTCTACAAAGGGATGAATTTTTTTAATATTTAGGCCCCTTTCATAGTATGTAGGACTTGTCTATTGTGCCTAGTTATTATGACTTTGTTTTGTTGGAGGGGGTCTCCAAGCAAACCTTTGGAAAACTCTTACAAAGTGGATCCATCTGCTCCATTGCTACTTGATACTAATAGGTTTTTATTCCTTGAATTTCTCGAGAAGGGAGACTTTTGATAGGGTTATATTGTGTGGGCACAAATATTACTGCAATATCCACTGAAAAGGCCAACAAAAAAGGTACTTCACCTAATAATATCTCCTCACAACTTGTGTGTGCTAAATATTTTCCTCCTCCTCTACCTAAATCATTGGAAAATAGAGGTAGTTGGGAGTGTGGTGGTGATCTTGTCGGGTTTTCGAGCATTGATGCAATATTATAAATTTATGTTTATTTAGTATAAATTGTAACATAATGTATAGAATATGTGTGTGAATAATAAACAATGACTTCTAGATAACATAATAAATATTGAATTAGAAATAAGATAATAAATATTTATTATATATATCGTATTAGATGTTATGGAAATTATAGTTTTTAATTTTAAGTATCTTCTCACTTTTATGTTATTTTATATTAATTTTAAGGTTTGTATAAATTTTAATATATCATGAGTCGTATATCAGTGAGAGTGTTCAATTATGTAGTGTCCCTCCTACTATCATAATATTTTATTGGTTACAAGATGAATATTCCTATAACTTGCTCCACCTCTCCTTTTTTGGGACATGTTGTGAATCATAAACAAGATAACAAACAATCAAATATGTTCTATTTGGAATTTTGGAATAGTTTTTATGACTTTAAAATCTCATCTTATATTTTTTGTTATCCACATTGGTTGTGCGATAGAATATGTATCAATATTTAAGTCCCAACATACCATGATCCTTATGTTGTGTAAAGCATCGCAATACTTAAAGGAGATTTGACGGAGGTTTGGTTGGGGTTTGATCATGGATCTGTTTGGTTCTATCATTATTCCATTTAGGGTTTTGAGGGGTTCCTGGATGCCACCATCAGGCCTTTGGCCTTGAATCTCTCAAGTATGGTTGTTCAGAGGGGGCCAACCCAACCCCCCATAAACCTTGTATCCTCTGGGTAGGAGAAGGATCAATCCTCTAGATAGTAACATTAACCAGAATTGACCTAACACATCCAAAGATAATGATCAAGGAATAGAAGGAGAGGGAACTCCTATCCCTTCTCAAGCACTCCCTGATGGATCTGGGAAGGAGAAGCAGATATATGTTAATCGTCAATCCATGGGTAAATTCATTTCGAATATGGAGAGCACACCAAGGTACGAGGTGATGTCTCAAAGTATCAACCATCAAATTCAATACATGAAGGACCATGCGGTCATTGGAAAACTTTTGGGTATCTGGCCAACACAAAAAGCCTTGATCTAGTGGATAAACAATAAATGGAAACCCAAAGCTCATTACTATTTAAGGCTCGACTCCAAGGGTTTCTTCACTGTCATTTTTTCTAGCTTGGAGGATAAGGATTGCATCTTTGACAATGGGCCTTACTTCTTCAACTCGGAAGGGTTGTATCTGTGATTTTAGACAACAACAAAAATATTCCTAAGAAAGAGGAATTCAACCATACCCCTATTTGGATCTGGTTACATTTATCGCCTTAGGAATACTAGGACCTAGAAACCCTGGCAAGCATTGGAAACAATATTGGGTCGTTTATTAGGGTCTCGGAAGCCACAAAAGTTGGACACTACACCTCTTATGCTCGGATTTGTGTCTACATGAACATCTCCAAATCTCTTCTCGTGGCCATTTCTCTATGGTACAAAGACTCGTAATGGATTCAAACGATTGACTATGATCACATTCCATTCCTCTATAAAAAAATTTGGGAATGTTATATTCTTTGCATGTGAATTGACTTGAAAAGTTGATATTCAACTAGTATAAGTCGACTAAAGTTAGAGGCGACAGACGTTGGATGGTCTAGTCAGTCGACCGACCAAAATAGTCATTTGGTCGAAAGGCAAACAACTAGTCGATGGGAAGTCGATGGAATGACCAGAAGCTCAATAGATTATCAACCAAATTTGGCCCAGTTAAGTCGACTGTAATAGAATAACCGAAAGTGGTTAGGAAGTTATGGATTGTCATTAATGAGTAGTTGGTTGTATTGCATTTATAAATAAGATGTAATGGCTATGCATGATGTACTGTAATGAAGTAGTGTCTAGCATGATCATGTAATGAAGTGTGATTTTTTGTCTAGCAAGTCACGGTTGTAAACACATGTTTTGAGTGTTTGATTAATATATGAGTGAAATATCAACAGTTTGTTGGTTTTCCTTAAGAGAGGTTTCCAAGGTAATTTTTGTGTAATGTGTTTCATGTGTTGTGTATGCCATTGTTAATGTATTTTGCGCTTAACTATATGAATCAATTTGCATGCCTGCTATAATCGGTATTAAGAACCAACAGTTGGTATCATAACTATATTTGGCTACAGGGGGACACCTTTGTTGCTGAGGGTTTTGGCTTGTTCCTGGATCTGGGGAATACTTGTTGTTGTGGGAGTTTCTGAAAACATTGATTTATAGTTAGAATGGAAAACACATTGCAGATAGAAATTGAAAAGTTTAATGGGAAATATTTTGAGCTTTGGAAGCTTAAGATGGAGGATCTCCTTTTATATTGAGAACAATGGATTGCAGTTGACCCAAGAACGACTCTAGCGGGTGTGTCAAAGGAATACTGGAAGAATATCGATAGAAAGGCAAGGAGTACAATCCGACTTTGTTTAGCATATTTTGTATTGTTGAATGTATCAGAAGAAGATACTACAAATAGGCTATGGGAAACGTTAGGGAACATGTACTAGCTGAAATCTCTAGTTAACAAGTTATTTCTTTGGAAGAAGCTATATCTTCTAAGGATGGGTGAAGGTGACTCGGTTACAAAGCATTTGAATTTGTTCAACACCGTGATCAGTGAGTTGTTATCTGTGGATATTAAAATCACTGAGGAGGAAAAATGCATCATTTTGTTGTGTTCTTTTCTAGATTCCGTGATAGCATGGTCGTGGATATTGGAAGAAATAGTACCACATTGAAGATAAACGATGTGGTCATGTCTCTGCTGTTGAAAGAGATGAGACGAAAGAACATGGACAGTATGACCCATGAAGCCTTGATGGTACGAGGTCTACCGATAGACAAAGGAAAAGGAAAAACCTCTGGTAGAATATTGAAGTCGAGGGGTAGATATAAGACTAGATCCCTTGTTCCAACGATGAAAGCATGTTGGTGATGCAGTAAATTCAAGTATTATAGGCTAAACTGCAAATCAAAGGAAGTCGAGAAAGGAAAAGTGTTTGAAGAAGGTCATTCAACTAATGGTAAGTCTTCGCAAAAGGAGAAAGGAGATGTGTATTTGGCATCCTCAAGTACACATTCGGATCGTGATTCTTGGCTTATCAACTCCAGTGTGTCATATCAAATGACACTGCGTAGAGAGTGGTTCTGTGAGTATGAGAAGATCGAAAACATTGATGTCCTACTAGAAGATGACTCACTGACCAGGATAGTCAGATGAGGCAAAGCTCAACTGAAGATGAAGGATGGAAGAATAGGAAAACTTTGAGGAGTACTACATATCCCAAGTTTGGATCGAAACTTGATCTGATCGATAAGTAAGATGGGGAACAAGGGTGTGCAGTACGCATTTGAGAAAAATACATGCAAGATGATGTGAGGAGCAATGGTACCAATGAGAGGAGTTCAAACTGGAACCCTATACAAATTATTGGGAATAACATACACCGACGAAAATGTTAATATGGTCTATCTTGAGTCCAACGAAACATCCTCTTATCTAGTCAACTCAACTATGTTGTGGCATTAGCAGATGGGAAATATAGGTGAGAAATGTATTTGTGCTATGCACAACAAAGGTATGGTTGAAGGTCTCCCTGATTATTCTGAAGAAGTCAACTTCCGTGAACATTTTATTTATGTTAAATAGAGTCGTGTAAGATTCTCATCTGGTGCCACTAGGGCTAAAGAAATATTGGACCTAATACATGGTGATGTGTTTGGACCTGTGTCGATCCCTTCACTAGGAGGATCCCAATATTACGTTTCTTTCATAGATGATTTCTCCAAAATGACATGGTCATATTTTCTAAGGAAGAATCTGAGGTCTTTGAAAAGTTTCAAGAGTTTAAATCTCTTTTGGAGAATCAGACTGGTAAAAATATGAAGGTGCTAAGAATTGATAATGGAGGAGAATTCAGTGGAAAAGCATTCAACCAGTTCTACAAATAGCACAGTATATCTCGACAAAACACAACTCCATACACACCTCAACATAACGTAGTTGTTGAAACGATGAATAGAATGTTGATGGAGAAAGCAAGGATCATGCTCAGTGGTGCAGGAATCACATAAGAATTTTGGGCATAGGCAATCGACACGGCATGTTACCTGGTAAATAGTTCAATGTCGACGGCTCTAGTCGACAAGACTCCATATGAGGCATGGGCTGGTAAGAAGCTCTCTCTTACACATCTCAAAGTGTTTGGATGTGATGCCTTTGTGCATGTCCCAAAGGAGAAAAGAAAAAAACTTGACAACAAGTTGGAGAAGTGCATATTCATCGGGTACAAGGATGGAGTGAAAGGGTATAAGTTGTGGAACATAGTGACAAGGAAGGAAGTCTATAGTCGAGATGTGATATTCAAAGAAGTCGGAGTAAATTCCAGGGATGAAGAGATTAAAAGAGAAAAAAAAAAAGCAAGAGTTTGAAATGAACGATGGAATTCTGGATTTGGGAGAGTCGATCGAATCTGATGAAGAGGCGGAACAACTAACTCCAGATGTAAGGAGGTCTTGTATGAGCAAGGAAACAACTAGAAAGGTATATTCCACCTAATTTTTGCTATATTTTTTTGTTATTGACTCGATAGAGGGAAAACTCTAGAAAAGGACCATGGAAGAGGAAATGGAGTCCTTAAAGAAAAATAAAACATGGAATCTAGTTGCATTACCAAATGGAAGGAAACTCGTCAACAGTAAGTATGTGTTCAAGAAAAAGTTAAATGCAACAGGACAAGTCGATAAATAAAAGACTTGACTGGTAGTGAAAGGATGTTCCCAAGTGCGAAAGGATATTCCCAAGTCGAGGGCAGTAAATTTGGTGAAATTTTTGGCCTGTTTCTAAGCTAACTTCCATAAGGATACTAATGTCTTTAGCTACAACATTTTATCTTGAAATAGAATAGATTGATGTAAAGCCAACATTTCTTCAGGGTGATCTTGAAGAATAAATTCATATAAGCATCCTGAAGTTTTTATAATGAATGGAGAAAAGGAGTTGTTCTATAAGCTCAAGAAGTCTCTTTACAATCTAAAAAAATCACCTAGGATGTGGTATCAAAAGTTTGACAAGTATATTCAGGAGCCATGGTTTGTGAGAAGTCATGTTGATCACTGTGTGTACTGGAAGAAAGTTGGTGGTCATTTCATATATGTAGTTTTGTATATCGACATGTTGTTAGTCGAGAATAACATGGATCTAAGAAAGGAGGTGAAACTGCAATTATCCTCTAAGTTTGACATGAAGGATCTCAAAGCAACAAAATTCATTCTTGAAATGGAAATATAGAGAGATCATGTAGGTAGAAGACTCTGGTTAAGTCAGAGGAAATATGTTGAGGCAGTCCTGAAGCATTTCAACATGCACGAGAGTAAACCGATCAAGGTCCCCATTCTAGTTAGGGGAGTCAAGCTATCTGTTGAACACTATCCTAAGACACATGAAGAAAGTGAGTACATGTTACCTGTGCCCTATGCAAGTGTTGTAGGTAGTCTGATGTATGATATGGTGTGTACACGACCTGAAATTTCCCATGTAGTGGGAGTGTTGAGCAGGTACATGACAACACCTTGAAAAGAGAATTGGACCATAGTAAAAAGAATATTCGGGTATCTGCTTAGAACAATGGATTTTGTAATTTTTTATGGAGGAAAGCCTGAGGACAACAAGGAAATCAATGTACTTGGTTTTTTCGATTTTGAATGGGCTATAGATTTCAACTGCAGATGGTCGACTAGTGGATATGTGTTCAAGATATTTGGAGGAGTAGTCAATTGTATGAGTAGGAGGCAGTCAGTCATTGCACTGTCACTACTAAGGTTGAATACACTACAACTACTCATGCATGCAAGGAATTTGTTTAGTTGCAAATATTGTATTCAAAAATTAGGTTCAGACAACATGTTGTTAGGTTGGATTGTGTCAATCAAAGTGCAATATTCTTGGAAAAGAATCCAACATAT
Organism: Larix kaempferi; assembly: GCA_027924585.1. NCBI lineage: Eukaryota > Viridiplantae > Streptophyta > Pinopsida > Pinales > Pinaceae > Larix > Larix kaempferi. Next base: position 27,328,022 of record BSBM01000370.1, on the reverse strand, counting down.
CATTCGAAGACTAAACAAATTGATGTTCAATACCATTTTGTGAGGGAGATGGTGGAGAGCCCGAAGGTGTTACTGGAAAAGGTATACATAGTAAAGAATGTTGTAGATTCATTGGCTAAGTTGGTAAGCACAGAAAAAAATTTCCTAGTGTAGGGAAAATATGGGCTTGCTAGCCTTGGTTAAATGAATTGAAGTTCGAAATTTCTTATTTAGGCAAAGAATACAACAAGTGGGAGAATGTTGGGAATGTTATATTATGTGCATGTAAATCGACTGGAAAAGTCGATAGTTGATTGGTATAAGTAGACTAAAGTCGAAGGAGACAGACATTGGACGGTTTAGTCATCCAACCGACTAGAATAGTTGTTTGGTCGAAATGAAAATGACTGGTCGATGGGAAGTTGACGGAATGACCGGAATCTCAACAAACGATTGACCAAGGTTGACCTAGTCAAGTTGACTGTAATAGAATAACCAAAAGTGGTATGGATTGTCATTATTGAGTAGTTGGTTGTATTGCATCTATAAATAAGATGTAAGTTATGCATGATGTACTATAATGAAGTAGTGTGCAGCATGATCATGTAATGAAGTGTGACTTGTGGTCTAGCAATTCACAGTTGCAAACACTTGTTTTGAGTGTTTGATTAATAGATGAGTGAAAGCTCATTGGTTTGTTGGTTTTAATCAAGAGAGAGGTTTCCAGTCATTTTTGTGTAATGTTTTTGATGTGTTGTGTATGCCATTGTTAATGTATTTTGTGCTTATCTATATGAATCAATTTGCATGCCTTCTATAATCGGTATTTAGATCCCCAACAAAAAATGCCATGAGCATGGACACCTCTTTCGGGATTTCCCTCTGAGCACTGTCCCCATTTAACCCACTCCAACCTTTGAGGTTGATGAACATGGCTACACAAAGGTCACAAACCATAGGAAACAACCCAAGAGGACTATGATGTCAGAGCAACCTCAAAAGGGTGAAACCAATAATTAATTTGAATCTATCAATGAATTCCAGGAATAAACGGAAGAAGCAAGGAAATCAACATCACCAGCCATGCCAAAATATAATGAGGACATTGATCAACCACCCCAACATGAAGACCCAAACCTAGGTAAGGATACATCCAAAACCTCCAGTAATAAACCATCACACATTCGAATCACCACGGATCTAGATCAAGCTTCCAATCCATAAGAAGTTGAAGATATGGCTCTAGGTGACATGGACTTACAGAGCATAGAAGAAGCATGAAAAATAAAATATCAACAATCAATCCCAACCAAACAAATACAGATACTTAAGGAAACATTGCTTAAATTAAGGGTCAAATTTTCCCTGGGATTCAAAAGAAGTGGGGAAAAAGGGTGAAAGAGCAACAAGTAGTGGCTCGAAAAAGTTTGAGAACAGTTGGTTTATTCAAGGCAATATTCCTTGCTCACTAAGATATATTCTTCTATCCCCCATGTTTCTCAATGAAAGCCATTTATTGGAACATACAAGGTGTTAATGGAAAATCAAAACACGGGTTATTGCGAAACAAACTCAAGCGGAGACAATCTCAAATCCTAATGTTGCATGAAACAAAGTGTGAAAATGAAACACTCGCCAAAATGGACAATCAAATTTGGAAGGGCCCAGAATCCATAGTAATCGATGCCTTCCTCAATTGGAGGCTTCGCCTTGCCCTGGAACCAAGAAGAAATACTTCTCAATGAATACATAGCCACTTGCCATTGCCTCTTGACTGAGTTACATCTCCTTGGATCACAGATTGTTGGGAATATTACCAATATGCATGGGCCTCACAGTACCCCTCAAAAGTTGTAGTTCTTGGAATTCCTTTCTTGGATGGTCGTGCAGATAGACAAGGGTCAATGGATTCTCGTAGGGGACTTTAATATGATTACCTCCTCATTGGAAAGGAAAGGAAGGCATCGAATATTGGACCAAGATAGTGACCTATTCTAGGAAACTATACAACACCTCGGGTTGGTTGATTTAAAATCTTCTAATGGTATCTACACATGAAAAATAAGTGTGGAGGGGAGTATACTTTGTATCAACACATGTTTGCTTTTTAGTCTCAGAAACCATTGTGTTACAGGGGGTAACTTGGAGTTGACCATTCTCTTAGCAATGGGTTGATACCACTGGCCCATTGGTCTTCTTTGGAACGTATCAGGTACGCCCAAAATATATCCTTTTAAATTGAAAAGTTTTAGCTCACCAACCCATATTTTAAAGAAAATCTTCAATGATGGTGAAAAAAATTAGATACCCTTCAAGTGTAACAACCCAACATCAGACATTAGTGTAATGAAATATGGTAATAGTAAAAATGTCAAGAAACACACACACACACACACATATAATTAAAAAGGAAAATGTGCATTATAACTTAATTTAGGTGCATGAGTGACAAGTGTGTCATGCATGCAAAAAGTAAAAAATTGAATAAAATATGGAAATTAAGAAATAAAAAGGGGCTTGCTAGTTTATTTTGTGGGATTTGTTGCTTGTTGTGTTGGTTTTCTTTTGTTTGAGCACCTATTAAATGGAGGATACGGAGAGGGTGGATCACAAATTGATAGAGAAATAGAGGAAAGAGTTAACGTATTATGTGGTCTGGTATAGTGTTAATTAATGTTGAGGTTTGGGGGCCTCAGCGTCTATTGGGGGTTGCTTGGGTGGAGAGTTTCCCCCCAAACTATTTTTGCGGGTAGAGGAGATGGTGACTAAAGGATTACAAGGTCTACATTCCAAACTGATAAAGCTTTTCACCGATCAAGTAAGTGTAGATTCTTTTCCTAGAATAAAATTTCAATTTTTGCTATTTATTTTGATATTGTTTGATTGATGATATACACTTGATGGACTATGTTCTTTCTAAAATTGTTCTCAAGAAATATGAATTCATTAAGGTTTATAATCTTATATTTTTTTGGGTCCTTACATCAAGGTCGACCAATGTATCGCTTTCAACAAAAAATGAAGCACCTCAAGTTGCACCTAAAATAGTGGAACAAGGAATAATTTTGAAATATATTTCATGCTCAAAAAGACTTGCATGAAAAAATGGAGATCATTGAACTTCAAATTATCCAAGAAGGCCACACTCCATCCGTAGAGTAAGTTGAAGCCAACATCTAATTTCAAATAGATGAACAACATGAACAAGAAGTGGTCCTCTGGCATCAAAAGTTTTGGGTCCAATGGATTAAAGAGGGGGAGAAGAACAACGTCTTCTTTCATCATTCGATGCTACAGTACATGCAAGGCAAAATAATTACCTCTATACTTAACTCAAGAGAGAAGAAATTCACTTCGCATGAAGATCTAGAGAAAGAATTGGTTTCCTTCTCCATGGACCTTTTCTCATAATTCATTCAAGATAGATCAATAAGCATCAATAAAATTACTACACACATCCCCTAAATGGTGCCTCAGGAACAAAGTGACAGCCTAATGCAAGCCATTGAAGAGGAAGAGGTCGAGCAGGAAGTCATGTAGATGGTGGCAAGAAAATTGCCAAGGTTGGATCCATTCACCTCCAATTTTTTCCATCATTGTTAGTATCTTATTAGAAAGGAAGTTCTAGAGATAGTGGAAGAGTCCCAAAGAATGGCTACAGCCCTTCCTTCTCTCAATTCCACATTTTCGGTGCTTATACCCAAAGAAAACCAATCTATTGATCCAAGTAAGTATCGACCCATTTTTCTCTACAATGTCATTTATAAATTAATCACAAAAGCCATTGTGGATTGCTTGAAGCCCATTCTACCTTGCCTAATATCAACGTAGCAATCAGGCTATGTGGAAGGGAGGCAAATTCTTGGCGGTATTATCTTATCTCATGTAGTCATTCACTCTCTTAAATTTGCCAAGAAACCTAGTATGCTTATTAATCTTGACACATCAAAGGAATTTGAAAAATTAAGCTGCCAATATATCGAGCAAATTATCATTGCCTTTGGCTCTGGGTGTAGATGGACCTATTAGATCATTGCTATTACTTCATCCCCCTTTTTTTCCATCCTCATTAATGGAGTATCCTCCCCAACTTCAAACCTTCATGTGGCATCCAGTAGGGGGACCCCCTTTACCCCTTCCTTTTCATCCTTATGGTAGAGGGCCTTAGCTGTCATATTTAAGTGGCCTCTCTTTCTAGAAAAATATATCATCTTAGTTTTCACAGCCTAGATCTAAAACACACTCACCAGCAATTTGTGGATGACACCCTCCTAATGGGTCATCCTTTGGATAAAGAAGACAAATATGTTAAGTAGGTTCTTAAAGATTTCATGGATGCCTCATGTACCTCTATCAATGCTGCCAAATTTCATATTTTCTTTTTCAATATTCCCTCGCTAATCCAGAGAATCATTACCATAATCCTTGGATTCCAAGGAATCTCCCTTCACTCTGCCATCAAACATTCTTCCTGGAAAGACTTGCATGTCAGGTTGGAAAAAAAGTTGTTGTGATGGACTTTTCGAACTCTCAATCTAGCTGGTCGGCTCATCCTCGTCAAATCTATCCTTCAAGCAATGCCCACATATCTTTTTTATGTCATGATGGCACAAAAATATATTCTTAAATCCATTAGAAATATGCAAAGGAAATTTTTATGAAATAGCTCCATTAACCATAAAAAAATGGGCCCTGGTCAACTGGGACAAACTCGGTCTACCTAAATCTAGAGGAGATCTTGGTCTAAGGGATCTCGAGACTAGAAAAACCATGATGGGAGTCAAAACATGGTGGCGTTGGGTTACTCACCAACAAAATTCATGGGATTTGTTATGGTAGGAAAAGATGCCCATGGGATTGGAAAACAAAAATTCATTAGGATAGATGGAAATATTCAAGGATCATTGATATGGAACTCGGCAAGGGATAAAATGCATTTGATCCAAAATCATTGTTTCTGGGAGGTGAAGGATGGCAACACAACCTTGTTTTGGGAGGATTATTGGAAACAACTCCCCAAATTTGGGGATACACACCCCATTCCTACTCTTCAACAAAGCCTCAAAGACAGTAAGATGTTGAAGGTGAAGCACTTTTGGCAACCATAGGAAGATCAACAAGACTCCCGGGCTTGGATTCACCCATCTCAATGGTCGAGTGGGAGTAGAGAAGACTAGTAGGGCATTTGGGAAGAGCTCTAACAACATTAGATCGAAACTAAAACCGAGCATGAAAAAATCCATTGCGGGTATAAACCATGTGGCAACTTCTACCTTAAAGAGACTTACTACGATTGGCCATGAGAATCCTCCACAAAAACAAATTTGGACTAAGATATGGACTACCAAACTATGGCCCAAGGTATCCCTCTTCTCATAGTTGGTTGTTTGGGGGCGAATTCCAACATGGGACAACATGTTTAAGCAAGGCTTTGATGGACCCTCGTTTTGTGCAATCTATAAAGACAATTATGAAAATATTGATCACATTTTGATGGATTTGAGTATACAAATGCATTATGGGATAGGGGAGCCATGATATTTCAACAATCAGATTGGATATGAGGTAGCATTGTCTCAACTTTGGAACACTAGTCGAGTAATCCTTTCTCGAATCCTATCCTAAATAGAATCTGGAAATTGTTCCTTGGCTTCCGTATTTGGGAGACATGGAAAGGGAGGAATTGACATATTTTCCATGCCTCAAGAATGAATCCCAACCTCATCTAGGCTAAGATCAAATATAATATTGCAAAAACCATAAGTCTAAGCCCATAAACTGATCAGGACCTCCAGTTCAATCAAAAAGAGCCATAAACCTTTTAGGACTAGGACATCAAACTTCGGTTCACGCCTCCCCTTCTCAACAAAATATTGCCAAGGATTTATAGTCCAAATTTATCTTCCCTCCCTCTAGTTTTCTTCAAATTGAACTTTGATGTTGCCTCCAAAGCCAATACTAGTCATGTAGGATATGGTGGTGTCTTATTAAATGACAGGGATAACATCCTCACTATTTTGTATGGCTATCTTGGATGGGAAGCCAACAATGTTGTTGAACTATCCAAGCTCATAAAAGGTATCATGTTGGCCATTGCCCTTAGATTCACCATGATAGTGATAGAAGGCGATTCTATTATAGTGGCACCCATATCCATATCTTGGCCAAGAATTGGAAATGGGAAGACGACTTACACCATATAGCCACTCTCATGTCTAGCATTCTAGTAATTATCTCTTCCCAAGTTCGTTGGGAGGCCAACAACTTAGCAGATCGGCTTTCCAACAAAGGAGTCAATGGAAAGAAAATTAATTTGGAGTTGCAATGGGAAACGATGAGAAAATCCACAGTCAAAGACGACTGCCAAAATTTGGTTTCCTAGGAAAAAAACATCCTGGATGGGGTGAGAAACATGGAGTACCATGCCTCTGACATGTGGCTAGAAGACGAGACAGTTGCCTCAGACATGCATCCAGAGGTCTAGGTTAATGGAATTAATCACTATTCTAATCCATCTTAATTGGAGGATGTGGGGCGTGTGAGGAATTAAGGTTGAGAGTCATCGACAAAGTGGAAGTGAGGTTTGTACTGTGGAATCCTCAATGGAGTGTGATGAGAATTGGAAGGCTTTCAAAGCCATGGATTGCACTATGTACTTTGTTGAATTTGATCATTTGCATCAATTCCTGGGTAGATGGAAGGTCATTCTGCCTAGTTTTACACAACTGGGCTATTGCACAAAGCTTGGAATATAAGGAACTCGATGGTGTAGGAGGTTGCTTTCTCCTGTAGATCCTTACTACCTTGTGGAACATTGAAAAGGAGGACACACGCAGACATGGGTCACGGTGGATTATAGTTCGACTATTCATGGTTGATTGGTGGGTCTCAGTGGGAGCACAGAAGGTTCTCGACATCATGGTTAAACAGAGAGCTCATAGTAGGCGTGTGGAGGCTCTCAGCAACACTGTTTGGAGAAAAAATATAATGATGGAACTCTGTGGCATATTTGCAATCCAATTGATCAAGAAGAATCTATTGTGAGGGTCGAGGTTCTAGAGCATTTGGATGACAACTAGTTGGGGAATGTTAATGGAAGCCTAAAGCCTTATTGGATGCTCAAATTCATGCTTGGAAATCTAATGCAAGAGATGGAGCAAACTCAAGCTGGTATTAATTTATTATGGCCTCTTTACGTTGCAATGTTAGCGATGTCCACTCCAACCTCAACCTGTTGGTGGATGTGGCCAATGTTCCTCTACAAATTATGCATCAACCTCCAATCACTTATGAAGTCTGGTCTCAAAATCCTAGTTCTTAGGATTGTTTTCTTTTACTTGTCAATTTAGCTTGCTTGCCTTCAGGGTTGTCTCTTTAGTTTTGTTTCAATATGGAACAATGTTGTTTTGTTGTCCCAAACATTGGCGGGTCATCCTAGTTTTCCTATGTAGGGAAGGACCCACTATAATTTTTATCAAGACTCATCTCTGGTGTTTTTAGACTCAGATTAAGCCTCTCCATTGCCTGGACTGGTTTCCACTTGGCAAGCTAGCCATGGATGCTCTAAGTTGTGTGTCCTTGGTATGTAAGAATCTTTCTCTTTTGTTAATATAATATTCTAGATTAAAAGAAAAGCATCACAATACTTGGATTGGAATAACTTTAATAATAAGAAGAAATACATTGAACAAACAAGTGAAACAAGTCCCTCCCTCCCTATGTTGGAAGTGAATTAAGTAACAAAAAGAATGTATCCACTAAAAGTTAATAAGTAATTGGCTTCGTAAAAATATAAATATTAAAATATATAGAATTGGTCGCATCAAAATCAAAACATCACACTAAAAAATGACAACAATATTTTTTTAAACAAAAGACAACAATGGTATGTGAAAGTTGTCACATGGCACCTATACAAAAATTCATATTAAATGTTTTTAATTAAACCTATTTGACCCATCAGAAAATAAAATGAGTGAAATTTAAAAATCCTGAAATTTGGTTTTAGTTTTCAAAAAATTCACCTTAGTAAATTGTTTTTGAAACATTGAAAAACTTTATAACATGAAATTTAATTAATGTAAAGTCAAAGCATTTTGACTTGCAATGAAAAGTATAGTTCTTGTCTTCGGAGGAGTTAATAAACAAAGAGCACTTGCGCACCCAAGGTTCCAATGCACATATAATTCTTAAAAGATGCAAGAAGACATATCCATGTAAATTGATACTCATATGAGGAAATGGTTGTGTTGATAGATATGAATTCATTCACGGGAAGCTATCCCACTATTCTTTGAAAAGGCCCTTTAGACCTACTATAGATAGATTATGAGTTATCTATTGGTGCTTGCTCATACCAAAATTTGAGATGCTTGTGATGCTAAATCAATAATAAATTTTAGGGTTTTACATATAAAATGACAAAATACAAAAGGATTATTTATTTTGATGGCATGCATGGAAAGGTATTCCTCCTTAGCTTCGTAGGTTCCCATGCACTTAATGGAAATCCCCTACAGGTTGTTGTCTATAAGAAAAGAAAACTCTGTTGTTTGTGCATGCCTAAAACAAGAGCTCCCTCACTATACAAAATTTGATTATTTCTTTCACATTGTTGTATAGCTTGGTGGTTCAAAACATTTTTAAAGTGAATTTTAAATTTGCATGGTGGAGATACGCGATGGTGTTTGTAGAAGCCCTAAATGTCAAGGTGGCGGAGGGTGAGATGGTGGACTATGGTGAAGATTCCACGAAGGGATGAAAAAAATTTAGTATTTAGGCCCCTTTCATAGTACATAGGACATGTATTTTGTGCATAGGTATCATAACTTTGTTTTGTTGGGTGGGGGGGTGGTCTCTGAGCAAACCTTTGGAAAACTCTTACAAAGTAGATCCATCAGCTCCATCATTACTTCATACTGATAGGCTTTTATTCCTTGAATTTCTCAAGGAGGGAGATTGTTTGATGGTGTAAGATTGTGTGGGCACAAATCTTATTCCAATATCCACTAACACAGACAACAAAGAAGGTATATCACTTGGTAATATATCCTCACATCTTGTGTGTGTCGAAGCTTTTCCTCCTCCCCTAGCCAAATCGTTGGAAGATAGAGGTAGTTGGGAGCACGGTTGTGATCTTGTCGGGTTTTTGAGCATCGATGCAATATTATAAATTTATGTTTATTTAATATAATGCTAACATAATATATAGAATATGTGTCTGTGAATAATACACAATGACTTCTAGGTAAGATAATCAATATTGACTTATAAATAAGATAATTAATATTTAGATATATCGTATTAGATGTTGTAGAATAGTTTTTGTAATTTTAAGATATACATGGTTCCCTAATGAAAAATCCCACTTAACATCAAAAGGTTGGAGGGTCGGGCCAAAAAAAAATTGGCTCTCAAGCAAATGATTTCTCTAGATAGACATGAAAGTGTGATGATTCAAGAAACCATGGGGAAGGAAGATTTCCTTATTTCATATTTTGAAAAGTCTTTGGTTAGTTGGGACTTTCATGCCATTGATTTTGAAGGTTTTTCGAGTGGGTTGATCATTGGTTGGAACCAAAATGTGACTCTAATCAACATTTTTTCTATTCCCTCAAGTTTATGCACATAAGTTTTCAGTGAGAGTCATATTGTTTGTAAAATTCATATCGGGATATTCTAAAGTTGCAATCGTGTCTGAATCACAATAAGACTATTCAAGTGAATAGTGAACTAATAGAAAATAACTTCATTTGGAAAGAATAAATAATATTGAATATATATTGATGAGAGATGATTACATTTCAATTTGATGGACCATTTAAATATGGTCTTATGTGCATTTTCAATGGAAAGGTACGTCTCTATCTATTCGATTAATTACATATCAATTTATTTAATATTTGTTTAATTACTTTTCTTTTATTATTTAATTATTTGTTTATTGATATGTTTATATATTATTTTATTTGGTACATGACCTTCCTCTTTAGAATGCTTTGTCCTCAAAGGATTAGTGATGAAAGTCGCATATTTCTTTGTATATACCTTATAAAATTCTTTTATAATTTTAATATACTAAGTAAAACCATCTGTGGTTTCATAAAACCATGTATGGTTTTATGAATGTTATTCTTTAACGTTTTTTTTTACTCTTTCTTTCTTTCTTTCTTTTTCTCTTGCAGATAATTATTTTCTTCCACTTCTTCTTTGTAATATTTTTTTTTCTTACTTCTTGTTCTCTTCTTCGATTTACAGTTGTCTTTGAATTTGTCACGTCCCCATTTTGACCCCCTTCGCATTAAATCGTAAATGATGTAAATATTGTTACTTAATCATGGTGAGGAGCTCAAGGCCAAGGCCCCACCATTGATTTAGCGTTTTATGTATCGGCAAATAAAGAAATAGATGCCTATGGTTCTTGTGCTAGATGGGCACGATGTAAATAAGACATCATGTAAATACGAATTTTAATGAAAAACACCCACAACTATCTATGCAATGCAACAAAGAGATGGGGCATGATTCTACAAGGAATAGGGGGGGGGGATTATTCAAACCCTTGAGCCAATGGTATTAATCCATGTGTCAATGGGGAAACCCATAAACCACCAACTACCCATTTTGTCTCATGCACCCAATCATTTAATTCTTCCAAAAATTGGTTGGGGCAATTATTGCCTTGGAAATGAAGAAGTATGGCAGCCAATTTCGTGCATGGGCAAGCCATCAACTTCGAAATTCGTGTTTTTACTTATTGGGCAAGAAAACACCCACAAAATGGTGCCCAAAGCCATTCTGAATAGAGAGTCTTCACTTATTCACGCAGTGGGAGCTAGCTGGGTCTTTCCCTACACGCTTTTCATCCAAATCCTGCATTTTCCCATGCCTGGGAGTTCGTTTTTGCATATGCAGTAGCCTGGGAGAGAAGGGCCACGTTTTGGGGACTGTATGGAGGTCGTTTTTGCCCCCGAATGTCCAAGGACGTTTTTTCTAAAAACGGATTTGGCTTCCTGGGTTGTTCACCAACTTCCCATTTCGTTTTTGTGGGTTCCCACGTTTTTCTGAGTTAGCTGAAACCCCATTTCATGCATCTCACTGTAAAAACGTTTTATCCTGCCCCATAATTGTGTTCTGTTGTTGTGTGCATCCTCGTTTTTGGTTTGAACCTGTGAACTGAAGTTTTGGAGTGGTAGTGGACAGAAGTGGCTTGATAAACCTAGTGGGGGAGACAACCTCTCAAGAAGATCAAGAGGGCTTTGGTTACTCTTCTATGCATACCCTGAGAGCACTAGATAGGGAAGGTATGGCTTGAGGGACTGTATAGCAGTGAAAAGAATACTTCCTTGTGCTGGGTGTGTAGGTATTGTGGGCGCCAAGCTAGATAGATCTTGCAAGGTTATCCCTGGCTCTGTGCTGGAGCTCACTAGCTTAGCAATTCTTCCCTTCCATGTCCTAGCAGCCTGATAAACCCAATCGCAGATTGGCTTGGCTCGTCTTGGTGTATGCTTGGCTATGTGTGAGTCTGTTGTTCCCTGGTTCCTTGTAGAGATCATGCCCAGCTCGAGGGTGGTAGTGGTGCTGAGAGACTGAGGAGCACACTGGCCTACGGTTGGGTGGAACGTTGCAGTTGCATAGTCAGTTGCTTGGGGTTACTGTTATAAGATAAGCATTCTCCTGTATATTCTTGCAAATATTTAATTGATGGATATCTGAATGTATGGTGATGGTGTAAATGATGTTACTTCAGCTGTGTTATAAAAATAGTTACACATCTACATTTCTCTATTATATTATGTGAATGCTTATGTAATAAGTTCATGGGGCAAGATGCCCAGTTTAGTATCACGTCCGTTCTGCACTTTCGCATTCATATGTATAAGTTTTTCTTCAATTTGAATGGTTGTTTATAATGTATGGGGCTGGATGCCCGGTTTAACCTCACGATCCTCTCCATCTAGCTGGGATGATGGGAGGGGAAGTGACAAAATTTTGCAGCGGAATAATATATATTTTTTTATTTACTTGATTTGCGTCAAAGTTGCCAATGAATCTTCTTTGGGCCAAAAGCCTACTTTTGGACAAGGTCCTAGATTTTTGGGAAACCCAAAAAATGATGGCCAAAAGTCAATGTGGATCAAAGATCCTTAATTAGAGAAGCTCTCAGAATGGTTTGTGGCCAAAGGCCGAAATCAAGCCCAACAAGGGGCTCTGGTACCAATGTAATATCCATATCCAGATATTCTCATGTTGTGATCGTGTCCGAAACACAATAAGACTATTCAAGTGAATAGTCAACCAATAGAAAATAACTCCATTTGGAAAGAATAAATAATATTGAATATATATTGATAAGAGATGATTGCATTACAATTTGATGGACCATTTAAATATGGTCTTATGTACCTTTTCAATTGAAAGGTACGTCTCTATCTATTCGATTAATTACATATCAATTTTATTTAATATTTGTTTAATTACTTTTCTTTTATTATTTAATTTTTATTGGTATGTTTATATATATTTTATTTGTTACATTGTTTTTAATATATATGGGCTTTATTAGGATAAGCAACTTTTTTGGGACAAATGAGTCTCCCTTTAAGTACAATCCAGGCTGGGTGTCTGAGGATGGTTTTCAATCATTAGTAAGAGAAATATGGAGGTGTCATGATCCATCCCAAGATTCTTCAACTTGTGAACAATTTGCTAGGGTCGTAAAAGAAGTGAAGGAAAAGGTTGTTGCCTAGGTTGAAGAGAGACATAGGAAGAGCTATGGTCAACTACAATAACTTGAAAATCATTTGGAGACCTTGTTAGTTGGTAAAGAGGATTGCATGCTTAATGATGAGGAAATGGTTACTTTGGAGCTACTGGAGGCCAAAAAGCCCATGTTACTATTGGATAGGGAAAGGGATTGGAGAATTAAGAGTAGAGCAACATGGTTGGAGCTAGGGAATCAAAATATAAAAATTTCCACAACTTTGCCAATGATAAGAGTATTAACACTATATGGGAGATAACGAATAGAGAAGGCATGAAGGTCACTAACTTCCAAAACATAGCAGGATTGTGGGTCCAATACTTTGAGGGCATATTCAAAGAACCAAATGGAGCAAATATTAAGATCCGCAAAGTGGTCTCTTTCTTCCTTCAAATGGTAAATAAGGAGTGGTGCCACCTAGATCCACGTGAATCTGAGAAAAATCTCAACTCACTGAGAGCGACCTTAGGGGCAAGTAAACAAGTTGGGTGAAACTGTCACCACAACACTCAACTCTTGTTTAGGCCAACTCCTAAACAAAATCCAAGGGATGTAGACCTTAAGACATCTAAGGTTGGTTGCTTTGGAAAAAGCAACTTAAGAGTTAATAAAAGAAACTATGAAATTAATCTAGTAGTATATCTAACCAGTAAATCAAAGAAGCAATCACTAAATCAAGTAAATCAAAGCCTCAACATGTATATAATAGAGATTAGTGCTTTAACCATTGGGTAAAAAGAATACAATTGCAAAACTTGAAATACTTGCAAGCTAAACTATGAGATTAATTTACCAACACAAAATTAAAGTTATCTAATTACTAATAAGCGAAAGCAAAGTCAAATTGTGAACTCATTAGAGCAAGGATTGGCTTTACTTGTTAAATGTAAGCCTTCATCAAATTGTGAACATGCTTGGTGCAGGGATCAATTGTTTGTTACTTGTGGATTATTAATGGGAAAGGGGAATTTATGATATACGCAAGGCATGTGGAAACGAGTCTGGATGTCAAGTGTTGTACTACACGAAGAGGGGACTAGATCGGAATCGCAGGAAATGTCCAATGCAATACACCAAACGAGGGTGTAGCCTAACAGCTCCCAACGATCAGTACCTAGTACAGTCCCTCTACTATAGAATTTTCCCACAAAGTGACAATTCCGTGGATCTTTATAGACGCTAGAATACTTCTCTAAAGAAGATTAGTTTTAAGTTCAATTAATGTGAAGTGGTTTAGATGTTACTTTAATGGAATTAATCGAAAAATTACAACATGCATGAATAAATGAGCATAATATACTAGGATGTAGTAATGTCTATGTAGAAATGGAAAACAAAGAAGACTAACAATTATAAGGTTGATTTTAGAGCACCAAAGGAAATGTAGTATAATCTAAGTTAGGAAATAGTATATAAAGTTAGTATGCAAAGTTAGATGCAAAAATTGACATATGTAAACAATGAGGCACAGGGGAGTTAGGGGGTATGTGACACCCCACCCTGCTGGAATGGTTACAAACTCGAATCAGAGCTTTTGAGAAGTGCTTATTGTTGGTCCTTATGGCCAATAGTCAACCTTACAAGTTTATGGAAGAAGTGGAGCAATAAATGCAAACAATATTATCTTTTTATCGACTTGAGCCGATCGAACCAAGGGGGAAATCAATGCTACTTTTTGGACTACGTGTTTGTTGTCCTAAATATGCAAGTAAAAGTTATGAAACAACAACAAACATGCTCCTAAATAGAGCCCTTTGATCTCTCACGGATGGAGACTTAACCTGCCAACACGTGTTAGACTAAAAACCAATGAAACAGGGGTTTATAATATACAAATCTATAGTGTCTGTATCATGAGATTTTCTTGGTGTCCAAAGAGCAGGAAACGAGCTAAAGTATGATAGAGAGACGAATTATAAACCTTTTTCACTAATTTATAACAACATGCAAGTTTCAGTTTTATCAGAACTGGACCGGTTTTGACAAAATCGATCAATCTGACCAATTTACAAGCATGAGCAGTCTAAACCACTACACAAAACCAAAAACGGTAGATTCCTTGCGGAACTGACCTCCCTACTCAAAACCTGTTGATTTATGTATAGGTCGTACAAGGGCATGAATTTTTCAATATTTTTATGTTTTCTTAAAAAACCGAAAAATTAAATGAGTTTGGGGGGTTCTAACCCTAGGCCCCTACTAATACTATATAAAGATAGAGAACAAAGGTCAACCCTAAACCTAATCATTGTCGACAATATTAAATGGTAATATTAAAGTCTAAACATAAAAGTGACATTATCCATGTCTTTCATTTTCCATCAATTTACTTAAATTTTTAACATTACCATTAATTGTTTCAGGATGTTCGAGTGGTTCCATCCTCAACGGACTTCAAATGCAAAATGTAAAATTTTGTATCCCATTCAAAATTCAACATGCTTAACAATTTTTAGGATTTCAACATTTTAATGTTTCCACTGCATTCTATCATGTATGAGGATACGAGATCAGCATTTGATCAAGCACATCATCCCCTCTATGTACCTTAAAGTTGGTGGCATTGGTTGCCTCAAAACTATTTTTTGAAGAATCTGTAGTTTATAGGCTATTTATTAATGTACATTAATTCCAATATGGATTGCACTTGGTGCCATTTTGGTTGTATGCACTCTTACTTGTTATATACATGAGAAATTTTGCATATTTATGTATAATTATTTGAATTCTGATGGATGCACATGAATATATATATTTTTTTCAAAATTTGAATATTTTATGTATAATTTGCTCGATCAGTTTGTGGTTCATTTTTTTTTCAGGTTTTTGTCTTGTTCTGATTCCTGAGGTCGACCGGTTCAATGACCGATCTGGTTTTGATAACTATGCATGCAACCACATGCATGTAATAAAATTGGACTTTCTTTGAAAGTACATGAGCTTATCTAAGTGAAAGTACAAGAGCTTATCTAAGTACAATATTTATGTAACTTGAAATGCATGCACTAAAGAAATCTCTTTTAGCTTGGATCTATTCTAAGATGTAAGTTATACGCGCAATAGATCTAATACATGCATGAATAGATTTAAGAAAATATGCAATAATGTTTTTCGAATCTTAACATGCGATGTGAGTAACTAATTGAAATATTGAAAAAGAGAGGAAGATTAAAGGAAGAGAAGAGAGTTTCAAAAATGGAGTCACTTTGGTTATTGCTTTGCATTGCTTTGGCTCGAATGGATTTGAGAGGTTAGGGGAGCTCTAGGCATGCCATGATCTGCTCAGAGTTTGTAGTCAACCTGCAAAAAATGAACTTGTACAAGGAGATAGATCTCCTCTTCCTGTTGCTTGGTGGTGTAGTCTACCTGAACAATGTTAATATAGCAATATCCAAACTAGGAAAAGATCTAAAAATAACTATCTTTTAGATAACCTAGCACTAAGATACATCAAACTAGAATGGATCTATGCCAATTGGATAGCAATACTCCTTCAATGGCCAAGCATGCAACAAAGAGAGAAGTATAAGCAAAGCTAGAGCATATTAACTAGACATAAATGAACAAGCAAGAGACATATACCATACACACAGAACCCGCTAATGTGATCTCCCAAGTCTTCAATTTATTCCAAATGCTCTTAAAAAGAGAGAGATATAATACAATAGCTTTGTATCCCAACAATAACCAACACCATGAGAGAGGAGAAGGCTTCTTTAAATAGGAAACGGAGAGTATGTGCTCCCCTTTGGTAGATCATGCATGAAATATGGGGTAATGACACATGTAAGAGCTCTCCAAAACGCTAGTGCATCACCTCTAAGAGAACTCATGGAGTGAACTAGGCCTGAGGAGGCCACCATGTGCCACATCTAGGAGGAGATCCATGCAAATCAAGAGACATGCAGCACATCTCATGAACCATTTTATCTTTCCAATGATAATATCCAGATGTGTTCCAGTATGATGATACCTCCCTAGCTAAGAGGGGGTGTTGATGCTTGTAGCTACGTGAGGTATCCTCACTAGCTAAGTAGGCCCAAAAATAAACCTCTTCGTTGACATACTCAGAGCAATGCACGCTCTTGCTAGTATGTTCTGGTGGAGATGGAAGGCATCCAAATAGTCACCTCGTGTGTTTGGGATATGAATGGATGGTGTGCTGAAGCATTTGCTAAGATGCTTACCTAATTGTGTGAACTATTGCATTGAAATGTCAATATTATTTGATTGAATTTCATGATTATGCAATGTTGCTAACTAATTAGCTGAACTTGATTTGTAGGAAAGATCAGGTGCTATGACCTACAAGAGACTTGTTCCGAAAAACAAGTGATAGTTGTTCAACAAGAGGACAAGTGATGGATGTAAAGATCCTATTGATACTCAGTACTTGAGAGGGAGATGGAGATGATTCTCCTGAGTTCTATGCGCACTCCTTGTCATGTGTGGATTGTGGTTCTGTGTGGACCAATATGAGTTCTGTGTGGACTATAGTTTTGTGTGGGCCAATATGAGTTCTGTGTGGACTCTTTATCTTGTGTGGATTGTGGTTATGTGTGGGCCAATATGAGTTCTGTGTGGACTGTAGTTTTGTGTGGACCAATATGAGTTTTGTGTGGACTCTTTATCCTGTGTGGATTGTGGTTATGTATGGACCAATATGAGTTCTATGGGGACTCTTGAGTTTTGTGTGGACTCCTTGTCCTGTGTGGACTGTGGTTTTGTGTGGACCAATATGAGTTATGTGTGGACTATGGTTTTGTGTGGACCGATATGAGTTATGTGTGGACTCCTAAGTTCTATGTGGACTCCTTGCCCTATGTGGATTGTGGTTCTAAGTGGATCTGACCATGTACCGCCAGTTGATTGGTTCCTTGTTATACCCGGTTAATACCAGGCCAGATATCTGTTATGCAGTGATCGCATTAAGTCAGTGCATGGTCGAGCCAAGACAAGTGCATTGGACAGTAGCTAAGCATGTGCTGAGATATCTTCACGGTACAGTTGGTAATGGATTGAGATATACCTCAGGTGATAGAGTGAAGACAGTAGGCTTCACCGATTCAGATTGGGTTGGGAGTGCAGAAAGAGCACCTCTGGGTGTTGTTTTAGCTTGGGATCAACTATGGTTTCTTGGTTCAGCAATAAACAATCTTCTTGGCACTCAGTACAACAGAGGCAGAGTACATCACAGCCAGTGCAGCTAGTAAGGAAGCAATATGGCTTTGAAAACTGCTTGCATATTTGTATGGTCATTAGCTTGACGTGACAATGATATTCTGTGATAACCAGAGCTATGTAAATCTCTCAGAGAACCCTATGTTCCATGACAAGTCCAAACATATTGAGATCAGATATCACTACATCAAAGACATAGTTCAGATGGGAGACATGAAGCTCTAGTATATCTCCACAGATGAGCGGATTCCAGGTATCCTTACCAAAGCCTTTGACCAAAGCAAAGTTTGCATACTTCCGTGAAAGGCTTGGGGTGGTAGAGATTTCCTTCCTCGAGAAGGGAGATTGATGGCCAGTATGGTTGTTGATGAGGCACAAGCCGAGACTTGTGCCTCACTCCTTTGTGGAGTGTATCCCTGTGTGGGATGGTTCCTATGCGGAACGTTCTCCTGTGTGGAGAGGACTCCTTTATGGAGTGTATCCCTGTGTGGGATGGTTCATGTGTGGAACATTCTCCTGTGTGGGGAGGACTCCTTTGTGGAGTGTATCCCTATGTGGAACGTTATGCTGCGTGGAGAGGACTCCCTTGTGGAGTGTATCCCTATGTGGGATGGTTCATGTGTGGAACATTCTCCTTGTGTGGAGTGGGCTCCTTTGTGGAGTGGATCCCTATGTGGGATGATCCCTGTGTGGGATGTTCTCCTATATGCAGAATGCTCTTGTGTGGGGTATGGGCCCCAGAGGGGTGGACTAGTTGTAGTCATCACCACCTTGCAATTGTAATGACTAGTAAATTGGAAGAAGTGTCTTCTTGGGGAGTATAGCCTCCCTTCGATTTGAGATAAATAAAGTGCTTGGAAGAAGTGTCTTCCTGGGGAGTGTGGCCTCCCTTCAGTTTTAGACTGATAAAGTGCATGAGGGGGCGCCACCTTTGGGTCGAGATCCCAATGTTGAACCAGGACATGCAAACACGTGAATGAAATGAGGAGGGGGGGCTATAGATCTTTGGATGAGGGAAAACACTGACATGCACCCTTATTGAGGGGGGAGGTGCCAAAAATATTCCCTTTTTAATACGTGACCCCCTTTAACTCTTTTTTCACGTAGTTTTTTGTCATTTTAAGCCCCCCCGAATGAGCTAAAAGGTCATGCATGTTGTTATGGACATGGTGGCTCACTCTAATTTTGACATCGGACCCTAAGGACTTAGATACCAGCCTGAAGCACCTATATTATAACATACTTTGACTTTGGAGGTATGAGTAAAAAAAACAAGATAAACTCTAATCACTAGAATATATTCATTTAGATAAAAAAAAAATACTCTAAAGCAAACATAATACAAATGACTCACTCGGGCTAGCCCTTTTACACATGTAATAAATGTCAAAATTTTACAAACAACTTCCTTTAACCATGACAAATGAGGTGCAAAAGAACATGCAACTGGGAATAAGACTGCCTGATTTGGATGGAGGACTGAAAGGTCTCTGGCTGGCTGATGTCTTCTATTTGTTGAACATCTTGTGCAAACTAGGTGGTAACAAGGAGAATAATGAAAGGACGTTTAAACAGATAACTAACGAGGAGTTATTTTAAGTCTTAAATTCCTTCAAGAAATATAGAAGTCCAAGCCCTAACGAGTGGACTGTGGAGTGCTACATCAATTTTTTTTATTTGTTGGCTGATGACCTGCTCAAGGCAGTAGAGGAAGTTAGACTTCTCAGAAAGGTGGATGATAACTTCAATGCAAACTTTCATTGCACTTATTCCAAAAGTGGAATGTCCGGAGACTTTTGATAGTTTTCAACCTATCTCCTTATGCAATTGCATTTATAAGATCATTGCTAAAATTCTTGCAGTTAGGATGAAGGTCCTGCTATCTGCTTGCATCCCCTGAACAGTTTGGTTTCTTAGAGGGGTGCCAGATACATGAGGCTATTGGAGATGCACAAGAAGGCTTGCATTCAATAAAAACTTCACAACTTCCTGCAGCAATAATAAAACTGGACCTTTCCAAGGCTTAAGATAGAGTTTCTTGGTTGTGTCTTTGTTTGCTTCTGATCCAGATTGGTTTCTCTGGCCATGGTTAAATGGATAATGGAATGTCTGAATTCTACTTCTTTTGCTGAACTAATTAATGGCTCAGCCTCAAACTTCCTCAACCCTTCCAAGGGGCTCAAACAAGGGTGCCCACTCTCCCCTTATCTTTTCCTCCTAGTTGCAGAAGGCTTAGGCAGAGCCATTACTGAAGCAAAGAGGTTAAGGAAAATTCAAGCTGTGAAGGTGGGTAAAAACGAGGCTTTTGCTCTTTGTTGATGATGTTCTTCTGTTCTGTTTTGAGTCTAAGAGAAAAGGATCTTACCTCAAGGAAATTGTAGAAATTCTATAGCTATATAAAAAGGCCACGGGGAAGGAAATTAATGATAATAAGTCTGCTCTCTTTACTGCTGGGCTGAATGAGCTTCAGATCCAGGGAATGGAAACGTGCTTTCTCTTCCAGCACGTGGATATGTCTAAAGGGGTCAAATATTTGAGTTTACTCTTAAAACAAACTACTATGGGAAAGCAGACTGGCATTGGTTGTTAGCTAAGGTTGAAAAATGTATCTCTTTATGGTGTAATAAATGGCTGTCTAGGGTGGCAGACTTGTTTTGAGAAAGGCTGTGCTAAGGCAATTCCAGTGTACTGGCATACCCTTGCACACATTCCTAAGGGCATTCTGGAAAAAAAAAATAAGGAAATATTGCTTCATTTTCTTTTATGGCAAGGAAGCACTGAATATAAAGGGACCCATCTTGTGGAATGGCAAAGGATTGGAACCCCCAAGGACCTGGGGGTTTGGGCGCTCAAGAATATCCACTTATTTGGCAAATCACTTGCAGCAAAATCTTTGTGGAATGTCATCATTAAAGACAGCTTGTGGAAAATTATTCTTATACAGAAACAACTATGTTCTGTAATATGTCAATCCAGTATCTTTGGAAAATTCATATTTTTGAATTGTGTGCTTTTGTTGACTCTGTCTGTGAAGGATAAGAACAGTAATGTAAGCGATGTTTCATCATAATAAACTCTGTAATTCTGTTTTTGACTGTGACATAAGCACGTGATGATTTTATTTTCAGTTCACCTCAAATAAAAAATGTTTTTTTCTTGGGAAAAAAGATGTGTTACCATTATCGAAATGTGAACTGAGAAATCTACTTCACCTTCCAATCCGAAATAAAAACAAGTTAACCTTGCCTAACAAGTTATTAAGAAGAAATTCCAAAACAATAAACTTTGATTAAAAATATATTTTATATTCCAGATGGTTAATTACTCGGGCTACAGTTCCAGTTTACAAAAATTTATTGGCATCTAATATTTATTACTCTTCTATCTTCATCTTTATTTGACCATCCGAAATAAAAACAAGTTAACCTTGCCTAACAAATTATTAAAAAGAAATTCCAAAACAATAAAAACTTTGATTAAAAATTTATTTTATATTTCAGATGGCTAATTACTCGGGCCACAGTTCCAGTTTACGAAAATTTATTGGCATCTAATATTTATTACTCTTCTATCTTCATCTTTATTTGACCTGTAAAATCAATGCCAAAAAGGACGAAATTTACACAAAGAGACAGCAAACCTGTCGATCCATGCCAAAAGAGAAGATATTAAAGAAAAAGCAGTCCTGCATCCTATAGAATCTACCACGTAGCTTCATATGGACAAAAACCAGAAATAGGCAAAACTAACTCTCGCCCTTAGGCAGCAAGGATGAAAATACCATGTTTACAGAAATACTGAAATAATAAACGTCAGCAGACCCCTATTTGCTCAGCTAGTATTCATGATGAGTTTTCCAAAACCCATTCGACCAAGGTTGAGGTAGCAAATCCTGTTGCACCACGTTTCTTCTCGCTCCACACAGGTCCAGCCATGTCAATATGTAGCCATTGCACATTTTCATCCACGAACTGAAAAGAAGCAATTATTACATTAACACTTTAAATGGAGAGAATACCACCCCTCAAAACTGGCAATTTATAAGCTAAGCTTTAAACCATTTTTCGGCTCGAAACCATTTATCTATAGAAGTCAACCAAGGCGAAACAAAAATAGTAACCACTTTGCAAAAGACGATCTCGAAGCCAAAATACAAATGAAGAAATTGAATAAATGAATTATTCATCTAGATATTCAATATTCCACATTACATTTGAAAGTAAGTCTTGTATACCTGCTTAAGAAAAAGGGCAGCAGTGATGGAGCCACCTGCACGGCCTCCAGTGTTCACCATATCAGCAATTCCAGATTTCATCGATTCCCAGTAGCTTTCCTCAAGTGGCATTCTCCAAAACTTTTCTCCTGCAATATCTGCAGCTTTGGATATTTCTTCTGCCATTTCATCATTGGGAGTGTACATTCCTGTTTGAACAGAGTTTTATCAGCCGATGAGAAAGGCACGCCTTGAAATTATTTTTTATTCTTTATTCGGAATATTTTGTCATTTCTTGCTGACATTTGAAAAAACAATATGACATGGATTGCCGAGAAAGCCACAAATCCCTCAGCATTATGGTTACTGAAATATGTATCGGAGGTAAGGGTGATAGGTGTGCGGCATAATGGTTAGTGAAAATATGTAATGGATTTAGGTGTTACATGTGGGGAATCATTCTTGATATCAAAGGACATTATGGTTAATGGAAATATGTATCGGATTTAGGGGTGATAGGTGTAGGGTATTATGGTTAATGAAAATGTGTATATGATGTAAAGATGATAAATGCAGGGTATTATCATTAGGGTTAGTGAAAATATGTATCGAAAGTAGGAGTTACAGATATCGCCACCTCATGTGGAGGGCGACCTCTTTAAGATGATTTACGACATGTTTTAAAGTCAAAGCATAGAGTGGGCGAGTATATCAATGTTGGAGGAGCGCCCCCCTTCACACAGGCCTCTTTGTCCATATGGCAAGAAGGCGTTGGATGTGATGTTTACGAGGGAGGCACCTACCTCATGGAGAGGTGGTGCACTCCCATAGGTTGGCTTCCAAATCGAATATCAATCCCCATTTTGGAGCGTGAGTTAGACTATTCAAACAAGATATGTGCCCTCTCAAATATGGGCGACTTCCTCCACGTGGTTTTATTGCATGGGTGGCGATAAAAGTAAAGAGAGGGTCGCCTACCTCATGAGAGGTGGCGCACCCTAGTTTGACTTGAATCTTAAACCATATCAATCACAACGATTTGCTTTGATACGTATTCCCTCGATCATGGTAGGGTGCTCCTCTTGGTTGAATTTGCCTTACCTTCTCCCATTTGCCATAAAACCAAGACCACTCTCTCATTGCAAGCTAGTTCGAGTTGCATGAGTGGAGGGCTTCCCATTGTAATTCTTCCATTTTTTTTTGTATTGTTGGAATAAAAGCAAAAGCTTTGGAGGTTAGTTGGTGTATTGTGCTTTGTTGGATGATTATGCCCTTATATGTTTGAGGTAATCTGTATGTGATTATTTTGTTCTTGCAATTTTGTATGGTGGATCTAGTCTTGTTAGGATTGTTCTCAATTTATAGAAAAAAAATTGTTTAATAAGCTTATTACTCGTTTTCTTTTGCTCATATATGTTTAAAGAAGTGAAGCACGACTCGGCCAATACTCGCGGGTACTCGCGAGTCAGACCCGAAAACGAGTAACCAGCCCATACTCGTGGATAGACTCGCCAACTCGACAAACTCAGGAGACTCGCCCAGAATCGATACTTACTCGGTCAAACTCGCCCAAGACTCGGCGTTTGTTCTAATGGTCATCGTGCAGCTTGTTATTGTGATGGTGGCCATGCTACGGCTTGTTATATGATTGAGGGAAGGCCGAACCAAATACCACTCTGTGGCTTCAACACTTAGATATAATTTGCCGAGTCGCGGGCCACCGGCAAAGGAAAAGCCCACAGTTGATGAAGGTCAACGAAAAGGGAAAATCCCACAGATGATGAAGGTCATCGCCATGGGAAAATCCCGCGGACCTTCATCAATTGCTCAGTCGTGGAGCATGAAATCTTCGACGACGGGCTGCTGTTCTGGGGTTCGGGCTGCTGTTCGATGGTGAGCGGGCTGCTGTTTATGTCATATTTTTTTATTAAATTATTATATTTTTTTTAACTTTCAACTTTGTGTTATATAGTTTTAAAAAAAACTTTTTATTATTTATATTTTATGTTATATAGTTTTTAATTATATATATAATTTTTATATTTTATATATAATATATATTAAAAATTTATATATGTAATTTTTTATTTATATTTTTTATTATATAGTTTTTGTTATATAGTTTTGTTTATTTATATTTTATTTTATAAATTTTTTATTTTGATTTTATTTAATGTGTTATTTTTTATTTTAAATTTGTATTTATGTTATATGTTTTAAATTCATATTTATTAATTTTTTGTTATATATTTTGTTTTTTTTATATTTTATTTTATTTTTGTTATGAATTATTGTATAAATTTTAGTTTTATAGCTTATATGGATTGTAAATGGTTTTAACCTATTTTTTGTACCCAAAATCATAAAATGTACAATATTTTTTTTTTCCTATTTGTCGAGTCTTCTTGAGTCTGTCCCGAGTTTTTGCCGAGTCCACGAGTCATATGTCAGCCGAGTCTTTGCCGAGTCCGAGTCATGCAACATTGGTTTAAAGACTTAGATCTAACATTTTAATAAGATTATTACTATGTTGCTCTAAAATTTTATATGTATGTGTAACTAGATCTCACAAACCATCTTGCAAATGTTTTTCTAAGTAGCTGCAGGTCACCATTGGATAGGAGCTTGAACAAGATTGTTCACCCTCTCTCCAAGAACATTCATGTTGCTTAGTCCAATAGTATTCCACCGAAGTCTTCTATAGTTTTTCTCATCCGGCATCGGGCCTATCTCTTTTTCTCCTTCTCCTTCAAACAAAAAAGCAATTTTTTCTTGGTTACTTTCAGATCTATTATTCCAAAAGTTATATTTTCTATTAGATCTGATATATTGTTTAGATCTTGCATTTTAAAGCTTCATTCTACTAGATATAACTTAGCTAGCTTCACTTTATGCAAGTCATTTCATAGCAAAAGTTCAAGGCTTGAAGTAGAAGTTAGTTTATGGTTTTAAAAGATTTTATTTGGCAAGTTAAAAGTGCTTCATTGGCTGCCCTCAAAAGCAAGCCAAAATCCTCAAAAGGACTTGTCCTTTTGAGTTCTTTTAGTCATTTTTGCAAGTAGTTTAACTTAGAATTTTTTCAATAATTTTTCTAGTTCACCCAAATCACTTTTAAAGTGATTTTGGGCATTTTTAAGCACTAATTTGTTCACTGTCATGTTTTACTTTTTAGCAGGTTTTTGCATTTTTGGGTCAAAAAATTCAAGTTTGGGCCATTCTGAAGTTTCTCAGGGCATCCCAGCTTCATCCGGCATTTACCCTTTACATTTTGTGAACCTTTTGGATCTAGATCTGTAAAAATCCAAGGTATTTTCTGCTTTAAAAAGTTCATTGTAATCATAAATTAAATGACAGCAGTGGGATACTCTGTGCCCACACCCCATCCCCCTGGGGGAATTCGCATTTGTGTCAAATTTTCGTGGAGTGATTTTTTCTAAACATATTTTATTTCTTGTTTAAATAAAACCAATCTAGTACTAAAATTTAACGTTTGAAGTGTCCGATCCAAATATCGGTCTTCAAATTCACTCAGGACGTAGGAACACTCAATTTCTTTTTTTTTGCAGGTAGTATACTTTTGCATATCAAGTAGATTTCATTATTTAAAGTATTTTTGCCAAGAAATCAATACTAACCTACCTTGCTCTACCGAAGTACCGAAAGGGAAAAGATATTCTTGGTGTAGTAATTAGTTCAAACATTTACTTTCAGTCTTTACTTTTGGTAAACGAACTTGGCATTGCTTTCCCGAAGTATGCTCTCGCCGTCACATAAAGGGCTTTGCCTGAGTACGTGATCGGATGATCAGAAAAGAGACTCCTTGCCTATAGTAATTAGTATAACACTTCATTTCAGTCATTTATCTTTTCCACAATCAAAACGGAATAAACATTTAGTTCCAACTCAAAGTATGCTCTTTCCCCTTGCGAGCATTTGCCTGGGCCTGTGGGAAATCAGAAAGAGTTGTAACTACTCTTCAATTCTTCACATCTAAATAAACAACTCATACTAATAAAATTAACTACCCTGAACATAGTGGAAATCCAGCACTTCGTAATTAAAACTTGTGTGGGGAAATTTCTCAGAGGAAACGGGAACAACTGGGAGGCGACCTCAAGGCACAGTTAGACTACACCCTAGTTGGTGTAGTGTTGAACACCGCCTTAGAGACTCCATTCCAGCCCACACGTTCTCGTGAGGAGCCACCAATTTTAATTTCCGGACATTCCTCCCTATACCTCACGGTATCTCGGGAGTTACCATTTTTTCCCTAACAATCTCGAACCATTAATAATTTAAAATTAACCAAGAAGCACTCGCAAAACATTTACAATACAACAGCACGCTATTTTAACTCCATTATTGGCATTGATCTTGTTTACATTTATTTCAATCTTTTCAGATCTCATGTGTTAAATGATGAATTTATGTTGTTAATTTGAAGTTATTTTGCAAGTGATTTTTGCTTTCAATCAATCTATTCCAAAACTCCTAAACAACTTACCCAATCAAAATCCTAAAGCTTAATCAGCCTTAGTAACTCATAGGGACTACCCCCCTTGGCTTCGTTAGGAGTTCTGCCAAAATGGAGGAGTTGAGTGTTGAATGACAGTATCTCAACTCAAAACTTGCCCCCAAGGAACGCACCTAAGCAGCTTGAAGGTTTCTGCTACAATAACCCCTGGGTACGTGTTCCAAAGGCTACTATCATAGGGGGATCCCGGTTCATTGTCAGGACTTTGATGCTAAGGAAAGAAACATCCAAGCCACAAGTCACTTAAATAGTAAGGTGAGCTGTGTTATCGCTCAAAATAGCACCCACGATAAAGTCATGGATCACGGTGCGATGGGTGGCAGGCACGAGAGAAACTAGAGCGCACTGTCACCACAGCCTAGCTCCTTGAACACTTTAGGTCAACTCGTAAGACTAAGGGGGAGTCCCTAGAACTTGGTGAACAATAATTTGATTCCCTAGACAATACACAAACACGTTTCCCAAGAAACCTCTCGACGAAGATCAGTGCCTTATGGAGTCAAAACAATGAAGCTTATATGAAGTGCAGGACCTTCCATGACCAGACCATATGGCATTGATCTTCGCCGAGATGTTTTCTTGGGAAACATGTTTGAGTATTGTCTAGGGAATGACAATTATTGTTCACCAAGTTCTACGGACTCCCCCTTGGTCTTAGGAGTTGATCTAAAGTGTTCGAGGAGCTAGGTTGTGGTGACAATGGGCTCTAGCTTCTCCCATGCTTGCCACTCATCGCACCGTGATCCGTGACTTTATTGTGGGTGCTATTTTGAACGATAACACGCTGCATCCCTAATCCTGAGCTTCCAAGGGATATAATTTTTCCAGGTTAAGCGTTTTCTCAATTCCAATGCAGGGCATATAGAAAAAAGAAGGGGTCAATCTTGAGGGGAGTGAATTATAACTTAGAGACTGGACTGGGTCAAGGAGGGTCCTCCAACCTCTCCCGTGTCCACTTGAAACATTGGACGTTTCTTAAACTGCTACACAGTGCAAATCCAGAAGTATATACTATTATACACCATTATGGCTAACTGTGGAAACCTACATTCTCAGATTTTAAACCTCTATGGAGAGGATTGTCTCATAGAGACCCGAACTTTTGAAAAACTCAGGCTCAAAATGATGAAAAGAATAGTGGATCTCACATTCTTGAAATGTTGTAGGGATACCCTAATCTCGGCTATCTATTTTCTCACAATCAGTTGTTTTTCTTGGTTCCCCTGAGGATGGGTGGAGTGTCCACTCGAAACGTTAGACATTTCTTAAACTGCTAGACATTTCAAATCCAGGAGCATATACACCATTATGGCTAACTGTGGAAACCTACATCTCAGTTTTTAAGGTTTTAAGATTTGTATGTTTGAAAAAATTTCCACTAGATTCTATCATGCATGACGGTATATCCTTCACTCAAGCAAAATCACTGATTAGACATGTTAAGTTTTTTCTACCTTATTTTAATGGTTGGATTAGGGGCTTTCATCAAAATTGGAAGGTGTTGAGTCTTGACTAATGTCTTTGGAGAATTAAGGTAGAGACAAAGCCAGAGCCTAAAGGAGGGGGCAAAAAGTGTTATTGATACTGAGGATCTAAATACAGGCAATGATTTTGATGATATGTATTTATTTGTTGTAGCACAATGTTTTTGAGACTCTAGAGGCCATTTAGAAATTCTTTCTTTATGTATTTTGGTTTAGATATAGATTGTACTTGATTTTATTTTGGTTACATGCATCGTTACTAATGAGTAAATTTTACATATTTATGTTGAATGGTTTGGATTCACATAAATGTACATAAAATATATTTTATATATTTTGTGTTATCTCTTTTATTTCTTTTTCCGGTACTGACCAGTCCTAGTCCCTGGGGTCCACCAGTTTCGTTCTAATAACATTGATATAATATATATATATCATTGACTAACCTTACTTTTCACGCACATTCTCAACTTTAATATTTCCTAACACATGTATATACTTACTAATTTGAATTTCCACACCTTTTCTGTAATATATACACACTTTTTGTGTAATATATATATATATATATGAACACTCCTACGACCACTTCGTTCTCCAAGATTTTTCTAGGAAGGACCAATCTGTGTTCCCCCTCTTACTTCTCTCCAAGCATCTGTCAACTACGAGTTGACCACAACCCTCCTACACAAATATTAGATGACAAATTCCCAAGTCCCTAATTAGAGATTTTTGAGCAGGAAAAGTGACCAGAAACTGATGGTTGGGGTGTTGTTATACTTGGCATGGAGTCAACGAACAAAGGATGGGAGCACTCCGAAATGAAAAGGATGATCCTCCACCCGATGTAGGTTTGATTTCAGCAATGGCTTAACTCAGCCTTCTTAATGTTCGGTGTTAAGTTTTTTGTGCTTGATGGCAATCTTTCGGGGGACATGCGGCTTTATGTTTTGTATGGCTTTATGATGGATGAACTAAGGCAATTTTGTTAGCATTTATGGATTTTAAGCTAACTCTACTTCTGCTCGTGGTGGCCACCCATGCATCCTTTTTTCTTTTAATGTCCAGCATGTATATATTTTTGCACATATTAAGAGTCAGAGGAAGCATATTTTATTCTTCGTATGATCACGATGCACATTGATGACAGTCTGAGCATAATCACTTCAAGGAAATGCCACCAGGCTGGAAATTTGCGTGGATCACACAATAAGATTTGCAGCTATAACAGTTACACAGATGCAATATGTGGCCATTCAGAATGACAAGGTCTTATCGGAAAGTAAAACATCAGAACCAGAAGAGTTGCAGATTAGACAATCAACATGCATATAAATTAAGACTCGCTAAAATATTTTGCATGCAAATTTACAATTCTCGCCAATCTAAATTTCAAAAGAATGTAACACTGTATAAGAAAATCAAATTACCAGCAATGTCACTTCCAAGAGCAACTACGCAGGCTCCAGTCAGAGTTGCAAGATCGACCACCTACACAGATCCAGAGGTACATCATATTTGTTGACAGTGCAATCAATTTTAAATTTGTACGTATTTTAGTTAATGCCCTTCTCATGCAAAGAGATAGTTATAGCATCAGAAGGCAAACTTCCCGGGCACTTCCTCTCAATTCAAAGATGGTAACCAGGATAAATCCTAGATTCTTCAGGGCACAAGGCCAAGTCAACAACAGAGCTCGGAGTCAATACAACAATATACTCATTATGAGTTCATCATGTCACTTATAATAATAGAACATGGGTGGGGAGGATAATACTCCATCCCACCACTGGAGCTAAACCCAATTGACACACAAAGTCTACTAACATTATAAAAACATGTTTTGAAAATACTAAAAAAAGCACTAAAAGCAACTGCCGTAGACATTAACTCCAATAATTACAAATTAACAAAACAAATTGGACATAACCATCTAAAAAATTCCAATAAAACATCAAACTACAATGCATGACCATTCAAATATGGGAATAAGAAATGGAACAAAAGTACCTTATCAACGCCTTGTTTACATGCATAAACCAAAGCATCTGCCAATGTCAACCTGCCTTCAGCATCCGTGTTATTTACCTACATTAATAAAAGATGAATGCTTAGCACATTAGTCTTCATACAAAGGGCATCAATGGTGCCACACAAAGGAAATTTAATATAAAATGCAAATAATTTAGAAACTTTAACCCCACTAAAGGGGCAAAAAATGTGTACTTGGGCCCTACCAAGTGAAAACTCCATTAAATTAAACTTGGCAATGCAACTAGAGGCAGTCCTGGACCAGTGGGTGGCGGAGGAGAGATTAGAAATAACTAATAAGGATGACAGAATCTTTACAATATACTACAAATCAATGTGAAACAACAAATAACAAAGTTGCAATTGAGGTCTTGATCGAAGTTATTAAACTATCTCCGGAACTGGAGGGACGAAGCATCTCACTGATACTCAGTTGGACACCACACAGATTGTTTGACTCTACTCTCTAGCCCACACCAACCAGGCTCCTTTACACATGGGGTCGAGGGATTCTTGGAGGATCAAAGCAACCTGGGTCCTGAGAGAGATCACCCATATTCCCAGCTTTTAAACTTCTATGAATAGTTCCTCGGACTTGGATGTTAGAAGTAGTTGTCCCTCCACCTCCGTCCGCAGGAGGTAGGCTGAGACCACCCAGTATTACTATTACTCCCCGGGGACCTTTCAGTCCAGGCCACTCTCCTGAGAACATTATCCGTCATACACTGGGCATGGACATCCACATTATGGACTCAAATTCAAAGGATGTGTAGGGCTACTAGCTCCCTCCTCTCTTGGTATCATTTGTACTTCAACCCCAGCTTTATCTTTTCACTGGCTCTCCTGCACTTTTAGGGATTTTATAGACCCAGCTATGTGTTTGAACCAATGTTACATATATCGGCACGGCGAAATAATCGGCAGGGTCCAGGAAACATCGTTTCGGGATATCTCGGCAGCACATCGACAAAAATCGGCAAACTTAAAAAATACAAAAATACAAACTTTTCCGGCCACTAACACACCCTGTCAAAAAATCAGGATAAAATCGGCTAAAAATCGGCCAAAACTCGGCCTGTCAAAAAATCGGGATAAATCGGCCAATTGGCGCCTTTAAAAAATCGCGATTTTTCGCAATTCGCCGATTTTTCGGCCGATATTTGTAACACTAACTTTGAACTTGTATTGGTGTAGTACCTTTCAAATTTATTTCTCTTTTTTTGTGAGGGTACACCCGGTTATTGTAAGGGCTTCACTTGAAGGATGTAAACTCTAGTCCCTTGGACCTAGTTTGGTCTTTATTGGACATGAATATAAATTTCAAGGATTTCAAAACATTGAGGTGGAGGATGACTCAAAGCTAATCATTGAGAATGACAGTGAATGATCATGGATCCTATGGAACAAAATAGCCCGGATTAGACAAGCTACAACTAACAAAAATATGGCTTACAGCCATGCTAGAAGAATGGCCAACACAGTGGCCTACTAGCTCACCAATATAGCTCAAGCGCATGAAGAGGCCCTTTTTGAAGACCTAGTTGGTGAGAGTGTGGTTGCGCCTTTTTCCCCTCATAAAGATGAAGGTTTGTGTGTTTTTCTTCTCAAAATATTGAAGTTCTTGAAATATCTTATGATGATGTTAGGAAATAAGATGAAGAAGGCAAACCCTCGGGTGATTATGTATTTGAGAATGTATTTTCCTCTTTGCTTGATGATGATGACCAAAGATGTGATATGATCGATGAGCACCTCCTAGAAGTGGATGATAGTTTTGATGGAGATTGTTGAGAATCTTTAGGGGATTCTGTCTATATGATACTTCTAGTGTTGAGAGTGTTGATTTTGAAACCTCTGGAAAACCAATTTTTGAGGATATTTGCCATGATCATTTCCAACCATGTACATATTCTAGTATTGCAGATTTGGAGCAACATGAGGGGGTTTTAGATGCAAATTTGGGCCATCATTTACAACCTCTTTATTCAATGATTAGCGATGGTTTAAAGCAGCAGGATGATGTTTTAATGGCATGTTTTGAGCGGCATTGTTTGCCCTCTTCGAGGGCAATTTTGAGACAGCCTTGCTTGCCCTCTCCTTGGGAAAGTTTAGAGCTGCATTCCAGGGAAGGGAGCATTTCCAACCATACTTTTTAAGTCATCTTGCGGACTTTTCTCATTTTCTGTGGCTGTTTGATAAAGTGAAGAACTCAGAAATTTTCCAGCCCTTGAGCCTTTTGTTGAACGATGAATTAATTAATCAAAAATCAAGAAATCATTATGTTGTTAAGGCTGGAAATGTTATGGGTTAGCAGTGGTTAAAGGGTAAATGTTTCCACCCTCCCTCCACATCTAAATTTCTGGAATTTACATGGAACTCTTCAACTAATCACTCTCGTTTAGGTGCTGGAAATGACTTGGGGCAGCAAGTTATTTTTATCTCATGTTTTGACAGTCATTTCCAACCATCTACTTTTGATCTCATGTTCACGTTCAAGCAGAAGAATGCATCTGCTTCTTCATTTTCATGTTTGGTTGGATATAATGTAGTGTTGGAGAAGCCTAAGCTCTCCCTCCTTGAGGGTTTTCATGATGATATTGTGTATTATAATGAGCAGCCTGATGATGGAGATTTTATTCAAGCCCTATCCAATCTTTGGATAGCGAGAGCTTGTAAAAAAACTTGCCATCCTTGGCAAGAGTTTCAGGATGATGTTTGGTCACATGCTTATGATATCATGCCCATTTCCAAACCAATTGTTATAGAGATTATAGCATGTACTAATTTTATGATGAATGTTGTCTTGTCTTGGTCCATTACCAAGCACAAGGGAAGAAGCCATGGCATGGATGAGATGCTAAGGTGGCTTTATTCGATATTTGACTTTACCTAGCATGCTCTTGTTCATATTCTAAAGTAGGTAGCTAGGAGAATGAATAAGCTCTTGCATGTGCATTAAAATAGTTTGATGTGTTTTGGCATTGATGGCTTGTGCCTTACTTGTAAAGCCACTTCTAAAATAAATAAATAATTGATAATGATAGAAATTTTGGATGTGATGGTGTTTAGAGATGTTGAGGTTATCTATCCCACCACATTGTTTTTGGTTTTATTGCATCGATGGTCATTGCTAGCAGGTAAATTTCAAAGATTTTGAGGTTCTCATGCACTCTCATGAGAGAACATGTCCCACAGTTGATGCTAGATGTTACCCGATATATTGTGTGCTGATTTTTCACTTTGATCTTCATCACAACACTTGTAATTTTCATAACGGGGGCAAGTCTATAGGTCTACGGAGCTTTGGATAGCCTAGAGAGTGACACACTTGTATTGATGGTTTCATGATGTATATGGTGATGGGAGGTTGCTTGGATGATGAAATGCTCCTTGTGCTTGGCATCTTCATATGGTTGAGTTCATGGTTGTATGGAGCACTTGACATGTCATTCTTCCTCCACGTGATTTCACATCCCTTGGATGACATGGATGGCTTTTTCTTAGAGCGATCTTGCTTCATAGGATGTGATTGGCATCTTTGTGATATTGGTTATCATATTATGACGAGCGCTCTCATAGTTTCTCTCTCTTGTCACACATGTGGAGGCATGGTTTAGACTTTGCATACTTATATTTGTCTTGGATGAGTTGGCATGATGACACAACTATTGAGGCACTCTATCACATCTTATTCACATGTGGGGTTCTACTTACACAAATATCCATGCATCATTACCACTTGGAGGATTGCTTGATCAAACCATAGCCCTTTGCATGCTTGTTGATGGGGACATCTTGCTGTTTTGAGAAGATTTAGCAGTTTTAATGGTCTGACTTGGGGGGTCTAGATCTCTAACACCCAAGGTCATCTGGTCGATTGTTATATATGGATTGAAAGCTTGTTCCATGGGCTATACAGTGGTGGTGAGCACTCTCTCTGATTCTGTTGATTTTTTAGTGCAGCTGCGAGACCCATTCTCAGAGAGAATGGTACCCTAGTAAGTTGACTAGGGTTCCTGGTCAAGTTAACCAAGCAGAGTATGTGTAAGACCCTAGAAGGTACCCTAGGGCCCCCAACTGTCTCCTGGGGTTCTTGGTCGAGGACCAAGCAGGTTGATGCCATGGCAAAGTCCCTAGCATGTGGCTAGGGCCCCTATTTGTCTCTAGGGTATTCTGGTCTAGAACCAGACGGTTTCTTGGTCATGATGACCAAGCAGATCCTGCAGGTTGAGACAGAGACATCCTAGGTCCTACAGATGGTTGATCAACATTCAGTCTAGGACTGAATGCTCAACTTGAGACTGAGGACCATTCTCTGGGAGAATGGAGATCCTGGTCATGGACCAGATGGTTGATCAACATGTCCCAGTCTAGGGTTGAAAGCCATTCATTAAGAATGGAAGATATTGTTGTCCCCTCTCCTAATCGGTTATTGCTAGGTTGCCTCTCAAGGGACTGGCCACCCCTTGACAATGTCTCTAGTACCTAACCCTTAGGAGCAGCATTAAGGACAAAATGATTGTTCCATCCATTTGGATCTTCTCCCTTATACAGTGATGACAAAATATTTATAAACTACGTATCTTAAGAGAGAGAAAATTCTTTGGTCTTTATTGGTCCTATTTAATTGCTTGTCCACTTTGATCTTGTGGTTGTTGACTCATGGTCCTATTCTTACTTGGTCCTAGCACTCTCACTTGTGTGCACCTTTGATTATGATGACTCCTACTTTATGGAGCATTTTTACCTATGAATTTATTAAAGACCTTTGGACCATGTATTATTATAATTACCTTATGTTTTGTTTTAGGGCCCTTGTCCCACTTATGTTTTTGGTCCACTTACAGTATGTTGGACTCCTTGATCTTTCACTTTATGATAAATTCATTAAATATTTATTTTTTATCTTATTAATAAAAGCTTTATGAGTTTATTAATAAAGTTTTTTTTTATTATTATCCTAACCTTGGACCATTGGTACTTTATCTTTTGACCTTTTCTTTTTTTATTATTTATTTTTCCTACTTTTTATCCTAAGTTCCTTAACTCTAAAACTATATAAATCTTTATTAAACTTATGCTCTAATTCAGCGAACAGTGAACTTCTCTTCACGTATTAACTTCTCCTCCGGTCATTTATTTCGAGTCTGCTTCTCTACACGGGTTCATCATTCACGGCTGCCTCACGTGATTGATCTCTCATGGGTTTTATCTCTGCGTTTCTTTTTGTTGGGCTGCCTCACGTGATTGATCTCTCACGGGTTTTATCTCTGCGTTTTTCCATTTGCTAGGCTACCTCACGTGATTGATCTCTCACGGGTTTTATCTCTGCGTTTTTTTTTATTTGTTGGGTTGTCTCACGTGTTGATCACTCGCGGATTTATCTCTGCGTTTTATTTGAGCCGGTCTACCTCACGGTTTCTCATTTCGGTTGTTCCACGATTTCTGTTCTTACTTGGGACCAGCTACACGAGCTTGCAGCTCAGATCTTTGGCCACAGTGTACTCTCTCTGCCCACGGCCAGCTCCCTCACGTAGTTACTTCTCATCTCTGCGTTTTTTATCTATCTCTGATTCCTTCTTGTGTTTTTGATCTCTGTGTGAGATCGGTGGGTGAGTGAGTGCTTACGGTCTGATCTTTATTGATCTCTGTGTGAATTTCTTTTGTGTGAGGGATTGCTTACGTGCTTGTCTTTCAAAGTCTGCAGCACCTGTGTGTTTCTTCTACCCCTGTCATTTGCTTATTGGTTGAAGAACTTGAGGTCTGTTTATTTTTACCTGAACCTTCTCTCTCTCAAAGTACGTATATGGTTTAACCAATTTGACTTGTCCTTTCAGTGACAAGATCAAACTCAAAACTATCTAAGTATAAGTTGGATCCAAATATTGGTTTAATTCCTTAATGCAGTACATGGTTATTTTACTATAAATGTTATTTGAGATTTCTTTTCCTGAATTTAGCATTTGATGATTCTCGAGGACCAACATTAATGCAGTGACCAAATGGAGCATTAAGTTGAAAGAAATGAGAATTATGTTATTTATGTTTTCAATACAGTTTAAATTTAATTAAGCATTACAATTGTGTGCATGTTCTTATATCAAGGTTTTTATATGTGATAAAATCGTATCTAACCTATAATTTCAACAGATTCCCCAAGACGTTAGAGCATTGGGGCATTCTTTCTGACGATTGGATTCTGTTTAGAGATCTATTTCAGTAGTTTTGGGGGCTTGATTTGAGGAGGGTGATCTATTTCATAAGTTTTGGGGGCCTGATTTGAGGAGGGCCATTCTCTAATGCCCTAGCTCAGATTAAGGAGTGTGATATATGGATGGAAAGCTTATCTTGTGCCTTTTCCACTGGTGTAGAACGCTACCCCTAATTCCTTAAAGCGTTAGAGCAATGAGGCATTCTTTCTCGGCATAAGATTTGGTTTGCAAGCCATCTTCAGCACATAAATGCCTTTTATTTTGAGATCGAGATTGCTTTAGTCATGGCATACATGTTGAGGTGGCCTTCCTCACCTATTTTGTTGTTATAGTTGATAGGGTGGAGCATTAAAGGGGGTTCAGCCTCTCTCGTTGGTTTGTTGAGCATGGCTTGGTATCCTTTTCACACATGGCAGCATCATTTGGTTGTTATTGGAACGATTTATCATGGAGGACCACTTGGCACACATGTTCATGTTCATGTTCTTGTTGAAGGTTTGACCTTGTCTTGAACTTAAATGTGCCAAAGGACGAATAAATCATTTTTTATGTCGTTTTCATTTGAGGACATTTACATCCCACGCTTGCCGCTTATGGAAGGTTTGCACATGCCTCTATGGGGTTTGTTGAGGCCATCTACCATGGGACATGCCACACTTGCTATTTGAGGTACATTGTTGGAGTCCATGCCACATTTGGAGGGGCGTCCACCTTGAGGGCCGTTTGCACACATATTCATCGTTGTTTTGATTTACTTGTTGCTTTATGAAGTGATCCACTTTGTAAGGGTTGTTCTGCCTCCATTTCTGCTGATTATATGGACAGATCACACACATACTCATGCTGTTAGGTGGTCAATCCCCTTTGGACATCGTTTGCTACTGAGTTAATGGGACAGCCCACATTTCAAGGGCAGTCTTCACATGTATTCATGCATGAGGAGATCGATACCTCCATGATGAGTTATTTGTTGTTGGGGGCGATATTTCATGCTTACACATGGACCTATAGGTCAGTGCATCACTCTTGGAGGATTTTATGGTATATGTTGGAGGTTCAATTGCCTACTTCGCCCTCTTTCATGGAGACATTCCACTTTGCATGGTGAGATTTTGACGAGGTATGTACATGTGGCCTTGACCACCATTTCTTTATTATTGTTGACTTAGTTGGAGGATTTTTTATTTGTTTACTCCTCCCTAGGATAGATCTAGGTCTTTGGTCTAAAGAAACCCCTCATGCAATCCTTGGTTAACCAACCCCATATGTCCATTTAATAAGACACCGGTCTCCTATCGCTTCACCATTACTATCTTTACATTCATAAAAACACTCTTTTGACCTTCAATTTCACCATGTGCCCCACTGTTAAATTCTAGTAATTATATCCTAGGGACTCCTCCCTTGAGCTAAAGAAGATAAGATAATTTTATTAATATCCAACAAATGACCACAAAAGTAGGTCAATGGGATTGTGCAGTACCATGATAACAATACAAAGTGGGAGCGTAAAAGTAGCTCCAATGAAAATCTAAAAGCAGAACTCAAACCAAACCTAGCTCTATAAAAAGCAGAACTCAAACCAAACCTAGCTCTATAAAAAGCAGAACTCAAACCAAACCTAGCTCTATAAATAGAGAGTCAATCTCAGAGAAAAATAGACAAGAAGAGAGCTGGTCCAAGAAAGGAAAATGTACAAAGGGAGTGGATCCGAGAGCTATAATGCAAAAAATGGTGAAAGTAGCACTATCATGGGCCACTGGAAGCATTAGGAGTATCTCTCCTACCATCCAAGGTCAACTGAAGGAAGCTCAAAAGAAAACTCTGTCTGGAGGAAGAGCTAGAAGAGGAACTGGAAGCACCGGAAAGAAGGAAGTGATACACTAAGTGGAGCCTAGTCTTGACTGAGAATGTCGCTGGAGGGTGAAGGAGCGAAGCCGGAGGGCCTCCTGCACATATAAGGCTAGACATCTCTGATCGGGGTATCTGAAGAATCTAGTCAAATCCTAAAGCTCTATAAGAAGAAGGTCCCTAAAAAGACAATGAAACTGCCTGCAGATCTCGTAATAGATAGGACACTGAAAGATGAAGTGCTCCTCAGTCTCAACCTCACTAAGTTGGCACACCTAGCAAATCTTGTCTGACCGGTCAAGCTGGTGATCTGTCTCTACCAAGAGATGGTGAGAGCCCACTCTAAACTGGCCTAAAGGAATATGAAGAGCATGTGCCCAATGGTGAAATGTGTAAGGGGGGTGAACAATGAGACCGTCCCTCAGATCCAAAAAGTGCGTAGTGTAGAAGGCCATCTTGGGACGTGACCCCCTCGGAGGGTTGATCCAAGTGACCTACACAAACTGTCTGTAAATGTCATCTCTAGTGATTATGTTCAGCTCTTGCCTGGTAGGTAAGAAGATGAAGCCAAGTGCGTTCAAGGAATACCCAAAAGGGGGAAGTCGATCCATCGCAGATGAGGGTTAGGTGTGGCGACATTGACCTCCCTCTTAGTTATTCATAAGCTATCGTTCATTTTAGGGCTTCAATCTTGAGATGCTAGTTTGTGTGGTAACAACAAACAACATTTTTTTATGCAACAAATGTGCCCTTCTTGTTCAAGTGACAAAATTGATGAAAAGTTAGCTGAGAAAACGCTCTCATGAGGCTTTCTCCCACTAATGCACCCACTTAGAACAAGATTCAAACACTCTCCAAGCAACAAGTAAACTAGTCGATAATAGTTGTTTTATTATTGACAAAAGGAGCAAAAAGACGATTGTTGTGGGTGTGGAAGAACACATTTGTTTTGACCAATGGATGGTGAAGGGAAGTTGATGGTTATAGGGAAGAACCTAGAGAAACAAGAAGGTAAGTTGCATATTCACTATGCCTCATTTCTTGAGTTTCATGAAGAGAGGAAGACCCTTGGGAAGGGTAAAGTAGAAGCAGTAAATGAGAAGGTGCTTCCTCAAACAAGCAAAAGCAAAACTTTAATATGTTAAACAACAAAAATGCGGAGGAGATGAGTTCAATGAACAAGCCAAGTTTTGTGTCAATGGCGAAAAGTATGATTATTCATCCAACATTGGTTGTCATCCAACTAGTGAGTCAATGGTCAAATAGAAGGTGGTGATTTTACTTTATCTTCATCAACCTTGCTAGATAAATTTCACCTCCAAATTTCCATTGAAGACATTATTTTGGAGTGGTTTCCAAACATCTTGCTTGTCCAAAGATTTTGCTTTTGTATTTAAACAAGCAAATCTTATGTAATATGACCATTATGGGAAAGTGTTAGAGATAATGGTCATAAATAGGTAATAAAGTCTTAATTAAGGACTTTATAACAAAGTGACATAATCATGAGTTAATTAATGTAGTCATTACAAGATTAGGTATTTGCAAGTTATGTAACTACTCCCCTTCTCTTCTATTGTGCAAAGAGATAGTGCATCACTCAATATGAATCAATCCATTTTCTGACTCTTATATGCATTATAGTCTATGATTGTGTTTGAACATTGACAATTGTTCAGGTACAATACAAGGAGGATCTTAGCACTTTGGCAAGTGGCAAGAGGCTCTATTCTTGTCGGTTCAATAGTTGGTTCAAGCTCTTCTTTACCCAGGTGTTTTCCTTCCATTTCGCCCATTTTACTTTGGTTTTGTTTCATTTTGTTTCTAGGCAGATCACCTAGATTAACTATGAAGTTAAACCTTGCTTTGTAGTTTTTTTTTGCATTTCTTAGTTGTAAAAGAAACCCTTGAGACCTAATCAAAGTGCCCTAAAATCAACCAAACCCTACCCTTGAGACCTAATCGAAGTGCCCTAAAATCAACCAAACCCTAGGAGAATATCAAATCATATTTTAATAAGTAGTATAGTGGCTTTCCCTTTTCCATCGATTTTCCCACTTTAATTCCCATTGGCCTTTAAGAATCGAGTGGTGACTCCACTCCCTTCCTCCCTCACAATGGTGGAAGGATCATTTGTGGGGTGGTGCAGTGCTTCACTCAAACCAATGCATCACATCTCCATACCATCCCCTATGGATCTAGAACAAGAGGCATTCCCAAGGCAAACCCCCATCCCCAAAAGATAGGGGGCATAAGGGAAGCATCTCCAGGGGTGTATCCCATGTGAAACATTGCTTTAAAGTCATGGTGAACTTAACAAATGCCATCTCTATTTACTTCACATTCCATGCATTGTTCAACACTAGCTAACACCAAAACATCTACTTTAAAGTAACAATCCCAGCTTCCTAGAGGCAATACACAGTTGACCTAGAAAATTCAAATTTCCATGTTGCAAGAGTGCGTTGATGTTTATTGTAAGTAATTGCAATTTTTCTTATCGGAAACTTTTAATATATAGGTTTCTTCAACTGCCTTGTGAATGGAAGATCTACATAGTAAGTTGGATTTCTAAACAATTCAGAAACTTTAATAGACAAATTTGTCCTCTTAGATTACATCCAAAAAAAAACTCATTTCATAAATAAAAGCTCTTTTGATGTTTCATGGAAGTAGGCAAGTTTGCTATTTCACTACACAATTAACTTGGTTCACATAAACAGCAGAAAACAAATGAATGAGGGCACTAAACCCTTTGACTAATAAACCAAAAGTACTTCTCCACTTATTCACGTCCACTATAATTACCACGTAAATCCAC
The DNA here is from genome assembly GCA_027924585.1 of Larix kaempferi. Taxonomy (NCBI): domain Eukaryota; kingdom Viridiplantae; phylum Streptophyta; class Pinopsida; order Pinales; family Pinaceae; genus Larix; species Larix kaempferi. Next base: position 27,286,953 of record BSBM01000370.1, on the reverse strand, counting down.
ATTGCTAAGTTGTAATCCCAAAAAATTAAAAATGCACTCTCATGGGTTACAAAAAATGATTGTCGCCATGTAACCAGAAAATTCAAGTAGCATTTTGTTATCCTACCACCTCAAAGGACACCCTATTTTCATGTTAAATGGTGGATTTTGCAACAAGTAGATTGCTCAAGAAAAAAGCCTTAGTGCTTTGTTCCTATTGAAAACAGAGATGAAAAAATCACCGAAAAATTGGTGACATCACAATTTTCATAACGTCAAATCTCAAACAAAAAATCAGCCAAAAAAATTGACACAAGTAAAAATCAGGAAAAAATGGGCAAAAATCAAAACAAAACAAAAATCAGCCAGCCAATTTTGACCCTCTCAAAAGTGTCAAATTTGTTCTTTTTAACTCATTTGTCTTTGCAGCTGTTGGGGAATGAGAGGAAACGCATTTACCATCATCAACAACCAATCTTAGGAGGGCCAAATCATTGTTCTCATCACTATCAATTTTTTTTCTATTGGAGCAGGGATCAAGGTCATTGCGGAATTAATTTTAACAATGTACTTGATTGCATTCCAAGACTTACACTGCTTGCTTATATTGATTTTACCATCTAGTATCCTTTCTAAGTCATGGATTTTTTTCCTTGACAATTAGTAGACAGTTTTTGATGTCCCAGAAGGTGACAATCCTGTAGCACTGGATTTGGGGAGTATGGGAAAGAGTCATGTTCCGGTTAATGGGAAGAGCTTAGGGAGATACTGGCCATCCAACCTTGCACCCAAGACTGGTGGTAATGCTGTATGTGATTATCAAGGACCTTATAATCAAAATAAATGTGTAAGCAACTACGGAAAGCCTACACAATGTTGGTTGGTGAGTCCCTTAATCCTCTCTTTTGATGTGTATATGTCGATTCTTCTACAGCTACTAGTCACTTGTGCATTTTTTTGAGAAAATACTACATATATCATACAAAAAATAAATATGTACAAATAGAGAAGCAACTACTTTGTTGCACCCATCCTCCATGGAGTTGTGAAGAAGAGGCCATGCAGTTGAGGGTTAACAAATTGTTTGTATGCATTTACTCTATTAATGGATATCATTTAATTTTCTTCAACAGCTATTCTTCCTAACGTTGGTTAATATGTGTATTTCAAGTCATGAAGTCCTTTAATTGTCAACAATTTATTCTCAAACTTGTATATTATTTTATTTCCCTTTATTCCAAACAGCTAGTACAGCAACATGACATTGTGACAGTTTATAAGGGCAAGTCAGTTGAATGACTAAGTAAAATAACATTTATGAACCATCTTGTTTATCACTAGAATCTTATAAAGTCTTGGACAAACTAGGTATGTAATTTCTCATTCATTCATAAGGAAATGCGAGTCAGAAATCATATAGTGAAGGCAGGCTAACAACAAGGTCTTTAAAAATAACACTTTTCTGTTGAAGCAAGATCAAAAAGTGACATTTCTTCTGTATGTATGTGCAGAAATTGGCGCAATGAGGATTTAAATTTTGATTGAAGGGTAGGATTGGAGGTAATGAATTAGTGAATACTGAAACATAGACACATTCTAAAACACTATCTATGTCAAACAAAACTTAAGAGACATAATTTCAATTATCGTTTCGCCTACTTTACCTTCACGTTTTGTAACACTACTATTCAATAGGAAGACACCAAAACATTAGCATATTCTTATACATTCATCCTCATGGATCTAGGGTTTAGATTGCAACTGCTTTGTGTTTATATTCATGCCATGGCTCGGATACTTCCAATGTAAGCCTTGAGAACCACAAAGGGCTTATAAACAAAGCTAAGAGGACAAACGTTTTCAATTAATGGACTGCTGACTATACAACTACCTGTGTACTCCTCTCCTCGCAACCATCCTATACACATGCCAAGTGGTACGCCATGCATTTGACTCATGATAATAAGATACATTTATATATTTGATGTCATTTTGTATTGGTTGTCCACTTTTGTCCTTGATTGGACAGGGTTCAGTACTCAATATCTACTTTGATGTATCATTTTTTATTTGGCATCCATTACATCATAATATGTATATATATATATATATATATATATATATATATATATATTGTTGTTTTTCCATATTTATGTGCCAATGTGTTTATTTGATATTGTTGTTGGTTTGTATGTTTAAAAATTTGAAAAAAAAGAATTTATTTTGTATTTTAATGCTTGTCAAAGTTTGCCTATTTTTCGTTGATATTGCCAAGAAGTTGGATCCCAAACCCTCACTGATTTTTTGCCATTGCTGATTTTTTCAACAATGATTAAAAATCACCATATCAAAAAATCTTTGAAGTTCATGGACTGGCATGGACTTTTCCAAGTCATAAGGAAGGACTTCAAGTTAATATTTTGCTCCATCCTTTCATGACCTCTTATGGATGAACTATATACTTTTCATGCTTTTCTATAGACTACTTTTTTTATAGAAGCTTCCTCTTATCACAATGAGGCAAGCATGCCCTTCCCCAATCTGGGTGTAATACAATCACTGTTACAAATATCGGCCGAGAAATCGCGCATTGCCGATAAATCGCGATATTTTGGTGGGGCCGATTTTTAAAGAGAAAATCGGGCAGTAAAATCGGGCCGATTTCCACACCGAAAAATCGCCGATTTTTTACTGAAAAATCGGGGAAAAATCGCCGTCGACTTGCGATTTCTGGACAGGGTGAAAAAAAGTGCATTTTTTAACTTTTTATGCCCGCGGGAACATTCCGTTAGGGCTCATTTGCTCGCTACAGAGGTCGAGAGGAGAGCCGAGGCGATTAGGGTGCAGCTGAAGGTAAGTAAATGTTAAGTTTTTTTTTTCAATTAAAATTTTAAATGCCTCCACCGTGTGCCTCTCTCCGCACCGCGGCTTCCACATTCCTCGCCCAACCCACTCCACAGCTTCTCTCTGCGAGTCCGCGGCTTCCACATCGTGCCCCTCCTCTGCCTGCTGCTCACAGCCTCACACACAGACCCGTGAGTCCGTGACAGGGTGACCCATCACTTCCAAGCCCACTGCAAATTCGCAGAGTCTCGATTCACACTCACAGACCCCTGCACGGTGCACATTCCACACTCCCGACGGCTTCCACGAATCCACAATCAGACTGCGGCTTCCACAGTTTTAGTTTAGGTTTAAAATATAAAAATAAAACTGTAAAAAAATTGTTGTTTTAAATTTTAAATTGTTTGCATTTTGCAAAATGGATCAAATTTAAAAACGTTTTGTAATTTTCCTGTTTTTTATTTTTATTTTTTATTTTTAAAATTATATTTCATTTGCAATTTTGCAGCATGCTAAATTTTTACTGTTTTGTTATTTAACTTATTTGTTATTTGCAATTTTGCAGCATGCTAATTTTTTTCTTTTTTGTTGCCCTAGGTTTACTTGAAGTTGAAACTTCATTTCTTCCATATACAAGATGTCGAAATTGGATGCATTTTGGGAATTTGGCACAGCCGTTGATCCAGAAAATCGACAAACACTCACTTGTAATTTATGTGGGAAAAGAATGACGGGAGCGATAAGCAGGCTGAAATACCACATTGCACAAATATCGGGGCATGATGTGATTCCTTGTACCGCAACAAACGAGGATCACATTGACAAGGCCAAAAAAGCAATTGAGGAAACTAAGCAAAAGAAACAATTCAAGGAGGCCGTGAGACATCAAATTGCCTCAAGATCCGGGTCCGGATGCGGAGTGGGGGCTAGTGGGACGAGTCCGGAAACCTTCTCCACGCAGCAGTCCACAATGCCTTCACCTTCGACTGCATCACCAATGGGTGCCTTTGTGTCGAGATGCTCAGCTGGTGGACAACCTTTTGTAAAGTCCATGCTGAAATTAAGGGAGAAAAAAGACGCAAATACACTTGTGGGTCGATGCTTGCTATGGAGTGATATTCCATTTAACTTTGCCAATAACCCATTTTATATGTCCATGTTTGAGGCAGCTGCTGTTGTTGGACCGGGGTATAAGCCCCCCACTTATGAGGAGTTGAGAGGGCCCATCCTCCAGAATGAAAAGGCCGAATGCACTCACAGGTTGGAGGATCTTCGAAAATCATGGGAGTTAACAGGATGCACAGTGATGTCAGACAGTTGGACTGATATGAAGGGTAGGACCCTTCTCAACTTCTTGGTTCACTGTCCAAGGGGCACTATGTTTTTGAAATCCGTGGATGCATCTGCACATGTCAAAGATGCGGGTTTACTATGTCGCTTGTTGGATGACTTCATCCAAGAGGTTGGCCCACAGCATGTTGTCCAAGTCATAACGGACAACGCTGCGAACTATGTGTCTGCTGTTAGGATGCTTATGGACATGTATCGTTCACTATTCTGGACTCCTTGTGCGGCCCATTGCCTTGATTTGATGTTAGAGGATTTAGCCAAGATTGATTGGATCAAGGATACCATTGATTCAGCACGGGGCATCACAAAATTCATATACAATCATGCAGCGGTGCTTAGCTTGATGAGAACTTTCACATGTGACAAAGAGTTGGTGCGTCCTGCCATCACACGCTTTGCCACTAGCTCTATTTCTCTCCAGTCCCTCTTGGATTCTATGTGGGACTTGCAGCAGATGTTCCTTTCACCTGAGTGGCGTGCTTTATCATTTAGCACTAGACCAGAGGGGCAAGCCATATGCAGGCTAGTGAATTTCCATCAGACCTTTTGGGATGACGTGAGGGAGGTTTGTGCCGTCACTGAACCTTTGGTAAGGGTTCTCCACTTGGTTGATGGAGATAAGCCTACAATCGGCTACCTGTATGAGGCCATGGATAGGGCCAAAGAGTCCATTCGTGCCTATTACGAGGACAAGGGAGATCGGGGGCAGGAGAGACAACAGATTATATGGGGGATGATTGATGCGCGATGGAACAACACACTCCATCGCCCCATTCATGCTGCAGGATTATACCTCAACCCTGCGTTTGGTTACTCCTGTGGCTCCAGATTTGATGGAGAGGTTATGGCTGGATTCTACGAGTGTGTCCATAGGATGGTGCCGTCTGCAAATGATCATGCAGAGCTTTCCAAGAGATGGAAGTGTATAAGAGAGCCACAGGATTACTTGAGTTTCATTTGACAGTACATGACAGGGTCAACTTGATGCCAAGTAAGCTTCACCTTGTTTCAAAGTTCGTTTTCTTTTTTCTAATTATTTTTTTTAAATTCAATTGTTTTTTCTTATGTTTCTATAATTCGTTGTAGATATCTGGTGGGAAAACTATGGTGGTTGCATACCTATTCTACAGAAGCTTGCCATTCGAGTGCTCAGCCAAACATGTAGCTCTTCCGGTTGCGAGCGCAACTGGAGTGTATTTGAAAAAGTACACTCCAAAAAGCGCAACAGGTTAGAGAATTTTCAAATTCATTAGAAAATATAAATTATTGAATTCTAGTTTATAATTTTATCATTTATCATTATGCCCCTTTGCCTTCTAATTTATGCATTACAAATTGAAATTATTAACTTTATAATTTAATATCTAATTCTATGATCCTCCTGCAAGTTGGATACTCCGCGCCTTAATGATTTGGTCTACGTCCACTACAATCTCAGGTTGTGGGTGAAGCAATATCAGAGAAAAGTTGATGCAAAGGCCATTTCATTAGATCATATCGACACCACTGCAGCTTGGAGGTCGGAGTGTGAGGAGCCTGCTATGGAGGTAGCCCCTGATTGGCTAGCGGATGATCATGATCATGATCATGATGATGTTACAGAGGCTCCATATGAGGGTGATCTAGTTCTAGAGGAGTTTCACACTGAGTTTGGGAGTGTGCCACAATTAGATCCAGAGCCATAGGCAGGGTTAGAGGGAGATAGACCCGATAGTAGCACTGCTACTAGTAGAGGAGTAGCTGTAGGACTACCTCCTCGAGCTCCTTCTTCTTCTTCAGGACACCAGTTCCAACCACCTTCAGGTTCTAGAGGACATCATGATCATTTTGCAGGGTCTTCTAGTTCTTCTAGAGGACGTCAGATACCAGTACGAGGCCGACAAGCCTCGAGGGCACCTAGTCCTAGAGGAAGGGCAAGGGCCATTTCCAAAGCGATTACCTTTTCCCGTAAAAGGGGTAGAGGGAATCCATAGTTTATTTACTTTATTTCACTATAGATGACTCATGAGTCATGATGATGATCATGAGATACATTTGTTATAAGTTATAACTTATATTTTTGATGATTCAGACATTCAGTATTCACTATTCAGGAGTAGGACTGGGACACGATCCATTTTGATGTGTGATGTATCTCTAGACATCTTATATATCTTATATATCAGTTTTCTTTCCATATTCATGTGGCAATGTGTTTATTTGATGTTATTGTTGCTTTAGATGTTTAAAAAATTGAAAAAAAATGAATATTTTTGTGTTTTTTAAGTTTGCCGATTTTTGTCGATGTTCTGTCGAGATATCCCGAGACGATGTTTCCTGGACCCTGCCGATTTCCGCGCCACGCCGATATTTGTAACTTTGAATACTATTTAGCTGGCCTAAACACTCAAGGAAAATCCATTCCACTAAGGAGTTGCAGGTGGGGAGTATCTATTCCACCAAAGTCATCCAAGAGTTGCACTTGACCCCAACCAGTTGGAACCAATGTTTTAAAACTCGGAATCGATCCAGAGTCAACTCGAGCTTGGACTCGAAATCGTTAATGACTCTACCAATTTGAATTTAATGATTCGGTTTACTCAAAAATACATAAAATATTGAAATTTTAAAGAAAAACAATATTTTAAAGATTCTAGTCTATGATTCCAAAGCATTAGAGACAAAAATATCCAAAGTCTGCTCATGTATATACCATATAAGGGTGAATATATCAAAATGGCACGAAGTGTACTATGCAATACATATCTCGAACAAAATATATAATCAACGAGGCCTAAATGGCCTATAGAGTCCAAAAAACAACATGCTATGATGCCACTACATCATACATCATACATCATACATGTCATTAATCAACATGATCAATCATCAAACTCATCACCACTGCTAGAACTAGAAGTAGAACTAGAATCAGGACTAGCAATGGCATAGGCAATGGCATCATCATCTGGCTCAAGCTCGGACTCCTCAAGGTCATCTACAACTGCAGTAGTAGTACTAGTTGAACACCTAGAAGCATGAGGTTAGGGTTCATCTTATAGCTTTAGTGTTAGGGTTAGATTCTAAGTTGCACGAAACGAGAAAACAAATTCATCAATAGCACCCTATGCCTCCCTCCTCTAGGCTCTAGCCCTTGCCTCTCAAAGTTGATCCTCCAAGGACATTAGTCAACGACTCAACACCCTATAATTTTGATGAAACTTCCTAATCCAATCGTTAAAATGAAAAACAAAAAGCTTCTCATGATTAATAAGTGATTTTGCTTGAGTGAAGAGTACATCTTTATTAAGGCCATGACAAAGGAGTTCAACAATCAACACCACCAACATCAAGGTATATAGAGGGGTTGATGTGCTTGATTAAATACCAATCCCATACCCTCATACATGATAGAATTTGGTGGAAACTTAGCAATCCTAAAATCTTGAAAACTATTAAGTCTGTTGAATTCTGAATGGGATCTAAAATTGTACTTTTTGCATATGAAGTCCGATGAGGTTAGAACCACTCTCAAACATCCTGAAACAACTAATGGTAATGTTAAAAAATTTAAGTAAAATGATAGAAAATGAAAGATTAGGAGAATGTCACTTTTAAGAATTTAATATTACCATTTAGTATTACCAAAGACTACTGAACAAAGCGGATTAGATTAGATTTAGTATTACCATTTAGGGTTAGGGTTTGATTAGGAAATATTTTTAAAAAAATTAAGAGTTTTTTTTAGTCTGCGGACCCACACGCATCGACATAGGCAAGTCAGTTGGTTTAGGTCAAGACTTGGCCAAGTTGGCTGATTCGGTACCAAACCGATCACCCGAAGCGATTTGCAAGCCGACTCGACTCGATTCAGGGTCAACTTGGCAGAGTCCAAGTCCAAGTTGACCAGTTTTTAAAACAGGGGTTGAAATAGCCCACTTGCACGGGTGAGACAACCCACAAAGGACGAAACATGTCTCTAGGAGATTTGAACCTTGGTGGAAAGAATATCACTACCCCGGTGCCATCAAACAAACACCCCATTGACAAAAGAATCGTGAAACACAAGAACTTCCAAGAAGGTCACCCTTCTTAGTACTACCTGTTATCCACTAAAATTGCACTTAGTGGATTCCAAGTGAACCATCGAAGACGTGAGTAATCAAATTGTTCATCATCAATGTTCTGAGATCCATCAGGCCAAATTTTGGCCCTTTTTTAAATAATTGCATGTTCATACCCCTTGGGGATATTGTAAAAATGTGCTAGCATGACGGTCGTTTGTAAAGAGCTTGGCTCCCTAAGACTTAGACATTAATCCGATCATTCCATGGTGTTTTTTCCCTTATCAATTATGCAATGCTGAATAAGCAATGTATAATCGACGAGTTTTTCACCCGCTCCTCCAAAGTTGGAATGTCGTCTTGGTGGTTAGGCCTTAGGAGGTTACTAAAGTTCAAGTGTCGATGTTTATGAGCATGCTAGCAGCTAGACACCAAATTGAGTCATTATGAACATGCACTAGGTCCCCTAGGATTTTCGGTCAATTCCAAGCTACGTTGCATGGGAGCGCCCCCCCTCCGGAAGCTCACTCCGAGCCAAAGCGAAGCGGGAGCGCTCCGCTTTCGCTCCCGATCGGGAGCGATTTTTGGGAGCTCGCTTCTGGGCGAAAAATTTCGCTCCCTACCTCTACTAGGGAGCGATCGCTCCCTGGTCGCTCCCTCATCGCTCCCGATCGCTCCCAAAAACGTGCAGGTTGTCTCGCTTGAACGTGCAGCTAATCTAGTTTGACTCTGCTACTTTTCAAGCACTTTAAGGACATAGTCCCTCTGCTCTCCACCAGTAAGCTCCATAGCTCAAACATTCCCAGGCTTCAGCATTCTTTCTATCTCTCTCTCTCTCCTTCGCTTTAAATTAAATTTCTCTTTGGTTGCAGTTATTTACATACTTAGTTAAATTAGTTTCCTCTGAAAAGAATATTTAAAGAAGCTGATTTATTTAAGTATGGTGCAATATCTAAGGTTTAAAGCTTAGTTTTGAGTAGATCTAGTATTAGTAAGTACTTAGGCTTAATTTTCTATCTTTCAAGTACTTAATTTTTTATGCTTTTAATGTTTATTTGGCATATTTGATGCATTTCAAGTGGCTGGTTTTTCATTTTTAACAAACGGGTAAGAGGAGGTGTTGCCGGAAAATCGAAGATCTGGGTCATCCAAGACCCCCCGGAGCAATATATCGCTTCCTTGTTTTATTTCATAAAGCCTTGTAAGCCTTTGGATCCAGATTCACAAGGACCAAAGGCATCCATCTCAAAAGATTGTAATTGTAATTAATAAAAGCAAGTGGGCTACCCAGCGACCACAAAACCCCCTTGGGGGTCCATGTCGGTTTGGTGTGTTTTATCTTTTAGCTTAGTTGCTTTTGCTAGTTTTGTTTTTTTTTGACAAAAACGGCTAGTATTTATATTAAGGAGCTGTGGCAGAGCCACCAACAGTTTTACAAGCCAAAATTATAGAAGGTCTATCAGTCATGCTACCATTAATTACAAATGCCTGTAGCTGATCAGGACTTTTAAGACTGAAATCAGAAAGATAAACAGAGTAAAACAGAGTAAAAAGGACCTAGACAGGGATTAACGATAGCGTGCCCCTGCAGACGATTTTGCCATTGAAGGGTTCTTACTCGGACCTGGATTTCCGGCTCCTCGGAGGTTCTCCACAGCTATTTCCAGATTCTGCAGTCTCTGGTCCATGTTCTCGATGGCGGTCGTGACCTTCATCTCCAGGGTCTCCAGGGCTACCGCAAACTCTTCGCGGGTGCTACCGACTTCCTCATCCAATCTATCCAGTCGTCTTCCACCTTGCGCGTCCATGCGATTCATAAGTTCTCCCTATCTTCTAACTCGCCGGCGGAGCACCCGAATCTCCGCTTCCAATTCCAGCAATGGGTCAGGGGAGGAAGCCGCGGAGTCACCAGTATCGGCCATGATTTTGAGCGGATACCAGCTATTATCCGGGTAACACAGAGGGAGCTTAACGACGTGCTGCAACCGCTTTCGCCTTCCTGTAGGGACCTCCTTAATAGCAGGGATGGTATTTCTTTTAGAGCCAGTGCAAAGGGGAATACCGTTTATGTTGCTGATGTCCATTCCGTGAAATGAATTTGGCATAATTGCCCATAAATCACCGCATGCCGCAGAATCCTTCATCCTCTTTCGGGTGGCTCCTTTACCCAGAATCGTACCGCTCCTTAAATAACGATTCGTAATGCTGAGATCAGCAAATTCCTGAGGATCATGCACCAGCATGATATCATAATTAGAAGTGGCTTTGAAGACCCCTGTGACGTTGGCGTGCAGACTGAGCTGGGCTGAGGAAAGCAAACCCCCGCGCTTGGAGACATCAAGGTGATATATTATAGGCGAGAAGATCTTTTTCCGTAGAACATCCTGATCCCTGGTACGAATACTGGTACGATTCTTCATCATCCTTGACGGAGATGTCGTCACCCTTGCAGAAGAGTGGCGTGCGGAGGAAAGGAGGAGATGATGGAGGCTAGTGGGGAGGGAGATGTCCTCGAGGAAGAACAAATCGCATCCCCAAGTGAAGTCCATCCGGCAGAGGTGGCGCGAGACACGTGCCTTTATGTTCATATGCCAAATTCTAATAACATGCATGTTCGGGGATGAGCTCAAGGAACTACGGGATGGAGACCCAATTAATTTCATCATTGATTTTAAGAAGCCCTTTTCCTAGGTTAAGTGCTTCATTTGCTGCTTTGTCAGCCTGTCCATTGTTCTTCCGAAGGACGTGGAAGAATTCAATATCCTGGAAGAGAGGGATGAGCAGTGCAATTCTTCGGAGAACCTGACGAAGTCGCATGGATGCTGGTAAGTTCATAGTGTTGATGCATTGGATAATCATCCTGGAATCCCCTACTACAGTTGCATGCTGTGCGCCATGGAGAAGTGCTTGGTTTAAGCCTTGCCAAAGGGCCAGGGCTTCCGCCATGTTGTTGGATTCTACTCCTAAATTCCAGGAATAAGTGAATATCAGTTGTCCATCGGGGCTAAAGAAAACCCCTCCCCCTCCTGCCTCCCCTGCTTTTGCTAGTTTTGTTAAAGTAGATTAACCGCTTTATTTTTTCAATCTTTCCTTGCTCTATTAAATCAACACATGCACACAATCCGCCCTAACGGGTTGTATAGTTAGTGTCACTTTCATTGTCGCATGTTGTTTTTCCTTTTCACAATCTTGTACTTTATTTCACAATTAAAAAGCTCAAAATTAAATCTAGGTTGTGTATTCCCGAAGTAAACTGAAAGGGTTTATCCTCGATAGGTGAAAAGAGATTCTCAACCTCTTAATAAAAACTTCAAACTAATTGTTAAAATGAACCAAGGTTTAGCCTCCCTGTATGCTCTGGATCTCTGCGGTTCGTCCGATCAGTTGATCACATCAGAAAGGGAGTTAAGTGACTAGATTAATAGAGAAATCTAAGAGTAGTTTGTTTCAAAGAACTCGGGAGGTCGCGTTGGACAGATCATAGAGTCGGGGGGCTACATTAAGCAGCTTATGCCTCGCCCCGTTGGACACTTGATACTATTGCAATAAGCGCTCAGTTCGGAGAACTAAACTGCTTTCGGGCCAAACCAAGAACTAATCCACGCTTCTAAGTTCTAATAAATCAATTAAAACTGACCAACGAGACTCTTGCAACACTTTCACAACACAGCAACACTCCAATAACTTATGTGACTCCATTTGGCACTGGTATAATCTGCAACAATCACACAATTCACTTAAGTAATTTCATGTGTTAAATGGATGTATCTATTTCATGTTGTTGATCTAAAATCTATTTGCATTCTCTAGTTCAATATTAATTCATATTCAAGCTCCTAGAAACATTTTCATTCTCTAACTTAGCATAAAGACCATAGTTTTATTTTCATAAAGACCACTCCCCTTGGCTTCGCTAGGAGTTGGCCTAGACGGAGGAGTTGAGTGTTGAGTGACAGTATCTAAACCCTTTGCTTGCCCCCAAGGACGCACCCAGTGGCTTGGAGATTTTTGCCACGCTAACCCCTTTTCCCGAAGTGCGTATCCGGCGGCAACACTACCCTAGCCCAAGCACGCATAACTGCATAGTTATGATGGGACCCTTTCTTTTTAAAACATCAATAAAATTTCAATTTCTATGTACAACATGCCAAGCATAATATACCCATGTATTGAGATTGACAACAACAGTTTTTTCTATATGGTATGTATGACCCAGTTTTTTTCTATATGGTATGTATGACCTGTAAACCATGGATACGTGCCACTGCACAACAAAATCTAGCCTTTAAAGAGACACGAGAGGCACTAATCTCAAAGAAGTTGCCATACTAGTTCAAATGACCCACTGCAAAGAGATTTTCAACAGTAGTTTAGAGCATAGTAGCATAATTTGGTCGTATTGGTATTGTGTAGGGAAATTCGAAACAAATTCAAATTCGTCGAATATTCAGTGTAGGCGTAATACGCATACGAATTCTTACTAGTGGACAATTAAATTTTGAAAATCAATTTAGAAAAACCAAACTTTAATTATTTAAACACTACAAAACAGAAATACCATTCAATTTCATACTTTCTTATTAAAATAATTATTAATAACTAGTTGCCGTCTCTCACACTCGCCCTATCCTAGGTTGTTGCAATTTTATATTTTTGTCGTTTAATTTAATGTTTGATTTTATTATATAAATGTCTATGTACATTTATGGTGTATTTGTGAATGTTTGATTAAAAGTATTATATATAAGCAGTCTACTTCTGTATTTTATTCATACTAGATTTTTTCATTACGTATGTTTTCCGTTTCAAACAGTATTCATACTCGAATTATGCTACTATGGTTTAGAGCAGTTCTTTGCAAGTAGGCATAGAATTGATTATAAATTTAAGTAAACGTTAAGAAATTGTAAGTACATGGCGAGTGCTGACCTCAGCCCGAACAATAGGATGTTTAAGTGCTTCCCCTGAAAAAAGTGTTCAGACAACGTTTCCTTTCTAAATTTTCCATTATCTGCCATTGAAGCCAACTGTTACTCAAAGGTTGAATATTTTGGGTTCAGATTGAAATAGAATCCTTCAACCTCAACCAGAAGCAAATGAAATCTATGCTACCAATCTTCCATGGATGTTATATGATTAAAAACCAAAAACATTCATGCAACCAAGCTTCGACGGATGTCATATGATTAAAAACAGCTGTAATTATTAAAGCACGCTGTTCTTGACCATAAATTACTAGAATTCATATAATAACAAGTTTGCGAAGTACTAAAGAGAAGAAAAATCAAAATACATTCTAAATACTATTACCAACTGCATTGCAATTTTAGCAGAAATTCAATCATTGCCCAGCCCAGATCCATTCCATTCAATTACCTCAATTGTCTTCCCATTGGAAGCTGTAACTATGTCACCAGGCCGCATACCAGTGCCACTAATCATGTTCTCACATGCAGCAACAATGAAATGAACCTACAAAGCAAATAGAACTCACAATGCTTATCATCGTACAGCGAAGCTTCCTTCCAAATTTAACCTTGGAACAGAAAGGTGATAAATCAGAAGGCAATGGTCTGTAATCCATGACTGAAATGTTCATATATTTTTCTAGTAACACCAATTTATCCATCTAAGCCAAATTTACCTCCACCCCAGGAGGCTTAATTTGACCAATAGCTTTTGCTGCACCAAGAGCCGCTGCAGAACCTCCCATGTCAAACTTCATGAGTTCAATACTACATCCTGGTCCTGTCTTGATGTTGTAACCTCCACTGCTCACATCAAACTAAAAAATATCACTAACTTCATAAAATATGAAGGCATTCTTAACAGACTAATATGTTAAACAAGGCTAACAAACTGAAAGATTGGCTAAATTATTAATTATTCCCTATAAGGCACAGAACCTTTTGTGAGATAAATGCAATCTTTGGGTGTGAAAACAGTAAAACTAAAAACATTTTAAACCATCGTCCGCCAAATAAAATTATTCTTTCTTTAGCATAACTTAAAACAGGGCACCAGCAAATTAATAAATTATCATTACAAGACAATTTCGAGAAGCAGAATTGAAAGCAAGACCTACCAAATTAAGCAAAAAAAGGTTTTTGTGTGGAATAAGTCAAATAATCTCTTGTAAAATCAGAAAGCATGCTCATGCAACCAGAGGTAATTTAAATTACCTCCGGTGCCTCCACGATCAACTCCAATAGGAAAAAACTACACAAATTCATAAACTCCTTCAAATAGGACTACAAGTGTTGCAGTGGAACAAAAGACAGCAATCAAGTTACTTGTGTGCACAGATTGCTGGGACACACTTCCCAAACTATTGCTCAGTACACAAGTGGATTGCAGCTTGGATGAATAATTAACTGTCGATCAAATTCATGCAAAGGAACAAAAGTTTCCTTGCTATCGGATATGGAAACATCATGTCAACAATGGCAATCCTGAACAGTTTAGATGAAGAAGAAAAACATGTCTTTTGAGTATACTAAAAAACACAGAGAATTGCAGACAGATTGCGTTCATCAATGCTATATGCATGCACAGTAAATGGTGCTCTAAGCATGGTCAGAGTAGATTAACATTCAAGATAAGCTATATTCAGCTGAGTGGATCAGATGTTACCAACTCAAGCTTTCCAATAATGTAGTCTCTAGTTTGGGAGATTAACACAGCCAGCTTAGATGGTAACATGCAGTTTTGTTTGCCCGTAATGGAATGAATGTAAAAATTGAATAAGTGAAAGAAATTATGTCAACATGTACATATCCCTGCAAAATGTAAGAGATATATGACACAGGATAAAAAT
The DNA here is from genome assembly GCA_027924585.1 of Larix kaempferi. Taxonomy (NCBI): domain Eukaryota; kingdom Viridiplantae; phylum Streptophyta; class Pinopsida; order Pinales; family Pinaceae; genus Larix; species Larix kaempferi. The sequence goes on along the minus strand of BSBM01000370.1, from coordinate 27,271,920 downwards.
GCACCTATCAAATGTCAATCCTTTTCCAACTATGGCAAGCTTAATCTTAACATCTCCAGTTGCAGGCTTGTAGCAAAGGTGAATGAACTTTGGAGGGTTTGCAGATGCTGCAGCCACTCCTAAATATGATCCCATTTTCAACTCTTCACATTGCTCCGCATCTAATATCTTTGCAGTGATTACATCACTGTGAGCAGAAGCAATGTTGGATGCTTCATTTGCAAGCGCACCTGTACAACAACGGCAGTCATATTAGACAGCTAACATCTACATAATCCTAATGAGATATAACTTCTCCATATTCACCAATGGCCATCATATATATAACTTTGTAGTTGGTTTAACGTTTAATACATCCTCCTGCAACTAGCAATAATGAAATTTATTTTTTCTTGAAGTTAATACTAGATGGATTCGAATGAATAATAAACTATTGTCTTAGAGATGAAAACTTTATAGAAAATAGAATATATTCAAACAAAATTATAAATCCAAAATATCAGAAAACATTCGCTTGAATCAATAACATACAGAAAATGCAACTTTCTTCATCGAGTTTTGGACCCAAAAAAGAAAGAACCTGAGGAAATATATTCAGAAATTAATCAACTGCAATAGACATGCCATTCAGATGACCCTGAAACATCAATTTGTCTAACTTTTACCATTGAATTTGAAATGTCTTACATGCAAATGTTACCCCTATGTAAGGCCATAAGACTGAAAAGTAAATATGCAAAAAAGCATGAACTTACTAGGAGTAATTACGTTTGCAGGTGCATTTACAAGTTGCCTAGTTAGGATAACACCAGTACAAACTTGCTGGATATACTTAAACTTCTGTTCAAACTCAGGACCACTTCCGAGGCCAACAAAATCCAAGCACTTCAGGAAAGGCTTCTTTGCCTCTGACTTGAAACGAGTGTCCTCGTAAATACCCAGAAGTACCCCTGAAATGGCATTAGATGCAAATGTTAGACTCCTAAGACAGTTCAATTCACGTCCAAATAAAATTTTAGGTTTTGAACTGAGAAACATCAATACACTCTGGAAGAATATGGATATTAATTATTGCAAAAACTTTAAGTGTATGGCACTGTACTAGCAATCAACCAACTAATGAAATCATTAACCTTTATTATCATCCTCAGAAGACCCAAACAGGGTTTATGGGACGTCCTGAAAAACACAGTACATAAGATTTATACAGTTCCATATACAAAATATATATTACAAATTACATTGTACATCGATAAACTTAGTAAACTTTTTGCCAATGCTAGAAAGAACTTTTCCTATATTCTAATAAGTAATAACTCTTCGAGAATGTTAGAACATTTTTCCACCTATGTACATTAATCATTTATTAATGATGATTAATTAGCCCAATTGATTAATGATTACATCCCTAAGTTGATTAGCTACTAAATGGTCAATTATCATGAACTAGATGGCAAATGTGAACAAGTGCTGAGTCAAACCAGCTAAGTGGAGCGCTCCCCAGGGCAATTAATGCACTCAGCATGCCTAGAGCGCCCTCCTCAGGTCATTTAATGCACTCAGCATGCTTCTCTTCTACCTAGGGCGCATTTGCTCTCTTTGTGGACAATCTTGCCTTGTTTTGTCACATTTTTGACCAACTTTAGACTCCAAACCTCTAACCAACCAGTTTCTTCACATGTGTGAGGTCACATGGGCCTGTCCAGTCATTCCCAGCATTCACACTGCAGATTCGAACCAGTTTGGGATGGTTTGGGATATTTTGGTCAACCTAGGGGGGTTTGAGCTTTTTCTAAGCTAGATCAGTGTGAACACTCCAGATGGATTCAAATTCTTCCAGATTTGTATATATGGGTGTTCTTAACCTTTGTTAAGGTTGGACAGTTAATAATATTGACATTATTCACCAATTCATGTGTATTGTTCTTCATTCATTTAAATTTTTTATGCTAATTCTTGCAAATGTTGTGCAATCTTTCACCAGTGAGGAATCCACAGTAGCTAGATTCAACTGTGCTTGAGATTTTACATGGTATCAGAGCTCTTGGAGCTAGAATTCGAACCAGCAGACTGTTGTAGTGGATTGCCAGAAACAGTGGAGAAACCACATAATTCCTGAGGCCATTGCCTTGAGCTTACTGGAGAAATCTAGTGGCTCCTCTCAGGTGTGATGCTCTCCCGAATGCACCCACTATCCATACAGGGTTCGAATCTGTTAGTGTAGATCCCTCCAGAGTGATTTGAGAGTTGTTTGCAGGTATTGGAGTTCAGCATTGTCAGCAAGTGCGAATTGCAGCAGAGGAGAATGGAGCCATCTCACCCAAACGTGCTCACACCCTTCAACTATTTCGATTGGAAGGCAGAAATGGTGATTTTGCTGAGATCCAAGGGTCTCTACAGAATCACGATGGGCACTGAGGTTGAGCCAAACTCAGCTGTGGAGAAATCCAAGTTTTTTAACAGAATGGATGAGGCATTTGGCCTCCTTTGTCTCAGCATTTCGAGAGACCTCCTGTTTCATGTAGAAAGTCTAGCAACTCCAAATGAAGTGTGGCTCAAGCTTGAGACACTGTTTGGAAAGACTGATGAGATGAGAGGCCACCAGCTCGAAAATGAGCTTGTCTCACTGAGCCCAGGGAATTTCGATTCCATCCAGGACTTCTTCACCAAGTTCAAGAACTTGGTCTTGCAGATCAGACAATGTGGCATAGAGAAGAAAGAAGAACAGTTGGTGTTGTCCATTCTCTCCAAATTGGGTTCTGAATACTCAGTTTTTGTGTCTTCCTTCAACTCCACAAGGCTCACAGTCAGAGGTTGGAAGATGCCATCCTTGGCTGACTTCATGGAGATGCTAACTCAAGAGCAAGACAAGCTGGTCTTGATGGGCTCCATCAAACAAAAAGATCAAGTTCTTGCAGCTGGAGATTCGAAATGTGGAAGAAGCAAGCAAAAACCCAGGGTTTCGAAACCTCAAGAGAAGAAGAGAAAGGATGAGAGGCCCAAATCCTCTGAGGGGGTTTCGAATCCTGTCAAGAACAAGGGAAAGAAGGCTGAGAAGACAAAATGTAGCTACTGTCAAAGAGGTTTTCATCCAGAGAGCTCATGCATGAAGAAAACCATAGACACCATGACACATCTCCTACAGAAAAATAATATTCCTCTTCCTGAAAGTTCCAAGAAGAAGGAGTGCGTTTCTGAAGACAAGGAGAGCTGCCATGCTTTGGTGGCTAGCTCATCTCATTCACCTTTGTTTATCATTGATTCAGGTGCCTCAAGGCACATGGCTTCCTCAAGAGACTCGTTTTCTGAACTTGCTCCCTACAGTGGCCTCTCAATTCGAATGGGAGATGACTCAGAAATCCCTGCTCATGGCATTGGGAAAATCTCTATGGAGAATGGCTTCTTCTCCAATGTGCTGTATGTACCAAATCTTGCAGCAAACTTGCTCTCTGTGTATCAAATGACACATACTGGAGCAGCAAAGAAGGTGGTCTTCACTCAGGATGAAGTGGAGATATCAGAAGTTTCCACCGGGAAAATTGTTGCAAAGGGTGTTGCAGACCATGACATGAAGATGTACATGTTCTCCCACTTCCTCGAATTTTCTTCACCAAGTGTGCTGCTGTCACATGGGAATGAGACCAGCAAGCTATGGCATCAAAGGTATGGGCACCTAAACTACAGATATCTTCAAGTTTTAAGCAAAGAAAATATGGTAGAAGGGCTGCCCCAAATCAGATTTTCGAGTGGAACATGCAAGGGTTGCATGATTGGGAAACATCCTGAAAGGAAGTATGACAAAGGGAAGGCTAGGAGGGCTGATCAACCTCTTGGGATAGTACATTCTGATCTCATAGGGCCACTCCCCACACCCTCCTATGGCTGCAGCAAATATGTGCTCACCTTCATCGATGACTACTCAAGGTACTGTTGGTTATTTTTCCTTAAGCAAAAATCTGAAGTCTTTGATTGTTTCAAGATTTTTAAGAGCATGGTTGAGAACTTCAGTGGGAAGGCCATGAAGGTTTTGAGGACTGATAATGGTAGAGAGTATGTCAACAACAATTTGCAGCAGCTCTGTCAAGAGCATGGCATTCAGATGCAACACTCAGTGCCCTACACACCTCAGCAAAATGGTGTTGCAGAGCGCAAAAATAGAGCACTGAAAGAGATGGCAACTTGCATGTTGCAAGCAAGGGATTTGTCTCCTAAATTATGGGCTGAAGCTATGAATTGTGCAGCATATGTTCAGAACAGGGCACCACACAAAGCATTGCAAGGAATCACTCCATTTGAAGCTTGGATGGGCCACAAGCCAAATGTCTCACATTTCAGAATTTTTGGCTCAAGGGCTTGGGCCAGAATTCCACCGGAGAAGAGAAAGGCATTGCAGCCCCAAAGCAAGGAGTCAATCATGGTTGGGTATGCAGAGGATTCCAAGGGCTACAAGCTCTTTGATCCATCCACTCACAAAACTTTCATTGAAAGAAGTGTCAAATTCGAAGAGGAAGAATTTTTGCAAGCTAGTGAACAAGGTGATGGGGAATGCTCATTCCCTCGTCTTGATGATGAAGTAAGTAGTGATTCATTCTCTGATATTTCTGATTCTGATATTGCTGAAGATGATGTTGATATGGATTCTGAACATATCCCTCCCTCAAGGCCCAAGTGGGTAGAGAAAACAATTCAAAGTGTCGGAGAGCTAGTGGGAGATCCCCAAGATGCTAGGAAAACTAGATCTCAATTTCACAATTCCTTTGCATATAATAATTCTGATCTGAGTGAGGCATGTTATTTGATGGTTGGATCTGATCCAATGTCATATTCAGAAGCATGTACAGACCCAAGGTGGCAATCAGCCATGCAAGAGGAGATGAACTCACTCCATGAGAACAAAACTTGGGATTTGGTCCCTCTTCCTCCCAAGAGGAAACTAGTGCAATGCAAGTGGATTTATAGAACCAAAATTGGATCTGATTGCTCTGATCTGAAGTATAAGGCCAGGTTGGTGGCTAAGGGTTACTCTCAGGTCCAAGGAGTGGACTATACAGAAACATTTGCACCGGTGGCAAAGATGGACTCCATAAGACTAGTTTTGGCAATTGGGGCTTCCAAGCGCTGGGAGATTCATCACATGGATGTAAAAAGTGCCTTTCTTCATGGGGATCTGAATGAGGAGATTTATATGCAGCAGCCTGAAGGTTTTATTTCTGATCATACACTTGTTTGCAGGTTGAACAAATCACTCTATGGGCTCAAGCAAGCTCCTAGAGCATGGTATGCAAAAATGGACAATTTTCTGCTATCTTTGGGGTTTGAGAGGTGTAAGTCTGATCCAAATGTGTATATGCAGCATGTTAGTGATCTGATATTGATTATTGTACTGTATGTTGATGATCTTTTGATCACTGGTAGCTGCACCAAAGAACTTGACTCAGTTAAGAGAGCATTGCACAGTGCATTCTCCATGACCGATCTAGGATTGCTAAAACAATTTCTGGGTTTGGAGATTGATCAATCTGTGAATGGAATTTCTGTATGTCAGTCAAGGTATGCTTCAGATTTGCTGCAGAAATTTAAGATGGCTGAATGTAAGTCTGCAAAATTTCCATTTCTTTCAGGAGTTAAGCTTACAGAATGGGGTTCTTCACCACTAGTTGACAGTTCGTTGTATAGGCAACTTGTTGGAAGCTTGCTTTATCTTACTCATTCTAGACCAGATTTGTCATATGCTGTTGGGGCTGTTGCAAGGCACATGCAAGAGCCTCATGAGATCCATTGGAAGGCAGCCAAGAGGATCCTTCATTATGTTCAGGGTACTAAGTCCTTTGGTATCCATTATGCTGCTGGTTCATCCCTTGAACTAGTAGGATTTACAGATTCTGATTGGGCCGGTGATTGTATTGATCGGAAGTCAACTTCCGGTTATGTCTTTATGCTTGCACATGGACCTATATGCTGGTCAAGCAAGAAACAAAGTACTATTTCCTTATCTTCAGCTGAGGCCGAGTACAGGGGAGCAGTCAATGCAGCCACACAATGTGTTTGGTTGCAAGGTATTCTTGCAGAGTTCGGGATTGTCTTTGATTCACCCACTATTCTTTGGTGTGATAATCAAAGTACAATCAAGATTTCTACCGATCCAGTACAGAGGCAGAGGACCAAGCACATAGAGATACACATGCATTACATTCGGGGTTTGGTGCATGACCGGATCATAGCATTGCAGTATTGCCCATCCAGTGAGCAAACTGCTGATATCTTCACCAAGTGTTTTACCGAGAAGACCTTCACTCACCTTAGATCTTTGCTTGGGGTGAGTGATGAATGGTGATGATTGGTGTATTTTGATATATGCCACATGTCCATTTTAGAGGGGAGGTTTTATTTCCCATGTGGTTTTCCTCCTTACCTTGGTTACATGGACAAATAAATTTTATGATGTAAAAGGTGACTTGAGCCTAGTTGCCAAGGCCTTAATTTTTGATATTTCACTAAGTCTAGCTTAAGGGGGGGTGTTAGAACATTTTTCCACCTATGTACATTAATCATTTATTAATGATGATTAATTAGCCCAAGTGATTAATGATTACATCCCTAAGTTGATTAGCTACTAAATGGTCAATTATCATGAACTAGATGGCAAATGTGAACAAGTGCTGAGTCAAACCAGCTAAGTGGAGCGCTCCCCAGGGCAATTAATGCACTCAGCATGCCTAGAGCGCCCTCCTCAGGTCATTTAATGCACTCAGCATGCTTCTCTTCTACCTAGGGCGCATTTGCTCTCTTTGTGGACAATCTTGCCTTGTTTTGTCACATTTTTTACCAACTTTAGACTCCAAACCTCTAACCAACCAGTTTCTTCACATGTGTGAGGTCACATGGGCCTGTCCAGTCATTCCCAGCATTCACACTGCAGATTCGAACCAGTTTGGGATGGTTTGGGATATTTTGGTCAACCTAGGGGGGTTTGAGCTTTTTCTAAGCTAGATCAGTGTGAACACTCCAGATGGATTCAAATTCTTCCAGATTTGTATATATGGGTGTTCTTAACCTTTGTTAAGGTTGGACAGTTAATAATATTGACATTATTCACCAATTCATGTGTATTGTTCTTCATTCATTTAAATTTTTTATGCTAATTCTTGCAAATGTTGTGCAATCTTTCACCAGTGAGGAATCCACAGTAGCTAGATTCAACTGTGCTTGAGATTTTACAGAGAAAGCTTCCCGCATGTTTGGTTGCTGGGAAACATGAGATGTCCTAATAAGGGCACATGTCATTTTTGTGGGTGTCCAACACACAGACACAAAGGACACACTTGACCCATATTTCAGACACACACAAAGGACACATGTAACCCATATGTCAGACACACAGAGGCGCATAAAGGTACTTTTAGGGTTTTTCTAAGTGCATTTAGGAACTACCTCTAGGAAATTCATTCGCAAAAAACAAAGAACGTCTGCAGCAAAGGAAAAAGAGATGGAAGCATGGATTCCATGCTCTAGGTTATCTGAATTTGGGCATTCTATTTCTCATTTCTCAAGCAGCAGCTATTCTTCTACAGTTCTACCACAGAAACAGTGGCTCGAGCTCAAAGAAAGGGAAAACAATTTGGTGCTGCTGCTGCTCCTTCTCCTCCAAATCCAACTACTACTGCTACTGCTAGTGTTACTGCTCCAACTGCTGGAAGTGGGGATGCAATTGCTGGAAGTGGAGCTGCAAGAAAGGAAAATTAAGAGAATAAATACCATTTGTGGAAATATATACCCCAACGGGGGCTTATGGTGTTGGTGGAGAAACCTTTATTGAACATGCAACTCCTGCATGTCACCTTTAAGAAGAACTACTTCCAAGTCTAGGCCCATTTGTTGGCCATCGAAGCAAGATGGAGTTGGAGCATGTAAAACTGTGACTCCAAACCAAAAAAAAAAATTTGCAAGAGAGGATTCTATTGGCATAGAGCATGTGGCAGAAGCATGTAGGACTCAGAAATCATCCTCTTCCATTCTTGAAGAATTCATCCAATGGAAGTGGGAGAGGGGCTGAATTGGAGAAGCAGGCCCACAACAGCAGCTAGGGAGAGGCATGTTCCTGGTCCAGTGGACAAGATATTTAAACAAGGGCTGCAAGAGATGTGTCTAGCTCTAGTTCTCTGGCTGGGTATGGCCCTCCTGGTGGAAGAAGCTTAGAAATGTTGGTTAAGGCAAAGGAGGAGTTGGATAAACTCCTAGCACCTATTAATCAGCATGGCCCTCATCGGGTGTTGGTACTGTTATTGATGGATGTAAGGATCCAACATGCCATGCCCCCATCAATTCAATGAAAGAATGGAGTGGTCTTCTTGAAGGCAGTCAATTCTATTGGAAATTGTAAGGATACACAGTATAAGTGTGAGTTGTTCATTGAACTCGTTGACGATGTAGCGATTAATCATTTAATAGTAGTGTCCAAATTATTGGAAATTTTAAGGATACACAGTATAAGTGTGAGTTGTTCACTGAACCCGTTGATGATGTAGCAATTAATAATTTAATAGTAGTGTTCAAATTAACACGGATAATGCACATGTTTGCAAAGTTGTTGCTGTGAATGTGGAAACAAAATATTCACAAGTATTTCAAAAATTTTGCATTGTGCAATCTTTGAATTTAGTACTTAAATCTATTGCTTTGGATGTGATGCAGATGGGAGAGTTAATTGATGATGATGAACGCAATATCTTTAATTTCATAAAAAAACATGTGCTTTCCCTCATGATCTATAAAGCCTTCATACATATCAATGTTGACGATTTTAAATACTCAGTTTGCCACATCGTTTATCATGCTTAAGAGGATAAGGGAGGCCAAGACCACTCTTGCATCCCTGGATACTTCAGACTCCGAGCATAGTTACATAAATCGGCGATATATAGCCAATAGGCAATATATCGCACTACCAAACCCTTGGCAATATATCGCCACCAAAAAATCGCGATATTTTCCAATATTTTAATGTCTCACGATACATTCAATAAAGCGCCATTTTCAATATATAGTGCGAGTCAATGGAATATATCGGCCTATGGAGAAAAGCACGCCAAATTTTGAGATTAAAGCCGCAGATTCAGGGTTTTTAGGTTCATTTTGCATTGTTGAGGAAGGGTGAATAGCTCCAAGGAGGTTTGTGACGGTTTCCATCGAGAGAACAAGGAGAAATCCGGGGTTTTCTTTGCCATTAGCAGAGCATTTATGGAGTGGGGATTCACCAGTCACCACAATCCATAAAAATGGATAATATTAAATTCTTAAAGTAAAAGTGGCATTCTCCTTATATTTCATTTTCTATCCTTTTACTTAAACTTTTAACATTACAATTAATTGTTTCAGGATGTTTGAGAGTGGTTTCAACCTCATCGGACTTCATATGCAAAAAGTAGAATTTTAAATCCCATTCACAATTCAACAGACTTAGTTTTTAGGATTTCAGGATTGCAACGTTTCCACTGGATTCTATTATGTATGAGGGTATGGGATTGGCATTTAATCAAGCACATCAACTCCTCTATGTACCTTGATGTCGGTGGGGCTAATTGTTGAACACTTTTGTCATGACCTTAATAAAAATGTTCCCTTCGTTCAAAAAAATCATTTATTAATGATTGGATTAGGAAGTTTCATCAAAAATGTATAGAGTGTTGACTAATGTCCTTGGAGGATCAACTTCAAGATTCAAGGTAGAGGCAAGGGCTAGAGCCTAGAGGAGGGGGGCATAGGGTGCTATTAATGAATAGGATCCCAATATAGGCAATGATTTTTATGATATGCAATTATGGGAGGAGACAACTCACATTGGCTTCCACCTCAGCCCCATTACCTTCCACAATAGCCCGAGCAATTGGAGCTTACAATTCGACCTCAAGCTCATCCAAAGCATCTACAGGAACACCTACTGCTTCCAAAGGAAGAGTGGTGCCCCTTGCCCGTAAAAGGGGTAGGGGGGATCGATCATTCCTATTATTTATCATTGTATTATGTAGTATCTAGATGCCTCATGAGTCATGATGATTCATTTCATGAGATACATTTATTCTGATCATTTGATGTGATTTTCTATGATTCTATCAGGAATATATTTCAATATTTTCAATTTGTTGTCAATATGTGATCATGATCCACCATTTGACATCTTATGCATCTTATATATTAGTTGTATTTTCATATTTATGTAGCAACATGTTTATTTGATGTTGCTGTTGCTTTAGATATTAAAAAAATTGAAAAAAAATGATTATTTTTGTATTTTTTTAAGGTTTCACAACATTTGCCAACATTTTCTGATATTTTCGTCAATATTGTTGATGTTTCTCCATGATTGCAGCATCAAGAAACATTATGCAAACATTCTCCCAGAGAGGTCATGAGAAGTGACCAATGGTTGGTAGAGGATGGCCCTCGCATAGCCTTGATTAGTCATGAGAAGTGACTAAGAGTAAACAAGGATCGAGATGCTTACTCTAAGAAAGAGTGCTCCAAGAAGAAGTGATCTATTCTATGTTAGAGTGAGTTGACTTGTTTATTTAATAGGGGATTTTATCCCCTTGTGGAATATACAACTTACAAGTCTAATCTAATGTTGGATTTGACATATGCTCTAAGAAGTGTCCGGGACTTCTTAGAGTGGGGTCAAATCAACATTAGAGCTCTATGGGTGGATTTGATTTGCATGTGAGGAGATGAACATCAACAAGAACAACTTTTCTACGGTGAAGAAATAACCAAGAAGGCAAGCCAACCATTGAAGAGGTCCCAAAAGAAAAATAAAGACAAGAAGACAAGTCGGACTGAAGATAAAATGAAAGTTGAAGACCAAAAGAACAAGTCAGCACCAGTGAAAGAAGACAAGTCGACCCCATTGACGAAAAAGTCAAGTGAACAGAGAAATATAAATAAAGTGCTATCACACTCCATTTTCAACCATTACAACATCATCTCTTCTTCTCCACTTGTGCGCACTTTTCAAGGAAGGCCTAGCAAAGGCAAGAAGCAAGTAATTTTGGGTTCTTATCTCTACTCAAAGGTTTGTTATTCCTCCCTAGAGGTTTGTTAGGGTTTCTTGCTAAGAAGGGCACACTCTTGTGCTAGGGTTTCTCTTCATGAATGGTATTGTACTTGAATTGGATTGATTTCTTCTAAGAAAAGTTGGCTAGGTTTTCTCCCTATTGTGTTTCCCAGGGTAAAATTTGTGTGTCTCTTGTGCATGGTTGTCTTTCAGTGATCCTTGTTTTATTTTCACTACAAGTGAATGTTGAAATTTTTTCAGTGTATAATTATGCAATGATAAAAGTGGAAATATAAGCATTAGGACATAATTATCAAGATCTAAAAATTGTACTGCTAAGTTAAAAAATTCAACATGTTATCAGAGCAGTTTTTGAAAGACAACCATTGATCAACATTTTGCCCTAATGTCCAAAAAAGTAGGGCCACAAAAAGCAGGTCCAAAAAAGTAGTGCCAAAAAAGCAGGTCCGAAAAGGTAGGGCCAAAAAACGCAGGCCCAAAAAGGTAGGTCCGAAAAAATAGGGCCAAAAAAGTAGGTTTCATCTATCTGTGGAGCCAGATTTTAGTTTTGTCAAATTTCAATTTTGACCTATTTTTTGTCGGGATTAGGGTTTCTGGATCAGATTTCATATTTTTGTCAAAGATGGTAACAAGTCTTAGAACAAAAGACAGATTGGATGATGTTGAGATTGCAAATGAACTCCAATATCATTTGTCTCTGCTCTTACAAGCACTATTACAGATAGTAGTGATACCCGGTAGATGGACAGTGGTGCTTTCAGGCACATGACAGTTCAAGGACATAAGAAGGATCTTTCAAAAGGTAAGTGCTACAGTTGTCATAAATTTGGTCACTTTGCTTGTCAGTGTCCTCAGAAGAAAGGAAAAGGAAGAAGAAATTTTGGAAAGAATAATACAGGTGAAGGATCAGCTCAAATTCAAGAACAAAAGAAGAAGGATCTTTCAAAGATCAAATGCTACGATTGTCATAAACATGGTCACTATGCTTCTCAGTGTCCTCAAAAGAAAAGGAAGAGAAAGCAGCATGCATCAACAGCTGATGTTGATAAGCATCCACCACAGAAGAAGACAAATCTTGATGTTGAAGCGTCTTGATTGATAAATAAGAAGAAGTCTTGACAAAGAAGACAAATCTCCACTTGCATACCAACTATCACAAAGAGGTCTTCCAGAGCTTCAAGTAGAGCTTGAGGATATTAGCAGGGGCTGTACACTTGGCAAGAATGCCAATGGATCTTTTCGAGCAGTGATGGTAGATCCAAGGGGATCTTGGATCTAGTGCATTTAGATCACGTTGCAAGAGTTCAAGGCTTAGAAAAAGAACTTGACAAAGAAGAAGATCAAGGTTTTGGAGGAGAGTATACCTCCAAGGACTTCAGTGATTTCTACAAGGAGGCGGGGGGGTCAAGAGGGAGTCAACAACAAAGATAAGTATTTAATGCTTTAAGTAATGAGTTTTATTTACTTAAGTTGAATTGACATTTTGTTGATGAATTGCATAAATGTTACCGGTTAACTCTTGTGGAAAATTCTGTCATGTATTGCAGGACAGGTTCATTATGAAGGCTATCAAAGCGATGATCCATGACCAAGATTTACCCATGTTCTTATGGGCAAAGGCATCCAGTACGACAATTTATGCTCACAAGAGTGAGTCATATCTCTTGTGAATGACAAAAGTGAGTCATATTTTCTGTAAGTCAAGAGTGAGCCATATCTCTTGTGAATGACAGAAGTGAGTCATATGTTCTGTAAGTCAAGAGTGAGTCTTGAATGGACAAGAGTGAGTCATATCTCTTGTAAGTGACAGAATTGAGTCATATCTTTTGTAAGACATGAGTGAGGTATATCTCTTGTGATGGTTAGTACACAGTGAGAGACAGGAGTCTGAGATCCGGTGAGTCAAATCCAGAGGCCTGTCGAGATGCAAAGAAGCATACAGCTCCCAATGGTAGTTTCATGAAGACAATTCTGAGATCAAAAGGGAAGTCAGTGGTGACTTCCAAGTGATCAAGCATGCAGTCCAAACTAGCATCCAAGATGACATATTATAGAGGCTATGGAGTTAGCCAGTTTGCAGGATCAAAGAGAGTCTTGGATTGTATTCAGTTTTCTTGAGAGAGCAGGAGGCTCGTCTCAATGGACCCACTTGGTGGGAGATGACCCAGATGGATACACAGAGATCAACAAGGCAGCAAGTTGTTTCAGTGCAGGATACTCAAATGCAGAGGGAGCAGAGTGTCCAAATGCAGAGGGAGCAGGATCTTGGCTTGAGCAGTTTGTTGATAATGAAGGAGGTGTCTCAATCAAGAGTACCTCCCTCACCAAGAGGAAAATGGCCTCAGAGTTCGAGGATCTTGGCTTGATTTCTTGGGATTGGAGGTGTAGCAAAGATCAGGTGAGACCTTCCTCTAGTCAGGGGAAGTGCATTGATAAGATCTTGAGTAGATTCGGTATGATGGACTGCAAGTCCATGGCTACACCTATGGAGGCAAATTTGAAGAAGCTGAGTGATTTTGCGTCAGATTCAAATTTGATGGATCCCATGATGCACAGGCAGATGATTGGATCTTTGATGTACCTGGTTAACACCAGGCAAGATATTTGCTTTGCAGTGAGCACCCTGAGCCAATTTATGAGCCAAGGCAGGAACATTGGGCTACGACAAAGCATGTGTTGAGGTACCTGCACAGTACAGTTGGATATGGCATGAGATATGTCTCAGGTGGTGAAGTGAGGCTGCAAGGTTATGCGGATTCTGATTGGGCGGGGAGAGCAGTGAACAGAAAGAGCACCTCAAGGTGATGCTTCAGCTTGAGATTAGTTATGATATTCTGGTTTAGCGGGAAGTAGACTTCTGTTGCACTCAGTACAGCAAATACGAAATATATTGCAGCCAGTGTCGCAAGTCGTGAAGCAATGTGGCTTCAGATGCTACTTGCAGGACTATTTGACTAGGAAATCAAATATAACTTCATCCGAGACATTGTGTGGAAGGGAGCAATGAGGCTCCAGTACATATCCACATATGAGCAAATAGTTAGCATTCTCACCAAGCCTATGTCTAAGACAAAGTTTGTATACTACAGAGATAAGCTTGTCGTGATGGAGAATGTATCCCTCAATGAGAGGGAGTGTTGATGGATGAGCAGCATTGGGCAAACATTCACGAGAAGTGAATGGCCTGGACACTGTGATGATCCTACAGATGAGCCGCAAACATTCACGAGAAGAGAATGGCCGTAGACAAAGGCTGCCAAACATTCTCTTCCAGGAGGGTGTCGAGTTCTGCTAGAGCCGTAGAAAGGGCTGCCATGATTGTTGTGGGGTCTGTACAAGCCTATCATAGACTGCTCCTGCCCTAGAAAGGGCTGTTGTGGAGTGCTATGGCCCTAACAAGGCTGTTGTGGATAGAACCAGCCCCAAATCAAGGCTGACGTGGAATATTGAGGGTGATCGAGGGCATATCTATCCCTAGAGGGGCTGCTACAGGATGACCGAGGGCAGATCAAGCCCTAAAGGAACTGTTACAGGGTTACCAAAGATAGATCAAGCCCTAAGAGGGCTGCTACAGGTGACAGCAGGCATCCACCTGTATCTGTATTCGCATACAATTTAAAATACTTAGGTTTTTTCTAAATACTTCATGACTTGCTGTTATTTTTTAGAAAGTTCTACTGTAGTCCGTGTTCAGAGCATGATATCGTCCTTGAAGGCGAAACTTTGTGTGTAACGACAATGCGGCATTTACTGAAAACATAACAAACTTAATGCAAATGTAACAAGGAGATAGAAATGCAAAACCTGCTGATATAGTCAATACAGCGTTGAGCTTCAAAGAAATAGAAAGATCTTCGGTGGAAGCGAAAGTCACAGCCACTTCAGTGGCCTGGGCAGTCTTAGCAGCTCCAGCAAGATTCTCCCCAAACCCTTTCAATGACTTAGTCAAAGAAGCAGACCCATTCTTTCCAAGGCCAATCAATCCCACTCTCTTAAACCCAAAACCCGGAAGCCTCACAAATGCAGTCTGACCGGCCTTCCCTGAGAAATCCTCCTCCTTCATGACATCACTCAACACACCCCCAACATGGCTGTCAAGCTTCTTCAGCGTAGGATTTTCAAGTACCCCATTCTCATCCTTTGTCACATCTTTTTCAAACACACCCACTGCCAAGATATCCCCTTTCCACTCTGTCACGTGGATTTCCTTGGCAGAAAATGTAATCTGCAGCAATCATGAACATTACAGACTGTTACAGAGATTCTCAAACTTACAAAATCCCTTTCAGATATTTTCTAAACATCTGAAACAAGTTCAATACATCAAATGGTTCAAAGGGACATTACACAGATCATCCATGTTATTGTTGTACTGAACTGTAACCTATGTTAGCTTCCCAATATATTTACAGAGAACTGATATAATACCAGGAATAGCAGATCAGCCGAGATATAACATAGACATCCATGCAGCAATTACAATAATATAGAGCCATTAAAAATATTTAAAGAAGCAGGGTGCCCTACCTCTGGCAAAGTCACCTCTGCAGGCTTTGTCAATCCAAGGTTAGGCTCCGAAACAGCAGCCAAGGATGAGACATCAGCAACTCCCCCTGCACCCATTTGAGTGAACTTGCTTCTTTGCAACTGCCAGATGAGTTTAGGCCTCAGTCCAGCAAAACCCACTTGAAATAAGGCCTTGGGAGATGATCCAAACTGCCTAACACTACTTTGTAACAAGCTTGGACGTAGACTCAGCTCCTGGTATAACTTGAAGGACAGAAAGGGGGATCTAGGCAAATACAGAGCCAATGTGCGTGGTATAGCTAGGGGAGTCGATGCCATATTTAAGCCTCCAATGAAGATTCTCTATTCCATCCTCTCTCTCCAAACCATAGCTTCTTTCTTTCTTCCGTTTATACCGGGACCCATTTATCTTGAAGTTGGTGCATATAACCCCTTTTTTATTGGAGGATAAAGGTGAATGACGTGAATACTTTATTTAACATCTAATTTTTTTTTTAAACATCTAATTTCTGTTTTGTCCAATAAGTGAGTTAAAAGAAAATACCCATTTCCTAGTCAAGGTGGGGAAATTTGTTAACAATTGATTGGCGAAGAGGTATTTTCCATGTGGATTTAAATTTCCAATAAAAATATTGCTATGTTATGATAAGGTTAGAAGGGTAGGCATTTCCTAAATGGGATTATCCCCATATTGGATATGTCTTAGATGTTTCCATCTTAAATCTTTATTGCACCGAGGGTAGAGAGGTGCTTTACAGTTCATTATGAAGAGATGTTGTCACGTAAAGTGACAAAAAATCAAAATAAAAAAAAAATTAAAAAAAATCATGTCAGTTGATAAAATAAAAAATGTAAAACCAAATAAATCAATCAATCCAAAAGGAATCAAATATCATAAGGTGTAAATTTTTTCTAAACATGTAAAAAATTTAAGATTAAAAAAAAAATTGGATTCCTCTAGATGTTTGATAAATCCACGATTAAGATGGATCTATGTTAGTTTATTTCATTGGAAATTTGTAATTATAATATAAAAATCAATAAATATATTTATATCTATTTTTTTTGTAAGGCTCCTATCCAAGGAGGATTTTCGAACTGATGACCTTAGCAAATCTTTATATCTAATTTTATATAGGCAGTTGCTCTACAAAAATAAAAAGTACAACAACAAAAAAAATTGATCTTAACGCAAATACACATTGAGAGGGATTAAATTTCTTGAAGTGTAAAGAGGTCAAATTTCTTGAGGTGTAAATTTTTTCTTTAAATGTAAAAGATTCAAGATAGAAAAAATTTACACTTGAAAAAATTGGATCCCTCTCATGCTAAAAATTTAAGATAGATATATTTTAATTTTAAAATAATTAAATCCATTTTTATATTGATTTGAATGTTTTATAGTCCCCTCATGTTAGGCTTTATAAGAAAGATCCTTACAACCAATTTATTTGGATAGAGATCACACACATTAATGACGGAAAAACCTACATAGCCATTTGGTATTTTGCCCATGTTAATTCCAACTTCTATAAAAAAAAAATATTTAGATAAAAAATGTCCTTATAATGGTTTAGAACATGATATTTCTAGTCCAAGGAATGAAGGAAATATCATTTTGATGGGTGACTTCAATGCCTGAATTTCGAGTAACCAAGCTATTCTTTTAAGCAATTATTCCAATCCTAATCCTCTTTGGTTAGACGAAGACCTTGAGCTAGTTAATAGGTACAAAAGAAGTTTTGAAGATCTAGATGAAAAATTATTCGGTTATGAGCTCGTCAATTTTTGTAGCACTCAATATCTTATCATTTGCAATGGACTAACACCAGCATAGATCCATCTTAAAGGGGATCTACCAAGCGCCGAGAGGGATCAAATTTCTCCAAGTGCAAACCCCTTTTTAGAGTGCAAATGTTGAGGAAGCTTTTTAATTTATCTAATTTGTGTAAGTTTATATATATGCCTTTGTATATGTTTTAAATAGCCGAAATGTTATTTTTTTATAATATTTTTATTTTTTTTTAAAGGACGCGTGTCAACTCTAGGATGAGCACGGAAGGAGTTACACATCTCCCCCTACTACGTTGTAGAATACGCCTCTTCGGTGCAAAAATGGCCAAATTCTAGCTGGATGACTTGTATTCACAGGCTTGGCAGTAGTGTGGTAGATTATGTTATTTTGAATATCCCTTTATGCAACAAGTTAATAGATTTCGACATCTTAAACGACCATGAGCCTGACTCTCATCATAGGCCTTTAATTATAACTCTCAATATTGCCATGCATAGCGATCCCAAAGAGGATAGCTATCATTTCCAAAAGCACCTGATCTTCGATAAAAATAAAACTGAGCTTTTTCTCCATGATTTAAAAAATTATTTGTTTCATTTATCTAGTATGGAGAATATAGAAAATCTCTACCATGATTTTACTAAAGCCCTCTTGTCGTCCATTAGCAAGTTCTCTATTGAAGTCTTGGTTAATAAGAGAGATAGTAGAACCAACCCTTGGTATGATCAAGAGTGTAAGAATGTGAGAAAAGAAATTAAACAAGCTACTACAGAATCGATAAAAATGGACAAGATAAATCACTACAAAACCCTAATTAAAAGAAAGAAAGAAAGAAAAAGCACTATCTTAGTAAATGACATGAAAATCTCTTACACTTCTTCAAGGTGGCTCCTAAGAAATTTTGGAGGCAAATTCTAACCCACAAAACAAAAGAAGATAATAAGATTGCTTTAAAATATTGGAATTCCTATCTTAAAAAGCTTTACGAATCCCTAGATATCAAAGATAACATTCGAACCCTTCTTACAACGAAAAAGGTTTTCTCGTTAGAAGACATAGATTTCAAGGTTAAGTGCTTAGCAAATGGAAAAGCCAAAGACATTGAAGGCTACCAAGCATAAATCTTAAAAATTGGGGGGCTTGTCCTCATCCCGCACATCCACAGACTCTTTAATCTAGCGGTCAAGCAAGGGTTCCCTACACCTTGGACTAAGAGCCTCATTCTTCCTATTTTCAAGACTGGCGATAAAAATAACCCCTCTACTTATCGGACCATTATGATTAGCCATCTCATAGCCAAGTTATACGGTATTATCTTAGAAAAGAAGATCAACGAATGGCCAGAAATGGAAGGTAAGCAGGCTAAAGGCCAAGCAGGTTTTAGAAGGAACCATTCAACCACAGACCACCTCGTTATGCTTAGGATCATTGCAGAGGAATGTTGTAATAATAAGTCTGACCTTTTTTGTTGCTTTGTGGACTTTAGGAAAACTTTTGATACAGTGCCTAGAAATAACCCCTGGAATAGGCTAGAGGAGCTTAATGTTCCTTTTGAGTTGAGAGTTGTCGCGATAAGGTTACACGAAAAGGTCATCTCCAAATTTAAGAATAATGAGGGCTGGTCAACGGATATAAACTATAATATTGGAGTTAAGCAAGGTTTCCCCCTCTCCCCTACCCTTTTTGGCATTTACATCGATAAACTAGAAAGTTGTTTAGAAGAAGCAGGTTGTGCCTGCACGATCTTAGCTAGGAGATAAGTAATAGTTGCCATAAGTAATCATATAAGTAACATAGTTATAACCCCTACAACTCGAAGTTGCCATAAGTAACATAGTTATAAACAAAACCTAAATTAAACAAATATTACAATTAACATGAACATGATGAAAACAATGTAATCATAACAGGAGATAAATAACATAAGATTAATGCAAATTAAAAATAAATGATGTTAGTACATTCAGCATATTTTCAATAATAAAATATCCCATTCCTAATTTAAACATTAACAATTTAGCCAATTGTAGAAAAACAGTAAATAAAATCCAATGATAAACATAATAACTGAAATAAACCTGACAGTAAAGTTCAGACCGAATCCAATCTGAAGGTCATCGTTCCTCCCAACCAATCTTACAGAACAACCAAGATTACTTGCTCTGAAACCCCCAAGCTTGTTTGTTGAACCATAAGGACAAAGATTGTTGGAAACAATTCTTAGCCAACACTGAATTCCACTCCTTTACTCAACAATGATATTTTCCCTCTTCCATCCAAGCCTCCTACTTGTCTAATGGGAATGCATATTTAACTTTGCTTAGGACTTAGGTCTCTCATGAGCCTCCTGCTCTAGAACCTCCATCTAGAGTTCTGACCTGAATTACAGGGAAGATTCCTCATGCACCTATTGAGATATTAATTAACTATTTTCACCACTTTGGGCTTCTTGTTCAACACTTGTCATTTCTCCTTGTGGGTCAGCAAACACCCTTTCAACAGCTACTTCAGATTGGATTCTCCTGTTTATATTTATTAATAATAATAATTATTCAAAATCCCCACACAAGTGTCTTTGACCACACTTGGGTCAAAATAATTGTTCCACAATAATTAAAACAATATTACAAAATATTTAACTTTAACTAAGGTTCTAGGGGTATTACATACACTTCCCCTTAAAGATAGCACCGTCCTCAATGTTTATTCAATCTTCCACTATTTCTTCTTGGAATAGAAATGGATATGCCTCTCACATATTACTTTCCAATTCCCAAGTAGCTTATTTTGGGCTAAGGGGCATCCATGGCACCGTCACCTGCCCAATGATGTGGTTTTGAAGAATAACCTCCCTCCTGTCGATGATACATTATGGTTCCACTTGGAATTCTCCTTCGAGTTCCACTTGAATACTATTCCAATCCACATCATGACTAGCATCATGTACATACTTCTTTAACAAAGAAACGTGAAAAACATTATGTACTTTTACCGTAGGTGGTAGTGCCAACCGATAAGCTGTCGGTCCAACCCAGTCTAATATCTTAAAAGTGCCACAATACCTGGGTGCTAGTTTAGCACATTTCCCCAATCTCAAATAACTCTTCTTTGGTTTCACTTTTACATAAACATGGTCCCCTACCTAGAACTCTCTTTGAATTCTTTTTAAATCTACATAGCTCTTTTGTCTATCTTGAGTTATCTTCAAATTATGTTGTACCTATTTCACGGTTAGTTCCATATCTTTTAACACTTCAAGACCTAACATTAATCTATCAACTTGACTACTCCAAGAAATTGGAGTGTTACATTTTCGTCCACAAAGTATTTCAAATGGACTCATCTTTTTTTTTTAAGTAAAAGCACTTCATATTATCATATTGTCAAAGGTACATGACTACAAGATTACATAGCTGCATATACACTCTAATGAGCATCTTCCAAAACTCTGCGAAAGTTCTTGTCACCCCCACTACCCATTACAAGAGCCCAAAAAGGGTCAACATTCCTTTGTCTGTCATCTATTGTGGAAACATTACAAAAACCAGACTTGGCATCAAAAAGAAGTGTCTGGATAGATGACTCGCCTACCCCAACTACAGCCAAAACAACAGACATCGTATAAAAACATACATAAGCTTAAATAAACTAGAGACATCATAAGACCAAAACAAAGAAACACCATGCCACAGAGACAAGAAGGAGATCAGACTACATCGCAGGGCGATCTGTTGCACCTTCGGGAGTATTTGCAGTGTCACCAATAGAAGTTATGATCTCCACACCACGACACACAGGATTGATAGAGTTGCTTCCCAGGATGGCAGGAGATTGGTCGAGAGGCGAGTACAGAGGAATTCCAAGTTTCAGAGTAATGAGATCCACCTTTTTATGCTTGAGCCTGCAGTCATTGTGATGCTCTCTCCAAGCTTGCATGGGTTCAGCATCTCCAAGAGCCTTATTCTCACGATCCATTAGAACATGGGCGAGCAGACCTTTCGTACCCCAGTAGGTTGAGATAATGCGGTCATAAGCCACCAGATGCCCCGCCGTGGTGCCAGGGTCCTGAACCCAATCCTCCACATTCTCACGGATGCACTCTAAGTTCTCAGTTGTGACCTGTTGCCACAACTCCTTTTCCAAAACCTCAATTTCCTCATGGATCTGGCGAGGGATGCGCTTCCGAAAGAAATGGGCATCCTAGGAGGCTTTGGCTTGCTCACGGGTGATTTTCTTGGCGGTGCAGGTGGTTTTGGCGCGATTACCAGCTTTGGGATCCCAGGAAGTTCTGAGCTTTGGGGCCATACCAGGGAAAAGGATGTTGCAGAGGGAGATATGAAACAGGGAGTGCGACTGGGGAAGAGAATATTAACAAACGCACCCAGGAAAGGCCAACTGAGGGGGGCAAGGCCGACCTGAAGGAATAAGGTAAGGCGGAACAGAGTAACTGCAGGAAAAATAGGAGCAGATAAACATGCATGAATTCGGGGTTAGCCCCAATTTATAACCAAAATCGGGCAACTTGTCATCATCCTTCTGTCATACGCTGATGCACAACGATTTACCTCAGCGCTTGATCCACCACAGGTATCACTATAATCAATCATTCTCTGTATTGAATATCCGAGTGTGAAGGACATTATGTCATCCCAATATCATCAAAACCCACTTCCTGGTATAATTCCTCCGGACAGTACTGATGGCCATTGTTATAACTCCCCTCTGCGTCACGTGTTGTTACATGCGGTTGAGAGGTGGCGGATTGAACGGTCTTGTGGGATATTTCAGGAGGATCACAGCTAGCTGAGGTGTCGCTCCCGCGTTTCCTCCTGTCTTGATCGTCATTATTGGCCAACTGAATGCATTGCACAGCCCAACTAAAATTCATAAAGAGGGGCAGGGGCCCATCTCGAAGTCTATGAGGGGATGTGACTCCGATGTTTGCCAGGGTGTCCACCACTTTATTCCCGTCTCCTTTGACATGGCCAAAGGTCCAAGCGCGAGGATTGAGAAGAATGGTACCCACTTCTTCCACCCTGTACCCCAGACACCAACTATCTGTGACCTGGTCTGGGAGGCGTCCCAGTTGGATATTTTTAGCCATGTGGATAATCAACTTCGAGTCCCCTTTTGCCATGAGGAGTTCCCACTTGTTAATTTCAACGATCTTTAATCCTTGTAGGAGACCTTCAAGCTCGGTTATGTTGTTCGTGTCCTGTCTGATATTGCCATGAAAAATATGAAGGATTTGGCCATCGTGGTTCCAAAAAACACTTCTAAAACCCGCAAACCCGGGGTTACCTTTTGAAGCTCCGTCAAAGTTGAGCTTAACAGTGCCAACAGGGAGGGGAATCTAGAAATTGGGACTTGCAATGTTAAGGGATTTCTTAGGCCTGCAGGTCCATCCAGGATCTGATTGCTTTAGACCAAGCTGCTCCAAAATCCTAGCTTCATTATTATTGACCTCCCAATCTTGTTCCAAATAACCTTAGCAGAAGTTCTTGTTTCTTTGAAAATGCGTTGGTTGCACTCTTTCCATGTTTCCCATACAAGGAATCCGGGAAACATAAGCCACACAGAATTAACTATGTTGTTGTCAAAAGCTTTAGTGTCCCAAGCTTTTATAGTCTTGTCAGGACTCCACTAGTGCCTATTAGTGCGTCTGAATAATTTCGCTCCCCGATCCCATAAAGCAGATAAGAAATTACAGGAGTCCAAGAGATGATTCATAGATTCCTTGGCTTCTGAGCAAAGGGGGCATTGATAGGGGCCAACTATCCCTCTTTTTCAGAGATTTTCACCTGTGAGAATTCGGTGGTAGTTCACTAACTAGACGAAACAAGCCACCTTTGGCCAAGGATTTGATATCTAGATTTTCTTCCATATACCATCAGTCGGATTAACCACTTTGTTTTCCCAAAGATCATAAGCTTCCTTGGTATTGAAGTTTCCTTTGGTAGAATAGCCCTACCAATGTCTGTCATGACCTCCCTGGATTTTTATGATTCTTTCCTGAAGGTTTTCTTCCATGTGGCGATTGCCCTCAGGAGTGCATCTTTGAAGCCACCAATCCAATTGTTGCCATTCTCTATATGTCGCATTCTCCGTTTCAGGTTTCCAGAAATGAGCCAATTTGGTCAGATTAATGGCACAACAGAGAGCCTAGCAATCATGGGTGGGAGGGGAGGAGACAAGTTTTGGGCAATGTTGCCAGGAGTCCTCCCAAAGGTCGGCAGAGGAACCATCACGGACCTCCCAAAATCTATGATCTTGGACAATGCTTCTATTTTGAGAGGCGATTTTCCAAATGTGAGAGCCCCGAAGATCCATATTAAATCTGATAAGTTCTTGCTTTGGTCTATTAGGAGCATATTTAGCATGCCACAGCTGGGCCCAAGGCTCAGAATTATAAGTGACCCATCTCCACCAAATTTTAGTTCCCAAAACTTCCTTATTTTTCTCATGATATCTCAAACTGAGACCACGATGAAGTTTGGGACAACAAACTTTTTCCCAACTAACAAGAGCCCACTTTTGTTTCCCAGCGTCACCTCCTCATAGAAAGGTTCTTTGGATGGCTCTGATTTCTTTAATAACAGATTTGGGAGCAACAAGAACTGAAAAGAGATAAATGAGCATTGCCTGGAGGACAACTTTAATGAGAGTGAGTCTGCTACCCAAATTTAGGGGCCAGAGTGTCCAGTTGTTAAGCTTTTTTCACATTCTATCTAGAACATCAGTCCAAGACACATTTCTGCTGACACCTTCCGCCAAGGGAGCACCGATATATTTGGATGGAAGGGAGCTCCCTTGGAAGCCAAGAAAGCGAAGGATATTCCTTTGGGAAATGTTGGGGGTGTTGAAAAAGTAGACTTGCGATTTTTCTCTGTTAATCTCTAAACCATAAGCCTTGGAGAAGGTATTAAGACAGTGCTTGATAGCTTTTGCCTCCTGGATTGATGCATGACCCATGAGCATCAAATCATCCACAAACTGTTGGTGGGTTTGTTTAGCCGCATGGGGGTGAAGGTTGAGGCCTTTCATTTCTCTGTTTATCACCATAGATTTGATAAGTATGATGAGGCCCTCAGCCATAAAGATGAAGAGGAAGGGGGATAGGGGGTCACCTTAGCGGATGCCCCTCGACGGAGTGAAGGTTCTAGTAGGGGTCCCATTGAGCAAAATGGAGAAGAAAGTTGTCGAGGTCATGCTCATAACCCAATCAGTCCATTCCTCATTGAAGCCATAGGCCGTGAGCATCTCCCTCATGAACTACCAACTTAATTTATCATAAGCTTTTGAGATATCAAGTTTTAGCAGCATTCCTGGGATTATTGTGATCTTGAGGGAGTGAATGACTTCATGAATAAGAATCACCCCATCCAATATTTGTCTTCCTTCCACAAATCCAGATTGCTCCAGGGAAATAAGATGGGGAAGAATGGGTTTCAACCTGTTGGCCATGACTTTGGTGATTATCTTGTAAATAACATTACACAGATCAATAGGGCGAAATTTACCTAGAGTGTCAGCACCTTCTGCCTTCGGAATAAGAGTGAGGAAAGTGGCATTGAAAGCGTGTAGCACCCCTCTATTTCTCCTTGAGTCTTCAATAATTTTCCACACATCTAGCTTAATCATATCCCATAAGTGGTGGAAGAAGTTGGTCGTGAAGCCATCGAGGCCAGGAGCCTTGCCATCCGCCATTTGGTTGAGGGCTTATTCAACTTCCATGAGGGTCACCGGTTGCTTCAGGAGGTCATTATGTTCAACAGAGACAACTTGGGGGATAAGCTGAGTGATTCTGGCAATATGCTCTGAGCGGTTATGTTGGTCCTATTTCATGATATCTCCAAAATATTGAGTCAGTTCTGATTCCATATCTTCTCTTATTTCAACATAGTGGCCTTTGTCCGTCTTGATCTTATGGATTCTTGACTTTTGTTTGTTCTGGATGACATATTGGTGAAAGAAGGTGGTGTTTCGCTCCCCCTCTTGGAGCCACTGGTTTCTGGACTTCTGTTTCCAGTAGATTTCTTCCTACTTTTCTCTGGCTTTAATTTGTTCTACGAGGATTTGTTCCCGCTCCTTCAAATCCTCACTGTAACCATTGTTCATGCCTTCGCATTGGAGGCCTTCCAGTTGTTCATTTAATTGTTTTTTATCTTGTAATATGTTCCCAAATTCCTCTTTATTCCATGTGCGAATCTTGGCCTTTAAGACTTTCATCTTTTGTTGGAAGTGGTACATACATGTTCCGCTTGGGGGGGCAATATCTTCCCACCACTGCTGGACCAATGATTTGAAGTTCTTGTGTTCCATCCATAATTGTTCAAATCTGAATGGTTTCCTACCACTTAGCCCTGTCCTATCCCAGAGTAGGTTGATGGGCCAATGATCAGAGCCTGCCGAGGGAAGGACGAAAGTGGACCATTCACCCCCTTCTGTGATGAGATCTTCAGAAGTTAGAGATCTATCCAACTAGCTGGCCACATGATGGTCCCCCCCCCCATCTGTTATTCCATGTAAAGCAGTCGTTCCCGGTTTCTAGGTCTGCTAGCTTGCTGGATTCAATGAAGCCTTTGAAAGCTTCGTTGGTAGGACCAAGATGCATCTGCCTCCTTTCTTCTCTTCTAGGGAAGTGATCATCTTGAATTCCCCTCCAATGAGCCAGTGCTTCGCCCCAATCCAAGTAGCCATCCAGGATAGAGAGTTCATAAATGTATTCTTTTGGAGGTTAATGCTTGGCCGTATACGTTTGATATCAGTCCTTTGGTTCTTGACTCAATGATTTCAAAGTTTGCTGAGAGTGCAAATCTGGTAGCATAGAAATTCCCCAGGGTGATCGCGTCCGATTTCCAGAGGATCGCAATCCCGTCAGCAAACCCATGGGCTTTTATGGCAACCGTCTAGATTCCTTTCCACGCCTTGTTCCCAATTTCCTGCATTTTCTCCAAGCTGCACTTTGTTTCTTGGAGAAAAATAATATCTGGTTTCTCCATTCTGATCTTGTTTTTTAGGCTCTTTATTTTACGCGGGTGGTTCACCTCTCGTATATTCCATGTGATAATCTTCATTGATTAACTTTTGTTGGCTTCTTTGAAGGCAGCCTTGATAGTAGGGTACTGCCCTGACTTAATGAGTTTGGTTCTTATCTCCGCAATCCTTTGATTGTTCAATTTTCGGCCTCGCTTCTCACCTTCTTCTAGTAGATTTCTTTTGTTCCTCTTTTGGGGATCCTTTGCAATTCCCAAATAGGGTTTAGCCCTGGATTTGAGGATCGCTTCTTGCAGGAGTTCTAGCTGTCTTCGTGAGACGTAACCCTTACGTTTTTTATTGCATTCCTTTTCAATAGCATCTAGATCCAATTCTCCCAGATCCATGTCTTTTGCATCCTCCGGAGAGTCATCCTCCATGTCCTTCGGACAATCTTCTACTACAGCTTGGGTAGGGATCGCGACCTCCTGGATCGAATCTTTTCCATTCTTTTTGCTTCCTAGGTCTTCCACGGATTCTCCTACATTGTTTAGGGTGTCAAAATGGTTTAGCAAGGTGGGGGTTTTGACCTTCGAGGGGTCATGCACCCAATGGCTATTCGGTCGTCTGCCCGATCTCTTCTTGTTGACCTAGGTATAACCTTCATTATCGACCAATTTCCCCTTCACCGAAGTCGCAATGGGTGGATCGGGGCCAATGGCATTTTTCGGGCAATCCCTGCTGAGATGGTCGTATACATGGCAATTGCGGCAATAGAAGGGGAGGTGCTCGTCATCCCACATTAGGTTAATGGCCTCTAGAAGATCTTGTGCCAAATCCATGTATACACAGATGCGGGCAAAGGAAGTGTAGCGCCTTAGAAGGGTTTGCTCAGAAGCCTTGACAAACTTACCCAACGCATTACCAATATCCAGAAATATTTCAAGTTCCCAGTAATCACAAGGAAGGGAGTACAGCCTGATCCAATCTGGGGCGATGTTAAGATCCTCTTTATTTGGGTTAAATCTCTCCTTCTAGGGGCATAGATATAGCCCAGTTGAGAAGAAAAAATATGGTCCTCCTTCCAGTATCCGATCTTTGTCTTCTTAGTTGAAAAACACAATTGTAAAAAAACCCTTGGCTCATAAGTGTAGGTCATAATGCCCTTCTGGGCTCCAAGTAGTCTTGATCCATCTGGTTAGGTCTTTTTCCTTGGGCCAGATGCCAATGAACTTCCTGATCAAGGCTTTCTCCTTCCATTGCTCAACACGCTCCCATAACTTTTTCTATCTAATCTACAGGGATGGGATCTCTTTGGCCCTGGGAAGACAACCCCTGGGGTTTTCCCAGAGCTCTGCTTGGTGAGTCCATTGTTGTCTCTCTCCAGATCATTTATGCGCAAGTCTTCAGGGTGGTACGGCTCATCCAAGGAAGACGGAAGCACCTACCGACGAGATGAGGAGGATGGGGTTCTTCCCCCTCCAGGAATCGCCATGGGATGCAAACCCTAATAGGGAAAAAAACGTAAAAACCTTAGCAGTCTCCCTTCGCCAGCTCTCTGATCTTCAAATGTACTCATCTTAGCAGAAGCTTGAAAATGGTTATTGTTTGCAAATTCAACCAAATGTAAATAGTCTTCCCATTTTCCAGGTTTATTCGTAGCATACATTCTAAGCATGTCTTCTAAGATTTGATTTACTCTTTCTGTTTGTCCATCTGTTTGAGCATGAAAAGAAGTATTGAAATTTAGTTTCGTATCTAATCCTTTAAACAAAGCTTTCCAAAAAGTCCCTGTAAACTTTGAATCTCTATCAAAAATTACTATGTTAAGTACACCATGCAATTTGAAAATTTCTTTCATGAAGATATCAGCAATATTAATCGATTTGTAAGTAGATTTAACAAGAATAAAATGTGATGTCTTACTCAACTTATCTACAACAACCATTATAGAGTCATTTTGTTTAGCATTTTTAGGAAAACCAGTTATGAAGTCCATACTAATGACTTCCCATTTCCATTCTGGAATGGGTAAGGGTTGTAATAAACCTGTCGGATGTTGATGTTCAGCTTTAAATTGTTGATATTCCATGCATTTAGCTATATATTTTGCAACTTAATTTTTCATTATAAACCAAAATAATTCTTTCCTCGACATGGTACTCATTTTCTGGTATCCAGGGTGTCCTGAATACGGTTTCTTATGCATCTCATTCATAATTAACAGCTTGACTTTGTAAGAATTAGGTACATATAATATGTCCTTATATATCAATAATGCTTTTATGTTCAATTTAAATTCTGTTTTTATTTGTCTTGCTTCATTTTCTATTGTTTTCTTCTTTAATTTCTGATATTCATCATTCGGTCTCGCTTTTGTTTGTATTTGTATTTCCAAATCTGTTTCGTAACTGCTACTTGCAGTTACATATAACATATTTGCATGGTGACTCAAAGCGTTTGCTACCTTATTCTCTTTCCCTTTTATGTGTTTTATTTTGAAATCATACTCACTTAGAAACGACAACATCTAGCTTGCCTTGCATTTGGATTTTGTTGGTCAAATAAATATTTTAGACTAGCATTATCAGATTTTAGTAAAAATCGCTCACCAATGAGATAATGTCGCCACATTTTTAGCGTGTGTATTATAACAGCCAACTCCAAATCGTGAGTTGCATAATTTATTTCATGTTATTTCAGTTTTCTAGACTCATAAGCCACAATGTAATTATCTTGCATTAACACTCCACCTAGACCTTCCTTGCATGCATCTGTGCAAATAGTAAAATATTTATAAGGGTCTGCAATCTTTAAAATAGGAGTTTTTTGTTTTTTTTGACAGAAACGTATATTGTATATATATAAAAAAAAAGCCGTGGTCTTGGACCAAATCGGCAGAGTACAATAGGTAGCCCAATTGACTATGGACATATTCATCTTTGCTTTAGCAGAGAGCTAAAGTAGACCATTATTGGATGAAGTTGTTAATGGGAGTCAACTTGCCTTTCCACTCTTACAGGAAGAGCTTATTTTATTTAAAACAAATGGTTAAATCTTTCAGAATACTTCTGATGAAGCTAACAATTATGTAGCTGCTAGGAAATTAGAGAGTTCAATATGCTCGAGAGTTTATTTACTTTTTCTGTTGTTGAATGGCCAATACCCTTCTGCGAAGATGTAATTGTGGTCATTCTGCACTCAAGGAAATGAAGAAATGCCATAACTTGAAATGGAAATGTCATGAGAATGCTGATAGATATGCTTAGATGAGAGAGCCAGTATACGACAAAGATGAATTCAGAAAACACTAAGTACAGCAGTCTTCTGGAGCTCCGAACTTCAATATCATCTATACAGGATTATGAGAAATTTTTAAGCTTCGATTTAAATCTGAAAGTTCCTGGAGATGGGCATAATTGCTGAAGACTGCTTCCCCTGTTACGATCGTGGTATTGATATGAATTCTGTTGTACCATTGAGGGGTGCTTTCTACCTAAAATCGCTCTGGATTCTTCTTTTAGTCAGGAGACTGTATTGTAACTGAGAAGGAAACTCAGAGCATCCGACTCTACTTGACGATTTATTGTTCAGAACAATTGATAATGCTGATTCTAGTCTATAAATCGAACAGACATACTGATAATGCTGATGCTGATTCAAATTGTAATGCTGATTCAAGTTCTAAAAATTGATTCGAACAGAATGGTGGAAGATGGCTTTATAAAAATAGTGCCTTTTTCATGGAATATGATGAGCATCTATTTCCATATTGGATATCTTGAGCATGCTTTGATGTTACCTGGTTGCAGCATTGGCTTCAAAATCCACCTCATTGTTTAAGGTTCTTAAAATATGATAAGCCTTGAACATAGTGAATGTGCTCGAAATTTGCCGAATTCGCTAAATGATGCGACTTAGAGGTAGATTATTGCTATTAGTATTAGTATTGAGGGTGCGGATTATGATCATAGAATCTCCAAACACTTGGATCTTTTCAATATTATGCTCTCCAGCAATCTGGCAACCTTTCATTAAGGCTAAAGCTTCTGCAATATTGTTTGAGCATATGCCCAGTCCCCACCTGTACTTCAGTTTTATATTTCCATCTCTATTCCGCAATACTCCTCCTGCTCCTGCTGCACCAGGATTGTTCTTGGAGGCACTGTCGAAGTGGAGGTTGTCCTTAACCCGAGATGTTCTCCACTCTTGGAAATCTTTGTTAGTGAGTCTGATTTGCCAGGATGGAATGTGTCTATGTTGGGGCTCATTGCTGGGATGCGGCCGAATTGCTCCTATCCAGATCAATTCAATCTTACTAAGGGTTGCAACGGACCTATACTTAGAATTATTGAGGCATTCAAGCAATAAACCTTTGGCCTTGCATGCTGTATGAATGGGGTTACAGAGCTTATCGTGGAAGATTTCCTGATTTCTTGCGATCCATATTTTCCAGCATGCATATTTTGGGATGGACATCCAAATATGATACCAGAGTTTATCCTTGGAGAGGGGCGTTGGATAGATAGATTTCCAATCATTAAAGAGTTGAGTGGTGGAAGTAAAAGAGGGCATGATGATGTTGAGATCCCGAAGCAGATGATTCCAGACATGCTTGGAGTAAAGACATTCCAAAAATAGATGATTGAGTGATTCGAGGTTGCTTTGGCAGAGTGGGCACCAGAAAGGCCCGTGGAATCCTCTCTTGCTGAGATTATCCCCAGTGAGAATTTTACAGTGTATTAAGGTCCAGGTAAAGAAATTGATTTTCGGGAGTCCCATAGGATCCCATACCATTTTCCAAATTTCCTTTCTTACATCTTCTTTCGATTGTAGGGTGTTGTATCCTAGGACAGATGTATACGAGCCTATAGGCCCCCAGCCCCGTTCATCCTTTGCCATTAAATGTAGGGGAGTGCACCCTTTCAGATTCTCAATTAGAGTGGCTTTGGCTGCCTCAAGATGAGCAGGAACATCCATCTTTTTCCAGCTTTTCCAATTGCCATGACTATCCCAGGAGCTGAAATCTTTTAGCGTTGTGATCCCATGATGGGCAAGCCAGTTTGCAATATTGTTTAGCTCGTAGCAATTCTGCAATGCCTCTTTTTCCATTATTTTGTCGTTGAAGATATCAATTTTCTTGTCGTTACCTGGTACCCAATATAATTCTTTTGCAAAGAATTCCCATGCCTCTTTGCATAGAGTCCATGTGCTTGTGCCTTTGGAAGTAGTCTTTTGATCTAAACATCTTAGGTTGGCTCCTTGTAAATATTTCTTACCGAACACTTGACTGATTCGGTGCTGCTTCTTGTGAAGAATCTGCCATAATAGCTTACCACCCAATGCCAAATTTGCATGGCGAGGGTCACGAATTTGCATGCCTCCTGCAATTTTTGGCTTCTTAATTATCTCCCAGTTCACTAAGTGGATTTTTTTCCCATTGTTTTTCCCTCCAGACCATAGGAAATCTCTCATTGTTTTACTTATCTAATTTGTTGTTTCTTTTGGAGCTAGGAGCGTTGAGAACTGGTAGATAGGAGAAGCGGAGATTACCGATTTCATAAGGATCAGCTTTCTCGCCTTACTGAGCCAATGTCCACCCCAACTTTTAATTCTTCTTTTGATTTTGTTGATTGTATCGTCCCAAGTCCCAGCCTTTGAGTTTCCATAAGTGATGGGAAGCCCCAGGTAAATAGGAGTTGTTGTTAACAAGTGCTTCAATTTATTAAAACTTTCTCCACATTTATTATTCCAGTCAAACATTTTTCCTTTCTTTTGTAAAGAAGTTATGGGGTATACAACTTTAGAGAAACCTTCAATAATCTTTTTTTAATACCTTATGATTCCCATAAAAGATCATATATCCGATACATATTTAGGAACTGGCCATTCCATTATGGCTTTTACCTTATTATAGTCAATTGATATTCCTTCTTTAGATGTCACATGTCCTAAATATTGAATTCTATCTTTAAAGAAATCACACTTACTGAATTTTGCTTAAAGTTCTTGTTCTTTTAAGACTCGTACTACAATCATCAAGTGTTGTTCATGTTCTAGTTAGTTTTTAGAGTAAATTAATATATCGTCGATAAACACAACTACGAATTTATCTAGGTATTTACTCAATACACTATTCATTAAGCACATAAACACTATTGGTGCATTTGTCAACCCAAAGGGCATTACTACAAACTCATAGTGACTATACCTAGTCCTAAAAGCAGTTTTGTATATGTCTTCATCTTTTACTCTTACTTGGTGATATCCTGATCGCAAATCTATTTTGGAAAATATAGTTGCTCCTATGAATTGATCGAATAAATCATCAATCCTCGGTAATGGGTATCTATTTTTAATTGTCATCTTATTTAATTGCCTATAATCAATGCACAATCTTAGAGTACCATATTTCTTTTTTACAAATATTACAAGTGCTCCCCAACGGGATACACTTGGTTGGATATATTTCTTGTCAATTAAATCTTGAATCTGGGATTTTAGTTCATTTAATTCTAGTATGTTCATCCTATAAGGAGCTTTCGAAGCTGGTACTGCTCCTAGTATGAGATCAATCGTAAAATCTATCTCTCATTTAGGAGGTAGTTTAGGAATTTCTTCTGGAAAAACATCTTTGAATTCTTTCAATATTGGAATATCATTTATATCAATTTTATCATTTTTATCTCTATCATCAAGTATGTGAACAACAAAAAATTTACAGCCTTTCCTAACAGATCTTTTCATTTGCAAAGCAGAAATTTCTTTAATCATGACCTTCCTAGGAATTCCTTTTACTACAATAGAATTATTTTCTTCATCAATGCATGTAAAGGATTTATCATAGCAGTTTAGAATCACTCTATGTTTTTCTAACCAATCCCTTCCTATTAACACCTCGTAATATCTTAGCAGTAAAACATTCAAATCTGCATGTGTTTTGAATTCATTCATGAAAAATTCACAATTCTTAACAAAGTTAGTCAGTTTTCTTTTTGTTCCAGTAGCCAGCTGGACTAACGATGACTTTTGAAACTTATCTTGCTGCAGTTTACATAATTCTACCAATCTAGGAGATATATAACTCAAAATTGCACCTGGATCTATTGACATAGAAATAGGTTTGTCTTTTATCATACCTTCTATTTCGACCATTGTCGTTTGATGATCTGCTTTTCTATTCTCCAGTGTTGCGCTGATCCTTGGTATGCTCCTGGCTACATCTCCTAAAGTGGCATCTTCTTGTATAGAATGTAAATTATTAATAGTCTTTCTTCTCTTTTGACAATCTTTAAAGTAGTGAGGTTCACCACATTCCCAGCATTTCAAATATTCCTTTTGATTAGCAGCTTTATTATATGTAGCAGGTACATTTTTTCCTTTATTATTCATTAAATTCTGTGGTCTATTTCTGTAATTATTCTTTTGATATCTTTTATAGTTATTTCCAGAATTTCTGAAAAACTTATTTCCTCTTTTCTTTTGATCAAAACTCTTTCCTTTTCAGGCTGGTATATTATCTTTTCTGTTTTTATTTTACTCATAGCAAAAATTTGCTTTTCTCATTGCCTCTTCCAAAGTTTTAGGATTATCATACTCAATCATTTCTTTATATACTACAGGCAAACAACTTAGGAAACGTTGTACTTTTGGTTTTTCTCCAATGATGTAGGGTACATATCGAAGTAAATTTATAAATTTGCTGCATAACTCCTTCATAGTTAATGTACCGAGTTTCAAATCATAAAACTCTTTAGCTTTTTCTTCATAATACTGTTCAGATAAATATTTCATTTAAACAGTTTCTTAAAAGGGTTCCATGTTACGTAACGCTCTTTTATATTTTTTCACTTTTTTAATGTCTTGCCACCATATATATGTCTTTCCTGACAGATTACAAATGGCCATTTTTGCCTTTAATTATGTAGAGTAATTATAAATTTGGAAGTACTTATGCATTCCGGATATCCATGCCTCAGCTTCTTCGCTGATTTCAACTTCACCATTAAAGTTAGGTGGTTTTATTTTCTTAAATTCTCCAGTAATTTCTTCGTAGTGTTTATTCTTTTTCTTAATTTGTTCATTGTCACTACTTTCACTGGTATTATACATCTGTTTATTTTTCCTTACTAAACTTCCACTAGATGAATCAGTTTCATTATCTGCAAAATTTAATTTTCATGCTCTTCACTTATATGATGCAGTTTTCCTAATTTCTTCATCTGATAATTTGTTCTTTCCTATTTCTTGATCATGTATCTTATTGAGTAGAACATTGTTTGACTCTTCCTGTGCCTTTAGGATACGTTCATTATCCTCTTTCACACTTCATATTTCTGCCTTTAATTATTTTACTATTTGTAAAAATTCAGATTGATTATCATTCCTGGTTTCAATCAAATCTACCCATAGATTATCGTCATTAATATTTTATTGTTCATGATTTTCTTGTTCCCTATGATGGGATCCTTCTTCAGCCGACATTTCTGAATAGAGGTTATATTTATGTTCCTGAAATAACCATAAAGAAAACATAAGTGAGTTTTTATTTTTGTTTCGTAATGATCATACGTGTTGAGCCTATTTTTCAGGTCTAGTGTTTGTAACCTGGCTCTAATACCAATATGTCACGTCCCCAAATTTACTCAAAAATTTTAAATTTTTATATATGTATAAATGACGACAATTATTTTTATGTCGCGGATACATCATGGAGGACAAATGCGACAAGGTCCAGCATCTTATCATCCTCAAGTATAAATGACCATATTAGTTATTGAACTTAAAGAAATCTATTGACCTCTTTGCCAAGCCATACTTGGTCTTATTTAAGGCATGGACGACTTTACAAATATCTTATTTGCTACTCTTATTATTCATATGGTCTTTATGTTAATTCCTAAGCATTAACCTACTCTTAAGCCTATGTTGTTTTAAGCATGAGTTAATTTCTTTAACACTAGGTTTAGACATATACTAACCTATATGTCCAACCTATCCCTAAGACCTATGGTTATTAATGTGATTATCTTTTTCTCATACCTTATACAAGGTCTTAGTATGTAATACATATCTTATGAAATCAATTACTATATGTGATATATGCCTTTGCAAAAGACCTTACCATATGGTCTTACGACCCTATGATATAATTCACCATAAAACGTTTATGTTCTAACCTACCATAATATATTATGTTTGACTTTACCATTATGTTTGACTTACCATATGTTTCACTTACCATATGGTTCACGTACCACGTTGATCCCTTGTCAATGATTTGTCTTACCTTGTCCACAACCTCGTGGTCCCGTTCGATGGCATTTAGAATGTTTTCACTTTACATTAAAATTTTGTACATGTTATCAAAATGTTTGAAGTGTATTATGGCATAGTCAACGCATATATGAATGATTTCCACCATGCAAATGATGTGTACACAGGCCTATAAGTTGGCGCCAACATGGAATGGGTAGTTGAATGCCATGTGAAGGCATTTACGTTCCCCTATCTATACTTTGCACGTTGTGCGATGTGGTATGATATACGCCGTTGATCGTTGGTCTTGGGATTGTAACTTCCCTTCCCTAGGTTTATTCCGACAAGGTGACAGTTGAGTTTATTGTTGATTCTTGTTTCCTCTGCGGAGCTTTGACTCTACGCAGTCTGCTATGGTTCTTCCATGCCCGACCTCTAATGGAAATGGTGTTATTTCTATGGCCACTTGTTGGGCAAGGTGGCACACCTACGACCTCCATATGGAGTGTTTGCGGTGTTTTTACGAGGGTTTTCCCTCACGAGCCTATCTATTCGGATCTGTGTTTGGTTGCACAATGTTTATTTGAATCTATGTTTCATTCTTTGGAGTTTGGGTCTGTACAGTTGTATCTCGTTCGACTCTGTGTGAATAGAGCTCGGCTCTGGCATAGTTTTAGTTCGGCTCGGCTCTGTGTTGGTTTTCTTGTTCGACTCTGCATGTTTCGAGCTGGGTTCTGTATTTAGTATTTGGTTGCTCGGATCTATGTTACCCTTTAGAGCTTGGTTCTGTGTGTTGTAAGTTTTCTAGGTCTTGGTTTTTATATTAGGGTTCGGCTCTATTCTTCGAACTCGACCCAATGTGAAGTTTTTGGACCCTGAAATATTTCTTCTGCAGAGCATAAGCTCGACGCAGGCTTGTGTTCATTTGGGATAGCCAACAAAGAATACTTCTGGCTATCGCATGAAGTTTTATGCAATGCTCTCGATGATATTTGTAGGTAAATTCTTTGTGATAAATTGCATAATGCTCACAATAGATTTTACTAGTTTTAAGGTTATAACGTTGGTTTTTATGCAGGCCATCTCTGCGAAGAAAGAAAAAGGGTGTTGCAGAGATAATGGCGGCATAAGGTTAATCCTTTGCAAATGATTAAAGCGAAGGTAAGATGAACCTCTAGGAGACTGGGTTTGTTTTATTCGAACTTCGAGGTTTAATTCACTAAGTCTCAGGTTTCATTGTGTTTGCAGGTACCGCAAAGGTGCCTTCACGAAAGGGGGATTTGGCTTCCATTCCGCGTCGTTCAAACCTCTACTTCGTAAGTAAATTAAACATTTAACCTAGTTTGCATTTACGCTTGATACCCTTCCTCAGAGCACTCACTCATTCTTTTGGTGTTTTGTGTTGGCAGGTTGCTGTGATGCAGATGGTTGCGAACCACATGTGAGTGGTTCTTCCTGTCTTATGGCCATGACGAAGTGTTGGGTGAAAAACAATCTCTGTGTATATTTTGTTTATTCGCAGTGGGCAATGCTGAGCATTTGCCAACGCGTTAGTGGTCTTGTTGACGGAGAGGGGTTAGCCATTCGACTCCCTTGTATCCTTCGACTTTTGTCGAGGATAAATGTAACAACCTTTCGGCTCTGTAACTTATGATATTAAGCCTCTCGGCTTCACTGTTCTTGAAATGACTCCGTGAGATGTTTATGGTTTATGTTGTTAAATGTTTTTGATACAAGGATATGGTTTTCGATTCTCTGTTTTATGTATTGAACATTTGGAATCTTTCGCTAAAATATAAGTGATTTTTATTGAAGCCATTTAGCTCTGCGGATAGAATGTTTTGGTTTAAGATATATGGAAAGATACTTCGAGTTATTATGCTCTGTGTGTTTATCTTGATTATTCAGTTTTGATTGTGAATAAATGAAATTTATACTTAGCTCTAATTTTTACTCAAGCCATTCGACTTATGAAGAAGGATAGTTTATTTCTTAACTTTGTTAGTTTCGAATATGGAAATAAATTACTTAGTTTTGTATCTCTGAATAATTATCCAAGCCATTCGGCTCTGTTTGAGTTAGTACAATTAATAATATATATGATTTTACTTTTATATTATATAACTCTGTTTATCTATATATTAATCTTGTAATATTCCCTACAACCCCAAGTTGCCATAAGTAACATAGTTATAAACATAACCTAAATTAAACAAATATTACAGTTAACATAAACATGATGAAAACAATGTAAACATAACAGGAGATAAATAACATAAGATTAATGCAGATTAAAAATAAATGATGTTAGTACATTCAACATATTTTCAATATTAAAATATCCCATTCCTAATTTAAACATTAACAATTTAGCTAACTGTAGGAAAACAGTAAATAAAATCCAATGATAAACATAATAACTGAAATAAACCTGACAATAAAGTTCAGACCGAATCCAATCTGAAGGTCGTCGTTCCTCCCAACCAATCTTCTAGAACAACCAAGATTACTTGCTCTGAAACCCCCGATCCTGTTTGCTGAACCGCAAGGACAAAGACTATTGAAAACAATTCTCAACCAACACTGAATTCCACTCCTTTACTCAACAATTATATTTTCCCTCTTCCATCCAAGCCTCATGCCTGTCTGATGAGAATGCATATTTAACTTTGCCTAGGACTTAGGTCTCTCATGAGCCTCCCGCTCTAGAACCTCCATTTGGAGTTCTGACCTGAATTATAGGGAATATGCCTCATGCACCTGTTGAGATATTAATTATATGTTTTCACCACTTTGGGCTTCTTATCCAACACTTGTCATTTCTCCTTATGGGCCAGCAAACACTCTTTCAACAACTACTTCAGATTGGATTCTCCTTTTTATATTTATTAATAATAATAATTATTCAAAATCCTCACACAAGTGTCTTTGACCACACTTGGTCAAAATAATTGTTCCACGATAATTAAAAAATTATTTCAAAGTATTTAACTTTAATTAAGGTTATAGGGGTATTACACAAGGTGTCCCTTTGATCTCAATAAACAATTAAGAATTCTTAAAGATTTATGCTCTAACATGGGTATGACTGTTAACACCGACAAAACAAAAGTTATGATTATAAAATCTAAGAAAGACACCTACGCAAATTTTATTTAAGATAACAGTAAACTGGAGGAAGTGACTTCTTAAAAATATCTTGGAACTGATATTCATCACAAGCTCAATTGGAACCATAGCATTGAGAAAAGGATTAACGGAGGATGGAAAGCTTATTTTGGTCTTGAAAATAATTGTAAATCAGCCAACCTGGTAATGTGGGATAAAAAAAAATTCCTCTTTGAAACTCTTGTCATCCTTGTTATCTTATACGAGTGTGAAGTATGGGGGTGCATCATTTCTATAGAATCTTAGAGAAATATTGAGCAAATCCAGAAGTGGTTTATAACTTATAACCTCAAAATTAAAAGCAATACGCCTGATCTTATTCTCCTCATAGAAGTGGGTCTTTCCCCCATCGAGAGCATGGCTATGACTAGGTACCTGATGTACAAGCACAAGATAAATAACATGGGAAATGAGAGACTTCCTAAAATTGCTTTAAATTCAAGTCAAAACCAACTATGCCTCAAGTGGAGTTGGTGTAAAGGTACGAAGGCTTGGTTAAACCATTGGGGCATTGATGAAAATGACACTTTACAGAATATTGATAATGTCAAAAATATTATTACCTTTAAGTTTAAAGAGAAATTGTGGTGTGAGGAAAATTTAGCGGTTAAGAGAAAACTAAGATACTATAAGGAGGTCATTAACTCTAATTTGGAAGATCAGAAATATCTCTCGATATTAACTAGTTCAAAGAAGAAAATTAATATAGTCAAGATTAGAGCGAACTCCCATGAGCTTCATAGCGAAACATGGTGTTGGTCTAATCCTAAACTCTATGGGCGGAAATGGTTTGTCATCTTTGTGATTCTATGAGCATTGAGGATGAAAATCACTTTCTCTTAGAGTGCCCTGCTTACACCCACATTAGATATGAGTTTCATAGTATTTGCTACAATACAAACCTTGCTAACCTCCTAACTTGCCAAAACTATAATGAGCTTGGAAAGCTTCTTACCATGCTTTTTGAGCACATGAACAAAAGTTTAAAGAATACCAAGTAATAACTTTCTTAAGGTCCGATAGACCAAAGTTGGTCTGAGTGGACGTTAATCATCATCATCATCATCATCAGTATAAATATTAGAAAATATTTTTATATGGAATAAAATATTGTGTATGTTTTTCTATGGTCCTGGTTAAACTTTGACACAGTGAATTCCAAAATAACATGCACAATGTTGATACACTATGAAAATCTACATACTAAGAAATAAAATATCTTCACTCTATAATTATTATGTCCGTGACATATTGTAACGGATTTGGGCATATTAGTCATTCCTTACTATTTAAATTTTTTTCAATTGACAAATTTTTATAAGGTTTTCAAAAGTGTAGGTTTATTAAATTGCCTCATAGTTTGGTGCGGGGGTTTTGCTTGCCACGTGTCCCCCGCACCTGTCCTTGCTGGTACGCCTCTCTGCACCATACAAGGCACCATTGAGGGTACTATCTTTGCAGTTGTCTTTTGTCGGAAGAAGGTAGCTCGTCCTAAGGGCGTGAAGAACCCATTAAAAGAGGAATAACTCCATGCTATAAGAGAGTACGTTGTCCCAGTCTTTGCCGATGAGTAGCATCACTTGAATCCTTCTACATGTCGTTTTAAAGCCTCTGCATCTGCATCTCCTCCGCAAATGCTCTAAACGACTCTCCATGTTTGCCTTCCACATAATCGTATTCATGGTGGGGGTATTTTATCCAAGGCTTCGCTCTGGTCGCAGGATTTCTCTATTCCAAACTGGAGGAATCTTAGGGCTTGCCGCCCCTCTCGCCATTTCACCCACATCTTTCAGAAATCGGGCGATTCCAACGCCATCAGTCATGCAATGGTTGAAACATATACCCAATACCAACCCTTCGTATCTTAGACGTGTTACCCGAAAATCCAATCCATACAATGTATACATTATATATCTACATGAACAAAATTATATATAGAGAAAAAAATATATGGCATGGTTTCAAATGTACTAATTACGATTGGATGTAAGAAATTTAGAAGCACGTGAATAAGCACCTGAATCAAAAGTAGTGGAGAATTTGTGATCATTTTCGATCTCGGAATGTTCTAGATAAAGTCATCATCTCGAGGAATCCATGAATAGAGATCTTTGAAGTCTTCCAAGGAAACATTTGCATCAGCCTTGCAAATAGAATCCCTTCGGCAATGCAGTCCACTGTGAGCTTACCATTGTCTGCTTCTCTCAGTCTTCGGGAAAAATGACAGCAAGGAACCAAAATCTTAGCTAGAGACTCTTTGATGACTTTGACTGGATCCTTTTCATTATTCCTTTTCTTGATGGATGGATAAATTATATTTAAAGAAATCCGATGCCTCAATACCATTTGGTCGTCGATGTTTGAGAGATAGAGATATTGGTGAGGAGATGCTTTCAAAACAGAGAATGGTATAGGCTAGGCAATGTCTAGACAGAGACTTGATTTGTCTCAGAGCAAGTCTGGCAGATAAATCAGGCAATATATATGATAACAGGGCTCAAAGCGTGGCTTCTTGTTCAGGACTCCAGCAAACAACACATAAATATTGCATGCATGAGTGCATACAATCACGACACATCACTTTGCAAGAAACTGGTAAAATAGCCAATGCTTCATCCACATGGGAGAAATTAAAGCGTCCATCTGTCAATACATTTGTCGAAATTATTAGGATGGTAAGAACATGTTGATGTCAAACGGTTGATTTTCTGAAGACCAATGTTGGGAAAGCTTAGTTTCAGAAAACTCAAACTTTTCCTTTGATGGTGCATATTCAAACACAACTTTGAAATAATAGTGATTTGGCAACAATATGGTGGCTATTACAAACTCGTATCAGATTTCACATTGTGACAACAAACCATAAGTTTAAGTTTTAACAACTATACTGGCATTTATGTCTTCAGGAAATTCAACGGTAGTCGAATTAGGGTTTCTTCCTTTAATCTCAACACTTCAACGTGGCAATGTGGACACTACTAAAACCCTTGTCACCTGTGAAATTACAGTTACTCTTCTAAATAATAGATTTCTCATAATTTGACTCCATCCCTATATTGCATTTAGATGAGATGGCAGCGATATTATATCTTCTTTTAATCAAAAATCTGTGCTGCAATAGAGAATGGAGGAATTTAGCGATATTTTTTCTCGATCTTGATGTCTATGAACTTCTGGCAAATTGGTGTGTGGTATCACTCATGGAAGCTTCCAAACTTGATGTGATTTCTCTAGAATACACTTTAAATTACCTATGATCTAGTGGAGTCTCTTTTGGTTTAGAGTAATGATTATCTTTTGTCCATGAGAAGCTGGCAAGCAGCTTGGTGAATCGAAAATATAGGCATTAACCATTTATTTCAATATCCTCGGATTACTTAAGACTTTTCCAACACCTGAGAATGAAGGAAAAGAGGATTTCCGGGATACTCCACTCCAACTGGATTGTTTAAATGTAAACTTACGTCAGTTGTGTGCTTGTCTCCTTCTGCAAATACAATGGATCCTTGGACTCGGTATCTTTGCAAAGATAATTGCAGTGTATTACAATCTTTACGTTCTATATTTTATATGAATCCTGTGACAATTCTTAAAGACCATCCAAGAACCTCTCATCACTGGCGATGCAATAATCTAAGTGCAAGTTGATGGCGAAACTTTTGAAATTCCAATGTGAGCACGTGGAAGAGGACTACCGACAGACGGTTTTCAAAGAGACCGAATTTGGTTTAATTAGGCATAATGCAAACCTTTATATATTCTTAATAATAAAAAAATCTAAATCTAGTCCTAATATAATTATTAATAACTTGTATTAGCATGACATTGCTCTAAGTTAGCAATAACTTATATTTTAAAATATTTTTGATGACTTGGTCTAGATTCAACTACCTCCATATAGATTTCCATTAACCACTACACATGCATACATTGGTATGCCAAGAATAGGGTGTGAGGGGCAATGAACTTTTTGATCACCATTAAATTTCCACAGGATACTAGATGGATTCATTAGTGCATTGTGAATGAGTTGTTTGACCACAAAGACTTCTTGTCATGTCCAAACCTATGCAGCAAGGTTAGATAGCTATCTACTACGAACTGCAACAATAATGTTAACAAGTACAAATGTATGAACTCATGCATTTTACTCAAATTCAACATAAATGTGTTGTCAATACATGAAATTGACATTTTCATTGTGTCTATTTTCATCTAAGTGTTTGCTGAGAGCTGAAGATGTAAGCCTTGTATTCGGTGATTCACTAGATTTTCTATCATTCAGAGACAAGCCATAATTCCCTTCAAGTTTCCTCTCACAGGGCCTTGGTTCCAAGCAGTTTCCTTCACTTTTTTTCATGCTTTCATCCAATTGACCGAGATCAACATCAATTGGAACTGTAGTCATTTCCAAATCCGACACTCCATCATAGCTAGGTTTGATATATTCAGAATTTTCCAAGACATCCTTGACATCTGGATTTGGAACTATTTCCATTCTCACTGATTTTTTGGTAATACCACTCATTGGCGAATTTTCTAAATATATCAAACAAGTCTTCATATCCTGGTGTCTAATTCCAAAGCTTTCAGAATTCTTATTTTTCTCAAACGTTGCTAAAGACACATTAAGCCTCATGTTTTCATTTACAACAATAGATGCAAGGACTCTTAATTTCTTCGATGGCATGTTGCAGATACACTTGATTCTTTGCCAACATTAGCATGTAGAATTTTCAACCACAATAATTCCTTTGTTGCTTGTGTGGCTAAAACAATGTTTAAGTGCTTGACACAACAATAATATTAGATAGACTAAACTTTTGCGATGATGTAATACTTCTCCAGTACAAAACATAAAGCAATAACTTGTGATGGACTTGCTACTGTCAATGTCAATTGTCCAACCAACATGATGGAA
Organism: Larix kaempferi; assembly: GCA_027924585.1. Classification (NCBI taxonomy): domain Eukaryota; kingdom Viridiplantae; phylum Streptophyta; class Pinopsida; order Pinales; family Pinaceae; genus Larix; species Larix kaempferi. The sequence continues at coordinate 27,228,207 of BSBM01000370.1, read as the reverse complement.
TCGTGAAGCTAATATAAGTTATGTCATTAAAGCTAATATAAAATTCATTTGTTCCTTTCAAATAGTTGAAAATTTGTTAAGCTGCTTGATGATGCCAACAACACGGATCTGGCATATATTCACCGACTGGACTCACTACGAATGCAATATCTGTCCCGATGCAATTGTAGACCATGGCACACATTAGAATCCTTATGTCATGTTGGATAGATTAGATTTCAACTGCTTTCTAGTATCTCGTCAAATTTAACTCCAACATAATCCACCCTATACTTGAACACTTTTATGCCAAGACAACAATGGATTTCATCACAATATACCTATTTAGTCTAGCAATTCCCTGCATCGCCTTTTTTGTTGTTGCTACAAATGCAATTTACAAACTCTATTACCGTGCTTTGTCACGGACATTGTCGCATATGGCTCTTGTTTGAATTACATTGATTATATGATCATATTAATTTGAAAGTTAGAAGGAAATAATATTTAAACGAAAATATTTTTCATTACATTAAATTATTTTTTATTAATTTGAAAGCTTCAAATTGATAAGTGTCGTGTACCAATATCAACGAAAGAGTATTTAAAATAAAAATATTCTTCATTGTCTTTTTCTAAATTCATTAAATTACGTTTTTTTACTTTAAAAGCTACAAATAACTGCCATGTAGCAACATCAACGAAAAATTATTTAAAAGTATATATTCTTCACCATCCTTTTTTAGGTTAAATAAATTAGAGATTTTTTAAATAAAACAAGTGAAATAGCTTCTAGTCCCTGCTTTAAAATTATGTTTATGGTTAAAATATGGTTTGTTTACTTTTGGGAAAAAATAGTATGATGTTACTTTTATTATTTATTTTAATTAGAAATACTTTGTAAGAGTCAATAAGAGTTAATTCATATCTTTGTTTTTAAAAGAATTAGTCACCTAGTACTTAGTTGACATCACCTTCTATTTTTTCTTATTAACCTACAATGATGATTTAATAAAAAAGGTATATATTATTTATTCAAAGCTACAATAGGGGTTAAGAGTTCTAAGTGTTATGGTTAATAAAGTTTACACGAGAGGAAATTAATGGACCTTTGATTTTGGGATAAGAAGAAGCTCATTTTTATAACTGTGGTGATTCTTATTATTTTATATGGGTGTGAAGTTCCAGGTTGCAATATTTATAGAGAATAGTAGAGAAGGATAAAGCAAATCCAAAAACATTTTATAAAATTTATAGTCTAAAAAACCAACAATACATCTTAGTGATAAATAGTAGTGGAGAAGGTCACTTTGCATAATAGTGATAATATTAAAAGTATTATTACATCTAAATTTAAACTTAAGTTGTGGTGTCATAACGAATTAAAGGATAAGATAATTTTTTTATTATTATAAAGAGGTGTTCAACCATATTGTAAAAGACCAAAAACTTATCTAAGTGTTCAATCATAGTAAGTTTTCACCATTGTGAGTGTCATTATTTAATAGTTTTCAAATAATCTATGAAGTGAGTTAAAATTCATAAAACATTAGATAACTATATGTTAAATTATTTTGAAAATAAAAATTCAGAGTGAATTTGACTTTTAAGTGAATGCTCTAATCCCTGTCTTCGCAAGACTAATAATATAATCAATATAATTGAAATAAAAAATATTTTAAATAAAATAATATAATCAGTATAATTAAAATCAATTATATTTATAATATTTAAAAAAAAAAAACTTAAAATTATGCTGTAGTTTTAGATATCGTTTAGATATAATGATAAAATCATATACTTTCAAATAACCTCAACATCAAACATCGGTTGAAAAAAAAACCTCAACATCAAACATGAAGCATGGAATCATTTTTTCTATATTACTTTTAAAATATTATAATATACCTATTATAAAATATTATTAATTGAAATAAATTCTTCTAGTATATGAAAACTTTTAAATGAACGCTGTAATCCCTGCCTTCGCAGGACTAATAATATAATCAATATAATTGAAATCAAAAATATTTTAAATAAAATAATATAATCAGTATAATTGAAATCAATTATATTTATAATATTTATAAAAAAAAAAACTTAAAATTATGCTGTAGTTTCAGATATCGTTTAGATATAATGATAAAATCATATACTTTCAAATAACCTCAACATCAAACATGAAGCATGGAATCATTTTTTCTATATTACTTTTAAAATATTATAATATACCTATTATAAAATATTATTAATTGAAATAAATTCTTCTAGTATATGAAAACTTTTATAATATGTCATATTAGATGTTGTGGAATAGTTTTTGAATATTTTGAAATAATTTTATATTAATTATGAGGTTTGTCAAAATTATAATATATTATGAATATTGTATCTTTCTTTAATGGCACATTGAATCAAAACATCACATTAAAAATGAGATGGTGTGGAATAAATAGTTTTTGAATTTTTTGAGATTATTTTATATTAATTGTGAGGTTTGTCTAAATTATAATATATTATGAGTATTATATCTCTTTTATGGAATATTAAATCAAAATATCACATTAAAAATGACAATTATATTTTTTCATGAAGAATCAAGGAAATTTTGATTATATATTGGTTATATATTTTATATACATTCAATTGAAGAATCAAGGAAATCTTGATTACATATTGGTTATATATTTTATATACACTCAATTGAAAGATCAAAATCAAAATATGAAATTAAAAATGATAATAATTTTTATTTAAAATAAAAGTTAACAATAGCATGTGAAAGTTGTCACATGGTGCTTATATAAAATTCTATATTAAATGTTTTTTAATTTTAATCTTTTTGACTAATTAGAAAATAAAATGAGTGAAATTTTAAAATTCTGAAATTCAATTTTAGTTCTAAAACAATCACTTTAATAAATTGTTTTTTGAAATCATCAAAAAAAATTATAACACAAAATTGAATTAATGTAAAGTCAAAGTGTTTTGACTTGCAAATGAAAAATATAGTCATTGCTTTGGCACGCACTAATAAACAAAGGGTTGGAGCACTTGCGCACTCAAGATTGAAATGTACATATCATTCTTAATAGCTGGAAGAAGACATATCCATGTAAAATGACACTCATATGAGTAATATGGTTGTATTGATAGATACGAATCCATTCCTAGGATGCTTGCCCATTGTCCTTTGAAAAGGCCCTTTAGGTCTACTATAGATTTAGAATTATATGTTGGTGCTCACTCATACCAAAATTTGAGAGGATTGTGCCACTAAATCAATAATAACTTCCAGGGCTTTGATTACAAAATGACAAAATACAAAAAGATTATTTATTTTCAGGGTATGCATGGAAAGAGATTCCTCCTTTGCTCCACAGGTTCCCGTGCATTGAATAGACTTCCCCTATAAGTTGTTATATGTAAGAAAATAAAACTCTATATTTGTGCATGTATAGAACAAGACCTTCCTCATTATACAAAATTTGATTCTTCCTTTGCACATGTAGGATCGTTGTATAGTTAGTGGTTTAAAACATTTCTAAAGTGATGTTTAAGTTGGCATGGTGGAGTTGGGTGTGATACCCCAAAATATTATTATTTTATTTTAATTTTTGATTTAATAATTGTGACAATTATTTTTGTAAGAGTTATTTAAAATTCAAAAACACTAATGTGACACTTTGCACAACAAAATATTTATTTTCATTATTTAATAAAAGAAAAAGGTACTTGAAGAGTTTAGCTAAATGAGGGGATGAGGGGACACCACCATGGCACATAGAAAATGTGTAAGCAAGCAAGTAAGATTTTTACCAATCAAATGCAATCTAAAAGCTCCGCTACTAGACAAAATCCTAAATCATAGGGATTGATGAATTGATTGAAGATTTGATTGGGATGGTACAAGACCTGGGCAAAACTATATATATTAGTGCACTGAGATAGCATGGGACGTCGTGTTGTGCATAGAGGAACTGTGTTGAGTGTTCTCTCTTTTCATAAGTCCATCATTGCTTGTTACGAACTCTAAGAGAGAGAGTGTTGTGTGGAAGTGATTGATTAGCGTTCTAGTGCATGGTGGTGATCCATCTCAAGGGTGGAGTTGAGCAAATAGTCGAGTTGCTCTCTCATATGGTTGGGAGGAGCTAATTCTCCCAAGTGTTTGTTTCCATTTGTTTGCAAGTAAGTACATTCTTTGTTGTGTAGATTTGCGAAAACCATTCATGGCATTAAGTTCTTCTCTTCCTTTCGAAGATTGTTAATTTATGTGTTAAATCGTAGTGATAATAATTCAAGTTATATGTCTCTGCACTTTTATGGCAATAAAGGAATAAAAATGGTGACGATTTCTTCTCTTTAATTATAGAGTTATAGTATCAGATAAATTTAGTTGTTAAGTCTGAAATTGCGAGTTTATCTCTTTATGTTGTGAGCTATTTGGGACATTGGCATGATCTGAAATGAAAAGGGCGGTGTTTTAGTTTTTATTAGTGATATGAATGTTTTTTTTATGTGATCGTTGTCAAGCTTGTCTAAAATAATAAACTATGTTGAATATGATATGGAAGGAATGTACTTGGAAAATGGAATGACTGGATCTCTAATTAAAACCTTCTTGATATTTTATGGATTATAGTTACATATAAAATAAATAGATAAAAAGAAAGGATCAATGGGCCTTTGTTATTTTTGTTGAACAATTATCGTTATGGGTTAACTGTTACTCAGTCCTTTTTAAACTAAGTAAATCAATTTAATTGTAACCAGGGATTCTTATTGAATCCAGTGATACAAATAATCGATAAACTGTGAAAAGCCCCGTTTATATGCTGCAAAATAATACTATGTAATTATAAGTTTCAAGAGTTAGGAGATCGAGCGTTGAACTAGATTGCATGGCTCTGGCTGAGACCGAGCCCCCCCTGCGTTGTTTGCCCCTCTGGGCCTTCTACGTATCTTTGCACCTCAGGATCGGGATCTGGCAGTGATTGAGCTGCTGAGATCTGGTTGAGTGCCTGCAGGCTCTCCCTGCGCAGGATTCCCTTTGGGTCAACCATGGACTCTCCCCCACCTTCACCGGAGGAACGAAAGAGACTCCTGGACACCACATTTAGATCTTTGGTTGATGCTACGCCCCCTCCCCCAACTGATTCTTCTGACGCAAGTTTCATTAAAAGAGCAGCTGCTCCCCATATCCAGATCTTGTCGGTAGCTTCGAAAATGAAAGCCCTCGCTCTAAGCGATCACGGTTTGATTGGGAAATTCACCGGAATATGGCCCTCTCCCAAATTGATGGACGCATGGATTAACTAGAATTGTATGCCTATAATTTCAGGGGGTCTGCAGCACTACTTATGCGGAAAGGGCTTCTTCACTTTTCTGTTCGAACACAAAGTTGACCGGGATCTGATTTTCAGAAGCAACCCATATTTCATGGGTCGTCGTGGCTTGTACTTAAACAGATCGAGTATGTCATTCGACCCTGAGAAGGATGTGCCTTATGCAGTCCCAGTGTGGGTTCAGGTCCCACACCTGCCACTACACTGCTGGAATGACGAAACACTGCAAGCTATAGGTAATTCCCTTGGCAAATACATTGATAAAGTAGAGCCAAAAGGACCTTTGTTCTCTTGCGCAAGAGTCTGTGTAGAAGTAGATCTGGAAAAAGGGTTACCGGAGGAAGTCAATCTATACATGGATGGATGGGAGCACATGCAGAAAGTCGATTACGAGCAACTGCCATTTAAATGCAAGAAATGTCACGAATACAGACATTTTGTCAAAAATTGCCCTAAGGCAGCTCAAGAAGTCCCAGAAAAAATGCAAGAAGAAGGTTGGCAGTAAATAAAAAAAGGAAGGAAAACAAATACAGTAGCAGGCCCATCCAAGGGGATTCAACCAAAAATCGGCAAAGAAATCACTAAGGAAGTAAGGGAGAAACAACCAACAACAGATTCTAGGATTTGACGCAAGAAGAAGGAGAAATCCTAATCTTGGAAGCAACCTCAACAGAGAAAGAAACGAAAGAAATACCCACTCTTGTCAGCACACAATCTTCATCCCCAAGAAAGGAGTTGATCGGTGAGGAAAAGGGTGGAACCAGTACACCTAGAAGTTCGTGGGTAGACAAGGTAAAATCCAAATTCGTCCCACTCAACTCATCCCCGGATAATACAACCACATAATCCTCAGAGGAATATGATGTGGTGCAGCCGGCAAATACCAAAGGAAGGAAATCACAAAGGTTCTAGAGAGAATTGGAAGTAGAAAGAGAGATCTAGATGGGTTGAAAAAAAAGCCTGGAGGAAATGAAACTGCTCCAAAATACCAAATCTCAAAGTGGTGTTAAACCCGATGGCAGGTCCCGAGCAAGATCACAGGTCGTCAAGAAGTAATGAAAGTAGTTTCTTGGAATTGCAGGGGTCTAGGCTGGTTGAATAAAGTCGAAGCAATCAAGGAAATGATAAAATCTGAAAAACCTGATCTTATGCTAATCCAAGAGACTAAAATGCCGGAGGTGGAGGTCATGTCTCTCTCACACTCACTCAGGAAGAATTGCCTTGGAAAAGCTCTTAGTGCTCACAGATCATCTGGGGGAATTGCTACTCTAATTTCACATAACTTCTCTTTAATTTCCATCAAGGAGAATAACCATTGGCTTCTCATCGAAATACAGGAAAAGGACAGCAACAATCTCTTTTATATTTGCAATGTCTATGGTCCCACTCATTATAGGGACAAAGACAAAATTCTGGGAAGATCTCAACAATTTAAAAGAGAGCATGAGCGGAAAAAATCTTATAGTTGCTGGAGATTTTAATTTAACAAAATCCCAACAGGAGAAGCGTGGAGGTAGCATTGTTCGCGATCCTTTCAGAGAAAAGCTGGAGGATTTAATCAATGATCTGGACCTGATGGACATCCCACTCAGTGGCAAATACACTTGGAACAACAGAAGATGCGGAGCTGGACACATCGCAGCTAAGTTGGATCGATTTCTTATAAGCACATTCTTCCTTAATTCTGATCTCATAGCTTGTTCGCACACCCTTTCATCCGCGGCCTCCGACCACAACCCAATCACCTTATTGCTCACATCTCCGGAAAATTATGGCCCCATCCCATTTCGATTCAATTCTCAATGGATCCAGGATTTTGATTTTTATGATCTTGTGCAATTTGCATGGAACATAAGCATATTTGGATCCCCCGGTTATATTTGGGAATGCAAGCTGAGAGCAGTCAGAAGCGCACTTAAAAATCAGGCAAAGAACTCCCACAATAATCCGAGACAGGACAAAATTAAATTTCAAACGGAGTTGGCCAATCTTCAACAAAGAATGGAGCTCGAGGAGATCACGCCCCTCACTCTCAGCTATGAAAACCATTTAAATCAGAAAATTATTGCAGCGACCAAGCAAGAAGAAGATTTCTGGAGAATCAAGTCAAGAAAACTATGGTTAAAGGGAGGTGACAGCAACATGAATTACTTTCACAAACAAGCTAAAGCCCATCGCAACAAGAATGCTATTAAGGAACTGCAGAACCAAAATGGAGAGAGTGTCAGAGGTCAGGAAGACTTGAAGATCCATATATTCAACCATTTCAGTGACCTTTTTAAAGACAAACGAGATACAGATTCAGAATCACAAGCATATCTTCTTTCTGGCATTCCTACTCTTGTTTTGGACAATGAAAACAGAGAACTCTCCAAACCGATCTTGGAACACGAAATTGCAAAAGCCATTTGGTCCCTTCAAGTGGACAAGGCACCAGGTCCTGATGGGTTTACCATAAATTTTTATAGGGCAGCATGGGACATCATCAAGGAGGATCTTAAAAAAATGCTCAATTGGACTAGGAAGAAAGAAAAAAAAGGAGGGGCCACCAATTCCACCTTTCTTGCTTTAATCCCTAAAGACAAAACACCGAGTTCCATAGATTGTTTCCGACCAATATCTCTCTGCAACACCTCCTATAAAACCCTATCAAATATTCTCGCCACTAGAATGAGGAAAGTCATGGATCATCTCATCTTAGAGTCACAAGGGGGGTTCATAGCTGGTCGACAAATCCTTGACAATGTCATTATTGTTCAAGAAGCGATTCACTCCAGCATGGAAAAAAGGCATCAAGGAATGTCCATTAAGCTCGATATGGCCAATGCCTTTGACAAAGTAAACCACCCCTTTCTCTTCAAAATCATGAACAAGTTTGGGTTCTCAAGAAGATTTGTTCGTTGGGTCAAAGCATGTATAAGCATCCTCTGGATAGCTCCCCTGGTCAACGACAGATCAACTAACTTATTTCAAGCCTCAAGAGGACTGCACCAAGGTTGTCCAATGTCTCCATTCCTTTATCTCTTAGTTGCGGAATCAATGAGCTGAAAACTCCAACTTCTGCAAGAATCGGGGGAACTAAAAGGCCTCAAAATTGTAAGAGGAGTCAAGGTGGTCAACCACGCACAATTCGCAGACGATACTATACTACTTGGGGCAGCCTCCTCTATCATAGCCGATAGATTCAACAAAGTTCTCTCCACATTTATCTCAGCTTCAGATGGCAAAATAAATTCAGGCAAGTCAAAGGTCTATGGATGGAACTGCACTCCCAGGGTGTTAGCAAATATTGCAAGAACTCTCGGGTTCGAAGGAATAACAAACTGGAACTCCTTTAGTTATCTTGGTATACCCATCTTCAAAGGAAAAAAAAGAGTAGCGGACTGGCAAGGTATGATAGGCAAAATCAAAAACAAAATAAGCTCATGGGGTTTCAAATGGCTTAATCCTACTGGAAGATTGGTTCTTATAAAATCCATTATATCCGCGTACCCCCTCTACGCTTGCTCCATCTCCCTAGCACCTAAAACAGTTATGAATGAAATCACCAAAGATCTCATAAACTTCTTATGGCAAGGAGGGATGTCCAATCACTACAAAAAGTTCCATCTGATCAAATGGGACACGGTGTGCAGACCCAAAATTTATGGAGGGGCAGGGATCAAAGACCCATCGATAATGAACCTTGCACTCGGAGCAAAAATTCTGTGGAGAATTATTTCTGGCAAGAAGGCGTGGTGGAAAGAAATCCTCCACAAAAAATACATGTCATGTAGCAGAAGACGTTGTGTGGATAACATTGATTAGGGTAGAAAAGGTTCTTCAATTTGGAACCTTTGCAAGAAAGCGACATTCATAATTCAAAACAGAATTTTCTGGATCCCAGGCAACGGTAAGCAAATTAAAATATGGAAAGACAACATTCGCTCAAACTCTCCTGCAAATTTTCTCCACGAATTCCAAGCTTTAAAAGAATGGATGGAACAAGCCAACATATATACTCTGTATGATCTATCTATCTGGTCAAATTGAGGAAGATAAGATGGATGGATTGAATTCGAATTTCCAGAGCACCTTTCTCAAGAATACACTGCTCTGCTCGCAATGTTCCATGGATCTCTTCCCATACACCAAAACATGATGGACAAGCGTGGATGGGGAAGTGCTGGCACTTACACAGTAAAGGGAGGTTACAGCTACATGGAATCTCTCAATAACCAGCAAATCAAAGATAGCAAGTGGAACAACGTTTGGGGCAAGGAAGGCCTCCCAAAAATAAATGTCTTCTACTGGACAGTAGCTCATAGGAAGACATTAACTGTTGAAAATATCAAGAAAAGGGGGATAGAAGGACCAGCATGATGCATTTTATGCAAGGAAGATGAAGAGACGTTCGACCATCTCTTTTTAGAGTGCAAATTCTCACAAGAGGTTTGGCACCGTGCCTTTCAAGAGATTCACCCAAACTTGACACTCCCAACAAATTGGAACGACCTGTTTGCAAGATGGCATGATTACTACCAGTGTTCGCTGTACAGGAAACCATATTTCAAAAGAGCGTGGGTTACATTCCCCAAATTCATATGCTGGAAGCTCTGGAATGCAAGGAATAAAGAACTCTTTGAAGACACAAGAACCACCCTTGGAAAGGTTCTATCATCAGCAAAAACACTATGGATCGAAGCACTTTCAACTAGAGGTATGAAAAACATAAGCAAAGAACCCTTAAGCGTTGAAGAAAAAATATGGGTGGCAGAGCTATTGATCCCCACCCAAAACTCTCCCATGGTCTATCCCAAGAAACAAACCACACACAATTGGAAAATCAGATTGACACCGGAGGATCTTCAGATCTGGGTCAAGAATACTAGTTGCCACATCCTGTTCTTCAATGGGGCTTCGAAAGGAAACCCTGGTTTGGAAGGTGCGGGAGGAGCCCTCCTAAATCTTGATGGAAACAAGATGAAAGAATTCGCGTGGGGAAAGTGGAAGGAGGACCAAGAACGAAGCGGAGTGGATCGCGTTGATCAAAGGAATGGAAATCGCAAGGAGGGAAGATATCAAGGATTTAGTGGCCATTGGAGATTCAATGCTGATTATTCAAGAAGCTAGGAGCTTGGCCAAAAATCGTAAAAAACTTGTCACAAATTTCCATCACATTTTCAATTATATAGTCAAAGATTTTAACAACATCAATTTCCATCACATTCTGAGGAATAACAATCAGCAAGCAGACAATATGGCCAACAAAGGCGCTGGTATGGACTGTGGAATATTGTTCAGCACTGGTCAAGACTTCAGCATCAATTGGGTTCCTTAATCACCCTGAGCGGAAGAGAAATTTCCTTTTCCCTATGCCACGGAGGAAGCAATTATCATGGAAATCAGAAAATACTTCTAAATCTATTGGATTTATGCAGGGTAGACAGAGTGGATCAGGGCTCACGCTGACAGAATCGAACAGGGTTCACGATGTCAGTGAGATAGACATTTTAAAAATTTGACAAGAGAATGTTAAATCGTCGAATGGAACAGAGCTCATGTTGGCAGAATGGAACAGGGTTCACGGCGCAAGTATGGTGGCACTTGTGAATTTAATCATTCACAACCAGTTGGTACATTGATTCTAATGCAAGGGATTTCACTTTTAACAGCAGTACACTCTCCAAATTATCCCAGTCCTCGACCCTATCCAGTACAGTAAACATGGACAATGCCAAGGGTATCTTTTTTTTTAATTCAACATTCTCGTTGGCAAGGCAGCTCTAGTTATGTAACTTTGATCCTTTCTCAAAGAATAGTATTGGTTCTTAGCTGGAGTACATATCCTATAAAAAATTTGGTCAAAGTGATGGCTCTGGGCAGAGAATGGGCGCAATGCAGAGTTAGATAACAGGTGGCTCGACAGGAAGGGGAGCAATCAGACTACCAACATCAGAGCAAAAGCATCAAGGGCGAAATAGCAAGTTTGACGTGAGAGGAATTGAAAGAAATGTTGAGATCACGATAAGAGAAAATCGTTTTAGCAAAAGCTAGCTGAAGGAGCTCATTTGACACGCTTGCTAGAGTTACATGAGATATGATGACTTGGAATTGAGGAGTTTTCATCATTTCATTATTATTAATAGAGTTCAGGACTATGTCTTCGATATTCCAAGACTGTAAAATAAAGAGCTAGCCTCCATAGCAGTGCTAAGTTCATGGGAACAGTCTTCCCAATTCAATTGTAACTTGATTACCATTTTTTTATAAAAGCTTATCAACCGTTATTGTTAAAAAAAATAATAATAAGTTTCAGGAGTTGGTCGATAGTGTTTGAGTCTTATAGTTTTCTGTTAATCTCATAAACAGAGATCTTGATATTACCTATGCAATCTCTATGTTAATACCCGTGTGATCTCTGTGTTAGCACCTGCGCGATCTCGGTGTTAAAACCGGTGTGATCTCTGAAGGTGGAACTTCAAAACGATAGTTATCCTAACTCCCTTAACGCTGGAAACATTTAAATGATTCAGTCACTGTTCGGCCTCTTCTGAGGAACGCCATTTCTGCATACGCGTTGGTCTAACATATGTTTTTTAATATTATTAATTAACATTTAAACGAATTCTCTACCTTGAGGAATCTTTTCCCGAAGTTACGATAGCAAGCAATGAGTTAAAATGGCAGTTTCCTAGAAAATAATCTTGAGATTTTTGTATAGTGCGATCATGGTGCTGTGTCATCCTTTGAGTTATTTGCGTCTGTCTAAAGGTTATAAGGAATTCAAGCTCGACAGTCTTAAACACTGCCTCTTCTTCGTGTGGGATACTTTATGGTTATATCAGTTTAAACGTTTTTATGATTGGAGCCAATCGCAGTAATTTCGCTGCAAAGTTGTTCCATGCTTTGAACTTAGATTCTTTTTTGTCAAAAAATTGAGTGCATCGATTATGCTTCCTTGTTGCTTATTACTATGTTTCCATACTTTCCAACTCTTCGGTCAAATTCGAGTTCCGATCTTCTTCCTTAAAAAAACATAATCCTTGAATTATGACAATTCGCAATCACTGCTCGAGCTATTCTTTGTATCTTTATTTCTGTTTATGTCGTGATGGATTTACACTTCTAGTATTTAGTATTGTTATATTTATTATTCTATCCAAGACGTGTTGCCATCTAACTTGCTGCAATTGGCATTAGAATACTCTCTATCAAAATTTATCGGTTTGTCTAAGCTGACAAATGGTGACGTACTGGATCTGTCTAAAACTTCATAACATTAAGTTTATAATCTTTATACCCTTCTAAATATCTCAATACTCAAGTAACTATGTGGAAAAAAAAACTACCTCAGGTAATGTTGACCTCCAGTGAATTATCGCAGGGAAGAAGGCTTCAACTTGTAGTGTTGTCTATTCCAAATATTCTGCCTGTCTCCTTCTTTCAGAGAATATCGTAACTATTGTTCACATAAGTATCAGTTGTCTGCTACTCTTCGAGTAGTTAGTCCTATCTTCTTTCGCTTTCTTTTTTCGTTTGAGATCCCTTATTGTGACAGTTACGATTACTCAACTCCGATAGACATAATTGGAGGAAGGTAGATCGTATCATATAAATTAATTCTTAAATATATACATATAATGGTTCAGGTTGAAGAACCGATATGAGATTCATGAAAGTTATTATTTAACAAGTAATTCCAGGAAATTTATGTACGCATATATATACTTATTGGTTGAAGTATGGTTATTTACATAGTGGATATGCATAAAACAATTACTCTTGTAACTAGTAATCATGAAGGTGATTAATAAATTGAATTATAAGACCTATTAATATATGCTAACTTAAGATAAAGAGTAGGATATAGGTCGTACCTAAATTTGTATAAAAAGGAGGATATATAGAGAGAGAGGGGGAGAGAGAGGTTTTAAAAGTTATTCATGTTATATGTCTTTACACATAGTAAAGAGGATTTATGCTTAATCCTTATTCTAAATATTTGTATACAAAGAGTAAAAAAAGAGCATATAAGGCTTAGTATAGATAAATGAATTGCTTCACATGGTTAACATTATTAGAATTGTACATCTACAACATAATCTAGTTGAAAAAAAAAAACTTGTATATATGATGTATCTTATCTTAGATGTAATTGTTTTGTAAACGATGAGCAAAAAATATATATATGTTATTTGGATTTATGAAATAGACAAAATGAAATTGTGATAGAAGGATAAAGCCTTGAACTTAGGAGAAAATATACATCACCTTCTTCAAGTTATATCACCTTTAATTGTCAACGAAAATGTTAAGTGTACCATGATAGTCGAAATAGATTTATAGGAGGGTTATGCACCACTCTTATTACAAAATAAATTAAGTTAAGTCCTATAAATAAATGGTTTCACCAAAGTTTTTAAATTCTCAAAATTTGTGTGTTTTGGCGTTGTTACGTTGTGGTATCAGAGCCAAGTTTACGACACTTGGCCTTATGGTGTCCATCGATATTATGAGAAAACTAATTTTGTTTATATGATTGTTCTTCTTTCGTGTATAGAAGAATTTTTGTTTACTAAACTGCGGGAAGAAATGGCTGGAAGACGATCCCCTACCCCACCTGTTTGGGTTGAACTTAATGATGAGAATAACAATGTTAATAATGAGATTTCACAAACAATAAGAGATTTAGAAGTCAAATTGATGAACTTTAAAACTGAACATGAAAGGGTACTGAAAACCCAGAAAGACTTAAATGAAGCCTTACTGTCTAAATTAAATGAGACAACTAATGATAAAAATAAAAAGAAATGTAAATGTGAAAACTCATCCTCTGACCGCCCTTCTTCTGACGAAAGCCCTATAACTGGTGAATCGGAAGATTCTAGTAGTGACTCTGAAGGTAGACGAAGGAAGAAGAGAAAATATGAAGATGAGGTAACATGAGAATTTAAGAAAATAAAGCCTCCTACCTTTGACGGTGAAGTAAAAAATGGAGAAGAAGTTGAGGCTTGGCTGTTTGGGATGAAGAAGTATTTTACTATGTACAATTATTCCAACTCTATGAAGGGGAAAATGGCCATCTTTGATCTAGTCGGGAAGGCTGAGATTTTGTGGCAAGACTTTAAAAGAGCAAAAAGAATCAATGATAGGAAAGTAAGTTGGAACTGGTTTAAAAATGAATTTAAAAAGGAATACCTCTCAGAGTATTACGATGAGGGGAATGCGAAGGAGTTTTATGAGCTAAGACTGATATCAATGTCTATGCATGAATTTTGTACTAAATTTTTGTCCTTGTTAAGATATGTGCCTTACTTAAATGAAGAAAAACCTAAAATTTAGAGATTTCTAGGTTGCTTACCTAGCTTTTATAAAGACAAATTAGAGTTTGATGAACCAAAAACTTTATATGCAGTAATGAGGAAGGCCAAATTAACTTATGATAAATCTAAGAGTAAAAATGAAAATCCTTATAATTTCAAGAAAAGAGAAGGGAGTAATTTTGAAAGAAAAGAATTCAAACCTTTCAATAAACATAAGAATTTTCAAAGGAATACTTTTAAGGATAGACAACAAACGATAAGAATTGAGTATAAACAACCAATAAGAACTGTTGAGTATAAAGATAATCTCTTTAATAAGAAGAAAGAAGAAATACAAAGAGAACCCTTACATTGTTGGGGATGTGGGGAGAGTCATTTCTATCGGGATTGTCCTCATAAGAAGGATAATCGAAATATACACATTGTCCGGGAAGCAACCACAGTTGGAGAGGTTTCTCAGAACATACTGAAGATAAGCTCATCCTTGGACAATCATTAAGCATATTATCAACCTTCCATGATCGAGGTAGATGGTAAGATCTTTGACAAACCTATTTCTATATTAATCGATTCTGAATATACTTTAAGTTACATATCTCCTAAGCTAGTAGATTTATGTAAAATGAAAAAGCGTGACTTTGAAAAGTCGTGGTTAATGCAATTAGCCACGGGGACAAAAAGAAATGTAACCAGCTTTATTTCTAGTTGTGAAGTTCATATGCAAGATTTGGTTACAAAAGTATATTTAAACATTTTACCATTAGGATCATATGATATATTAATTGGAATGGATTGGATAGATATAGAGCCGTACTAAATTGCTTTGAGAAAACGTTTACTTGTATTGATGAAAATGGTGAAAATATAATTGTTAGAGGAATCCCAAAAAAGGTTCTTACTAGGAAAATATCTACTTTACAATTGAAAAAGTGTGCTGGAGAAGGATGTACATTGTCTTTTGTGCATATCACCGAAAATAATAATGATAAAACAAAGCCTAGTTTAGAAGAATTTCCTTTTTTTAATGGATTTAAAGACGTTTTTCACAAGAGATACCTGGATTACCTCCAAGGAGGGATATTGACTTTACCATTGAGTTGCTACCAGGAGCGGTACCTGCCTCAAAGGATCCTTATCGAATGGACACACCTGAGTTGGTGGAATTAAAATTACAATTGCAAGAATTAATAGACAAAGAATATATAAGAACAAGCGTGTCTCCGTGGGGAGCACCAGTTTTGTTTGTTAAAAAAAGATGGCACACTAAGGCTTTTCATTGATTACAGACAATTAAATAAAATGACAATTAAAAATAGATACCCTCTCCCCTGCATCGATGACAGGTTTGATCAAGTATGGGGAGCGACGGTGTTCTCTAAGATTGACTTAAGGTCTAAGTACCATCAAGTAATAATTAAGGACAAGTATGTTCATAAAACAACTTTTAGAACAAGATACGTGCATTACGAGTTCTTGGCTGTACCACTTGGCTTGACCAATGCTCTAGCCATGTTCATGTGTTTAATGAAAAATGTTCTCCATAAATACTAAGATAAGTTTGTAATAGTATTTATTGATGACATCTTAATATATTCTAAAAATGAAGAAGAGCATCAAGAACATTTAAAGTTAGTATTACAAACCCTAAGAGAACATAAACTTTACTCAAAGTTTAGTAAATGAAAATTCTTTCAAGATAAAATTCAATACCTAGGTCATGCAATATCTAAGGAAGGCATTTCTGTAGACCCAGATAAAATCAGGCCGATCGTTGATTGGCCAATTCGTACGGATGTAATCGAGATTCGATCCTTTATGGGGATCATGGGTTACTACTGTAGGTTCATTGAGGGGTTATCCAGGATTGCTTACCCGATAACTTCAATTCATTAGAAAGTAACTAAATTCATATGGTCTAATAAGTGTCAAGAAATCTTTGAAAAGCTTAAACACTTGTTGACCACCGCACTTATTCTAAGAATAGTGGATCCGTACAAGGACTTCGTGGTATGTACGGATGCCTGTTTAGAGGGATTAGGTGGCGTGCTACTGCAAGAAGATTATGTAATAATCTATGAGTCAAGAAAACTTAAAGAACGTGAACGTAACTATGCAACACATGACTAAGAACTAGCTGCTATAATACATGCATTAAGAATGTGGAGACATTACTTAATACGAAGAAGATTCACTTTAATGTCTGATAATATAAGCTTAAAATACTTAGTTGATCAACAAAGTTTAAATGCTTGCCAAGCAAAGTGGTTAGCCTTCTTGATCGAGTATGATTTTGAAATAGAACATTAAAGACAAAGAGAACAAAGTGGCGGATGCCTTGAGTAGGAATGCCATTCCACATTGTTCGGGTGCTTTTAGCAGTTATAAGACAAATGTGGAAGAATTGATAAAAGATGCAGCTAAAAATGATGAAGAATACTTAAAAATTAAAGAACAATTGGAAAATGATGAAAATGGAAACGAATCCTCAGCTTCTCCATAAGTTCATAAGACTTATTAACGTATAAAAATCGATTATATATACCAAATTTAAGAGAAGTTAAGTAATTAATCATGAATGAGTTACATAAGAAACCTTATTATGGACATCTGGGATACCAAAAGATGATAACAAAGCTAAGAAGAAGTTATTATTGGCTTAACATGAAGAATGATGCTGCAAATTACCTAGCTAGATGCATTGAATGTCAACAAGTAAAAACAGAACATCAACATCCTGTGGGGTTACTTCAACCCTTACATATTCCAGAATGGAAGTGGGAGATAATAAGCATGGACTTTATAACAGGATTACCTAAAATGAATAAAAAACATGACTCGATAATGGTAGTTGTTAATAAATTAAGTAAAGTTACCCACTTCATACCTGTGAAATATACCTTTAAAGCAATTAACATAGCTGATATTTTTATGAAATAGATTTTTCGGTTGCATGGTATTCTGAAAGTTGTGATTTCTAAAAGAGATGCAAAATTTACAAGTAATTTTTTGAAGTCTTTGTTTAAAGGTTTAGATACACAACTGAATTTCAATACTGCCTACCATCCTCAGATGGATGGACAAACTGAAAGAGCTAACCAAGTGTTAAAAGATATGTTGCAAATGTATGTAATGGATAAACCAAGTAAATGGGAAGACTATTTGCATTTAGTAGAATTTGCTTATAATAATGGATATCAATCTTCACTAAAAATGAGTCCATTTGAAGTATTACATGGTCGAAAATGCTACATTCCTGTGTCTTGGGACAACTCCGTTGATAGGATTGTTCTAGGATCTAACATGTTAAAGGAGATGGAAAAGATGGTGAAAAAAGTGCAACAAAACTTAAAAGTTGCACAAGATCGACATAAGAGTTATATGGGTTTAAAAAGAACTCCAAGAGAGTTCAATGTTGACGATCATGTATATCTAAAGGTAAAACCAAAGAGGAGTACCTTGAGCTTGGGAAGGTGTTCCAAGTTGGCACCCAGGTATTGTGGGCCTTTCAAAGTGTTAGCTAAGATAGGGCTGGTAGCCTATCAGCTTGCACTTCCCCACACTATAAAAGTACACGATGTATTTCATGTTTCCTTCTTAGCAATTATAAGACAAATGTATTTCATGTTTCCTTCTTAGCAGTTAAAAATTAAAGAACAATTGGAAAATGATGAAAATGGAAACGAATCCTCAGCTTACTCCATAAGTTCATAAGACTTATTAACCTATAAAAATCGATTATATATACCAAATTTAAGAGAAGTTAAGTAATTAATCATGAATGAGTTACATAAGAAACCTTATTATGGACATCTGGGATACCAAAAGATGATAACAAAGCTAAGAAGAAGTTATTATTGGCCTAACATGAAGAATGATGCTACAAATTACCTAGCTAGATGCATTGAATGTCAACAAGTAAAAACAGAACATCAACATCCTGTCGGGTTACTTCAACCCTTACATATTCCAGAATGGAAGTGGGAGATAATAAGCATGGACTTTATAACAGGATTACCTAAAATGAATAAACAACATGACTCGATAATGGTAGTTGTTAATAAATTAAGTAAAGTTGCCCACTTCATACCTATGAAATATACCTTTAAAGCAATTACCATAGCTGATATTTTTATGAAAGAGATTTTCCGGTTGCATGGTATTCTGAAAGTTGTGATTTCTAAAAGAGATGCAAAATTTACAAATAATTTTTTGAAGTCTTTGTTTAAAGGTTTAGATACACAACTGAATTTCAATACTGCTTACCATCCTCAGATGGATGGACAAACTGAAAGAGCTAACCAAGTGTTAGAAGATATGTTGCGAATGTATGTAATGGATAAGCCAGGTAAATGGGAAGACTATTTGCATTTAGTAGAATTTGCTTATAATAATGGATATCAATCTTCACTAAAAATGAGTCGATTTGAAGTATTATATGGTCGAAAATGCCACACTCCTGTGTCTTGGGACAACTCCGTTGATAGGATTGTTCTAGGATCTAACATGTTAAAGGAGATGGAAAAGATGGTGAAAAAAGCGCAACAAAACTTAAAAGTTGCACAAGATCGACATAAGAGTTATATGGGTTTAAAAAGAACTCCAAGAGAGTTCAACATTGACAATCATGTATATATAAAGGTAAAACCAAAGAGGAGTACCTTGAGCTTGGGAAGGTGTTCCAAGTTGGCACCTAGGTATTGTGGGCCTTTCAAAGTGTTAGCTAAGATAGGGCTGGTAGCCTATTAGCTTGCACTTCCCCACACTATAAAAGTACACGATGTATTTCATGTTTCCTTCTTAAAAAAATATGTGCATGATGCTACTCATGTAATTGATTGGAATATGATTCAGGTAGAACCCGAGGGCGAGTTCCAGACCGAACATTTCCGCATCCTAGACCAGAAGGAACGTATGCTACGGAATCAAGCCATCGTTCAAATAAAAGTGCAATGGAAGCACTTCAGCCCTGAAGAGGCAACTTGGGAAATGGAGGATAAGATGCGAGAGGCATATCCCTCCATGTTCCAGAATGAGCAAGAGAGATCAGAATAAAGAACATGGAAGACGGTGTTAAGAATAATGGGGGGAGAAATGTGATACCCCAAAATATTATTATTTTATTTTAATTTTTGATTTAATAATTGTGACAATTATTTTTGTAAGAGTTATTTAAAACTAAAAAACATTGATGTGACACTTTGCACAACAAACTATTTATTTTCATTATTTAATAAAAGAAAAAGGCACTTGGAGATTTCAGCTAAATGAGGGGACACCACCATGGCATAGAGAACATGTGTAAGCAGCAAGAAAGACTTTTACCAATCAAATCTAATCTAAAAGCTCAACTACCAGACAAAATCCTAAATCATAGGGATTGATGGATTGATTGAAGATTTGATTGGGATGGCACAAGACCTGGCAAAACTATATATATTAGTGCACTGAGATAGCATGGGATGTCGTGTTGTGCATAGAGGAATTGTGTTGAGTGTTCTCTCTTTTCATAAGTACATCATTGCTTGTTACAAACTCCGAGAGAGAGAGTGTCGCATGGAAGTGATTGCTTAGCGTTCTAGTGCACGATGGTGATCCAGCTCGTGGGTGGAGCTGGGAAAACAGTCGAGTTGCTCTCTCCTATGGTTGGGAGGAGTTGATTCTCCAAGTGTTTGTTTCCATTTGTTTGCAAGTATGTACATTCTTTGTTGTGTAGATTTGCGAAAACTATCCATGGCATTAAGTCGTTCTCTTTCTTTCGAAGATTGTTAATTTATGTGTTAAATCGTAGTGATAATATTTCAAGTTATATGTCTTTGCACTTTT
Organism: Larix kaempferi; assembly: GCA_027924585.1. Taxonomy (NCBI): domain Eukaryota; kingdom Viridiplantae; phylum Streptophyta; class Pinopsida; order Pinales; family Pinaceae; genus Larix; species Larix kaempferi. The sequence continues at coordinate 27,207,755 of BSBM01000370.1, read as the reverse complement.
ATGGCAATAAAGGAATAAAAATAGTGATGATTTCTTCTCTTTAATTATAGAGTTATAGTATCAGATAATTTTAGTTGTTTAGCCTGAAATTGCGAGTTTATTTCTTTATGTTGTGAGACATTTGGGACATTGGCATGCTCTCAAATGAAAAGGGCTGTGGTTTAATTTTTATCATTGATATGAACATTTTTTTTTGTGATTGTTGTCAAGATTGTCTAAAATAATAAGCTTTGTTGAATATGATATGGAAGGAATGTACTTGGAAAATGGAATGAACGGATCTCTGATTAAAACCTTATTGATATTTTATAGATTGTAGTTACATATAAGAACAAAAAAAAAGAAAGGATCGATGGGCCTTTGTTATTTCTATTGAATGATTATCGTTATGGGTTAAATATTACTTTGTCATTTTTAAACTAAGTAAATCATTTTAATTGTAACCAGGGATTCCTATTGAATCCACTGATACAAATAATTGTTAGACTGTGAAAAGCCTTGTTTATACGCTGCAGAATAATACTGTGTAATTATAAGTTTCAGGAGTTGGTCGATAGTGTTTGAGTCTTATAGTTTTATGTTAATCTCATAAACATAGATCTTGATATTACCTGTCCGATCTTTATGTTAATACATGTGCGATCTCGGTGTTAAAACCAGTGTGATCTCTAAAGTTGGAACTTCAAAACGATAACTAACCTAACTCCCTTAATGTTGGCAACATTTAAATGATTAAGTCACCATTCAACCTCTTCTAAGGAATGCCATTTTTGCACACGCGTTGGTTGAATGTATGTTTTTATTATTATTATTAATTAGCAATTAAACAAATTCTCTATCTTGAGGAATCTTTTCCCGAATTTACGACAACAAGCTATGAGTTAAAATGACAGTTTCCTAGAAAATAATCTTGATATTTATGTACAGTGCGATCATGGCACTGTGTCATCCTTTGAGTTATTTGTCTCTGTCTAAAGGTTATAAGGAAGTCAAGCTTGACAGTCTTAAAAACTACCTCTTCTTCACGTGGGATACTTCATGGTTATATCAATTTAAACGTTTTTATGATTGCAGTCAATCGCAGTAATTACACTGCAAAGCTATTCCATGCTTTGAACTTAGTTTATTTTCCGTCAAAAACTTGAGTGCGTCGATTATGTTTCCTTGTTGTTGATTACTATGTTTCCATACTTGCTAGCTCTTCAGTCAACTCCGAGTCTCGATCTTGTTCCTTAAAAAAATAGAATCCTTGAATTATGACAATCCGCAATCACCGCTCGATCTATTCTTTGTATGTTTATTTTCGTTTATGCCATAATAGATTTACACATATAGTCTTCACTATCGTTATATTTATTATTCTATACAAGAAGTGTTGTGAGCTAACTCGCTACAATTGGTATTAGAATACGTTGTATCAAAATTTATCGGTTTGTTTAAGCTGGCAAATGGTGACATACTGGATTTGTCTAAAACTTCATAACATTAAGTTTATAATCTCTGTCCCCTTCTAAATATCTTCATACTCAAGTAAATATGTGGAAATAAAAATTAAAAATTAAAAAAAAAAAAAAAAAAAAAAAAACTACCTCAGGTAATGTTGACCTTCAGTGAATTATCGCGGGGAAGAAGGCTTCAACTCGTAGTGTTGTCTATTCCAAATCTTCTGCCTGTCTCCTTCTTTCAGAGAATACAGTAACTATTGTTCACATAAGTGTCAATTGTCTGCTACTCCTCGAGTAGTTAGTCCTATCTTCTTCCACTTTCTTTTTTCGTTTGAGACCCCTTATCGTGACAACTACGATTACTCAACTCCGATTGACATAATTGGATGAAGGTAGATCGTATCATATAAATTAATTCTTAAATATATACATATAATGGTTCAAGTTGAAGAACCGATATGAGATTCATGAAAGTTATTATTAGTCCCTGCCCAAGGCAGGGATTATAGCTTTCGCTTCGAAGTCAAACTCACTTTGAATTTTTAATTATAAAAACAAAATGTATATAGTTATCTAATGTTTTATGAATTTTAATTATTAAATTGATTTAAAAAAAAATTATAATTTAAAATTTTAATATTTCAAAATTTCTATTTTTTGATTGGCGTTAAGATCTGATTTGACAAATAAGCCCTGCTGGGATGTGACTTTTGTTAAATAAAAAAATAAAATAAAAAATAAAATTTTTTAAAAATTATAAATTTGCCACCTGTATAGTTTACACTTTACTTGGGATATACCATTTATGGCATGGACTCCACAACATTTATGGCACTGAATCTCTCTATGGTGTGTGACTAGGGAGAACGTGCCCAAGCTCCAGCGAAATATCCCTAGTACAAAATTCATTCAAAACTTATGCTGCAACGCCCTGGCAGAATAAATGAAAGATCCACCTGTCGCGGCGAAGTACATGTCAGATGATTTGTCCTTCCATGTGATCTAACGCTGTAAGTCTAAGTAAGGCAGGCAATATTCTCTTCATCCAACGAAGCAACGGAGTAGTTCTCTTCCTACGCAGACTCATCCAAGCCAGATTGTTTGCCACCCACCACAAACATTAATGGTGTAGGCTTTTCCAGCAAGGTCTTCTTTCCAAAAAGTAATAAGGGCGTTGATGTAATTAGATCCGTTTGGTTTTTTCGGTTGTCCGTGAATTCGAAAAACCATCTTAGATGCGTGTTTTGCTAAAGCAAATCCGTGTTTGTAGGGGGTTTGAGGAATCATCCACTGGGTTCGATAAATTGCATTTATATTTAGGGAATTAACTAAAATTGCTTAGCGGAGCCACAATTATGGAAAGTCATTCAATAAAAAAGGTGTGGAGCGCTTTCCCGCCCACATCGGGTCTAATTACATATATAAAAGAGGCATTTCACACATACGAAAAATGGGATTGCTAATGTCTATAAGTTTGATCTTTGCGTTTAAAAAATATTATCATAACAATAATGTCTGATAATAAATATTATCTTAAATTTCAAACATTTCCCCGCATTAATAATGAATATCTCCACATATTAAGCGTTGTGTAGACACAACCCTCAAAATTCCATTAGAACAAAGCTTCCTACTAGTTGGACCACCCCCCGAAAATTAATCCGATGACTATTGTCCAACTAGTTCAACGACTATGGTCAATTGTTTGTCTGTTGTTAATAAATGCATATGTTAGTGGGCCTTATCTATACCCTATTATCTCTAATTTATTTTCTACACTCGTATTAATCCTTATAATAATTAACTATATTATATATTTATATTAACTATATAATTATAATTATACTAGTTATTTTAAAAAAATGCCATAATTATTAAATATATATATATATATATTTATAACTAACTAATTTTCACAAATATGTATTGTTGTTATTTTAAAAAAAAAAAGGTGTATTTTTCACAATGTTCTTCCTGGCATTATAACATTGTTATCAACATTAATGATAGCAACTATATTGTTAACATAGATGGTTTTAACAAACAACTTGAAGCTACTTACTAAATTTAACATTCAAGTTGTTGGTGCCAACTCTAACACTAAAGAGCTAATGAATGGAAATGGCTTTTAAAGCATGGATGGAGGATTGCGAAAAGGGTCTAGCTATCCTCCACATGACCACCCCCATCGCTAGTGCTAACTCTGACACTAAAGTTAGTGAACTAAATTAGGTTTTGCATTTACTTCTCACAATACTTATTGTAAATGACCTATTTTTTCAACAGAGTGAGATCTATTATGCTTCACTATTTATTGTCTCTATTGACAGATATCTTGTGAGACTCTGCCTTCTAAAAAACACGATTTCTAATTCCCGTACAATTTAAAGGACTTGAATCCAACATACTAAGGCAATTAATTAATTATCATGTACAAGTAATTAATTTTGTGTTAATTATCTATGATTTTAATAAGAAATTGCAAATCCAAATTAATGTTAAAATATGCTTGTCTTTAATAAGTAATTCGGATCTTTCTTGGAGCAGTGATTCTGCTCAGCGTGGATCGTAATCTCTCACCTGCATAAGCAGCGAGGTTGGTGATTGCAGATCGAATTTAGATTTGGCTGAAGCTTTTTTTCTTGGAGAAGTGATTCTGCAAAGCATGGAACGTGATCCCACTTGCTTCCCCTGGAGTTTAGCAGCGAGGTGGGTGCATCCAGATCGGATTTAGACTTGGTTGAAGGTAATTATCTTTCTTCTGGAATCCTCTCGTCCTCTGGTCAAGCTTTCCATCGGTGATTGAATACTATGGAGGCCAGGTCAGATACAAAATGATCTGCGTTTTGTCTTCATGGCCTCTAGCGGGGGTATTGATATGGATCCTTCTCTCCCTCCGAACGAGATCCTAGCTTTTAGGAATCTAATTGCAGGAAGTAGTAAGAGAAAATCTTGTGACTCCTCCCAAAAATTTGTCAAGAAACTTGAAAACATTCCCACTGTAGCATTACCTGAAGTAGAAGCTTGAAAATCTGCCCTGAATTTAGCAGAGAGGGGATTAATTGGTCAATTTATAGGCTTATGGCCCTCACCCAAAGCGGTTGAAGCTTGGGTTCATAGGAATTGGATATCACTCACAGTGGAAGGAATAAGAAGCTACTCGGTTGGCAAAGGTTTTTTTGTCTTTATTTTTTATAGTGTAGAAGATAAGCATCTCATATTTCGGAATGGTCCGTACTTCATGGGCCCGCAGGTTCTGTATCTGAACAATTGGACCCCTTACTTTGACCCTACTCAGGATGTGCCGTCATGTTAGAAAAACAGGATCACAGAGCAATAACAATAAACAGAAATGCAAATATAATCACACATACACATTACAAGAGAGACACAGATATATCGTGGTTCACCCAACTTGGGCTACGTCCACACTGAAGTTGCCAGTCCTTATTATTATACCGTCCAACAAAGTGAAGGGATACAACCTGCAGCACAGCCACTGCACTTCCTCTTCACTGTCTCACAGTCTCTCTTCTTGATCTCACAGATCTTTACAATGCATAAAACCTAATACATCAACCCTATCTATATTACAATGTCTTTCTTTTATAAGGGAAATATAATGGAAAAATACCACGGGTTACCCAAAACCATGGTTGCCCCTGAACCCCCATTTCTTGGGGGCTCCGCCCCCGCACCCCCGTAACTCGGGGGCGTTTCCCATGAACCCCCTTTTTTGGGGCGATGCCCTGAACCCCAAGGTAGGGGAATGAATGTACAGTCCTCTGAGGTGCACGACTAAGACAATATCATCTATGAGACTGGAAGATCTGGCTCCATAACCAACAATCTCCCACTTGGAGACTGATCACAACAACTCCACCACTGCTATACTTGCTGGACCTTGGACTTGGCAACTTTCTCCTCTTCACCTTCATGCTAGAAGGCTAACTGAAACCGAGCAGGAACTTAGTTTCTCTCTGGTCACTACCTTTGTGAACATGTCTGCAGGATTCTGGCTAGTGTGTATCTTTTGCAACTTCAACAGTTCATCTTCCAAAACAGAGCATATGAAATGGTACTTGAGCTGTATATGTTTAGTTCTGGAATGGAATGCTGAGTTCTTTGCAAGATGAATGACACTTTGTCTGTCACTATACAACCTGCTATCCTTCTGCTTCTTACCCACTTCCTCCATAAACCTCTGCAACCAAATCATCTCTTTACTAGCCTCTATAACAGCAACATACTCTGCTTCCATTGTTGAAAGTGCAACAACCTTTTGCAATCTCGAAATCCAACTTACTGTTGTTCCACCTACAATGAACACATACCCTGTGGTGCTCCTCCTGCTATCCTTATCACCTGCCATATCTGCATCAACATATCCATGTAGAACAGTGTTTGAACCTCCAAAACATAATGCATGAGTGGTAGTACCTCTCAAATACCTGAGAATCCACTATACTGCCTTCCAATGTTCTTTACCTGGATTGTTCATATATCTGCTCACAACTCCCACTGCTTGTGCAATATATGGTCTTGTGCACACCATGGCATACATCAATCTGCCAACTACTGATTGCTAGGGAATCTTGGACATGTAATCTGTCTCTTCCCGTGTCTTGGGACACATTTCCTTACTTAGACTGAAATGGTTGGCCAAAGGTGTACTAACTGGTTTTGCATTCTGCATTCTGAACCTCTCCAACACCTTTTGTATGTACTCACCCCGAGACAATGTCAATTTGCGATTTTTCCTGTCTCTCGTTATTCTCATACCAAGGATTTGCTTTGCAGCACCCAATTCCTTCATCGCAAATGAATTAGATAGCTTCCTTTTGAGTACATTTATATCCTGCATGTTAGACCCTGCAACAAGCATGTCATCCACATACAATAACAAGATAATATATCTTTCATTATCTAGCTTCTTGAAATAAACACAGTGGTCAGAATGACATCCACTATAACCTTGTTCTGTCATAAACCTGTCAAATTTTAGATAACACTACCTTGGAGCTTGCTTCAAACCATACAAACTCTTTTTCAACCTGCATACCAAGTTCTCTTTACCTTTGACCTCATACCCTTGTGGTTGCTGCATATATATCTTTTCCTCCAAATCCCCATGGAGAAATGTCGTTTTTACATCTAATTGTTCAAGATGCAAATCTTCTACCGCCACTAGACTTAAGATAGTCCTAATTGAAGTCATCTTAACAACAAGAGAAAATATTTCATCAAAATATATACCTTTTTTATGTGCAAACCCTTTTACAACAAGTCTCGCCTTGTACCGCTTCTTATCTCCTTCTTCTTCCTTCAACTTGTAAATCCATTTGTTCTGCAATGCTCTTTTACCAGCAGGAAACTGAGCCAAATCCCAAGTCTAGTTTCCTACTAATGAGTCCATCTCCTCATTCATGCTTTGCTCCCACTTCTTTCTAGTTTCCACCTGCATTGATTCTTCATAACATTTTGGTTCACCAGCATCAGTCATCAACAAATAATACATTGAAGGAGAGTATCGTTCAAGGAGTTTACTTAACTTGGTAGATCTTCTTGCAGTTGCAGGAGTTTCAGTCACTTGCTGCTGTTCTTGATTTTCTAGCACCTTTGGAACTTCATTTTCTATAATTTCATCAAGTACTGTGTACTCTATGTTTTCCTTTTGCTGTTTCTTTCCCTGCAACTGATCTTTATACATGACCTTTTCATTGAATATGGCATCTCTACTTCTAATGATTTTGTGATTTTCATAATCCCATAAACGACAACCAAAATCATCAACCCCATATCCAATAAAGGTACATTTCTTGGATTTAGCTTCAAGCTTTGTTTTATTTTCTTTATCAATATGGACAAATGCTTCACAACCAAACGTTCTCAGAAATGAGTAGTTTACATTTTTATCTGTCCATGCCTCCTCTGGAATACCACCATCCAAAGCACTTGAAGGTCCTCTATTTATTAAATAAACAACAATATTTACAGTATCCACCCAAAACTGTAAGGGACACCTTGCATGCAGTCTCATACACCTTGCACGCTCCATGATCATTCTGTTCATCCTTTCTGACACACTATTTTCTTGTGGTGTTCCTGGGACTGTCTTCTCTCTACGAATCCCATGGTATGAACAGTAACTATCAAACTCCTTACCGCAGTACTCACCTCCATTATCAGATTTGAGACACTTCAACCTTTTTCCTGTCTCATTCTCAACCAAAGCTTTCCACTTCTTAAAAGTAGCAAACACATCAGATTTCTGTCTAATGCAATAAACCCAAGTTTTCCTAGTTGCATCATCAATAAATGTAACATAATAATGAGAGCCACTGAGAGATTGTACCTGAGCCGGTCCCCATACATCTGTATGCACTAGCTCTAAATTTTCATTCTTCTTCTGTTTCCCAACCCTGAGAAATCTGACTCTCTTTTGTTTTCTATAAACACAGTTCTCACAAAATTCCAAACTTACCTGCTTCAAATCTGGCAGCAACTTCCTTGAGTGGAGAATCTACATCCCCTTCTCACTCATGTGGCCAAGCCTATGATGCCACAATGCTGTATCTGTTCCTGTGGAAGCTAAAGAGATAGAATGGTCAGTATTGTGAGGACATAAATACAACGTACCTACACTGTCTCCTTTTGCTATCACCATTGATCCTTTAGTGATATTCCACCACTTTTCTTTGAACGTAGATAGACAGCCGCCATCTCCCAACTGCCCTGTTGAGATCAGATTTCTTTTCATAGCAGGAATATGCCTAACATCTTTCAACAGCCAGTCAGTTCCATTCTTAACTTTTATCCATACCTTACCCATTCCAACAATTTTACATGGCTCATCATCACCCAATAAAACATGTCCAAAATCGCCTGGAACTTAATCATGAAAATATTTCCTATGTGGTGTAGCATGACATGAAGCCCCTGAATCTACTACCCAATAATCACTAGTATTATCTAATGCAAGAATCAAAACATATTGTAACACATCACCTGCTACATTTGCTTCCTGGGTAGTTTCCTTTTGTCCATCCCCTTTCTTCTTTAGAGATCTACAGTCTTTTTTCAGATGTCCTTTCTTTCCACAGTTCTAGCACTCTATCTTTCCCAGTCTGGACTTGGATCTGCCCTTTTTAGAGTTGTTGCGATTACCTTGGTTCTTTCCTCTCTCCTTTTGTCTTCCCCTGATCTCCATGGTCAACGCATTACCTGATGTCTCACCTGTGCTTTTCTTCGCATTTCCTCGCTAAGAATAGCACCAATAACATCATCAAATTTCAAAGTGTTTGAACCAGAGACAGAGTTACTTACAGCCATGACCAAGCTATTCCAGCTTTCTAGCAATGAACACAAGATTAGAAGAGCCCTAACCTCATCATCAAATTTCACACTTACAGAACTTAGTTGATTTGTAACCGTATTAAACTCATTTAAATGATCAGTAACAGATCCACCTTCAGACATCTTCATATTAAATAAACGCTTCATTAGAAATACCTTGTTGGAGGTCGAGGGTTTTTCATACAGCTTACCCAATGCGCTCATCAAACCCTCCGTTGTTGTTTCTTTTGAGATATTGAAAGCCACCGACGAAGCTAGGCTCAGCCATATTGTTCCCAGAGCCTTTCTGTCAAGAACCTCCCATTCTTCATCTTGCATGGCCGCCGACTGCTTTGCTCTTCCTCCCAATGGCAGGAATAGATCCTTCTGGTACAGATAGTCCTTCATCTGGATCTTCCATAACTGGAAGTTTTAGCCGTTAAACTTCTCGACCTTAAACTTTCCTTCTTCTACCATTGCTCCCACTCGAACCAGAAACCCTAGCTTCCTGCGGGTTTATCTGCGAAATATACCTTTGGCTCTGATACCAATTGTTAGAAAAATAGGATCGCAGAGCATTAACAATATAAAAAAATGCAAATATAATCACACATACATATTACAAGAGAGACACAGATATGTCGTGGTTCACCCAACTTGGGCTACGTCCACACTAAAGTTGCCAGTCCTTATTATTATACCGTCCAACAAAGTGAAGGGATACAACCTGCAGCACAGTCGCTGCACTTCCTCTTCACTATCTCACAGTCTCGCTTCTTGATCTAACAGATCTTTACAATGGATAAAACCTAATACATCAACCTTAGCCGTATTACAATGTCTTTCTTTTATAAGGGAAATACAATGGGAAAATACCACGGGTTACCTAAAACCATGGTTGCCCCCAAACCCCCATTTATTGGGGGCGCTGCCCCCGAACCCCCGTTCGTGGGGGCTCCGCCTCCGCACCCCCGTAACTCGAGGGCGTTTCCCCCGAACCCCAAGGTAGGGGCATGACTGTACAGTCCTCTGAGGTGCACTACTAAGACAATATCATCTATGAGACTAGAAGATCTGGCTCCACAACCAACACGTTGGCGGTCCCGATTTGGGTGTGTCTACCTCATCTTCCACTCCATTGCTGGAATCTGAAGGCTCTAGAATCAATCGGCAACACCCTTGGAAAATACATTGATCGAGCAGAATGGAAGGACCAGTACTCTTGTGCTAGAATTTGTGTCTAGGTGGACTTGGAAATAGGCCTTCTAGAAGCTATAAAATTAACAATAGCTAGTTGGACTCATATCCAAGAATTGGATTATGAACAATTACCCTTTAAGTGCAGATTTTGTCATGGATACGGCCATTTCGCAAGGAATTGCAAAAAGAGGAATGAAGAAGAGGTGGAAAAACCAAAAGGTGAGCAATGGACACAAGTCCAAAAAACAACAAAGACAAAACTTAACATCAGTACTAAAGGGAAAGGGAAGGCAATGGGCCCTAGTGCATCCACAGCAAGGCAGCAACAAGGTGAGGGAAGCTCAACTCCATCAATACCAGCAGCTAATAAAAATTCCTTTGAAATTATTAGCAAACCGGAAGACAACTCAGTTTCAGTGATTGAGGAACTTAATCAGCAGAACACTCCTCTCGAGGGAGAAAGAGAAAAGACAAACATTCCTTTATCTCTCCCAGATTCTCCAGTAGGGGGGCCCTCCCTCCTCTCCTACGCTGAATGACAAGGAAGAAACCTCTGGATTCCTCAGGTTCTTCGGAAGATGAGACGTTCGAGAAGCCATCAAAAAGAGTAGGAAGAAAATCTCTTAAAGAAGCAAGGGAGGAAGAAGTCGAGAGACAAAAAATGCAAGGCAATCAGTCCACCATAGAAATGTCTATAGGCAAAAAAACCAGAACAAGGCCAACTAAGGGAGGCTCCATCCCTTCACTTGCTGGTAAATAATGCGCCTTCTCTCTTGGAACTGCAGATGCTTGGGAAACCCACTGAAGGCAGAAGTTGTAAAAGATCTTCTGAACACTGAGACTCTCGGCATTCTCATGCTCCAAGAGTGAAAAATCGACGGGGATGCTCTTCTAGCCCTTAGCAAACAGAAGTGGAAGAAAAATGATGGAATGGCGATCAGTGCTAGGGGAACCTCAGGAGGGTTGGCAACTCTTTGGTCGACTGATAAGTTCTACTTAAAAAATTCCTTTGAAACCCAACATTGGTTATTCAGCGAAATCAGTCAATCTTCAAGTAAGCCTACTATTGCCCTTTTTAATCTTTATGTACCGTTACTTCAGTCAATCTTCAAGTAAGCCTACTATTGCCCTTTTTAATCTTTATGTACCGTTACTCTTTGCTAAAAAGAAAGAGTGTTGGCATTCTTTAAACTCTTTCTTGGAAATGCATCTAAAGAATATTATTGTAGTCGGAGACTTAAATATAGTTATGGAATCCAAGGAAAAAAGAGGAGGAAACAGTATAATGGATCCTCTGCAACCCTTAGTTGAGGAGTTTATTCAATATTGGGACCTTTTGGATTTTAAGCCAACGAAAGGTTTCTACACCTGGACAAATAATAGAACAGGGACAACACATATCTCAGCTCGGCTGGATAGATTTTTAGTGCAGAGCATGCTCCTTCAGGAAAAAAACTCATTTCCTCCAAAATCTTTCCTAAGCTCTCCTCAGATCATAATCCCATCCTTCTACTGTTGGAAGAGGAAGAAAATTTGGGCCCCATCCCTTTCAGATTCAACCCTCTTGGAAATAAAAGGTTGGATTCATGGAGATGGTCTTGAAGGCTTGGGCTACTTCTATTGTTGGCTCTCCTAGCTATGTTTGGGAACAGAAGATAAAAGCCACAAAATATGCTTTGAAGGAGTGGATAAAAAATCCAATTATTACTCATGCCAGCCATAGAAAAGAAGCTGTTCAGAATTTACTAGAGTTGCAAATGAATTTGGAAAACAAATTCATTAATATTTCTGATTTCGAAAAAGAACAGGCTGCCCAACTAATTTCCTTCTGTGCCTTCCGACAGGAAGAAGAATTTTGGACATTAAAGTCTCGCAGCTTGTGGCTAAAATCGGGGGACCGTAATACCTCTTTTTTTCACAGACAATTCAGAGTTCGGCTGTCTCGGAATCACATTTATGAGATAAATTCAGTGGATGGGACAGTCCTCAAAGGAAAGGAGATCAACGCAGCAACATAATTACATTTTCAAAATCTCTTTAAAGATGATGGGATAGGTAGTGAGGGGCCTACCATTGACTTCCTTTCAAATATCCTCGCTCTCGTCAGTAAAGAAGATAATCTTAGACTCATGAAACCATACTCAGAGGAAGAAATCAACAATGTTATTTGGGACATGGAGCTTGACAAAGCCCCAGGGCCAGATGGATTTTCAATCCATTTTTACAGAATCTGCTGGACTATCATCAAGAAATATCTGTTGCGTATGATCAAAGCAACACAACAAAAGGCTAAAGTGGGAGGCAGTATCAATTCAACATTTCTCGCTCTTATTCCAAAAGAAGTGGACCCGGGCTCCTTTGACCGATTCAGGCCCATCTCCCTTTGCAATGCATCTTATAAAATTATTTCCAAACTTCTTGCCAATCGGATCAAGCCTCTCCTAGAGCATCTCATCTCCCCATACCAGAGTGGATTTGTCAAAGGGAGACATATTCTGGATAATGTAATATTGGTGTAGGAAGCCCTGCATTCCAGTTATCAGCGGAAGGAACAAGGCATGCTCATAAAGCTGGATATGGCTAATGCCTTAGATCGGGTAAATCACTCCTTCCTGTATAAAGTTCTTCTTGCATTTGGCTTTAGTCTTGATTTTGTTAATTTGATTAAAGCTTGTATTGAAAAGTCGTGGATAGCTCCATTAGTTAAGGACAGGCCGACTAATTACTTCCAAGCTACTCGAGGAATAAGGCAGGGATGCCCTCTTTCCCTCTTCTCGTATATCCTTATGGCTAATTCTTTGAGCCGAAAGTGGACTGCTGGAAAGTTTGTTGGGACAGCACCGGGTATCAGGACGGTGAAAGACTTAAACCCCATAAATCATGCTCTCTTTGCTGATGACTCCTTGTTGTTGGGAGGAGCCTCATTAAAAATTGCTAAAGTCTATAAAGAAATTGTGAATAATTTCTGCATTGTTTCGGGAGCCTAAAGTAAATAAGAGGAAGAGTGCAGTTTACGGTTGGAATATGGAGCACAGTTCTGTCCAGCGAATTGCCCATTTCCTAGGGTTCACGGGCTATGCCAATTGGGACAAAATCATCTATCTTGGTCTCCCCCTCACTCTGGGAGCCAACAAAGCATCTCTTTGGCTTGGAATCCTCAGTAAGTTCAGGTCCAAAATTGCAGCATGGGGAGGTCAGTGGCTGAATTATGATGGGAAACTCATCTTGATTAAATCAGTCTTATCCTCCATCCCATTATACCAGGCCTCCTTCCTTTTGGCCCCTAAGTCGACCGCGGGTCAGATCTCAAAGTTGTTAAGGGAATTCTTGTGGCGTGGAGGAAAATGGAATGAAAGAAAGTTTCATCTTGTCAAGTGGGACATCATCAAATGCCCTCTTAGGGATGGAGGATTACAAGTAAGAGACCCTGCTCTGGCCAATCTTGCTCTGGGAGGAAAAATTCTTTGGAATATCTACTCAAATCGCAATCATCCAGTTAGTCTTCTTCTGAGGAAAAAATATCTTGATGGTTTCTCCTCGAGGAACTTTCAGGATGAATCTACATCCAATTGCACTATGATATGGAACCTATGCCGGCAAGGGAGGAGCTTCTTTCAAAACCAACTCTTTCGAATCGCTGGAAATGGTAGAAACACAAGGATTTGGGATGACAGTATTTTGGGTTTCCCTCCTCTCGCCCTCTCTTTCGACCTCAACGAGCTCAAGGCGTGGCACACTCAGAACGGATTGGTTAATCTGGCAGATATATTGGAATGGGATTCCTCAGGGCTCTGGAAGGATTGGTCTCTTCCCCAAACTCCAGCGCATCTACATGATCAATCTTCTCTCCTTATTATGGCGTTGATGGGTAAGGCCCCTGTCCACCGTTGTCTGCATGATAAATGGGTTTGGGGAAAATCATGCCTCTATACAGCTGGACTCGGTTACACTGCTCTGCAAACGCATAATCCACCAATCCATACCCCTCCACTCTGGTCTCTGGTGTGGGATACTTTTGGATTGCCCAAAGTTAATTTTTTCACCTGGATTCTTGTCCACAAGAAGGTATTAACCAGCGAGAACTTGATGAAGAGAAGTATTACGGGACCCCATCGTTGTCCTTTATGCTGCTCGGCGACTGAAACTATGGATCATATCTTTGTGGATTGCTCCTTTTCTCAAGAAGTCTGGTATTTCTCCTTGCAAGTACTCAACGGTTTTATCCCTGCGTAGCTCTCTGTCACTGATCTTTTCACTACCTGGAACGATAGGTACTCCAGACCGTTAAAATGTAATGCCACTTGGACCAGAATATGGCAAGCTATTCCCAAGTATGTCTCCTGGGAAATTTGGTTGGCCATAAATAATCAAATCTTCAACAATGTCAAGCCTTCTTCTATGATCGTCGCTGCTAAGGCAAAGGCTCTTTTGATGGAGGCTGCAGTTCTTCATCCTTCCTTCTCTGGTGATCTTTGGCTCCCGGATGAAAAAAAGTGGTTTGGCACATACTTGTTTAGAGATCGACAAAACCTCATAACCCATCCCTTCAGCAATCCTGGTTGGCGACTACGAGAAACTGAAACTGAATTTCATGGATGGTGGAGAACTCAGGGTAAAGCCACGATCTTCTTCGATGGGGCCTCGAAAGGTAATACGGGGATTGCAGGAGTCGACGGAATCATTTACTCTCAGAATGGTCTCAGAAAAGACAGCTTTCATTGGGGACTAGGTTTAAGAACAAATAACCACGCAGAAATTCTTGGAATGCTTCAAGCTTGCCAGATTGCCCATGAAAATGGATATAAAGAAATTCAAGTTTTTGGGGATTTTGAAATCCTGATCAAGATATTAAATATGAATGAACGCTTCAGCAATCCGACCCTCAATAAGATTTTGTCTAGGCTGCAATATGTTCTTCACAATTTTAATTCCTCTTTGTTCTTCCACATCCTGAGAAACTCTAATAAAGAAGCTGTTGAACAAGCAAATCGGGGCTGCCTCCTACCCTGTTACACATAAATCGTCCACCCTGTGAGCATCAGCATTCTTTGTCCTGTAGGATCCATTTCAGTGACTCAAATCCATTTTCATCCTTCAGTGATACTAGTTTATCCTATTTTTGTTCCTACCCGCATGTTGCATCACTATAGCATGCATACCCGCGAGTTGCATCCCTATAGCCCGCGGGTATCAAGTAAAATGGTAAAAACCACTATTTTATTACTTTTTACTCCCAAAAAGCGGTCATTGGGTGACCTTTGGCTCTCCATCTGCCCAAGTAACGTCTCGATGAGTCCTTTCACCTACCTTTGAGAGGAATATATATTGAGCACATATGGCTTATGGACGGGAAGAGGAAGAGAATAGTAAAGGCACTCTAGTGGATTTTTGCCCTATCTTGAGTCTGCAGTCATTGATCCTTGTAGTTGTGAACCAGTTATGTTCACCTTCCAAACTCCTTTCTAGTTTGAGTTTGCCATTCATGGAGGATTGAAGTGGTGGAGGCACAAGTGGATTGATCTAGATCTTGGTTCAGATTGGTTGCCGGCAAGAGGTCGTATCACCTTGTACTTCTTCTTGTTCATTAATAGAAATACTCATATTCTCATCCATTCATGGTGTGAATGTCATTTATTATACATTGGGTTGCATTTGCTTATGATATTATGGACCATTGTTATTGATGATGTTAATGTTATTCATATATCACATGTAATTGTTAGATATTTCTTGTCAAGACTAATTTGCAGATTACAAGTGCTTGGATGTGCGTGGATTGAAAGCTCCAACGAGGATCTACATCAAACGTTGGATCGAGGTTGGTTACATTTCTCCATTGTTTTAACATTGTCGTTTATAATAGCATTGTTTTGAGAATTGAGTAGATTTCTGGTAGTCATCTGTCTGTTGTGGTATTCCCAAGCCATAGTGAGTTTTCTCCAATACAAAAATGGCAACTCCGCTGGGGAAAACATCCATGTTTGGGAAAAAAATTTAGCATTAGTCCATATTTAGAGTTGTTGTTTATCGAAGCTCTGTGTCACTAATTGGTCGTTAAGATACACTGTAGAAAACTTGCTTTTTCTGAGCCTTTGGACTCTCTGTTTGACTATTTGCTGTTTCTCACCCGTTGGCTAGCTTAGTTCTGCCCGTGTACACCTGCCTCTGTTTACACTACTGCTTGCGGGTACCCGCAGGTATTCCTTCGACAGTAGCGTGTAACTTCGGCTTTTGTTGGTTTATGGCTATTGGTTGTTGCTGGGTGAGTTTGGTTGATTCCTGAGTCTTTGTTGGCCTCTTTCTTGACTGTTTCATGCCTTGGTTGTGACCAGATCTCTTTGTTTCTCTTGGTTGAGCCTTCTTGGTTTTTCACCATCTTTGGTTTTAACCTCTTGGTTTCTACCTTTTGGCTGAGTCTTGCTGTTTAGGATCTGCTGGGTTGTCTTAGTGATTTTGTCGGCACTTCAATGACTGAATAGTAGGATTTTGCTTGCATTTTTTCATTCCATATATATTGAAAAAATACAAAAATATTCATTTAGTTTTTGCATTTTCCTTTCTGTTTATAAGAGAAAATACAAAAATATTTTATTTCCATGTACTGCATTTTGCATTGAGTGCTTGTTGCCTTCATTTTAGGTTCTGCTTGTGCATTGAAAAGATAAAAGTTTGCATATTTGTTTCGGAATTGTTGGTTGATTTTGCATATTAGTGACATTGTTTTATTGGATAGTTGAGTCCAGGATTGGACGATGGTGCATATTATTGAGTCTACACATCACTAGTTTCACAACCATATCCCTTGAGTAATCACAACCACTAAAATTAACGTTTAATCATAAAATTGATTAGACTTATTTTATTTATAGGGTACACCAACTAGCATAGGTTTAGAGTCTTGGAATAGATCATTGTGAGTTAACAATCCAAGACTATTGAACGAAACATTAGGTGTCTAACCAAGGAGTGGAGGAATCCATGGTATAGATCGATGTTCTCAGGAAAGCTCTACTCAAACCAGAGTTAAGCACGAGGTCACGGGAGGTTGGTTGAGGAGATATCCCTCTGATACCGGCTGAACGTGGGAGATATATCCAGGATTTGTTCGTATCTGGGGGTACCGAAAGTTCGTCCTCTTTTGCTTCGGGCTTAGCTACCCTGCCCATACGACGAGTCCCACCTGCGACTGTTCCCCTAAGCATTGGTTATATTGCGGTAGACATAGTTGCCTTACCTAGGTACCGCACAGGGTACTTGCAGTGGTTATGCTATTTGTGTCCTTAGTCAGATAGGGATTGGACAGCACAGTTGTGTTCATGCAGTGGACTTGACCCTGTCGACACAGTGAAGCCTAGGTGTCTCTATAACTGATTCTGTTACCTCCGGCTATAGTTTGGGAGTCTCAAGCCTCTCCTAGGCGAGACATACTGGCTCTAGTGTCGGGAGCTCATTTATCCACTCTGTTTGTCTGCTCTTGGCTGTAGATTCTCTCGGTGTGTGCTTTTGATTTACTGTTTTTTGATCGATAGTTGGCCTTTAGGAGACGCTGTGTCTCTCTTTGGAGAGAACGTGGCGCGGAGCCCTACACTCCGCCGGTCCTGTCGTTTGGCTGGTTTAAAGCCAGCTTTGGTTACACGATGCATTACTAGAGGACGTCGGAGGGCTCCCTATGAGTCTTCAGATTCTTACATGACTTACGTTGAGGATTACATGGATACACATCCTGATATCGGGCAAGACCTTTCTACTCCTTCGGGTAGAGTTAAACACATTTTCGATCCCCAGACTCCTCGTGAGGATTGGGGAGGTGATCCACCTGTGACTCAACCTGTTCTGTTTGGCCTAATCCACTTGACCGGGATTCGTTTGATCCTTCAAATCTGGATAATTATCTTTACGGGATGCCCGACTTACCTGAGGAGGAAGAACAGGACAATCCTTTCGTTCCTTCGTTTCCACGCGATTCTAGATATAGGAGGCCTGAGACTCATGATGATTCCGGCCCTATGGTCAACTCCACTGCACTCTCTTTTGGTATGCCTAGTCACAATACTGTCGAACCTTGCACTATGGTTGGTACTGATGCTGGCACTAGTCAAAGTGCTAGCCATACTATACCCACTAGGGGCACTACCCTAGCTGGGGGCACTACGTTATCCACCCACTCACATAGTATGGGGACTGGTCTGATTCCTAACCATGCTAATGTTGGAACGCGACCACCTCCTAGGAATACTCAACCTAGTCGGAATGCTGTCCGAAACACAACTCGCCATCCACCACCTAGTACACATGTCGCTACTCGTCAACCTAGGACCACTTTTGCACATGATACCGTTCCTCCCAACCACAGGAGTGGACACTTACTGCATACTTTTGCGTCCACTACCGCCGCTAGTAATAGTAATGTAGGGGGGGGGGATATTTCCTATCCACATGGACATCACACCACCAACCCTGCTACTGGTCACACCCATATTGGACCTGGGAATACTTCTCATGCTTATGGTCATCACACGACTGCTCAAGCTAATCCTAATATTGGGGGTGGGAACATACCATACCATTACGGTCAATACAACACGGTTCCCACTATGAATAGTACATACATGCCCCATACCCATGGTGGCAACCCTTACTACAACACAGTCGGTGCTGGCCACCAGTATCACCCACCACCCCAATATGGTGCTCAAAACGCACATATACTTGCTTACTCTCAAATGGGTCAGGCAGGGGGAGGTTATCCATCTTATGGCCATGGGAAAGCTTATGGGCCGTCAGGTCCTCAGTATCAGCAGTTTAACCCTCATGGTCAAGCTTTGGGTCCATCGTACAACACAGTTCCATTCAATCAACCTTTTATGGGAGCTTATAATCAAGCTTTCCAGCTGTAACTCCTGTTCCTTGCACGCTTGAATCTCCCGGATCTTTCGAAGCTCACGAATGATCCGGTGTGTCATGACCCTACTTGGCCCCTGGTCCCTACCAAGCTCCCTTCGGACATTCCAAAGTTTGAAGGGAAAGGTGGTGAGGACCCGGGAGATCATGTCACGACATTTCACCTTTGGTGCTCCTCCAACTCTTTGAATCACAATTCCATTCAATTACGCCTATTTCAATGCACCTTCACGGGGGCAGCCGCGAAATGGTATGTGGAGTTGCCCGGAAACACCTATAGGGGTTTCAACGAGATTGCTTTGGTTTTCTTAGACCATTTCCAGTTGTCGGTTCGTTATGATAGTAGTACTGAGTTGTTGTCCACCTTCCGTCAGAATAAGGCCACACATATTTCTGACCACGTTCAAGAGTGGCGTCGGCGGAAGAGATTAGTGAAAGCCAACATTCCTCCAGAGTTCCTATTGGAATGGTTCCTCAAGTCTTTACTTCCATATATTTCTAAGGATGTTTCGATGTCCGACATTATGACTGAGGAGCAAGCTATCTTGAAAGTCCAGCAATTAGATCTTCTTTATTCTCAGTCTGGCATTTTGTATGACATTATTCCTGACGCACCGAGAACAAGACATGAGCCCACGTCAGTTCCTGGACCACATGCCGATGGCATCGTGGGGTCCGCATGCACTCGCCCTGTAGACTTGGTAGCTAATCAAATGCAAAATTTGTCGCTAAACCAGTCTGCACCCGGATAGGTTCACACCTTGTCCACTTCCACTCCGTCGTCTGATGTACATAATGTGGAATCAAAGAAACCGTCGGGTAACCAGCAACCTGGTGGTAAGAAAAAGGGGTGAAATAATCGTAGGGGTGGAAACAATGGAAGTAAAAATAATAGCAATCGTAATACTCCTCGTAAAGAGAATACCAACCCTCCTCGGGAAGGCGGTAATGCTGGCAAGGATCGTAAACCTAGGCGTAAGGTGAAATTCCCTTGCAAGCTTTGTGGGGAGGATCATCTTACTCACTTATGTCCTTGTTTTGAAGAAGCATCGAAGCATTTGGCATAAAGCCCAGCTGTGTTGAAGGATCCCCTACCTCATCACCAAAACATGGGCCACCACTGGTTATGGTACTAATGAAACGACAACGTCTTCTTCCAATACCAGTGGTTACGGATGCGTGAATATGGTTCAGTCGGAGGTTTGTGTTGCTACTCGTCAACGTGATTATGGTGCACCACAACCGAATTTGGGGAATGAGCCTCCCCCTCCTCCTGATAATTCCTTGCATATCGAGAAGCCTTCTATTATGCCGCAGATACCGAAAGGTGTTCTCAAGCGCTCTACGCATAATCCTAATGCTCGAGCCGCCCATAACTACTCCATCGTAGAAGATTTGGGCCAAACTTCGTGTGCCATGTCGACTCTTGAAGTTTTGCAAGCCTGTCCTTCTCAAAAGCATGCCCTTTTGAGTGCGTTAGGAGTTCAGGATGGGGGAAGTCCTAGTGTTATCAAGCTTGATACTACTGATGTCCAACCTCGCTTGCCTTACCACGTGGATTTTCAAATCCAGGTGGTTTGCCTTAAGAGCCTCGTCAAACGTACTATGGTTGATGAAGGTGCTTCCGCGTCAGTAATGTTGTTGACTTGTTGGAAAGCTCTTGGCTCTCCTCCCCTACTCGCGTCTGGAACTACACTCACTACATTCGACGGTAGATCTTTTACGCTGCATGGAATTATCCATTCCGTTGTTGTCTCCTTGGGAGGTAAGTCCGTGCCTATTGAAGTCGAAGTGGTTGATGCGCCCATCGACTGCAACCTTTTACTGGGTCGAAACTGGATGTACGCTATGAAGGCTGTCGTGTCTACTGTATTTTGAGTTATTTGCTTTCCCCGTGAAGGCAAGATTGTGACGATCGATCAGCTGGATTATGTTGGCACTCCTTCCACAGCATCTACGGGATCAGTAGTCCCGCAAGTTTATGATTCTCAGTCGGCAACTGGGAACATAGGTGTTGGAATGTACCCCTTGTTGATGGGAACCTTTAACCATTCTGCACCTGTGAATTTTATTGGAACCATTTCCGATAGTGCGCCTCCTCCTTCGAATAGTATGCCATTTCAGACTTCCTATTGTGGTGATCCATGGATTTTTCCATCCACGGATTCTATGTCTGGAGACATTGCGCACGTTGGGATGTCTATGCCTTTATCTGTAGCGGAGCTCACTTACGATCACATCCAACAAACCACTGTGGATCCGGATCTCTCTTCTCCCCAGACAGTTGAAGAAGATCCCGTTACGCTGCCAGTTTGGGCAGCCAACTCATCTTGCTCTCACGATTGCCTCGATGATACTTTGCCATCTGATGAAGCTATCCTCGAAGCCATGTGTGGTAGTGAGAGGCCTTGGGAAGATATGCATCATCGATCTTATTTCCTTCCCAACCTTGAGCTCATTGAGCAGGAGGAGTTTAGGATGACTCTAGCTGAGATGGTTGGTCACCCTGTGGCTCTTTTGCAGTCACATGATGTTTTCTTGGAAGGGAATATGGCCAATATTTCCCCAACCACTTCGATCAACATCTCTTGCACTCCCGGAAAGATTGAGAATGTTTACGTCGGTGACGATTGCACTCCTGAGGAGATTGCTATTTACATTGATTTGTTTACGGAACTCCGGGAAGCTTTCGCCTGGTCATATGAGGAGATGCCAGGAATAGGACCCCACATTGTTGAACATGAGATTAAAACATATCCTGATGCTAAACCGGTTCGACAACGCTTACGTGCTGTGAACCCTAGGAAGGCAGCTACTATTAAGGCAGAGGCGGAGAAACTGATCAAAACTGGTTTCATCTACCCCGTTCCTCTTACCAAATGGGTGTCAAACCCCGTTCCTGTGGATAAGAAGCAGGGAACGATCCGTGTATGCACTGATTTCAGAGATTTGTACCGTGCATGTCCGAAAGACAACTTCTCCACGCCATTCATTGATCAAATATTGGATGCTTGTGCGGGAAGTGAGATTTTTTCATTCATGGACGGATTCTCGGGTTATAATCAGATTCAAATCAAACCCGCGGACCAACATAAAACGGCATTTATTTGTCCATGGGGAACTTTTGCGTACCGAAAAATGCCCTTCAGCCTCAAGAATGCCAGAGCTACTTTTTAGCGATCCATGACCTATGCCTTTCACGATCTTAAGAATATTATGGAAGTTTTCTTGGATGATCTTGCTGGCCATTCTCGCAAGAGAGTGGACCACCCCAAGCACCTCCGTATGATTCTCGAACGATGTATCCACTACAAAATTTGATTGAATCCGAACAAATGCATCTTCGCTATTAGGACTGGTCGCCTTCTAGGATTCATAGTTTCGAAAGAGGGTATTAGAGTCGATCCTCTCAAAGTTGAGGCAATACTTCAGTTGCCTCCTCCGCGTAATCTATTTCAACTTCAGAGCCTCCAAGGGAGAGCTATTTTTTTGCGTCGTTCATAGTTAACTATGCTAGTCTCACTAAAGGTTTCGCACGCCTATTGAAAAAAGACACACCTTTTATCTGGGATGAGCGAGCCCAGCAGTCTTTCGACGCCCTTAAGAAAGCTTTGGTATCGGCCCCCGTGCTTAGTCCACCGGACTTTACACGAGATTTCATTCTTTATGTGGCCACGTCTCAAGAGACTATTGGCATGGTCTTGGTTCAGGTAGATGATGCGCTCGTCGAGCATGTTATCTATTATCTTAGTCGAAATTTAGTAGACGCTGAACTAAGGTACACCCAAGTAGAAAAGCTGGCACTTGCGACTGTTTACGTAGTCCAGCAGTCACGACATTACATTTTGCTTCGAACAACCACTGTTGTAGCTCATATCAATCTGTTTTAGTTCGTGCTATCACGACGTCTTATCGGGGGTAAGTATAATAAATGGATTGTAATCCTTCAGGAATTTGATCTCGAGTTTGCTTCTGGAAAGTCGGTGAAATCATTGGTGTTCATTGAGCTTATGTCGAACCTTCCACGGTTTGATGAAGATGTCATTCATGAAAATTCCTTTGTGGATGAACATCTATTTCTTATCTCAACCAAGGACCCTTTGTATGGGGATGTCATTAGATATCTCCAAACTTTGAAGTTTCCTCCGCATTATTCATGAGACGAGCGATGGTGTGTGAGACATCACGCTAAAGATTATACTATCGTCGGTGACACTTTGTATCGCCGAGGAAAGGATTCCATTCTCCGTCGTTGTTTGACTCACGAAGAAGCGGAACGGGTACTTAATGATTGCCATGCGGGGGCGTGTGGCGGCCACTTATCTGGGCTTGCTACAGCCCAGCGTATTATGCGAGCAGGTTATTTTTGGCCTACTATATTTAAAGATTGTATTAACACTGTGAAGAGATGTCATCCTTGCCAGGTGTTTTCTCGGAACATACACTCGCATCCAGTGCCCCTCCATCCGGTCGTCACCGTCGGTCCCTTCACTAAGTGGGGGGTAGATTTCATGGATTGCAAACCAGCTTTGGCTGGGGGGCATCATCATATTATTGTGGCCGTGGATTATTTTTCCAAATGGGCTGAGGCCATGCCTACCGTTAAAGCCGATGCTGCTACTACAACCCATTTCGTATTCAACCAGATTATCACTCGTTTCGGTATCCCAAAAGAGATTGTCACTGACCATGGCAGTCACTTTCAAAATAAGATGATGGAGGATTTGTCTCTCAAGCTTGGGTTTCATCAGGAACACTCATCTTCCTACTATCCTCAAGTGAATGGTCAGGTTGAAGCAGCCAATAAGTCTTTGAAGACCATTCTCCAACGTACCATCCAACAAAGCAAGACCAATTGGCATATCATGTTATATCCTGCTTTGTGGGCTTATCGAACCGCAATTAAGACTACCACCGAGTTCTCACCGTTCCAGTTAGTTCATGGTGTGGAGTCACTTTTACCGGTTGAATGCGAGATCCCTTTGCTTAAGCTAGCCATAGAGCTCCTCTCTGATACGACGGAGATTGAGCAACGTTTAGTACACCTTGAGCAACTTGACGAGCACCGTCGAGATGCCGCTGTGGCCATTGATGTTAACAAGCGTCGTGTCAAGGTTCAATATGATAGGTCTGTCCGTCCCCGGCAATATGCTGAAGGTGACTTGGTACTCTTGTATGACCAAGCTAAAGAACCCTTGGGGGCAGGCAAGTTCAATCCCATGTGGCACGGTCCTTACATTGTGAGGCGTGTCCTGGAAAAAGGAGCTTATGAGTTAGAAGATTACGAGGGATTTGTCTTGAAGGAGCCTAGAAATGGGCTCTACCTCAAGCGGTATTACGCTTGAACCTTTGGTTCAAGCTGATACTTTTGTACACTATTGTATAGTTTTTTCTGTACATAGTCTAGGTTACATTTTTGGTTGTCGGGTCTGCTGATTAGCCTCTGTTTGATTGACAGATGTCAGAGGGATGTCCTACATTCTTAGGTTTCGCGAATGGTGCTAGCCGACATACGCAGCAGCTTGCTTCTGCTGCCTGGGTTATCTTTTCACCTGACCATCTAGTTTTGTCCTCAAGAGGTGCTTGTCTCGGTCCTACATCGAACAATGTGGTGAGTATAGTGTCGTTGTTGAGCTACTTCGGGATGCCATTTCACATGACATCCAGTCTTTAGAAGTCTGCCTGGATTCACAACTAGTTGTGTCTCAGCTGAATGGGCAGTACCGTGTACGAGACCTTACATTACTACGGATATTTCTTAAGGTACGACTCTTGGAGAGACATTTTGTTTCCATTACATATATTCACATTCCAAGAAGTCATAATTATATATCTGATGCATATGCTAACTATGTATTAGATTAGCATTTGTCACATTCATCATGAAGCACATAAATACAAAGACATTCATACATTTGTACCATGCACACATATAGTAGAACCGAGAACCAAAGTTGTATATATATATAAATATGTCCAAAAATGGTAGTGTCATACAAGACTGGAGCCCGTAGCCCTCAAAAATATACATATCGATACAAAAAATGATGAGACCCTGGGATATCTACTCCCTCCGAGGAGGTCTAGCTGTCGACTCGACGGGATGTGTCTCATAATAGTACTGTACTGCGTTGGCCATCCGCTGCAGTAGCCACACCCACTCACCAGGAACACCCACTACCTGGCGCTGCATAGCCTCTGGTAGTCGGGCTACCTCTATCAGTGGTACTCGGGCAACCATCCGTGATATGTTGCGCCATAACGTCTAGAGTGTGCGCCCTGCTGCAGCATCTGCTGCCACCTCATCTCTACCCCGACGACCATGTCTCAGGAAGCCCTCGGGTCTCACTGGGCCTTTGTCTGCGAGCAAACAGTCACCCATTAACACATGACATTACCACCAAAAAGATTTTTTGCATTTCAACTATAATCACAAAATCCATACAAATTTAAAAACACAAAACCAAAAGAGTACTCACCGATGTCTTCGAAGGCTGCACCTGGTGGGAGCGGCATGTCACAGTCCTGTCTGAAGTCTATCCCCGCATAGGGGTAGTCCTCGATAGCAATCACCTGCCGGTTCCACCAGCGGAAGAACTCCTCAGTATATGGTGATGCCAGACGGCCACCACCCTGTCGTGTCAGTATCTCAGTCCACCGGGTCAGGGCTGGATCTCGGAGACTGTGAGGAGGGACATCCACCCTCGGGCTAAGTCCCGGAACCCTCTCAAAGAAGAAACTGCAGAGGATGCTACCATACCCAAAGTTTTTGGCCTTCCCCTCTTTGAATTCCGTCAATTGTGTCTTCATAGACACCAGCAGAGTAGTACACCAGTCGAATATAGTAGGCTGCAAGCATTGTGATGCATAAAACATCACCGGTCTGGATTCCTGATGTAGTGATTTGGATCCCGTGATCCACACCAGAGTTGCCACTATGATCTTTGTGCTCAAGTCCGTTATGAGATTGACCGGCACCTGACTTCCCACTGGTCGTGTGTTGGTGGAACAATACCGTACTATGTAGTCTTGCACAGTGATCCCACCACCCACGGTCCGTGACCGAAGACTAGCCACTTCCCCTCTACGGGACAAACCGATAATGAAATAGATATCCTCTACTTCCAGTGTCAATGTTTTCCCGTTGAGGATGAAGTGTTGTGCATCCACATCCCAATAGTTGATCAAATGTCGGAGTAGTAGGTTTTGGGCCCTTAAGCCCCCGAGACTCCAGTATTTATATAAGCCACATGCTTGCAGTGCTTGTTATGCTTGCAAATCATTGCGCACGGCCTCATCTACCTGGTCATGCTCTCTCTCCCTCCACTCTAGAACCATCCTGGAGTGCAAAGAAAGAGATTTTTAGTCAGTTTCATGCTTAAAAACTTCTTCACTGCCTTACCCGCGAGCTATATTGTAGACAGGTGCGGGTAGACGCGGGCAATCAGTTTTTTGATTGCGCGTTTGATGCCCTACCCGCGACCCGCATACTTACAGCCCGCGGGTAGCGCCGAAGCCATTTAGGGCTTGGCCAAACAAAATAACCCACCGACCAAAATTGAAATAAAATCACTTAAATGAAAGGTATGGCAGTGACCACTAACCTGCTCTAGACGGTTCACTGAACGGTTGCTCGTAGCTCCCACGATCGGCGCTTGAAATTTCAGGTGCAAACTTACCACTCAACTCCAAAATGGTGAATAGTGCAAATGAATTGAAAATTATTAAATTTTGTTACTATCTATAATTTTTTGGACCCACTTTTCTATAGTTTTGTCCATTTTGGACCGTTATGAACTAATATCGTGTCATGGAGTAATGTTTTTTCAACAGATTTCCTCGGCGAGAGTTGTTCCGATTCATTTCACACCTACGACAGGTATGTTTCACACCTGGCATATAGGTTAGATGCCATTTCCACATGCATTATGCATTTGACCTGTTAACCATTTTCATAAACCCTAGGTGCGACCCCGCTTCATGACTGACACAGAACCTTCACACTATTATAGAAGTGTCATCATGTGGCGGTAGAGCTTTCCTGAACATGGGTACCCTAGTTAGAACCCCCTTATGCATTTTGGCGCCCATGCCATTGTTTGTCCTCAGGATTGGGAGTCCTTTGTAGTCACGCCATGACGTTGCGATAAAGACTCATACTCTACTTTGTCTTATGCTGGCCATCTCCCTTAAGGACTCCCCTTAGTTATATCATGTTGTGATTGCATTGCATCATCCTGCTTGCCGCTTGAGCCTTGTGCCGGCTCCCACTTTCTCAATTGTTAGCTTGGTGCCTGAGCACTTTCCCTGTCGAGCCCTGCAGAGCTTATATATTTGCCCTTCACAATTTGATGACCCTTTGACCTTGAGGGAACACACCCCCGAGTGTCCACATCCTGCACGCACTTCTTTGCATTGAGCATAGGTATGTTCCACTACTTGGGACTAGTCTGCTAGCTATTTGACACTCGTTCCCTCACTTGTTGTACTATAAGCAATTTTATTCTTTTTCAAGCTTTCCCCAAATATGAAAAAGACAAAAAAATCAAATATTCCAAAAAGCCGGACGGGATTATGGTCATTATTTCTTGTTGGCAGCTGTTGTGTCGCCTTTGAACAGAGCATTCATTCCACTCCGTACATTATGAGTCGGGACTATAGTTGGGCCTTAGGAGCTGTACGTGTTTCTCAGTTTTCTCCACCGATTGGTTAAGCTTCCAGTCATTATGGAGCCCTCTGTAATGCCTCCTGCATTGCACAGTTTATGTCAAGTCTATGCTGCCTGAGCCTATCCATTTGCTCATGCTCTTGTTCAAAGGAAGTCCTGAAACCAGTGTCAGCCACTCCTCAGATATCTCGACTATTGCATGTCGGCCATCCTTATTGAGTCAGTTCGTTTCACCTGAGATCTTCCAAATCTTTCAGCACTACTGGTACCTTGTGCTGGTTGATGGGGGATGCCTTAATGCCCTCCTTCCAGCGAGTCTCGTTCCGTCGACCTCAACTCATTTATTCCGGGACTTGAGGCTTAGAGTTTGGTTGAGTACCTTGAGGCTTACAGTCATTAGTGGTAGGTTCTCTCGCCATCAATAGTTTTGGGAATACATCAATGTCCCCTGATCTATGGATTCATCCTAGTGTTCGACTTCAACCCATTTATTCACACTCTGATGATTGTGCTCTGTGCCTTGATGCCCATTTTCATTATCGATGGGTCATCTCACGTCTGTTAACGGTATACATTAATGACCGGTAATCAGACGATGTCTCATCAGGTTCGACCCCAACTCCTTTATTCACGTGTTTCTCAGTTTTCTCCACCGATTGGTTAAGCTTCCAGTCATTATGGAGCCCTCTGTAATGCCTCCTGCATTGCACAGTTTATGTCAAGTCTATGCTGCCTGAGTCTATCCATTTGCTCATGCTCTTGTTCAAAGGAAGTCCTGAAACCAGTGTCAGCCACTCCTCAGATATCTTGACTATTGCATGTCGGCCATCCTTATTGAGTCAGTTCGTTTCACCTGAGATCTTCCAAATCTTTCAGCACTGCTGGTACCTTGTGCTGGTTGATGGGGGATGCCTTAATGCCCTCCTTCCAGCGAGTCTCGTTCTGTCGACCTCAACTCATTTATTCCGGGACTTGAGGCTTAGAGTTCGGTTGAGTACCTTGAGGCTTGCAGTCATTAGTGGTAGGTTCTCTCACCATCGATAGTTTTGGGAATACATCAATGTCCCCTGATCGATGGATTCATCCTAGTGTTCGACTTCAACCCATTTATTCACACTCTGATGATTGTGCTCTGTGCCTTGATGCCCATTTTCATTATCGATGGGTCATCTCGTGTCTGTTAACGGTATACATTAATGACCGGTAATCAGACGATGTCTCATCAGGTTCGACCCCAACTCCTTTATTCACTTGATGGGACTTGCATCGTCGAAGACTTGTGTAGAAGACCCCAGGCGATTGTGGCATTCAGTATGCTACATATGACTTTGACTTTACATCTGAGATATCACCTCTCAGATTTCAGCAGTTTGTACCTCCAGTTTGCACCAGTTGTCTTCTTTTGAGCAGAAGACCATATCTTACTGTAAAGGGATCATGGCTATGATCACTTATGACATGTATCTACTTATGTATTGCCTATTCATGGCCATTGTATCAGATTGTTGTACTATACCGACATGTATTCAGAGATACCATTGTATTATGACGAGTGATCCGTTCTTTCCACTTGTGTCTCCACCACTCCACTTCTGAGTTTTATAATGTATTTCGGCCATCGTACCACTTTCAGTCTCTGACCTCACACATTAGGGGGCATCTGTTACACAGAAATCTTCCACCCTGTGAGCATCAGCATTCTTTGGCCTGTAGGATCCATTTCAGTGACTCAAATCCATTTTCATCCTTCAGTGATACTAGTTTATCCTATTTTTGTTCCTATCCGCATGTTGCATCACTATAGCATGCGTACCCACGAGTTGCATCCCTATAGCCCGCGGGTATCAAGTAAAATGGTAAAAACCACTATTTTATTACTTTTTACTCCCAAAAAGCGGTCATTGGGTGACCTTTGGCTCTCCATCTTCCCAAGTAACGTCTCGATGAGTCCTTTCACCTACCTTTGAGAGGAATATATATTGAGCACATATGGCTTATGGACGGGAGGAGGAAGAGAATAGTAAAGGCACTCTAGTGGATTTTTGCCCTATCTTGAGTCTGCACTCATTGATCCTTGTAGTTGTGAACCAGTTATGTTCACCTTCCAAACTCCTTTCTAGTTTGAGTTTGCCATTCATGGAGGATTGAAGTGGTGGAGGCACAAGTGGATTGATCTAGATCTTGGTTCAGATTGGTTGCCGGCAAGAGGTCGTATCACCTTGTACTTCTTCTTGTTCATTAATAGAAATACTCATATTCTCGTCCATTCATGGTGTGAATATCATTTATTATACATTGGGTTGCATTTGCTTATGATATTATGGACCATTGTTATTGATGATGTTAATGTTATTCATATATCACATGTACTTGTTAGATATTTCTTGTCAAGACTAATTTGCAGATTACAAGTGCTTGGATGTGCGTGGATTGAAAGCTCCAACGGGGATCTACATCAAACGTTGGATCGAGGTTGGTTACATTTCTCCATTGTTTTAACATTGTCGTTTATAATAGCATTGTTTTGAGAATTGAGTAGATTTATGGTAGTCATCTGTCTGTTGTGGTATTCCCAATCCATAGTGAGTTTTCTCCTTTTTTAAATGTCGATTGCACTTCGGCGGATATCCGATAGCAAAATGGCCTCATCGGATATTCAACACAGTCTTGTCGGATATCTGACCACAACTCTTTTAATATACCCGTTGAATATCCGACACCCATTACTTTATAGGGGGTCGGATATTCGACAACAGGGCAGTCGGATATCCGAAACACATTATTTTATAGGGGGTCTTATATCCGACAACATGGCAGTCGGATATCCGACATGCATTACCCTATAGGGGGTCATATATCTGACAACAGGGCAGTCAGATATCCGATACGCATTACAACAAATATTGTAGGATATCCGACGCAGATACATAGAAATACCGGCGGCGTTTGGTGTCGATGGTTTGGCGAGCTTGTCGGATATCCGACCGAAATTACATTATAAGAAGTCTGATATCCGACGCCTCTTTCCATTGGTGGTATGGCGATGTCATCGGATATCCGACGAATATGGGGAATTTAAAAAAAAAAAGGATATTCGATGCCCATCATCCATAGCATTGATTATAATAGGAATAGCTAGTATACGAACTCACCAAGCTATACATTTCAACATATCCATATCAACATACAAATTCTATCCCTTTCATGAAGATTTGGTATGCATAACTTAAGCAAATGAATATTGTCAATTCCTTTGAGAACTATTTTATCTTGTGTTGTATTGTAATTCCTTTCCATCATGATCATCATGGTGATTAACAATGATGAATGCACTATCTTAGTTCATTTTGGCATTTCATTTTGCATGTTGTAATTAAGGAAATTTTTTCTTGGAATCACAACAATCCTTGGAAAAATACACTCATAAAAATTAAGATAATCAAGGCATGGAACAAGATACACATGAAACTATACCTTAATTGTTATAAGAAAAAGTACACAACTTCTATGTTGGAAGTGCCTTGGCTTCTTTTGCCAAGCTATTCTTAATTGCAATTTGTAAAATATCTTTCTCAAAGACAATCAACCCCTCTAAGCGCGGCATCCTATCCTACTTATCATGACCACAACAATTAATTTTGATATCTTAATATTAAAACATGAATTGTGACATATTTGTAAATTCATTGTTGCTTGCATGATTCTATCACAATTTCATCTTAGTTGCAACGAATCCTATAACTTGTCAGTATCTACACAACCAACAAAAATTCAGTGGTCAATACAAACTTAGCATAGTTGTCCACAACCAACATATAGATCCATTGATCAGTCCACAAACAATCAAGCTGTGATGAATATAATCAATCCAATCTACTCAATAGTAACCAATGTTGGTGTAATTGTAACTCCTTATGCAATGATATAATGTAGCTGCCATATCCATACTAAATGCAATTTCAAACTTGAAAATGCATCTCCCCTAGAAAAAATATTTCAAATTCCCTTAGTGGAGATCAGATTAGGACTAATATCATCAATGGCACTCCACAAGGTAAACAAGGGTGTGCAAACTCATCCATGCAAACCTTGATTCTCATCCTTCCAAGTTACAAATCGACCTTCTAAAGCATATAAAAATATTGGGAAGCAGCCCCACAAGCAACACAAACAAAGTGAAGTTCACACGTACCTTTAATAATGCGAGTCTGAATAACATCAACAACACCACCAACATATTTGTGTCCCAGTTGACCAAGGTCTGTTGCACCCCATGACACCAGCGCTCCGACATCTAAAACACCAAAATTGATTAGATTAAGCTTATGATCAAAATACAACAAAAATTGAAAGAAAGAGGTTATGGTCATCCTTGATCAACTCCTCCAAATACTACAACCAGTGATATGGAAATTCACATTAGATTTCTTAACCAGAACTTCTATATGGAACTTCACATCAGATTTCCTAATCAACCCTTCCTAGTGTAGGAAAAATCTCCAAATTCTAGCACCTATAGCATGGATTATGTTTGATTAATTTGCTATTGCTCAATATTATCTACAACCTATGAAATGGGTATCTATGGGTGTTAATTTCAATTCAATATTTTTTTTTTGAAAACAAGATCAACCCAAGATTCAAACCAGAGATCTTTGTACAGAAAAGGATAAATATTTGCAATGAACACCACAATTCAAAGAAAATATAGATCATTTTTAATATATATATATATATATATATATATATATATATATATATACGTAGTACCCATGACAACAATACTATGATCTTGGTCATAAGCTACGTGTGAGATGTGATATGTGTCCAAAGTAGAAACCTAAACAAAAGATAACTATGATGGTGAGGAAAGGAAAGGAAACACCAATTATCCTATGATATACCGTGATGGCAGCACATTGCAGATTCATGATAATTGAAAGGACATCAAAATGCATGATGTTTGAAGTTTATAGGATGAAGAACTACTCTAGCAGGACTCACTTCAAGAATCAAAGTTTATATGCAGCATTGGTTTATTGACAAGGAAGATTTGTTTGCTTTAGTTGGGCAACTCTTGGTTTTGGAGGTCTGTTTGTTCGCTCTGCTCAAGAAAACATGGCAGAGCTCCATACTTATCCTAGAAGACCTTGGTTGATCTTTATTTGGAGCTCTAATCAAGCTACTAGATATCCCTTGGTGTGGGGTTATTGAAATTTTTGATGTCAATGACTGAAGCTGGTTGAATCAAGAGGTTGCTAATTTGACAATAGACAAAGCCAAAGACAAGTTTCCTCTAGTAATCAAAGATGATCACAACAAGTTGGAGTCGATAGAGCGTACTCCTTTTGAATATGCAGACGTATATGTTGTTTCATAAAAGGAGATAGATCAATTTTGTAAAACTCGGACTAGGCCAAGGGTCAACTTGGACTCAGCTATGATTTAGACCAATTTGAATTTTATGACTCGGTTCACTAAAATATACTGAAAATAATATATTTTAAAGATCCAAATCATTAGAGACAAAATATTCAAAGTCTTCTCATGTGTATATCATGTAAGGGTGAATATATCAAAATGTTAGAGTGAAAAACATATGTGAAACAAAATACATAATCAACAAGGCTCTAAAAGGCCTCTAGAATCTAAAACATGACATGCCTACTACATATCATTGATCATAACGATCAATCATGAAAATATAATACCACTGTTGGAAATGGGATCCTCAGCATGAGCTACAGGACCATCCTTTATCATTCCTACTTTTTAGCATATCTATATTTCACAGGTGGCATGTAGTCGAAGAGTAGGGTGACATTTGGCATATTTTGATGGTTTAGTGGACTTTTCTTTGGTTCTGTGCATTTCTGTAAATGTTGTAAGTGCAACAGATGGACTAGACTAACCTTGGTTGCCACTTTGAAGAGGATAAACCATAACATGAGACCCAATGATCAACACACTAACAAGAAAGTAAATGTGAATCTATAACCCTTACTGGCAGTGTTAAGCTTAAACACATGTCTCCTTTTTCAAAACCATAACATGAGACCCAACAATGAATGCAGTAATAAGAAAGAAAATGCAAACATAACACCCTAGCTTGCAGTGTTAAGCTTAGACATCCATCTCGTAGACATCGTATTTTCCTCCTTCCTTTTGTTTGGGAGGATATTTTGGCTATACTTAAGCAGGAGAAAAGCTTCTCATGATCAAATCATGACTCAGGACACCAGAATGAATATATTCCATAATATCAATTGTTGGGAGAAACCCTCGTCTCTATCAACCACCAATTTATCTGTTTTAGTTGCATGAGCGACATTTAATATCCCCTTCTTCTTCAAGTTAGTTTTCAACTGGAATAAAGGGCCTTGAACACCATTTAACCTACAATTTCTAACTTGATGGGTTGTGGGAAGCATGTGGTATACTTCGTGAGAGGTAGTGAGTTCCATTGCAGGGAAGAACAAACCATTATGAAACCAAATTTCCACTTAATAGACACTTATCTTCTCCTGAGATAGAGACAACTTCTCTTTGTTAGGGATGCCAATAGAGTCTACCAGTTGTGTGGAACCCGGGTTATATGATGAACTCTTCTGGTGGTCTATCATGAATTCCTTTAATAATATTGATATAGTCTTGTTGATAAAATGTGTCCCTCTGTCACTGATGAGAGTAAGGGGGCATCCAAATATTGTGATGAAATTTTCGTAAATAAACTTTGCAGCTACTTCATTGGAACATGTGTTGACAGGTTTGGCTTCTGCCCATTTAGTAACATACTCGACTAATGTGATAATGTATCAAGCTCCAATTTGTTGGCCAAGGACTGGAAAGGGTTCGATGAAGTTGATAGCCCATATTTCAAATGTTAGACTTGGATTTATAGGTATTAGTGGCATCTCATTTCTAGGCAGCGGTCGTCATAATCTTTGGCACCTATCACATTTGTTTACCTGATTTTTACAATCTTTGTGTAGAGTTGGCCACCATAGTCTAGATTGTAGAATTTTATTTGCAGTCGTGTCGGCTTGGTAGTGTCCTCCTGTCGGTCCACTATGTGCTTCGTTGATAATATCTCATCGTTTGTGCTTTAAGACACATCATCGCAGTACTTCATTTGGTCCCAATTTATACAAGAATCCATTTAATAATCAGAGTGTATGGCGTGACCTTCATTGCAAGTATCTTCTTTTTCTATTCGTGATAGGTGGTCGGGATCGACATTATTCTTTCCAGGTCGTACAATTATTTCAAACTCAAATTCTTGGAATATGAGCAACCATCTGCATAGTCAGCCATGATGGAGAGGTTTGTTTACTAAGTACTTGAGCGCTTGATAGTCCGTGTAGAATATAAACAGGTTAGCCAACAGGTAGTGTTGATACTTCTGCAATGCAAAGATCATGCCTAAGGCTTCTTGTTCTGTTGTAGAGCAATTTCTTTCTGCCTTATTTAACTTTATGCTAGCATAAGCATTTGGGTAATCCATTTCGTCTTCTCCCAGTTGAGTAAGTATTACATCGACCACAATGCCAAATGCGTCGATATGGACGTGAAATTTAATCGACCAATTTGGAAATCTTAGAATTGGGGCTTTGATGAACTTTCTCTTAAGTAACTTGAATGATTCTGCACATTCTTGAGACCATCTAAATTCTTGATTTTCCTTTAGTAGTTCTTCTAGAGGAAATGTCATATCAGAGTAATACCTTATAAATTTTTGATAGTATCATGTATGTCTAAGGATTATTTTGACCTACTTTGGGTTGACTGGTGGCTTTAAGTCAAGAATAAATTTTATCTTGGCATAGTCGACTTTGATTCCTTCTTTGCAAACAACATGTCCTAGTAGGGTTCCAATTGGTGTTGCGAACATGCACTTTTCAATGTTCATAGATAGTTGTATTTGTTTGCACCGTTCTAACATAAGTCTAAGGTATTGAACATGATCTCTTAATAGTGAATATATTGTCCAGTCATCGGAATAGATAGCCATGGTTTTGTATAGATATTCTTGAAATTCCTTTATGACTATTATGGAGAATACTGTTGGTGTATTCTTTAGACCGAAGGGCATAACTTTATAAGCAAAAGGATCCAAATTCACAAACAAATGTGGTTTTGTGTTGATCTTCTTTTGCAATAGGAACTTGATTATATCCTGAAAATCCATCAGTGAAGGAATACCATTCATGACTTGCAACTTCATTGATGATCTTGTCGGCGAAAGGTGTAGGAAATGGGTCAGTTAATGTTACTTTATTTAGTCCTCTGAAGTCGACACATATTCGTAATCTTGTTGGATCATGTTTCTTTGGTTGAACTACCATGGGGCTGGCCCATTCTGACTGATCCACTAGGTATATGATTCATGCGGCTTATCATATTCTCAATTTCCTTCTTTACTATATATTTATAGTTGTGCGCTAGCTTATGTGGTCGTTTATTTACAGGTTTAGTATATGGTTTTATGTTGATTTTCATCTCACCCATTTCTTGAACTAGCCCTTTTAAATCCTTATAATCTCTTGCAAAAACATCCTGATATTCCTTTAACAAATAGGCTATTCTGCTACGTGTTGGTCGGACCAATAATCTCCTTGTAACATAGACAAGTCATCTTTCTCTACAAGAATAGATTACTCCGGCTAAGGAGCACTCCCAGATGGAGTACGCAATGTGACCTCTATCCCCCTACAATCCAATCCACATGTTTGAACGAGGCTAAGCATTCGAGTCACAATCAAGGGCTATGACATGGCCATTCTCTCTAGGTCGCGAACCCATCCAAGAGAATGATCTACAAAATGTTTTCCCGATGCTAGAACCATGGCGAACATCAACAGTAGGATGGTTTGAATCCAACCCCAAGGATCAAGCCAACCCTCCACTTGATAAGGGTCTAATTCCTTTAATGAAATGACTTTTTTTTGCTCAAACTTTATAAGTGTGCACAACAATAGCCCAGAGTTTATTGCATTAATGCTTTGTGCTTTATATGTATGACTTCTAAGTCCAGGTGGCAACTTTGGTTTATAAGCTAAGGCAATTTTGTTTCTAAGTTTCTTTGATAATCAACTCATGGAAATTGTTCATACTACATACCTTTTTGGGATGAACACTCTTCTAGCATGCCACTTTGAGGATTCCTAACTATATATGAAATAGGAGCATGCGCACAATCGTGGTACACTGGAATTTCACCTATGGTAACTGTAAGAAACCTCCACCACACTATTTCTAGACCACAACTAGACTAACAACAATTATCACACATTTTTAGGAGTGTGAAGGAATATACATATTGAACAACAAAACATATGCCTAAAAAATGGTCTTTGTTACAAACATGAAGTTGTAAAGAGGAGCATCAAGATGTAGAACTAAATCTTAACATATAGATATGTCAATGTAGAGATAAGTTAAACTTAACATAGACTACAACTACAAGCCAAAACCAATCCAC
The DNA here is from genome assembly GCA_027924585.1 of Larix kaempferi. Classification (NCBI taxonomy): domain Eukaryota; kingdom Viridiplantae; phylum Streptophyta; class Pinopsida; order Pinales; family Pinaceae; genus Larix; species Larix kaempferi. The sequence goes on along the minus strand of BSBM01000370.1, from coordinate 27,170,725 downwards.
CGAACATGACTTTAAAAGTGCAGAGCAACATTATTTGTACTCGAGTGAGATAGGATGGTAACTCAAGGACTTGATGTAGATAGTTGATCCAAAGAGTGTGTAAGCATAAATACGAAAATAAATAACCTCTCAAGCAAGAGGTTAAATTACAACCCGAGGTAGCCCTCATGTATGATACTAAGACTATATGCTACTTAAAGACATATGATCCTACCACTGTAGCCTCAACGATGACAATATAGGACACCAAATTTCTCGTGGATACTATTTAGGCCCAAACCACCTTTTTGACCCTAGAGTATCACCTTAAACTACTTTTGATTAGTTAAGAACTCACGTATTCAAATGTAAGGTAATAAATCAACCACCCAAAATCTAAAAACATCTAGAAAAAGTGGAAGTGTGTCCCTTTATGGACCATTTTTAGATGATCATACCATTATACCTCAACGTCTTGTTTTTAGTATAAACTAAGCCCATGATGTGTATATTTATCTCCTACGAAAAAAATTAAAATAAAAACACAAAAATAACCCCCAAAAAAACAAGGCATGCAAACAAAAAAAAATACGCTAAATGAAAACAAAATAGAAGAGATATGGCCATAAGGGTAGAAGATTAGTGCAGAAGTACACCTTTTTTTCCCGGCCATAGCTATGGATTCTTCACTCGTGTTCTCCCTCTTCCCATCTCCATGTCTTCAGAAACCTTCACGAACTTACTATCACACTTGTTCAGCAGCAACCCTCACGAGACTACAGCAGAGAAGAGGTGTTACCTCCAGGAGAAGGCTGGTAGTTCGTATGGCGCCCGACGAAGAGAAAATGACAAAGCGGTCTCCCCTGGATTTCCCCCTTGTAAGCGAGTTATCCTCACAGACAGCGTTTATTCCATTTTATGTTTTGATTCTCTGAAAACAAGTTATATTTTCAATTGGATTTTCTTCTACTGCTGAAAATAAAATTCCAGATTAGTCCTAAATTGCCATGCAAGCAGTTCATGTAAAAGTTCTCTGCAACACTCCTTTACATGTCTTGTGGGGCAATATTCCTTTATATGTCTGGTGGGTTTAATTTTCTATTTAGTTTGTATCTGTAACAACACTATCTTTCTTTTTGTTAGATATAGTTGAGAAAGTTAAAATTTCCATCGGGTTTCCTTCCACCAAGCTGAAAATAGATTTTCAGATAATTCTTAAATAGGTAACCAGTTCATTAAAATATTCTTTGCAGTACTTCTTTACATGTCTCGTGGGTAAAATTTCTGTTTACTTTGTGTTTGTAACAACAGTCTCTTTCCTTTTGCTGGATATAGTTGAGAGAAGTAAGAGATGAAGAATTTATACTTCAAAAACTTGTGTTCTTAAATAATTTTATGCTTCAAAAGCTTGTGTTCTTAAATATTTTTACGACAGGGATGGACAACATGACACGGACGTGTGGAGGCTTAGCTTAGGTCTGAGGGCTTTGTATTTTGGCAAATTTGTCAAAAAATGCACCTGGCATCATACTATTTTTATAACATGCCATTTTAGTGGGGCAAACTACAGTGAGAGATTGTAACTATGGAGGATGGTTCAATATTCATCAACTTTTATTACAAGGTCGAAATATGTCACAAGCAGGATTTTTATTTTCCCCGAGAAATAGTTCACGATCTATTATATTAAAATAAATCACATTGTTCAGAGGTCCAAGGCCTTTACATTCTGATGCAATTGAAGCATCCTTTCAAAAAACTACGTAAAAAAGATTCCACCAAGGGACATCCCTACAAGTACTCTGCTGTCACAGCACACTGTGTATAGACTGCTCCAGAAAAGAAAGAAGCCATTTAAACAGATTCATACTCATATTAAAATATGAGAGAATTAGCTCTGAAAGCTGAATGTGATCAAAATACTACCTACATAACAAAAATGCCAAATCCAACAAAATTTTGCTTTGAAGCCCAAGGATATCGAATAGGAAATGGTCCAGGGTCTATCTCCAAAAGGTGGTCATTGTTAGTTTCCCACAGAATCCAGTAACCTGGTTGTACCTGGAGTTCCTTCTTCAACAAGAGGTCTGCCTGATCATTCCTCTCTCTAAAGACATGCTGGTAACTCATTTATTGGAATGATCTAGAGATCTGTAACGGGCTCTTCATAGATGGCAAGAAGGAAAATATTCTTTGGAGCCTTCTTACATTTCATCCAGTTCACCACAAGCAAAGAGTCACCGAAAATCTGAATCTTGTTAATACCTTTAGAAAGAGCCAATAGTAAGGTTTTTTAACTTTTATAAAGTTGCACTTGGAAAATGCTCTTTATGCTTACAGGATTTTAGAGCTAAGGCTGCTTACAGAGCATTGAGGTTTATTATGTTTTCCCTGACAGCCTGTAGTATGTTTGAATGAGTGTAATGTTCTTGACAAATTGTGTACATTGTTTAGATCATGGTAGCATTGTTCAAGAGAACTGAAACATTTCCATGTCAAAGTAAGTCATAAAATTTGATACTTTGAGAAAGTTCTGGCTAAAAATTGTCAGAATATGCCTATGAGAATTTCCTGAAAAACATTTATCTTTGTAATTGTTGATCAACGATAACCTATAAACACTATTTTTTTTTCTTCTCTATGATTGTTGTTTACCGTTGTTCCCCCAAGTTTCCGGGATGCAGGAGCAGGGAAATGCGCATTGGGGATGTGTAGAGTCAGCCCCCAAATTTTGGGGAAATTCATGGGGGACGTCTCTAAAATTATAAAAATAAATAAAAATCCCCAAAATAGTAATCATCTGATGTATATTCATCATTATGAAATGTAAATACTAAATATGATTTATTTTCTAAATAGTACCAAGTAGAGTTAGTAAAAAGTAAAAATAATGGAAAAAAATAAATAAAATTTTTCGCAAGGGGGGAGGGGCAATGTTTTGCCAGGAGCTTCCCCTTACCGGGGGCATGGGGAATGTGGGGGGTGCACCCCTGACCCTGCAAGACATGTCCCTGTGGAGCACTGTTGTTTTCCTCTCAGCTCTCCTTTTTTATATGGGCAGAGGGGACAGCCAAGGTTGCTTTCAATATGAGATAAAATGAAAACCTTATTTTCTTTGAAAAAGAGGATGTGTGAAACAGAGATGACATATTGTCCAATAGGGAGTCAGTTTTTGTCTAACAAATCTGCAGAAGCCACTTCCCTTTAAACTTGAATCAGTTCTATCAAATCATTCTTAACCCCCCAAAAGTATTGTTAAACTTTAAATTGGTTCTTGTTTAATTCTAGACAGAGCCTGGAAAAATGTTTATTGACCTTGCCCTTTCAATTTTTTGTAAAAATTGATTAACTTGGTGGCAAAGATTTGGCAGGAAATCAGCCACCACATTCGTCTTTAAAAGGTCCTCTTCTTAAAGTCAAGCACTCTTTATCTTTATTTTGATCAACCATTTTCTTGTTGGATTTTAGCCTTAACATTAGATCATTCAATATTCTATATCATTTCTTTTACAATATTTTTGGATGCTATATTTGCAAATAGAACTTGTCTGAGGAGATCCCTGCTATATGCAATACCCCAATTTAGACATTTTGTTATGTTGAAGTAAAATGGTCTATGCAATAAAGAGGCATCCTAATTTTGTAGATGGAAGCTCATGGTAAAGACCCCATTACGAGGATGCATGGTATATTTTAAAATTTTTATTTTGAGTATGTTATCTACCTCGACTCTCTAGCAAAGACCAATATTTGATGTGAATAAAGTTGATTTGAATCCGATTGCTTTTAGACAAAGAAAGGGGGGTTATTGATTGACAAGTTTGGACAAGTGCCTTGTCACCTTCTATCCTATCTCCTAAAAGCAAGCTGAAATCCATAAAGAAATGACTCCTCAAAGAAGTACGTTGGCCTGTCCTCAAGTCACAAACCCACTATAAGCCCGTTACTAATATTTCCTGATGACACCAACTTTCCTACGAATACCCATTCGAAAAGAAAGGGATGGGAGGAACAAGACTTGTGCTGCTTGGAAATCACACTGAAGTGAATTCCATGGAAGCACTGTGTCTACTTTGTGCGAGGGATGTATTGTTACCCTATAGTTCTTCATGTTATGCAAGTGTGTTTGAGACCTCGAGAGTGTGTCCATCATTGATACAATAAATAATACATCCATGAGGGGACAACAATAGAAGATAGTCGTTTGAACTTGCTGTTGTAGAAACTGTGTGTGTGATGTGTTGGGCCTGGAACTGTGTGAAGAACTAAGTTGGAACTTGGAATAGACTCGGAGAGTCGGAACTATGTGTGAAGGTTTGAGTTGGAATAGACCTAGAAGTTAGAATTGTGTATGAAGGGTTAGATCCGGAACTGTTTGTGAAGGGTTGAACCTGTTGCCGCACAAATTAGCACCCTTCCGATAGGACACGGGGGTCGGTGCTAAGATTGGCAATTTTTCAGGAGATGTAACCACTGTCATCGCAATGCACTTTCCTTACACTTTAGGCCAACTTCTAGAGGCCAAGGGGAGTCCTTAATATAGGTGAAATAGACCTACACAACAAGAATACCTCACGAGCAACCTCTTGACAAAAATCAATGCCTTATCGAGTCAAAGCAATGAATACAAGCATGTTTACGAAGTACTTCAAGAGGATAGGAGTTAGAATGGATAAATGTTCATAATTATTGCAAATGATTAAAAACCTTGATGCTGTTATAATAGGACAAGCATTGAATATGTGCTCAAATATATATATAAACAACTTAGAACAATGTCAACTTACCAAGGAAGGTATCCCTGATGGAGAGGGATAAGAATCTCACCTTTAGGGCAGTAAATGAATGAGTAATATAAATCTGGAAATGACTTATCAGATCTGGTTTATGCCAGAACCAACCCCCAAAAATTACATGAAGGTCAACTTGAACCACTAGATGAATGCTCAAGAGAGTAGGGTTGATAATAGACCTTGTTTCTAGCTTGTGAGACCCTCCAAAGATGAATTTTGATGGTTGTACCTGTCAAATCAGATCTGAAAAAGCACACTAGTATTTACACATAACCATAAATATCTCAAATTAGCCACAAAAAGAGAACGCCCTTCAAGATTGACCATGAAACCAACGAGGGCACATGAATTGAACATATTAGATCTTTAGATACTGCAATATTTTTGGATTTTTATATTTTTTGAGTTTTAGGTTTTTTTTCATATATTGACCTTTTTTTTTAATATTTTTGCCAATATAGTACAAGGAATTTTGTAAAATTAAAATGGCAAAGATGAGGGAAATAGACCTAGGTCTTATTGCACCGGGCAATGAGAAATCAGGGTTAATGTTTCTCCTAAGAATTGGCAATTCAATATTTGAATGATTTAAGGTAAGGTTAAGAAACCCTATGTTATGTTAGCATTGACCTAATTAGGGCAAAGCAATGTTATCAGAACCGTATTGGTGATCGAACCGACAAAGCCCAAAATGTGAACCAGATCGGAATCCAGATTGGAACTAGGAAAAAAACCAAAAAAAACCGGTCAACCAAAAAATACATAAAATATTCATATTTTGTAAAAAAACATATATATTCATGTGCATACATATGAATCCAAACCATTAATACACAAATGTGCAAAGTTTCTCATATATATAGCAAGTACGGGTGCAAATAACCAAAATGGCACCGAGTGCAATACATCTCTGAAATTCTGAACCAAAATACATCAACCAAGAGTAGGGGCTTAGGGTTGTTAGGTTAGAATATTTAGGATAGAGTTTTTTATGCTTCGGTTTTTTAATTTTAAATTTGAAAAACGTGGGTCCCCCATTGTGGCGTACGACAGAGTACGAATCAATTGGTTCCGTACGGAACCGGGCGAAAACCGATCGGTTCGGGAGTTTTGGTCCGATTTGTATGGAACCGGCCGGTTCACAATCGCTCCAAGACAAAACCGAGGGTTTTCCGGTTCAGGCGCCTAACCGAACCGGTTGGGCCTGTGAACTAGTTAGACTAATTGGTTTACGGGTTCCGGTCTGGTTCAAATAACACTGGGGCAAACAAGATGCCAAGGCCTAAACAAGAGAGACCCTTCTAAAGGGATGTCTCACCCAACAAGACTATTCTATCATGCATAAAACCCTAAATTGTTCTTACCTTGGATGCCTCCGGCAGTGCAAGGCAAGAGTTTCAAGATCTTACCACAATTGAGAGAGAAAAGGAGAAGAGAAAGAGCCTTAAGAATCCTTTTACCATGGAATAGCCTTGAAAGATTTTAAAGAAACTTTCAAACATCAATATTTATCCCTTAGAAACACTAGAATTGCCAAGAAAGGAGGTGTGCACCACTTCAATTGCTCATATACACAAGTAGAAATAAAAATTCAGTCGTATTTGATCCCATGATCTTGGTTACAAATGAGAGGAGGATGCCTTATTTATAAGAAAAAGGCTCACTTTATCCCTCCTCTAGGTCGACCTACCTAATTTGAGTTTAAAATGACTTTTAATGATTTTTTAGGGTTTGTCACCCACAATTCGGGGACTAAACCTCATAAAACATAAAATAGTGAATAAAATAAGATGATAGCTTCGACATGATGAAAAGGTTGAGCTTGGAAGGAGGACGTCATGCCTTATCTAATCCAACATATGTCTTTTTCCCTCAACACCCTCCTTAGGTTGGTACGACCTCCAAAAGCTTGCTTTTAGGGTGGACGATTGGCTCTTTTTGACCAAGATGACCAAGAGGGAGGAGTGATATAACAAAATAAGGTCCAAGAGGGTATGAATGAGGTGTGCTAGAGAAAGTGTGACAACCCTTACAAGCATAAAACCATAAGTGTGTCTAGGGGCTCCTAAGCCATGTGTCCTAATGGATTCCCCACAAGGTGCACCAATACCCACCCAGGAAATAAATGCTCGACATGATGAGGAGTTACCACCCATCAAGGGGTAGTCAATAGTGCCACAAGACCAACACACCTTGAATTGAGGACTAAGAGAACCTGCCATGACTCGAGCAAGGGTCTTGAGCGCTGCTAAACCAAGGTCCAATACTTTAACATAAAGAAGCCCCAACTTGGCCTTTTACAATGACAAAAGAACCCCACTCTTTCGCACATTTGGTAGGGTGCGCTGCAAAAATCCGGGGTGTAACAACTGGCTCCAACTGCGGGACATGCGCTTCTCCTGGGAGTGTGTGAGAACCTTGAATCTTCTGGTACTTGTAGACCTACACACACTTCAAACAACAAAGAGTGTCAAATGCATCGAAGGCAAACACATCCATCCTGTCTCGTTCAAATCAAAATATGAAATGTATAAAAAGAACCCAACAAATGCAATGCATGGGTAAAGCAAATGACACATCAAAATGCTTATGCAAGAGATTATGCAACCTACCTACGTACTCTAAGCGTGGTGACATAAAGAAATCAAGTAAAATCATACCACCAATGAAGCCACCTTAGCATATCATTCATGCTAGGGCTTCTTCCCTTGTCTTTGGCAATAGTCCAAGACAAAATCACGCCAATGATAAGCTGAGTAGACGTCATTACCTTCATTGGAATAGGGCTGGAACAATGAAAAAGATCACGAACCTGGATGCTTTCAAACCCTTGTGAAGGAGAAGGGCTCTTTTCACAAGCCCCCTCTATCCAAGCTTGGACAAGGGTCAAGTACAAACTGCCTCCATTATGAATCTACTATTCAAAACCTGTTTATTGCCCCAAATGACTTTAGAAACCAGCAAGAAGCCGTGAAAGATACGATTGGAAAAAGGGACCTTAAATCTGTTCTAGGAGAAGGCACACTTTGCTACTCTGACCCTGCAATACGACCACCTTTTTGTTGTCGAAAACCTGCATTAATCCCAGAGGAACATGGTTGAGAATGATGGTTGAGATCCACCCTAGGAGAGGGTGAACCTCGTTGTTCAACATCTGCGCTAGAAATCTCCATATGTAACCCTATATCATCATCAATTGTGAGCCAACATAGCTAAACCAAATCTTGATAGATCTTATCAAAGGTAGGTTTTCCATGGTCTTCAAAATTTACAATTTCCTCATTCGAAGAATCATACATGGGCTCTCCCACAAATTTCCAATAATCCATACACATATCATGCTCATTAGGAAAATGCACATCATTGTATCTGTGACAACCATCTTCATTAGCAAAAAGATCCTCAAGCCTATCATCTTCAAAAAATTTGTTTGAAAAGTAAAATAGAGAGGAAGGCTCACCAAACCTTCATTGTGAGGGGAACAAGGAGAAGCATCAACTACATCTTCATCAACCATGTCTTCAACAACCTTTTCAATGGGGGGTGGCTCTTCAAGAGTTTTTTCATTTTGTTCCAAATCTGCTAAAGATCTGACTCTGGCTTATCCAAATTGACAACCTCTTCACTTCTGTATGACAGGAAAAGATCATGGACATCTTCCTCGGAACATGTGTGACCCAAAGGCTAAAGTATAACACTCTCAACCCTTGAAGAATCATAGATGGGAGGGCCAAGAAACCTCCAATAATCATGGTCTTCTTCATCATGCAAAGGAATCCTGCCATTTTCTTCTAAAAGGCCCAAGACATCATAGGAATCTTCGAAACAATAGTAAGGAGAACTCACCATTTCTTTACTTTCTTCAATTAGGGCTTCTTGGTCTTCATGTACTTCTTCAAGTTGCTCCTCTAGATCTTCACCATGGACTTCCTTGGTTTCATCTTCTTGAGCATCTTTATCGTCCTCTTCAAAAGTATCTTTATCTTCCTCTTCAAAAGTACCATCCTCTTTGAGCATAGGGCTCGAGGTGTTGTTTTCCTTGGCTTCTTTAACAAGATCCTCAACGAGAGATTCTTCAACAATGGCTTCTTCATCAGAGCTTTTTAAGGATTGATCTTCGTCACGACATTCTTCGATGATATCTTCATCTTCTATCAATGGACTAGAAGCATCTTCTTCCTTGGTTCCTTCTTCTATCTTCAAGGGTGGTCTAGGACCCTCTTCGACAATTTTTTGCACATCATAGAATGCCTTGACTTCATGAACTTTGGGTAGCCATTGATCAATGCGCATCATAGAATGCCTTGGCTTCTTGAACTTTGGGTAGCCATTGATCAATGCGCATCATAGAATGCCTTGGCTTCTTGAACTTTGGGTAGCCATTGATCAATGCGCATCATAGAATGCCTTGACTTCATGAACTTTGGGTAGCCATTGATCAATGCGCATCATAGAATGCCTTGGCTTCTTGAACTTTGGGTAGCCATTGATCAATGCGCGTCATAGCCTTGGCTTCTTGAACTTTGGGTAGCCATTGATCAATGTCATTATGGCACCAACGTTTACAAAATGCTTCCAAAAAGACTGCAAAAGATGCAACTGTTCTCTTTCCAAGACATTCATACCAACGCTTGGCATAGTCCTTGAAGCCAAATGAGAAGAAATCCATCATATCATTTTCATAAAGGATGCTATTATTGCCTGCAAATTTGAGAAAAGTCACAAGATAAGCCAAACCTGAATCTACATTGCCATGAAACTTTGGAGTTTCCCTTATAGATATGTCCGGTTCTTCACAAGCGAGAGCCCAAATATTTGAAAAATCCAAAGGGCTATAATTTTCAAGAAGTCTATCAGGATATTCCCCAAAATCAGAATAAATATTTGTCATATTGAATAGAATGCTTCAGTGGAGTCGCCAAGATGAACTTTTTCTTCTCAACTGATGGATGTATTCACTCTTTACACCCAATAATGTCATCAATGGACGAGACATTTGTCTTGAAGTGCATCTCTTTGTTCTATTTTTCTTTAGTAGAGTCGCCAAATAAGACCTACAAGGTTAGTCCTCAACAATAATTTTACCAAAGTACAAAACAAAAACTTACCTCAACTTCACGAAATGCTTTCTCACAAAATTTGTCCTTCATGCCAGGAAGATTGGGCTTTGGCCCAACAACGTGCCCAAACTCTCATACAACTATCTTCAAGCCATCCCTGGCAACAGTGCCAAAAAATGTTACTGCATAAATTAGCACCCTTCCGATAGGACACAAGGGTCGGTGCTAAGATTGGCAACTTTTCAAGAGATGCACCCACTACCACCTCAGTGCACTTTCCTTATGCTTTAGGCCAATTCCTACAGGCCAAGGGGGAGTCCCTAATATAGGTTAAATAGACCCGCACAACAAGAATACCTTACGAGCAACCTCTTGACAAAGATCAGTGCCTTATGGAGTCCAAACAATGAATACAAGCACATTTACCAAGTACTTCAAGAGGATAGGGGTTAGAATGGATAAATGATCACAATTATTGCAAATGATTAAAAACCTTGCTACTGTTGTAAGAGGACAACCACTATATATGTGCTCAAATATATATAAAAGCCACTTAGAACAATGCCAACTTACCAAGGAAGGTATCCCTGATGGAGAGGGATAAGAATCTCACCTTTAGGGCAGCAAATGAATGAGTAATACAAATCTGGAAACGACTTACCGAATCTGGTTTATGCCCTAACCAACCCACAAAAATTATAAGAAGGTTAACTTGAACCACTAGATGAATGCTGAAGAGAGTAGGGTTGATAATAGACCTTGTTTCTAGCTTGTGAGACCCTCCAAAGATGAATTTTGATGGCTGTACCTGTCAAATCAAATCTGAAAAAACACACTAGTATTTACACGTAATTGTAAATATCTCAAACTAGCCACAGAAAGAGGACACCCTTCAGATTGACCATGAAACCAATGAGGGCGCATCAATTAAACATATTAGATCTTTCGATACTGCAATATTTTTGGATTTTTATATTTTTTGATCTTTAGGGATTTTTCATATATTTGACTTTTTTTTTGTATTTTTTCCAATATAGTAGAAGGAATTTTGTAAAATTGAAATGGTGAAGATGAGGGAAATAGACCTAGGTCTTATTCTGCCGGGAAATGAGAAATCGGGGTTAGTGTTTCTCCGAAGAATTGACAATTCAATATTTGAATGAATTAGAGCAACGTAAGAAACCCTAGGTTATGTTAGCACTTGACCTAATTAGGGCAAACAAGATGCCAAGGCCCAAACAAGAGAGACCCTTCAAGAGGGATGTCTCACCTAGCAAGACTAAACTATCATGTGTAAAACCCTAAATTGTTTTTACCTTGGATGCCTCCGGCAGTGCAAGACAAGAGTTTCAAGATCTTACCACAATTGAGAGAGAAAAGGAGAAGAGAAAGAGCCTCAAGAATCCTTTCACCTTGGAATAGCCTTGAAAGATTGTAAAGAAACCTTCAAACATCAAGATTTATCACTTGCAAACCGTAGAAATGCCAAGAAAGGAGGTGTGCACCACATCAATTGCTCATATATACAAGTAGAAATACAAATTTAGTCATATTTGGTCCCATGATCTTAGTTACAAATGAGAGGAGGATGCCTTATTTATATGAAAAAATGCTCACTTTATCCCTCCTCTAGGCTGACCTACCTAATTTGAGTTTAAAATGACTATTAATGATTTTTTTAGGGTTTGTCACCCACAAATCTAGGGATTAAACCTCATAAAACATAAAATAATGAATAAAATAAGATGATAGATTCAACATGATGAAAAGGTTGAGATTGGAAGGAGGACATCATGCCCCATCTAACCCCAACATGTGTCTTTTGCCCCCAATGCCCTCCTTAGATTGGTATGGCCTCCAAAAGCTTGCTTTTAGGGTGGATGATTTGCTCTTTTTGACCAAGATGACCGAGAGGTAGGATTGATATAACAAAATAAGGTCCAAGAGGGTATGAATGAGGTGTGCTAGAGTGGGTGTAACAACCCTTACAAGCGCAGTCACCTCTACAAAGCATAAAACCATAAGTGTGGCTAGGGGCTCCTAAGTCATGTGTCCTAATGGATTCACCACTAGGTGCACCAATATCCACCCATGACATAAATGTTCGACCTAACGAGGAGTTACCACCCATCAAGGGGTAGACAGCGGTGTCACAAGACCAACACACCTTGAAATGAGGACGAAGAGAACCTACCATGACCTGACCAATGGTCTTGAGCCCCACTATACCAACACTTTTACATAAAAAAGCCCCAACTTGGCCTTTTACAATGACAAAAAGACCCCCTTTTGGCACATCTGGTAGGGTGCATTGCCAAGAATTTGGGACGGAACAGAACCTATGAATGGGCTAATGGAGGCCATGAACTAGATGAATGATGTTATCATGACCATGAACAAAACCCTAAACACATTGGTTTTATCAATTGAAAACTGAGAACACAGGGATCAACACGATTATGAAGAAGAGGGTTGTTGTGCACCTTGAAACCAAACAAGAGAGGTGTGATCATTTTGAGAACCCTTTGAGGAGAGAAGAACCCAATGGAAATCTTCAACAATATGGTGCTAAGTTGCTGACTGCAATGTCTCCATGCAGCAAGAATAAGGTAGAAAATCAAGGCTGTCTTGGGTGCTTAGTTTGATGCTATCTTTGAATGCTGTCCTTCAAGGAAATCACTGGACACTTGGTGGTATTGTGTACTGTAAGATTCTAAGCTCTTGTAATCAGAACCTATTCAAATCCCCTGTGGGCCTGTGGTTCAAAGCTATCTGCAATTATTGTGAGATGGATAGTCCTATCCATGGAGAAGTGATTGTCAACTTGCAAGTATGAAAATGCATCTTCTAATGCTGTAATGATTGCAGCAACTTCTTGCTGTTTTCTATAACTGTTTTGAGAGCTGTCTTCAAGATGCAGCATTCTCTTAAATCAAACTCTTAAAGGACGATCGAAATTGGTACCTTTTGGTTGCTAATTGACCTCTCCAAGGTGCTCAACAGAACTCTCAGACATATGACCTGATTACGAGATGCTTCAGGCCTCTGAAAAACACCAAGTTTGATCTCTCTCTTTTTATCCATTTAGTGATTTGTCTCCGCTGCTCAGAATTGCAGCTAATGAAGTACCAAATCTGCTTCACTAACTGTCATACTTAATCTCATTAACCAGAAAGGGCACCCCACTAGCAAATATGCATTGTGGGCAAATTTTGTAGTTAACAGTGGCTCCACAAGGGGACAGCTTGCCCTTGCAGGATGCTGAGATCCCAGCAATCCCCAATGACATTTTTATAATTGAAAAACAATCAACTTGTTAGTACCCTATCCCTAAGGCTGGATAAGACCTTTGCAAACACAACTTGACCTTAGGAGACATATATTTTATTGACACAACAAAGGCCCCAGGACTTATTGAGACTTGACCTAGGACAAGAGAGTTCCAACTCAGATTTACTCAGGGAACCAATAAGATAGATGCCCAGATTTTAGAATGACAGAGTATTCTAACCTATAATGACAAAACAAACCAAACCAACCACCTAGAGTTGGGACTCCTCATGTGAATGCAGAACAACTTATTAGGAATGAAATAACTTGCAGCAACATAAAATGGAAAACATAACTGAAATGAATGCAAAAGAAGAAAAATAAAAAAATTATCTCCAACTTACCTATTCCCCAACCAAAAATAAAAAGATCCCATTTATTGTTTATTTTTTGTATGGGCAATGTTGCTGCTGAGATGCACACCTGGGGGGAAGCACAGCAGAAATCTTTTGAAGCTGCTCGGTGTGGCCTTGGGGGCAAGCAAAGAGTCAGGTGCTCTCACCTGATCTTGACTCCTCCGTTTAGGCAAACTCCTAACGAAGCCAAGGGGGGTAGACCCTAAAAAAGTTTCTAAGGCTCTTAAATTTATTTGGTTGTTATGGATGAAAGTAAGTTGTTTTTAGGAGTTTTATAATGATGACTAATAATTGACACAAGATATTGCAACTTTAAATCAAATCAACAGCATGAATACATTCACGACATAAGATGGATAAAAATACAGCAAATAAAAAGACCAGTGCCGTGGAGTCAAAATAAAATGGTGCTTGCTGTTGTAAAGAAAACCGTTTTGCAATGCTCTTGGTCAATTTTAGATTATTAGGGTGAAAATGATTAGGGGGAAAATGGGGATTCCCGATATACCTTGTGGTACAGGGAATATGTTCGGAATGTGATCTAAGTGGCTTTGTACAAGAACATGTGGGTTGGAATGGAGTCTCGAGAGCGGTGTTCAACACTACACCAACAAGAGTGTAGCCTAACTGTGCTCTGAGGCCGCTTCCTAGTTGTTCCCGCTTCCTTAGTCAAAATTTCTCCACTTTCGATCACTATTGAGGCAACGCCGGATTTTCGTTGGTTTAAAAGGGACTTGATTTTATTAATGTGAATGAATTAGCTTAATGTGAAAAATTTGATAATTGCAACACTACCGCTTTTGATATCCCAAAGCTTAGACTAGCCTGCTATGGGTAGAGCATACACAGAGTGGGCAAAATATTCGTTCAAATTTTAAACTCTCTGACAGAGAGCACTCTTGATCTGCTTAAAGTGAGATTCAAGAGATTTAAAAAATAAAAAGAAAACTCTCTGACAGAGAGCACTCTTGATCCGCTTAAAGCGAGATTCAAGAGATTTAGTTGAGCAACACTTTAACTAACAGAAAAAGATATAAAGTACTAAAGCAGAAAGTCACAAATTTTCTAATTACTACCCAAGAATCTCTTTCAGGTCCAAAGACCGTACTCAGGAAAGCAAGGGGATTAGTAGGTCCAAAGACCGTACTCAGAAAAGCAAGGGGACTAGAAAAATCTAGATCTAGTTGCAATAATTGAAAGAACTAATCTAGCAAGCAAAACTAATTTAAAGCAGAAAGTAAAGGGGACAAGTACAAGCTTTCCCGAAATGGGGGAAGGGGGTGTGGGAGCCTTAAATCCCACCTGCTCTTTATTAATTTATTACAAATCTTCACTCTTCGACAGAGAGCGCTCTTGATCCGTAAAAACGAGATTCAAGAGATTTTAAAAAAGCTTAAAAAAGGCTAAGTAAATGCAAGGGGTTGAAATATGTCTTCTTCAAGGTTCAAACCTCCAAAATTCGCTCAAGTCCTTCGCTTTCCTATGACAAAAAAATAAAAACCAGCGAACAACAAATTTATTAAAATGTTAAGGGATTAGCTAAAATCACAATAAAATACAATTTATTAGTTCAAGTAATAAAGATTCATGACTAGATCTAAGCATGAGATAACAAATTTAAAGCATTTTCTAGATCTAACATGTAAACAAGTAAATAACTAATGATGAAACTTTCTTAGCTCTAATTTACTTGTAGGAGAACGGTAACCGAGGAAATAAGAGTTTAGAGTTTTTTAAATGGATGGAAGGAGGACTTCAAGCCTCAAGCTTGATCTTTATCGAAGACTCTGGAATGCCTGCAAACAAAATATTAGCTCGAAAGTGCTGAAGAGGGGAGAGGATGCAACTGAGCTCCGATCCTCCTTCAGATCTATAACCTGCACTACTATAAGAGACACTTGCCAATAATGGATTAGATCTAGTGTGCATGCAAAAAAGAGATCAAGAGAACCTCGGTACAACTGAATACAGTTGGCTACTCCCATGTCTCTTGAAAACAAAGCACAAATCAACAACTTAACAACTGTAAATGCTTATTCTACTGGATTATAATCAACCTTCTAAGCTAGATCTATCACCAATATTGAAACAAGAGAAAACCAGTGGTACAACATCACCTCAATAACATAGCATTCATCAAATGGCACAGCATGGACCTCCAAAGTATTTCAATATTATTCATCAGATACAATAGTGTTACAATGGGCAGAGGTTCCACCATCCATCCTCAAACAATGGAATGGGCCTTCATTATATAGAATAATGGAGAGAGGGGGGCGAATCTATCACAAGAGATGAGAGGGGGCACATTCCATAATTAGTGGAGTGATTCGCTCTTGAACTAAAGCTTGATCTCATGCTTGGTTGGCGTGATTAAATGAGGTGGTTGCCACCTCATGAGAGGGGCGCCCCTCTTCACCTTGTAAACTCCTCCAACCTTAGGAGCTGCCACACATGAGGTATGACGCCCATGTAAGATATGCACATCCCATAATTTGATTTCATTCACCACTTAATAATTTGACTTTAAACTATGTGCATACCCACTTTAATAAGGTCGTACATCATAAGAAATTAACATGCCACCTTTTCCATACCTTTTTTAATCATATTTTTCGATTTTCCGACTTTGTCCTTTTGTGCATTTTGTAGCACACTTAGCATTTAAATGCCGTTTTGTCGCGTCTTTAAGAAGAAATGCCACAAATGACAATTTAATTGCCCGAAACCTAAAAAAATGTGTCCTAGGTTAAAGAGGACACTCTGAGTGTGAAAACGAGTATCCCCACGCCAAATTCCGCCTCCAGACCATGCTTTTATTACAAATTGAAAATTTCCAATTAAACCATTAAAAAATGGTCTAATTTTACGGAAAATTTTATTTTTCTCGGAACTGACTCAAACTCCTAGGGGACCTAGTGCATGTCCATACGATTTATTATTGATGGCTAGCATGTAAAAATACATAAACACTTAGGCTTTAATAACCTCCCAAGGTTCGACCACCATGGAAAATAATCTAGCTTTGGAGGTGTGAGTGAAAAACTCAAGAAATATACGCCACTGAAGTGCAATGCATAATTCCTAAGGAAAAATCACTCTAGAGTATCCCCTTGATAGTTAAACCTAAGGTAGGCCAATCCTTTTACAAAATGACCATGCTTAGACCAACTTATTACAATTCCCCCAAGGGGGTTTGGACATGCAAATTCTACAAAGGGCCAAAAATTTGGCCGAATGAACTTCTGAACACTGACGATGGACATTGAACATGTTCATAGCCCTGGCGGCTTGCGAGAAATCCACCTAATGTACAATTAGGAGGTAACAGGCACCAAGGCTCTTATTTTGGATGTTTGTCAAAGCTTCCATGGTCAATGAACATAGCCAAATGACCAATGTAACCATGCAGCTAGGTGATCAATGACGGGGGAGATGTCAACATAGTCAACCCTCCAGTGAAGCCAATCATGAGGTGTCCTGAGATGAAAAGATGCACTCGTTAAGTCTTTCAACTGAAACTTGGAAGATGGTTCCTCATCTGTAATCAAGAAGAAAGCATAAAAACTAAAACTCTTCAAATCTGCCTCCTGAAACACCTCTACCATCCTGGACTCAACCAGATTGTGACTCATCCTGATATCCAAGCAATGATCCATTAGAGGATCTTCTTGAAGAGAAAAATCTGTTTGCGGGATCATAGGCAAACTATGAGGAAGATCCTCTTCTAGTTGAATGAAAAGTTGCTACTCTTTCTGCAGTGGTATCTGATCAAACGATTCTTGGTTCACTATGGGGATGTGCAAGGATAAACTGTCCAATTCATTTAATTCTGCATGGCTGATTTGTGCCTCTTCCTCTTGACCAGCAAAGATGAACTTATTGAGATTACATGATTCATGAGGCTCTTTCTGCTTGTAGTTGAGAGAATTTGATGACCTAGTGTCTAAAATTGTCTCATCCTTCACCTCACAAACTCTGTCTTCAATGATATGCACAAATAGAAAGTGTGGAGATTCCTCTTCCTTGAAAGCTTTGGCATCACTCATTCCTTCAGTATTATCACGCATTGGTGTTGATTTATTGCTGCACTGTTCCCTCTCTGCCAGGGAATCTCCGTATTCTTGAGGTTCTCCCCAACAATCCACGAAGACGGTTTCATAGGTCAGCATTGAATCAATGCCTCCCTTCCTCAAATCACAATGGTACCCGGAATTCTCTCACATCTCCACACAAGGGTTTTGAAAAAATCTTCATCACCACATCCTCATGTCGGAGGTAAAATTCTCTACAAATGTACAAAAATCTTCAAGACGCTGCTTTGTAGAGCCCCCACTTCCATCGAATCTAGGGAGAAGACTAATACATGTTGATGGAGCAGGTAGTGGATTTGGATATCCATGAATAGCAGTGAAATCCAAAGGAGCATATCCCCTAGCTATGAACTCTTCAAAACTCATTTGGCATCTTGTCAATAATGAAGAAAAAATATTGCAATCAAATTATACCTCTATTATGGAGTCACCATAGAGTGTTGAAACCTTCTTTTACAGAGAAGAGAGACTTTACCCTCAATGGAGTCGCTAGATGTTCAAAAAGATCTTCAATAGACATAACTCATCATTGTTATTGTCGCTGATTGATTGATTTTGTTGGCCTTGTTGCATCCCTTTACCCCCATCCCCGGGAATAGCCAAGAGATGTTTTGGAAACATTGATCCTTTAGGAACCATCACTTGCAACAATTTCTTTTATCCGTTTTCAAACTTTGATTCTCCTTATATATATGTATATGTATATATGCTCCATAGATCTTCACAACCTTCGAAAATGAAACTTGTGAAACTGTGCAACTTGAGCACAATCCCTCAGGGACTGACTACTGGATGGTTTTCAGCTTGAACCATTTGTTTCGTCATTCGGAGATGAATATAGACAATTTCTTGAGTTCTCGTATTTTCGTTGGAAACGTCCCTTTACCCATTCCCGGGAATAGCCAAGAGATGTGTTGGAAACATTAATCCTTTAGTAACCATCACTTGCAACAATTTCTTTTATCCGTTGTCAAACTTTGATTCTCCTTATATATATGTATATGTATATATGCTCCATAGATCTTCACAACCTTCGAAAATAAAACTTGTGAAACTGTGCAACTTGACCACAATCCCTCAGGGACTTACTACTGGATGGTTTTCAGCTTGAACCATTTGTTTCGTCATTTGGAGATGAATATAGACAATTTCTTGAGTTCTCATATTTTCGTTTGTCTGTCCATTGCTTCATGTGATGAAGAACAGATCTTTGAGTCAACTACATTTTCTACTCTCAAGTTAAAATGTTTTTGCTGTCTAAATAACAATGATATATCATTTTAATTAAACAATGCCTCTTTAATGGTCTGTGATCAAGAGGGGGCTATGCCAAAACTATAAGTTCCACTTTGTAATCCTTTCAGTTGCACACTGCCCAATTCTGAATATGTGCAATGCAGTTCTCATTTGTTACATATATCCTAGGAAAGATGCCATTGGTGTTTTCAAGCATTACTTGCTCCATAGTGGTCAGATATTAACATTTGTTTGTGGGTTCTCAAGTATACCAAATATGGGCAATAATTAGCTACACATTTCAATTTCTTTGGATTTAAATTTTTAATTTTTCAGTAATGTTTCTTTTAATGCTTCGCAGGAATGGGAAAGGCCAGGACCTGGTCGCCGACCTGATATATTCCCTCAATTTAGCCCTATGAAGACACCTCTTCCTCCTCCATTACCTTCAGACCCTCCTTTTGAGGAAGACGAGGAAGATGAGGAGCAGAAAGAGGAGGAGGAGGATCCTGATAAAGAACCTGAAAAGCCAGAAGAGTGACAACTTGCATAGACACTGGAATTTTTGAAGTCAACTAACCTTGGAGCATAGCAGTCGAGGAAGGGTGTTGGATGGATTCACGGATATTCTTTAAGTCATCATATTCTCATTCCTATTTTATGTTTATTCTGTTCATTTTAGGTATTAGTCATATTCCTTTTGATTCTTTCAGTGTACTTAAGAACTGAGGTTCATGGTAATCAAACATTATTGAGTAATTTTCCTGGAGGAAAGAAGTAAAAAAATTAGATAATATTCATTGCCTGCAAAGTTTTTCATGGTACATGCTACCATTTGGGCAATTGACATAACCACCATCTTAGATCTTTAATAAAAAATCACATTTTTTTTTCAAAAAAGTTTCCGTGGTTTGATAATCTTTAGGCTGCACTCAATTCCACTGTGTTGGCTACCATAATGCTGTCTGCAGCCCCTGTTATTTATTGGCAAACTCTGAACGTGGTAGTAGAGCATACATATTCTCCTCTTCCTATAAAATCAGTTGTCATATAAACAAAGATATCAGGGGGTCAGTTTCACAGCTTTGATCAATGGACAAAACCACCTGCCATTTATTTGATTGGACTGCATTGATTGCATCCATTTTGCCTCTAAATGGAAATGTTCAAGTATTTTCATTAATGAGGTCCCATGTAATGTTCATTCTTCTTAAGGAAGGAGGTACGTCCTCTCTTTGACTCCAACATAAAAATTTTGTGTGGAAAATGATTAGTGTGATTGTGAGCCAAGCTTTAATAAGTTGCTCACCTCATTATTGCATGTCATGTAGCCTTCAAGGATGCTGTGAATATAAAGAAAAATTGTAATAATTTAACAAATATGACAAAATTGAATCTAAATTTAGCAACGTAATTGAATCTAGTAATTTTGTCAAAGTTACAGTTTTTCTCTATAAAGCAGAGTTGCTTGGAATAGGGAAATTTGTATGGGTTTTTGAACTAGTATGGATTTTTGGTAAATTTCAAAAAATTATATAGGCTCATTGTTGCAGCACTGGACTGTGATCAGAATCACACAAAGGAAACTTATAACATAAACAACATAAATATACAAAGAGCTTACACACATGAATCGGCAACACAGAACTCAATCTTCATTCGTTCAATGAAAATAGATCAATTTTTAACTTCATACAATCACAGAATCATCAAGGTCCTTGGATTCTACAAAGACGCACTCTATTGGCTAATCTATGAGAGACCAAATGCCCCAATCACATCAAGGCTTTAGATATTTATGTTAGAGTAATTGACTCTTCAGCTCTCAAGACTTTTCATTTCATTGGGTAGCTCAAACATTACATGATTCAAATATTACAAGCCAATTATGGTCTCTTGGCCTTCTAGATACAATCCACAATTGGAAGTTTGAATACTCAAAGTCAAAATTATAAAAATATGCATTCACGAGAATTCTGGACTGATCATGTCACGCTCTGTGTTTAAATTATTTGACCTACTTAAACTATTTTTTATGAAATTTTGATGAAAGGTAGAGGAATATGCCCTCTACACCCTGTAAAATTTAAAACTCTGATTCCAAATATTGGCTGCATGCAAGGCAAAACATTGAACCCATGTTTTTGGAAAAATCTGCATGCGGTTTTTGAACATTATGTGGCTTGTGCACAGTACTTAAACATAATAAATTTTGATGAGATTTGGTGTGCAGATAGATAATTGCGTCCTCTACAACCCAAATTTCAGACCTTAACTTCAAATTATGAGAGTGCACCGGTTTTTTGAACATTATGTGGCTTGTGCACAGTACTTAAACATAATAATTTTTTATGAAATTTGGTGTGCAGATAGATAATTGTGTTCTCTTCAACCCAAATTTCAGACCTTAACTTCAAATTATGAGAGCACACCGATTAAAATACTAGTCACATGTATGTGCAGAAACACAGTTTGGAGCACACCACCCATGGGTTTTGGAAGGTTGCGTAGTATCAAAATTTGTAGGAACATAGAAATATGTTTTCTTGACATCCTGTAAAAGTTTTAGATCTTGATTCCAAATATTGAGCACATGCTAATCAAAATAATAAGTCACTATCTGCACATAAATTTCACTACCATGCTGGTTCTGTGTTTGTGCATGGGATGTAAACTCCATATCTTCTAAAATTTGGCGTGAAGGTAGATAATGTCTCTTCTATAATATATCCAAACTTTAGCTTCTGATCCCAAGGTCTGTGTGTATGCCAATGAAAATACTGGAACACTGTCCTACGTGCTGGAAATATGAAAAACTTGAAACAAAAATTGAAATTGAACTGAAAATATTATTTCGGGTGATGCAAAATTGCCAGAACCCAATGGATGCTCTTGCATCAAACTCCCTTGGTTGAAAGTTGTCATGTGGTCTTTCTCATGAAGGATGGTTATCAAATTTGTGAAAGGAAGATAGTCCCACAAGTTGACCAACTTCTTCTTTCTGTATCAATGATGCATCCTCTAAATCTCTGTTTTTCCACTCCATTAGATGTTGTACTCTTTGTTTCTTGTCTTGGGACTAACTCTTTTAACCAACCCATCTTCAATCTCTTCTGTCTTCTTTATTGGAACTTGCTTCTGCCATTTTGCTTCTCTCTTTCTCAGGTGCCTCTGCTTCTGTAGGGTCTTCATGATACTTATAAAGATCTACAACATTAAAGATTGGTGAAATATCCATGTCATACGGTAGATCCAACTTGTATGTATTATCATAAATCTTCCTATGGATTCTACATGGACATGATAGATCCAACTTGTATGTATTATCATAAATTTTCCTATGGATTCTACATGTTCATATCTTCTTATATTTTAGCTTGTTATATGTTCCCTTAGGAAACCTTTCTTTTCTCAGATGTATCATCATTGAATCTCCTTCTGCAAATGCCTTCATTCTGCTTTTTTGATCTACCTCCTCCTTGTACTTCCCGTTACTTTGTTGCAATTGTTTTCTAACCCACTCATGTACATCTTTCATGTACTCTACAAATACTTATGCATCTGCACTCTTCTCATGCTCTACGACCGGCAAACTCATCACTCCCTTTGGTGATATTCCATAAATAATCTGAAAAGGTGTTTTCTCTGTAGACTTGTTGACTGAATTGTTATACGCAAATTCAACCCGCGCTAAGTCAAATCCCATTGCTTTGGTTTATCTCCTACCCAACATCTTAGCAAATTACCAAGTCTTCTATTCACAATCTCCATTTTTCGATTTGTCTGAAGGTGATATGTAGAACTGAACTACAATCTAGATCCCAACTTTTTCCATAAGGTCTTCCAAAAATGTCCTGGGAATCTGCTATTTCCATCTAAAGTGATACTCTTTGGTAATCCATGCAACCAAACAATCTCTTGAAAGAATACAACACCAACATTTGTAGCATCACTTGTCTTCTTGCATGCATTAAAATATGTAATCTTTGAAAATCTATTCACAACTACCATTATGGAATCATTACCTTTCTGAGTTCTTGGTAATCCCAAAACAAAGCTCATACTCACATCATCCTAAGGCTTTTCTTCTATAGGTAATGGTGTATACAAACTTGTATTTTGACTCTTCCTTTTCACATGCCAACATATCTTATAACCTTCAACCAACATTCTCATATCTTTTCCCACACTCAACAAAAAATATGGTCTTGTCATTTACCAAAATGACCACTCAATCCTCCACTATAACTCTCTAATGAGATTCTCTCTCATAGAACTTCTTGCTATGCACAAGTTGTTATAAAAATCCAAGTATGGAGTCTGGTCCACACTCCATGGTTCTTTATAAGTTTTCCAAATCTTTGCAAAATCTACATCATCCTCGTACAAAACTTTCATGTTATTTAGATCCACAATGTCAATAACAATATTACTTAACAACAACACTCTTCTACTCAATGCATCAACAACCTTGTTAGACCTTCCTAATTTGTGCTTCAAAACATATGAGTAACTTGCAAGATTTCTACCCATTTCAGGTCTTCAATTTAGTTTCCCTTAACTATTAATATACTGAAGTCCTTTGTGATCAATATACAACACAAACTCCTTAGGCCATTTTTTCAACGTTTGAATTATAGCATATAATTCTTGATAGGCGACGTCTTCGCTCACAGGCGCCGCAGAGCAGTCTGTGTTGGAGGAACTAAACGATGCAGATGCGAAGACGGAGCAATCTGGAGACGAGGGTATTGAGCAGAAAGTGCACGATCACAAATTCTGCGCGCTCGGCGACCAGCTGCACGCCCTGGCTTCGATGCTCGAGCAGGAGGAGACCAGTCATTGCTGCATTTTTTTTCAAAGCTTTGGGGGGAGCTGGAGGTTGGGAGCTACCCATGAGCGTTGGAGATCTGCTCCGACTGCGGCCATTACCAGAAGAAGTAGATTCAGCCGCCATAATGCCCATGGAAGCTCAGCTCGAGAGCGGTGGCATATCCTCTGCCCCGCCTCTTCGCCTCCTCCTCCTCAGCCTCTGCTCCGCTTCTCCCACCTCCTTGCGCCTGCTTTCTCAGGGATAATCAAGAACAAGAACAAGAAGAGAGAAGGGCCAAATGCGGGGAAACGCCGTGTATGGGCTCTTATTCTTAACTTCCTGCATAGGATTAGGGTTAGCGGGTTCGATCCGTGGCGGTGTGATGAAGCGCAGCAGGATTTGGGAACCGTCACTGGAGATGACTCCTCCTCCTTCCGAACGAAGAAGAAGGATGCCATTAATTGTTTCGTGATGGTAGCAGTTGCAGAAGAAGAAGATTGATGATGAGAGATCTGCAATTATGGGGTTATTATTAGGAAGAGAAACTGCTTCTTTATCAGGGGTTTGCTTGCTGGCTGTTTCGCCGGTTTGGGAGGTCTACCGTGTTTGATGCTCTGTCCACAGACATGGATCTTCTGCTTCCTCCGATGAGGGTTTTGGTTTTGTCGGATCTATTTTTCTGTGGTGGGTCTGCTGCAATGTGAGCTGTGGATGGTCATAGCTTCTAGCTCTTGTGTGGCTATGGTGATATGCGAGTTTCTTCTGTAGTATTTCCTGTATTTTCCATTTTCTGTGCAATGAGGGTTTGTTCCCGAGCTCATTTACTCTACCCACTTATATGTGACAATGTATGGAGCAGCTTTTGCTCTCCTTATATCTGCAGAATGTAATTTTGTATCTTCTGATAATAAAATTACGACTTTTTCCAAGGAAAAAAAAAAAAGCATATAATTCTTGATCATAAACGTAGTACTTCCTGTTAGTTTCATTCAACTTTTCAATAAAGAAAGCAATATACTTACCTTTTTGATTCAATACTGCTCCAAGTTCTGATCCACTTGCATCACAATTCACTCGGAAAACTTTGCTTATCTGGTAAGGCCAACACTAGCTATTCAATGACCTTCTTCTTTAACAGTTCAAAGCTTCTTTCAGTTGCTTTGTCCACTGAGAACTTTCATTTTTCATGCACTCAACTAATGCTAAACATGTACAATTGAAATCCTGAATAAACTTTCGATAGAAGTTTACCAATCCATGGAAATTTTTAACTTCAAAAGTGCTTCAGGGAATAGACCATTCAACTATAGCCCCACTTTCTCTCACTCCATCTTCAAACCTTGGAAAATCACAAAACCCAAGTACACCAACTCCTTTTGCACGAAAGTACATTTCTTTAAATTTATCAACAAATTTTCCTTTTTTAGCCACTCCAATACTTGCTGCAAATGCCTCAAATGCTCTTCTTTTGTTCTACTAAAAATTAGAGTATCATCAATATAAACAACAACACCTTTATCTAGGAATGGTTTCAATATCTCATTCATCAACCTCATGAAGGTACTTGGTGCATTCACCAACCGAAATGGCATAACCAACCACTCATACAATCCTCCGTCTTAAATGTTGCCTTCCATTCATCTGCTTCTCTAATTTTGATTTGGTGATACCCACTCTTCAAATCAATTTTGGAAAAATATCTTACTCCACTCTAACAAACCAAAAAATCATCCATTCTTGGCAATGGAAATCTGTACTTGATAATGATCGTGTTTATATCTCTAGAGTTCTTACACATCCTCCATTCTCCATATTTATTGGGCACTAGTACTGTAGGTATTGTGCAATGACTCAAACTCTCTTATCAAGTTTCTATCCAACAATTCCTGAACTTGTCTATCAACTTATTCACTTTCAACAAGGGTATTTCTATATTGTTCTTTTTTTTCTTTCGCAAACTTGATTCAAGTATCAAATTGATCTGATGTGAAATATCATTGACTGGGGGGGGTACTCCCATTGGCATATCATTTGAAATGATCTCTGTATTTTTCTAACAACTTTTTGATTTCTGATGGAACTTTATTTTCCTCTTCTTTTCTTGAACCACCTTTGGAAAAATTGCAAGGCAACATGCACTTCAAAGTCTTCATTTCATCAAATCAATTATTTAACTAAACAAAGCATAATTTTATTGTTGTTGCTCTTTCCATCATTCTCATCAACTCCTAGATGTACTCTGAATTTTTTTTCCTCATTTCTCATCCCATCATGAAATACTCTTTTGTCATACAACCAAGGTCTGCCCAACAATACATGGCCAACATTCATGGCAACAACATCACACAACACTTGATCTTCGTAGTCTCCTATTTGAAAATTCAACAAGCACTATTGAGAAATAGTAACTTGATGCCATTTTTGCAGCCATGAAACTCTGTAGCATTGGGATGGGGTGTACATTTCAACTTTAACTTTTGTACACTAATTTTTTTGTGCTTCCTCCATCGATAATCAAATTACAACACTTGTCTTGTATCTTAAACTTTGACTTGAAGAGGTTCTTCCTCTGTGCGGGATCTTTAACAAATTTCTCCTCTGGCTTGAGCAACACACTATCGAACATAAGTTTTTCTCCATGCTCTTGATGAATTTCTACAATATTGTCTCTAATAGAAGACTCATTTGCCTGTGCCACATGTGCTCTTGCATCATTTCTTCTTCCATCATTTTGATTTTCAAGGCATCCTGCCATCTCGTGCCCTTGTTTCCCACACTTGAAACATGTAGTAAAATGCCTAATTTCTCTTCCTTTGCCTCTACCAACATTATTACCTCCTCGGTAGCTTGGACCACTACTACTAGCCTCCTCATAATTTTTGGGACGTGTTTGGGTTCTCCCAAAACCTGCATGACCTCTTCCTCGAGTGCTCTGTTGTCTTGAACTAAGCTTTTCTTGAACTCTAACAACAATCTACTATGCTTCACCTACAATATGAAAATAAAAAGTGCTCATCTCATCTTGAATTTGAAATCTTAGGCCATTGACGTACTTTGCAACTCTCTAAAATTTTGGTTTTTTAATGCCTAATCTGATCGACAATTTGAATAATTCTTCTGTGCACTCTCGAATCGATGTCTCCTTTTGCTTCAATTTGCACAAAACTTGCTAATAATCCATAGG
This sequence comes from Larix kaempferi, assembly GCA_027924585.1. NCBI lineage: Eukaryota > Viridiplantae > Streptophyta > Pinopsida > Pinales > Pinaceae > Larix > Larix kaempferi. The sequence goes on along the minus strand of BSBM01000370.1, from coordinate 27,143,880 downwards.
TAAGAATTTCTCTCTCATTTTACTTAACATTTTCATGTCTTTATTTTCTTCATGTGATTATCAACTCTATCCTTTTGCACACAATCCCACCATAAAGTTGTATACCTTCTCATCTTGGTGGTAGCAAACTTCACCCTATGGGGGTCTTCAATTTTATCATAATCAAAATATCTTTCAAATTATCCTATATAATCAATTAAATTCTTAGCTTTCTAGGTAGCATCATAATTTGAAATTTCTACTTTAGCATTACCTCTTTCTTTTAGTGTTCTAAACAATTGCATACCATGATCTTTTTCATGGTAATTTTGTCTTTCTTTTTCTTTAGCTTCAGTTTCTGATTCTTCTCTAGCATCACCATTGAGTTTGGTTTCTAACTCATCCCTTCTTCTTATTAATTCTTGCATCGGCTCTCTTGATCATCTCATATCTTCCATCTCTTGATATTCTAGGTTTTTCTGGTTCCTCTAGTTTCTTGTCCTAGGTGGCATGCTTATTTCCACTCTCCTGGTAATTCTCACTCCAATTATGATTCATAGACTAATGCACTCTTGGTACTGTCCCCAAGGTATACTCCTCTAGCATTTTCTAATTGCTAGCACAACTTCCACCATCAAAACATGTTCAACGTATGCAGAAATATTTTATAAAAATCAAATTACTTCCATCAGTCTCATATGCTGGTCTCTTCCTACCACGGGGCTGTAACTTGCTCTGATACCACTTGATGCAGTGCTGGGCTGAATCATACAATAGAAATTCACAACATAAACAACATTAATTTACATAGAGCTTACACACAATAATTAACAACATAGAATTCAGTCTTCATTCATTCAATGAAAATACATAAATTCTCAACTTCATACAATCACAAAACCATTAAGGTTTCTAGATTCTACACAGACTCGCTTTACATACTAATATATGAGATACCAAAGGCCCCAATCACATCAAGGCTTCAATTATTTATGCTATAGCAATTGACTTTTCATCTCTCAAGACTTTTCACTTCATTGGGTCCCTCAAACATTACATAATTCGAATATTACAAGTCAATTACGGTCTCCTGACCTTCTAGATACAATCCACAATCTGAAGTTTGAATAGTCAGCTGAAATTAGAATAATATGTACACGTGGAAATTCTGGAATGCTCACGTTGCATTCTATGTTTGAATGATTTGACCCACTTAAACTCAATATTTTTATGAAATTTTTAGGAAATGTAGAGGAATATGTCCTCTACACACTGTAAATATTTCAGACTCTACTTCAAAATATTGGTTGTGCACAAGGAAAAACAATGAACCCTTGTTTTTGGAAAATTCTGCATGTGGTCTCTGAACATGGCCCGGATTGTGCACGGTACTTAATCTCAATAAATTTTGATGAAATTTGGTGAGCAGATAGATAATTGTGTCTTACAATATATCTTAATTTTAGACCTTAACTCCAAATTATTAGAGTGCACCAATCAAAATACTAGTCACATCTATGTGTGAAGCACACCACGTGTAGATTTTGGAAGGTTGTGAGGTATCAAAATTTGATGAATGTTTGTGGGAACATAAAAAATATGTTTCCTTGACATCATGGAAAAATTTAAAACCTTGATTCCAAAAAGTGAGCATGTGTTGATCAAAATAAGCTAAAATTTCACTACCATGCTAGTTTGGGGCTTGTGCATGGGGGGTCTAAACTCCATATATTCTTCTGAAATTTGGCCTAAAGGTAGAGTAATGTCTCTTTTATAACATATACAAAATTTAGCTTCTGATCCCAAGGTCCATGTGTGTGTCAATGAAAATATTATAACATTGTCCCGAAAGCTGGAAATTGGAAAACTTGAAAGAAAATTGAAAATGAACTGATTTTTATTTTTATTTTGGGTGACGCAGGATTTCGAAAACCCCAGGGATGCTCCTGCATCATTCACACATAAACATGTTAAATTTCAAGAAATTATACATTCTCACACATAAACATGATTATCTGATTATTTCTGTTGATAAAACTTTCAAATATTTATCAAAATAACCAAATATATTAAGCAAATCACATTCACGACATTATAGTTATAGATATATATTTTTTGTGTTAATGCCTTGAGGGTGACCAAGAGAAGTAACAGTGGGAAATCTAGACACATGGACCCCTAACCTCAAGATATGCACCCTAAACTACTTTAAATCAATTGCAAGCAATTTAGATAACTTGGATCATGGTTATCACGAGTATAATATAACTAACAATGATAAATGAAAAACTCAAGGTAAATCCAGTCTTGGTAAATGAGATTGGTGTCAACCTCGGTAGGACATGATGGTAAATGTTAGTAGGTGAATCATGGCAGAAAGAGGTGATCGACAATATTTATTGAAAGAAATTCGACTTGTCTAACATTCATTGGAATGATGCGGGTGGATTAGATCCTAATTAAGCTTTCTCTTGTAATATTGTCAATTTGGGCATTTGGTTCCTTCTCATATTGGTGGATCTTTTGGGAGGGGCTTTGATCTTTTCAGTGGGGTTTTGAATTGGGTGTAGACAATGTGCTTCTAGGAGTAATGTTGGTCAAGTGATTGGTCATGAAGGTAAAGTTTGTTGATCTCAACTAACTTTGTTGGTGTCAAGGGATTTGCATTTCTCTTGTTGCGGGCTTTGGATTCGATAATGCGTCTTATTTTTTTCTTTTGTGTAATTTATGGTTCCTAGGTTTGTCGTTTGAGTATCCATCCTCACACTAAATTCCCTCACAAAGAGGATGTTGTGAGATTATTTAAGGGCAATGTTTTGTTTCAATCTCTTCATAGTTTCTAAAGGACCCCAGTGTTATCATGGGAAATCATCAAGGGAGGAAGAGGGAGAAGAGAGACTCTAACCCCTACCTAATTCTAAAATATGGGAAGGGGAAGAAATGTTTAAGAAAAATGTTATAGACAAATATGGCTTGTGAACTCCCAAACAACAAAAATTATTGGAGGATGGGAGCAAGTGGGCTTCAAGATGAATCTAGAAGAGTTAATAGAGAACAAGGATATTTGCTAGTTGAAGGATCTTGGTAACAACACTAAAAGGATTTAATACAAAACAAATATTGAAATTTGATTTCCTATACAAGATATCATTTTGGGATATTCAAAGAAGTGTCAAGATAAGGTGCAAGACAAACATAGTGATGTTCAAGTGTGTTTCAAATATTGGACCTTGGAGATTGTGGAGGAGGCATTGGGAATCCATATGTTGAATGAGGGTCAAAAGGAGGTGACAAACTTCAAATGGAAGGAATGAACAAAAACTAAAAACCTTGGAGGAAACAATTGGTATATAAGATCTAGAGATGATGGAGATGAAGGGAAACATTCATTGTTCAATAGAGATTATTACTACAAAGAAGTGTTAGAGTAAATAACCCACCTAGATCCTGACCTTTTGATTCTAATGGGACCAACCACACTAAAATTGATCTCTTGAGTCACACATACACCAAACCCTAGATTTGGGGGTGCACTCCTTGATTTGAGGGGGTGTACTCCTTGATTTGAGGGTGCATTCCCTATAATTTGGGCACATTCCCTGATTTAAGGAGGTAGTTAAGTGAAGACTATGTGTGCCCCATCGATTGAGGTCCTAATTGTTCCTAACATGTCCTATAGTGACATTAGCGCCCCAATTCATTTCAGTTCAGTGCATGGTAGTTCAGTTCAGTTAAATACGTGTCAGTTCAGTTTAGTTCAGTTTAGCTCGGGATAGTTCAACTCAGTGTAGGAGATCTTGCATGACTAACTGAGTTTATTTGCTCTAAGTTAAGCCTAGTCATTTAACATGGCATGGGAAATTTGAATTTCCTTCTAACCTAACTCGAATTGCCTCTCTATATTTTGTAAGCTTCTCCATTCATTTATCAATGAACTTGATCATTCTTTTATCTTTCATTTTGAGTTTCTTATGTAGTAATCTATGTTATCCATTTATTACATATTGATTTGATGACTGATTTGATTCACATTGCATATCTATTTAGTTTATGTACCTAGATCTATACATGTTCAAATCTTATATGGTATCAAAGCGTGGGGGATACTAAACTAGTTAGTGTTTCAATGATTTCTTATCAGTTATCTAGCTTGCAAGTCGAGAAGGGCTTTTGCAGCCAGTTTTTTGCAGCCATCAAGAAGGATTTCATAGCCACCCAAGAAGGCTTTCACAACCACCAATGAAGGCTTTTGTAGCCACCGATGAAGTCTTTCATAACCACCAAAGAAGGCATTTGCAGCCACTACTCTTGCAGATTGAAGAACGCTTTTTGCAAGCCACCAAAGAGCCCTTTTATACTACTCATTTGCGACCATCAAGAAGTGCAATTGCAACCATTGAAGGAGTGCTCATTTACAACCATAAAAGAAGTGTAATTACAACCACCGAAGATCTCATTTGCAGCCATTAGAGAGCTCATTTTCAGCCATGGATATCCTATCACCCTAGCTCAATCGCTACACAGTTGGTATGCTCGATCCAGTTTTGTTGAAGGAGGCCCCAAAAGATTCACAATACATGTTCTACAAGGACATATTCAATTCATTCAAAAGATGAAAGAGGCCATTGGAGAACTTGTCCCAAATTAGGTTCTTGTTGAATAAGAACTCCATAATGTCTTCTCATTCTCTATATCTACATCCTTTACTCCTATAGTTCACCAAGTTTCGCACAAAATCTTCAAGGGATTTTCCCCATTTGAATCAAGGAGTGGTCAAGAACTACCATTCAAGAACTTCAAAGTGTTTGGATCTCGTGAATGGACTTACATGCACTTCAAAAGGAGGAGGAGTTCACAAACGTTTGCAAGGATCTTCACAATGCCCTTTATTGAGAAGCAGTTCACCCAGTTGAGAGCTTCTTTGGGAATGAATGCATTTTTTAAGGAGGCTCCTTAAAGTCTTGTTTTCACATTCTCTTATGGGTTTTTTTTTTCCCACTGGGTTTTTCCCCCTCTTTCCCAACTTTTAGAGAATTTTTGATGTGCATGGGTACCTAATATGGTTGCAAATTGTCGAGACCCATTTTTTACTTAGTATATTTTTACCTAGTTAGGCTTATGGGGTGACCTTCTGATTCTAATGGGACCAACCACACTAAAATTGACCTCCTAAGTCACACATACACCAAAAACCTATATTTGGGGTTGTACTTCTTGATTTGAGGGTGCATTCCCTAAATTTGGGGAACATTCCCTAATTTAAGGAGGCAATTATGTGAAGACTATGTGCGCCCCACGGATTGAGGTCCTAACTGAACCTAATTGTTCCTAACTAGTCCTTTAGTGACATTAGCGCCCCAGTTTGTTTCAATTCGATGCATGCCAGTTCAGTTCAGTTCAGTTCATGATAGTTCAACTCGGTGTAGGAGATATTGCATGACTAACCAAGGTTATTTGCTTTAAGTTAAGACCGACTAGTCCTTTAGCATGGCATGGGAAATTTGAATTTCCTTCTAACCTAACTCGAATTGCCTCTATATTTTGTAAGCTTCTCCATTCATTTATCAATGAACTTGATCATTATTTTCTCTTCCAATCTGAGTTTCTTATGTAGTAATCTATGTTATCCATTTATTACATATTGATTTAATGACTGATTTGAATCACATTGCATATCTATTTAGTTTATGTACCTAGATCTCTACATGTTCAAATCTTATAAGAATGGTACAGGAGAGTAGCATGCCCAACCAACTATTGTCAAAGGTAAGCATCTCCTCTTTTTTTCTTAGATGTGAACAAGTTTGGACATGGAAAATAAGGGCACCTTTTTGTCCAAGCTTATGGTTTCCAAGAAGGTTTGGAACATGCATCATATATGTTAATTGATGGATGAAAGGAAGCAACAAAATCCAAAATGGAAGGAATGAATGGACAACTAACAACCTTGAAGGAATAGTTGGAATACTAGATTTAGAGATGAGAGATATAAATGGAAAATTAGTTGTTTGATGGAGATTATCACTACAAACAAGGGTGCGGGAGATCAACTTTCCCAACCAATCATTGTGAAATGTATAACTCTTGTTTTTGTCTTAGATGTTTACAATATTGGAAATGGGAAAGAAAGGGCACCTTTTTATCAAACTTTATGGTTTCCAAAAAGCTTTGGAACATTCTCTCTCTCTCTCTCTCTCTCTCTCTCTCTCTCTCTCTCTCTCTATATATATATATATATAAGTATATAATTTTCTGAACATGCTACAATGGTTTTGATCAATGCTCGGGATATGTTTAAAGAAAAACTTTGGAAATTTTTTGTTTAAGTGTTGGCTTCTAGCAAAACGCATACAATATCAACAACCATCAACAACCTTTATTCCTTTGGCATTTTTCATTGGATACATACAACTTATGATCTCAACTTTGTACTAAGATTCTAGCATGGGGTTCAAGACAAAAAAAAAAGCTCGTAGAAACCTTTTTTTAATGTTTTGTTAGTAATTATGGTTAATATGTGTATTGTGATAGGAAGACAAAGTATATATGATAGTCAAATGCAGTTGGGATGTTAGGAATGACCAATAAAATTTTAGTAATATTTTACATGCCATCCAAATTTAGATGGCAAGTAACTTTGTGGTAAGATTTGAGCATGATCATGTGGTTCAACGATAAAAACAATCTCCTAGAAACTTTTTTCTATGTTTTGTTAGTAATCATGGTTATGCATATTGTGAAATGAAGACCGGGTATATATGATAGTCAAATGTGGTTGGTATGTTAGGAATGGCTAGTAAACTTTTAGTAATATTTTACATGCTATCCAAATTTAGAGAAGTAAAAAAGTACTCGATCTTTGTGATACCATGTACTACTAATAAATTAATAGTTGTAGTGTGTGTGTGCACGCATGCATGTATTAAAGGGAAGCCACCTCTTTTATTTGGATGACAAACCACTTGGAAAATATCAGCCCCACCCCATACAATTGTAGTAGATATGGGTGAGATTGTTGGTAATAAGCTTGCTAAAATTACATTAATTTTTGCCAACACTGCTTACAAAAATATTGACGAGTACGTAAAGTAACATAATTAGCTCTATTTTATAAAGGTGGACCAAAACTAAATGCCTGAAGGCTACAACAATAGATGGCACAAGGCACAAAAGGTGCTAAAGCCCCAAATATTATTAGCCACAACCATAAACCCTATACAAGGGAGGAATTATATGCTTTTGGACTCACAATATTTCCGATTAAATATTCATTTTTAGAGTTCAAGCCATTATTTTTAATGACACGTTGGATATAATGGAAAACTAAAGAAACATGATACGAGAAGGCTTAAAAATTATTTTCCAAGCAGTTCCCAATTTTTGTGTCATTTTCCTACTAAGAAGGTTTCTTTATAGAAAAACATGGGAAAATCAGAAGTTTTATTTACATCACTAGAGAAGAATCCAAGTATATTTCCCAACAAAATATAAAAGGGAGAATGATGATAATCCAATGCCACTCAAAGTCAAGGTTCCCAACATATAAGTTGGTTCAATAGTGGGATATTTGGATTGCTAGCTTATATGATGTAAAACCATGTTTAAATTTAGATTAGAGAATTGGTGCAATGGTCACGGTTTTCTAGTCTAAGTAATTTTATTAAATAATTTTCCTCTCCAATTGATAGTTGACTAAGCAAATATCACCTTAATATTTAACATGGATGATTAACAAATATCATGTTATCTTGATATTTAACATTGATGAGATTTTCATAGTTATGACTTTGGTTTAATTTTTTAGATATAAGTTGAAAAAACACTATAGGAAATATAAATAATGGTCTCTCATTTTTTATTATTATATATAAATGCCCGGTGGCCTTGGTCACAATAAATGGATTGGCTTGGCTGCACATATTTATGGTTAGGTTAAATGCAATCCTTCTTCAAAATGCACTCTTCTTGAAATGTTCTACACACAATACAAAGGAGGAAGGATTTGATTTTGAGTCTTCTGGTAAATTGTTATCTTTGATGGGGTACTTAATGACTTAATCCTAGATGATATTTGTCTTATGACAACTTTAGTAAATTGTTATCTTTGATGGGGTACTCAATGACTTAATCCTAGATGATATTTGTCTTATGACAACTTTGGTGTTGAAGATGAAGCCTAGAGAGTCTTTGTCTTATGAGAATTTTGATATTAAGGATAAGTATAATTCTTCATCAAAGATTGTAAATTCATTGGTCGTATGATGTTTTGATTCATTTTCTTTTAAATAAATGAAATGAAATGTTGAACCACCATGTGATTTGTCTTCTAAGGAATGTGCAACTTCGCCAAATTTAGTTGGTATTTGATACGTGATACCTTATTTTGATATTGCTTTGTGGTTACTTTGATTGATAGAAGAGATTGTCTTGTAAAGGAATGATTGACATATATAGCTTAATAAAACTAGGAGTTTGTTATTGAGATACAACATGCAATATTGCCAATTAGACATGACAAATATCCATGAGAGGGGATGGTGATCATTTATGAAGTGTCAAGCAAGTTTTAAGATTAAACAATAAGTTGATTTGGTATTACTTTGTGTTTACCTTGAATGTGAAAATAGATTTGCTTATAAGAGAATGATTAACATAGATATGGGAATGTTTGACATAGATTTTTTAATAAAACAAATAGTTTGTTATTGTGATAAAAATGATAAAAATGTGCATTGTAGACATGTTAAATCTCCACAACAGGGGATGATACGCATTCACGAGTGTTAAATAAGTCTTTTAATATTAAATAATAAGCTGAATGATCATTGCATTGGGTTAGGTATTTCTATTATGCATCTGCAAGTGTTGTCCAAGAGCTTGAGAGAGAGAAATTTGGTTCCTACAACCCATAATTGCATCAACCCCCACCGTAACCTCCATTCCATCACCTACTTTCTATGCCAACAATATACTAATTAAATGAAACGAAGAGACCAAAGCATTCCAATTAAACGAACAATTTTTCTAGTACTTATCCTCCTTCCAGATCCAAGATATAATTGAGTCTGGCACCAATTATTTTTTCTTGATCAACCTGTTCCAGAAATTATCCTTTGTAATCAGACTCCAAAGTGACTTACCAACCAACGAAGTACCAAAAGAATAAATGTTTTTAGGTCCCAAATCCCATTCATCTTTTGGCTTTGAGATTGATCTCCAACTAGTCCAATGAACACCATCACATCCTTCCTTACCACTCCACATAAAGTTAAAACTAATCTTCCATATTTTTTCTAATACTGCTTTTGGAATATGTGCCAACTATTGCATCATAGATGTATTCTTTTCTCAATGCAACCAATTGCTTCCCCAATCTTGTTTTCCATATGAATTAGGCTTCAAGATATAGTCGAGGTATTTAAAACCATTATTAAAGTTGATATCCTGAAAACTAAAAATAACTTTTAGTTCTTGTTCCATTCTCTCTTCAACCCCATAGAAACCAAGTGCTAATTTGTCTACATTGATCTCCATGCCCATAGCCTTGCAATAGAGCTTACAGTGTCCTGTAAAACTCTGCCTTTTGTCATGTGCCATTCATGAAAAGGAGCACATCATCTACAAAACGGAGATGTGACAAATTGAAATCTTGACCCAACTTTACACCCTTTAACCTTTTGATCCTCTTTGCTTCCTCAATACAATGGCTCAAATCTTCTACAACCAATATAAAAAGATAAGGGGAGAGTGGGCATCCTTGACGTAGCCTTCTTGAAGGAATGAAAAAGGGAGAGGAAATGTCATTTACCAATATTACAAAAGACATCACCGTCACACAACCCATAATCTAGTTTACCATACTTCTAGAGAATCTAGTTTGGGTTTGAAGAAGTCTAATGTAAATCCAACTCAATTTATCATATACCTTTGAAATGTAGAGTTTGGCTATTATGGCACTTTATTTCATCAACTTTGCACTATGAAGACCCTCCTAGGTTGCGCTAATCACATCATGGATCTGTCGACCTTCCAAAAAACTAAATTGCTTTGGAGAGGTGAGCTTAGACAATAATTTATTCATCCAAAGTGCTATAATCTTAGCAAAGATCTTATACATGCAACTACCTAAAGATATTAGTATGAAGTCTCCATAGTTGGTTGATCTGTCAACTATTGGCATCAATGCAATGAAGGTGGAATTGAATTTGGAAGGACTCTCCCTATCTCTCTGACCTATTTAAACACCCTTAAAAGATACTTTCCCAACAGATAAAAAAATCCAAGGAAAAATTATATTGCCCACCCTTCAGGCCTTGGGATTTCCCCTTTTGAAAGGAAGAAAAAACCCCTTGTAATTCAACTAAACTCACCTCCTCACATAACAAGACATTGCCTTCATTTAAAACCAGATGGGGAATATATGTATACACCTTCATGACCTCAACTATGTTTGCAGCCTCGGGCTCTTTGAATACTTTTGATTAGTGCTAAACCCCTAGATCCGCCAAATTTTTGAAGCCTCAAAATTTGAGGCTTCTTTGTTGTGAAGCTCCTAGACAATATTTATGTTTTTACAATGGTTGCAATATTGGTGGAAAAAAATCATATTCTCATCTCCTTGACCCACCTAGAGTGCTCTACTCTTCATTCGCCAATCAATCTCTTTGTCCCTTAGAGGTTTAGCTCATCTCCAGTTCTTCTAGGGTTGTCAATTCCTCCTCTGAAAATACCCCCACAAAATTACTATTGTAAAGTGATGCAATAACTTCCTCTGATTCTTGTAGGGCCTTGTCTTTGCCCATGATCCTAAGTGTTGATCACTCTACGACCTTTCTCTTTAGTGCTAGTAAAAATCCATGAAGTGTCTGCTAGCCGAGATCCCCAAAGCAACATTATAAGGGCGCCATTCCTTCTTAACCGGGTCATTGAACTCTACTTCCTTCAACCAAGACAAATTAAACTTAAATGGTGATAATGTCTTATCCTCGGCCTTGGACAGTTCAAAAAAGATGGGGTTGTGGTCCAAGCCTCCCCCAAATCCCACCCAAGTCCTGTATTTGTCTAGGCCAAGTAAAAAACTAATCTGCAACCAAGAATCGATCCAAACTCTTCAAAACACCTTCATTGCTATATCTCTTATTACACTAGACATGTTTAATTCTTGCAGGTTCAACATCAATTAGATCAGTTGATCATATCTAATGAAGAAAATAACTTGATAAAAAGTTCGATTGGGATGCCACAACCCAAATCTTTGACCTATTTCATGTAAACTTCAAGTCCCCACAGACAATCAAATTGTCCTCCTTAATGAAATTCAATGCAAAGAATTGATCCCAAAAGCTTTGCTTACGATCATATGGTCCAAAGAAATTCATAATAGTTATCTACGAATCCAAAATTTTGCACTTGAACACTGTACATAAACCAAAATGCACATAAAAACATTAAATAGAGTAATATTATTCCTCCAATTGTAATTAGATCTCTTTCACAGTCCCATTACATCTACCCACTGAAAGTCCCAGTGTTTGAAAAGAGACTTGAGATTCCCAATGATTAAGTCCCCCTTACTCATGGTTTCTTATATAAGGAAAATATATGGCCTTTCTTTCTCTACTAACCTATGTAGGGATAATCCCTTAATTAGGCTTCCCAAACCCCTAATAACCAGGGAAACAATTATCATCAAGTAAACCTTGACTTAGGTCATGATCCTTTAAGATCTCAATCCAATTTTTTTCTTTTCCTTGTAATACCTTTACCATTGCCTTGTTGTTTGTATAATGCATAAATAATTTTTTTCCTACACCACCCTTCCCTACAGACCTCCTAGGATCATATCTTAGGCCCCTTGATGTCTTGTTACCCAAGGTATCTCCAGGTCCCTTTGACCTAAGGAGATAAGAATTCCCGATAAAGTTCCCTTTTGAGGAAGTGACAGGATTCTCAAGAGGACAAACTCCCCCCACATCAGGACTTTAAGGGGATTGGAGGATAGGCGCTTGAGTAGGACTCAAGTCCTTCGAAGCCATCAGGAGGATCCCCCTTAATGGAGAAACCATTAAAGACAAAGAGCCATAATCTCTAGAGTCCTCAACAAGTTCCACACCAAATCTCAACTCAAAACCCCCTTTTTCTTTACAAGAATTTGATGGATTTGGAACTTCAATTTTAAACTTACCCGGATTGGAGTTAGAATTTGAAATAGTGCTTTGAGAGGCTTCCTTGAATGTATAAGTTCACACATGGCCATTGTGTGGATCTATTCCTCAGAGACAAACTTGTTTTGTAGAGGCCCTAATGGTTGTTCGCCCACTAGCAAAATCAAGCTTCCATTGGCAAACCTTGGCTCATTGCAAAAACACCTACCAATCCTTCTATTCACATCCCTTCCAAAAACCATAGTAATAGGTGAAACCTCACGGCCTTTCAACACTATTACCAAAAGATCCTTGTTATATCTTTACTTGAGCTCATCTAGTGATCCGAACTAACTGCGTTCTACGAATAAGTACCCAACTTTTCAGCGGAAGTATGAGAGCCCACCCCAACAAATTTAGACATATCCAAGTTGTCCAAGACTCCCAATGAACTCACCTTCTCCTCTCGGCCCTCTTGGTCCTTATCCAAAGTACCCACTAGAGCTTTTAAGTTAGACAAAGAAATCACAAATTGATGGACAAAGGGATACCCCTCCTTTTTCCATATTTGCTTCACAAAAGACTTAGAACAATCCTCCACCACATGACCAATCACATGACACCTAAAATGGACATTAAAGTAGTGCAGGGTCTAACTATACTCTCAATCGACCACTTGAACATCGATGCTCTCTACTAAACCTTCGACTAGTTCAATTTTTACCAATACTTTTTACATCACGAATTGTATGTTGTATTCAACAGTGCATCTTCGGTGCCCTACACAACATCTTCGGTGCCCTACCCATTGCAAAGTTCAACTCCATAGCATCTTCGGTGCCCTACACATTGGAGAAACCATTTACAAATGGTGGTTTTTAGCACCCCTATAGATCGCATATGGTCCCTTATTTACAAAAACATCCATGGTCACCTTTGTTCAGAGTATTCTGTGATTAGTCACCCTGATGTCATGTATCAGTACCCCCTCTGAGTGTTCCCCATTGTAGTCACAGTTCCTGGTATCCCAATTGTGTCCCTTGCCAAGATTACTTCCAAATACGCTGCCAGGTCGGCCATGACATTGGACTCTAAACAAAGGAATTTTGAGTCCGTATTACTCATTTACTCTCGTATCCCCCAACAGTGTCTTAGTCCCATGTCCAGTTCTATCACTCCTTGGTTGTATCCCCCATGCTTCTGTCAAGGAAACATCATTGCTTTGACCAAGTGTAAGTATCCCTCTGTCGACATCAACACATTTATTCTAGAGGATAGACCGAGAGGTACCATTCACCTTGGACTCATAACCCTCATTGTTGATCCCCTTGGACCACCTGAAGGGAGACCTTAGTGCCCTTTGGAACGATTGTTTCTCACGTGGTCAACATCAACTACATTATCACACCAATGAGATTCGTACAGGTTGATGGTTCTTTCATTCTTTGGTCGAAGACCCCGATCCCTTGACTCTAGTCCATTATTGAGTCTTTATGGAAACCCCATGTTATTTTTGTTTCCTGAGATATCCGAGTTACATTGGTGACAATGTTTGGAATCCCTCTAATTACATGCTTCCTTGTGTATCCAGTTCAGATGCAATTCATTGTACCAATTAGATTCAGACTCTTAGTTGTTCAAGTCATTACAGATGTTGGACCCCTTTAGATCCAACAGTGCATCAGTTATAGTGATTCAACATTCCATGAGAATGTCATTGTTCACGTAACAATTCTTCAGATCAACCATGGTTGAACCATGATTTCATTCCAAAGTTGAGTCCGTCTTGGACACTTATGATGTACAAAGCAGTTATCCATGTATTGTTCGGCCCCTTTGGGCCTCTATCTAGTTTTTTAGTTTGAGACATTGATACTGCCTCATCCATATATTTGAGATTATATGAACCTCATTCATATTGAGTATTATATCTACAAGTAAAGGCCCATTTAGTCTCGTTGAAGGGCTAGCTACCTCTGACACAGTCTTGATTCTCCACACCACCGTCACATCGGAAAAGAAGATCCTATGATGTATGTCAACCATACGATAACCTCATGACCTCACACATCAGGGGACAATATGTTAACACCTAACTTTTGTCCACCTACCTTGTCATTAGCCCCATCCCATATATGCATCATTACCACATTTCATTTCCACCCCTTGACCTTCTTAAAACCCAAAAATCAGTATCATTCACTAAAAATACTATTTTGCAAATAAAAATTGTTGAATTATTTTGAAATAAATGAATCGGCTTGCCCTGATTTGTTTTTTGGATTTTCACTTTTTATCACTCAACAAAAAGAAAAAACCTAGCACGATACCTATGATAGCCCAATTTGGAAAATGATCAAAAAATCGAAAAACACAAAATCAAACAAAAAAACCTTATCCTTATCCTCGAGCTATCCATCATACCTATAAATGAACTATCAAGGTCCATCACTCACCAACAATTCTCTATACATTGTTCAAGTCGCTACTCTGCAAAAACCTCACCGAGATCTAAACTCCCTCTTGTGTTCCATTCTCACCTTGTTGGAGTTCGCATATGTGACTTGTTCCCAGAGAAGCATGCACTATTAGGAGACCAAACGGACCCTCCCTAGAACAACTACAAGGACCCTGTCTACTACAACTCAAAGGTGATCTTGATTTTCTGAAAAATCTATTTTTCATTAATGAAAAACATTCTTTATTATTTATATGATGTTGTTTGTGTCTATTTGCTTAGTGAAGAATGCACAAAAACATTAGTTTAGATTTATTTCAATTGTTGCATCCCTGATTAGATTAGTTATTTCATTTTGGTTTTGTTTGTTTTTTTTCTCTTCCATTGAAACTCTACTAAGTCTAGCACAACCATTAGTATGTTCCTTTTCGCTGGTGTGAAAACACCATCAACAAACTTCTCTCCAAAGCCTCATGTTAAGATTGAAAAGGGATGGTGTTATGATAGAACATGTATTTCCTCCTATAGGTTCAAATCCAAAAGAGTATACACCTCTATAGACTTTAGCAATCAAATCATTGCATGGAGAGACCCTTGTCCCACAAACAAGGTTTAGTCATACGAAGTCATAAGTTCAAATATAGAAGGGGTAATATATATACACTTCTATAGGCTTTAATAGACAAATCATTATATAGAGGATGGACCCTTGTCCCACAAACAAAAGATCTTGAACACTAAATTAGCATCTAATTACGTTGTGAACTTAAAAATAGCATCCCACCAACTCTATTTTCAGTTGGGTATCCATAATATCTTGACTACAACCAACCTATTTGAGTCCAATGTTGTCAATAAATCCATGTATTAGAGATGTGTAACACCACTTTCATTTGTGTTTCAACCTCAACCGACTTTGTATTGAATAGAGTATCTATGAATCCACTCACATATATGCTCATCATTTATCTTTAGTGACGTCATGTACATCTTTGTTCATCAGCTCATCATTTCTCTTTAGTGACCTCATGTATAATGTAAGGGTAGACAATGCCCCTCTCATATTGTGTCGTAATAGATTTTGTTAAGACAACATTAGACTATCATTTATTAAAATCCAAGTTAGGTTAAGGTCAACCTAGTAAGCAATGATATGTAATCTAAGTTATGGTTAAGGTCAACCTAGTAAGCAACAATATGTAGGCCTAACCCTCTCTTAGGAAGTGTTCCCTACTTAAATGAACCCATAAACCCACTTGGAATGAGACCCTACTTAATTGTATATAAATATACAACTTTATTTGTAATATCATTGTGTGTAACCATGTGATCTTTTAAAATGAGTGCGCATGACCATGTGATCTTTTAAAATGAGTGCGCATGACCATGTGATCTTTTAAAATCAGCCTAGATCCAAATCCTAGACTCTATCAAGCACCGAGAGGGGTCAAATTTCCCAAGGTGCAAACCTCTCCTTGAATAGCTCTTGAATGCAAACCTGAGCCACCTAATCCTAAGCTCTAAAATCTATAGTTTTAAGTTTAATATTTACTTTTTACTTTGTATTATTCTTTTTTGTTTATGGTCGACATAATATTTATTACTTTTTATTTTGTATGGTTCTGTTTTGTTTACTTTGCATTATTTTGTTACTCGACAAATACTCTAAAATCTCATATTTACTTTTTACTTTGTATTAAAAGTAAAAAGTAAAGTCTCTAGTTTAAGTCTCATATTTACTTTTTACTTTGTATTATTCTTTTTTGTTTATGGCTGACATAATATTTACCACCTAATCCTAAGCTCTAAAATCTCTAGTTTAAGTCTCATATTTACTTTTTACTTTGTATTATTCTTTTTTGTTTATGGCCGACATAAAATTTACCACCTAATCCTAAGTTCTAAAGTCTCTAGTTTAAGTTTCATATTTACTTTTCACTTTGTATTATTCTTTTTTTGTTTATGGCCGACATAATATTTATTACTTTTTACTTTGTATTATTCTTTTTTTGTTTACTTTGTAATATTTTGTTACTATTATTTTGTTACTCGACAAACTCGACAAACACTCAAACACTCATATGTTACAAGATCTTCCTCATACTAGACTGTAGAGCGCCTCTCGACGCAATGACTCCCCTACTTAAATGAACCCATAAACCCACTTAGAGGCCCTACTTAAGTATATATAAATACGCAACATTATTTGTGATATCATCGTGTGTGACCATGTGATCTTTTAATCATTTTTTAAAGTGATTAAGCCTACGAGCAATATATCTTTGACGTTCTCCTGCTCATTTTTTTAAGAAGTGATTAAGCCTACGAGCAATATATCTTTGACGTTCTCCTACCCCGTGCTTGTGTTTTCTTTCTTTTGGCCAGCTTGAGAGAGAAGACACACCATCATAGAACAAAAGAACACCACAGATTAGTACCAACCAATTCCAAAACTTTTGTGTTAGTAAAGGAGAAAACAGATATCATCGTGTGTGACCATGTGATCTTTTAATCATTTTTTTAAGAGATTAAGCCTACGAGCAATATATCTTTGACGTTCTCCTGCTCATTTTTTTAGAAGTGATTAAGCCTACGAGCAATATATCTTTGACGTTCTCCTACCCTGTGCTTGTGTTTTCTTTCTTTTGGCCAGCTTGAGAGAGAAGACACACCATCATAGAACAAAAGAACACCACAGATTAGTACCAACCAATTCCAAAACTTTTGTATTAGTAAAGGAGAAAACAACGCTAAACAAGTGCATTATGTTAGAACCGGCGGCCAGCTTGAATGAGAGACATAGAACAAGAGAACACTTAAACAACACCAAAGATTTAGTGCCAACCAATTCCAAAAGATTAGTGCTAGATAGAGAGACACAATCATAGAACAAGAGATCACCAAAGATATAATGCAATAAGTATCCCAGAACCTCTAAAAGTAAAGCAAAATACAACACTAAACAAGTGCATTGTACAGCAACCCTATCGTTATAATGCAGAACACTTAACGAACGTAACAATACCAAGGTAGTACCATAAAAAAATAAATTAACACACTTCATTCCAATGGCTCTATTGTATTCTATATTAACACTTCTTTCATCTTCCAAAATCGTAAGCAGAAGGACAATTTAGTAATTTATAATATGATAACAAATATGGAAAATGATATCTCCACACCATTCAATCATATAAACAAGATGCCCAACATAAGAAAATGTTTCAGAGTGATATGTATATCAAATTACCAGTAGAGCAATTACAAATTCGGTAGTCTCCTTTTGGAATTTGAGCTTGAAATCTTGAAAGAAAAAAGCAACACAAGTCTATAATTACATACAAACAGAGAGTCATACAAACAGCTATGGAATCTAAAATACATAGTTTAAAATCATAGACACGATTCCTGACAATACTATATACATTTTGCGCATGCAAGATCAGCAGTCCAATGCAACGGAATAAGAATTAAAATTGGCGACTTGTATCAGATCCATGATGTTATATAAAGGTTTTTGAATTCAATGATTCAAGCTGCTTCTGTAAAGCCCACTCGCATGTTACCAAAATCAAACACGGTATGGTAGACACCCATGAATACATCTCCTAGAATCCTGTAAATAATTGACAAAAGCGTATAAGAAACCACTTCAGAATATAAAAGAAATTGTAATTTGATCAAAACAAAAGAATCACAATTGCACTAAGGTAACAATTCTACAATTGTGGAGCCATACCAGATAGGTCCCATTGGAGGAGGAACATCTAAACCCATGAAACCACTAATGCATTGAGCTGCAGAACCCTCGCCAACTTTTAGAATATACTGTCAACAGGGAAAAAAATAAATTATTAATTACATTCACAAATTGTCAAGAGTTATATTGGGGCTATATTAACCCACTTTATTTCTTATAACACTTGGGCCTACGTAGGTTCAAGTTCCGTGATGTCAGACTACACAGAAATTGAGACTGGCTGGAGCATGTGTGATCTTCAAACAGTCAAATGGTCTTGTGTTGAATATGTTTATTGTGATAAAAAACCAATTATTTATGAGAACTGATGTATTCATCTAAAAGCGTACTACTAGTTATTTCCACCATGCAGAAGTGCAGCCCCATCACGCATATGTTTAAAATAAATCCTATTTTGAAGAAAGACCATCTATTTCAGGGATCCTATACATCTCTTGAAGGTGAACAAAATGGTAGAATCTTTCCTCTCTAGATTAATTCAAAAGGGCGCTTTTGTTTATCTATGGCTTTGTTTTCAATTATGTTTGGCAAACTCGCACCACAGTAATTCAGAGCCAAGTCTCAGCTGTGAGATGAACACACACCATGGGCGCAAACTCGCACCACAGTAATTCAGAGCCAAGTCTCAGCTGTGAGATGAACACAAACAACATGGGCGCAAACTCGCACCACAGTAATTCAGAGCCATGTCTCAGCTGTGAGATGAACACACACGCCATGGGCGTAGACAAATCTTCCAGGAGTAAGTGTGGTAAACCCCTTACCTTAAAATGCTTTCGCATTGAATGCTGAAGAGCAACGCCTAGACAAACGCAGGAAAGGAATGCGGTTAAAAATATTTGTATTCATTGCTGATTGAGTAAAGCGATAGCCTCAAGAACCCAAGGAAGTAGAGAATTAGCAGAGTCAACAGGGAGAGATAACAGAAACCAACATCAAACTCTGACAAATCAATTTTAGACTGTATAGGTTCATCCGTCTTGTTAAAACAAAAGACATCCCTATAGTATAGAGATCTGATCACTGCGATACCAATGACCAGACTTTACAGGCCCACTTACCAGAAATGGGCTATCCTCATGTCAGAAAACTTATGTTGGTCACACAAAGTGGATACACCTGACCTGTGGGGGTCATTAGTTGTCATAACTGACGAGGGAAAAGCGCCAATACTTTGTTATCAATACTTTCGTTGCGCTGTTTTGAATTCTAATATGATCTTGTAGGATTACTGAAAAATAGCTGAAATTTAAGAATATGCAGGAATTATGCCAGAGTGTACTCGTGGAGTTGATAAGAATTCCGGCAACCCAGTCAAATTTAAAAGATGAAAGGATGTTTGGAGTGCTTTCCTCCTTGAATTGTTATAGTATTGTATTCATGCTAACAGTACATTTTTAGTACTAGAACAATATTCAAAATTAATGTCCACGCTTGAGTAATAATCTATTTGAGCTTCTAAGATTTTAAGTACTGGAATCTGAGAATATCTCACTCTACAACAGGTCTTCGAGCACTGGAATATCTTTCTACGATGATGCAGATTCTTTCCTCATTCCAGAAGCAAAACGACTATGATGAATGAGCATGAAAATTATACATCCCATATGTTTATACGAAATAAGACGCTGTCTACTGTTTTATGTTGTTAACTAGGAGCAGGCTCTTACGTAATAATCTTCCAACAAGAAAGAGATGGATAATGCCTATAAGGAAATCGACCAAGAATTTTTAAAAGATATAGACTCATAGAGGTATGCTAATATTGTAGTTTCCCTGCCAAAAATAATATCATTTTGATAAAGTTTCTGTATAGGAGCTTGGTGCATGCAGACAACTAGCTGTGCACAACTGTAAAACAAGGTTGATCATAGCAATCAGCGGGTAAGTCAAGCACGACTCCTAGATAAAAGCACAACGAAGCAGAGAAAGCAATTTTGCCAGTGATGTTCGTTGATTACTATCAGAGAATTGAAGCATAGGAACATGTAGATAATTCTGGTTGATTCTCAAGGCACCTAACACAACCCTGACAGAGTTGGACGATGATCTAAAAATACGTTTGAAGTTCCAATTTTATTGCAAGGTAATCCTTACTTCCTAATCTCCACTTGTTTTTTTCCACTTTAACCCGATTATCCATAACTATAATCGCCAAAGTTTACCTCAGATATATTATTTATATGAGTTGAGGTAACTAGGTTTCCGAAAATTCTATCCCCCAAAATTGAGCATTTTCAGTAATTTCATCCGATGCTAAAATAGCCCCCTATTCAACTCTGGCAAGTTCCCATTCCCAAACTCCTTCCTGGTCCCTTGTTTCATGCAACTTATTTTTTTATATCTACGATTTGAAAATAAGAACTAATGGTCAAACTGGCAACAGCAATTATAAATGACTATGTGCACATAATTTTCGAAGTATCGCCAAAAAAGTGGAATAAGAACAAATACCCCATCCTGTATTAAACCTAAATTAAAAATGAGTAGACCACAATCCACTGAGTTTACAAGAAGTCCAACCTGCTCGGGAATGAGATCAAAAGTTCTATCACCAATTGTAAATGACACAGTGGGCATGCTTGATAGGTTATTGCAATCCACAGCTGCTTGTCCATTAGGGTTTGGCAACCGGTCACAAAGCTGGACATTGTAATTTATAACATCATAACCATCAGTCAGATAACAAGTACCAATTGCTGCAAAACTCATTTTATCCTAGATAAACTAAACCATATAATGAGAGTCTGTCTTTACCTGATTGAGATATGTCATAATTTGGTCCTTCGACGCATTCGTAGCTAGCTGATTCTTTGCCCATACCACTGCCATCTCACAAGCAGCACACATGCCACTGCTACTGGCTGATGTTGCCTCGTTACCTTTCTCAAGAACACTAGCGATTCCCATACTGTACATGTGCAGCACTTACTGTTAAAGGTCGTATCATGATATCAAAAAGCAATTTGAAAAAGTCCAATACCATTAATTAGGATGTGTTAGAAAAAGCATCTCACCCAACATCTGTGGTACCATCAAATGAGCATAAACCTATTTGGGAACAGACCTTTTTTGGATTTGTCTGCAAAACAAGCACATGATTTTAAATTATGGATGCTTGACTAACCAGCACTTGTTTCTAGAAAATCAATCTCTTTGTTAAATGTTTGACGATTTGAGGAACCTTAAAATAGTCGGTGTCATAAAAGTATCCAATTAATGTATTGCATAAGAGGCTGATGAAATCAATGTGATAAGCCACACATTATTTAAATAAATTTCCAGAATGAGAGGAAAACGGACCTGCGCCATCAAAAGCTCCATTATCATATCTCCATATTGGGAGACTACACTTTTGCATTCCTGGCTAGCAAGCCCTGAGGCACCAATAGCCTCATTGATTTGCGCCACAATCCCCTGTATTTGAGAATAAAATTAGTACAAACAACAAAAACGTATGACTATAACAGGATGTTTAGTTCTAATTGAAAATTCAAAATGGTAAAATAATCACAAGCAGAAAAACTCAGAAAAGCAGATATGAACTCAATGGAATACGTTGGACAGATTTATTTTGAAAATCCTCATCCTATAGATATCATGGTCATAATTAGACATGTAATAAAGACCTAGTTAGAATCTTTATAATAAAGTGATTTAATCATGAGTTATAAATGTGGTCGGTATTATGGAGTTGACATTGTATCACTCAATAATAAGGCAATCTATTCTCTCTCACTATGTAACGAGACACTGTATCATTCAATAATAAAGCGGTCTATTCGATGTTGTATTCTCTCTCTTATTCCTTTGTGTATATTCCTATCTACAATCTTGTAAATCCAGCATGGGTTGAAGAAGACATGGTAATAATTACCATGTAAAGCTACTGCCTTTGTATGAAAATTTGGTTCCTTTGACATTTGAGGAACCAACTCGTGCCACAAAGTCATGAGGACTAGCAATCCAATGGTTCAGTAAGCCCTGCAAGCTAAGTTCCTCAAGTAAGATCTTTACTAGCTCGGCCGCCACATTATCAATATGTTTAATCTCGTATGCTCTAATTTCCCTTAGGCTTGGTCCCAACACTTCATCCACACAATCGAGGGTCAATTCAGATCCCAAAAATTATCAAACTATCATGATTGGGCACACCTTCTCCAAGCTATATGCTACAACGATTCACTTGCAATATTCAAATGAGTTGGAGAGGAGGCATCTCAAGGCCAAAGGCTAGGCAAGATTCCAACTAAAGTGGTATATTACAAACCATACCTTCACACTCATGGGCATTATTGAGGATGCTCATCGCCACTCTTAGAAAGTCCCCTATTGTTTTATGGAATTTCAAAAAGCATTTGACCCAACCTTGAAGGAGGCTTCGTACCAACAACTCCATTACATTGGTATTTCAGAGACCCTCTTGCCAACCATCATGAGACTTTATGAGTCAATTTTGGGGCATCTTTGTATATTCGTATAGCATATGGCCTTTCAAACTTTATTTGGAGCACCATTGGGGTTAAGCAAAGGTTACCCTTCTCACTTACCCTCTTTGGGATTTATATCAACAAGCTAGTCTTTTCTCGGTGAACATATTCAAGAGGGGGATGGATGTCTCGTACATCATGGATTGATTTCGCTGCTTCTATTTGTTGACAACTTAATCCTTATCACCTCCTTGTTTGAGGGTCTCCAAAGAGAGATCAATGCCCTTTCTAGCTTTCCATGACCATTGACAATTGATATTTAACATGGGTAAAACCAAGGTCTTTATCTTCACGTCGAAGTAATGCCCTTTTCACCTCCTTGCTTGAGGGTCTCCAAAGAGAGATCAATGCCCTTTCTAGCTTCTAGGACCACTGACAATTAATATTTAACATGGGTAAAACCAAGGTCTTTATCTTCACGTCGAAGTATGAACTCTCCAACTATCATCTCTTCTTCAAGGAGAAGAGATCGTGATCACACCATTGCATACACCTATTTGGGAGTTCAATTCACAGGGCCACGGTTTAGTTTGCAGCAAGCCTTCCAACCACAACTCAACAAGGGTTCTGGCTCTCTTGTCCTTCTTGAGAGATAGTGATTTCAAAATCACTTTCACGACGTCTCATCCAATCCAATCCAATTCTTTATGGCTCAGAGTTTTGGAGACCATATATGCAGCAAACCGATTGGGTAGGCAATGAAAAAGTCCAAACACTCTTCCTCAGACATATCATCCAATGCAAATGAACTATTATTCCACACCCTATTATTCAGGTGAAGTTCATCGCTCAACGTTTACCCATGGAGACCATCTTCTGATTGGACTTATTTCTCCACAAATGTTGGATCTTTGGGAATTCGACCTCTGAGAGGGATAAATATCCCCTACCTAGCACTTTGCTCATCCAAGGCCATCGCCTCGATCAGCCGCCTAACTCAGGTTCATTGTTGGTATGGTAAGGTTTCTCGGCTTCTCCAATCCATTGCCATTCCTTAGATCGTCTTCCCTCTTTTGTTAGAATTTTCAACCCTAAATGACCGATGTCCTCATGTTCTCAAATTAAAAAAATCAAAGTGAATTTATTTAAATGCAGAAAATTAATTTCTGAACATAGCATCAATCACACAATAGCTGGAAAAGTAAATAGCGGAAGCATAAATGAAATACACACATACATAGATGATTTCTCCTTCAAATCAGCTTCTCATTCCTTAGATCAAAGCTTACATGGCGACCTCTGCAGCCTACTGAACCAGCAGCTGTATGGTCAATCAAAACCACCTCAAACGTGTACAGCATGCACAAGAGGGAGGAAAAGTACAGCAGTACGGCCTGCTGCCTGCTGTTTTCTTCTTTTTCTGGACAGCAGATCACCCTTCTTCCTCCTCAACAACTAAAACGCACTCAAGCAACCTCAGCGGATAATGTACAGCCTACTCTGGAAAGTGTACAGCCTGTGCATGAAGAAAACCAGCAACGATAGTGGTATGGTCTGCACTGTTCACTGGTTGTCCTCTTCCTGATGCACTCTGTTTTCTCTTCTCTGGTTTCTTTCTCTCTTCAACTGATCAACTGACCTCTAGCTTGTCTGTCTTTATGCTTTGCCAAAACTCTAATCTCCTTGACCTTAACCACTATCTATCTCAATCTTGAGATGCACGCCTAAGATTAAATCCAGTTTAAGTCATTAATGTATTAAACAAACTTTATTAAACTCCTAAGACTAAGTCGACTTCTAAGCATTAGACTTAGACTTTCACTTTCACTAAGTGAAATTAGGGAATAGAAATATCATGCACTTTTCCCAAGTGGTCAATCTAAGAAATGTCTCGAACCACTTCCTAGCCTATGCAAAAGGTTCCTACCTGAGCTACATTTCTCAACACCTTTAAGATACTCCCTTGATGCATCAAGCCACGCTCTGCCATCTAAGGGTGACTTGAACTAGGTTACCGTAGAAGACATCTACAGACAATACATTCAAGTCACCGGATAACACCACCTAAGGGCCCTGGCCTGAAAGTTGGCTTTCTACATGAGCACTTCCTAGAGATGAGAGATGCCTTGATCATCCAACCTAGTATATACTATACACACAAACATTGGATGCATTCACTCTGAGTTCACCTTGTGAAGTTTTGAGTAGGCCCTCACAGGCTTCAAGTTAAGACCAACTACCACATCTTGCGATTAGGTAAGATCTGTGAGTTAGGAGGACTTCATTTTCCATTGCCTTGCCTACCACAAAAATTCTAGGAGATTCTACGTTTTATTTAGAGACTCGAGTGGCTCCCTTTCCACTTTCTTCTGCTACATAAGATAAGCACTCAAACACATATCTCAAGCACTCCATACTCCACCCCAATCAAAGACGTATAGGCACATCACATCTTACTTCAAGGTTGTCTCGGAGTATTGGGCCAACAAGTAGCAGGCAAAGAGCCAGGGAGTCAGGGATACTCAAATGGACCTACAGGCAACCTTCCAGATCCAAATCGATGGGGCATCACTCTCTAGTCAACCACCTCCTCAAGGGGCCAACCAATCTCCACATGTCCCGCCAACCGGTATCCACATGTCCCTTACAGAGTTGTCATTTGAGGCAACTTGTTACACACCACCAAACTAGCAAACAACTCAACTTGAGCCGACCCTAAGGCAAGGTGCCCCCAATTCAGCACAACCAGGCCTTGGATGTTAGGAGCAAGGCTCCCTCTCTCTTGCCTACACCACGAAGGACATCATCCACCAATGCATCAATAATTTCATAGTCATTGATGACTCTGATAAGGGGGTCTCGATCCCCATACTAATCCTCTACAGCCCGCTCCAACACTACTAATATCATCTCCTCTTGATGAATATTGAGTGGCTTATGCTTCTAGGACCCTGGCTCCTCCACATCCTTTTTGTACCCATACCTTCCTTCTCATGCTTTTGTGTTAGCACTATTAGCATGTCCTTTAACAGTTAGTTTTGGGCTCAAATTTTATTTGATTTTGGCATAATTCTAGGAGTCGCTCTTGCACTCCCACATGGTACTTGACTTCCTGGATGTACTTTTTTAGCCACAGACCTAGTCTTTTGTTGGGCATTGATAAAATTATCTTATCTCAACTATGTGCTGTGTATCACTCAATAATCAAGCAATCGTCAATGGATGCTTAACCAAGTCGGAGAAAGTAAGGTGGTGTTATCAGCCCCACCAATACTTGTGCTCTTGCTTGTTTGCACATATACTTGCAAAAATGGGTGGGGCCAAGTGCAAGTGCTGGGAAACTTAAGCAAAATAGATACTGCACTCTTTTTCAGCATGGCAGTATGTTTTTGTCCTAGCGTTAAATCTAAAATAGAGCACTTGCTTGTGTTGACCATAAGCTTTCGAACAAAAAATTGATTCTTTTGCACATCCCTGTCTATGATCTTGTGTGTAAATCCTACACATCTACTCATCAAGGATATCTCCATTCATAAAGGGAGATCGATTTTACCAGCGTATGAGCAGTTCAGCTATCTCTCGATGTAACAAGTGTAATTGGCCATGGTTACAACATTTGTTCAAACTAAAACCCAAATACTGCATAATTATGAAATTTCAAAACACATGTCGATGGCTTGTAAAAAAAAGCAACAAAATGGAGAAATAATCACATGTACAAAACAACACACATTAAACAACGATGAAAATGGAGAGATGTGATGATTCTAGGAATGGTCTGCTAGGGTTCCTAGAGATATGAAAAAATGCCGCGATGGCAAACACAGCGACTGAGATTGGTTTAGGCAACGCTTCATTAGCCTTTTCAGATGCAATTGTTCACCTAGATGCCCCCAAGCTTCACACTGCCTTAGGCCCAAGGCTGCCTCAAAACCTGTTCAATACTTTACCACCTCTGCCCTACAAATATCCCAGAAGTGATGCGATGTATGCAGAGAGACACAGACAGTAAAGCCATCCACCCTCTCTCAGAAATGTTGTTCTTATCAGCAGGGTTGTAGCCCAAACACAGAATCCGCCAACGTCTCTGATTCCTGCAACCTTTAAGGGGAACATTGAGTCTCCTGTCCTCTCAATACCTCCGTGCTTTAACGGAGTGGTAAAGTAGAGGAAATCTTTAAGGGGAACACAGAGAGACGTGGACATCAAGACCATTCACTCTCTCCCAATTCAGCTGGGACTATTAGTAGAAATGTCACGTCTCTTCCTTTCCTAATACCTCCCTCCTTCAAAGAAATAGTAAAGGAGAGAAAACATTCTCTCTGACCCCATTCCATTAGATCCCTCTTTGGCAAAATAACGTTTTTGAGAAATCGGAGATATTTCACCTCATCGATCCTACTAGGAAATATGGAAGATTATACAGTACTTTGATCTATAGATTCATCATTCACGAGCTTTTGGGCAACTTCAGCAGCGCTAGCTAATAGTATATATGAAAAATGGACGTGGTTTATGGTAAAGCACATGTCCTCAGAATTGCTTCATCATTTCTTTCAAGAATTCCAAAGAAAGGAACCCAAGTATTAAACCATCGGCAATGACAGGAATAGAGAAAATGACAGAATGTTTACTTATACGGT
The DNA here is from genome assembly GCA_027924585.1 of Larix kaempferi. Lineage (NCBI taxonomy): Eukaryota > Viridiplantae > Streptophyta > Pinopsida > Pinales > Pinaceae > Larix > Larix kaempferi. Next base: position 27,116,467 of record BSBM01000370.1, on the reverse strand, counting down.
TATACCAGATTTTTTATCCAGAAGTAGACCTAAGTTAAGGTCTGCAAGGCAAAATAATAGAGGTTGGTGACTGGAAGTGGACTCAACATCTAGATTATAAAAATACAACATTTAGATGCAGGGCTTGCCATGATGTGGGCCATTTGTCAGAAATCTGCCCTAAAATGGAAAAGCTAACAGAGGACAAGACGAATCTCAAGTTGAACAACCATGTCAGCACAAGATGTTTTCCATAAAGTTAAGAGGAGGAGGAGAAATTAAAGTGGCTAAGAAACAAAATTGAAGAAGGGAAAACACATAACGATGAAACAATTTCTGGCAACACCCTAGTTCTCAGACTTTAAGAGTCAAGTGAAGTTGTGTAGTGGAGCAGCAAGCTAGGAGTCCTCCCCTGAGATAGGACTTAGATGACAAAGGTCTGACTTTGGCCGAGATACTGAGGCAGGACATGACCAATAATTCTCTAGACATAAAGTGGTCTTTACAAAGGCTGAAAGACCAACTGCAAAAAGGCACATCAAAGAAATATCCCGGTTCCATCCTAGAATAGGGACAGTTTATTTTTGTTGCCCATCTTTCCACCTACAAGTATAATTGGGATGGCTATAACCATTCTATTTTTCTTGGTAGGTAAACACTACCTATACTAATAAGGGATAGCACAATGTGAAACTCAATATAACTTTCATCTAAGCCGCTGCACCCAAGGGGCATCTATGCTATTGCTGTGACAAGTCACTCGAGGCTTGCACTTGGCCTTGTCCGCTTGCCCTGGGTTTGACCCTTGGTCATGATCTCCATAAGCACTCTACCTTACCGCCAGACCATGGACCACTAGACAGCTGTAATCTGTTACTGTTATTAAAGTTTCTATGTTTTAAGCAATTAATGAAGATATAAGAAAGAACACTGAGAAAAGAAGGGAAAATTCAAGGGTCTCAACAGTATTATAGAAACCTGAGTATGGTTCATTTCTTTGAGCAAATGATCGTGTTTGACCTTCCTTTTCATAGTTTACTCTTTTTCGACACTAATATGCTACTTTTATTCTTGTCCGACAAATAAAAAGGAAACCACAGATTTCTCTACAAATTTTAGAATGGTTTACAAATTTTATTCAACATATAAGCCCCCAAGCCTTATGTCAACTAAAAAATTAATAGTCTGTAATCATTAAGTAAAAGTTTCAACATAAAACTTTTCTTTTCAGCTCTGCTACATTTGAAATACAGAAAACCTCGAGTTGGATGAGAGCTAATTTAGTTAAAGCAACAAAACTCGAGTTTGGTCAAATCCCATAGTTTCATTTAAGGGAGATGATATTTTTCATGATAAATGTAAACAGTAGTTTCTGTAACTGAAGTTTTGGTTTTTAATTAAAAACAATTATTGAGTACTTCAATTAATATACTTAGTTTTAAGTTTTGCTACTAGGCTCAGTTGGAAAAGATAACTAAAGTAAAAATATTTAGACGCAAAACTTTCAAAGGTTCAGCAATTTCATAGGAACGCTTGCAATGAACCGTCAAACAGGCTTACAAAAGAGTAAATTTAAAAAATGTATTTCCTCAAATTTGTTGAGGCCACATAACCAGGCCACCAAGAACGAAGTTTAAGTTCCAAACATTGTAGTTAAGCATGCTCATGCTGGAAGAGTGCACGGATGGGTGACCATCCCAGAATGCCAGTTTGATGAATTATATCCAGCCATTAATGGTGCCATAAAAGACACAGGTAAATTCATCGCAGGGTTACATGTGCACCCTATGTGATGGACTTGAGCGATGGCCCAAGGGCCCTTCACTTGGCTTCAACATCACCTTGAAATGTTGAGGACACATTATATACTTGTAATTTTGTAAGAAGTTCTCCCACTGGGAGTTCCTCAAAATGGTTAAGCAGTTAATATGTGATAACTGTGTTAAGAACATACACACTAATCTAGATCCATCTTAACCCAGATCATCACGCATTGGGAAGTAAGGATCAAATCTCTGGAAGCACAAACCTTTTTTAAAGAGCAAAAATACGAGGAAAGGCTTGCACTTCCAGCATAAAATTGGGTATCATTCTTATGATAAACATTGAATGTTATCCAATCACACTCCCTTAGTCATTCAGTGCTCTTCCCCTCCACAGATGACAGATAATTTCTCTTTCTTTTTATAAACCCAGGATATAAAAAGCACATTTTTAAGTGTTTAAAAGTTCAAATTAGATCTAACACAGAACAAAGTTTTAAGAGTAGGGTATTCCACATGTTTCACACATTCAAACATCAGATTGAATATCTCTGATCTGTGAGAATATTTTTGCAAATCCTCAACTAAATAGTAAATACTATCCAAATCCTTTCAATCACATACCTTCAGGAGGATCTACTTCTATAAATACGTCTATAAAGAATATAAATGCTAGAAGCTATAAATCAAACAATACCGAGGGACCAGCCAGCAGAGAGGTTCCAGAATCCACAATTGCAGCACAACCTCCACTACAAAAACCTGTAAACAACAAATCCTGCTTTTATCAAAGAATCCAAGCAACTAGTTTTTATCATTTATCGGATTATGCACAACTCTGAAGCCAAATAAGTAAAAATATCTGGACCCATTTTCTCACCTGTTGTTTGACCACTTATGAGGAAGTCCCCCATGTTAAACTGTACAAAGAAATAAGAAAGTGAGAGACAGTGAGTGAGTAACCCAAAAAGACGGTAAAGAGATTGTGTAACCCAAAAATCCCATAAAGAGAATATCTTCTTTAAATATAAGGTCATGATCATTCTGACCTACCTGCCAGTAACCTTCACGTGTAACAGGAACATAAGTGTGTTTGCCTTGGAAATGATTGGGATCGACACCACCAAACACAATCTCTCCGCCCTCTTCATCACCCACTTTTCGATTCATCCAGAAAGAGAAAACAGGGTCTTTGATTAGCCCCTGGTTAACCATATTATACCTGCTCCCAAGCACAAGCTATATATTTGAGCCAAGTGCACTTTGCATAAGTCATTCAAATTGAAGACCTAGAACCTTACTTCTATAACATGTAACTTAGGAAAAACTTTTCAAATATTGGAACAATGCACTTGTAAAACCAAATAAATAAAAGAAATGTGGCCAACCAACTCTGTACACGGGACAATAGCAAGTAGTCTTCCGTTAGCCAATGCTATAGTAGCTTGATCTATAATAAATAGTGGGTTATAGCAACTGGTATACTGTATATCTTGACAATGTATTGCATAGGAATCAGGGTAAGTCAAACTGGACATCGAAAATAACATGACACAGTTGAAATAGCATGGCCTGTGCTGCAACTGCCTCAGCTAGTTCATTTGATAAAAGAGGGAGAAAATATAAACACCAGTATGGAATGGAAGAAGCCATAGAACTGGCAAGATATGGTTATTACTATCAAACATCAATATTATTCGAATCAACAGAGAAAAAATGGCAAAGGAACTATATTGTACATTCCCTATTACCAAAGAGATATGGGTAACGGGAACCATATCAATAAGGAGAATATGCAAGGAAACCAAATACTATTTGAGAATATATAATAAACACGTGGAATAAAGTTAAAAGAATCACATCTGAAAGAATATCAATTTGTTTAATGGAGACCAAGGAAAGGCTCCTAGAAGATATCAAAAACGACAATTTAAATGGGAGAAATTACACTGCGAAGTCTAATGATCAATAGACATATTTTTCCACATTTGAAAATATGTATGCGGCAAGCCTTAGGATATTTGGAGTTTACTCCTGTGTCATATTAATTATGATAGTCAGATATCCTTGCCAACCGTTTGTATTCTATGTTGTTCTACTTGACAACGACAAGATATTATGACAGAAAAACTGTTTATCTTGCATAAATGTCATGTTCTTGCTATTATCTAAATTCCAAGTAGGGTAACCCAAAACACAACAATAAATAGTAGTAGCTTACCAGACTGGCACAACATTGCCTACTGAGATTTTCTGAAAGCCAAGCCCAAGGATACCATCAAATTTTGCAGCTACGAAGGTAAGGCCTGGCTCTTGTGTGACTTCAGCAAAGACCTGCACCGCAATTAATATGTCAATTACTTACCTTTTGAGAACTGTGAAAGGGAAAGTGATTAAGATTGCTAACGAATTTTGAGGACAAACAAGATAAAAATGCCAGCAACCTGATCTTTAACTACAAGGTCCCCAGCAGTCACATGATCTTGACCCAAATATCCAGATACCGAGCCACTTCCATACTGAATATCAAATGGTTTACCTACAGAAAAAAGAAATATAATGAGTACCACCCTTACGATCTCTTCAGTTAAATTAAGACTCAACTATGCCGCATTTTAAAAAATATCAAAATTCTAAGGTTCAACCAACACCCATCTTGTCCTAGAATTATTGCCATATATTATTATATCCACATGTGAAAAGCTAGATATAAGATATGATAATTTTATTAATGACCACAAGAGCCGGTCAATGGGACTGAAAAGTACATCCAGAAAGAAAAGTACAATGTGAGTTCTCCTAGATCAAAAGGAGAAAGACCTATAAATATAGGAAGACATATAAATGCTAAAGTACATGGTAAAGTGATGGAAACTGAGATCAAAGCATCGTGGACAAGCCAAGGGAGGATCTCAACACTGGCTGGAGCTGGCTGCCTAAGTACGAGAGGGGGTTCCAATGAAGGATATCCTCCTCCTCAAAATCAACAACCATAGTGAAATAACCATATCCCCCGAGGAGTGACTGGCACTAATGGGTCCAGGTTGTATGATCCTATAGGGGAGAGCACAACCCTGAGGAACTCATCTCCTAGCATCCAAGACCACAATGAAGAAGCTTCAGATGGAGTCTGGGCTACTTGGGCAATGCTGTGTGGAAGTATGTAGAGAAGAGGGCATCTGATCCTAGGGCATCAGAGATATGGTCTGTCTACTACATGATTAGTAAGCAACCTGCAGTCTGGAGCAGCAGCTCCACACAGGTCTCAAGGAGATTGTAAGACCAGTTGGAGAGGGAGGGTAGGGGGTGTGCAGGAAGAAACCCTGACGTCTCACTGCTCTGGACTCTAAAGTAGTATGTGCCTCCATCTATCACTTGTGCTGGAAGGAAGGAGGTGATCCTCCTTAGTCTCTTGCTTGGGTGAGGCACCTAGTGTCTGAGATCTGAAACTGCGCCCTTCTCTTAGAGAAGAGCACCTCCAGTCGAGGAACCGAAAGAATGTGGAGTAGTAGTTCCCCGAGTATTGAAATAGGGAGCAATAACACCCTTTGATCTCAAAATAGATTGAGCAACAGAAAATGAAATGCTCCTCTATCTCTGTATCCTGCATATGGCAACACTGTCAAACTGTTAGCATTTGATAGCTCTGTGGCACTCCTGCATTAGGTGCCTAGGTGCAGGGGTCAATAACGTGGAGTTTCATTTATATTCTTAAAGTGACTTTATTAATGTGTTTTTATTAAAGTACCTTTTTGATGTGACTTTATGGTTTAAAAGTGAGTCGCACATTAATATGTTTCTAAAGTGACTTTAAGTCATAATGTGTACTTTTTATATATTTAGGGTAATGTGACTTTTCAAAAAGAAAATTTAATGTAAAGTTCACTTAGGAGATTTAAGTGAGTGAGGGATTAGATACAAGCCATAGATCTCTTGGACAAGATCTAATCTCATCCATTGAAGTTGAAAAGTCATGAGAGTAACCCTAATAGGGTAAATAAAAAGTGAATGAGTCTCCATTCTTTGACACACATTCCAAGAGAGCAGCTTGGAGAGGCACGAGTTTCTAGAAAGAGTGAGGGTTGAGCTGAGAGTGAAGGCTGAACCAGTGGGGCGCACTTCCCTAAGTGTGAACAGGAGCTGCAGCCTACAGGAGCAGCTAGTGAAGAGCAAAAGAGTGGCACCTGTTCCAAGCTAGAGCAGCAGTGAATGCTGTTCTGTTCCAGCAGAAAGAGAGGCCGTACAGCAGAAGTACTTGGGACCGTACAGCTGAGACAGTGAGGCCATACAGCACAGAAATCGAGGCAGCCAGTGGGCACATGCTTCGAGGTGACTTTGTTGTATTTTGTACTTCTGTTTTGCACTATTTTCAAGGTGGTTGTCTGCTGTCATAAGTATTTGTAAACTGAGCACTGTTTGCTATGCAAGTTTGGGCCTGTTGATTGGGTCTTCTTTGGCACAGTTTCCAAGGAAAATATTTACACAGTGACTGAGATAGTACTGTGTACTTTCTGCTGTAACTAAATCTGCTGTTGTACTCTTAGATATTGCTTTTGTTCAGCAGCTCAATAAATCTCTCTCTTGACTGGTTTTTTCCCCGAAGTGTGGGGTTTTTCCAGGGTCATGGTTGACCAAAAATTCCTGTGTTAAGTGTGTGCAAATGCTGATTACAGTCTGCTGTTTTTTATTAATTTCCGCTGCTTATAGTGCTTTATGAACAGTGTTTTGACTTACAGCCACTCATAAAGTGCATGCCTGTGATATGTGGTGTGTGTATGACTGTAGAAGTTCATTATCAGAGGTTCATGAAGTGTTTGACTAATTCTGTCCTAGTACTGTGTGCAAACAGAACTTAGAATTTGTCTGATTTTCAACGCAAACCCTATCCGTGCATTGGATGTGATTACCGGTCTCAACTTGGACTCTGTGGGAACCTACATAAAACTAACCAAGAGGGATTGTAAGAGCATGCATCTACTGTCAATGTGTGTACTATGGTCAAATAATAAGGTCATCCCTCAAATGCAAAAAATTCCCATAGTAGAAAACCATCTCCGGGCCCAAGCCCTCAAGACGTGTGGTCCTTGTAACCTAGATGTACAGCTTATAAATATCTTCCCTGAGTACGCAGTGCAAGAATTGCTTGGGCAACATGAGGTGACCTTGGGCATCAAGGAAGTACCTGAAATAGGGGAGACGATATGTAGAGATAACCACACACTAAACCAATTAGGAGACCTCGAAACCAACAACAAATCCTTCAAACGCACTGGCTGAGGCAATAGCTTATGATGAACAAAGTGGAGGCTAGGTTTACCTAGCCCTCCTAGAACCTGTCTCCCCAAAATTCCAAACCCTATGGAGGAATAAGACAAGCCAATAGATGGCTTCCAATCACAACCACCGGGCCCTAAACTCAACCTAATAATATGCCAAGGGATAGTGCACTCGCATCTGATGATGCACCTGAGGAGGAGAGTTGGACATTTGCAATCCTAGCTCAATCTGTTTGTAGCAAGCTCAACCACTAAATCAAAATTGTAGAGGATCATGTGTTTGAGAATAATATGTAGACGGCGCAACTTGAACAAATGCCTTGAAAAGAGGTTCCAGTAATGTCGCTCAAGAAGGGCAAGGGAGCCATAGCCCTTGTTGAGTAGACACTAGCCCTAAGGAGGTCATGATTGTTGTCAAATGTGGAGACACATGCCGACTTTACTTGTATGTTATCACTCCCATTCCATGGAGGTGCTCCATCATATACTAAAGTTTACTCGATTTCTATTATCTAAAGAAATGATGTTGTAATCTTCATTTGTGGCCACATGCTAACCTTACTCTTAATGGAGGCTATAAGCTTACACATGTGTAACCCTGTCATTATATTGTATCTTTTCACTATTTTGGGCTAAGGTTGACCTAGTCAACCTCCTTGGGGCTAGCGTATACTCAACAAAGGCTATGGCAAAGGAACAATAACCCTTGTTGAGTAGACACTAGCCCAAATGAGAACGATAACAAACAAGGAAGGTTAGTATATGTCTTTGACTATGTATATACACCACAACTCTCATTTGTATTTTATTATCTCATAATCTTCTTGATCTCGCGCTTGTGTTCTCTCTCTCTCTTTGTCTCACACACGCACACTAGGTTGTGTAGCACACTTGTGCTCTCTCTCTCTCTCTCTCTCTCTCTCTCTCTCTCTCAAATGAGAATGATAACAAACAAGTAAGGTTAGCATAATCTTTAGTTGTGTATACATACACCACAACTCTCATTTGTAATTTATCATCTCATAATCTTCTTGATCTTGCGCTCTCTCTCTCTCTCTCTCTCTCTCTCTCTCTCTCTCTCTAGATTGTGTAGCACAAGTGCCCTCCCTCCCTTTCTCCCTCTCCCACTCCCCCCCTCCCTCTCCCTCTCTCCCGCTCTCTCCATCCCTCTCCCTCTCTCCCTCTCCCTCATTCTCCCAGTGAATGCCACTAAAATCAATAGACTTGAAACAAAGCTCTCCAAACTCAAAATGGTGGATTTTGCTATTGTTGATAAGTACATTTCCAGGTTCAAGAATTTGAAAGCATGCATTCTTACAAGTAGAGGACTTACCCTAAATTTATCAATATTGTTCGTAATAAGCTCTCTCATGCATTCAAATTTTTTTAGCATTTGTTATAGCATTTCTCTTTTTATGCCAAACCTAGCTTCCCCTACTTTCAAAAATGTATTTTATAATCTTATCCAATATCAAGTCACCTTGAGGAACTATCTTCCTAAGAACATGCACATTGCACACTAAAGCTACTCCCTGCTCATGTATGCTTGCATCTCGATGGGACACTTCCTCATATTGCAATAAGGAGGGGCAACTGTTCAAAAGGCATCGCCTTCATCTTCAAAGGAAAAAAGACATGGCTTGACAAACAACAAAAAACGATGATTTATTCGAAGACAAGACAAATGATTCAGTACACTTGGTTGTGTACATAGCCCTATGGTACTCCACTTCTACTCAAGAATGGATTGTAGATTTCGGGGCTACCAAACATATGATGAAGCATCGACACCACCTCTCCAATCACAGTGATCACCATACAAGAGAGCAGGTAAATAATGGTGATCACTAAACTCTCCTAGTCTCTAGTTGCGATACTATTCAAATTTATAATGCTCAGTACAAAGATGTCCTCAATGTTGCTAGAGTGAGCCCAAATCTTCTCTTTATTCATCGCATTATTTGGACCAATAAAAAGGTCGAATTTTGGTTAGATAGATGGGTTGTTAAAGACATCAATGACAACTCAAAGTTGTCTCCTTTGGATATTGCGATCAATCCACACATGTACAAACTAGGGAAGTCTTCTCCACCTCCAGCTTCGAAAAAAAATCATTGCAATGGTGGCCAAAGTGGATGATGACAATAGGCTATGGCACTTCCATCACAATTGCACTATTGATACTTAAGGCATATGAGTCATCTTCGCCTTGCTTAAGGCCTTCCACAAATCAACCCTCCCAATGGTGTTTGTAAGGGATGTGTGATGGGTAAGCATCACCGAGAGTCCTTTCCAAACGATAACTCAAGATAGTACTCTCAACTCCTTGAGAATACACAATGATATTTGCGGTCCCATGGCCACTTCTTCTCTAGGGGAATCCAAGTGCATCTCACATTTGTTGATGATTTTTCTTGGTTTCTGTGGGTCTACACCATTAAATCGAAGTATGGGGTTAAATCCAAGTATGGGGTGTTTTGCCAAATTCTGAGAGTTCGAAAACCTTACAAAAGCTCATTGTAAGGAAAATATCAAGTGTCTCCAATTTGAATGTGGGAGGAGAACACATTGTTCTTCGTTTCATGGCATCGCTTGGAAACAGATGGTTCCTTATACTCCTCAACAAAATGGCATGTTTGGAAAGAAGAATAGGGCTAACATGAAAATGGCTCGTTGTATGCTTCACTCTCAAAGCTTGAAACCTTCCTTTCGGGCAAAAGCAATTATCTATACAACAATTATCATCAACTACACACCTGTTTGTCTTGTCTATGGTATGACTCCTTATGAGCACTTGCATGGGCAAAAACCCTTTATTTCACATCTCATGATACTTGTGTCAGGTGCATGGGTCCACTCACCTCTTGGAAAGCACACTATGTCACCTATCTAGTATACCCCTCACCAAACTGTGGTTGGCTATAGTGAATCTTTTCGAGGTGGGGGTATCATCTTTATGACTTCGGTGCATGACTTTACACTATGGCCCATTGTATGCTTCTTTCTCAAAACATGAAGCCTTCCAAGCAAGGAGAAGTAATTATTTGTACAACATTTATCATCAACTGCACACCTACTCATGTTGTCTTTGGTATGACTCCTTATGAGCACTTGCATGGGCAAAAACCCTCTATTTCACCTCTCAAAATGTTTGTGCTAGGTGCATGGGTCCACTCACCTCATGGAAAGCACACATAACGCCTATCTAGTACACCCATCACCAAACTATTGTTGGCTATAGTGAATCTTTTTGAGGCGGGGGTATCATATTTGACTTTGTCACCAATTGCATGACTCAACATCATGATGCTATATTTGATGAGCTTGTTCCTCACAATCCACCAAGAACTCTTCCATCACTTCTTTCCATGGATCATTTAGTAATGATTATCACGATGTCTCCATGGAACATGCCTCTTCTCCTTCAGCGGAGTTACTTATTCTCAAATTGTTATAGCTAATCTTACCACATCTTCATTAAGTCTCAAGTGCACCCATGGGTGCCTTTCAAGCTCTTATTTTGTGCAATCTCTAAGGAATTATGGGCCTACTTGTTTAGCCAACTCCTCTCCTATTTCAGAGGTCTCTTACAACCTTCCTACTTTTGATGAGGGAGGATATGCGACCTAGTGATGAGCCTTCCTCCAATGCGCAATCCAAGGATGAGCCCTCTTCCATTGAGAAATCCAGTGATAAGGTCTCTCTGAATGTGCAACATAATGATGGGCCCTCTATAGATGGTGCCCCTCTCCTTCCAATGACATCTAGTTTGTTGACGACAAATCCTGCCCAAAGTTATTAGTGTTGGATGATGATGATGATGATGATGATCCTATTATTCCATTGTTGCCATATATGCCCACGTGGACTATTGTCACTCGTATCTATGTTGTGAACTTTCTCTCTCATCCTTCTCAATAGTCAAAATCACCCCCATCATGGACCCTTATTTTAGCAAACCCTCCTCTACTTGACAAATATGATTAAAGCAATCAAAGAAATCAAGGGTTCAAGGTTCATCGATTTAGGCTAAAGCAATCAAAGAAATCAAAGCCTCATTGAACACAAACATATGAGATCAAATAAATCAACACAAGAGACACTAAGAAACTATTGAAATAGCCTTGAGGGTTAGCTCAAGCAGTGATGAGCCAGAGGTGAGATATCTCCCCCCAATGTTGGAGAGATCATAGATTCAACTCTCTCGATCCCCTCGAGGTCAGTCTCCATAATCAAGGTTGATGATTTACCCTTGTTTACCATCCATGAATCAAGGGGAAGTACTCAAAGGGTTTTCCACAAGGTTGTTCCTTAGAAAAAAAAAGAAACTATTGAAATGATTGGAAAGGAGGGAGTTTCAAGTTTCGACTTAGGGGAGATAGATGGTATAAATGTCTTTCCAACCATTTCTACTTGCAACGCAATTATTCTACTCTCAATCTAATAAATGATAGTTAATAAAATAAGAAAACAAAATGGTCCAAAAGTTGTCTACACTACAGACCTTCTTGCAACATATGCTCCCCCTTATTCCCTTTAGGGTTGGCCTCTGCCCGTGTCAAGGGTATGCTAGTGTAAACAAAATATTAGACAATTATGAACTTGTAGTGCATATTCCTGCAACATATCTTTCCCACTGTTCCCTTCAGGGTAAACCAAAAATACAACAATTATGAACTTGTAACCATGACCATTATTTATTGATATTGAATTGATGAATTTTGAAATTAAAATTTGATCCTTAACCATCAAACTCTCTTATATTTCCATTTTTTGTGTCTATATTGTCAATTCTAAATTTTCCTATATCGACTCTTCCATAATATAAAGATAACATACTTTTGGTTACAAATCTCAATTATATGGTATATACGCTCTTCACCAATTTTTCATTGTAGACATGCAACAACCTTTGATATTCAATGGAAATGAGCATCTCTATTTGTCAGTAAAAACAAACTATCTCCCTTATTAAAAAAAGAACGATAGGCAAGCTATGACCTAAAGATAAACGGTGAATAAGCATGTTACCATTGACACAATAGGAACTTGATTGGGTTGCCTTGTACTTCGAATGAAAATAGCAAGCAATCTGCACAACATAAGCAAGAACAACTGAGAGCCTTCCATCAATCCATTGTAATCCAAAAAAATGTTCTATACAATCATGTTCTTGTTAATTACCAATATCAGCCCTAGTATGACAGAAGCACACAATCCAAACATGCAACCCATTAAGTCCTCTGCAAGCATATAAAAGAAAAAGAGAGAAAAGGAAATCCCATTTCTTTGCAAAGCAACAAAACACGAAAGAAAAATAACCAGTTCATCTGCTTTGAGAGTAAAAATAATGTATTTCAAAACATAACATCCATGCATACACTGAATTCAGGAGTACAGCTATATACATTTATTATATTTTGGAGCCATGTACAAGATATTGAAATCTCCATTTGCTTGTAAGACATGCAAATTGAATTCAAGGAAATAGATGTAAGGATATTTATCACATTCTGTGTAAGAAACTACCAGGAATTCCTGGGCCATTGTTGACTAGTAGTTGTTGTCTATGTGATGTTGCAAGCTACCTTAATACAGTGGGATATCTCGGGATATCCCTTTCATTTCACATACAATAATCCCCCTCTATTAGGGGATGACATGGCGCTAAATGTATCCATACAGTGAAGTATGGTATCTCTCTCCAGGTTGATTATGTCGAACACCACAGGGGCCATAGTGATGTTATTGGTTATATATGCAAAGACTGAACGCTATTGAAATGTTAATAAATAACGGTGATTTCAAAAAATTAACAATAACTGCTAATTAAAATCTCAAAAAATAAAAAGAAACATACCGACAAGTAACATTTCGATGAAGGCACCCAAAGATTAGAGCTTCCTGTGTCGAATATCACAGTGAACTTCTGAGGAGGAGTACCAAGACCAATTTCTCCATAATACTGAGCATCCAAATAATTCTTCAGAGGAACATATTCTCCTTTTGCGGATTCAGAGTTGCTAAAACCCCCTCTCAGACCATACCTTCTATTAACTTCGTTAGAAAACCCCCCTTCCTTTGCAACAATCCGTGCAGCCTGTAGAGTTTTCTGATCCAACCCCTTCTTCTTCAATTCAATTCTTGCAAAGCCATCATTAGCCGCAGAAACCGATGTCAAGACAAGCAAAGCAAGGCCAATATAAGCGATAAAAGCCATGTGATAAAATTGCTAAGTTTCCTGCGGACAGAGAGCAGAGGTCTCAGATATCTTTTATAATGTAGGCCTCAATTAAAAAATTTCAATTAAAATTTCTCGAAAACATAGGCATCGGCCAAATGCTATCCACACATCCTCGGCCATTGGAATAATATTTGCCAAAACCTAGCTCTAATCCAGCTCATGTTCCTACTAAAGTCGCTAAAGCAGGACTTTTTACAGAACATTTCAACTGCAGAAACTGAACTCAAACAATACTAAACCCTCACCGGCCCTAAAGTTTAAATTCCCGAAAGGCTAATTAACGAAATCCAGCTGAACTTTCAAATTGAATGCGTCCACCAGAACAAGAAATTTTCACAACAATTCAAGAACAGAAGTCTAAATAAAATAGATTAAAAGGCATCAGAAATTTTGAACCTAAGTCTTCAGCAAATGAAGCAAACGAAGGCCAATTAATAACCATTTGATGTCTAAATAAAATAGATTAAAAACATCAAATTTATTTTGCTCAAAATGACCCTGGATCTCCATCAAATAAACCACAATAGAGCTCATTAGTCATCATTCGAGCACTAAATTAAACAGATTAAAAGCATCAGAGCCTGATTTGACCAAAATGAACCTAAATCTTCCTCAAATGAACTAAAATAAAGCGCATCATTTGACCAGCAATACTAAAAATTTAACACGCATTTTTGCTAATCCATCTTAAAGCTTATAAATTTTAAAAAAATTGGCTTATTCTTCACAGAAATTGCTGGTTTAAAAGGATTCATACAAATACTTCATCAAAACAAACCTCAAATTCGTTGATTGAGTCTTTAAACGGGAATAAAATCACAGAACAGCTAGAATTTAACAAAATACGGCCACTTCTAAAGCGAAATTTTAACCAAATCCTTACGGCCAATTCTGAAGCGAAATTTTAACCAAATCCTTACGGCCAGTTCTGAAGCAAAATTTTAACCAAATCCTTACGGCCAATTCTGAAGCGAAAGTTTAACCAAATCCTTATGGCCAATTCTGAAGCGAAATTTTAACCAAATCCTTACGGCCAATTCTGAAGCGAAATTTTAACCAAATCCTTCGAAATAAGAATCATTTTTTGCAACGAAAATTAAGAGAAAAAATGGAGCGAAATTTTAACCAAATCCTTCGAAACAAGAATCATTTTTTGCAACGAAAATTAAGAGAAAAAATGCAGCCGCTGCGGAAAAATTCATGGAGAACGTTCATCTTACCTCCAAAATTAACGCATACGCAAAGATACCAGAGCATTCAGAGCATTCCCGGGGTTCCCTTTTCAACAAAATGCAACAACCATAACTGCAGTGACTTTACTTGGGTTACTTTAACCATGATTTGGTTTGTTTCTCTTTCTACTCTACAACGTGTCAATGTCCTAATCTACGTGTCCGCAAAATGTGTTAATTTGATGGGTTTTGCGTGGAGCATCGATTTTTTGGTCCGTGGAACGCAAAAGCCATGGGTTGGCTTTGCGTGAAGAATCGAGTTTAGTGACAGTAATTTGGTGTAAGAGACATTTGATTTTAGACTTGGAATTGGTTTTTTATTATAGGAATAGAGTTTTATTGAAAATTAAGTATTTTGTTAAGTTTAATAGATTAAAATTGGTTTTTGTAGATGTTAATTATTATTATTATTAGTTAATTTTTGGTAGATAATTGGTTTAAGGTGTGGGTTTTATGAGTCGGGTTTTATTTTTTTTAGAGATGAGTTAGTTGTACAAAACATCTAAAATCCAATCAGTTGAGGGTTGATGTGGTTCAACACTAAATATCTTTAACTAAACTTAAGACCATACCATAGTGATTCTATTTGTATTAGTGTCGCAATCATAATGATTCATTTTAAAATATTGGTTGCGAAGAGAATGGTAGGTTAAAATATAAAATATGATAAAGTCCATATTTATTGAAGATGGAAAAGAATATTCGTTACTGAATAGAATGGTAGGTTTGACCAGTGGGTGACCACGTTCATTTTTATGTGGATGACTAGTTGCTTTCTCAATGTCAAACAAGAAATCCAATACCTAACTGAAGTAACTTGAAATTTAGAATTTGGTTAAAGTTTTTCGTCTTTCAACGAGGTTTTCTATAGGGCGTTGAAGAAAGTTGTTAGGATTTGAACTTAATTAGTCATTGTTAGTCATTTTCCTATAATTTAAGGAATTTATGTTTATTGGGTGTATTTTGAGTAGTTTGAATTGAAAAGTTGTTTTTTATTGGGTTTAAATTATAATTTGTGATATGTTTGCTTTTTTAAGGTTTTATTGTTTATTGAGATGTTAATTTGGTTCTTAAGTTTTTCTAAAATCAGATTTATTTTGAATATTATCCTAAAATTGTGGGAAAGTATTCGAATCAGAAGATATATCCAATGATTTTGTCTAAACAAATTTACTTTAAATATCATCCGATTTTGTCCAAACAAATTTACTTTAAATATCATCCTAAAATGTGGAGAAATCTTTAACAAAAGGACAAGTTTACTTTAAATATCATCCTACAATGTAGAGAAGTCTCTAATAAAAGGATGGTGCCCAATGATTTTGCAAACAAACACTAAAACTTATAAAAAATGAAATTGAGTAAAAATAATAACAATGTCTCACATTTACGAAACAAGTCAGTGTTATCTATAACTAATAAATTCATTTATGATAGAATAACAATGTCTCACATTTACGAAACAAGTGAGTGTTATTTAAAACTAATAAATTCATTTATGATGTGTTATGGGGCCTTTGCAAATGAGCATATTGTTTCTCTCTTTATCTTTTGAGTACTTTTCTTTAATAAAATACTAATTGAAAAGTAAATGTGATGGAAATGAGCATATTGTTTCTCTTTTTATCTTTTGAGTGCTTTTCTTTAATAAAATGCTAATTGAAAAGCAAAGGTGATAAATGATTCACTTTGGCAGGCAAATACCATTGCCTTGTGTAAGCCAGCAATTGACAAGCTTATGTAAGCTTTTAGTTGGAATTTGATTTTAAGAATATTGCTAGCTAGAAAGGCTATCAATAAAGTATGGTGGATTGTGTGTTGTTCAAATATTACATGTTTAAATATTACATGTTTATTTATAAAGAAATTATAAATTAAAAGTTTTATTTGTAGTTTTTTTTAAGAGGATTACAGTCATTAACATAGATTTATTTTAATTTTGAATTTATCAAGTATCGAGAGGAATCAAATCTTTTGAGATGTAAATTTTGTTGTCTTTTAAAATGAATCTAGTTTAGTCGTAATTTCTTTCAACTCCGTAGAACTCGCAACTTATGTAGGTATGGATATGTAAAAATACATCTTTTATTATTGTTAATACCTTTATATTTGCATCAATTTGCATCAAGTGTGAGGGAGGCATGGCAAAGGAAGGCTCCACAAATGTCCCTTCAATGGATAGTCGAGGTGAGTGGCATTGATGTCAACGCATGGGAGGGTCGAGAACAAGACAAAGGGGGTTACCTCAGCCCATTCCCTTCTTCCTTCAAGTAGCCTTACATTAACTCCATCTCCTAAATGAATGATGGTTTTATTTGGTCATGTTTACATGCATGCTTCCACCATGATTGTAGAGGACAAGCTTGGTTTTCAGTTGCATGACTTGGTTGTTATGTTGGTGCTTCTGACAACTTCAACTAGGCCTATGTATGAGGTTAGGGTCTCTTACGGTTTTTATGGCAACTTTTCATGTTTCCCTACCCATATGTGGTCAAGGTGTGGCTCAAACGGTGAGGAGGGTTGGATCCTAGTTCTTAATGGTCTAGGAAGCATAAATTTAAGCCCCCCATAAGAGGTATAATGAGCAAAGGGAAGTAGGGGTCTTGGTTACTAAGGGAATTTGTCATTCTCAAGCTCGGTTTCCAAGCACGAGGTACATGGTGGACAAGGCCAAAGCCAAATTAGGGGAGGAAAAGGCTCTTAAACCAACCAAGAGAGGCACATCTAAGAACTATAGGAAGTCTAGCAGGGGTGGATCCTCTAGTAATCCAACCAAGTTTGAATTGAAAGCAAGGGAAGCACCCTTGAGATTCCAGGGGAGGTTTCCACAACACATTAACATAGAGGTTGAAATATTAGAGTATAAAGTTCATGATAAAAGAGGCAACACCTCTTTTGAAGCTATCAATGCACAAATGATCAATTGGACATCCAACACTAGCTTTACCAAAAGCTAGGATACAACAAAATTATGGTAAATATATGTGTATTAGCAGACCAAATCCTTTGTGGCTCCGCTCATTAAGGAGCAGGGTGTAGGCCAAAAGGACATTCTTAGGAAGTTGGACTCCCTAGAAATATATATATATATATATATATATAATATGAAGTCTTGGTAAAAGTTCTCTAGAATTTGGAAGAAGTGGGACAACACCAAAATCAAGGAGGCCAAACTCTAGTCTTAGAGTCGCCTATTAATACCAACGAAAACTTCATCTATATGGTTAGACTTGAATATTGATGAATAAGTGCTACCTTGTTGTTCTTTACTCCTCTTTTTTTATGACAATCAATAGGATAAGTTTACTTTTTGTTATAGTTATAATTATGAACTCCATCTCCTAGTCACTCTAGTTTAAATTGTGTTAACATGCCAACACTTTTGTTGTGTTTTGCTCTACCATATTCTTATGATTAAATGTTGGTTATAGGCCTAGGACGACATGGAATAAATTGGAACATACATAAGACTCCTTATTTGAGTTTTTGAAAACATGGATATTTTATATATTGTATATTTTTTCATTGTTCTATTTAATAGTGATTATGTTAAATGTACATCTCAAACCTCTTTCTCATAAATATATAAATATTTTTATTACCATTATAACTATATTTGGTTTACATATGATATTTTTTTCTACCATGAAAAATATATCATAGGGAAACCCATTAGATACTTCCCCTCATTTCAAGAATGGTACCCAATGTAAACCAGATTCTTCAAGGCTCAAGACCAATATAACAGTGTGCTTCATTAAAAGCTCAACTTGTTACTTTCGGGATTGATCCTAATAGGGAGGATAACAATCATTCATCCCAACCACTCAAACTAAACCAAATTGACAATATATTATTATTATTATTATTTATTATAATATTATATATTTTTAAAAATCTGCATATACCAATATGACAACATCTCCATTATATTAAATTATAAATACGCATCACTTCTTTTTATATAATAAAAATATAAAATATATTATCATATTGAAGAAATTATTTATCTCACCAAACAGTAAAAACCCATATACATTAATTTTTATAATAATACACCCCCAATATAAATTAACTATTTCAACAATACACGCAAATACATGTGAAACGTGATAACGCATAGATATGAAACATTTATTAAAATCAAAATAATAATAAAACTTAGGTTTCCCTACTCTAGTATAGCATTTCCTAGTTGACCCATTTTAGAGCACCTTAATATAATAATGGTGATTAAACCACATAAACATGGCATTGGCATTGATTACGTGTAAGTCACATAAACTGGTCATTAGCATTTATTGGGTGTGAGTCACATTTTATATGATTACACATTAAAGTAGTGAAGGTTGGAGCTTGTTACACTACATAGAATTATTATATTATTTTTCAATTTATTTTAACTCTCTTAATTATTTTGGCTTCTTACTTCAATGTTCATTTTATCAAAACCTACAATATGATCATGTCCCTCAATGTAATTACACACAATAAAATAGCGAAGGTTGGAGCTTGTTACTCTACATAGCATCATTATATTATTATGTCCCCGACATATATGATTCGGGTAGGTTGATTAGTTGGATTGCATTCGTAGTGATGGGCGTCGGAGGCAAAGGTTTGCCAATAGTTCAAAAAAATACAAATTATTATGTTTGTTTTAATCGTGGTTTTTCTAGCGTTTTATTGGTTCCGTGCGCCGTGACGCAACCCTAGGGTTGTGTGCCCCATAGGCCGGCGACGAGATTGCGTCACAGCACTTTAAAAACTTGCAGTGTTGTGGGGTTTACGTGTTTGTCGTGGGCGGAGGTTGTATTACGCCTGCATTTTCGAAACCCTGTGCCAACGGTATGGGCCTGGTCATTTCCATTGTTAAATGTGGCATGGCGTGGTTCTGCGTTGCAGGTGTTTGGATTCTGAATTCGTTGTGCTGCAGGTTTAAATAACCTTGTTGTGCTATGGCTTCTGCAGTTGTTTACGTGGTCATCGTGGCCGGAGGTTTTGGTACGCCTGCATTTTTGAAACCATGTGCTCGCAGGAGGTGTTACTGAGCCTGTTTTAAAAACATGACTGCCCTTTTCGTGTTCGTCCTGTCCAAGGGCTTTACTGTGAATGCAACTGTAAATGGGGTCCGTAATGTGTTTATTGCAGTTGCATGGGGTGGGTTGATGTGGCTCTCCGGCGGTATGGGCTTGGTCATTTCCATTGTTAAATGTTCTGGCATGGCGTGCTTCTGCGTTGCAGGTGTTTGGATTCTGAGTTCGTTGTGGTCCAGGTTTAAATGGTGGTGGTTTCTAAGTTTGTTGTGGTGGAATGCCGTCGTCCTGCGTCTTTGCAAAGTTGTGGTTTGCAGTTCCTTCGTTTTACCGATCGAGAAAACAGGCATGTGGTAAGGTATTTTTAATGTTTTCGTGATGGAGCCCTGTACTACGAGAGTTAATGATGTCTGCGATTTATGGGTTTTTCGGAAGCTGGGTTCTCCGTGCAGGGGTTTTTTCCCATTTCTACTTAATCCGGGAACAAAAAATTGTTGCAGTTGTCTTTCGTTGTCGATGCTGGTGTTTTTTTCATCTATAGTTGTATTTTTCTTCTGGCGTCTTGGTCGGTGGCCGTCTCTGTTATCTCGATTCGTCGGAGGCCTGTGCACTGAACGGTTGGCTGGTTTCAGTTTCGTTTTCATTGAATTTTTCTTCGGCGTGCTTGCCCAGGTAAGAGCAAATCCTTCGTTTGTCTTTTCTGATACTATTTTAATGCACATTGTTGTTGCAAAATTCACTGTCATTTCGAAAGGCTTCCATCACGACCTTTCTCTTCTTCGCCATGCCCTCTCGGTTCAGGTGTTTTGCTTGCTCGGTCTGAAACCCTGGAAAGGAAGCCTTCAAACCCTGCAACACCTTGAAACCCTTGAAATCCCCGACCGCATACTCTAGCACCTTTGAAGTCACTGCCTTTATAGTGATTTTTTTCACATTTGAGATAAGTTGAGTGTAGTCTTTTACACTAGTACTATATTCTAGTTTTTAAATCATGGTTATCAAATGTTTTTTAATCTCTCGTCCCAGTTTCATTTCATTTGAGCTCCATAGTTGTTATTATATATTCTGTTATTTTTTTTTGGAGAAAGTTACACATTAAAAGCTCTGTTACTACGCCTTCGAAATGATATAAAAACTGTGTTACAAAGCTTTTGAAATGATTTGAGTAAGACTTGACTTAAAAAAACTAACATTGAACTTTGAACTGATTCGTCTCATGAAATTTCACTGTTAAATTATCTGTCATTCTTTTAAGAGGATTCTAGAATGATTTGAAAATCATTGTGCTAAGGAAATATCAATTTCCTCAAAGTTGGGGTTAGTATTTCTTCCCTGGATTTCAGTAGTCAATTGTTTGTTCTTAAATGCTTATAATTGCGAGTTAATTCCAGCCATCTCTTGGTGTCAGGAGTGTATCTCTATAACCCTACTCAGCTCCAAGGTTTGACATAAAGCAGATTTACTTTCCTATACATAGAATAAAGCCGAAGCCTGTAAAGAAATAAATCTGTTGTTTTGCATACATAGAATAAAGCTAGTTTTCAATGAGAGAATGCCATACAAGGCTTTAATTCAGATCCTTTTCAAGGTGAATTGGATTGCTACAACCCCTTTTGATCTTCAAGCATTGTGTTTGGATCACCTATGCTTGAGATTTTTTTGGGTTACTGCATGCCTCTCAAATCTCAGAGCACTATGTTCAGATCGCCTATGCTAAGGAATTTTTGGGCTCTATCTTCCCTTTGAATTTTCGAATCTGTCTTCTAAGACGAGATAGGATTTCATTGCTCGACAATCCTAACACTTAGCCAACATTCTTATCTTCACCTTGCTTGGAAATTTCTTTCCTCAAAACTGAATGTTGTCCCCAGGATTTCCGAAGCAGCAACTTTTGAGATTAGCATCAGGTGTTTTGCTTGCTTGATCTGAAACCCTAGAAAGGAATTGGTTCCAGAAGAAGAAGGCATAAGAATATAGTTTGTATAGGAAATTATTACAGTGATTTATGCACAAATTTATATGGTTTTAGAACAACTATTTTGTTCATGGTTACCGATTCAGTCCTATCTATTACTTTGTTCATCTGCAGGGTTTTTTCACTTACTGTAATGCACTTGAACTATGAATATGTTTTTTTCTTGCTTTTCTAATTATTTGTAGACATTTTGCCCTTGTCTTGTATTCAACTTATAACAACTCATAAATCATATGATAATTTTTTATATTTTTACTAAGAATCTAAAAGATATCGATAAAATTACCTTCCATATATATTGAGTATAGCTTCGCAATGTTCGATTATTTCCTGTTGCAGGTACTGTTTGTAGCAGCATGTTAGTGGACCTTCTTGTAGCTGGCCCCAACAATATTTTCGTGTTAGATCACTAACAAATGTGAAAGTGACACTATAAGAAATGAACATGTTAATTGATACATACCAACATAAGTGATGTTTATCAATTTTGTATGCTTTCCTAATAATTTCCTCAAAGACTAACAAGTTGTAATATATAAAACAATATTCAACTTCTGAGTCATGGCTGGAATCAAAGTACCATGGATCATTAACAATGAGATTTGTTGGTACAAACAACATGAAGTTGCGAAACTGGCTGTTTGATATTGTATCTTGCTTGTCTAAATTAAAAATTTCAGCATTGCTGTAACATTCGTTTCAGTTGTTGAAAGGCTTGCACTCTGTAGTGAAGGCTTTAGCTTATTCTTATGAATTGTTCCACAGTTGCAGAGCCTGACAGAGTTGAAAGTAGAGAGCATCTTGGGTTCCTTTTCCTTAATCAGGGAACATAACTCATTCCAACTAAATGCGGGAAGCTTTCTCCTTTTCATTGTCTCTTCAATATCAGACAATGTTGTGTGACCATCCCCATCTCTAGCTAGATTTTGAAAAAGCCATCTTGTTGGAGTTCAAATTACTGACCTCTTCAGATCCAATTGCTATAGATTTTTATAAGAGCAATTAAAGCAAACCCAGCTCTGTTGTTGCAATATGAAGCAAAGAAAGATGGATAATTAAGTATAAGGAAATAAGAAGTATCCCATCACACAATACCATCCTCGGAATTGGGAGGAAAAACATTTAGAAAATAATATGTTTTCACATACTATTTCCTTAAACATAGGCCAAAGGGTATACATCAAAGAAGTAGGACTGGTGAAGAAAAATCCTAGAAAGGTCAAAACTTATCTATCTAATTTCCATACTACACAATAGCTAAAATAACTGACTTTCTATTTCAGTATAATGGAAAAACTGCTCTATCTGGAAATCCTTGTTGCATTTGCCCATCTCGAGGAATCCTAGTCATAAGCCCCGTTAAGGATGCAGATGCGACTGATAATTTAATTTGCTCGATGGCTGTAGATATTCTTTCAAATTTACTCCTCACAGCGTCTGACAAAAAAGTATTAGGCCATTATTGAAGCCTTGCAAGTTGCGAAGATTGGTATTTTTTGGCTTCCATGGTCTTCTTTCGGCAAAAATAAGGAGAAACAAATATGGTTGGTTATTTTTCATCTATCACTATTTTGCTCTGTTTCTCCACATCCATTTAAAAAAAGAGTCCTTAGAATGCACCTAGAAAAACTAAGTCAACGTAGATGGAGAATATGACTTACCAGATTCCTTGTTTTATAAAATAATATGTTTTCACACACTATTTCCTTCAACATAGACCAATGAGTATACATCAAAGAAGTAGGTCTGGTGAAGAAAAATCCTAGAAAGGTAAAAACTTATCTATCTAATTTCCATACTACACAATAGCTAAAATAACTGACCTTCTATTTCAGTATAATGGAAAAACTGCTCTATCTGAAAATCCTTGCTGCATTTGCCCATCTCGAGGAATCCTAGTCATAAGCCCTGTTAAGGATGCAGATGCGACTGATAATTTAATCTGCTGGATGGCTATAGATATTCTTTCAAATTTACTCCTCATAGCGTCTGACAGAAAAGTATCAGGCTATTGTTGAAGCCTTGCAAGTTGCGAAGATTGGTATTTTTTGGCTTCCATGGTCTTCTTTTGGCAAAAATAAGGAGAAACAAATATGGCTGGTTATTTCTCATCTATCACCATTTTACTCTGTTTCTCCACATCCATTTAAAAAAAGAGTCCTTAGAATGCACCTAGAAAAACTGAATCAATGTAGATGGAGAATATGAGTTGGCAGATTCCTCGTTTCTGTTTCTGTATCTAACCCTTGAAATGCATCATTGCAGTGACTATGAAGTCCATTTAACTCCATAATTAATCTTGAATTAGGATAAATAATAGGAGGCAACAGAGAGAAATGGCCACACAAAATTTGGATCAGTAATTACATTGATAACCAGTTTACAGGAAAAAACAATGTCACATCTGCAGAGTCATTACCTCTATATTGCAGCTTCATTGAAACTTTAACTTAAAGCTCAACTCCAAGTCTTAGAAACTTTACTCGGCCAATATGGTTATGAAATATCTCACCGAAAGTGACTATGAACTTCATTTAACTCCATAATCAATCTTGAATTAGGATAAATAATAGGAGGCATCAGGGAGAAATGGCCACACAAAATTTGGATCAATAATTACATTCATGACCAGTTTACAGGAAGAAACAATGTCACGTCTGCAAAGTCATTACCTCTATATTGCAACTTGATTGGAACTTTAGCTTAAAGCTCAACTCCAAGTCTTAGAAACTTTACTCGACCAATAGGTTTATGAAATATCTCACCCAACTACTTCTCTGTGGGCTTATAGAGTAAATGCCAAATTGTCTTTGCTCCCTGGCAAGGTGAAGATACAGTTTTTGTCTACTAGATGCAATGATGGTATACAAAATCCCTTACTATCTTAAGTACTTTCTAGTTGTGAGAAAATATGATTGTGGGTCCCATCTGTTCAACTCTAACATTGGTAAAGACCCTTCTCAATCATTTGGATTTACAAGCAACTTCTGTTGCAGCTTCATATTCTGCCTCTGTGCAAGAGAATTCATCTGCAATAGTATTACTTACTGCAGAAAGGTATCACTGGTGACCAAAAGCCATAAGAAAAGAAACAAATAGGTTGTCAAGCCAAAGTCAAAATAACTAGTCAATTTGAAATTTGAATATCGACTAAAGTAGAATCTCTAAATAGCATTTCTCTCTTGATTCTTCATAATCCTCTTAGTACTCTTCCTATGTGGTTGTTTTGAATTAGACATGCCTCTGAAACATGTCTCAGTAGCAATGACGATATCTAGGCATGTGGTTGGTAGTAAATAAGAGTATCTGTTATTTGCCTCGATGTAGTTTCCCCTATATATGTTAAAACTGAGATTGCTTCTTGCTCAATCAATGTTCTTTCTAGCAATAGTGCATATTATAATCTTTTGTCTCTTTCGTAGATGGATGCTAAAAGATTTTATTTATATGCAACTGCTTCTGCTTATCAACTTTAAATACTACCCCCCCAGAATAAAAAACATAATTATGGATTTAGGTTTTTCATTCAACTTATGTCATAGATGCTTCATTGAACATGCCATTGTTATTGACATTTGTAGTCATGTGTACAACATATGCAATTCCTTTTTCTTATCAACTTTAAATACTATCCTCCTAGAATAAAAAAACATGACTATGGATTTAGGTTTTTCATTCAACTTATGTCATAAATGAATGATTGAACATGCCATTGTTATTGAGACTTGTAATGATGTGTACAACATCTTTTTTTTCCCTTTCTTAAGCAAGATAGAGACTGGATAATGGAAAAAAACTTTCCTTAAAACCAAAGATATTCTAGTTTTTTATTCAATAATCAAAGACTTGTAGTTGCATTTAACATTGCATTGTATTGAAGTTCAACTGTCATTGGCAGCATTAATTCATCCTCCTTTTTTTAAAACCAAGATTATCCACATACTATGCAATCTGACTTTACAGAGAAAACTGTATTATACATCTCATTTTGTTTCATCCAGGATTTCAACTCAAGAAAGTTTTTGCACTAATAGCATATATTTTAGCATATATGTAGTAAAGAATTAGCATATATTTAGCATATATTTTAGCATATATTTTAGCATATATGCAATAAACAAGTTATGTCTCTTTGTGCTCCCCTAACTTCTACCTCTGTTATCTTAACGGCAAGGTGTAGCTACTAGTGCTTCTGCATGTCATTCCATTCCCTCCTTGTCTGCCAAAATGGCTTTGTGCAAATAACTCTTCTCCATGTCCACACCCCACTGTCATATCTTTAGTAATTCATAGAGTATTTGTAATAAGTCCTATATAAGAACAACTTGCTAACTAGGAATAATACGTGAGCTTACTGTTGTAGTAGTTGTAATTAGTCTTGTTATTGCAATTACTATGGTTATTGTCATATAGATTGCATGCACAATATTAGGGAAATACATACCAGCTTACCTATAGAGTCCAAGTGAACTATATGCAAAAGCTCATATATATTAGATACTACATATGGTATGTAAGGATAAGTTTTATTGCAATTTTAGTATTTGCATTCCCATAATATATAGCATATAACTTGCAATTGTCGACCTAGTAGTAGTGGTGACTTAATGCAGATTAAACGTCTAGAAAGTTTCGATGTCAATTTCCTCTCTCATCAATTGAATTTCAATGGCTTAAGAAGAGAGTAACAACAAGAAACTCGAAATCAGCTCTATGTAAAAATATGATTTAAATTGTGCCTTTAATAATAAAACATTTCGTAAACTTTGATTTTCTTAAAGTTTACAAAATAGGATTTAATTAAATGCTAGGTGTAATGTTCTTTTGGCATTTAATGAATTAATTGTTTGAGGATCCTCACATCTGGTATCATAGAACTTTCTTGTGCTAGATTGGGTCGAAGTTCTTCCATTTTTTTCCTGCATCTGTATTGTTCGTTTCAATTGCAGGTTCGGACACGGGAATAATCTATGCCCGCTTAACTGTGGGAAGTACTTGGGCATAGCCCTAAAACTCATTGTGAGGAGTACCACGAGAACCCCGAAGTAGCTGGCCCATTGAGGGGACCTGCCAGCGAAAAGGGCAACGACCCCTGCCTGATTGAGTAGTTCCTACCCGTGAAGTAAACCGAGAGCTGTCGTTCTTGGCAAAGTGGTTATCAGTTTTACCTGAGCCGTGGAGTGAGGGGTACTTCCCCAATATGCAAGTTGTTAGACAGCATTGGTGGCCGAGTGAATCCCCTGAACCATTAGGAATCCAAGCATACTTGGGGTCCATCTCTTTTCCCAGCAAAAAAATGGTAGATTACATCTATCCAATTCCAGATCCATATGCAAATCCAGAGCCAGCCCCGTTGCAAATCCATATTCAGATCTTAATCCATTGCAAATCTAGAAGCATTGTCAATCCATTGTTGATCCATTTTGTTGTCGATTACTCCTGCAATGTCATAGATCCATTGCAAGCGTGCTAAGCAAATTTGATATTACATATTCATGTTCAAAGTGATGGCAAGGTTTTATGATGTTGGTTTTTTAGTGCATTACATTTCTTGAAGAATAGCCATACATGTTGAACAATAGCCATATGTGGAATTATAATTAGTGTGCCAATGCAGTACATGTCTCAATATAGAGTTACATTGTCACTGCTCATACTTGATATGCTATAAATTTGAATTATGGCTAGCCATATTCGATGTTATTGCATTGATCAAGCTTTCCAATATTCAAGTACAAGAATAGATGCTTGTACCATAATTATAGAGCTTGAAGCCTTCTTCAAATTCTTTTATATTTTCATGTATATATTTTTGTTTCATCACTTGATTATTGTTGTAAAACAAATTGCTATTGTCAATTGCACACATTTTTAAAAACCTGGTTTTGGAACTCTTGCCTTCATTGTAATAAACGGTAATGTCAGTTGCAACTTTCTAGTGCAATTGAATCCATCATTGCTAGTGGCTTTTTGAAATTTTCAAACTCATGTCAACAGATTTTTTATGCAATAACTAAATGCATTCATGGAGTTTTGAACATTAACAATTATATGCATTAGCCCATGTCTTCTCTTAAATTGTTATTCTTCTCAAATGCGATATTTTTTATTTTCGATTTGAAAGACTTTATTTGATTTCTTTTTCCCTTCTATTGCATGTTTTTGCTTGCAGTTCGACCAACTCAATCTACTTGATTAGTCAATATGTTAAGATCCATGCACTTGCAACCTGGTGTTCCAGAAGTCTTGTCAACAAAAGACGGAGTTGATGATGAAATTGATATTGCATTGTCAAAAAATAATTTGCGACGGTTGAAAGCTTTCCATTTCCATACTGGAGATTGCTTGTTCGATTCGTTTGCCATTCTTTTGCATTTTCGATACACATCATTACAGATAAGAGAAGTAATTATTAATCATTTCTCTCATCAACTGGCTCAAGGAGATCCTTCGACAATATCTTCATCAAACTTGGAACTTTCACCTACTTATTTGTTTCAGCTACATGGTTTAAAAGACAAAAATCTTTATCTAGAACGAATGTCTTAGTCAGCTTACCATTCAGATAATAACAATGGTTATGTCTTATGGGGTGATATATTATGTATAAACTGGTTTGCGAATTGGTTAAATGCACCCGTCGCCGTTTGGTCTTTGTCAACAAAAAGAAGATATCTCTACTTCAATTCTACTCTTCCTGGCTACTGCTACAACATTCTGTTCCATGATCATATGCCTTTTGCTGGTCACTTTGAACCATTGTTAACTTACAAATCACATGTCGTTGACAATATTGCAGTTCAGGAATTATCAATTGACATATTCAACAAATCTTGTCCAGACACTTGCTCAGAGATTCAATGTTTTGGACAAATACTTGTACAACAAGGTTTTGACATCTTCTCAACCATTGAAGGTCATTGTTTTGACTCTCTCTTTGAATCAGTTTCAAAATTGTCTAACATCTTTGACATGAGTAGTCTTCGAAAGACAATAGCCCAAACCTTCTTCAATTGCATACAATCCAATGACAATAGAGCATTGCAATGTCTGTTCACATACTTGCCATTGTCTATGGTGAATGAAACTTGTCTTGTTTCTAGTTGGCAAACGTTTGTCCTAAATTTGGTTGACCCTTTTAGCATTGGACATATAGAAGGTTGTAAATTTGCAATTCAATGGATGTGTGAGATGTTGGAAATAAATATTTTCATTTGGCACACATGTTCTTGCAACATTGAAGACCAATATCAACCAACAAAAAGATCTACAAAAGACATTTTCCTATTGCAACATGAAACATGCGAAGGTCATTTGCATTTCCATCCACTAGTGAAAAAAAAATTTGACATAGGTTCTTCCAACATGGAAACAATGATGTCAAATGACTTGCACATTGATGCAAATAATAACAACAAGATCAACCAATCAAAAATTCCTTCCACTCATCATGTCAATAGAACATATCCAATAGATATACAGACACAACAACAAAAAAAGAACAAATGACAATTTCCAAAAACATTCTCAAATGAAAAAACAAATGATAGAGAATACAAAGACGTTGGACACAAGAAAAACTATGCCTGGTATCAGCGTAGACTACGCCGATGGAAATATCAACATACTTGGGCATAATGCAAAGCGACCATTCAAGAATCTTTGCTCAATAAAAAGTGAAATGCGCTTTGCAACAATGAAAGCTTCCAAAAAACAAAAACAAAAACAAAAAATAGAACAAGCCAAGATCGACCAACCAAAAATTCCTTCCATTCATAATGTCGATAGAGCATATCCAATAGATAAACAAACACAACAGAAAAGAAAAACATGTGACAATTTACAAAAACATTATGAAATGAAAAAATAGATGATAAAGAATACAAAGACGTTGGACACAAAAAACACTGCACCTGATATCAATGCAGATTGCCCCGATGGAAATATCATTATACTTGAGCATAATGCAAAGCAACGATTGAAGAACCTTCGCTCAACAAAAAGTGATATGCATTTTGCAGCAATGAAGCTTCCGAAAAATAGAAATAAAAACAAAAAAACAGAACAAGCCACCATTCAATATTTAAAAGCAATTGACGATACACCTACCAATGCATGTTGCATATGCAAACACTTACATTTTAAAAAAGACATACGTCGTATCAATGAGAAAACGCTACTTTCATTGAACTCATTGCCATGGATGGATATGCCAGCCTCTTTTGCAATTGACCTGTACATTTGCAAATTTTGCAAAAAAAATGTCTCTAATAGAGACATTCCTGTATTTGCAGTTCCATTGAATATTCGACGTAACACTTCATTGGCATCTGTAGATATGTTAACGCCATTGGAAGAACATCTTGTGTCTCCAAGAATTGCATTTTCCCAAATACGTCAACTTGGTTACAAATGAGCTCAACTAGGCTTGACTGGTGCAATTATAAATTTCCCCTCGTCTTTGGACAAGATACAAAAGGTTTTGCCAAGAAACTTTGATGATGACATGACTATTGGAATTATGTTGAAATGAAAATTGGAATACAAAAATGCTTACATCTCTGGAAATGTGCGTCCTAACATTGCCATGGTTGCATTGAAAAGTCTTTGTACTAGAGATATTTACAAATTAGAAAAAATTTGTATTGTTCCTGATTGGGAGACAAGGTTCACAGAGCTAGCAAGGAAAGAGCCCATTGACTATTCATTTGACAATTCCATTGATGACGAGAACAGCTCCACAAGTTCGAATAAAAGCAACAACAACATTTCTGATACAGAATTCGAACCAGCAACATAAACATTGGTCCATGGTTATGGCGAAACACATCTTATTGACGATTTGTCTACCAAGCTTTTAGAAATTGCACCTGCTGAAAATCACAAGCCTCTAGGCATTTTCCAAGACAAATTCTTCGAGGAGCTTAATTTCCCAACACTTTTCTATGGATGTTGTCGACTAGATGACATCTACAATCGGTATCGACATCAACAAATATTCCAATGGGAGCTACAACATGAAAGTATGGCCTTTGAAGCTCATCCAACAAACTTGTTCTTTAAGACAGTCAAAGTATTGATACACCAAATTTCTAATGCTGCATGGATATCTATTCGCATAGGTGAATTGAAAGGGAAAAAACTAAAAGCAAAAGATGTCAATTCACAAATCAACCTTGAAAACATCGTAAAATCTCCAATTGCATTTCGCACATTGAAAGTTATTTGAACATCTCCAGACTATTTTGAAAACATGAGAAAAGATATTTTTGCAATGGCCAGGCAACTAGGGCCACGAACTTTCTTTGTTAGCTTCACTTCTGCAGAACATATATGGAAGTCGTTGTGCAATGCTTTACAACATCTTCAAACAAAAAACGATTCCAATTCCACATTATTCCCCTTGAGAACTGATATCGATACTTTGATTAGAAACCATCTTGTCATTTGCAGTCGCTATTATAGACACAAAATGAACTCGCTCAAGTCGTTGATATTGAAAAATAACTCTCTCTTTGGAAAAGTCAATGATTACTTTTTCACAACTGAATTTCAACAAAGAGGAAATGAACATGAACATGGTCTTCTTTGGATTGAGGATGCACCAATATATGGTAAAAATACTAACCATGAAATAACAACTTTTGTTGACAAATATATCTCAACGGATTCTTCTTTGCTTACTGAAGAATTAAAAAAGATTCAAACCCATCAACACACACGTGCATGTAGAAAACATCGACGTTCTAGTTGCAGATTTCGGCTTCCTATGTTCCCGATCGATGCTACAACAATTTTGGAACCCATTGACAATGAATTGAACGATCTCAATGAAAAAACAAAACTCCTTACATCTGCTCTTGAATCTAAGCAATATGGAAAAAACAAATGCTTTGAATCATTTCTATAAGAGTTGAATTTGGACAAAGACAATTACATTATACTACTACGTTCCTTGATTAAGCAACCCACGCTATTGCTAAAAAGAGATCCATCGGATATTTGGATAAATTCATTTGCAAAGAACATTCCAAATTTGTGGCAAGCAAATACTGATGCTCAGTTCATTTTAGATGCTTATGCTACTGCAACATACGTAACTTCATATATAACGAAACTAGACAGACCTATGACAATGGCATTAAAGAAGATCAAGGAAGAGTCAATTGCAAACAAATATGGACAGGTCGAAACAATACGCAGACTAGTAAACACACTATTGAACATGCAACAAATGTCAATTAGACAAGCGGTCCATATTATTCTCTCTTTGCCTTTGCATTCATCATCAAGAAAAACAATTTTCATCAACACTGCCCCTGATGATAAACGAGTTGTTGCCTTGAAAAAACCATCTCTGTTGAAAAAAGAGTCAGATGAATCTGAAGACATACTTTGTCCTTCAATAATAGATAGATACATCGCACGTCCTAGTGAACTTGAAACTATTAGTCTTGCTGAATATGCTTCCTTCTATTGCTTCATAGATGGAAAAACAATCAAAATAAATAGGCCATGCATTATTCGATATAGACAGGAAAAAGATCCAGAAAACTTTGCATAGGAGAAGCTATTGCTCTTTGTCCATTTTAGAGACCTGGACAACTTTCTAACTCATTTGCTCCAAACTTGGACAGAAGCATATGAGCGATACAAGTCACAAATATCAATTGTTGAGCAAATATTCTTCCCCAAAGCAACAACCAGATGGGGTGATCTTGACATTGCAAAGGATATTGTCAAAACACAATTGGAAGTTGCTAATTCCTCTAAAGCAACATCGGAGCCTATGTATAATTCCATGGCTTTTGAAAAAGTTGATATCCATAATGATCTTGTTCATAAAAAAAAAAACTAGTTTCCAACAAGACTTGAACCTTTGCAATTTCAAAGAAAAACCTTTTCTCCCTAACATGGAACAATATATTGCAACAAGAAGGAACCTAAACAACGAACAACAGTCTATAGTAAAAGAAATTGTTACTAGAAAAAAAAACAATCCTTCCAAGCCAATACACCTATTTCTCACAGGAAGTGCTGGTACAGGGAAGACACACACTGCAAAAGCTCTTTTCAATGCTCTTGTCCTGTTGTATGATAAAGCACTTGGAAATGATCCATTGAAAAAGAAAGGTCTCATTGCAGCACTTACTGGAAAAGCAACATACAATGTTGATGGCATCACTGTCCATTATGCTTTTAAACTTCCCCTGAATTTTGGCAACTTGCTCCCGTTAAGTTCAAATACACTAGCTATTCTTGCAAAAGACTTTGATCAACTTCAAGTGCTCTTGCTTGATGAAGTGTCTTTAATAGGTTCGCATATGCTTTATAACATAGACAAACGAATGAGCGAAATCAAACATGCTCCAACAAATCCATTTGGAAATGTTGATGTCATTTTCTGTGGTGATTTATTTCAAGCTGAACCTATACATGATTCTTGGATTTTTGAATTCCCAACTTTTCGCCAACAAAAGTTCCTGTATAGTTTTTGGCTTAACAATATAACATGACAATATAACATATTATGAACTTACAAAAGTTGTTAGACAACAAAACGAGATTTTCATATCAATTTTAAATAGAATCAGAAAAGGCCTGCAGTTGGCTAGTGACATTCAATATTTAAATGCACATTGTCATAGACCAGCACCTATTGATCCAACATTTCCATTCTTGTACTATCGAAACAAAGATGTCGATTGCCATAATTCAAAAATGTTGTCATATGTTAAAACAGAAGCATTCACATTCATAGCGCATGACAGCAAAATTGATGAAACTGACATCAATTATGAACGGCAAAAAACGAATCAACTTCCCCAATCAATTGTATTGAAAAAAGACATGCTTGTTGAATTGATTGGTTGAAACTATCTCATTGAAGATGGCCTTGTCAATGGAACGGAAGCTATTTTTCGACACTATGACGAAACCTGCTCAGAGATTATCTGGCTTGAGTTCCCTACTCCAAAGATAGGTGCAATTACACGTACTAATATGCATTGTCTATACAACAGTTCTATAAACCATACTTGGACACCTATCAAAAGAATATCAACACAGATGTTGGTTCACAATAAAAGAAATTTTGTTAGGATACAATTCCCTGTTCAATTGGCATGTGCTAGAACAATTCACCGAGCACAAGGTTTGACACTTGAAAAAGTTGCATTTGATTCCAAAGGGGTTACAAGGCATGGCCTTCTTTACACTGCACTTTCTCGTGTAAAAAACATTGAATGTCTTTATCTTGTAAACAAATTAGAACTAAAGAAATTTACTATTTCATCAAAAGTACTTGTCGAATCAGCTAGATTAATAGAAGATGCATCATTGCAATTTCAATATGGTCTAAAATCAATTCCTTGTAGTGAACATCTTATTATATCTTCGCTTAATACACGTAGTATGGTCCTGCACATTGAGGACATTGCACATGACATTGAACTATTAGAATCACACATTCTATGCCTTCAAGAAACCCATTTGCATTCGCCTCCCATGCACACAATATTTGCAAACCAATACAACTGCATTGCAACTTATTCAGTACATGGTCTCGTTATAGCTGTCAAAAAAACGATCTCGATTTTGCACACTGCAACCTACAATGAACAATTCCTAGAGGCAATTGTCATTGATCTTAAACTTTGTAAGAACAATGTGAAGATTATAAATATATATATCAAACCAAATACTGTATTCGACAAAGTCATTTGTGTGCTCGATTGCATTTTGGCAGAAAACAATAATACGAAAATGCCTACGGTTCTTGCCGGTGACTTCAACATTGACATGTTGAAGGAAACAATGACTAAAAAATTAATCCAGTCATATATGCAAACAAAAAATCTGAAATTAAAAACAAGTCATATCACAACTAGCTATAATTCTATGATCGATCATTTTTGGACAAATTTAGATCTTGATACAATTTCATCTACTAGCTCTGATGCATATTGGCCTGACCATTTTAGCTGTTTCTTATCAATTCCATTTGATTCAATATAATATACCTTCTTTGCATATTTCAAAGAATATGTCCATGATATCGTTTTCGCCTTCTTTTATTTGATTTTTTGAAATTTCAAACACATTGATTTATGATTTTTAAAACTACGACCAAAAAATTATATAAAAAACCAACATACCATTTAGCAATGAACTTCTTTCTTTCCTTTTGCAATGGACAAAATATTGCTCAATTTACTTGCTTTTTCAACCTCCAATTTTCTTCCTCTTCATGCGTAGCCTGACATGCCATCCACTATTTTCTAGCAACCATTGACTAATTTGCATTTACTGTTATCTATGCACAATAATTTGAAAAAAAATAGTAAAAAAAACAAAACAAGGGAAAAAAAACAGTCTTGCTTCAGCTATAAACATCAAACAATAGCTTCTCGTCTAGTTTTACAAACCAGAATCAATGTTTTCTCCTTTTGTAGCATTATATATGAAATGCATTTACCTAAACTCTTTACAATTTTTTTAGTCTATTGATCAACAAT
Organism: Larix kaempferi; assembly: GCA_027924585.1. NCBI lineage: Eukaryota > Viridiplantae > Streptophyta > Pinopsida > Pinales > Pinaceae > Larix > Larix kaempferi. The sequence continues at coordinate 27,081,445 of BSBM01000370.1, read as the reverse complement.
TGTTTAATCAGAAACATTACTCAAACAAACTTCAATCTTATGTGCCTCTATTCATAGATATCCAAATTACAGTTTTTGACATTGACACATTTGTTTCTTCTTTGTTATATGCCAAAACTCAGTGCAATATCCCTTTCCAAAATTCCTGACAATTCAATTTGATTTAGTCTATATCTACAAATATTTGTGTTTTCCATGTCATTACTAATGGTTTCAGGTCCAGATCATTTTCCAGACTTGGTCAAAACAGAAAACATATCAAGAAAATATACAGAAGAAAAAGAAATTTGCCAGAAGCAGATCATTGTTGCAATGACATCTACATCAAACACTCCAGCTGCTGAAACAAATATTTCTTCTTCACAAGACATTGCAGAGACAGAATCAATTGCAACACCCTCATTGCATATTGCCATTAGAAAAACAACCAGCCCAAAGAGGTAATGTTACTTTGCATTGAACCTGCTCATTTTTTTGGTCTCAGATTTTCTTCTTCTTACTTTTCTTTATCTTCTTGTCAGATCTAACTTAATTCATTTCACCAATTTTGTCATACAGAATCTGTATTCTTTTTCATGTCCTTGCTTAGAAAGCATGTAATTATCTGTACACAACTATGCACGACAGACAACTGTAGAATCTAATTGCTTCTTTTTATGTTCATCTTCTTATGTTCGCAGATTGAAGCAAGCATTTGTGCAAGCTTCATCTATTGTAGAGTTATGCACTATGTCTCATGCCCATGTTTTTTAAGGAGATATTTTAACTGTCTACGGCCCTGCACAAAATCGAAACCAAAATTCGCCTGTGAAGACAAAGATTCTGCATGCAGACCTTGTACATAAAGATGGCTTCATGACAATTACTGTTACCATGAATGATAACCTCATCAACAGATTTGGCAACTTCCTCTTGCTTGGAAAAAGTGTCCGAATTATTGAATTTCAATTAAAGAAAAGAGGCCAATATGATCGTGGAGATGCTATAAATTCCATAGCAATCTTGCCTTCCAGTCACATTGAAACAATAGATCAAGTATGCAAAACACGTTATCTTCCTCCAGACATATCAATTACTGAGTTAGTTTCATCTGATGAAGCATATGTCGTTGGTTTAGTTGCTGCCATAGTAGTTGCATGCCAATACAACAACAAATAATTGGATTTCTACATCAGGGACGGTGAAACTTCAAATGACTATGCTACTGTACTGTCAACTCCTTCTTTTCTATGCCAAGTAAATATATATATATATATACACACTTGCTTTTGTTCTTTCCAAAGTTCATATTAATTTTATTTTTTTCTCATTTCATTGTTAATTGCTCATAGAACTGCAATTTCCACACAGTTAATATGTTTTTGTCTATTGCAAATCATTTATACACCTATTTCTGACTTTTTCTCTTTCATCTACATAGTTTCAAGTCAACGACAACTATAAAAACTTCTTTCTGCGAGTGCAACAACAGCTTGCACAGGATGAGCCACCACTCTATTTATTCAAAAACATTGTCCGACCAGGTGCAAAAGGCAGCCACCTAATGAAGGCCTCCCAGGCCACATTTATTGATCCACTGAATGATGAATTTGCAATTCAGGATTTGCTTGTGATTGTTGAAGCTAAGACACAGGTCAGGCATACATTCCTTTCTTCTTTCTTAAACTATGAAATTGCTATAACAATTCTTCTAATTCACACCAAAAAAAAGAAAAAAGAAAAAGCAACATACTTTACTTATGTTTCCACATCTGTTTCATCTTTCCAGTTGTCACCGACTGTTTTCAAACTAATATATTCATTTTATTTTATCATAAACAAGATACAATCCATATAGACTGTTTTACTAAAATGGTTATTTATCCAATTCATGAAATAAACTATGTTGTAGCTACAAATAAACCTATTTCAACATTGCCCACAACATCTGCATAGGTCCATGTCTTTTGCAACACCCTCTTCCCATTTATACTATTACAACATTTTAAAAGGGAAGATGTCCTTTCTCTTTTTCCACTTTTTCTTTTCAATATTTTTAGCAACAGTTCAATTTTTTTTTCCTTTTTTCTTTCCAACTTGTCTTTGCTCCTGCAACATTTCTATATACTTGTACTTATGTCATATTCTGTATATTTCATATCTTCAAAATTGCAACAGATATATGGATCGCTTAAAATAAAAGATGCTTTTGCACCACCATTCCAATGTACATGTGCAGAATGCAAGTTTCCGATGATCCAAAGCACTACATTCTGTTCTTTTTGTAATCAAGAAACAGCTGCAGCCTATGAACATATCTTGCAATGCAAACTGCAAACAGACCAGGGAATCCTTGAATGTAGTCTTCGAGGTGCACAGCTGAAAGAATATTGTCCAGCTGTTGCAGCTATCTCATATGAGCAATATTGTAAGGCCATTACAACAACTATTCGTCATTTGCGCAAATTCAACCAACAAGGCCTGTTCACTCTTGCAATGAACAATAGAATAATCAACTGCAAAAAACTCTAGACACAAGGTATGCACAAGCAACTTTTATTTAAAAAAAAAAACTCGACTTTTTCAACTATCTCCACTTTGTATTTCATATCTTGTCTCTGCACAAATGTTGTTTAAAAAAAAACTATGTCCACTTTCAAATCACTTAAACAAAACTGTAAAATTTTTCAAAAAAACATTGCAATTTGATCTTCAAACTTGGACCATGAAGGAAATAATCTACATACTAGATTTCATAACTGATTCATAACCACAGTTTTTGGAATGCTTTAAACAATAAATCAATAAGCTTTCTTAATCATTGTTGATAGTTTACTAGTCCTTGCAATCTGTAGCTTTCCATTGCTTCAAATGTTAACTTTTTTTTATATCAATGATCAATAGCTATAGTATTTGCATTCTCTGATGATAGACTAAAGTTATTATGTATTTAGTTTATTAGCATACAGTTTCTTCTATCATGCTATAGAATACAACTTATCTAGTAATGCGCTTTTTGCTTTTGGTACTTTGTTTTTTAAAGAAACCATTGAAGACTCGATGCTATCTATAGGATCTATTATACTGACTTTTTGATTTAGCCATGGGGTCGCTTAATATATTTTCTTGTAATGGTGTTGTTATGTTACCAATAAAAAATACATCAACAAGCATACATTTTAGTTGCTTGTATAGAAATAGACATTGCTAAGACATTCATATCTCGCTTCTGTAATGTTGGGTGACATAAACTCTTCAAAAATTCGCTTTTATACACAAAGATTTTGTTGCTCATCAACCCCTACACTTCAATGTTCATACATTTATTGAAAGATAGGATTGATTAAAGCTAACATTCTCAAAGAAAAATTTTGCCCTTGTCTTGTACAGAAACATCTCCCATAGATTAAGGCACACTTCATTGGTGATCGACATTGACAAACTCATGTTGACTAGTTTACAGGAAGAAACAATGTCACATCTACACATCTGCATAGTCATTACCTCTATATTACAGCTTCATTCAAACTTTAACTTAAAGTTGTGCTCTAAGTCGTAGAAACTTTACTTGGCCAATAGGTTTATGAAATATCTCAACCAACTACTTCTCCATGGGATTATAGACTAGATGCAAACCTGTGTTTGCTTCCCAGTAGGATGAAGATGCAATTTTTATCTGCTTGATGCAGTCACAGTAATACAAGATCCCTTACTATATTTAGGACTTTCTAGTTGTGACAAAATATGCTTCTGGGTCCCATTTTTTCAACTCCAACATTGGTAAAGACCCTTCTCAATCATTTGAATTTACAAGCATCTTCTGTTATAGCTTCATAGTTTGCCCCCGTGGAAGAAAATACATCTGCAAAAGTACTACTTGTTGCAGAAAGGTGTCGCTGCTAAACAAAAGCTACAACAATAGAAACGAATAGCCTATCAAACCAAAGTCAAAATAACTAGTAAATTTGAAATTTGAATATCGAATTAAGTAGAATCTATAAATAGCATTCCTCTCTGGATGCTTCATAATCCAATTACTATTCTTCTTGTCTGGTTGTTTTGAATTAGACATGTCTCTGAAACATGTCTCAGTAACAATGCAAATATCTGGGCATGTGGTTGCTGGTAAAATAAGAGTATCTATTATTATCCTGAATGAAGTAGTTTCCCCTATATATCTTAAAACTTAGATTGCTTCTTGCTCAATCAGTGTTCTCTCCAGCAACAGTGCATATCATGATCTTTTGTCTCTTTCATAGTTGGATGCTAAAAGATTTTATTTATTTGCAACTCCTTTTGCTTATGAACTTTAAATACTACCCTCCCAGAATAAAAAACATCACTATGGATTTAGGTTTTTCATTCAACTTATGTCATAGATGGATGATTGAACATGCCATTGTTATTCACACTTGTAGTGATGTGTACAACATCTATTTTTTTCCCTTTCTTAACCAAGATAGAGACTATGGATAATGGAAAAAAACTTTCCTTAAAAGCAAAGATATTCTAGTTTTTTATTCCATAATCAAAAACTTCTAGTACCCTTATGAGTAGTTTGGCTTTAATTGGTGGAATATTGACAGCGTTCTGCTTTCCATTAATGTCATAGAATGGTGGCATTGGATACCCACATCACTCTTGCATCAAGAAAGAAACAGATTTGTACAGAAAACCCACCTAAAGAGAGGCTCTGTTTGCTACATGAATAGATTAGCTTAGACTATTGAAGCCCAACTATCATTGGTAGCATTAATTCATCCTCCTTTTCTTTAAACCAAGATTATCTACATACTGTGCAGTCTGGGTTTACAGACAAAACTCTATTACACACCTCATTTTGTTCCATCCAGGATTTCAGATTCAGAAAGTTTTTGCCCTCTATCTCGTGGCATTTTTAGCACCATGTTTCCATGAAAATGCCAATCACACCAGCATGAGAATAATTGAAATTTGATAGTTTTTAAAAACAAATAAAGCCCTTGCATATGTTCAAAGCAATTAGTCATTAAGAATGTATTTTCCCGTTCTACTATAATTTATTGACAGTTTCATAATTTTACCATAAGGCACATTTGCTTTTACACATTTCCCGTTCTACTATAATTTATTGACAGTTTCATAATTTTACCATAAGCCAAATTTGCTTTTACACATTTCCAATTTCAGTTTCAATTCTGCAAAATTTACATTTCCACTTAACATTTTATTTTCTAAACTATAGAGTAACAATCGCCTTTGCAAATTGCTTTTGTGCATTTCAACAATAACCAGTTTTCAATACGTTTTTAGACCTTATGTCTTCTGCAACAATGCAGACTTCACACCCTGCTATTTGTCTTCTACATACAGTATACCAATCTGGACCATGTGCTTTTGTATTTACTTTTAGTATCTCATTATTGGTAAGTACTCCATATCATCAAATCTGTTGTTTACAAATTTGCAAATACTTTTATTCTTCTCATTTTGCTCATTGCTTTGACTATAGCCTATACAAAATGTGCAGGAACAGGTGGCTGCAAAAAACTCCTACAATGGAAATCAGTTTAACGTCAAGTGTTCTTTTTGTTACCTATATCATTCTGCCTACTCTAAGAATGACCGCTTACAGTTTGTCCATATATGCAGAAAGAAAAACAAGCAACTGAAAAATGCATTTTTGCAAACATAAAATAGAAGACATCTTATGCTAATGTCTATAAAGCCATAGTTACTTCAAAACTGTGCTAAGTTGTTGTGCTCTTGGAGCTATAATTTTGCTATTTTTTGTTGGTTTCTTAACATAGCAAATAGATGCAAATAGCTTTACACTCTATGTGATGTTCGAATATATGCTCCTTGCATCTTTTGTATGCCTTTCTTGGCAATTTTGAAACTTTCTAGCTGATGTCTCCGAAATATATATATATGTATATCTAATGACATTTACAAAGCAAATAGAACTTTGCCTTCATATTAATGTTCTTGTGCAATACTTATAATGAAATATGTTTCTTCTTTGCTATTTAATAATAATATACTTGATTTCTAGTTAAAGTCATTTCTTTTTGTGACATCGTATAGCTGAAATTTCAAGATCTTTAGCAAGATTGTCATCCTTGTTGACGTCCCATTAAAGGAAAAACAATAGACATAGAAATTTGTTGTATATTTATCTTGGTGGACTCACTATTCTCTTTAAAGGATTCTCTGATTACAATTTCATTGTGTGCTCATGAAGTTAACATCTTCAAAAAAACATTTGCACACTACTGTTCGCTTCTTTTAGCATTTCCTCATGTGTTTTTGTGTTTAAATAATACTCCATACTTCTGAAATGTTGATATTGTAATTTGTATAACGATCACATTTTTTTTCTTTGTACAAATAATTTATGCAATTAGAAGCTTTCTAACAGTCAGAAAACTCGGCCTCATTACAGGATGCATCTCCAATCATTTCAGATGCAAATGCTACTGTCTATAAAGTTAAAACTGGCTTACTCTTAAAATGCATGTTAAATATTGATTACAAAACAAAATATGTACAAGTAAATGCTCTTGCACTCCTTATTAAATGGTTGTGCAAAAAGCAAGTGAAGCAATGGTTGAGTAAGTTGAGATAGATTGCTTTTTCAATATGAAATTGTCCTACCAGTTGCACACAATTTTCAGGGAAATTAGCTTCAACAAAAACATGCCTATTTTGTCTTTATTTTTTTTCCTTCCCTGCCTTTGCCCAATTCAATTCCTCCATGATTTCATCAATATACGTAGGATCTTGCTTTCACATTATTTTACCTATTAAATACCCTCTTTTTTAGTCACTTCTGTCTTTTGTTCATGACATCTCAATGATATCTGTCAAACCATAAGTGATAGCATTTCTGCTACCAACCAATTGCAACTGCACACATAGTTACAATATGCTACAACCACCTAAACACAACCATTGCTCTTAGCCATTTTCAAAGTCGGGGACATTGCCACCTTATGGCTCTTGTTCAACAATTTATTTTAACTCTCTTGATTATTTTGGTTTCTTCTATTTTAATTTTGTAACCTGTAGCATTTTAACTCTCTTGATTATTTTGGTTTCTTCTATTTTAATTTTGTAACCTGTAGCATGAGCATGTCCCTACTCAAAGTGTACTAGACATCCTTGTGGATTGAGCCTTTTTGGCAAATTACTACCTATTTTTGCTTTACAACATATTCTTGTAGGTTGATTTTAGCTTGTAAACATGACACAACAACAATTGTTATATCACAATTATATTTATTTCCATCCATATACAATCAACTATGTGATGTAATATCCCTCATTCTAACCTTAGGCTATTTTGGTTGTAATGTAAATATTGTATGCAATGTGTCTTGCACTAGAAGGCCTCACTAGTGGATGATTAGGTTTGATTAGGTTTAATTGCATAGGCAAGTATTTGATATTTTGATGATCCATGTGTTGGTAAGCCATGGAAGATTGTAAATGACACCATGTGATAAAATACCAAGGACTAGCTATGACTGCAACAAAATGAGGGGGAACTATGTATCCACTAGGGAGTGGTGAGGTGTTGTGGGATTGAACCTAGACTGCCATTTGTCACCTAGGGAACCCCTTTGACTTGTCCTAGACACCATTGATTGTTGTTGTAAGGAAGTGGGTGAAGAGGATTGTGCATGAGGTCATGGAGTATGGGCAACCCCGAAGGGATGGATGGCAGGGTATGGAGCTCTGCTACCTTGACCTGCACGTTACTCCACCCCCTGACAGTTCATATTCCCCATTCCCAGATAGTGGTTTGATCATGGAGACATCAGTCGAACCCTTACGCATCACAACGGGGAAGCAGAACCGAGCCATGGAGCAGAGAAGGAGAAATCATGATTCTGTGCATGGCCACGATTTACAAAGCCGAATGCACTTAGAAAACCCTGCATGGAAGGAAAATCATATGGAGAAAGCCATGAACATGACTCTGTGGGTGAATTGCAGAGTGTAAGATGCTCCGAAAACTGTGAGGAAGAATCTGTGTTAGTGGTCGAGAACCCAGCTGCGGGATAGTGTTGTTCAGCTAGAGGAAGTGGAGAAGAAAACCTAAGTAGTAAGGAGCCTAGAGGTTTTAGATGGTCTGCTAAAGCCTGAGAAGGCTTATTTACCTTGATTTAGCAGTCAAGTCCAACCACACTTACCTAGGTCAGTGCTATGGGAAGGGGTGCCTTAGGAACTGTGCAGCAATGAAGGGAACCTTACCTAGACTGGGAGTGGGGTGATGGGGGTGCTTGAACCTGTCTGAAATCATTGGGATATGCCCATAGCTCTGTGGAGGAGCTTATTGAGCCAGAAACCCTTAGTTGCCTTTCATTTGCTTGACAAGCTAACTATTGGTTGGATGCCCGAAGTGACTGTGAACCAATGTTGTGAGTGAGCCTAAGTGATGCTCCTTGGTGGATACATAGCCCCAGCTCAGGGGTGATCTCTGATTGCTAAAATAATAGAGGTTGGGCAGAGATCTATGGTTGCGATGGAAATTTGCAGTCCATAGCCAATTCGCTTGGAGGTTCAATGCAAAAGATAAGTGTTTCTTATGCCTTGAATGATGCCCATTTTGCATCCATGCATGTCTATTTGTTTATGTATGAGTGTACAGTGGATCCAACTGATTACTAGGGATGAATGGGCATCTCTTATGCTTCATTCTGCTGTGCATGTTAATGATTGATGGATGTATGGCTTATTGTGTGTGAATGATGATACTTTAGTTATAGTTGTTAAGTGTATGCCTGCATCTAATTGTTTATGGAAATGACCCATTGATGAAGAGGATTGTATGCCTATGCTTGTGCTAAGTCTGTGTATATGTTGTTATTATGCCCAGGTTGAATGTTGGATACATGTTAGATGTGTGGATGGATAATGTGACAGTCCCCCTTGGTTTGTTGATGCATGAATATGCCTACCTGAGTCATTTATCATACCCTTGCACATTTGCATATTTGTATTTATCCTTGGTACTTATGTGTGATTATGTTTGATTAATAGGGCTAAGCCTGCATGCTTGCATCACTATGCTTAGGAGAAATCTATGCATGTATTCCATTCTATGTGTGAATCATGTCCCATCTCTGGTGTCCCTGCAGTAGGCTTATGCACATTTGCAATTCCCTTTGATAATGCTTTGAAATGTCCTTGGATGAATTATGGCCAAGTTTGGTAAATGTGCAGGACCACTCCAACCAGGATTTGGGAAAGGAATGGACACCTTGTGGACCATATGAGGAGAGAAGACTTGGTAGAAGTGGAGCAGAGCTCCTTGTAGAAGGTCAATGGTGCATTGAGGGAGTTATAGGAGAGACTTCAGTTGGATAATTTACAGGGTTAGAATGATCATATTGAGTAGAGGGTCATACCAGTGGATAGAGCTCTCCAAGAGCTTTCCAACGGTACTGACCTTGCCCAATTTGGCCCAAGGATGGAGGATTTATCACCCTCTAAAGTTTCCTTAGAAGCTTGCGGGTGCAGGGGCTTGTGGTCCCGACCCTTCCGCATCCGCAATGCAGGTTGCGGATTGCGGAGGTCGGGGACCGATCGTTGGAGCAGCGTGATTGGGATTCTTCCTTTCCACATTTGCAAAGTGGGTTTCGGGTTGCGAGAATCGCAAGGGCGAATCCAACGGAATTTGGCGCATGGAGTTCAGCCTTTCTGCATCTGCAACAATGGTTGCGGATTGCAGAATCGCAGACGAGTAAGTTCCCTGGGGCGGTGAACAAAGGACTCCGAGTTCCGAGTTTCGCATGCAAATTGTGGAACTACGGAAGACGAATGGTAGATTCCAAGGCAGAAATTGACTTCTGACTTCCGCACTGTGGAATGTGGAAGTCGGGAAGGCGATTTCTGTGGAGTGGCGGATTTGACAATCCAGCTTCCGAATCCAACTATGGATTGCGGATCGGATGGAATTGCGGATTGCGGAAGGATGGCCATTGCGGATGTGTGTGAAAATGGATGGATTATGCACAAAAAAAATGTCAGAAGGTCTCCCATGGCCTCTGAAGTCCATCAGGGAGGTTGGGGAACATGACAAAGTGGTATCAGAGCTTCAGTAACAACACTGGGGCTGCTTTGGGGCCAAAGCATGAGTTACAAGCATAGAGATGCCATGAATTGGACCATGCTATGATGGATAATTGTAAAGGAAGAATTCCTTAACCCTTGTCTTACTCTTGTGGTTATATTTACGAACTTGTATACACAAACTTATGACATAGGAATACTGAAAATACAATAGACTAGATGGGTGAAGTGATATGCACTAGTAGGAATATTGTTAGATAATGTATGGTGCATGTATATGATGATGCATGTTGGTAAAGCTAGTAATTACTTGTGCTAATGGTACAAGTGTTGAAAGGGGATTGGGTAAGAATTCCTTGAACCATATTTGGTAATCATAGAATGGTATGCATGTTTGGTTGAATGCATTGTGTGAATGTCATACCACCATGGCATGGTGAGGTATGGGGTAGTAAGGGAAAAGAATCCTCTACCATGTAACTACTTAAATGTTAGAATGCAATCATATGAAATATATCATGGCATTGGTGTATGCTAGTTATGCGTTTAATGACCAGGGCAAGTAAGGACTTATATTCATTTTATGGTAGTGCCATAGTAGTGCATGCTATATGAGATAGCCCTAGTTAGGCCATATGTGTTTTGATGATAGAATGCATGACATGATAGAATAATATGCATGGATCAATATGCATTGAAGGATTTTGTAAAAATGTGGTTTCATTGAGTGAATGCTCATTAAAAGATTTTGTGAATCTCGTGAATATGCATTAAAAGATTTTGTGAAGCTTGTGGACATGCATTGAGTGGATGCACTTGAAAAGTTTGAGTAAACATTGTAAATGTGCATACATGCGTGTGGGTGCACATGTTGTGATGCATTGCATGAATGCCTGGTTATGGTGCATGTTTGACTGCAATTAAATAATACATGAAATGGTGAACTAATGATGGTTCTAAGATCATTTCAGGAGCTACTATGAGTGCAGGATGAAGGCAGTCACGGCTAACAGGATGCTCGGTTGGAAGGACAACTGCATAAGAGAATAGGGCGGTAAAATTTTAGTAGCCGGCCAAATCTGGAGGCACTGCTAAAAGAGCGCTAGAATTTCGCTGCCTAAAACCCCGATCAATTGTGCTTTCTGAAATCACCTTGGACCATCGGATCGGTAGCGAGATTGACCAAGAGTGGACTCGAAGTGGCTGAGGGTGGAATGGATGGAAATTTTGTGCCCATTCTAGCCGTTAAACACCGAGCCTTTTCCTCCAACGAAATGATGTTCAGATCGTCGATCAGTTTGCGGCCTCCCTCAACCGTTGATCTAAGATCACCGCGAGTGTGCACCTTCAGAATTTCGGAGCTCTATCCTCTCCGCTTGTTCACCCCACGAGATGCTGTGTGGGTCATCGATCGTCCTCCTTTGATCTCAATCGTCTAAGCTTCACTCCCACCGGTTGATCTAACCCTGATCTCATAAATTGATTAGCGGAGCGATCAATTTCTCATAGGATTGTTCAAAGGGTTCATCACACCCTCGGCTTCTGAACGATTCTGGTAATGGCACTCTATTCATTCGAACGTAGAAGATTTAAACCATTTTTGGCTATTGGAAGAAGACGGTGGAGGAATGTAGAGTCTTGGAGCTATGTTCTTCAATTCTTCAACAACCTTTGATCCTTGCAATTAAAATAGTAACAGACCCTAGACTCTAGAAACAGATTTGTAAATTCAGATTTGTAAAACTGATAATTGCTACAGGAAAGTAGATTTACAAATCTCATATTTAGAACTTTTCTAATTAATTACTAATGAATGTTTGGCTGTTTGAGAACTGTGTCAAAGGGACATGTTGTAGGTGGATGTCTGTGTTGTGGAAGCAAGCCTAAACCCTAATCTATAGGGTGGTGCCACTTATAAGAGCCAAATGACATGAGGGTGTCTCATCTGCACTGCATGATTGGTAAACAATATGAGTGAGATGGTAAAGATTATGCCAGTAAGGCATATGTGGGTTATGGAACATAAAAAGGAATGAGGTGGCAAACCGAGGGACTGTCAACTCAGAGAAGGGAGCCCCTATTCCTCGCAAATAAAGAGAAGATGCATCTGCAAAGTGGATAAGTGTTATGTAAACCCTAGCTGAAAATATACATGTCTGATTAATAGTGTTAATATGCAGAGCCTGTTTCATTTTATACTTATTATTGTTATTATTTCAGACTACTTGAGCATATTTAGGGCCTACATGGCTCACATCAGGGAGGGGTACACACCTTTCTGGTGTTGTGCTATGTTAGGGTTACCAATATTTACTACACCCTAAGGGAATGGATGCATTCTTGGTGTTTCATTATCTAATAGTGAATGTATGAGATATGTTTACAATTTCAGAACAACAGTACTAATGAGTCTACTTACCCCTCTTGTGTTGTCAGCTTGAACATATACAATTTAGTGTTGTACACTAAAGAAGCAAAGTGAAGAGGGTGTTATGAGGGGTTGTGGGGAAGGGTTGTTGTGTGTGTGAAAGGTTGATGCATGCCTATGGCTTTGTAGTAGAGCCTTGACCTGAAAATGGTCATGGTGCAGTTTCCTTCCATTGATCTATGACCTAGAAATATGTGCTGGCTTGGAAATGGAGAGGGCAAACTAGGTATGGGACTGGTTTGGCACCATCAATGCCGGATAAGCCCAGCCAGAGTATTGGCTTGGCATTGACTATTTGGATGGCGTGGAGTGGCATGTGGGATAGCCAACATCCAACTCCACAGGTGATCCCAAGGCTTGTAAAGTAAAGCAGGACCCTGTGGACTAGAGAGGAAATGTCCAATACAGATAAGTATTCAATTGTCATCTATTTCTTATTCCAAATAATGAAAGATTTCATGTACAAGTCTTATAACAACCAAGCTGATACACTATTGTTTCTTTGTTGGAAACCTTGGTCATTGCAGGAAGCAAGCAACCTTTAAGGAATCCTAAGGATGCATGGGGACATGTAACTATTCTAGAGAGCTCAATATGAGCAGCAATGGAAGTGGTGCTAGTGGACTTGTGTGGATCCTAGCAGCCAAAGGTTCTGTAGGCAATCATGGGGAAAGGGTTCCCTGGATGAGAGGCCTGGGATAGACCTTAGACACTAAGTGTCATAGCTAGGAAAGGGCAAGTCAAGCATTCACATGGAAGTGAAAGAGGCTAGGAGCATGGAACCACAGTGGTGGTGTGGCTTTGGATTGGAGCAAGACAAAAACTCTCACTCTTCTCTTTCCTCTTTAATTGTTGCGTTTTAGAAAACAAAAAATTGTTGAATGCATGTTTTGGCTGAAAAATTATTGTGGTTAATTGCTTGAAATAAATTGTGAATGTTGAAATAGTCAATTCCCTGTGAAAGGATGAACATGAATAAGTTCATGTGTATGATGGGCAAGCATGAAAAGTGTGGAAGTCTCATGAATAAAGCATGGACTCTCCATGTCAATTGGGTGAATAATTGCCTGATTTTTTTTAATGTTTATGAGTGCATGGCCTAACGAGAATTATAATGATGAATTTCTCAGGTGAGGAATTGAAATCAAATTAGTTGCAGCAGTTACAAGGCAAGTGGTGCTAGCAAGCAAAGTGAGAGACAGTTGTGCACATTGACCATGTCTATAGATCAAAGGTTGTTAGACTTGGTTGAAAACCTTCTTCAAACAATTGCCAAGATACAAGAAAATTGTGGAGAAATGATCAAGCTACAAACGCAACAGAATGAGATGAACCACGGGGCTTTGCATGACTCTATTTTCCTGCAAAGGGAGGTAAGAAACATTTTGGAAGCAACCAACAGTGAAAAGGGCAGTGGATCAATGAAGAGGAATTTATACAATCATTCCACTAAGAAATGTTCCAGGTGGGAATACTGCAAGGAAATTGAGCAGGTAAAGATAAAGCAGCCGATGAAATGTTGGAAATGTGGAGGAGAGCATTGCCTCCGCAACTGCCCAACAAGAAACAACAAGAGAGATAAAAACCATGAATATTCCAGACTGGTGGATCTGGAAGATCAAAGCCAGCAAGATCAACTTGTGGAAGTCAAAGGACTTGGTCTTGAAAGTTCAAAGTAAAGGGATGAAATGCAGGAAGACCTGCAACATTTTTGCAATTTTGGACATGTGTAGATTGTATATGTATTCCTAAGTGATGGAACACCGAGGACGGTGTTATTCTAAGGGGGGAGGATGTAATATCCCTCATTCTGACCTTAGGTTATTTTGGCTGTAATGTAAATATTGTATGCAATGTGTGTTTCCCTGGTGTGGAGCTCAAGGCCAAGGCCCCACTAGTGGATGATTAGGTTTAATTGCATAAGCAAATATTTGATATTTTGATGATCCATGTGCTGGTAAGGTATGGAAGATTGTAAATGACACCATGTAATAAAATAGCAAGGGCTCACTATGACTGCAACAAAATGAGGGGGAACTATGTATCCACTAGGGAGTGGTGAGGGGGTGTGGGATTGAACCTAGACTGCGATTTGTCACCTAGGGAACCCATTTGACCTATCTTAGACACCATTGATTGCTGCTGTAAGGAGGTGGGTGAAGAGGATTGTGCATGAGGTCGTGGAGTATGGGAAACCCCGAAGGGACAGATGGCAGGGTATGGAGCTCTGCTACCTTGACCCGCACGTTACTCCAACCCCTGGAAGTTCGTATTCCCCATTCCTAGACCGTGGTTGATCATGGAGACATCAGTCGAACCCTTAGGGATCACAACGGGGGAGCAGAACCGAGCTGTGGAGCAGAGAAGGAGAAATCGTGATTCTGTGTAGGGCCACGATTTACAGAGCCCAATGCACTTACAAAACCCTGCATGGAAGGAAAATCCTGTGGAGAAAGCCATGAACATGACTCTATGGGTGAATTTCAGAGCGTAAGATGCTCAAAAAACCGTGAGGAAGAATATGTGTTAGTGGCCGTGAACCCAGTTGCGGGATAGTGATGTTTGGCCAGAGGCAGTGAAGAAGAAAACCTAAGTGGGAAGGAGCCTAGAGGTTTTAGATGGTCTGCTAAATCCTGAGAAGGCTTATTTACCGTGATTTAGCAGTCAAGGCCAACCACACTTACCCAGGTCAGTGCCAAGGGAAGGGGTGCCCTAGGAACTGTGCAACAATGAAGGGAACCTTACCTAGATTGAGAGTGGGGTGATGGGGGTGCTTGAACCTATCTGAAATCATTGGGATATGCCCATAGCTCTGTGGAGGAGCTTATTGAGCCAGAACCTTTACCTGCCTTTCCCATTTGCTTGACAAGCTAACTGTTGGCTGGATGCCCTAAGTGACTGTGAACCAATGTTGTGAGTGAGCCTGAGTGATGCTCCTTAGTGGATACATAGCCCCAGCTCGGGAGTGATCTCTGATTGCTAAAATAATAGAGGTTGGGTAGAGATCTATGGTTGGGTTGGAAAGTTGTAGTCCATAGCCAGTTCGCTTGGAGGTTCAATGCAAAATATAAGTGTTTCGTGTGCCTTGAATGATGCCTATTTTGCATCCATGCATGTGTATTTGTTTATGTCTGAGTGTACAGTGGATCCAACTGATTACTAGGGCTGAATGGCTATGTCTTATGCTTCATTCTGGTGTGCATGTTAATGATTGATGGATGTATGGCTCATTGTGTGTGAATGATGATGCTTTAGTTATAGTTGTTAAGTGTATGCCTGCATCTAATTGTTTATGGAAATGACCCATTGATGAAGAGGACTGTATGCCTATGCTTGTGCTAAGTCTGTGTATATGTTGTTATTATGCCCGGGTTGAATGTTGGATACATGTTATATGTGTGGATGGATAATGTGACAACCCCCCTTGGTTTGTTGATGCATGAATCTTCCTACCTGAGTCATTTATCATACCTTTGCACATCTGCATTTTTGTATTTATCCTTGGTACTTATGTGTGATTATGATTGATTAATAGGGCTAAGCCCTGCATGCTTGCATCAGCCCACCGAGGAGAAATATGTGCATTTATTCCATTCTATGTGTGGATCATGTCCCATCTCTGGTGTTCCTACAGTAGGCTTATGCACATTTGCAATTCCCTTTGATAATGCTTTGAACTATCCTTGGATGAATTATGGCTAAGTCTGGTAAATGTGCAGGACCACTCCAACCAGGATTTGGGAAAGGAATGGACACCCTATGGACCAGATGAAGGAGAGAAGACTTGGAAGAAGTGTATCAAAGCTCCTTGCAGAAGGTTAATGGTGCATTGAGTGAGTTATAGTCCATACTTCAGTTCGATAATTGACAGGGTAATAGTGCTCAGATTGGGTAGACGTTCATACCAGTGGATAGAGATCTCCAAGAGCTTTCCATCGGTATAGACCTTGCCCAATTTTGCCCAAGGATGGAGGAGTTATCACCCTCTGAAATTGCCTTAGAAGCTTGTGGGTGAAGGGGTCTGTGGTCCCGACCCTTCCTCATCTGCAATGTGGGTTGTGGATTGCCGAGGTTAGGGATCGATCGTTGGAGCGGAGTGATTGGGATTCTTCCTTTCCACATTCGCAAAGTGTGTTGCGGGTTGCAGGAATCGGAAGGGCGAATCCAACGGAATTTGGCGCGTGGAGTTCCGCCTTTTCGCACCGCAACAATGGTTGCGGATTACGGAATCGCGGAGGAGTAGGTTCCTCGGGGTGGTGAATGAAGGACTCTGAGTTCCGAGTTCCGTATGCGGATTGCGGAACTGCGCAAGACAAACGGTAGATTCAGGGGCAAAAATTGACTTCCGACTTCCGCACTGCGGATTGCGGAAGTTGGGAAGGCGATTTCTGCGGAGTGGCGTATTTTACAATCCAGCTTCTGAATCCGACTGGGGATTGTGGATTGGATGGAATTGCGGATTGCGGAAGGATGGCCATTGCGGCTGTGTGTTAAAATGGATGGATTATGCAAAAAAAAATGTTAGAAGGTATCCCATGGCCTCTGAAGGCCATCAGGGAGGTTGGGGAATGTGACATGTGATGTTTGTTTTTAATTTTTAGGATAGTATAAAAATTCAAAATTTTCATTTTTAGAATTGCATGGTATAAAAATATAAAAACTAGAGATTTAAGATAAGAGTTATCATTCAAAGCACTTAGTAAGCTTTTATTGAAGATATATTATGAAATAATGACATCTTTGTTGATACTTTCTAATAGATATGTGTATTGATGAATATGATGTTGTCTATGATAAATTTAAGTATTTTTCTTTTTTGTTTTACCTTGTGATTTGGGTCCCACTGGAGTCACTTATAAAGGCTAAGGTAAAGTGATACGATAACTATATGGATGACATTGCTCAACCACTTGTAACTTAACAAAGTGCTTTTCTCATTTTCCTTCAAAGAAGAAGTATATTGTGTTGATATTCTTTCTTGGTCCTTGTTGCCACCTAGATCCGCATGTGGACGTGAGAAAAATCTCAACCCATTGAGAACAACCTTGGGGGCAAGTCAACGAGTAAAGTGTCGATTGTCACCTCCTAAACAAAATCCAAGGGAGGTAGGCCCTATGAGGAAACAAAGGACGGTCGCCTTGGAAAAGGTGACTTAGGAGTTAATGAATTAAACTAGGAAAGCAAACCTAACAACGTAACTTATCTAATAATTCACAGTTTCAACATGCATAAAAGACGACTAGTGCCTTATCTATTGAGAAAAAATGATACTGACAATGAAACAAGAAGTATTCACGTGCTACAATAAAATATTACTTTCACCAACATAAAATTAAGTGTTATCCAATTACTAGAAAGAGAAAGTGAAGTCAAATTGTGAACTCACCGAAGTGAGGATTGGATTTACTTGTTAAATGGAGGTGCATCAAATTGTGAGCCTGCATGGTGTAGGGATCGATTGTGTTACGATTGAATTTGTTAAGGGAAGGGGGTTTCCAATATACTTGAGGGTACGTGGAACAAGTCTGGATTGTCGAGTGTGGTTCCACACAAGAAAGGGACTAGATCAAAGTCGTGGGAGTAAGTCCAACACTGACACCAATCAAGCGTGTATCTTGATGGGTCCCCATAGTCACTACCTAGTTGCTTCCCCTCCACTATAGAGATTGCCTACAAGTGGCAAATCTAATGAAGAAAGACGTTGAATTTTCGTCTTTTAGGGTGTTTGATTTTAGTTAATTGCAGAACTAATTAAAATGTATAAGATTGATTTTAATTTTAATTAGATGAGTTAAGTGAAATAATAGATATGCGATCTAACCACTCATGAATACTTTGATTACAGATTGAGTAAGAACGGAAAATATGAGTTAATTCTATGATTAATATATGATTCATAACTCTTCAGCAACAATGAAAAGTTTTCTAATTAAACTACTTTGCACTATCATAATATATCATGATCCACCATGTTTGAGTTGAACTCATGAGGCAGAGAACAAGATAGACGTTGATAGCAAGGATTCATTACTTTTTGCAGGAAAGGAAAAAACTCGAAAGGGAATTTTTTGGATTGTATCTTGGTTGATTTTAGTTAGTTTTAGCTTTAAGCTTACAAAATTTAGGAAAAACTAAAAAATATGATGAAATCATCCCAGGGTGGGGGGATGAGAGGGCTGGTGGTTTATCCCACCAACTCCTCTGAGTTACATCTTTGAAATAAAAGTACTTTTTGGTCCTTTATAGATTAGGATTCCACCCAAGCTTACAAGTGTTAGAAGTAAGCGAAGAGGAGGAAAATTAGGTACCCAGGGGGATCCTAGAAGCCCCAGATCCACAAAAAATGGGAAGATTCTCTCTCTACCTGTTCGTGACTGGTTAAAAATCAGCAAGAGAGTTTCCTTTGAATCTTTTCCAAATGAATTTTAGAAATTTTGCAATTCAAATGTCAACCTAACAAAAAATATTCTAAGTGAAAAAGCAAGTAAATAACTAGTAAAGACTTCAATAAAGATCGAAATAAACTAATTTTTTACGACTTTTTTGTTTGTTGTACAAACAACAAACAATGGACACTTACTTTTCCCATATCAATAAATAAAGCTAATATTTAAAAAAATAGATCTATCTTTTAGTATTGAAAATCTGACTCTGAATGCTCTTACTAAAAGCAAATTTTGTTTAGTAATTAGATCTACTTGAATGATTTCAAATTTGAAGTACAATGTAGATCCAAACTAAGAAAGCATGAAATTATATCTACTTATGATTTAAATTGGAACAATAGATCTAAATCCAACATGCAATAAGTAACAAGAGAGATTTTGATATAAAAGAAAGAGAGAGAGTGACCTTAAGAAGAGGAAAATCCTTGGGCTATGGGGTCCTTCGGTATTGTGCCGAGTGACTATGTTCCTTGAAGCTTATGAGCTTGCAGAAGGTTGCTCAAGGCCGACCCAACTGCTTCTCAAAAGATGAGATACTTGTAAAAGCTGAAATACTTGCAAAACAATTTTTTTTAATCCCCTAATCCTACTAAAAATGGTGATCCCTACAAAAGAGACTCAAATAACATGTCAATTCAAACTGAAAGAGCATGCAAATTTTAACCTCTAATGCAAGAAAATAATAGAATATTAGAAATTAATATGCTAATAAGACGCTATCCTACTAGATGGTGGCACCCTTTCAAAGGCCAAATGAATAATATTTAATGCAAACACGTAGCAAACATTTACCTCATATATGAAGATTTAACAATTACCATCCACACAATGTACACATAGCACCGAGATGACCCCCAAAGTATTTTGATTATTCTAGCAAGGATATTACAATAGCAAAACTTCCTCAAGCCACCAACAATACTCAACCCCTAAACCAAGAGGAAAGACTTCTTTAAATAGCCCAAGGAGGATAGAATGTCCCCCCCTTACGATGGTGACACATGAAGGGGCTCCAAAACCCTAATTTGACTCCAAGCCCCTTATTGTGCCACATGGAGGAGACTTGGAGCTGATTGGAAGAGTTAACTAGGTTTGACAAAGCCTCTAATGTACCACATCTCCATGAACAAGAGCAAAGATATGAGTTATATAGGCATAACTAGGCCTCTAATGCGCCACCTTTGGGATGGGATCTAATAAATCCACCCAAAACCACTCTCATGTGTGCATAATAGGATAAATGCGCCACCACTCCAACATCTAGAGCAAAAATAGGAGTTTGGCTTAGTTAACTAGCCCTCCAATGCACTAATGCACCCATCTTGAGCAAATTGAGGATTAATTGAGGAGTTACCATAATTAATTGAGCCTCCAAGTCACTAATGCTCCCCTCTTGAGAAAATCGATGAGTAATTGAGGATTTATCGTAGTTAACTGAGCCTCCACATCACTAATGCGCCCCTCTTGGACAATCTGAGAAAATTTAGGAGTTTGACATATGAGTTAACTCCACCATTAGGGGAGGGCACCCTTCTTTGTAGGAGATTGACATGAGTAAATCAAGGGCGCCCTAATTGTGGGAGAAGACTCCAATTCATTCTCAAACTTAGGACTCTGATCTTGAGATCCCTAAATTTGACAAAGGGAGCCAAAATTCGACTTCGAGATTACTTATAAAGTGGATAAGGGTGCCACCTTTCTCCCCTTGATGATGGGAGGACCATGCATGTACCCCTCCTTGAGGGGGGAGGTGCCAAGAATATTCCAATTACAAGTTATGACCTCCTTAGCTCAAATTACACAGTATTTTTCCAAATTCTCCTAGGGACCAAAAATGCCATACATGACTCTAGGACCATGGTGACTAACTTAATTTGACATCGAACCACAAGAACTTAGACACCAACTTGAGGCACCTAGGTTATAACACGCTTTGGATGTGTTTGTGTGAGTGAAAAAAACATGTTGAACTCTAATCACTAGGATCTAAGTTCAACTAGGTAAAAAAAACACTTCAAAAGTGTCATAGCATGAGTGACTCATATGAGCTAGCCCCTTTACACATGTAAATGATGTCAATTTTTTACAAATAACCTCTCTTTGGCGATGACAAAGCAGGTGCAAAGTACAACAACTGAGCAAAAGATTGCTTGATCGAATGAGGGATTGGAAGGCTGATGAAATCTTATGCCTAGTTAACAACATGTGCAAACTAGGTGATAACAGTCCCCTATATATATTGTAACACTTTGGTGGTGTTGTCATTTAAGGAAGAAAGCTTCTCTGCAAAACAAATTACTCAATTATCTCATCTTGTTTAAACTGAATTCCCAAGGATTCCAAGAAACTCACCAATTTTTTAACCATAAATCAACATAAAAAAATGTAGATCATCTAATTTGCAAAGCATTAAAGAAGAATCCATTCAACACTACATTGAATAACAAATCGCTTTAAAGCCTCTTTTATTTAATTTTGTATGACAAATTGATCATGCCAATGATGCTTTTAAGCATCAATTATATAAAATACAATAAATAAATATAAATATTGTTTTTCCTTCGACTTTTAATTTACAAATCGATTTTATATTTTCAGAAATTTATGTGAACAATAAACAAGGTAGTTGAAAGGTTTCTTGTAATTCCCATTTGAAATTTTCTATAAATACATGTGAGGGGTAAAAAAAATGGCTCTTTGTATTTTGAAGGAAAATGATTTTGTGACTTAATTTCTAAGTCTATTGGAAAGCAAATTGATAAAGTTGTGGTGGTTTCATAGATGATTGATGTTTTTCATTATGGCTCCATTGTGAGTATATTCATGTGAATGTTTTCATTGCTTATTATTTGAATATGTATTAAATATACAAAAATGGAATTCATGTTGTTTTAGAAAAGTTCAAATAATTTTATTGTTAAATTATATTCTTTGAAATACTTAAATAATTTAAGGTTCGTTTTGAAGTGTTCACTCTTTTAATGGTCCATCTTCAAATTTAATACTTTTAAATTTCGTTAATTTATATTTATGCATTTGCATAATAAAAGATAACTATTAAAAATAAATAATATTTTTATAAGTATGATAATCAATGCTACAAATTGAATGATTCACCATTAAGAAGTGGAAACCCAAATTTTAAGGTTTTAGTTTAGTAAATCCATTGACATGGATAAGTGTCAAAATCCTACATCAACACTATTTCAAGTGATTAGGGAAACCTCCCTCACTAATCATCAACCTATCTCATTTACCATTTCAATGGGAGTTAATAGGATGTGCATTCAAAAGACCTACTTTCTTTTAAATGTATCTCATCTTTGACATTGAAGGTATATATGAACTACTTGTACTATCCAAACTTATCTTCCTAGACCATGAAGCTTTGAAGGTTAGATTGCATTGTGGGGGATGCAATAAATCAAGTTACATTCTTTCTCAAAGGCTTTTGGAGACAAATAGTCATAAGTAGGAAAACACCACAAAATTGTAAATGAAGGTCTCTCATAGCTTAGTTGAAAGTTGTAGCTTACCTCCTATGATAAACAAGTGTATGCTTGAGCTACTACACTTAGAAAATTTATGAAGTTACATGAACTTGTATAACTTCGAGGAGCTCTATTATGAGTAAGGTGTTCGAAATATTGAGAGGAGGGTGAATTAGTGTTGAAAACTTTTTACCAACCATTCATCGTCACATAAACCATACACAACGTACAACATATTTAACGTGGAAACCCAAATGGGAGAAAACCACGTAATGCTTTTCTTATATAATAACAAGATTACATTCATAGGAAGTACCAAATTCCAAGATTCTCCAACACCAACTGGAAAGAGGCACCAACCCCTTGATTTACAATCACCAACCTGAAAGAATCTCCAATTCCCTGATTTACCAGCACTAACTGGAAGGAGGCTCCAACTCCCTGATTTGCAAGATCCAACCTAAAGGAGACTTCAATATCCTATCCTTGCACCATCCTGCCACCCTTATATGAATAAGAAGATCAATCTGCCACTGTCACTATATCACTGTCACAACATGTACCTGTATCATTGTCTCTGTCAACCTGTATCATGCATCACTACCTTTGTCAACCTGTCACAATCATTATCTTTGTAACAATGCCCCAATCACTATCTCTAGAACCTGTATCTCTGTCTCTATCAACATGTAACTGTATCTCTATCTTTGTACCTATATCACTGTCTTTGTCACAATCATTGTATCTATATCTCAATGATTGTGGCATTGAGATAGAGATGCCTCAAATCTATTCTAAGAAACAATCATCCATGGATTTCATTTTCATCCTCAACTTTTACATCATAGACATTTTCAAACCATTGAACATTCCAATAGATGAGCCATATGCCAAAACATAACCAGGGACTATACCAAGATAGACATTGTGATCTATGCCAAGACCATCATACAATATGCCCAGATAATCATCAAGATCTATTTCAAGATCATCATATGCTATGCCTAGATAATCACCATGATCTATACCAACAAATAACCAAGATAATCACTAAGATCTATGCCAAGATGATCATAAAATATGATGAGATAAATACCAAGATCTATTCCAATATCACCATCAAGTATTCCAAGAGATAAACACTAGATCATGTATAAAATTTATACCTTTTTCAAGACAACAAGATGGAACCTAGTCCATGAGAGGCATGACCATCACAAGAGAGACCCATGTACAAGAACCATACATTTTCCAAGATGAAGAAACAAGAAATAAACCCTTCACCAAAACAAGCTCTGGATCATGTCATCACACATCCCTTCCAATAAGCTTTCCAAGGATCCAAGGATTTCGTAATTCTGATATCGTATGAGAAAGTTATGCCAATTTTAGTGAATCTCCTCAACCCAAAAATTTATCCTCTACAAAGTTTCACACTTTTCTCCAAAAGGTGTGAAATACCAAAGAGAGACTCGATGGATGGATCAAATGAAATGTTTGATCTTCTATTTGTACACTTCATCATGCCTTGCAGCTTCTTTCAGGTTCTCCTTAAACTCATCCTTAATTTGTGAATCTCCATATTTTAAGGGGGTCTCAAGGGTTAGTACCCCACTTCAAGGATCCATCATGACACTTCATGCCAAAACTTCAAAATTACTCCATATATTCTCAAAGGGGGTTTAGGGCTTGTCCACATCATCATACTTGGTGGATACATCATTGTTTCTTGTTAGGATCCTTGCCACTTCTTGTGGTCCAATGGGACAACGTACCATAACTTTTGGGGTCATGTGGACCAAACATCATTATTTTGGGGATATTTCATGCTTCACACCAACTTGCTTCATAACAAATTTGGTGACTCTTTAGATCATTCTCCAACATGGGTCATGTAACCCCAAACTCATAGGCAAGTGGACCAAACACCATTGTTTTGGAGTTTCTTCACATTTTATTTCAACATTGTCTTGTGGACCAATCCTTATTAGTTTGGGGGATACTTCTCATGGTCATATGGACCAATCCTTCTAGTCATGTGGACCCAACACCACTACTTTCAGGGTTATGTCAACCCATCATCATTATTTTGGGATATCTTTCACACTTCATCCCAATATGCTTTGCACCAACCTTAGGGGCTCTCTAGGGCCTTCTCCAACATGTGTTAAGTGACCCCAACTACATGGTCATGTGGACCCAACACCACTATTTTAGGAATTTCTTCACAGTTCTTACCAACATTGCTTAGGGACACCTTTAAGGAGTTTCTTACACTTCTTATCATCATGGTCATGTGACCCACCATAATGGTCATGTGACTCATCATCATGATCATGTGACCCAACATCAATTCTTTATGAAACTATTCACATTTTTTTAGGACACTTTAGGGACTCCTTTACACTCCACATCATCATGATCATTAGGGGCTTCTCTAGGGGATTTGTACCACTTGTGTACAACTCAAAGTGTCTTCCCGTGAGGGCCATGCGCAACCGCTACGCCATAAGGGGATTGCTTTGGATTTATGTACACTTTTGACAAGGGTTCTTCTTCAAGGGATTCCTTAATATCATTAGGGTCTTCTCTAGGGGCTTTAAGGATTCATCAAACATTCCCAAACAATATATCTCTTCTTCAACAATATCATCATTATCACCTTGACACCAATGGCAACACCACATATCTCTTCACCCTTTTGACATCAATGACACCCTGTTTGACTTCAATGACAACTTTTTCCAACAATCTCCCCCTTTGTCATTGATGGAAACAACTTCAAATCTCTCTCCCCCTTTGACATAAATGAAAAAAGGGGTGAAGCAACTTTGTTCACTTGCTCCCCTTGGGATTATGCTTGCTCCCCCTATCAATATGATTCTCTTCTATGAATTTTCTTTGCTGGTCATTTTCTCCTTTGCAGAGGGTAACTTTAATTAACTATGAATGCCTTCTGACAATGCTCACCCTTTGATTGTGTTGACTCCAACTTAGGCTTGGCCATTTCTTGAAACTTTCTGAAGTAGCTCCCCTTGTGTTAGTGAATGATTTACCAAACCACTGCTCTACTAAATTTTCATCTATCTTCCTTGCATATTACTTAGACTCCCCCTCAACATTATCCATAACACTGGGAGTTTCTATGCCATATTATTTAGAACAATCGATACAACTCTGCTGCAAAATCAACATCAGTAAACTTGACACTTTTTTTTTGCTTTTTGAATTATCTTTATTACTTGACTTAACAGCTGTTGTAGGTATGTCCTCTGATATTTCTCTATTGACTTATTTTTCCCTCACATATTCAACATGTAATACCAATTCCTTCATGTCTTCGATCCCAGTACATTTTATGTTTCATTCAATATGTTGCCGATCTTTAAGATAAGCGAATTGCTTTGGTTTCCTGTCCTGACCTTTGAACTTTCATTTTCTATAGAGAGGAACAATCGACAAGCTTCTTCCTTCTGTATTTCTGACTTCTTCTTCCAAACTTTAGTATAAGACTTTTCTTTCATGGAAGACTCCATCATGCTTTTGCAGTCACGAGCTTTGTGTCCAAAGTTGTGGCATTTGTAACATTCAATATTATGATTCATCATACTTCTACAATCTCTAGCCATGTGTCCATAATTGTGGCAGATGTAACATTCAACATTGTAGTTCATGTGGACACTTCCATTCCTTGCTTGATCATTTGCTCCATAAGCTTTATAGTCTCTAGCACTGTGTCCAAAATTGTTACATGAAAAACAATAACCGAAAAATAAACTTTGGTACCTGGGTGCAAAGGATCTTCTTTGTGATGTAACTTCTCTGTATCGATTCTTCCTTGAATCATGCTTACCATGAATTATTCCTTTGTAATATTTGCCTTGATGGAAACTTCTGAGAATATCTGCATAACTCGTATCCCTTTTTATACTTTCCTTTTATGGCAGCCTAGAGCTTTCACTTTCTTCAATTCTCTTCTCGAACCTTGAATTTGTATTCAATTGAGCAGTCGTCTTGTCCAAATCTTGCTTTAGAGAAAGAATCTCAAGTTCTTGCTTTTGGAAAATTTCCTTCTTCTCTTGAAGTTGACTTGTTAGGTATTCCTCAACTTTCTTGGCCTCTTCTATCTGACTTTTTAGACCAACAATGGTCCTCTCAAATTCTTTAATACTCTCTTCCATATGTCCTTTTGAATTATGATCATCCTCATGATATTTTTGTAGCTGATCTTTTAGCAACTGATTCGCGTTTCTAATCTCTTCAATTTCCATGTTTTACAAATTCAACTTCTTCAATTCTTTCTTTACGGATCCAATTACAACTTCTTATGCTTGACAAGAATTTTCCTTTCTTTTACATGCTACCTCCTTCTCTTTTAGTTGAGCTGATAGTGTTTCTCCAGTCTTCTTAGCCTCTTTAACTAGTACTATATTCTCTTCTTGATACTTTTACAATTGTTCCATTAGCATCTTGTTCTTCTTTATTTCTTTTGTCAAGTCATCTAGGGCACTAATCAATTCTACTTCAAGATCGACAACCCCTTCAATTTCTAAATCTTCTTTATCTTTAGAAGCATCATTTTCAGAAACTTCGTCATCTACTTATGGATGTTCTTCATTTTCTGTATCTGACCTTTCCTTTTGATTGTCTTCATGTTCTTGATCAAGAGATCCCTTTATATAGAGTTTTTGTAGCTTGTCCCAGAGTTCTTTATCTTATGTACATTTTCCAACTTTGTCTTTCACGTGATTAGATAGTCCATGCAAGATGATATCCATTGCCATTGCATTATTCTTCCTTAACTCCTTCTTAGCTATTGTTTTTGGTGGTCTTTTTGGAGCGATGTAACCATTCACAACAGATTTTCAGATATCAAGACTATGTGCTTGTAAACAAAGTCTCATCCTTACAATCCAAAGATCAAAATTTGATCCATAGAACAGAGGAACCACATCTGCAGAGTAAATAATTTCATGTTCATCCATGTGCTCTAGATATCTTCCTTCCAACTATTAGACTATCCTAAAAGAACCGACTTTGATTCCAATTGTTGGAATTACCGAGGGGTGGGTGAATTAGTATTGAGCACTTTTACCGTTTCAAACATTAACCATTAACAATGTCAATCATCATCACATAAACCATTCATCATCACATAAACCATACACAATTGACAAGAGATTTAATGTGGAAACCCAAATGTGGGAAAACCACAAAATACTTTTCTTATATAATTACAAGATTATATTCCTAGGAATCACCAACTTCCAAGATTCTCCAGCACCGACTTGAATGAGGCACCAACCCCTTGATTTACAGGCACCAACCTAAATGAAGCTCCAACTCCCCGATTTACCAGCACCGACTGGAAGGAGGCTCCAACTTGAAGGTGACTTCGATTTCCTATCGTTGCCCCATCCTGCCACCCTAATACGAATAAGAAGATCAATCTGCCACTATCACTGTATCACTGTCACAGCTTGTACCCGTATCAATATCTATGTAAACCTGTATCACTGTATCACTACCTTTATCAACCTGCCACAAACATGATCTCCGTAAAAATGCCCCAATCACTATCTTTGCAACCTGTATCTCTGTCTTTATCAACATGTAACTGTATCTTTGTCTATGTACCTATATCAATGTCCTTGTCACAATCACTATATATTTATCTTAATGCCACAATCATTGTCTTTGTTGCAATGCCATTGTTAATGTCACAATGCCACAATCATTGTCACACTGTATCAATATATGTCACACTATATCAGCCTGTACATGCCTCAAATCTATTCTCAGAAACAATCATCCATCGATTTCATTTTCATCAACAACTTTTACATCATGGACATTTTCAAACCATTGAACATTCCAAGAGATGAGCCATATGCCAAAACATAACCAGGGACTATACCGAGATAGCCACTATGATCTATGCCAATACCATCATACAATATCAATATGCCCAAAATTTCAATATAATCATACACTATGCCCAGATAATCACCATGATTTATACCAACAAATAATCAAGGTAATCACCATGATTTATACCAACAAATAATCAAGGTAATCACTAAGATCTATGCCAAGATTATCATAAAATATGCCAAGATAAATACCAAGATCTATGCCAATATCACCATCAAGTATTCCAAGAGATAAACACTAGAGCATGTACAAAATTTATACCTTTTTCAAGACAACAAGATGGAACCTAGTCCATGAGAGGCATGACCATCAAAAGGGAGACCCATGTACAAGACCATACATTTTCCAAGATGAAGAAACAATAAAGAAACTCTTCATCGAAACAAGCTCTATATCATTTCATCACATATCCCTTCCAATAAGCTTTCCAAGGAGCCAATAATTTCATAATTCCGATATTGTATGAGAAAGTTATGCCAATTTTAGTGAACCTCCTCAACCCAAAAATTCTCCTCTACAAAGTTTCGCACTTTTCTCCAAGAGGTGCGAAATACCAAAGAAAGACTTGATGGATGGATCAAATGAAATGTTTGATCTTCTATTTATACACTTCATCGTGCCTTGTAGCTTCTTTTAAGGTCTCCTTAAACTCATCCTTAATTTGTGGATCTCCATATTTTAAGGGGATCTCAAGTGTTAGTACCTCACTTCAAGTATCCATCATAACACTTCATGCCAAAACTTCAATATCATTCCATATATTCTCAAAGGGGCCTTAGGGCTTGTCCACATCATCATACTCGATGGATACATCATTGTTTCTTGTGAGGATCCTTGCCACTTCATGTTGTCCAATGGGTCAACGTACCACAACTTTTGGGGTCATGTGGACCAAACATCATTATTTTGGGAATACTTCATTACTCACACCAATTTTCTTCGGACCAACTTTGGGGACTCTTTAGAGCCTTCTACACCATGGGTCATGTAACCCCAAACTCATGAGCAACTGGACCAAACACCATTGTTTCGGGGTTTCTTCACCTTTTATTTCAAGATTATCTTGTGGACAAATCCTTATTACTTCGGGAGATACTTCTTATGGTCATATGGACCAATCCTTCTAGTCATGTGGACCCAACACCACTACTTGCAAGGTTATGTCGACCCATCATCATGATTTTGGGAGATATTTCACACTTCATCCCAATATGATTTGCACCAACCTTAGGGGCTCTCTAGGGCCTTCTCCAACATGGGTTAAGTGACCCCAACCGCATGGTCATGTGGACCCAACACCACTATTTTAGGAATTTCTTCACATTTCTTACTGACATTGATTAGGGACTTCCTTACATTTCATATCATCATGGTCATGTGACCCACCATAATGGTCATGTGACCCATCATCATGATCATGGGACCCACCATCATTTCTTTAGGAAATTCTTCACACTTCTTTAGGACACTTTAGGGACTCGTTTACACTCCACATCATCATGATCATTAGGGGCTTATCCAAGGGCTTTGTACCACTTGTGTACAACTCAAAGTGTCTCCCCGTGAGGCCCATGCGCAACTACTACGCCATATGTTGTTGCTCGAGGAAGCCCTTTTGTGACAAATAACAAAATGAAGGCAATGACATAAAACAAAAATACACACGAATATTTTGCAGAAAACACAGTAGTACAATAAACCCAAAATTCTATTAATGAATGGGTTGGAGAAACATTGTAAATTGTAAAGCAATACAAACTAGCTCTAGATGGTGGTAGCTTATCTCTGAAAAGAGAGGTGTCGCCTATGCTCATCCACAAGAACTAAGTTACAATAAAGCCAGAAAGGCCTTTTTAACATAAACCATAAGTGACAAAACCTTAAACATAAAAAACCCTAACCTCGAGAGATGAAACGCCAAAAGGTTTGTGGGCCCCAATGTGGTTAGTTGATACATCAACTTCCCGAGGGCGCAAATTTTGCATACAATCTCTGTTTGGGGTGCTCGGTATCCCATCAAAAAGGTCTAGCTGAGAAAGACCCTGTGTTGTTGGCCTAGATGATTCCTTTCGCGATAGTTTAGGCATTGCCGTGGAAAAAAAAACGTCGTTTAGGGCCTCAAAACGACCTTGGAAGATCAGGCCCTGAAAAACTATAAAAAAAATTCCAATATAGAAAACTGTGTCTTTGAGTCAATGGTCTAGGTGGGTGGCCACCGATGTCCACCTGGATCAGTCCTCCCCCCTTAAACTGAGTTTTTGTAGTTGTTGATCGACTCTCTAAGATGGCCATTCTACCACCATGTACTAAGTGTATCACAACCAAATCCACTATTAAGCTATTTTTTTAGCATGTTTAGGTCCATTTCGGGTTGCCATGGATCGTTGTTTCAGATTGGGACAGTAGGTTCCTCAACACCTTCTTGTCTTCCTTATGGTATCTAATGGACACTAACCTGACCAAATTGACTACTTTCCACCCCCAAACAGATAGGCAGACATAAGTGGTCAACGGGATGATTGTGCATATTCTACGCATGTACAACTCCAAACATCCACGCACATGGGATGATAGCGTTACATATGCTCAACATAGTTACAATAGATCCCTCCACAACTCTATTGGCTACAACCCCTTTCAGGTGTGCTTGGGATTCCATCCTTTATCCCCCATTGATGTAGTTATGCCCATTGCACCTACACAGGATGAGTCCTCCCATGCTTGGGCCAAGGCAGATAAAGCAACCAAATTCACTTTACAAATCCAACACATCCAACAACAGGTTCATGATAACATGCATAAAGCCAATGCCAAGTACAAACAACGACATGGCCAACATTGGGTTCCACACAAGTTTCAAGTTGGGGATAAGGTGTGGTTGCATTTACAGAAGGAGTGCCTCATAGGCGCCCAGAGAAATATCAAGCCACTCTAATATGGGACTTACACTATCACAAAGGCTTTGGGTGAGAATGCTTTTGAATTAAATATTCCCCCTTTCCTTGCCTTGCACCCAATATTTAATGTGGAATTGCTTCAACCATAGTTTCCACCTCTCTTGGACACCTTAGAGGTGGCTTAGCATTTGGCCCCTTCAGAGTTCAATCCGGACTGCCTTGAACAAGCTACAGTGGATCGGATCATGGACACGTAGATGAAGGGAACCCAGAACATTCAACTCTATTGGGTCGTCAAAGTATGGTAGCTTCTTCACTAAGGAAAGTGGTTCACCATGAGTCAAATTCAACAAAAGTTTCCCTATCTAATGAGGGATTTTGAAGCAATGGATACCATTGCTTCCTAAGGGGGAGGACTAATCCATATGGACATCAGTGGCCATCCACCTAGTCCACTAGCTCAAAGACACAGTTTTCCAGCTTGGCAGCTTTTTTACGATTTTTCAGGTGTTGACCTTCTGGGGTCATGACGTTTTTTTGCCACAATAGCGCCCAAATAAATAGCAAAGACATTGTTTAGGTTGAAAATATGGATTCCTTCTCGGCTAGACCTTTCTGACAGGATACCGAACGCCCCAAACGAAGATCGTATGCAAAAGTTGCAACCCTGGGAAGTTGGCGTATCAACTAACCACATCAGGGCCCATAAACCTTTTGGCGTTTCATCTCTCGGGGTTAGGGTTTTTTATGTTTAGGATTTTCTCACTTATGATTTATGTTAAAATGGCCTTTATGGACTCATTGTAACTTAGATCTTACAGATGAGCATAGATGAAAAATCTCTTTTCGGAGATAAGCTACCACCATTTAGAGTTAGTTTGTATTGCTTTACAATTTACAATGTTTTCAAGTCCATTCATTAATAGAATTTGGGTTTTACAGTACTACTGTGTTTTCTGCAAAATATTCGTGTGTATTTCAGTTTAATATCACTGCCTTCATTTCGTTCTGCAAATAATCCAGATCAAAGGATGCACTGGATTAATTCCAATGATAGGCCAACCAAATCTTTCTTCACAACATTGCTCACTGTTGGAGGAGCTCGGTAAATTTGTTGACTAGGCCAAGAAGTCGACTAAGTAATGTAATAGAATGAGTCGAATTGAGCCATAAAGTGTAGTTGACTAGAGTAGTTAAATATGAATTCAAGCCGCTCTCAAGAATTACATAAGAATAAATTGACTAATCCTTTAATAGGCTAGGGCATGCATGGTTTATTATAGAAACCCATAAGAAGTTCTTTGAATCGATACCTACAAAGATAAAGAAGTTAATCGAATGTTTTAGTACATGACCAATTTCACAGAACATGAAAATTTGATTCAAAATATGTATAATGGGGATAGAGAAACTTTTATGAGTGGGCTGAAAATTTTACTAATGATTTTTGTGAAGAACAAGAAATAAAAGAGCATGCATCCCTAAATGAAATGAAGAGGAGTTTCTTCACCAACATACATGGAAATATTTGTTGTTGCTTACCAAATTGACTACACATGTTTCTCATCAATAAAGGATTCAAGCATGTCATAAAAGAAAGACCTTCATGTAGAACACCACCATGTAACAATTGGGAAAACAACAACATGAATACTTCCTATGGTAGTGAGAAATATAAGCATGAGCATGAATGGTGTGTCCACCCTCATTGACCTACAATAGACTTTAGGTCGTTGATGGGAAGGTAGATATTCATGAGATGCCTCTGTAAGAAGGAAACCCTTGCCGACTTACTTTGAAAAGACCAGAGAAGAACAACAAAAGATGTAAGCATGTTGAGGATTGAAGGTAAGCAAGCAACAAGTGACAAACAAAGCGAAAATACATTGGAAAAATAAATGAATAAAAAATCAAAGCAAATAATGAAGGACTATAAACCCTCTTTCAACGTGCAAAACATTGAAAGGGACAAGAGACAACAGAGAAGATCTGAATTAAGAGAAGTTACAAACCTTTGTTGATCAAGAAGAAAAGTCCAATAAACAACATAGTGTCGGGTCAATATGATGCTAACCCTATCTACGCCAAGTTATGAAGATGATCATGTATGGAAGAGGAAGCTACTACTATGAATATTTAGGATCCAACAAAGTGTTAAGTGGATGAGATGCTACCCTATATTAGTCAACATGTGAAGGTCGATCAGATGTGGAAGTGGAAGCATCTGAGATGGGAGCCTTCAATTAAAAATAATGTTGAAAGTATGGAGATCAAGGAGTCAAGACATTTGAAAACAGAACATCAAACATGAGATGAGAAAGACTTACTATAAATGAATTTCTCCAATAGCATTTACATGTCAAACATGGTATAACATAAATTTGGATTTGACTAGATGGAGACAAGCAAGTCACAAATGAAATAAGGATTTAAATGTCTTGACTGAAAGATAATTTGTTAAATTTTATCCCCAAAGAATGAGATAATGACCTATTAATCCATATTAAATATTTCATGGGAGCATCCCCTATTGAATTAATCAATGAGAAAAAACAAACTCCTTCGAATGACAGTTGCATCGATTGGTTTAATGAAGAAACAACACCATAAGAAACAACATAGTTGAGTATAATGATTGGGAATGTCAAATTGATTTGCAAGAAATTCAAGAAGAGAACAAGAAAGAGAATCAAGAACAAAGCAATAAAGACTCGCTAGTTGATACCACGAAGCAAGTGATTCTTGAAATACCATCGACACAAAAACAAATCCAAAGCACAAAAGTGGATGGGAATGGAGATTAAGATCGCATAAGTCGACATATCAAATGATGGAAGACCAAATATGTCAAATATTGGAGATTACTAATTAGAGAAGAAAATGGCAAGTGTAGATGACCTATCGAAAGAATATCAAAATATATTAACACAAGATTAGGTGAAGACAAAGCCATGGAGTTTTCACCTCACTAAGTTGTAATTAAGGAGTCAAAAGATCCTCGATATGTTATAGCTGCAAGAACTATGGATGATATTAGTAGGTTGTCCAAATTTGACAACTTTGGGTCATCTTCATTTCCTTGTAATTTGTTACACATAGTGTCATGATGTCAACAAACTTTGGCATGAGTAGTTTGGGAACTTAAACCACCACTCATTGCAAAAATTATGTAAGCATAATATGCTTACCAATTTCCCTCTCATTTCTTATAGAGATGGTGTTTATTCTAAGGGTTTTTCTTGAAAAACATCATCATGAAAATTTTGACAAATGTGCCTCTTTGCATGCATCAACTTCCTTACAATCCATGCATAGTGATTTGTGTGGCCATTTTCCTTCTACATCTTTTTATGGGTTTAATAATTTTTAACCTTCATTAATAGCTTCAACAGAAACTTGGGTTTATTTGCTAAAACTTAAGAGATAGGTTTTTGATATTTTTCCTAACTTCAAGGCACTTGTAGAAAAACAATATGAGCATCAATTTCAAAATTTAAAATCAGATAATGGTGGTGAATATGCGAACAATTTTTATCTCAATTATAGTACACTTATTGAGGCATTAAATGCAATACATTTTCCTTATACAATGAAACAAATTGAAATTATCATGAGAAAGCACTAGACCTTACAAGAAATGGTCAACTACATGATCAACTCTAAGGATCTTAACCCTCATTTTGGGCAGAATCTATTAATTGCGCAAGTTAAATAGTTAACCAAATTCCCACCAAGTCTTTGTAAAACATAATACTAGAAGAAACATGGAAAAAACTAAGAATGATGCAAACAACTTTTGAGTGATTGGTTGTGATGCATGAGCACATATCCTTGATGAAACGAGAACAACATTGTAGCCTAAAAGTGACAAGCAATTTTTTGTAGCTTATCAGAATATGCAAAAGCTCACAGTCTTCTTGTACCCAATATTACAAAATCCAATATTAGAAGAGATGTTAATTTTGATGAAGGTCTCTTGGCCTATGTTCCTAGTTCAATTTTTGTGCCATCTATAGCTTGCGAGTCATCTCTGGTGCATGTGCCATTCCTTGTACTTATTATGTACCAACTTCATCTACTACTTATTATCCTATTAATTATATTATGGGTCATTATTCTTCTTAAGGTGACGATAATGAGGATGAAAACCCATGTTCGCCTACCCCACCACCTCCTTAAGATGAATCTATTGAACATGAACCTACACCAACCCCATAACTTCAATAATGGATCCACAAAATTATAGAAGTAGTTGGTCCTTTGGTCACTATTCTTTTGATTGGAAATGAACACATTCACGATTCCAATGTGCCTCTTCTCTTTTGGCTCAAATTCTAGAGATTCAGGATCTATAAACATTTAAAGAAACATATGGCTAGCTATGAAGGAATAAAAAATGAAGAAAGAATTCCATTTTTTATTGGTGAACAATACTTGGGATCTAGTCTCTCTTCCCAAAGGAAGAAAGTTGGACAATTGTAACTAGGTTGACATAAATAAGTATGCAACATATAGTAGTATTGACAAACATAAGGCCAACTAGTTGCCAAAGGTTTTTAATATGTAGAAGGCATTCACTATACTAAAACTTGTGCCCCTGTCACCAAAATAAACTCAATTTGCCTTGTTCTTGCCCTCGTAGATTCATATTGATGGGAGGTCCATCAAATGGATGTAAATTCAACCTTTTTGAATGTGGATTTCCAAGAATAAATATACATGGAACAACTTCTTGGTTTTGTTTAGGATGAATCCAATCTAGTTCATTGATTTAACAAAACCTGCTATGGAATCAAACAAGATCTTTAAGCTTGCTATGAAAAAATGGACCAATTCCTTCTTGACTTGAGATTTTCTAGATGCTACTTTAATTTGAATGTTTATACCAAAGGAATAAGTGACCAAATTATCATATATGTTGTTGTGAGTGATTTCTCACACACTTGTGCAAAAACTACCCACCAAGGGGTGTGCGATCCTCGGTAGCAGATTATAATGGAAATAGAAATAAAACTAAACTAAAGATCTTTGCATTAAAACTGCTACTTTTTTTGCATTGGAAATACATTGCACTCATCTGCAAAATTTTGGTGACTCCATGATCATCATAAATTGGGTAAATCAATTATAGAGATGCCATGATCTGGTCCTGAGCACTATACTTGAGGACACATTCAGAATTATTGGGATGTTTGACAATTTCTCTTGTAAACATGTCTATAGGGATAGGAATAAGGATGCCGACCACCTGTCTAAATAGGGCCTGATGCTTCCTCTGGGCCAATGAAAATTTTTGGAACAGGTCAATGACACTTTTTATGAACACTATCATAGGCCATTCATCGAGGGACTTGAACAACAAAATTTTTGATCGGCATACATTCTACTATTTATCTTTTTTTGGACACTTGCTACTCTTTATAACACTTTATATGATGTATTTGGTTGTACATATTTGGGATCTCTCGAGATCGAAACCCCTTTATTTTCTGCATTTTTGATACTCGAAGCTGGAAAGCTTAATACCTGAAAGGGCTCTCTGAAGCACTTATACAGTATGTAATTTGATTATCCTTTAATGAAATTACGTTTTTTTCCAAGGAAAAAAAACCTAAATATCTACACTCTTAAACATACACGCAAACATAAACCAAAGAACAAGACATCGAAAGAGAGTGCATAATGTAAAAGAAAGTGTTTTTATTATGATTACACAAAGAATCCAGTGAGATACACACCTTGGTATAGTTTGTAGAGGACAGTGAGCCTTCATGGATGATCCAAGGGAAGGTTCATTGGTCTCCTTTGTGACCCCGATATCCAATGAGGTGTTATGTGTAGGTCTTTTTTAGGGTGAAAGTAGAAAGTGTAATATGGTCACCTTCTCTTTCTATTAAGAATCTAGCAGCATAACAACATTGTTTTTTTTAGAGAATTGGAATTATGAAATGGTGACCCTTAGGGCTTCTTTTATAGGCACAAGAGTGGTCAAAAGAGGGATCTAGATCTAGTGTGGATGCTTCCATTCCATTCAATTCTTAATTGAGAGGTTAGGAAGTTAGATTCGTTATTGGTTTTGACCACGTCAATGTATGTGTCCACTTTTAGCCACTACTTCCCTTCGGGAAGCACGAAATAATTATTGCTAACTGAATTTTCACTTTTTGGGACTAGGTCGTGACTTTTTGGGAAATATGAACACATAAATCAAAGAACAAGCCATCAAAGAGAGTGCATAATGTAAAAGAATGTGTTTTTATTATGATTACACAAAGAATCTAGTGAGATACACACCTTGGTATAGTTTGTGAGTACAATGGGCCTTCATAGATGATCCAAGGAAGGTTCATTGGCCTCCTTTGTGACCCCAATCTCCAGCGAGGTATTATATGTAGGTCCTCTTTATGGTAAAAGTAGAAAGTGTAATACAGTCTCCATCTCTTTTCATCAAGAATCTAGTAGCATAACGATGTTTTTTTTAAGAGATTTGGAACTATGAAATGGTGACCCTTAGGTTTTCTTTTATAGGCACAAGAGTGGTCAAAAGAAGGATCTAGATCCGATGCTCCATTGATTTCTGAATGGATAGGTCAGGAAGTTAGATCCGTTATTTGTTTCGACCATGTCAATGTATGTGTCCACTTTTAGCCACTACTTCCATTGAGGAAGCTTGAAATAATGAATGATAATTGAATTTTCACTTTTTTCGAACCAGGTCATGACGTTTTGGGAAATATGTGCAGCTAGAGTCATGCCTTTTGAAGGAAAAGGCATGACCCTCTAGATATGGTCAATTTTTGGACATTTTTGTCACTTCCTTTGGTCATATGGATGATGCGAGATGGAAAATGGTGCTAATACTACCGATTATGATGCATAATGGTGATGAAACCAATGACAAGGTAGGTCAACAAATTTTAGCTATGAACAGATTGCCCCATGATGTCTAAGGTTAGGATCTTATCATATGGCCAAGATACATCATAAGTCTTTCATACTTTCAAGAGGGAAAGAAGGACACCCAGGACAAGAGACCAAGGTCCAAGACCACATTGGAGAGGACTCCCCCTCCCAAGGGATCACAAAGGCCCACATATACAAGCAAATCTCTCAAATAGGTGAGGTGCATATAATCTTATAAATAGACAAGGTAGGAATTCCCATGCTCGTATCGATGTCTGGATATAATATGGGATCTAATCCAAGAGGGGTCTAATCAATACCTAAATAATTGTTGAGTACAATACATCAAGAGGGCCACTGGGATCCCCAATCCAAGTACATAATCATGGTGCAACCATGGTTGATTTGAAGTACATAAGTAGGAACAATGACATCCTTATGGGGATGACAAATCATAGTAATTGAATCCCCGCCGAGACTAAAGGGGCCTAATATCTAAAAGGAGTAAAGAGGTATGTAACCCCTCATAGGTGAATCGATACTACTGAAAGACTAAGTCAAATAGGTCTAGGGAACTGTAGCTGAAACTGGATCATTTTCACCAATGCAACCTGAATATCATAGGAAGCATATGATTGGATGGATTCTAGAGAGACTAAAAAACTAGAAGTACTCAAGGATATCCAAGGTCTTCGACCAAACTTGAGAGCTCTCGTCAAGTTGTATAACATACTGAGTCCATGGGTGGTCCAATGAGTGATAAAGAAGAAGTATATGCGACCAAGTTCATAATCTAGACAAACTACCAATCCTAATGGGATTGGAATGGCATGGGTGCCTAATGGCACTCAGGTACTAACAAATGGCACCCATGTAAGGAAGGCTCTATTGTCGGGCAAGCGCGAATGCAAGGTTGGCTAGGTGGGGCAACTTTCCCTAACAAAGGGGGTCCTACAAGCAAACTTGGGATCAAACAAGGTTGATGCTTATGATGTTTTGCAGAGTGAAATCACCTATCATGTCAGTTTGAAGAAATATACATGTAAGAAGAGGATGCATGCTAAGACAAGTGGGTCCCTCCACGACCTGGACTTACACACATGGAAGAAATACCAAATCATAACAATGCATACAAAAAAAAACCAAATGTACAAGTAGCACATACCATAGAGATCATAACTAGATTACATGTGGGAATGTAAAACGAGGGAAACAAAAGTTTTTCGAAAAGTTCTCAATCATAGGAATTGGATCACATAATCAAGAAGGGAACAAAACCAAAATTATAACAATGTGTCAAATGGAGATTGTATGAGCCCATACGAGTTGAAAGAAAATTGAGCCCAAATAGCTATAAAAGGGGTGGGTCCCACAACCCATGGGCACCATTTTCAATGTTCACAATTGGAGGAGCTTGTGGGGTCCAAATATTGAGGCACTATTTTCTTCCTTTTCGTCCATCAGATTCGTATTTTGCGACTTACAAGTTGGTGGTATCACCTTACCCTTCAATTTTGTCCCTTTCTTTCTTGCATTTTGGCTTCCAGGGCATTGTGGGGAACTTTGGAGGGTTTTGGTCACGGGTTGCACCTTTCAAGGCTTTTCTTGCGACCTTGATCGTGAGAAAATCTTGAACAAGGTCATGCATGGATAAGGAAAAAGAGCGACTAGGTCGTATTTTTTGCCTAGCTAGGCGCCAACAGGTCGTGTTTTTTACCTAGATAAGTGTGACCGAGGTCACACTTTTCCATGAGGAAAGTGCGAATCGGTCTGTTGAATTATTTGAAAAAAATGGTGACTAATGTTGTTCCAAATTTATGATGCGGGATGAGGATAAAATGGAGGAAGAGGGATGTCATCGGTCTCTAGAGAGAGATCAAAGATGACCCTTCAATGAGGGATAGTATCGTAAGACACATGTTACTCAAATTCCTTGAGAACCTCTTGATAAGGTCTATAAGACTATTGCTGACTAAGATCATTGAGTACTAGGATGAGGATCAAATGGAGGAAGAGGGATGCCATCAGTCTCTAGAGAGAGATCGGATATGACCCTCCAATGAGAGATAGTATTGTGATATATAGGTTACTCAAATTCCTTGAGAACCTCTTGATAAGGTCCACGAGACTATTGATGACTAAGATCATCTAGTACTAGGACCTTGATGTTGGGGCCTTTGTTGTACAATGTGAGCGAATAAAACTCATCCATCCCAGATTTGTATTTCATGACTGGAATCCAAAACCTAAGGGTCATTTGTGATACTCATCCAGTGAAACCAGTGGATGTCGACATGGAGGATATCTTATGCAAGCACTGCAAGAATGAGGTGCGAGTGAATGGCTCCTCCATACTGCTGAGTGACATCGCTAGCTTGGAGACCCGATTAGTGACCATTGGAATCATACGAGTACTTGGGTCGAGTGATACCCATAAGATGTTTGATGGTCAAATGACGATCGTGGAACAGGTGATGAGTGGGATTTACTTTGGGTAGGCCCATGTATTCTTGACAATGGTTTGATGACAATTGAGCCATTGCAATAGAGGAGGAGGGGGATTTGGCTTTGGTTCCTATATGTTTTTTTCTTTGAGTGGGTGCCAAAACTACGACCCCTCGTCACAGTTTGAGATGAGGGGCCTATGGAGACCTTGATGTGGTGGTGTGTTAACAATCAAATTAACACCCATAGTCATGTTACAAAAAAAACATATTTTTACTATGCCCCCGCAACATGAAGACATAACACAAGTACAGTTAGAGACAAATCCTCTTTGATCTAATCACTTCTCCCATAAATGGAAGGATTAGGTGAAGAAAGTAATAACCTAAGGAGACCAAGTTCAGTAATTGAACCGCTCAAAAAAGGTCCAAAACTAAGCTACACCAATAAAAAAGTGAAGAGAAATGCATTAATTGTACTTAAAGTATGCTAAGTTGTGCAAAAAAGCCTAAAAACTATGGAAAATGGGGTTTTTGAGCAAAAACAATAAAAAACATGAAAATGGACAATCCCACAATGTGAGGAAAAGCTTGAAGGCCCATTTCCCAATGCTATATTAGAAAGACATTTGGGGCATTGTAAAACACACAAAGGAAGAGCAAAGGCATGCTGAAAAGATTATGAAGGAGGAGGAAAGGCTCAATTTATTCAAAATCAAGGGTGGAGAAAGGAAAGCTTATGACAATGAATGAGGGATTCACACCAAGATCCATGGTATGGATGTATTTCTTCATTGTTTTAATGTGAAATGATTCAAGTTTGTTCCATTTGAATGTTTGAATGTTGCTTATCTTGCATGATTTAGATGTTTAAAGAGGCATTAGATCTTAGCTTTGCTTATCTTAATTGATGAATGAATGTAGATCTGATTAATAACTTGTGATAATCATTTTCATTTGCTGACATAGAGGCTCACCACTTCTTAGTAAAATAGCATTTATAGAGTAGACAAGTCCCTACACTATTTGATGTTATCATGGTGGGGTGAGATGATAGTACATGGAAGAGGTGATGTCGTGGACAATGTCTTCAAATAGGGTTTCTTCGCAT
Organism: Larix kaempferi; assembly: GCA_027924585.1. NCBI lineage: Eukaryota > Viridiplantae > Streptophyta > Pinopsida > Pinales > Pinaceae > Larix > Larix kaempferi. Next base: position 27,039,753 of record BSBM01000370.1, on the reverse strand, counting down.
AATGGAACCAACCCCAAGTCGTTATCGAGGAAATCCTATCCGTTAGGATGGAATTCCGAGGAGACCCAGAGCTACCACGCCCACCTAGTGAGGCATGGGAACCAGATGGTATGTATGATGCATTGTGGTTTTGTTAGTTGTGCTTACATAGTTGCATAGATGGTAGCTAGATGGGTTTGTGTGATACATGGTTCTAATTACTCATCATACATGGATGTGTAGATGTAGGACCAATGCCCCTAGTGGGTTTTCAATGTAGAAAAGGCATAGTCAAGGGGGTCGATCCTACACCTTGAGCATAACGATGATGATAGGGCACCAAGGCTATGCTAGAGGGGTTGCGTTAAGACATTGGCCGGTTGCTAGAGGGAATTAGCGACAATAGGTGGTAGTATCTTATTGATCAGTTGATTGTCATATGATATTAGGCACCACTAGAGTGGAACTCGATCATGTGGTAGATAGTTGTGGTCGCTTAGGGAATCCGTAACACGATGAGGGGGAATGTCCTAGGGGTTGCACAAGAGGAGGGAAATTATGAGGTAGATAACTCTGATGACTCGAGTGATAATGATTATGATGATGAGTAGGCAGTTAGGTAGACTTTCCCCCATGCTATGGACATGGGATTTTCGACTCATGTATCTCATATTTTGATCGAGTTATAGGCTCACAGATCTAAACACTTCTGATTTTGGACTTATGCTTATGTATTTACATATGCGCATGGAGGAAAATTTTATTTACATGATCCTTATGGTATGATGTGATGTGATGCAATGTATACTTATTACGTACGTGCATGTGGATGCACTCGATGATGGATATATTATATGTACATACATGGTTTATTTCCTTGTTATTAATGATTAATATGCCTATCTATAATTTGATCTGTTGTATGACCCACAAAACTATTGAGACTCGTGCGTATATGAATGAATGTAATGGATTCAAAGTTTCTAACTACTTGTCTAGCTGGTAGATGCTTTTTAAAGAGCCAAGGATTGTGTACCATATAACAATTATTCAAATGTAAGGATTGTGTACCATATAACAATTATTCAAATGTGTGACAAGTAGTTGGAAATTGAGGAAAACATTAAGGTGATGAATGAACATATGGAGAGCATCAACGATGAGGCCAATCACAACATCGTATTTGCTTGATTATTGGTGGCATCATTTGTTAGAATCTTAGGGTAGTTTTGTAACTGTACAAGACAAAGAGTCGTGAAGACTCCAACAAAACTGTGGAATTTGAAAACCAAAGGTAAGAAGGCAATGTATATACAGACATGTTTGGTGAATGAATAAAATATCCAGGATTTATTACGTGACAGTGGTATCAGAGCTCTGCTATAACTCCTGCATGCTCAGTCCCTGCCAAACCTGCCCTCTGCATTCCTCTTCCCTCTGCGCTCTTCTGACACTCTCAGGTCTGTTGTCTGTAGGTCTGTTGTCTGTAGGAACTGCATGCGACTGTTCATTCCATTCCACTCATTTTTCCGTCAAACTAACCCTAATTCCTGGTGCAGAATCTTGTTCTATTTGCTTGCAGTGGTTGCGCTGTATGCTATTCTTAACCCTAACTCTCTCCTCCCATCATATTTCTTTATATGTTTAATATTTTGGAGTTGTTGTGCATCAGTTGACTGCGTTGAGAGCATCAGTGTCGAGCCCTCTCCTTGTGAACCTGTGCGAGCCCTCTGCGTGAAATTTGCTGCTATCTCAGTGAATCATCTCTGCGTGAGTATGAGCTTCATTCCCATTACTCCACTTCTGCGAGGAGCCTTCTCGACTGGAGGAGCGTGAGTATGAGCTTCATTCCTCATTACTCCAGCTTCTTCTTGTGAAGACTACAACCTCCATCTTCCAGAGAGCTGTGACCACCGAGGAGACTGCGAACTCCAGAGTTGCTGCGACTTGAACAAGTGGAAATACCGTGCTTGTGAAGACTGAGAAGTCCTTGATTCTGAATTGAGAAGAGCTGTGACCTCCTGTAAGTGCTGCATATTGTGAGCTGCGCGCTTCCTGTAAGACTGTGACCTCGACGTGAAGAAGATCAAAGCTGCTTGAAGTCTGCTACATAGCTAAAGAGCTGCGACTGCACATTTGGGAGCTGCGAATGCATGTTACTAGGTGCTGTGACTCACTGGAGCTGCCAATAGCTACCAAGAGATGCCAAGAGCCGTCAATATATTGTGCTGAGTGTTAAATTTGTGGAGATCATCATCAATCTGCGCGGCTTCCTCATCCATGTATTGTCTATCCAGATGTTGCTACAGATCCTAGTTTTACTTGAAGGTATAAAGTGTCAATATATTTTGTAATCCTTGTGACTGAGAATATTGTAGATTTAAAATAGAGAGTTGCAGAATTAAAATAGAGAGCTGCAGAATTGATTTGTAATCAGTTTATAAAGAAGAAAGCAGAAACTCAATCTACGAATTATCTATTATGTGCCATACATTTTCACTAATAAGTTACAGGCTCAAGACGCATTCAATAGCATCAGTTGTTGGTGCTACACTCACCAGAAATGATACATTTCTAGAATGGTGGAGGAAGATCAAGGCTACGTATGTCTACAATGACTTGTGGGATGGAATCCGGGAAGGAAAGACCACTCTCACCGACAAAGGCACTGTCATCTCTTCAACGCCAAATCCCCCTTCATTAGAGAAAGAGCTTTCTATTTGGCAGTCCAGAGACAAGAAATCATTGGCCATGATTTCTGCCACAGTTAGTGAAGAGGTGAGACAACACATTCTTCCCGTGAAGACATGTTATGAATCTTTAAAAAATCTAAAAGATCTGTATGATTCACACTATGAAATGGAAATCATTCAATTAATGTTAAAATTATTCAATCTTGAATTAAAAGAGAATGACCCCATGCTAGTCGCATTTGAAATAAAAGCCATCATGCACAATATTCAAGCTTCTGGTATGCAACCATACCTTCCACTTGCAACATTTGTAAAACCTATGTATCCCACACATTCAAACTACCTTGAATCCTTGCAAGCAAGCGACAAGTTCAAAGACTTCACCTTTGAAGTTATGGTAGAAAAGATTGCAGATAGAGAGAAATCTTTTGGGAAGAAGACAAGTGAAATTACTACAAAATCTCCTTGCTTTGCTCAGAAAGAAAAGAACAAGCCTAAAGACTCTTTCAGGGGAGATAGTAAAAAAAGAGGCAGAGGAAGAAGAAATTTCAGAGGAAGAGGAGGAAGAAACAACTCAAGCAAAAGATCAGATGTGAAGTGCACACGCCGCGGAAAGAATGGACATGAAGCAGATCAATGATGGGAATCTTGGAACTCCATCAAAGGTAGACAAAATAAAGAAGATACAAATAAAAACCAAGAGGGTAGTAAAATCCCTGATTTTGCTCATTGTATTGTTACACATTGTAATATTGGAATTAATGACATGACGTCTCTTTAACCTTACAAAGATCGTTGGCTGCTTGATACTGGTGCAACATCTCATATGAATTTTAGAAAAGATTGCTTTGTAGAACTGAATGACATTGCGAATGGCATAGTATATTTTGCAGATAAATCTAGCCTGAAACCACGGGGAATTGGCTCAATCAGGTTAAAGTTGTTTGGATTCCTTGATTTTATATTAAAGAATGCTCTCTATCTTCCTCAGTTGCAGAGAAGCTTGCTGTCCTTGGTGCATATTTGACATCAAGGCCACTCCATCCACATGTTTGATGGGATTGTGGAGATAAAAAAATCCTTTGACAACAAGGTCATCATGACTGGTTATGAAGATGGACAACTATTAAAGTTGAGAGGCTCTTTTGCAAGAATTCAAAACTTCGCGTATATCTCTCAGCATGAAGAAGGTAATATGCCATCCAGTTTATTATGGTATGCTAGATTTGGTCATCTTAATTACAAAAGTCTTAGATTGTTAAGAAAGAATGGTGTATTTGGTTTGCCCACCATTTCGAAGTAAAAGAACAAGTGTGATGCATGCATACTAGGAAAACATAGTAAGCAACCATTTCTAGAGTCAAAATTAAGGGCATGTAGAAAGTTAGAACTGGTTCATTCTGACTTATGTGGCTCCATGCCTATTCCTTTTGCAAATGGTAATAGGTACATTATGACATTTGTTGATGATTATAGTAGAATGTGTTGGGTTTATTTGTTGAAGGCAAAATATGAAGCATTTCAAACTTTCAAGAAGTTTCATGCATTGATAGAAAATCAAGCACAAGTACGTATTGGTACATTCATATCTAATAATTGTAAAGAATATACATCTAAGGCATTTGAAGACTATCTTTGCAAACATGGAATTACACATCAAACTACAATTCCCTACAATCCCCAACAAATCGTTGTAGCAGAAAGGATGAATAGAACCTTAATGAATACAACACGATCAATGATGTTTTTCAAGAATGTGAAGCTAATATTTTGGGGTGATGCAGTCCTATTTGCAACATATTTGAGAAATAGAAGTCTTTCTCATGTTCTAGAAGATAAGACTCTACATGAAATGTGGTTTGGCCACCTTCCTTCGGTTAGGCATTTCGGAATTTTTGGTTCCGTCTGTTATGCCTTAATACCAAAGGAGAAAAGAACCAAGCTTGGTGCTAGAAGCAGGAGATGTATTTTCTTGGGGTACTCAGAAATGCCCAAGGAATATCATCTTTATGATGAGGTAAACAAAAAGTTTGTTATTTCCAGAGATGTCATTTTTCTTGAAACTAATAAAAATGACAAGTCTATTGAAAGACATCTTGATCGTCTGGAGAGGTTTGCTCATCTAAAGACATATTATGAATGTGATAATGAAATTTCAAATATTGAAGGGGGGATCCCTATCTTGGATCGATCCATGGAATTTCCATTTGAAGCAGCACCAACAACTCCTCATGAAGAGAATGATGAAGAAGAAGTTCTTGCCACTTCAACTGAATGAGAGACTCAACTGGATGATGTAATTGAGAGGATTGGAAGATTGAACCTAGAAGATAATAATGCACCACCAACTGATCAACCTGGACCATCAAGGAAGATTCTGAAATGGGCCACAAAGACACTTGAAAGTGTCCATGTAGATGAAGTAGGAAACACGAGAACAAGAAGCTCAACTAGACAAGAAGATGGAGGACATGCAGAGAACTCAGGTGATGACATGGATTTCTCATTTGACTTTGAATTGAATTTTTTTGCTAACATTGAACCAACTTCCTTTGAATAGGATACTACTCGTGATGAGTGGAAAGAAGCCATGCAGAATGAGTATGATGCACTCATAAAGAATGGAACTTGGAAGATGGTCGATCCTTCAGTTGGAACCAAACCAATTGGAAACAAGTGGGTGTACAAGAACAAATACAAATAAGATGGATCACTTGAAAAACATAAAGCAAGGCTCATGGAAAAAGGCTATGCACAGAAAGAAGGAATTGACTATGAAGAAACGTTCTCTCCCACAACAAAATGGGGCACCATCCGCACTATACTTTCCTTAGTTGCACAAAATGGTTGGAAAGTTCATCAGATGGATGTAAAGACTGCATTCTTGAATGGAGACTTGAAAGAAAATGTCTTCATGTCTCAACCCAAAGGTTTTGTTGTGAAGGGACAAGAACACAAGGTATGAAAACTTGTCAAGTCCTTGTATAGCCTAAAACAAGCACCTCGAGCATGGTATGAAAAGCTAACCGAGCATCTTCTAAAGCTGAATTTCAAACATTATAATCTTGACGACACAACGCTATTTTAAAGAAAGTTGTATCTGTTGTGTTTCTTGTAGTATATGTGGATGATCTTTTGATGACAGGGAACAATGAAAGTTATATAGCATCCATAAAGAGAGACGTAAGGAAAGGATTTGAAATGACTGATCTGGGACATCTTCATTATTACTTAGGAATTGAAGTGACTCAACATCCTAAATACATTTTCATTTCTCAGAAAAAGTATATTGGAGAATTGTTGAACAAATTTGGGATGACAGATTGCAATCCGCTCTCAACTCCAATGGAACAAAATCTAAAGCTCACATCAAGTGAAGGAAAAGAATTCAAGGATGCAACCAAGTATCGATAGCTTGTAGGAAGCCTTATCTACCTTACTACCACCAGACCAGATATTTCTTATGTTGTTAGCATTCTTTCACGGTTTATGCACAAACCTTGTGAAGGACATTGGTCTGCAACAAAGAGAGTTCTAAGATACTTGAAAGGGACTCAAGACTTTGGACTCAAATATTCTAAGGTGGATGACTTCAGACTTATTGGGTACTCTGATTCAAACTTCGATGGTGACAAAGAAACAGGAGTGTCCACTTCTGGATACACAATGAGTCTTGGATCAACAACTATCTCCTGGAGATCACGCAAACAATCAGTTCCAACATATTCGATAACAAAGGCAGAATATGTAGTAGCAGCAGAAGCAACCAAAGAGATTGTGTGTCTCAGGAAGATACTTGAATATTTGCAGGAGAAACAAGAAGACTCTAATCCACTTTTGATTGACAAGACTTTTGCAATCAAGTTGGCCAAGAATCCTAGATTCCATGATCGAACCAAACATATCAGCACAAAGTATCATATGATTCGACATCATGTAGAGGCCAAGACAATTCATTTACGTCATTGTTCCACTAATGATCAAACTGGAGATATCTTCACCAAAGCACTTGGACGAGAAAAGTTTGAAAGATTTAGAACCATGCTCGGACTTACAAACACCCCTTTGGATCAAGGGGGGGAATGTTAGAATCCTAGGCTAGTTTTGTAACTGTAGAAGACAAAGATTCGTGAAGACTCCAAAGGACCTGTGGAACATGAAAACCAAAGGTCAGAAAGCAATGTATATATAGACATGTTTGGTGAATGAATAAAATATCCGAGAGTTATTACCTGACATCATTGAGGCATACACCACTCACACGGATAATGGATGCACTGGGGAATAGATGACCAATGTTGTTGAGGCAATATTTAGGAAATATCTACTTGCGTCATCAACATAACCAACATAATAGGGAGGATATCAATCAATCTGGTAGGAACAAGAGAACAAATCATATGGCTCATTTGCAAGGAAAAATAGAAAACAACTCTAATACAAACAAAAAGGGTGGGTCGATCTCATGGATAATATTTCTTGAGGTACAAATCATTATGAGGATTCTTTAATAGTTTGCCATCTAGACCAGTAAGAAGGTATTCCACCTTGTTGAGGCAATGCTTAATGACAAAGGGACCTTGCTAGAGAGACTTGAACTTTCCTCGACCAAGTTTATCACGGGCTTGGTCGTAAAAAAGAACAAGATCACCTTCATGGAATGAGCATGGGTGGACGTAACTGTTGTAATGAGATTTCGTATGTTGTTTGGAAGCTTCTATGTTTTGGAGGGTAGCACAACGTTCCTCGTCCACTTGTTGCAGGGCAATCAAACGTTGTTCCAGCACTAAGGTGTCTAGTAAAAGTTCAACGACAACGTGCAAAGAGGGAATTTTGCATTCAATTGGTAAGACAAATTCAACACCATGCACTGGGTCGATTTGTGTGAACCTGGTCACGATTTTGGTCGATGTTCGATACACCTAGAGGGTAGGGAAGAGAATGTGATGCAAATTGGGCTTGTTATTGTCCACTGTCCGTTGAAACATGGTTTTGAGGACCTTGTTTATGACCTCAACTTGGCCATTTCCTTGAGGGTAATAAGTGGAGGAAAAGTGGTGCTCAAATTTCAAAATGGTAAGATAACTCCTTCCACATGATGCCTTCAAAATGTGTATCATGATCAGACACCAATTGACGTGGGACGTCAAATCAAGTTATAACATGGTTAAAGAAAAAGCAGGTCGTAGTTGCAGTAATGTTATTATATATTGACATGGCTTCTTCCCATTTAACGAAATAGTCGACATCGATTATGTTGTATTTATGGCCATCAGACGGTGCGGGCTTGCACTCCATGAAGTCAATATCCCATTTGCAAAATGGGTCAAGTGACAATAGAGTGCAAGGGGGTAGGATGTGTCCTCATCATGGGGGTTAAGAGTTGGCAATTTTGGCAATGCTTTATTGCCTCGATGCATCAAAAAATAAAGTGGGCCAATAATAATTGGCATAGATGATCTTTCGATACGTGGCCATGCCTGAAAGGTCGCCACCACAAGCCCCACTATGGTAGTCATTTAAAACCCACTCAACTTCATCAAAAGTGAGGCATCATCGCAAGATCATATCAATGCCCCATCGATATAGGACATCATCGATAAGAAGGTATTGAGGGGCTTGGTGACGTATTCAATGACAATTGTCACGGGTGAGATGAGGTCTGAACTTATGACTGTGTAAGTAAATAAGGATCTCCACATACAAAGGGGTGCCCAAAGGGATGGTGAATAAATGTTTGTCTAGGAGATTTTCGTTGATAAGGGGATGGTTGGTTTCAAAAAGTAAATCCACAATTGACTCTTCCAAGGCCAAAGCTTCTTTACTCTTGGGGGTCACAAAATTGAGGTCTTATACTTGAAGGATAATGATCCACTTAGTAACCTTTCCTTGTATGAGGCGTCAACTCAAGAGATATAACATGAATTCAAATTCGTAACGACTCTGGTTTTGCTCATAAGAATGTAATGAGGGAACTTTTGAATTGAAAAGACGATGACTAAAGATAACTTTTACTCATGGGGGTATGGGATAGAAGGGCCAAATAAATTCTTACTAACATAGTAGATGACATGTTCCCGATGATTGACATCCTCTTGAACAAGCACTCAAGAGACAACATAGTGTGATGTTGAAATATAAATGATGAAATCCTTCGTGAATTTTGGGGGGTTAATCAAGGGAGCCGAAGTAAGAGCAAGTTTTAGGTTATCAAAATAAGCTTGAGATTGCTTGTTCCATATGAAAGGGATGTTAGAATGAAGAAAACAAAAAAATCCATGAAAATTCATGGCATAATTTGGAATAAAATTATGTAAGATGTTCACCTTGTTTGGAAGACTTTGCAATTGACACAACGTCTTAGGAGGGGGAAGTTCAAGAATCGCCCGAACCTTTAAAGGATCGAAGGTGATCCATTTTTGGGAGATGATAAATCCTAACAGGCATCTGATAGGGATGTAAAATACACAATTGAGTGGATTCAAGTGGATGCTGTACTTGTGACATCGAAGGAAATCCTTGCAAAGATCTTGTAGGTGCCATGAGCATTTCTTGGAACAAGCCGTGAGGTCATCCAAATAATCTAGGGTAATAACAACCATGTTGTGACATAGAACACTAGAGTGTAGCTCCATCATTCTTGAGTCTGAATGGCATGAATCGATAAGGGAACGTCCCTTGGGGAGTTGTGAAGGCAATTTTATACTAATACTGTTGATGTATTTGAATTTGGTTATACCTCGAGAAGCCATTCATGAAGGATAGTACCTCATGCCCATCACATGCATCGATAATTTGATCGATTATGTGGGTGGGGAAGTTGTCCTTGGGCCATGTTTTGTTCAGATCATGGAAGTCAATAAGAACACAAATTTTTCCTTGCTTCTTGTTGATTGGAACATGGTTGGACAACCATGTGGTATAGACAATTGGATAAATGAATCTTGCATTCCGTAATTTATCGATCTCATCTTTAACACTTGGGGCTTTGGAAGGGTGAATGGGTCTCTGCTTTTTGTGTAAAGGTTCGACATCTAGAAAAGTATTAATATGGTGTTCAACAATAGCTGGGTCCATTCCCGACATTTCAGCATAAGACCAGGCAAAGACATCACAAAATTCTTGAAAAATTGCCTTATAGACGTACACCTTTTCGGGAGTACAAGAACCACCCAATTGTATGTTCTCGGTGACACCAGGTTTAACTGAAATGTCCACCTAGATGATGAGATATATATTGGCCATGCTACCTATTTTAAAGGCATCTAGATCATGGATCGATTTCTTGAACAAATCAACATTGCCAAGGGGAATGAAATCTTTTGACTCAATGGAGAATTGGTCATTAGGTGGGCTAGAGGTTGAAGCTTCCTTGGGGATGAAGTATGCATGGTGGTGCATATCATCCCATAGGAATTTAGGGATTGTAAGGGCTTCCATAATTTCCTCATCATTTCTAAAGGAGAGAGTGGACAAATCAGAGGGTCCCACATCCATGGATGTGGTTGTGGATGAGGAGGGGGAAGACAAGGAGGTTTTCCTGATGGATGAAATCTGATAGATTGAAATCATTCCTTCAGACAATGGAATAGGGGAAGGTACCTTATCAATGACATCATTGAATGTGCTATGACTACCCCCTGTGATGGGAAGATATTTTGCAAGACCATCGGTTGTGATTGGGCCGAATGAGGAGGTGGATTGTTGGTTTTCCCTTGGGGAGCATTAGAAGCTTCACGTTTTTTTTCCTCATCCCATAGTTTCCAAGCCTTAGCAAAGTGAAGACAATGATGAGTGTAGTGTCCATAAACCCCGCAAAAGGAACACATATGGTTAGCTTGTAATTGAGGGTTCTTACCTTGCTTGGGTGGTATATTTGGATCTTGTTTTGCGGGGTTCAAATTACCTCTAGTGTTGGTAGGAGGGTTGGGGGGTTGGCCCCCACCTTCCTATTGTTGGTTGTTACCTTTGTTAGTCCCCTTATTGTTATTCTTATTAATGTTTAATTGTACGTTTTGGTTATTAGGTGTAGGCATATTTTGTTGAGCATACACTTTCCCATGAGGAAAAGGGAGAGTCGTAGGGTGTAGCTGCACTGGGGGGAAGCAAAGGACCAAGGAATGGGTAGTAAGGGTTGATGGCCCGAAGGGTCCACATATCTAGTAGAAGCACTGCCACACATAATACTACTACACGAGGGACCATGAATGTGGGAGGCCAAAGGCGGAGACATATAAGAGGTAGTCGTTCCTGGGTGTGAGGACGAGCACGAATGGTCATGGGTATAATAGGGTGTTGAGGGTGGTCCCTAATGATGTTGCTCAACACTTAGGTGATGAGTAATTGCTTGAAGGGGAAGGGAATGGAGGGTATGGATTTAAATCGGATATTATAGAACTAATAACGCCATCAACAACATGGGATTCTCTAGCTGATCTTTGCGCATCGAGTCACTTCGAGGGCATTAGGGATGATCGTGTAAAGGTACCTGGACTAGGAATAAATGAGGTCATACTACTGAGCTTTGAGGATTTCTTCCTCTTTAGTTTATGAACGTTATGAGGCCACGTCTTTAGCTATAGTGGGGAGAATGGATTTTAAGAACCAATCTAAGTAGATGTGGTCATCGAGCTTAATTTTACAAAGACTCCTTAATCATTGGCATTCATGGATGTGGTCGATGATATGGGTAGATGAGTTATGTCGACATGATAGAAGGATATTGACTCCCTCATCATAATAGATAGGCAACTGGAAAAATGTTAGAAAAGTGGAAGCTAGGACACAAAATTGGGATGTATCTTGATTGGCTACTCGATGTACCACTTAGCGGTCACTCCAGTCAAGGTACTATAGAACAACAATAAATGAATGGAATCATCGATGATGCTATTAGGGGAGTGCCATAGATGAAAGGACATGATATGGTTCTGGTGGTCTTCATCTTCCTTCCCTCAAACTTTGGGATGACTAAAGGGAGCTTGGTTGGCATTGTGGGCCATGTAGCATCATGCTTAATGGGGTCATTGGTTAATATTGCTAGGTCCAGAAGGTTAAGACTATCAATAAATGGGAGGCTCATATTAGGCATAATGGTGGAGGTAGTTAAGGTACCAACATTAGCATTGACATTCTCTTTAAGGGGATGATTTGGGTTAGTCCAATCGGTGGGACCTCCACCAAAAAGAAGGATATCACTAGACATATTTGATATTGGGTTATGTAAGGGGATAGGGGTATGAGGAGAGGAGGGCGATCTAGGATGTGAGGATCCTGAATCATGGGATTTTGAAGGGAAACCAAGAGGGTATGAAGGCTGCCCAACTATCACACACTAAGGTGGACTAGTGGTCTGGTCGTAAATCTCATAAAGATGGGGTCATCCTCAAATTCTATGAGATTACCTCGAAGGACTTGTGGTGACACAACCTAAGACTACTGATCCAAGTAGATAGATCAATAATAAGGCTAATGAAAGAAATACTCAAATCAACAATATCTATTCTATTAATGATGCTAAATTGAACAACAAGTGTAATGTGGGTGCAAAAAGTGATATAATCTAGACAGAGTAAATAGGAAATGAACACCCTATAAAGAGAAAAGGCACACTAGCCCTAAGAGGAGAACTACAACAAAGTAAAATGATGTGAAAAAATAAATATTTCTCAATTTTTTCTCAAACATAGGGTTTCAAAGTCCATTGCTGAAAAAAAGTAGAAAGCTGACCAAGGGATTTCCAAACACTAAACATGGACATGGTCTCAATCCCATCAAGCAAGCGAGTGAAGGTGTGAATGTGACATTATAGAGAAGGTCACTCGGGGCATCTCTAGTTGACCCACTGCTATCTGACTTGGGTGCCCTCCTACCTACAAGAGCCACCTTTGGTAAGATTCCTAGTAGAATGGATGCTAGGATACCTGGTTCTCAGACATGTCTAGTAGGTTTTCTACACCTTCGGATAAAATCCATGATTCAGATGATCTTTGGTACTGAAAGGGAAAGGTGCCCCAATCAGACCTAGGGTTCTAGTCTTGATGTGTACTACCTTGAAAAGATGGGCATGCTAATAGACTAGCTTAGACCGTGTCCAATACAAGAATATTTTAGTTCCCTAAATGTCAACCACTATGTTTCATGTTTATTGTGACTAAGTGGAGTTATTTAGATGGCTATCCCTAAAGTTCTAACCTAACTAGAAGATGATTTTGGCCCTCAAATGAGGCAATTTAATGTGTTCGATTAGGGATTGATTTTAAGGCTCCACTTGGGGTCATGAACCAAGTGATGTTGATATTAGGGTGTGAAAAGTGTGTACACAAGTAGTGTCTACAACAAATAAATGAAATTGCAAGGAAATGTAAGTGCTTGTAAAGTAATGAAGAGAAAGAGAAAATAACTTTCAATACTAAAAACTAGTGATATTCCTTTCTTGAAATAAAATCCACAAATTTTCTAAGAAGCAAAGTACCACTACCAATAAGCAAATAACAATTTCAGATATGCATGCAAAATGAGTATCTAACTAATGGTGAATTTACAAAGAAGATAAAAGAGGCTCTCAACCAATAATAGGAACTTGTTTTAAACAAACCCAATTAGTCAACTAAATGCTTGATTCAGTAAATACACATGCTAAAACATAAAAAAATAAAGTTGAAAAGTAACTTCAAAGCATAACCTTAAAGGTGGTAAATACTTGAACCTTTTGACCTTTTCTTCACCTACATTGTCTAGAAAGGAGAGAAAAAAAACTATTACAACAACCAAACATGTTACAAACAACAAAAATGGAACTGTAAATGAACCCGAAACAAAAAACCAAACCAAACAGGTAAACTACAAAATTGAAACCAATTGAGTTTCACGAAAAAACTGGGTTTTACGAAGTCATGGATTTTGAAGGGAAAGTCGCAACTAGGGCCATTGATTTCTCTATGAAACCCATGCTCGAGACCAAAAATACAAAACGAAGTAGAGTGTTTTCGGTTGCGACAAAATATTAGAGTTTGTTTCCCAGGATGCTTACCAGCGACCAAGGGACGACACACAACAAGCAAACACAACCAAATCCTACTCTAAACACCTAAGAAAAGGGATTGGAAATGATGTTCTAAACAGGACCAAGGATGGATTATGGATCCAATCCCCAATATTGTTGCCAAAATATGTGGTGCATGATTTTTCATACACTCCACCACTCACCAAGGGGTTGTGCGATCCTCGGTAGCAGATTAGAAATGGAAATAGAAATAAAACTAAATAAAAATAAAGATATACACTCTTAAACATATATCCAAACATAAATCAGAGAACAAGCAATCCAAAGAGAGTGCATAATATAAAGAATGAATTTTTTATTATGGTTACACAAAGAATCTAGTGATATACACACCTTGGTATAGTTTGTAGAGGACAACAGGCCTCTATGGTTGATCCAAGGGAAGGTTCGTTGGTCTCCTTTGTGACCCCAATCTCCAGCCAAGTGTTCTATGTCGACATTCTTTATGGTGAAAGTAGAAAGTGTAATATGGTCTCCTTCTCTTTTTTATCAAGAATCCGACAACATAACCACACTGTTTTTTTTAGAGAATTGGAATTATGAAAGTGACCATGAGGGATTCCTTTTATATGAAAGACTGGTTAAAAAAGGATCTAGATCCAATGTGGATGCTCTCCATTCCATTGATTTCTTAGTGGAGAGGTTAGGAATTTATATCCGTTATTGGTTTCGACAATGTCAATATATGGGTCCACTTTTAGCCACTACTTCCCTTAGGGAAGCATGAAGTGATGAATGATAATTGAATTTTCATTTTTTGGGACTAGGTCGCGACTTTTTGGACAATATGTGTGACTAGTGTCACGCTTGTTAAAGGAAAAGGCATGACCCTCTAGATATGGTCAATTTTTTAGTTTGACTTTCAATTTTTGGATATTTTGGTCACTTCCTCAGGTCATATGGATGATGTGAGATGGAAAATAGTGTTAATATTGCTGATTATGATGCATAATGGTGATGAAATTAATGACAAGGCAGGTGGAAAAATTTTGGTTGTTAAACGCATGCAATTTTTGTTGATGACCTTATTCTCACTAGTAGTGATCCCCATTTACTTAACCATGTGAAGTCCAACCTTAGGAAAATAGTTGAAATGATGGACTTAGGACCTTTGCAATATTTTATTAGCCTCCAAGTTTCAAAAGCAAAGGAAGATATTAATCTTTCTCAACCTAGTTATGCCTATGACCTCCTTTGCTCTTTTCACATGGGCACATGTAAACCAACCGCAACTCCCTTCCAATTTGGAGTTAAGCTTGTTGCCACTTATACTTCACTCAAAGTGGATGCCACTTTTTAGAGACAATTAGTTGGTAGCCATTTGTATTTAACCCATATTTTCCCTACATTTCATTTGTCGTTAATCTCATTGCCCACTATATGAAATATCCACATGAAAGCCATTGGAAAGCAACAAAAAGGATAATTTGGTATATCCAAGGTACAATTTAGTTTGCAATAAAGTATCATTCAAAACAATATCCTATTTTGGTTTGTTTTACATGTTTATATTAGGCTTATGACCTTGATGATCAAAAGTCTATTGTAGGTTATGTTTTGCACCTTGGTTCAAGACCTATTTCCTAGTCACATAAGAAGCATAATGCACTTTCTCTTTCTTCAGTAGAAGTAGAGTATTGATCAAAATTTCATGCAAGTTGGGAATCCCTTTGGCTTAGATAGATCCTTTACAAGTTTGGTTCTAGCAACAACATTTGAATACCCTATGGTGCAACGGTGATGGTTCCATTTAGATTGCTTAGGATCCAATTCAGTATCAACACAAAAAAATACATTAAGTTAAACATGCACTTCATTCGAAAGCTTCTTCAAGGTCGTGTTATTGAAGTGCTTTATTTATGAACTGATGGACAAGTTGTTGACATTTCACAAAGGGGATGGAAGAAAATTTCTTAAAGATCTAGTCTATGTTAGCAGTTCAAGAAGTTGTCATAAAGGGGGGATAGGCTCTAATGCCTCCTTTATTCCCCTTTTCTCACTTGTAAATCCTCCAGTCCTATCCCAAGTTGTTTTTAAGGGGGTATGTTAGGATATTTCAACATTTGGAGCTAGTTTTAAGTTCAACTTGGTCCAATGTGCTTTCATAGGTTTTTGATATGTTGTCACTGTTAGGATTATTAATAATCCATCCTTGTCCTACCTAGCAGTTGATGATGTCATTTCCCCCTAGTGGTGTGCATATGTCATTTAGGATCCATATACCACCTAATGCGCCCTGCATGCATCATTTTAGGACCATTTAAGTCATTTCCTATATTTTAGGAGCCTACTCAGTGTTCCAGTTCAGTCCACCTGATTTAGCTGACTCTTGTGGGGGGTTTAGGTTGCAATTGCCACTTATTGTGGCCTCATGCGTCCTTTTCTGATTGATTTGCATGAAAAACTCATGGATGTGCCCTCCTTAGTCAATTAAATGACCGTGTCTTTAGTTAATTGTGTTTAGGTTCAGTTGAGTTGAGTTTGGGTCTTCCGGAGCACTCCAGTGGTGACAATCCCTATGCTAGGCACACTGAGACTCGAATTCTCTCCATTGTAACATCATTGTTGACTGTACTGATCATTGGATCATGTGACATTATTCTGTTCCTATCTGAGTTCTCATGCATGATTAATTGTGTGCTCACTTTTACTGCAATTTTCACTATAATTCATCTTTTCTGCTCATTCTTTCTTTGTGAGGTATACTCAGCTCCATGATCTGTTGTGATTTATAATTTCACATGGTGTCATAGCTCAGTGAGCATAGGTTGACCAACTGCTTTCATTAGTGCACCAGAAGCCTATAGATTTCCACAACAAATCCTGGCGCCATTGAATTCATTGGAGAATTCCTTTGAGGTCTAGCTAGGTGTGAAGGATCCGAAAAAATGTGCCTATTTTTCTAAACAGTGCTCAGTAGTAGTCTATCTCCAAAATTGAGATTTTTTTTTTTAGGTTATTGAAAGTTTTTCAGTGCAACAGTTCCACCTTGTATTTTTTCCGGCAGTTCTAATGGAGAATTTGAATGCTCCTCTCTCTCCCAGGATCCTGACACCCTTCAATTACCTTGATTGGAGGGATGATATGCAGATAGTCTTGCGCAACAAGTCACCATACATTGTAACAATGGGAAAGGAGGTCGAACCTTAAGAAGCTATTGAGAAGGCCAAGTATCTAAATAGATTGGATGAAGCATTTGGTTTCATGCGTATTCATATTTCCAGAGATCTACTCTTCCACCTCGAGAATGAGTTGATTTCTCTTCAACCCAGCAGTTTTGAGACCATCCAATAATTCTTTTCCAAATTCAAATCTCTGGTCATGAAATGCAAGCAGTGTGGCATTGAGAAGAAGGATGAGTAGTTGGTGCTATCCATTCTAAGAAAGCTAGGTCTTGAGTTTTCCATCTTTGTCTCTACCTTACATTCAGGGAGATTGTAAATCCCTGGTTGGAAAATGCCATCCTTATATGTTTTCACTGAATCTCTCATCCAATAACAAGACAAATTGATCCAGATGAGCACCCTGAAGGCCTCCAAAAATCAAGCTCTTGTGGCTGGATAATCAAATAGTGAGAATGCAAAAGGGAATTAAAAGGGAAAAGAGAAGAGGCAAACTGAATCCAAGCAAAATGCCATCCTTATATGTTTTCACTGAATCTCTCATCCAATAACAAGACAAATTGATCCAAATGAGCACCCTGAAGGCCTCCAAAAATCAAGCTCTTGTGGTTGGATAATCAAATAGTGAGAATGCAAAAGGGAATTAAAAGGGAAAAGAGAAGAGGAAAACTGAATCCAAGCAAAATGCCAAGTCTAGTCCATCGGAAGGAGCCTCTAGCTCCAAGAAGGACAAACAAAAGAAATTTGACAAATCCAAGTGTACATACTGCAAGAAGGGTAATCATCCCGAGAGTTCTTGTATGAAGAAGACCATAGATCAAATGGAAAACTCCTCGAACAACATAAAATTGCCCTCCCTAAAGGCACACAGAATACTGATCTAGGTGGCAAGTCAAAAGATCATGAGAGATGCCATGCATTGAAGGTTGGATTCTCACAATCCCAAGCTTTTCTTATTGATTCTAGAGCCTCCAACCACATGGTTGCCTCCAGAGAGCCAAATTCTTCATTAGATCTCACCGATGGACCCATCATACACATGGGATATGACTCTCAAATATTTGCTAAAGGGAAGGGTACTATACAACTTGAGCTTGGAAAGTTCAACAATGTGTTGTATGTGCCTTCTCTAGCAGCTAATATGTTGTTTGTTTATTAGATGACACACACATGTTCGCCAAAGAGAGTTGTATTTGGACATGACATAGTTGAGGTTTCAAAGATATCCTCTCGGAATTTGATATCCAAAGGAGTTGCAAACCATTCCTCCAAGGCAAATGATTTCTCCTGCTTCTTGCCACACTCACACCAAAGTGCTCTCTTGACTCATGCAAATGAGACAACAAGACTATGACATGAAAGATTCTGACACCTAAACTTCAAATACCTACAGCAGTTGCACAAGGAAGATATGGTTGAAGGTTTGTTGAACATAAAGTTATCTCAAGGAATCTACAAAGGTTTCTTGGTAGGGAAGCACCCAGAGCGAAAGTACGATGTTGGGAAGGCAAAGAGAGCTTCATCCATCCTAGATTTGATTCATAGTGATGTTTTAGGACCGATGCCCACTGCTTCAATGAATGGATCCAGATACCTTCTGACCTTCATTGATGACTACTCTAGGTTCTGCTGGATCTACTTTCTCAAACATAAATTTGAGGTGTTCTAAAGCTTCAAAGTTTTCAAAGCCTTAGTTGAGAACACTACTGGAAGGAAGATTAAGGCACTCAGATTAGATAATGGAGGGGAGTACATCAAGAAGGATTTGCAGCAGCTTCCTGCTTCCGAAGGTATTCAAATGAAACAATCTGTCCCATACACACCACAACAAAATGGTGTAGCAGAGAGGAATAATAGGTCATTGAAAGAGATGGCTACCTGCTTGCCTGAATTAAGAGATCTCCCATCAAATCTCTAGGCAGAAGCAGTGAACTGTGCAACATACATTCAAAATAGGGTACCCCACAAATATGTTGATGGGGTCAATCCATTCGAAGCATTGAAGGGACACAAACCTGATATCTCTCATTTGAGGGTTTTTGGATCCAAGGCATAGGCTAGATGTTGATGTATATGTAACTTCGGAATGTATTTCACATATATGTATATTGTATTCCTATAGAGATGGTATTATTCCTCTATAAGGAAGTGTCGTCATTTATATTGTAAGTGTCATAACTTATACTTGATGGGTTATTAGACCACCTTGTTTGGGGTCGGCCCTGTATAAGTCATGTGGGTCGAAGGGTTATTATACCACCCTATTGGGGGTCGGCCATGTGGGTCTAAGGGTTATTAGACCACCCTATTGGGGGTCGGCCCAGTCAGCATTATGTTATGTGGTTAAGTTCGAGCCTACATGAGTTAGGTAAAAAGGCAAGTCAAGTCAAGTATAAATAGAGTGCGGGAGGCACTCTATTTGTTCACTCACTTCTCACACATGCTCTCAAGGAGGAGAGGCGCACTTATGGAGGAGGAGGATCTGCTGCTAGGTTATGTCTATCTCTCTTGATTGGTTGTATCATTGCTCTATCTATCTCTGAGGAAGTTATTGGGGTTTTTCACCTTTATGGTTTTCCCCAAGTAAATCTTTGTGTCTCTTGTGTGCTTGCATTATTGTCTCCATGATTGATATGCTGTACATGTTGTTCTCTCAGTTAAGATCCTAGATCATATTGAAGTAAATTCAGAAAAATTAACATGGAATCAGAGCTAGCCTGAAAGAAGGCATGATATGGCATGTATGACACTTGTTGCACTTACGATGCTAGGGCTTGATATAGCAAAAACCAGTCATCGTAGCACTTTCGCTATAAATCCGTTTTGGCAAAGTTTTCGGATCTGAAATTGTTACAGGCCGAAGCTAAGATCTCCAGGTATCTTGTGTCCAAAGGACAACCTCTAATTCGTTGTACTTTGTGATTTATGATCTGTTCAATATAGGGTTTCTGCCTCTTCCAGATCTGAGTCAAAATCAGGTGACCTTGGGAAAAAGGTCATATCTTGGGCTAGGAAGCTCCAAATGAAATTTCGTAAAAAGTGACAGGTAGTACACAGTCTGTACTATCTCAGAAAACTTTTTCAGAGGCCGAAGTTGAACCAGTGACACGTGGAACGCCGTACAAGTGCGCTCTCCTGTATTATCCCATAAACAGGTCACGTTGCGACATTTGGCATAACTCTCTCTCAGAGAGTCCAATTGAGGTCAGACCTGTCAGGATGGAAAGGTAACAGGCCGAGCTATCTCAGAAAACTTTTTCAGAGGCCGAAGTTAAAACAGTGACACGTGGCACGCCGTACAAGTTCGCTCTCCTGTTTTATCCCAAAACAGGTCACGTTGCGACATTTGGCATAACTCTCTCTCAGAGAATCCAATTGAGGTCAGACCTGTCAGGATGGAAAGATAACAGGTCAGGCTATCTCAGGAAACGTTTTCAGACCCTGTGGATCAAAAATTTTGGAGTTACACCAGAAACAATCAGGTACATATTTCTGTCAAAACATAATTATTTTTTGGTACCTTCATTCATGGCTTCCGGAATTTAGGGCTTTGGAGAAAGTTGGAATTTTTGTAATCGGAGACCACGGCTGGATGCTACTCATCAAAATAGAAATTTAGATACCAAGATCAGAATTTTTGGTTGGGCAGAAGGCCGGGCTTGATTAGACCCTAGTTCGGGACTTTGATCAGAAAAGTGGAAAATTAGGGCTTCTGTAAAAATGGGAATTTTTGAAATCTGTGACCACGACTGGAAGCTCCTCAGAAAAATAGAAGCTTAGAGCTTTGGATCAAACATTTTGATGGTGCAAAAGAGTGGGCTTCATCAAACCCCAGTTCAGGGTCACGTCCAGTGAATCCGGAAGTTTCAAAGGCAAAATTGAGGAGTGAAACTTTGTAGTTTTCAAATTCTGAATATACCAGTTTGATCAGCTCATCAAGGCGCATATTTCTATCCTTTCGAAAGTTTGAAATTCAAAGTTTGAATTTTTGGGGTTTCTCTGACAAACCCATATCCAGCTCCAGGTCCAGTTCTTGCAAATCAAATGGATTGGGTTAATCCTAGAAGAAGATGGATTGATCATCTGCATGAGTAAAGAAGTTCCTGTTTCAGAGGGAGATGAGGCTAAGGCCTTACATAAGAAGATTACAAGCGATCTCAATAGGTATGACTCATCGAGGTATGTTTCGATATTTGTCCATGATTAAGTTTATGGTATGTTTGTCTTCATGTTATTACGGTCAGTACAATTTTGATTTTAGATTTGTCGTATCACCTTAACAAAATTATGAATGCATGATAGAAGATATTCATTGGTTAGGGTGTTGACACTTATGATTGTACTAATGCATTATGGTGTTGTATGAGGTTTATGTTGTCTACTAACATGAAAGGTACACCAAGAAAGACAAATCATGTTCTGGTCCAAGAACATATGATCATGATAACATGAGGACAAAGATTCATCCATTGTCATGGATCTCATAGAAGATCCATTTACGAGGTATGTATAACTTGGTTTTGTAATAGTTAACCTATGAGATATACAGGTTACTAGCACACGTCATTGAAGAAGAACAAGAAGACATCAAGTGAGTATGTTAGACATAAATAGCTAGCATGCTAATCCAGGTATGTTTTTCCTATATCAAGCTAGAATCCTACCTTGTGTTAGGATCTTATACTGTTGTGTTGTTGATAATGATTATTCATGAAGTCATAGGTTCGAATAATCATGATTGTATGCATATTATGTTTCTTACCATAATTGATGATATGACTAACCAAAAGAATCATGATGGTATAGGTTTGAATAATCACAGTTTTTATGCATTTTATATCTCTTATCTTGATTGATGATTCAACTAATCTGAAGAGTCATAGGTTTGAGTAATTACAGGTTTAGACATGTTATGTTTCTTATGATTTGACTAACCTTAAGAATCCTACATAAACCTTGAATGCTAATGCTTATTATTTTCTGTTTGAAATGATCATGACTATACATGCTTGAGATTATTGTGTTTTAATAGTATACTAATGAATGTATGATTTTATATGAGGTCACAAGGATAACACATTCATGATACTAATAAGCATGCATAGGGACCAAGGATGAATATGAGTTCAAGAACAGGTAATCCAGGAAGCAAAGATCAAGAGGGAGTACACTCTAGTGGTTTATGCAAGGATGCAAATATTCAGAGGGAGTTGTCCATCTCTCTACATTCCACAACAGAAAGGTGTAGAAGAAGCTACTTCAGATTAGGACTCCAGCAGCTCCTGCAAGGAAGCGAAGACTCAGAGGAAGTCCACCCAATGAACAAACAAAGATAAGTATTTTAATTATCATTTCTTACATATTTGTTTGTTTAAATAAAATTGTTCAATGATGTATATGCTCATGGTCTTAGACTTAGGATATGTATTGTGCATATTAGAATAATTACATTAATGAACAGTATACTACTAATATGCATGGGTAAGTAGCCTATGGCACTGTACAACATTCCATTGCTACTTATCTAGAATGAAACCTCTTTGCTGACATGTTGGGAGTTGTGCACACTCTTAACAATGTTCTGGTAGAGATTGGAAGGCATCTAGAAAGTTACGGGATATGGATAAATGTTGTATTGAAGCATTGGCTAAGATAATTGCATGACTGTATGACATATCTATTTATGTGTAAGAATTTGTTCTGAAAACTATGAGATGTTTTCTAATCATGCAATTTAACTTGTTGTGTAGGAAAGATCGTATGCCATCTCCTACAAAAGAAGAACTACAACATTTGTTCAGCAACAAATTTATTTATTGAAGATATTGAAGTTCCCAGGATCTGGGATGAAGAAATGGAATGCCATGATCCGTCGATCATGAAGAATGATGTTTGGGATGTAATCCCAAGACATGAAGGGAAGTTTGCTATGACTTCCAAATAGAACTTTCAGATCAAGCATGTTGCAGGTGGCAGCATAAAGAAATACAAAAGTGATGAAATAGAAGATACACCAGATGGATTCAAGACAGCTTTCTTGAATGGTGTAGTTGAAGAAGAAGCAGCCACTTGATTCTGAGACACATGATAGGAAATCATATATGTACAGAACTTGGTATGGTGAAGATAGATTGATTGCCGACACGCAGCGGAAGCTTACTACCGAGTTCGAGATGAAGAACTTGGGGATGATGCACTATTTGTTTTTGGCATGGAGGTGTGGCAGAGTGCAGAAGGAATCTTCCTTGAACAAGGGAAGTATGCAGTAGAGATCCTGAAGAGGTTCGGGATGATGGATTGCAAGGCCATGGCCACACCTATGGCATCAAATCTAAAGCTTCTATGTGATGCTTCATCTGATCCGGTTGATGTCTCTTTGTATCGTCAGATGATTGGGTCCTTGATGTACCTGACGAACACGAGACCAGACATTTGCTTTGCTGTGAACACATTGAGCCAGTTCCTGACGGATGCGAGAAGTGTTCACCTGGTTGCTGTAAAGCATGTTCTGAGGTACCTGAAGGGTACAGTGGATTATGGGCTCAGGTATGAGGCGAATCAAAAGTTTAACCTGCAGGGTTATGTTGATTCAGATTGGGCTGGCAGTGCTGCAGATAGGAAGAGCACATCTGAGTGTTGCTTCAGTATGGGATCAGATGTGATCTCTTGGTTTAGCAGGAAGCAGTCCTGCGTAGCACTGAGTATAGCTGAGGCAGAGTATGTTGTAGCCTGCTCAACTAGTTGTGAGGCAGTATGGCTACGGAAGCTACTGTCTGAGCTATTTGATCTCCCATTGGAAGCTACTGGTATCTTCTGTGATAACCAGAGTTGTGTGAAGCTGTACGAGAATCCAGTGTTTCATGACAAGTCGAAACACATAGAGATCAAATATCACTATATCAGGGATATGGTGCAGAGAGGAGCTGTGAAGCTCCTGTATGTTGCGACGGACGAGCAGATTGCAGATGTGCTGACAAAGCCACTAGCCAGGGTGAAGTTCGAGTACTTCAGAGAGAGGCTTGGCGTTCTTCAGATCGAGGACACTTCGAGGAAGAAGTGATGGACACATTTGCTGAAGCCATTCCAAGCATGTTGGAAGGAGGATCCTTCACATGGCTGTGGATGTAAGCGCTGGATGATGAGCATCAGGATGATGTTCTAGTTTCTGCTTGATATGATCAGTTGGATCATTTTTATTTATGTATGTATGCATCATGTTGGATGCTAGATATGATCAGTTGGATCATGTGTACGTATTTTGTATATGCATCATGTTGGATGCTTGGACCATGTATCTGTATATGTATCAGGTGGATACATTGTATGATCAGGTGGATCATGTATGGTGATATGTATCATGTATTTGTATTTGTATCAAGTGGATACATTGATGATCAGGAGGATCATGTATGATGATATGTATCAGGTAGATACTTGGTATGCATCAGGTAGATGCATTAATGATCAGGAGGATCATGTATGATGATATGTATCATGTATTTGTATCAGGTGGATACATTGATGATCAGGAGGATCATGTATGATGATATGTATCAGGTAGATACTTGGCATGCAACAGGATGTTGCATTGATGATCAGGAGGATCATGTATGATGATATGTATCAGGTAGATACTTGGTATGCAGCAGGATGTTGCATTGATCAGGATGATCGTAGATGACGAGCTTCAGGATGTTGCTCCAGATGACATGCAACAGGATGTTGCAGTGATGATCAGGATGATCATAGATGACGAGCTTCAGGATGTTGCTCCAGATGACATGCAGCAGGATGTTGCAGTGATGATCAGGATGATCATAGATGACGAGCTTCAGGATGTTGCTCCAGATGACATGCAGCAGGACGTTGCAGTGATGATGATCAGGATGATCATGGATACATCAGGATGATGTATGGTGAGTATCAGGTTGATACTCTGTGGCCGTGGATCAGGTTGTGCAGATGAGCATGTAATTCGTTTCCCTGGGAGATTTGCAGATGGTCTTGCGAGGTTTTGCCTATGGCATGTAATTCGTTGCCCTGGGACATCTGGCAAATGCTCTTTCGAGGTTTTGCTCTGGGAGGACATGTAATTCGTTGCCCTGGGAGATCTGCAGATAGTCTTGCGAGGTTTTGCCTATGGCATGTAATTCGTTGCCCTGGGATATCTGGCAGATGCTCTTGCGAGGTTTTGTCCTATGGCATGTAATTCGTTTCCCTGGGAGATCCGATAGGTTGGGCTGTGTGCCCGTAATCAGTCCTGGGATGCTCTTGCGAGGTTTTGCCATGACCACATGTAATTCGTTGCCCTGGGAGATCCTATAGGTAGAGCTGTGTGCTCGTAACAGCCTGGGATGCTCTTGCGAGGTTTTGTGGTGAGGTCACATGTAATTCGTTGCCCTGGGAGATCCTATAGGTAGAGCTGTGTGCTCGTAACAGCCTGGGATGCTCTTGCGAGGTTTTGTGACGCACGTAAAAGTCCTGAGGATTCCACAGTATGGCCAATGATGACGAAGACCTGCAGGTGGTGGGCCTACATCCAGTATGAAAAAGGACTGGCTCTGTAGAACTTCCTATGACGAGTAGATTCGGAGATTGATTGAGATAGCAGCAGCAGTGACGATGATGATGACTCGATGACGATTATCCAGTGACGATGATCCAGAGAAGATGACTTGTGCTAGAAGAAATGTGCTGAGAAATACCTTCCTAGTTAAGAGGGAGTGTTGATGTATATGTAACTTCGGAATGTATTTCACATATATGTATATTGTATTCCTATAGAGATGGTATTATTCCTCTATAAGGAAGTGTCGTCATTTATATTGTAAGTGTCGTAACTTATACTTGATGGGTTATTAGACCACCTTGTTTGGGGTCGGCCCTGTATAAGTCATGTGGGTCGAAGGGTTATTAGACCACCCTATTGGGGGTCGGCCATGTGGGTCTAAGGGTTATTAGACCACCCTATTGGGGGTCGGCCCAGTCAGCATTATGTTATGTGGTTAAGTTCGAGCCTACATGAGTTAGGTAAAAAGGCAAGTCAAGTCAAGTATAAATAGAGTGCGGGAGGCACTCTATTTGTTCACTCACTTCTCACACATGCTCTCAAGGAGGAGAGGCGCACTTATGGAGGAGGAGGATATGCTGCTAGGTTATGTCTATCTCTCTTGATTGGTTGTATCATTGCTCTATCTATCTCTGAGGAAGTTATTGGGGTTTTTCACCTTTATGGTTTTCCCCAAGTAAATCTTTGTGTCTCTTGTGTGCTTGCATTATTGTCTCCATGATTGATATGCTGTAGATATGCTGTACATGTTGTTCTCTCAGTTAAGATCCTAGATCATATTGAAGTAAATTCAGAAAAATTAACACTAGAATCCCCTCCGACAAGAGGAAAGCACTTCAACCTCAAAGTAGCGAATGCATCCTTCTTGGATACATAGAAGAAGCAAAGGCTTACAAGCTGATGGAGATTGCAACCAAGAGATGCTTCATTGAAAGAAGTGTTAAATTCAATGAGGATCCATTGCATGATCTACAACCAATTGAAGAAGAAGGTATAATTGGTCTACCTCCTCCATTTTCTCCTAATGATGTTTCTACAGGTGATCCACATTCAAATTCTGAAGAAGAAGATCAATATGATTCGGATCTAGATATTGAGCATGAAGATCTATCAGATCCAGATCCAGATCCAATACCTACTCCTAATCCAAAGCCTAAATGGGCTCAAAATCTTATTGAGGCAGTTGGGGACATTGCTGGAGATCCATCTGACTACAAAAGAACAAGATCTCAATACCAAGATGCAAACATTTCACTTTGCCATACAGATCCACTTCTCCCTAAGAGGTGCTTCATGATGGTGGGGTATGATTCATAGTCTTACAAAGAGGCTTGCCATGATCCGATGGAAAGAAACCATGGATGAAGAACATGAGTCACTGCAGAAAAATCAGACATGGGATCTTGTCCCTCTTCCCCCAGGGAGGAAACTAGTTTAGTGCAAATGGATCTACAAAATAAAGCTTGCATCTGATGGATCTACAACCAAGTACAAGGCTCGATTGGTTGCAAAGGGGTACTCACAAGTTCAAGGTTTGGACTACAATGAGACATTCGATCCTTTAGCAAGAATGGATTTAGTAAGAGTTGTTTTGGCCATTGCAGCTTCGAATGCATGTGAGGTACATCAAATGGATGTAAAGAGTTCCTTCTTGCATGGTGACTTCGAAGAAGAGATCTACATGAAACAACCTAAGGGATACAATGATGATCCTTCCTTGGTATGCAGAATGAGGAGATAACTGTATGGGATCAAGCAAGCCCCAAGGGCATGGTATGAAAAGATGGATTCCTTCTTACTATTACCAAAGTTTGAAAGATGCAAATCTCATTGCAATGTTTACATGCAATAGAAGGGAGGATGTTTAACTTGCTCATCATCGATGGATCTGCTACTGGGTTGAAGCACATCAAGTCTTCCTTTAACAAAGCATTCAGTATGATAGATCTAGGACTGTTAAAACAATTCATTGGTCTTGAAGCAACTCAAAATGCCTCAGGGATCATGATTTCACAGTCAAGGTATGCATCTTATTTACTGACAAAGTTTCATATGGCTGATTGAAAAGCCACATCTTTTCCCTTCCTATCTGGCATTAGATTGGAAGAAGGTGGTTCCACTCCCTTGGTTGATAGCACTCTTTATAGACAGTTGATTGGTAGCTTGTTGTATTTGGTACATTTGAGACCAAATCTATCATATGTTGTTGGTGCCGTGGCTAGGTACATGCATGAGCCACATGAGCTACATTGGAAGAAAACTAAGAGGATCTTGCACTATGTGAAAGGTATGAGAGAGTTTGGTATACATTATTATGTTGGTGCTTAACTAGATATGGAAATACTAATAGGAAGCCTACTTCAGGGTACGTATTCATGTTGGGATCAAGACCAATCTGCTAGTGAAGCAAGAAGAAAGCAACACTCGCAATTTCTTCAGCAAAGGCAGAGTACAGAGGGGCTGTGAATGCAGCTATCCAGGCAGTTTGGTTCCATGGAATATTGACTAGTTTTGCATTCACACTTCTCCTTCAATAGACCTTTTTCGTGATAACCAAAGTGCCATCAAGATCTCCAGTGACTCAGTACAGAAGCAAAGGACCAAACATATTGAGGTTCACATACACTACATCAGGGATCTAGTGCACAATAGGACCATCTCACTACATTATTGTCCTACATAGGAGATGAATGCAGACATATTCAATAAGTTTTTCACTCAAGATAGATTTGTTTATCTCAGATCTTTACTTGGTGTAAAATTTGTTTGAGCTCCCCGCTGTCCTATTTTGAGGGGGGGGGGTTCCCATGAGGTTTTCCCCATTTCCTTAGTTCATGGAAAATTATTTTATTTTTCATCATTTATTTGATTGTATGGGTGACCTTTTGTCTAAGTAACCAGGTCCCAGGATGCACAAGTTTGGATTAAGGGGGAGTGTTAGGATTATTAATACTCCTTGTCCTACCTAGCATTATTTCTTTTTCCTAGCAGTTGATGATGCCATTTGCACCCTAGTGGTGTGTAGATGTCATCTAGGATCCATCTACCACCTAATGAGCCCTGCATGCATCATTTTAGGACCACTTAAGTCAGATACCTATATTTTAGGAGCCTAGTTAGTGTTCTAGTTCAGTCCACCAGAGTTAGCTGACTCTTGTGGGGGGTTTATGCTTTGATTGCCACTGATTGTGGCCTCGTGCACCCTTTTCTAATTGATTTGCATGACAAACTCATGGATGTGCCCTCCTTAGTCAGTTAACTGATTGTGACTTCAGTTAACTGCGTTTAGGTTCAGTTGAGTTGAGTTTGGGTCTTCCAAAGCACTCTAGTGGTGACAATCCCTATGCTAGACACACTGAGACTCGAATTCTCCCAAGTGATTCGAATTCTCTCAATTGTAACATCATTGTTGAATATACTAATTATTGGATCATGTGACATTATTCTGTTCCTATCTGAGTTCTCATGCATGATTAATTGTCTGCTCATTTTTACTGCAATTTTCACTGTAATTCATCTTTTCTGCTCATTCTTTCTCTGTGAGGTATACTCAGCTCCATGATCTCTTGTGATTTATAATTTCACAGTCACAATCATATTTTACACATGAGTGATTTGATGGTTCAACATCTCCTCGATATTAATGACACTTGATCTATGGCTTAACACTTGATTGGTTCATGTTCTCTATTTAAAGGGCATGGTGGATCATTTGTTTATGATCAATATAAGTGATGTTCATGAAACTATTTTATGCATTAGTAGATTGCCTTTACTACCATATAATGTTTTATATTTGAGGGTTTTTAACCACATAAATACTACTGTTGCTTTCTTTCATATGTATTGAATCTTTTTAAGGCGTTTGATCTATGTGAATATTATTATATTTCATACACATGATGTGTGATTATTAGCAAGGATAGGTGGAAGTCCTCGACAAATTTGGTAGAATAGGTACCCCCCAATTGCAACTTATTATTTGTGTTGGTTGCGGATCCTGATCTTCCTGATTTTGAGGTCGTGTTTCAACCGTGTCTAGATCCCAGTCCATGATGGAGGTGTGGGGGGTGATTCCCCCCCCCCACTATAGTCGCCATGGGGGGTCCAGGGGGGAAATGACTACTTTTGGGAGCCCCCCTGGCAGGGGTTCAGGGGAAACACCCTCGTGGCGAAAGTTTTGGAAAAAATGCCTTTTAAGATGTTGTAATTTCATAGTCATGACTTGGTCAATAATGGGTGATTTACGGGCCTGTGGTATTGGGTATCCTGTGCTATTTTCCCACGGTAATCCCTCTTTAAAAGGAAGGCATTGTAATACGGTTGTGTATTGTAGTATTGTAAATATCTCTATGATTGTGTAAGAGAGATTGTAAGAGAGTGAAGAGGAAGTTGCAGTGGATGTTCTGTGGGTTGTATCCCTTCATTTGCTGGATGGTATAATAAAGGGACTGGTAATTTCTCCGCAGACGTAGCCCATATTAGGTGAACCACATATATTGGTGTCTCTCTTGTATTGTGTTTATGTGTTTTATTTATGCATCTTATTTTATGCTATTGTTCTGCAATCATGTTTTTCTAACAACTTGAAGGGTAGATTTTTTACCATCTGAGGTGATTATTCTCATTGTTATGTTATCTCTAGTAGGGTAGTTGTCACTTATATAATACAACTTATTTATATATATATTATTACTTGAGAAACTTGCTTGATCAATGAATTTGGCACACCTATTGCCTAGTGGAAATTTTCCTTTGGATAAAAGATTGCAAGCCAATCACAACCTTGCAATTTTTGGATCCATAGATGCTAATTTCACATATTCATTTGGAAAAAAACCCACGAGCTCATCCTAAATTGCAAGTCTGGTGCGACTATATGAGAATTTTCCATATTAATCTAGAGAAGAGCCTACATGCATGATTGACCCTACAATTTTGGCACAAATAGATGCCCAATTCAAGGTATATTTCCAAGAATTTGGCTAGTCAATTTTCAAGCATTTTGTATATAGTTAGATAAGTCAGCCATAGAGTCAACTTTCATATATTGTTTTGCAAATTGAAAGGCCCTAACAAGACACCAAGAACGATACTAATGAGAATTTAGTTGACTATGAGGTATTAATAGAGGATATTTCAGAGGTCTTGACAAATAAAATTATTAAAGCAAGTTCAACGGGATGTTTCTATTGATCTATTTGCCATTATTTGATTGAAATAACACGTGTTATGAAATGTTATACCTAGCTGTGACTTTTTCTAAATCAATTGGTTATTTATTTTTGGATTTTTTTTTCAAAGTAAACCCTAGCTTTGGAATACTAACTCTTAGAACCTCTCTAAATCTTGCATGTTCTCCCCATTTCCAAATATTTTATGCATCTTGTTTGTATTTTGAGAGTTGAAAAGGGTTTTGTTTTCTGGGGTTTTTGGTGCATGTCTTGATGCAATGCAACATTTGGCTTATTTTCCAAGGAATTGTTAGAATTTTTCTTGGACATCCCCTTGTAATGAGGTAAAAAAAATATTTTGGGCCCAAATTACAAACATCTAATAGTCTGGAATCAATGAGACCTTTTTTCTAGGCCATCTTCCCTCTTTTTTGAGATCTTGACCCCCCTACCCTCCCTCAAAAATCTTGGTCTCTATTTTGAAAGCTATATATTTTTTGCAATTTTTTTCCCCAACCATGGCCTCTTTTATCTGCATCCTTACTTTTATTCAAGAGCCATGGAGTGAAGGAGCATCTTGGAAAGAACTTTGGTCCCTACCCATGGGGCATTTGACACCTTCCATTTTGAAAGCTCTATATTTTTTGAAGTTTTTCCCCCAACCATGGCCTCTTTTATTTGCATCCTTACTTTTATTCAAGAGCCATGGAGTGAAGGAGCATCTTGGCAACAACTTTGGTCCCTACCCATGGGGCATTTGACACCTTCCATTCACACATGTTTCAAAAGAGATTCCTCATTTTATTCCACTTTCATGGTACCTTATCTTCATTCCTTTCCATGTCAATCAACAACCTATGCTCATAGAGGTTCTATCCCATCCTTTCTTTGTTTACGGCTTGGAAGCATGGACATTTCAACAATGCCAAGTTGTTTCTCTTACCCATCACTTAGATCCATTTTCCACTTGCTTGCACTCCCTTTTCTCCTACCCTGTTCTCCCCTTTCCATGTTACTTGTCATTTGCATCCATCATGATGTGTAATTTGGAGTAGTAGGAAAGGATTGGACTCTCCCTCTCCACCACTAGTTAAGAGGATCTTCATCTTACAAGTTGGAGTTTCCCACCTTCTTATTTTGATGGAACCTTGAGGATTTCAATTTTTTTCTTTTTCTTTTTCATTTTCCTCATAAATTTAGACAAACATCTTGTTTGTATGTGTAAAGAACTTGATTTTTATATGCAAATGCGACAAAGTTTGGGGAACTCGTGTTTGTTTTACAAAAACTTCACTAGCTCAAAGTTGCATGCTAAGTCCCTAGCCCTATTATTTTAATTTATTTTTTCATGTGCCTATTTCTTGAACTACTTGTCTCTTGTTGCAAATGGGAATCTTTGTATCTTATTTGAAACAAGTCCTCCTCCCTGACTTTCTATCACATTTTAATTATATTCATTTACAAAGAAGAATTAATAAATCCTTAGAAAGCCAAATAATCATTTATCTCACCACACATATTGGGTTAAAATATTTATTCTTATGCATCTTTTTCCCATTTGTGAATTTACATAGAAGCATGGAAGGTAAGATCTCTATTCCCCTTTTTATTTTACTTTCATGCATTAGTCCAATTATACTAGGAAGTTGCATAAAAAAACGATGTGTGAACCATTTTCTTCTCTTATTGTAATCAAATTTTCCAACACATAAATCATAAAATCAATCTTTTAAAACATGCACAACAACAAAAACTAAAAACTAGTTTCCATCTTTTTTAACCCTTATTTTGTAATCCTTTTGATGAACTCACCCCTCAATCTTTTAAAACATGCACAACAACAAAAATTAAAAACTAGTTTCCATCCTCTTTAACCCTTATTTTGTAATCCTTTTGATGAACTCACTCCTTGTTCAAATCAATCTTTTAAAACATGCATAACAACAAAAACTAAAAACTAGTTTCCATCCTCTTTAACCCTTATTTTGTAATCCTTTTGATGAACTCACCCCTTGCTCAGCTTTTTAAAGTTGCTTTATGATTTTAATAAATACATATTGTATTTACATATTTGTCTTCAGGTTTGATCATGTTGGTGTAAAAAGCATTCCCGATGCTAGCATCATTATTTATTAGAATGATTTATATTCTCCAATAATATAAACACATATGAAATGTTGCACATATGATAAGATTGGAAAAATAATATTTAATAACCTCGATGGATTCTTCAAGACATCTTTATGTACCAACCATAAATTAGGACAGAAAAAAAAAACCACAAGTATGCCTTTCGCCTTCATGTTGAGGTCTTTGGATCAAGAATCTCAATAGTGCAAGTGCAATTGTTGTTGTTTGTTGTGTACCCAATTATACCAAATTTATTAGCTATTATACTCTATGATGTACGTGACAAATTTTGTATATATGTTTGTGATTTTAATACCTAAGGATATAGAGGTCATTTTGAATGATAAAATGATAATTGTTTTTGGGTTGTATTTTGGACATAGTATTGTTTTGTAGGTTTATTGATACATTCTTGTTTAATACAAAATACACATTAGTTTTTAACATGGTAGATTGTCACTAATCATGAATCTTGCATTAATTGTTATTGAAATGTCTTATTTCATGTATGAGAAGATTGGTTATTGTGATTCAAAATTAACTAACTTTTGACTACACTCCATTAAGGAAATCACACTAACTTCAAAATGGGTCTTCCTCACATAATTCACGGAGGAAGATCCATTTTCAATTCAACTTGATTCCCTCAATTGTTTATACATGTGTTGTTATCACCAATCTTGTAGTTGTCCCTACAGATGGATCCAAGGTGGATGGTAGAGGGGATAGGCAACTAAAGTGGTGAACCAAGAGAGCCTTAGTTCCCAAGAGGATGGTTGTCACGCCAACCAAGGCACTCTTCGCTTTAGATATCAAAGCCAGGATAGCAAGGGGGAGACCCAGATCTACTCCCGATAGGAGAGATCAACCCAATCATCGGATCAAATCAATCTAATGAAGTACGTAGGGTGACAGGTATGGAACCCTAGAATTTAGGAAGTAGGACCACTGTGGAGGCTTAGGAAAGGTGTGATATGATAAGGAAAGATGACACACAGTGATTCTAAGATTAAGTATGATTCCATGATTCCGAGTTAGTTTCAAATGGTCAAAATCAACTGCCCTGGGAAACGTGACCCTTGAAACAAGGAAAGCGTCCCAAATCAGAGATCTGACAGTTAGGGCTTTCTAGCTTTGCTTGATAGATGGATATGACAGTATCTAAGTGTGCAAGCAACCATACAAAGATCAACCCACAGGGAACTAGACAACCTAGGAAAGTCGTGAGGGCTTGGAGAAGGATCAGTGCCTTAGAAAATGGGCCAAATGGAGTCTGATGTCCACCAAAATATAGATCGAGGTTGTTAAAGTGCAAAGCAAGGTGGTTTTTGAAGATCAAGGTCATCCAATGGCTAGATCTTAGTAGATCTGAGATATAAAATGCATCACCAAGTGACCCAAGTGGGGCACAACCCTCAAAATGAGGAATGGGGCCCACAAGGTGAAAATCAACAAGGTGAAGCACTAGGGGTAGGTTATCAAGTGAGAGGAGTTCAAATCAAGCGGGATCTCCCCTACCCAGATCTTGGAACCTAGCAAACCCTCTCTCTCAGGAAGTGCGACCTCCCTTGGAGAGGCTAAAGTGCCTTGGGAAATGGGTCAAATGGAAGCCAATCCACACCAAATTATAGATCTGAATTGCCATGGATGCTATAGAGGTGGGTTTTCAGTGTCTAACCCAAAAGCCTACTAGATCCAAGTAGATCTAAAAAAATGTAAAATGAGGGTTTGAATAATGAGGGTTTTAACAGTTATATGTTTGTGCTAATGGATTGGGATCAAGAAATAGTAAACAAACCTATGGATCTTACCTGGATAACCTTGTAGATGCCTTGATGATGATGATCTGCAAACCCGATCAATTTGAGAAGATTTGAGGTAGGTTTCTATGAAGTCGATTTTCCCAAGGAAGCCAATGTGCCCTCTCTCCTGCACAACAAACGTCAACAATATCAGATTTGATGCAATCAAGAGATAAGACTAATGCCACACGAGAAATAACAGAAAGATAGCATAGATCACAATGATACTAATGATAATCCCCTGATACAAGCGAATGCCAAGTGAGCGAGTTGAAGAAGCCTTGCAAAAACGCCCAAGTTGAAGTCGCCCTCCTGTAGACAAGACAAAGCTTCCACGAAAAATAGATCTTACCACAAATATCCAAATGCTAGGATGCAATAGACTTTCCAATCACCATCGAAGAACACCAGATGCAAAGGAGATCCAAGAATTTCCACAGGAAGTTTTTCTATTATCAAGATTCCAAGAGCCAAAGATCCTTTACAATGAGAAGCTCTCTCCTTTAAATAGGATGGAGAGATACCAAAACCCTAACCACCTTTTGCATGGATGGCTAAGATTAAAAGATCAAAGTGATCTAATCAATGGTTGAAATGAGCTCAACAATAAAGTACATGGATCAATATAACAATACAATACATCAATGGACCAAATCGCCCTAGGAGAGGGGGTCCCACCAAATCTCAATGATAAAATATAAGATCTAGCTCATGGTGGGTCCAAGGGGTAATTTATAACACCCTTGGTCAATCCCCATAGCACAATATCAATAAAATAATGCTCTAAGCATGAAATCGTGCCTCTCTGGGAAAGTCGTGAGCCTTGGGAGGCTCCAGAAATCAATATAAAATGTCGGAAGTGATGAGTGTGGGTCCCACTAGAAGCTGAAACTGTTGGAGAAGGTGTGGAAGACATCCCACTCATCATCAAACATCATCCCATGCCAATCCCTTTCCTCAGTAGCCCAAATTGAATCCCTCAGTAGCCAGTTTTGCCATTTTTAATCTGCCTTGGGAAGTGTGAAACTGCCCAAACTGCCTCCTGGAGTGCCTGCGATGTCAAGGTGAGCCCACTAGGCTCTCTGGGAGGGGGGTAATATGGTAATATCAAGTGGCTGGACCACCCCCTCAATGCACAACGCCCTAGGTGAACCAATCAAATCTCATCACTGCTTTGACAACCCATTTGACAGGCCAAAACTGCACTAGGATAGCCTACTAAGGCTAATAATCACTGTAACTGCCCGGAACTGAAAACAGACTGTCTCATTGGACTCAGAGATCCCAAATCCATCTAATATGTGTACTCATACACCATAGATCTCTGCACGATCAAAATAAATATCCATCATATCCAACAAACCAAATAATAATAACCTGTAAAAGTGCTGAAAAAGCACAAATCATCATCATAAGTCTGAAACCACTGCATAGAACCACCTGGTGCTCTGTACCAGACCATATATCATATCTCTGTATCATCTAAGGTCTGCCACCTCATGTCCTGTGGTTGACCTTTGGTCAAACTGGGTTTGACCAAGTCAACATGACCCAAAATATAACTCAGGCTATCATCAAATTGCTGCAAGTGTCAAAGGTTAATGCATGCTTTACAATTCATTCAAGTAACAATTATAACAAGAAGTAATCATTACTAGAGATTTAAAACCAAATATATAAAGTCATTAATTATTATTATTACTCAGACTAGACTTTCAAGACCATACTCACTTCATAGTTGTGATCAATTTGCTAGTGAAGGGTGAAGGCTAAAAATTAAAAGGCTAGGCTAAGGGATGACTACTGACTTGACATTGTGACACTTTGGAAATGGAAAGGGAATACACACTCCAACATATGTTGGACAAGCAGTAACACGGGGGATGGCAATGTCTCATAGATGGGTAATTTGTTCAAAGAGTGCTTATTCAACTTAGGCTTCATGTCTACTTTTATAAAAGATGATCCAGTTTCATTAGGATCCATTGATTTCATTTCATGGCCTTTTTGGACTACATAACCCTTCGGATCTCAGGTGTGCTGATAAGCACAACTAATTGCAGCTTGCATCCAGGGCATGTTTGATACATATACATAAGGTCAGCAATCCTTTAGATATAGAGTTTAAGAACCATTGCTTTTTAGACCTTTTCTTATACTCTTCAAGGAGTATTTTAGCTTTTCATTGCTCTTGCCCTTTACTCACGTGTGTTGATAAACACATTCTAGAGTTTACAGTTTCCTAGGCGAATTTACATAAGTTTCCATAAGTAGTACATGAGCTTTCAGTTTTAGCCAACACATCTTAAGCGACTAGGGGGACTTCGTACCAGTGCCAAACATCGGGACAACCGACCAGAATGATTTAGGACGACAATCCAACTCACCATAGGTAAGTTCTGTCACTAACTCAGAGCCGAGAAACAAGAAACATGGAAGCTTATCCAACACAGAGGCTAAAGTGGGGGAAGGTC
Organism: Larix kaempferi; assembly: GCA_027924585.1. Classification (NCBI taxonomy): domain Eukaryota; kingdom Viridiplantae; phylum Streptophyta; class Pinopsida; order Pinales; family Pinaceae; genus Larix; species Larix kaempferi. Next base: position 27,002,745 of record BSBM01000370.1, on the reverse strand, counting down.
CTCCATGCCACTAGTCAAGTAGTAAGTCAGGGTATATAACAAACTGGGAGGTAATGGATGGATGAAGACAGTGAATAATGAGACCAACACTAGCAAGCCAAAGTATGGTGGGAATGATCACCGCTATTCTCCCTAGGGAGGGTAAAACCAATGAGTATGGGTAGTGAACTTCTGAGTCTGAGTGGGGACAATGTGATATATATAAAAGTACAACCAGGTCCACATATTTATATGATCGCCAGATCATGATACTAAATGCCAAGACATGCTACAAGAATGACTATAAAAACAATATAACCATAACAAAAGAATATACATGCTGAGTCATATACCTGAATGCACACAATCTAAACCAACATCTGTCCTCTGAAACTGCTGTTGCAACTCTGGGCAATACTGACTGCTTTGTATAAATGGCTAAATGGCTACATCGGTCATTTCTCTGAGTGTCCTGAAACTCAGTCATGGCATGGGGAATAAAACTGATGTCCATATAGTCATCTTGATCCATAATAGATGCTCATCTCAACATCTCAATGTAAGGGAACTGGCTGAAAAGTGTACTGGAATCTGAAAAATAATGTATGGTAGCCCGACTACTATATATGTGATAACATGTGCCACAAAATTATTACAAATGTCCAACATCAGCTTGTGTATGATAGTGCATGAATCAATTTTATTTTGAATGTAAGTAGAGGACCCAAAACATATGACTTGGGATAATAGATTTAAGTGTTGCTTTATTTCAAAGGAAAATACTAAAATCCTTTTCAAGTTTGTATGTGAGGAGAGTTGATAGGATATTTTGCATAGTTTGAAGAATTCTCGAGTTGAAATCACTTTTGTCAATAACAAAATAAGGGAAGGACACATGCATGGATCACCCACAAAGAAGCTCCTATGAAATTTACATGACTTGAGAGGCCAATTAAATAACTTGTTGGACATTGAGTCAATTAATGACACTAGGACATAAGTTGTATCTATTCCCAAGTACTAGCATCATTTCCTTGCACACAATCACATCATGGAATAGATCATAGTCTTAAAATTTAGTAGAGAATGCCAAGGACTTCAAAAGAAGACCCATGAACAATGCAATGCTTGGTGTTGATATGTAGATGGTCACGAGATGTGCATGAACCAAAGAAATCGGCACTATTTTTTGAGAGAGTGAAGGGAAAACTAAATAAAAAGGCATGCTTGACTAGCATACACGTATCTACCACAAACACCACACATTGGAGCAGTATAAGGGGCACTCAAATCTTACCATTTTTGTAGACCTTCCTTGAACTTGGTAAATCCAAAATTGCTAAAATAATTGTTAAGTAGTTGAAATTGTAATTTCACCCTTTTGAGTCAACTCATAGACTCCCTTATATCCCAAGATTGCAAGTTTCCATTGTAGGGAATTTAGTGGCAGGATTCTTCCAAATCCTTACAAGAAGTGTCGAGAAGAGGGGCAGTTTGAGAGCCCCTTATCCCATGCTTCCCACAACTATACTTAGAGAGTCTTCTAATATGCATACCTCCAAAACTGAAATAAATATGATATTGCCGATCTTGTATAGAAAAAGAGGACACTTGAGATACTCCTTCTAGTATCATATTTGTCTTCTGCGTGATTGATGATTGCAGGAGTGAAGGACACTCAGATTGGTGCATTCATAAATGGATTGATAAAAGAGGAACCACACTTGAATGTGGTATTAGAATTTCGATACTTCCAGAATGGTTATGTTAGATCTTCAAGCAATTTATATATATTATCACAATAACCATATGCAATATGATCACTGAAAGATAGACAAGCACATCATACAAACTAGACACAAAGATTTACCCTGAGAAAACTCTCACGGGAAAAACCCAACAAAACTTCTTTGGTATAGATTCGCCAGAAAGTACAATGTCAATCTCGTGCAATAACCCGAGAACAAGATACAATAGAAATCCCAAGAAAAGATGTCTTCAATGCATCTATTCTTTCTCCCAAGCAAACTTACCTTTCTACTACTACTCATGCGAACTTGCTTTAGTGAGATGATGTACAAATGAGCTAGGTGCAACCCTATTTATACTGGTCACAAAACTGGCCTTTTTACATAAGTGGGCCAACCTGAATTTCCCTAACTGGGCCGACCTGACTAGGGCAGTTTTGTCCATTGTTTGGGGCAGACTACCCATTGTTTGGGGCAGTTTACCCATTGCGCCGACTTGACTATTTTACATGATTTCTTTTAGGGTTTTTACATAATAAAATACAATATGAATATTTCCCAAAGGAAGTACAATAAAATGCAATAAGAATATATTTCGAAGTTACATTCTTCAACACTCCCTCTTAACAAGGAAGGTATTCTTCTGACGCTATCATCATCATCACTGCTGCTGCAACTCTGTACTCTGACCATTGACTTCTGACATCTCTCTCGAATCTATACATCATAAGAAGTTCTACAGAGCTAGCCCTTTTCCATGCTGGATGTACCCGTATTTGCAGTGCCAACCCTTTTTCATGCTAGATGCAAACCTCTACAGTGCCAGCCCTTTTTCATGCTAGACGTACTCGTATTTGCAATGCCTACTAGATGCAAACCTCTACAGTGCCAGACCTTTTTCATGCTAGATGTAACCATCTCTGTAGTGCCATCCCTTTTCATGCTAGATGCAATCCTCTGTAGTGCCAACCCTTTTTCATGCTGGATGTAAACCTCTATAGTGCCAACCCTTTTTCATGCTGGATGTAAACCCCTATAGTGCCAACCCCTTTTCATGCTGAAAGTAACTGTCTTTGCAGTGCCAACACTTTTTCATATTGGTTGCATCTCTATAATGCCAATCCTTTTTTCATACTGGATGTAGCCATCTCTGTAGCGCCAATCCTATTCCATACTGGATGCGACCATCTCTGTAGTGCCAATCCTTTTTCCTACTGGATGAAACTATCTCTGTAGTGCCAGTCCTTTTTCATACTGGTTGCAACTATCTCCACAGTGCCAGTCCTTTTTCATATTGGATGTAACTCTACAATGCCAGTCCTTTTTCATACTGGATGTAGTCATCAACCCTTTTTCATGAATCGACAAGCCATCAAGTGGGTCCATCCCAGGAGTGTACATTACGTTGCATACTACAACCACCTGCGTTACCTCACGACGTGTCGAGATCATCTCATAGTCTAGGAGACTCAATTACATCACATAACCCATGACTACCTGCTACCGCGTCACATATCAACGTCGAGACAACACACCTTGTGAGTGTATCCTAGGAGACTCAATTACGTCAAATAACCAATGACTACCCGCTACAACTCACATATCAAGTGGAGACACCCATGAGACTCAATTAGGTCACGTGACCCGTGACTACTTGTGTCTCACACGTGCTATGATACTCATTACTCCCTCTTGATCTGAACCACCCCAAGCTTGTCCCTGAAGTACTCAAACTTCACTCTTGACAGAGGCTTGGTCAATACAACGGCTATCTGCTCCTCTATCGCTATATATTGGAGCCTCGCTGCTCCTCTTTGCACCATATCCCTGATATAGTGATACCTGATCTCGATGTGCTTCGACTTGTCATGAAACACCGGGCTCTCAGACAACTTCACACAACTTTGGTTGTCACAAAAGACACAAGTCGCCTCTAACTCGAGATCGAAAAAACTTGCAAGAAACTTCCAAAGCCACACTACCTCGCAACTTTCTAAACAAGCTGCCATATACTCTGCTTCGGCTGTATCGAGTGCCACACTCATTTGCTTTCTACTGAACCATGAGATCATACCAGATCCCAAACTGAAGCCTCACCTTGATGTGCTCTTTCTATCCATGACAGTACTGGTCCAATCCACGTCAACATAACCTTGCAGGTTAATCCTTTGATCTGGTGCATATCCGAGGCCATAATCAACCGTACCCCTTAGGTACCTCAACACATGCTTTGTCGTAACTAGGTGAACTCGTCTCAGCTCTACCATATATTGACTCAGAGTGTTCACCGCAAAGCATAAATCTGGTCTTGTGTTTGCTAAGTGCATCAATGAACCAATCATCTGCCTATATACCGTGGCCTCCACCAATTCTGAAGAAGTATCACACAGGAACTTCAGATTCGATGCCATAGGTGTGGCCATGGCCTTGCAATCCATCATCCTGAATCTCTTCAGGATCTCTATCGCATATTTTCCCTGACTCAGGAAAAGTTCCTCTAGATTCTACCACACCTCAAGACCCAAAAAGTAGTGCATCATACCCAGGTCTTTCATCTCAACATCTGCGGCAGGCTTCTTCTTCGTTTTTGCTATGAGCTTCTCATCACCTGTTAGAAACATATCATCTACATACACTAGTAGAATAACAAGTTTCCTGTCCTCAACCTTGTAGTAAAGGTTGGAATCATCAGAAATCCATCAATCTTGCCGTACCACGTCTTGGGTGCCTGTTTCAAACCGTACAAGGCCTTCTTCAATATGCACACATGTATCTGCTTGTGGCGTGTCTCAAATCCTAGTGGTTGCTACACATACACTTCCTATTCTACTACGTCGTTCAGGAAGGTAGTCTTCACGTCCATCTGGTGTTCCTTCCACTTCATCACTACAACTATCGCAAGTATAGCTCTAATTGAAGTGTATCTTGCTACATGAGCAACAACGTCTTATCACAATCGACTCCCTCTTTCTAAGAGAAACCATGAACCTTGCCTTGTACTTCTATAGTATACTTGATTTTGTAAACTTGCTTGAACCTTCATCACTTGTTCTTTGGAACAAGTCTGATCATCCTTCTCTTGTAGGCCATAGCACACGATCTTTCCTACAAGTCAAATTTAGTCATATGATTAGTATCATTCCATGTAAATACAACTTCTTATGCATAATGTACACAGTCATGTAACTAATGCATCTTAGCCAATGCTTTAGCTCATACATATCTCGTATACACACAGTAACTATCTAGATGCCTTCCATCTCTACCAGAACATACTATTAAGAGCGTGCACTGCTCTTAACATCGTAGTAAAGAGGTTTTATCCTAAACTAGCTCCATCAAGGGCTCATGGGATGTTGTGTAGCACTATAGGCCACTTTATAAAAACCGGCCTGGAACTGGCAAAACCGGCCGGTCCAACCGCTCCAAGGGTTTTCCGATCCGACCGTTTGATTTAGCCCGTTTTTTACCGATTATGTACGGAATCGGTCGGTTTCCACCGGGAACCGCCCGGTTTCGTACAAAACCGACCAGTTTTCTCAAACCGGCCGAGTTTCGTATGGAACCGGTCGGTTTCATACCGGGTCTTTCTAGGGCAAAAAACAGACGTTTTGAATTTTTTTTAAATTAAAAAACCAAAAGGTTTGGGCACGTCGGCCACATCTGCTAACCTAATTACCATACAATCACTATATATTGATGCGGGGACCCTCAATTGCAATTACGATTCATAATCATCTTTGGATTTTTCTAGGTTGAGCATACGAATTACGGAGTTAGGGCAACCGGGCGTTCGGGAGTTTGGAATCGAATCTCAATTGTGGGCCATGACACAACCGAATTTTGGTTTTATACACCATTTCATGCTATATACATGAGAAACTTTGCATATTTGTGTATAATGGTTTGAATTCACATGGATGCACATGAATATATATTTATTTTTTGAAAATATGAATATTTCCGGGTCCTAGGGTCGACCGGTTCGACTACCGGTCCGGTTCTGATAACATTGTATGAGCCTACTGCTAATCAATCTTAGTCATATATAAGTGCATAAAAGAAAACTGCATCACAGATTTACATGTAACTTTTGTGAGCAATATCCTTCAAAAGATACTCAAGAGTTCAAATGACAGTAAATACTTATCTTTTATGTGTTTTGTAGGCTCCCTCTTGGTTTCTGCCACCTTGAAGTATTTACCACTTGTGGTTGCATTGGACTCTTGATGTGAGGGAGAGCTAAACCTTGCAGTATGTGCATAATCCAAGTGCCTTGATCCCTGATCCATAGGAATAAAATCAAATTCTGAGGGGAATTAACATATTGTCATCTTGGCCTTTATCTAGGTTGAGAGACTAACAAGCAATGGGATTTGTGTCATTTCCATATCACAAGAGCACACTCTAGGTGGTATGTGCAAAAGCCCATAAGAACTTGGTGTGAACCCATCCTTGTCTCAAAACCTAAAGCTTATAGAATCTAGATCTTGCTTAAGTGAGGAAGGGCTTCCTCAACATGTGTTAGCATCGAAGGCAAGTGAATCAGATTGGTTACTTTGGTATTCTTGGTATTTTTTGAATGCTTACAAATCAGATGAAAGAAAATAATGAGAAAGTTAAAATGTGATTTCTTGTGAATGATGAGAAAGTTAAAATGTGACTTCTTGTGACTGTGTATGTTATTGGTTATTTATTGCACATTGAAAAAGGAAAAAATAGCAATTTACTTATTGTTTTGCATGTGGCATGATGTTACATGCACCAACTAGCCAGTAGATAGGCTTTGGGCTAGTAGAAGATGGCACTAGAGCGCAATTTCAGCCATTTGGACTTACGGGTTTCCACATAGCCACGTGTTGAATGTGTGGTGAGTGAATGGTTCTCATTGAGTAAGCCTGATGACATGGGTAAGTGGGAGAATCTAATACAATTTTTATATCCAAAATGAATTTCTATAATTTTTTATAGTACCCATTATCATTAATTATTTAATTTAAATATCAGCTAACTTGTACTTTTATCAATATCAGGTTATTAAAACATTGAAATTAAATTTAAAACAAAACTGATGACCCCATTTACAAATTGAGACACTGTAAGTCTATATATTTCAGTGGAATTAATTAAGCTTATAATAGGGGCCCAACACTTTAAAGCTGGAAATAAGATTAATGAAAATATTCTATGGGTAGAAAAATTGCAACAAGTATAAAGAAGAACCCCTGGGTCTTCTGGAAATTCAATCACCATTTCAAGTGGCTACCCCAATGCTCTCTGAGAAATTACACCGTGTTGTCCATGGTCAACTATTTTTCTAATTTCTTTTGTAAATGTGAATGTTTCATCTTTCCATGAATTTGATTGCTGCTAAGCAAAAATTATATACACTATTGGAAATTTTGTTATAGCAACAGCACCTGGATTTGGAATCCGTGTCTTGTTCAAACAATATTTATATATTTAAGCTAAACTAGTCCTCCAAGAGCTTCTCTGAATTCAAAATACATGGGCTTGTAATGTGCTGACGGTTAAAAGCAGGAGCATTTTGATAGTCACTACATCACTGGCATTCTAATGTGGATTATGCTCGATTCCCATTCATCACTTATTAGAACTTGTATTTTTTTTAACTTTGCAATATCTCAATCATACCCCCTGGAGGCTTACATCCCTCATTGTTTGTAAGGGAGTTGAGATGGATATCTCTCTCAGCTCCTATGTTATTTTGTTTCTTGAATTGGGTTTGGATGGTAAGTTCTTGCTACCTGTTTCTCCTTGAGCCACCTTTTCCCCCTGCTATGGAGCTCTACTTCTTGACTTTAGCTTTCCGCTTCCATACATCCCATTTCAAAACAATGAATTATGATTTGCCCAATCTACTCCAATGCATATTATCTGTAGACACTATGATTGCCAATTAAGATAACCTTGACCTCGTAAACTACATTAAGTGAAAAGCAAGAATAAAACATAGATGTCATTGTGCATCAAATAGGAAGACGGAGTGTTCTCCTAGCTTTCTTACTTCACCTAACAGGAGAAGAGCGAGCTTGCTGCCTGAGCCCCTACTCTCATTTCTCTTTCTTGGGTTTTAACACCTATTGCTTTTTGTATCTATGGGTAGAGCTCCTCAATATAACTTCAGCTTATGCTATCACTGTGCTAACCCAATACATAAACACCTCCCACATTACCCAGTACATTCCATCGGCTATATTATATATTAAATTAAATTCACAAATAGTTGTGGGCTATATCTTCATTCATGTGCCCCCAGGGGTGTAGACCCACTGGCTGAGAAGTGAAATGATATGACACATTGAAAAAGAGGTCACAAGTTCAAAACCCGATTAACCTGTGCACCATCCTTGCGGGCTGTGCGGTGCACCTAGGGGTATAGTGGTAGCAGATGGGAATCGACCCTGTATCACGCGAGTATGACCTTGCCGATTCTCCTAGTATAAAAAAAAAACTTCATTCAAGTAATTCACAGAAGTTTGTAACTATGCAAGCTTGTGTTCTTGTACCATGTTTTTGAACTTGCTTCATTCACTATTACCAATACTCACCGCAAGAACACAACCCATCCTTAAAATGGTGGAAACGATATGCATCCCTCATAATAATTTCTCGCATGACAATTTTAGAGATGAACTTGGTGGCAATGTGACAGTCACCACACACACGAAGGTTTTTTGTAATCCGAATAGGAGTCCCAGGGCTTGTGCTAATAAGCCCAAAAGCAATGGCCAGCCTCTCACTGTGACTACACAGCATGTTTTCCTTCAATTCCTCCTTCACATCATGCAGCACAAAATCTGTACTAGGCAAATACCCCGCCTCCTTCATCTGCTTGTCCAAGGTTGACAACATTGCATAAATTTTCTCCGACTGAGGATGTGATCTGTCATCCACAAGGAACGCGTGAATCTTGTAGTTTACTTCAATCAGACTGCATCCTGGTATTTTTTTCAATCCCCTATCTTTTATCATTGTCCTCACTTTTGCCACATCATCCCACCTGCCAGCTGCAGCATAGATATTTGACAGGAGTACATAATAGCCTGCATTGTCAGGCTCTAACTCAAAAAGGCGCTTTGCCCCGAGTTCTCCTAGCTGGACATTGCAGTGAATTCTGCAAGCACCAAGCAAAGCCCCCCACACTCCAGCATCAGGTTCTAATGGCATATTTTTGATAAAGTTGTACGCCTCATCCAGATGACCAGCACGGCCAAGGAGGTCAACCATACAAGCATAGTGCTCCATCCTAGGTGTGGTGCAATAATCTCGAGACATACATTGAAAATATTGCCAGCCCTCACCCACTAGGCCTGCATGACTGCAAGCAGACAAAACACAAACAAATGTGATATGGTTAGGTTTAATACACGTCAATTGCATTTGGCGAGAAAGTTCCAGGGCATCCTTGGAATTTCCATGCATCCCATAGCCTGCAATCATCGTATTCCATGAGACTACATCTTTTTCTAGAAGTTTTTCAAAGAGTTCACGTGCAACATCTATACTTCCACACTTGATATACATGTCAATGAGAGCAGTAACCACAGAAACATCTGACTGAAGTCCATTCCTAATTATATAATCATGGATCCGTTTGCCTTCCTGTAGAGCTGCTAAATGGGCACATGCTGGGAGTACACATATAATGGTAACGGAGTTGGGTTGGACACCTGCAAGATGCATTTCATGAAAAAGTGTCAAGGCCTCAGCAGCATGTCCATTCTGAGCATAACCAGCAATCATAGCATTCCATGTGACTATATCTCTTTTAGATATTTTGTCAAACAACGCAGCCGCAACTTCTATATTCCCACATTTGGCATACATATCTACAAGGGCAGTTCCCACAGAAACATCTGATTCCAATCCACTTCTGATAATGTATCCATGAACCCTCTTGCCTTGTTCCGGATCTGCTAAACAGGAAAATGCAGGGAGCAAACTTACCATGGTTACTAAGTTGGGTGTTACTTGAGAAAATTGCATTTTACTAAAGAGTGTAAAAGCCTCATTTGCATCTCCATTCTGGGCATAACCTGCAATCATTGCACTCCATGTGACTACATTTTTCACACTCATTGCATCGAAAAGCTTCCTAGCAAACTCTGTGTTCCCACATTTAGAATACATGTCTATAAGGGCAGTTCCCACAAAACCATTTGATTCAAATCCACATTTGATGATGTAACTATGAGTCCACTTGCCTTGTTGCAGATCTCCTAAATGGGAACATGCTGAGAGCACACTCACCATGGTGATCGAGTTGGGCTTCATGTCTGTCAATTGCATTTGATAGAAGAGTTTCAAAGCTTCTTCGGCATGTCCATTTTGAATATACCCTGAAATCATTGCGTTCCATGACACCACATTTGTTATAGAAAGTCTGTCAAATAATCCTCGTGCAACCTGTAGATTCCCACACTTAGCATGCATAGTTACAAGGGAATTCCCCACAGAAACATCCGACTCAAGACCACTTTGAATTATATAATCATGGATCCACTTGCCTTGTTCTGAAGATCCTAAATCCCCACAAGCTGACAACACATTCACAATGGTAACAGCGTCAGGTTTCAGGTCTGCAGCATGCATTCTATGAAATAGGGACAAGGCCTCCTCTCCATATCCATTCTGAGCATACCCTGCAATCATGGCAGTCCACGAAATCAGATTTCTCTGAGGCATTTTGTCAAAAACTCTGCGTGCACTTTCTATATTCCCACATTTGGCATACATGTCTAGGAGAGCAGTTCCAACAGAAACATTAGACTGAAACCCAGTTACAATTATATAACTATGAATCTGATCAGCTTGCTGCAAGTAAGTTAAATGGGCAAATGCAGGAAGCACGCTCGCAATGGTAACTGAATTAGGTTTTACATCTGAACACCGCATTTTATTGAAGAGCATCAAGGCCTCAGTAGCGTGCCCATTCTGGGCATATCCTGCTATCATTGCAGTCCATGAAACCACATCTCTCTGAGATATTTTGTCAAACATCTGGCGCGCATTTTCTAAACTCCCACATTTTGCATACATGTCTATCAGTACATTCCCCATATAAACATCCGATTCAAATCCAGTTCCAACAATCCTGTCATGGATGTCCTTGCCCTCTTCCAAAGCCGATAAACCCGCACACGCCCTGATTGCAAACAGAAAGGTGAACTTGTCTGGCTCAATGCATGATTCTTGCATTTCATAATAAAGTTCAAGAGTTTCCTGCCAGAGTCCTTTCCTGCTATAAGCCCTTATAATTGCATTCCATAAATAAACATTCCGTTTACGCATTCTGTCAAACATTTTTCGTGCATTCTCCGAGCCATCCCAGGTGCCATATAAAGTTACAAGTTTGGTAACCAAAACTATGTTCTGTGCAAGTCCACTCATCAGTACCCGGGCATGGATTTGTTGGAGCTCATTCATGCTCTTGCACGCCTGCAAAAGAGAAGGGAAGGCTTTGAAGCCGAGTGAGTAGCCTCTACATACTGTGCTGATTTCCTTGGTTTGCGATTCCCAGTTTAGATTTTGGGTGGTTTGTTCTTCGGCCGCATCAACAGTAGTGAAGATAGAATGGCGGATATCCAGACAAAATGGGATGTGATAATACTTGTGGATTCTTATTCTTCTGTGAGAAATGCAGCGATGAATATGAGCCGATTCCATGGTTCCCAATACCGAAACCATTACCGAGTTTCCTGTTATCAGAAATAAAATACGCCATGAATGATTTGGTTCAGCTTAATGCTGCAAATCTCATGGAATGCAATAATGCCTTAAGTAGTAAACCTTAGGGTACTGGTTGGATTTAAAACACACTAGTAGTTGTATGGTGACGGCAAGGGATCAAATTTGAAGAGCTCCTTTGGTTTCAATTTCAGTTTTTATATCCGCATATATCCATTTTAAAAGGGATTTACCAGTCTAGAGGCAGCAATTCTTTTTCTCAACATTTACATTATTCAATAAAGTGTATAATATAATGTTTATGGTTTTAATTTATCTTTTTTTATCAGCTCCACTATGAGCACGAAAAAGGTTACACACCTTTAATGGGCTGCAGAATACCTCTCTTAAACACAATTGAAAAAAGTTACACACCCCTAATGGACTGTAGAATGCCTCTCTTAGACGCACTTTCAATTAAGAGTAATAAATTAATTATGCATTTCTTAAAAGAACGTGTTAAATAAAATATTACATTTTCAATCAAATTTATGTTTAGGAAAGAAATCAGCCGCACTAAAATCCAAAAAAGCCAAAAGAAAAAACAAAGAGGAAAAAGCCAAAAGAAAAAACAAAGAGGGGTGGACTCGAGTAGATACAAAAAATACAAACAACCCAAATCTATAACACACCACTACAAACCACATAAACTCGAAAGGTGCGCTAGGCACTGAAAAATTAGCACTTGAGAATGAGAATTAGGCAGGTTGGGCACTCACACTAGGGATTTGGGGTCTGAGGAAGGTGAATAGGAGAAATGGGAAAACTGACAGGATTTTCAAGTATAAAATTTTCATCTACCATATTAACACCTTCATTGTAATCTATCTGTTTAAATATTTGGGATTTCATGTCCATTCAAACATTTTAAACCGATGTAAAATAATTCAATATGGTCGTATCAATAAAGGTGTCAATATAGTTATTACGATGACATAGATAGAGAAAAAACACTAATGCAATTTTGTTCCCTTCTAATTCAACTTTGCGTTGAAGACTCAATTCATTTTATGGACAATGGAGTTGCATGAGTTGAATGTAGAGCCCCTTGCTTCAAATACAATTAAAGAGAGTTAGCAATGGCTTTCACACCCCAAACGTAAGTGTGTATATCGTGATCATGAATCAAAATTGTGCACGTCACAACCCATCAAAGGGTTCCTAGCCCATCTCAAAAGTGCCCTTAAAAACCTAGCCATCATAAAAAACGCTAAATTTTATTTTTGACGTTTTAAAAAAAAGTGCACAACTTATATTAAAATTTCATAAAAAGGGTTATGTTAGAGATTTCCCATCGAGGATTAATCCTGGTAGTTGGCAATCGGTAAGTTAGTGTCAGAGTGTTTGGCCAAGTCGCCTCCAATTTCTCGGGTTTAGATAGATAGATAGATAGATATCATGTGAAGTATAAGTTAAGGTGGAGATGATGATATGGCACACTGAATTTGTTGATTATATATATAATCAACATATATTCTTGTAGTGTGAAAATGGATATTCTTGTTGCAGGTTCATTATGAGTTAAGTAAGTGGATATGGGCCACAAAAATAATTATTTGCCCCAAAAATAATATTTGGCACATCCAGTTTGAATTGGCAGGTATTGGGTCAAAGGCAAAGTTTTGTCCACAAAACACTAGTTGAGTTGGTCCAATGTGTGAACATGGACATGATGGCACTAAGGAGGCTTATCCCATGCATTAAATGAATTTACTAAGTCAAAGAGGCACCTAGGAAGGTTTTTGGACCAAATGGGATGCTTATTCAATGTATTTGGCCATTTCCTTAAAACATGGAAATTGAGTGTAATTAGGGGAAATAAAGGGTCAAATTGGTTGGAAAAAGGAGGGAAATGGCCACGGAGGTTAGATGGCACACTTATGGAGGTAGTGGAACAATTATGGGCCATTAATAACTCATTGCATGGCTTTGGGATGAACCATGGTATTTGTCCCTAGTTTTGGCTAAGTGGGGGCAAGCTAGTCAAGTCTCTAGTTTTATTCATTTCATAGTATTTACAAGTGGTTTTGGGGTTTATATGAAGCTATATAAGCAACAACAAGCACACTTCTTGACGTTGGCCAATATTTGTATTGTTTTGTATTGAGAATTTGCTTGAGAAAATTCCAGTGCTTGCGAAATATGCCTCTATGTACTTTGATTGAGGAGTGGATCACCCAACGTCATTCACAGATCTTACTGCAGGTTTTCTACAGGTTGTGATAATCATCAAGTAGCTTGGTGGAGAAGCATACTCCCCATTTTGGTTTACAACTACTCATAGTGTGTTTTTGGTGTGTCCTTGGGTTTAGTGAGTTGATCTATGGACTCTTTTGGATCATATGGCCGTATCATGCCATCCCTAATGTACTACACTCTCTGGTGTTCTCTTATAATAAAAAACCCAGCTTTGTTTTGCAAAAATTCATTCTTGTATTTTTATGTTTATGAACCTATGCTCAAAGTGTGTCAATTCTGACCATTTTTTGTAACTCGCTTTAAAATGTGTCTTCTTCTTGTCCATTTGAAAATATGAATCCATAATTGGAAACTAGATAGAAAATAGGTTTGGACCCCACCTTCATATTGAAATTTTGGGAGGATCTACTAGTGTTTGAGTCGAGTTGGAAACAAGGTAACTACGCAGTCCCGAATTGGGAAATCTCACTCTCGGGGATCCAATCGGCCAAATAGACCCATGAAAATTTTTGCAGACATTCCTATTATAGAACCTGACATTCTAGAGACTAGAAACCCTCTCCATATCCCTCCCCTAACTTCCAGAGTCTCCTACCCTTCCGAAACCCCATCTCTAGCCTCTCCTTTGCCCCTTTGAGTTGGTGTGTCTTCCTTGCAAACCATAAGTGGAACATAAGCCTGCTGCAAATTATATCATAACTATAGTAGCAGACCAGAGGCATTATTTCATATATTTTGAGTTGGTGTTTCAGGCCATCCCTGGTTTGGAACATCACAATGGTATCATAGCTTTACTACTTTGGCCGAGTTTTGATTTGGTGTGCCTGGATTGCGGTTTGGGTACATCACAGATCTGTCTTGAAACACAAGACCTTATCCTTGACTAGTAATACTATACAACATCATCACTTTGACAAACAAAGCACTTGCCTCAACACATGAATCTTAATCATTCTTGAGTCCAACTCAAGATTCTTCTCCAAGTTTCCTGAGTCCAACTCAGGCTCCTATAAGGCACTACCTTGACACACGAGGCTCAATATTGACACACAGTATTGACCTGGAGAATGACTCATGATGCTGTAACTTTAACACTCCCTCTCAACGAGGGAAGCATTCTCTGCCATGCCAATCTTGTCTCGGAAGTACCTATACTTCGTCACGAATAGAGGCTTAGTCAAGATATCTACAATATGCTCACCAGTAGAAATGTACTAAAGTATTACGGAACCTCTCTGGACCATACCTCTGATGTAGTGATACTTCATCTCAATGTGTTTTGTTCTGTCAAGCAACACAGGGTTTTCTAAGAGCTTAATGCAGCTCTGATTGTCATAGCGAATGACTGTAGTCTCAAGCTTGTCACTGAACAACCCAACAAGTAGAGTCCTAATCTACACAGCTTATCGACAAGCGGTACTAGCTGCAATATACTCTGCTTTTGTAGTACTTTGGGCTACGGAGCCTTGCTTCCTGCTGGACCAAGAGATCATAGCTGATCCCAAGCTAAAACAAAATCCGGATGTACTCTTTTGGTCGACGACACTACCACCCCATTCGGAGTCGGCATATCCAAGTAACATCAATCCACCACTGGAAGCATATATGAGTCCATAAGCAATAGTACCTCGAAGGTATTTAAGCACATGCTTAGTAGGAACCCAATGTCTATGTCTTGGCTCAGAAATGAATTGATTCAATATACTCACTACATAACATATGTTTGGTCTACTATGTATCAAGTACATCAAGGAACTAATGAATTGTTTATAAATTGTAGGACCCACTAGATCCGATATGGAATCTGACTCCTGTAGCTTATTTAGATTAGACATCATTGGAGTATACATGGAATTACAGTCCATCATACCAAATCTCCGCAATACATCAACTATGTACTTTCCTTGAGAAAGAAAGATCTCATATTTCCTTTGCCAAACTTCTAGACCAAGAAAATAGTGCAAAAGACCTAAGTCTTTCATTACGAACTCACAAGTGAGCTCCCTCTTACACCGAGCTATTTGTTTCCCCTCTCTAGTAAGGAACAAACAAGTCATCAATATAGAGAACCAAGATCAATGGTTGTTTCTTCACAACCTTGAAGTATAGGTTGGGGTCAGCTTCGATTTTGGAGAAGCCCAAGCTTAGAAGATAGATGTCAATCCTTGAATACCAAGCCATCATGGCCTTCTTAATCCCATACAAGGATTTCTTAAGTTTGCATAGATGGGACTCCTTCCCATGAATTACAAACCCCTCAAGTTGCTATATGTAAACCTCTTTCTCATCCTCACCATTGAGGAAGGTGATCTTCACATCCATCTGGTGAAGCCTCCAACCCAAAACTGAAGCAAGGAAAATTATAGTTTGGATAATAGTGTACCTGGCCACAAGAGTGAATGTCTCATCATAGTCTATCCCTTCTTTCTGTGAGAAACCACGGGCCACAAATATTGCTTTATACTTTTCAATACTTCCATCAGCTGCATGCTTAATTTTATAAAGCCACTTTGAAGTTACTATTGACTTTCCGTCATGTTTAGGAACCACTTCACTCACACCATTCTTTGTGATAGATTTGTAATCTTTTGCCATGGTATCTTTCCATACTTGCTGCTTTCAAGCTTCCTCGTAGGTGGAGGGTTCTGAATCACCGATGTGACTCATCTATGCTACATATATTGAAAATCTTTCAGGTCTCTTTCTCTCTCTAGATGATCCTGGAGGTGCTCCATGCTTTTCTGCCTCTTGTAGAATGTCTCGACACCATGCAGATATCCTCTTAGCATGAGGTTCATCAAGAGATATTTCTATTGATCTTCTAGCTCTTTAGGATCAAGCATATCTAGGGAATCATATGGATTCTCCATCTCACCATATGAAAGGGGAGAATTAGAAATTGGATCCTCCATCATAGGAGTTTCATGCTCCTCCATATATGAATCACACTGAAGTTATTTAGAGCGCTTGAAGCAACCTCTTCATTGTTACATCTCTGCTGACTTCAATGTTTCTTTGTCTCGAAACATAGATTCTGTAGGATTTGAAGGATTCACTATATCCAACAAATGTTCCTTTCTTTCCGAATGGATCCATCTTTGTCCTCTTCTCTTTTGGTATGTGAATGTAAACATGACAACTGAAAATCTTCAAGTGTCCAACATCTGGTTTTTCACTAGTAAAAACATCTTTAGGAGTCTTTTCTCCCAAGATAGCATGAGGGATTATGTTATGAATATAAATAGCAGTGATGGAGGCTTTTTCCCATAAGGATGTGGGAAGATCTTGATCACACACCATGGATTTTGTATCCTCACATATTGTTCTGTTCTTTCTTTCAACAACCCCATTTTACTGGGGGTTGTAGGGTACAATCACTTGTATTTTTATTCTTGCATCTCGACAGAAGTCATTGAAGTCACGGGACTCAAACTCTCTTCCATTATCAGATCTCAAAGCACGAATGTGCTTCCCAGTCTGATTCTCAACCAATGCTTTAAACTCTTGAAACTTTTTGAAAGTTTCACTCTTTGCTTTCAGAAAATAAACCCATGACTTGCGAGAGAAGTCATCTATGAAAAACACATAATACAAATAACCACTCAAGGAGGGTGCATACATAGAACCACATAGATCGAAATGAATCAAGTCAAGGATCCCCTTGGATCTTTGGTACTACTTGGAAAACTCTTCTTAATGTTCTTGAAAAGAGCGCAACCTCTACAAACACTATCAAAATCAGATTTAAACATGGGCATACCTTTCACCATCTTTTGCAATCCGGGTAGCACTTTGAAATGGAGATGACCAAGCCTTCTATGCCACATATCACAAGGAATAACTATGCCATGGATCATGGATTGAATGAGTATTCTAGGAACTTTGTAGAGACCTCCCTCTCTAACTCCAATCAATGATGTAGAGTTCAAGTCTTCATGCTTAGGCCACAGGATCCCTTTGTTGTCCATAAAGATAACTCTGAATCCTTTATCTTCTAGAACCGAAACATATAGGAGGTTCTTCTTCAATTCGGGAACACACATAATTTCATCCACATGTAGTACATCTCCTGAATCCAACTGAAAATAAGTGGATCAAATGCCTTGGATTGAATAGGTGGTATTATCTCCAAGCTCCACTTTACATGAAAACTTCTTTTCCTTCAGATCTGTGATAGCGCTCCTATATCCAGTAATGTGCTTGGATGGACCACTGTCTACCAGCCATGTCTCAACACTAGTGGTAATGGATCTAGAAAGGGCTGATACAAGATAGTACTCCTTCTTTGTCTCTTGATCATAAGATGAATTCTTTCTTGTAGGTTACTTTTCTGTAGCATTAGAAGCATGAAACCTACCCTTGAACTTTCCTCTTTTCCCTGCACGACATTATCTTGCACAATGGCCATTCTTATTGCAATTGAAATATTTAACTTTAGAATTATCAAAGTTTTTGAAATCATTCTCCTTTTGATGAGAGAATTTCTTGTGAGGTTTCTTACCTCTTTTCATTTGTGCCACAAGAGCGAGGTTCTCTTCTTTGGAGTCAGTATACTTGCTCTGGATTCACCCTTCTTCTTGTAGGAAATCATGCCACAGTCTCTCAAAGTTAGGTTGCATTTCTCGACCATTTAATGCAGCCAAGAATGTATCCCGTGAATATGGAAGAACATCGATAGCGGTTTGAATGAGATCATCATCATCGACCGTCACACGAGTGCTCATGAGTTGATTTCTTACTTGATAGATCTTTGTGAAGAAGGAATCCAAAGCTTCGTCCTTTTCCATCTTCATATTTCGATGCTTGTTCTTCATTTCTCTCTTTTGACTAGGCACCTTCTTCTCATAAAGATTTGTAAAAGTGTCGAAGCATTCCTTTGCGGCCTTCAATGGAGTAATCACGGGCATTAAGTTGTATTTCACGGAATCATAAATGATTTTCTTTGCTTTGGATTGATTCTTCTTGAAGGTAATGCACCCTGCATTAGAAGTAGGCTCTTCAATAACACTGGATATGTATCCATCCAGATCATGCTCTTCTAGGATATTCAGGGGGCCTTCCAAGTATTGAAGTTCTAAGTTCCTTCAAGATGGCCTTCCGGTCTTACTGACATTACATCCATAATTCTTCAAGTACTGTGCACACTCACGATCTACGTAGGCTCAAGCTTGATTGTTGAACTTATCTCTTTCACACCCTGAGCTATGATACCATGTTAATTTTTTTTAATCTTTAATTTGGAAATGCAATAGTACTTGAAATCAAATAACAATCATACACATAAGCAATCACATTCGACACATGAATTTACCTTGGGAAAACCTCTATGACTTGAGGGAGAAAACCCCAACAAAACCTTCCTAAATACATTGATAGATAATAGAGAATGTCTTTTACATCAAGCACCCCCTGTGCAATTTCAAAGCAAGAGAAAGATAAATAATAGAGACTCGGAATAATATCCTGCACAAAGAGAAGCGCCTTGCCTTCAAGGGAGAAGAGAATTCGCTTCACTTGAATTCATCAATCCTATATAACATATTTATATATTCTTCACATGCATCAGCTTATATTTTTATCTTCTGATTTCATGATGAACTTGCCCTCCATCTGGATGTATCAATCTTGCATGAAGAAGAGAGCCCCACTTCTCATGCAATGCATTAACTCATTGAATTGAGTCTTAGGATGAACTTGCCCCTTAACTGAAATCTTTCCCACTTAGTTAGATGGCTAACTTAAGTGTCATCATGCAAGTGTCGCAACTCAAGTGTTTTCTTTTAGTTTAACACAAGCTTCGTATTTTAATTTAACATAAGTGTCGTCATGCAATAAAACTTAGTTAACTAGATCTTCTTTGTCATCACTTAGTTAAATCTCTTAACTGATTCTTTCTTGGTAACATCACCGTAGTGATCAATTTGAGTTCTACTTTGATTTACTGAAGTCTTCACTGAAGTTTAACAATTAAAATTCTAATTAATTCTTTTTTGTGAAATTAGAATTCTCTCATATCTTAACACATCTTATCTTTATCTCTTGTCTTATTTGCATTGTCCACATGTGCCAGCTTAATTATCATATCAAATATACTAAGGAGATTTTACCAATGATGTGATCATATTGTCCTACTATTGTTCCAAGTGGTTATATGCTAAAGTAATTTACTTTAGAAGTGGTCAGTCTCTAGAGGAGACTTAATAGCTCAACCATGGTTAGTAGTACATCACACACCATACATGCTTTGACATGCAAAGAATCACCTCAACACATGAGGATCTGTCTTGACACACAAGACCTTAGAATTGACTAGCAAGACTATACAACATCGTCACTTTGACAAACAAAGCACTTGCCTCAACACATGAAGCTTAACCATTCTTAAGTCCAACTCAAGATTCTTCTCCAAGTTTCTTGAGTCCAACTCAAGCTCCTATAAGGCACTACCTCGAAACACGAGGCTCAATATTGACACACAAGATTGACCTAGATAATGAATCATGATGCTATAACTTTAACATCATGCACACACACATACACATGTTGAGCACTGATACTGTAATAAGACAAACCAAAGTGTCGTGCAATATTCGTGGTGCATTACAATTACTAGGAACAAATCATGAGGTGGTGTGCATGTTTTGTAGTGTACTATACTGATACTATTTTTTTCCTAAAAAATGGTATTAGTACAGTTTAAATATATATAAAAAATTTGATGAGGCTATGTGGTGATCCCTTTTTCCACATTGGCATTGCATGCACATGGATGTGTGTGTATGACCCTCAAGGGTTAGCTCAAGTGGTTTGACGTGTCATGTCGAAGCTGTATTGACCAAGGAGGTCACAAGGTTTGGTTTGAGTGGATTTGACCTCATAAATTTCTTAGCCAATACGACTTTGGCATGGCAGGTCAAACCACTTGAGCTAATGCTTGGGTCTCTCTCTCTCTCTCTCTCTCTCACACACACACACACACACACACACACACACACACACACACACACGGGCGCACATGTAATGCCGATGTGGAAAAAGGCATCACCACATAGTTACATCAACGATTCATATATATATACCATTTTTAGGACAAAGTCACTATTTGTACTCAGTACGATGCACTACAAAAACATGTACTCATCGCATCATGATCCACTCCTAGTAATTGTAATGCAATGTGATTATTGTACATCATTTTAATTTCCCCTGTTATGGTATCGATGCTCAATGCATATATGTGTGCATGTTTGTGCACACGCATCTCAAACATGGACAAAAGTGCCACCATGTAACTATGCCAACTACTTGCATATATATTTAAAGCACACATATACCGTTTTTAAGGAAAAATTCATTGCATTGTACCCTGTACTGCATCATATCCTTGGTGTTTCTTATTTTTTGAAGTTTCCCAAAAATCGCCTTGAGGTCATTGGTCCACTCCCTCCCTTTCCATCCACCACTACTTGTATGTGGAGATGGGGTTCGTTGATACTTAAAGTTGACTAATTGAATCACCAAGCACTGATGTTTCCTTGGCTATTAGTGAGATTCTCGCTTCACTTGAGCATGAATAATATATGGTAAAATATCCATACATGGGGCATGGATTGGTGGCAGGTTTGGATCTTGCCATTTCCTCTTACTGAGCCAACAAATGATAAAGGTAAATATAGCTATAATAATTATAATTATGATAATTTAATCTAGACCTTTTTAATTTGGATTGTTTGCAATGTATTTTTTTGTGTTTCCCTCTCTAGATCTCACTAATTCATTTTGTATTTATTTACTTTATAGATATTGATTTAGTGGGTGATGCAAATGCACTCCTACCCTAGTCCAATCAGTTGCATGATGTTCCTATTGTCGACGATGATATAGAACATGCAAAGGATTTTTTGGCCCCATATTTTAGATATTGATATGATGTTATTGATTCTCTTTGGAACATACTCATAGGTTTTGATGTGTAGGAAACACGATCCTCCCTCCCTCCATGGGATATGATGTAGTTGATTTTGCATATTCTTAAGGTGGAGAAATTGTAGACACCACACAAAGTTATCGACACCATCCAGAAATGATACATGACATGAGGAGATGCGACATTTAAATTTTACATGCTGGTGAGGGTCTTGATGGTGGCAGTGATGTACATCATGTTAGTGGTCGTATTGGCACTAATACTAGTGTCAACCCTAGTAGGTTTTTCCATTGATTGAGATATATTTATTTTTTCATATTTGATCTAGTATATATGCAAATGAGACTTATCTTTTTATTATATTATATGTGTTATATACATTTTTGACTTATGGTTTGGTTTCCTTGCAAATAATGTTCACCTATATATTATTTATCATTATTTCTTCATGGAAATGCTTGTTCACATATGTAGTTATTAACACATTTATTGTTCTATCATGTAGAACTTGAGTGGGTCTAATGATTAAGAACATGTGTTTCCTCCTAAGAGGTGACGGGTTCAAATCTTGTGAGGGGTAGGATACGTAAACCTTTGTAAACTTTAATAGTCAATTCACTACGTGGAGGGGGTCCCTTGTCCAACACACAAGGTGGTCTTATACACCAATTTGGTGTCTAGATAGGCCATGACCTTCAAATTAGATTGTTATTATTATTATTATGCTTCATATATGTGATTATTTGGTATAGTTTTGTTTAACATATGTTACTTACATTATAATGATAATTTAAATTAATTAATTAATTTAAATTATTTTTAATTAATTAAACAAATATTAAGAATATATTATATTAATTATTTTAAATTAATTAAATTAATTATTTAATCTTTCAAGTAATCAAATTTGAAACATTTAAATAAATTTATAGTGATTAAATTTGGAAGTTAAAGTTAGATTCTAATTATTACTTTAATTAAATTCATAAATTTAGATTACTTCATGCAATTTTCATTCATCAAATATTTGGGTGCAATTTATATATGAGCAGGGGAGGCAGTTGTGGGTGGGGGGGGGGGTCATCTATGACCCTGGAGGAAAAATAGTTAAACCTTACGCTTGGGGACTGGGAGAGAAATCCAACAATGTTGCTGAATGGCTCGCTTTACTTCACGGTATGGAAATCGTCACCAAGTTAAAGATCGGTAAGCTCTTAGTTTTTAGAGACTCAAGGCAAGTCATTCAAAAAATGAGGAACGGTTACGCCAAAGGATCTCCGTGGTGCAGAAGGATTCACCAAATAATTGGCTTATTCAATCTCTCTTAAGAGGCAAATTACCTTCACATCCTTAGAGAAAACAATAGATCAACGGATCACTTGGAAAATAAAGGATTTAATCTTGGTTTAGGGGAATTAGTCTATGAGGATGGTTTACATAGACATATTCCAATCCCCTAGGACTCTAAGTCCCACCTATTTATGTTTCACCCACTCGAACTTAAGACACAATGGGAAGAACTCCCTTGGGATGGCGTGGACACGTGTAGGTCGTCCTTGCAGCACCTCATGGCCTCACGCAGATACTTGGAAAATGCATTTATGGGAGTCTTGTCCAAAGACTCTACCCCTCCTGGCTCACGCGCGAACAGGATGTCTCGCTTCAGGTTTGTAGATAAGGAGGAGGTGACGGGGTTTGTTGGTATTCAAATGCAGGAGCTTGGGAACCACTTGAGAGGTCTATCCCTCTTTCTCCTGAACCATGAGGAATATTGCAGGTGGGATCAGAGCCTGTATCAAGTCAATAATTCTACAGGAAGCTACCAACATTCCGATGATATAGTAGGAAATAGGGAGGCCATGCTGTATTTGAAATCCAATGTAGATGATTTCAAACTGAATCTCAAAAAGGTCTTCGAGGTTGCTTATGCTGGTCTTAAGGCGAACAAGGAAACTACAGAGGACATGAAATACATATCCCAACAACTTTTGTGTCAAGGCTCACACATAGACGACCTGGAGAGAAATTTGTTCGAGATCATGGGAACTGTGGATGTTATCAAGGATGAAGTGTTGAAAATGGCCAACTTATGATCAAGTGCAGCCACTGACAGGAGTCCCCAGATGAAGACGCTCTGCAAATGGATGAAGCCTCAGTGCAACAACAAGTTCGGGTTCTGCATGGGCTACAAGAATGATACTCTGCCTCTTTCAGTTCTATGTTTTTTTGTGTATTGCTAAATAAACAGTTTGTAAGGGTTTATCCCTCTCATGCATTTAATTTTCCTAGGAAGTCTATTAGAAAAACTGATAGATATGAAGTGGAACAAGTTTTATTTTCATATTTTTTAGCAAATTTCAGATCTCAGTATGAACCTCTCCATTTCGTAATGAATGGTTGTGCACAACTACTTTATAAATATTTCTCTTCTTCAGTTTCTGTTAAAAAATATAAATTTATATATGAGAATTTTTTTCTTTTAAAATTAAAATTACAGTAGATAGATGATTTAAAAACATTTAAGTAAAAAACTCCCATTACAGATCCACAATGAGAGACATAAAGTGTCATACTCCATATCAAACTTCTCCTTAGAAACCAATATAAACATGGATGTAGGTTACAATCATCAATACATCATATAGCATGCTTACATATCTTATCATCCTACATGTTCCAAAATTCCTCTAAAACTTTTCAACTCTACAAGATGTTATATATAAATAAAACACAGTAATGTATTTAAGAAAACAATAGGAATTATCCAAAAAAGACTATGCTAAAGTTAAAGAAAATATGTGTGTTGAAATTCAGATTCCACTCCATCCTTAAACTCCAATATGAAATAGTCTACTCGAGGGAGGTGTAGGCCTTCCTTAGATAGAACACTTTCCTCTCGGTCCTTTCTCTAAACATGTGATTGAAAGATAAAATAATGAAAGAATGTGCTACGATAATTACTCCATCTAGAAGATGTATTAGATGGTAGTTATTCATAATATATTCACCCTTTATCCACTTGATCACCAGTATCCAGTCAACAAAATCCTGTACGGAAGTTTTCCCATATTTGGTTTCCAATGGGAGTAGCCTTAAGTCCAACAACTCTGAGAGATCGTTAGAGATTGACCAATCCCAACTTTGAAACTAACATAATGAGTCTTTAAAAGATGTAAAATTTCTCTAGCACCACCTATTTGAGGTTCCCTGTTATGACCCAAGGAGGGAATCTACGGGGTTAAATGTATATGATATGAACCTAAGGGGGCATATATAGGGTTAAATGTATATGTAATGAAGTCAAATTATATGTAATATTAGTCGACCTAATGAAGGGACTACATGTGAAATGAGTGAATAACTATATATAGAGGTGATGTAGTCATTGCTGAGGAACATGTGAATTGGATGTAGGGATGTCTTGTGTTATTTGGAGGAGGTTATCATATTATTTAAGGATTTATTGTATAACTCATCTCTCTTATCTATTCAGAGCTATCCTCCATGTTTACATTGGTTGTACAATGTGTTTACTCTAATTTATTATGCTATTCTAAGACTCTGGTTCATAACATTTGGTATCTTAAAGGCAAGAGTAATGAAAGATAAAACACAAAGCACTACAAGGAAAACACCTTCTAACAGAGGTTTTTGGCAGACCCTTCACAAAAAAGATACCATTTATCCATTTATAGCGGAGGCTACTAGTGGAGGCAAGAGGATGGAGGTTTTAGCGGAGGTTTTTTTGGTGTGCATAAACATACCGACCACACTGGTGCACTTAACAGCCTGGCGCACTAGTGTGCCAAATTTGTAAAAGCACTGACAAACCAGTGTGCCTAATTAGGAAGCACATTGAAGTCCAAAAATCTTGGTGCCATTTCAAAAAACTATATAATATTTACTTCCTGACAAAACATGACAGTGTGTGTTAAGGACACAGATGCACCGATGCATTAAAGATTCAAATGCATCATTTAAAAGACATAAAAACATAAATTATAAATATTTTTAAAAGAAAAAAAATGGTGCTCCCAATCTACCTAGCCGAACCGGTGCAATAACATTAATGACGCACCGATGCGCCTAATGAAACAAAGCATTGGTGTCAAAATAGCTCGATAAAATTTGTAAAAATATGTTCATTTTATTTTTCACGGTAAACTTGTCCAATTCATGGGAATGATACTAACACACTGGTACGATGAACAATAACACACAACACTTTATGTCAAAAAATCCCACCCTCGATTGGAAATAAACTAATTTCATTTTTTCCAATATGGGGACATCGGT
Source organism: Larix kaempferi (assembly GCA_027924585.1). Lineage (NCBI taxonomy): Eukaryota > Viridiplantae > Streptophyta > Pinopsida > Pinales > Pinaceae > Larix > Larix kaempferi. Next base: position 26,976,846 of record BSBM01000370.1, on the reverse strand, counting down.
GCGTTATAAATTTGTAGAAGCACTAGTTCACTACTCAGTATAATGCACCATTTATAAAAACACATAATCTCTTTTCATTTTGTAAAAATAGAAATATCCGACAATGCTCTCTATATGGAGAAGCGCGCTAGTGCGCCCTATACAAGACCCACCAGTGCACCACTAAATTAGGCACACCATAATAGGGTAAACCGCACTGAATTACTCATTTCACCCATTTCTTAGTGCGATAGACCTCCTAGGCCCACATAATCACCAATGATGTACTCTTTTCCTAAGGCCCCCCCGCGCATGCAATGCTCATTTACTATTGGATTTCTCCCATGGTTTGGTTGGTTGGTGGAGTTTGAATTTTTCCAAACCAGTGGAAAACATCATTAATTGTGTATGTAGAAACCATGTCTCCTAGGTGGGAAAGAGTCCAGGTATTGTCTTTATTACCTTCTCATTTATTTTTTAAGTGGATTAAAAACTAAAATTTCACTTAAGTTTGCCATTTTGAAACAAAAAATTAGAAAAAAATACGTGGTGTGTGTCCTAAGCTTGGCTCACACCGTATTACAAGTGCACTGTGTGTAAACAAAGAACACACTGGTAGCGGGGGACAAATTTCAACTTTCATGCACCAGAGCCAGTGCATTACCGAAAACATAACGCACCGAAATTGAAACAAAACAATTTTTAAAAACATGTGGAGCACTATAAATATAAGGACACATCGCTAATAGTGCGTTCATATATTAAAAGAGCACCGTTTATGTAACAATTTTTTTTAGGAACACAGTGCATTTGAGGAAATGAAACACACCGCCATTGTAAATATTAAATTTATTTTAGAACAAATGATGCTCTATAAATATACTAATGCACCACTAATGGTGCGTTAATATATATAGAGAACCGATTAATAAATAAAAAAATTAAGGTCCACGGTGTGTTTTAGTAAAAACAAACACACCACTTAGAAACCATAAACCATAGTTTGAAAAATGCGGCGCTCTCTAAATATATAGACGCATTGTCACCTCGATGCGTCTATATCTATAGAGAGCACCGCTTAGTAAACAAAAAATTAAATTTCCATGGTGTGTTTGACTAAACTAAATGCACTGTTGTGAAACTATAAACATTTAAAAAAATGCGGTGCTCTATAAATATATAGACACACTGAAAATGGTGTGCCTTTATATGTCAAAAGCACAGTACAACCCACAAAAGCTTTAGGTCTACGGTGAGTTTTGATGAACCAAAATCACCACCATTAAAACCATAATTTTTTTTTAACTAAGCGATGCTAATTAAATATATTGATGCATCGTTTTTGGTGCATTGGTATATATAAAAAGCATCGTGTAGTAAACAAAAAAAATGTTTTTTTTTCAACAAGGTCGGTGCTCTATATATATTGGCCCACCGCTATCATTGTATCTATATATTTAATGCACAAACGAAATAAAAAGCATAAATTTCTAACACGTTGATGCGCTAGATATCCCCACGCACCACTACGGTGCGTAGGTATATGTACGACGCACCGAGACTATAGAGATTAAAAAAACATATTAATGTTAGAGCACCGACAATGGTGCTCTTATGTTAGAGCACCGCAAGTGGTGCATGCATATTTTAAAAGCAATGGGAGCAGTGCGATTAGGTCATAAAAGCACCCTGAAAGGTGTGTTACTACTTTTTAGGCACACCGATAATGTTAGTGATTTGTTTAGAGAAATTTATTTATTTTTCTAGCTTTAATAAATAAAAATATACTTTAATAATTTTTTTTAAATGTTTTATGTATGTATATATGTTTTTGTGTCAATGTTTCTAATGAAACTTATATAGGAATCAGAGACAAGAGAGGCGAGAGCATCAACAAGACTAGAAATAACACCTCAACTTGTACAATGTTGTACTAGAGTGGGAGGTGCGGGAGAGGGAGAGGGATTTTATCACTTCTTGTATTACACCACATACATGTGTCTTATTACGAATTATGGACCTCCTCAAGTATTATGAGGATGCTACATCACTTAGGGGTAACTCACGTCTACTAAAATTGTTGATCCGTTGTTGGGATCAGCATTGACAAGCATTCAGGGTGGGTCCTGATCTGTGGTTCCAACCCACAAAGGAGGACATTGATTTAATTATTGGGCTATCCAGGAGAGGGGAGAATTTTTCCCATTTCTCTGATTTTTCTCATGACATTGCAACAACCAGTCAACTAGAATATGTTCAGAGATATGTTAGTGATGTTGTCACTACCCTTGATGAATTCCAGGTAGCTAGTCATAGCTTCTTTTGGTGAAGGGGAGGTTAGGTGCCTCTCATTTTTGGTCATGATATTGTCCCACTACACTACTAATGGGAAATACATTAGTTTCCTGTTATTGTATTATGTTGATTCTTTAGTGTAGAGTCCCTGATGCATTAGGTGATCTACCATTTTTTTGTAACAATTTTGTTTTGCTTTGGATTGTTTTCGTGCCATGTTTGATGGGAACATAGGATTCCCATTTGCTTCTAAGTTGTTTTGTTTATTTTTTGAGAGGTTTCCGGTCACTCAACCATCATTTAACCGCCACCCTCCTAGGTCGATGATTGAGGTGCAAATGCACATGTGGGGAAAGATGTTTCCCACAAGGGGCCAAGAAGAGTTCCTAGGTAGGATCACTATAGAGACAATAGAGTTGATTTCTAGTGAGGACGATCACACCATGGATCTTGTGTCGTACCCATATACATGTCTAGATTGGCGAGGATGTCCCAAAATCCTATTTACCCATGATGAGCCACCAGATGACAGAGGTAATATTACTGTTATATTTTTTATTAATATAGTCACAATTTATTGTCTAATTTGATGCATATGTAATTTATTATAACATTTTATTTAAATTGTCTAATTATTGTTATGTACTATTTTGTAGATATTGGAATGAGATGCCTCAGTTATGAATACTCGACCTGCAACGTAGACCAAATAGTAGATTCCGCAAGGATGTGGCTGATTGATGATCTGCATTGTTGGCTTGACATGGAGTGCACCCTATTCAGGTCAACTAGATACTATGGGACCTATATCTCTCAGCGTTATGGAGGACCCTCCCATGTGGTATGACATCATTGATGCATCATATTGTCGATGTTTCTAGCCTCTACAGAGGTGGAGTCCTTCTCATAGCTCTTTAGATTCTGATGATTAGGGTGGTGGTACTCCACCTACTCCTCCTTGCAGAGTTGAACCACTACCACCACTCCTCCTCCATATCATCCTCATCTTGGTAGAGTCGACTGACCACCATATCCTCCTCCAACAATCCATCAAACACCCTCTCCTCCTCACTGATCCAACCCACTACCATATCCTACTCCACAAGTGGATCGACCACCCTCTCCTCCTTGCCGAGCTGACCCACCACCATCTCCTACTCCATAGGTTGATCGACCACCCTCTCCTTTGCATTGAGATAACCCACCACCATCTCCTCCACAGGTTAATCAACCACCCTATCCTCCAAACCAAGTAGGGAAACCACCATCTCCTTCTCACCCAGTCAACCCACCACCACCTCCTACACCATTGGTTTGTTTGATAGATATAATAGCTGCATCGAGTGGTATATATTCTCACAGAGAGATGTTTCAGATGTTTGTTTCTACATTTTTATCTGATGGAGGTACTGATGCCTCTGGATCTGCTGTCAGAGGTACTGATGCTTCTGGATTTGTTGGTGGAGGTACTGATGCCTATGGATCTAGTGGGGACCTGCTAGCTCATAGCATTATTGAGCACATGTATATATATGACTTTTATATTTGACTTGATTTGTATAATTGACATATATTATGATTTTGATATTACTGTTTATATATATTATGCTTGTTTCATATACCGTTGATGTTGATGTATATCATGTTGATGTTGTTTCATTTATGAAATGTATTGTATATCATGTTGATATCATTCATGCATATTTATGTCTTTCATGTTATTGTTTATTGTTGTTTTGTTTATAAAATGTTTATTTCGATAATTTTTTTTTTTTTTTAAATTTAAAATAGTTTAATGAAATTTATATATTATATTAATTTTATTTGAAAAGAAAGCGTTTGAATATAAGTGCAAATTAACGATGCCTTCTTCAACATATAAGAAGTAATAGTAATTCACAAAAACAAATATTTATTGATTTACACATATATCTTGAGGTACCTACTCAATAAATGTATAAAGTTGATGTCAATTTTAATGTGTTTGAGTACTACCTAAATGATATAATCAATATATTAAAATTGGAACGACTAGGAATAATAAAATATATAACTAAAACATCTAGTAGTACTAAAATTTATATAAATTTTAAATTATAAGTTATTTTGGGTTCATGGCTTAAATGTATGTATTTTTTAAGGTTGATTAAGTGTGAATTTAATGTTCATTCAAATGATTATGTGGAACAATAAGATCAAATTTGTTTATGTATGATTTCAATGTTTTTGTGTATCATTACTTCTTTCTCTAAAAAAATGTTCTGTTTATATAAAACACACACGAGTTGAAGAATCAATAATATTGCCATTGTCTTGTCATGGTAAAGTTACAAATAGTACGAGTTATCATTGGATGCTATATTCTAATTCCACTTTCATATTAAAAATTAAAAATTAGCAAAGACTTTGAATTTCAAATGAATACAACTTATGCGTTGTAGAAACATATAACATGTAAATATCGTAATGTTATAAAACATGAGGTAACTCACACTCATTGTAATTTGTTATTTGCGTTATAAATATGTTGCTTTGCATTTAATACACAATAAATGCACTCAATATACAATCTACTTCCATTACACAATGATAAACCATTAAACATAATTTTATTTCGAATACATAAATTAAATGTGTGAACACCCAAGATTGGATCCAACCACAAATAAATGATAGTTAACTTTTCATATCCAACATCATAAAATGAAGAAAAAAAAAATTCATCAAGCATAGAACTAAAACTTGATTCACTAGCATTTATCAAATTTGTTGGAATGGATTCTCAAGGCTTAGATATATTGTTATTCAATTTGACATTGGGTTAACTCCTCCTATGTGGTATTGGTGTTTGGAGAGATAAACTAAGATAAAATATGGGTAGTGTAAATACCTCTTCTTTGTTTGTAAAATCATAATTATATCTAAGATGTTGTAGGCTAGCCACATTTCCTATGTGCTTTGTTAGGTTTCAAATAAAACTTATTTTGATAGACTAGAGAGAATTTTGAGATCCCTTTTTTGTGCAAAATATGGCGGTGAGAGGGTGCTTCCCTTAATGACTTTGTGTGCTCACACTCTCCTGAAATTCTAGGGTGGTTTGTTGTTGATTGATGTTTTTATATACGGGGACATTTTGGAAGTTAAATGGATTGTTTGGTGAATTGATGGAAATGGTACATGGTGCATTGGTGAAAATGAAAAAGATTATATTTTAAATGATCCTCCAAAATTCTTTATAAATCGAATATTAAAATAGATATATATTGATTGTAATCAATAACACTATAAATTTATATAAATATAACATGAATCTGTTAAACTATTAACCTAGTTTACCCTTTTTAGAAATATATATATATATATATATTAATGAATTGTAAAGGTCGTTAGCCAAGATGCTTTCCTTATATCAAAAAGCCACAGGTATGGAGATAAATGTCGATAAATCAAACTTGGTAGTTTTTGGTTTTCCTGAAGATCTTCGTCTTAAAGCCACCTCCCTCCTGTCCTTCCCTATCTCCCCTTTCTAGGATGGTTTTAAATATCTTGGTTTTCACCTTAAACCAAATGCATATTCTTTCAAAGATTGGATTTGACTCTACAAGAAGGTGGAAGCCAGGATTTATTGTTGGGCTAATAGATTCTTGTCTAGAGGAGGATGGTTAACTTTGTTGAAGGAAGTACTACAAAGAATCCCGGTATACTGGGCTTCGGTGGCCTACATACCCAAAGGGATTTTTGTCAAAATCCAGAAGAAGTGTCTTTCCTTCCTCTCGACAACAAGCAATAAAGAGAAGGTATTCCTCTAGTTAAATGGTCAACAGTCTCAAATTTAAAAGAGATGGGAGGCTGGGGGATTAAAAAACCTCTCACCTTCTGATGCAGGAGCATCGGGGCCTAGGCAGATCAGTCGAAGTTGATCGACATAAGGGAGCCGACCAGAGGGAGTGCCGACAACCGCTAGTGCGTGAAGTAGATTGACTCGTCGAAGTCAATAAGTCGAGTAGAAGTTGTCCAAGCAGTCGACAGGAGTGAAGAAGTCGAGAGTCGACAGACAACAGTCGATAGGAAACAAGTTGCCACAGAGTCGAAGGAAGGCCGACAGGAGAGTCGAAGCTGACAAAGGACAGTATGGCCAACGTGATGGTTTACTGTAGCATGTTAGAGGAAGCGTAGAAGTCAAGGAGAGTACTTGGAAACGGTTCGGAGTTGCTGAGGAAGTTAATAGCAGTTATTGCAGGTGGGTGAAGACACAACAGATGTCGTCACAGGAAGAGGCTGTGCAACACGGTCGGACATTGACAGTTGCAGGTCTGCAGGATCATGGAAGGATCTGCTGACAGAGGATGCGTGTCTCAGGAACAGCAACAACGAGGTAGAAGACCAGGGAGTTGGGATCAGTTGAGGATGGTTCCATTTTGTTGGAGTTGTAGAGCAGAGTTCGGGGAGAAATTCTGTAGATTGGAGAGAGCAGTCACACAGCTTCCGAATGCAGGAGAGATCGAGCCATAGCTCAGAGTTACGCAGCGAAGCAGGAGAGGGTGAGGTCGACACACTGAGAGAGCACACTATAGTTACTTCTGTATTGTAACGACTGAGGCTGACAGATAGTTAGTTATTTGTATTTACAATTATTCTACATTGTAACCGATTGGTAGAAGTATTATAAGCCACTTCTAGCATCCTGCTTTACATCTTGTTTTGTGTGAGCATTGTGGTCATGTCGTGTGTAAAGTTAATCAAGAACCTTGTTGCGACGAGGCGCCTTGCGTCAGTTGGTGTCAAAGCCCGGAAGTGAGTCCGGTCGAATCGAGCGGGAGGAAGATCCTACGTGCAGTAGAACATCAGTAATATTGAGCCTGCAAGTGTGTTGAACAGCTCCAGCTGAGGTTGGGTAGAGTTGTACACGACTTGTTGAAGTCCGGTTGCGATTGGACGAGTGAGGGTTTCAGCAGAGATTGAAAAAGGCTTACAGAGGCGTTAATGTCCGAGGACGAAGAGTGCGTCGTGCAATAGACACAGTTGATTGTGAGATGTTCGAGGAGTGCGTCCGAACGATACGAACTTTGATGAATGAAGTCACATCGATCAAAGAAATCCAAAGGCGTGGTTGTATTCCTGATGCGCTAGACCACAACGACGAGGAAGTCGAAGAGGTGGAGCCATGGGAAGCAGCAGAATATGAACCAGAGGAAAAGCTCATCAAGCTTTTGACGGCTATGAGAGGTCGAGCAAAGATAGATGTTCGTACCTACTCGGGAAGCAGATCGAGGATCCTAAACGGGTTAAGACTACATGTCTGAGGTTGAAGGGTCATGCCTCATTGTGGTGGGACAATGTACAGGCTGACAGAGTCAAGGAGAAAATCAAGTCTTGGGACAGGATGGTCGCCAAGTTGAAAGGGAAGTTCTTGCCGAACGACTATGTGATTTCCTTGTTCAGGAAGTTGCAAAGATTTCGACAAAAGGAGATGACTGTGAAGGAGTACACAGAAGAGTTCTACAGATTGTCGATAAGGTCGGGCCAGACCGACGAAGGAGAAGAAGCTGTCGCTAGGTATGTGAATGGCTTAAAATATGCCATTCAGGATGAATTGAGCATGTCAAGATTTAGAGCAGTGGGCGAAGTCTATCAGTTAGATTTGAAGGCAGAAGAGAAACTGTCGAGGAAATCCACAGCGACCAGGGGTAGGGCGATTGGTCGGGGTGCGAGGACTATTTCCGTGAAAGGTTAAAGTAGCGGTTACAGGAAGGAAACTGTCGAAGATAGTCGACATGCAGAAGGGACATCGACAAGGGAGAAAGCGCAAGAGAACCGACGCGATGGTCATGAGAACCGCGGTCGAGGTGCATATGGTAGAGGTGGTCCATCCGATAGAAAAGGAGCTAACAGACCAACCATAATCTGTTACAAGTATTGAGGAGTGGGACACAAGGCATATGAATGCCCAGAGAACCTACATGCTGCAGAGGAGTCGAAACCCAAACGTCGAAGGTATGAGCAAGTCGACGAGAGGGAAGAATCGACATTCGACAACAATGGAGATGGTAAGAATAAAAGTCGAGCCATGACAGTCAGCAAGACACTGGTTATGGACGACAGATGCAACGAGCAAGAGCCGGCACAACGGAAGGCGATCTTTCGAACGAAGGTGCGAATCGGCGAATGGCATTGCAAGACCATAGTTAATGGTGGAAGCACTGAGAATCTTGTGTCGACAGAGGTGATCGAGAAGGAAAAGTTGAGATGTCGAGAACATCCACACCCTTACAAGATATCATGGCTACAGAAAGGACACCATGTGAAGGTGACCAGGTAGTGCATGATTAAGTTCAAGGTTGGGAAGTTAGAGGACAGCGTACTGTGCGACGTAATCCCAATGGACGCGTTCCATCTATTGTTAGTGAGGCCATGGAAATATGATTGGAAAATTATCTATGATGGTAGAGCCAACACAGTCACTTTGTGGAAAAATGGCAAGAAGAGGACTCTTAAGCCGAAACCAGAGGAGCAGGCCGACGGTAAGCAGGGCGAGAGCAACTTTTGGGAGAAGTGCGTGCTGATGTGTTCATCGAAAGAATTCCTTGCAGAAGAGGAAAAGGAGTCGGGGTGTTATGCTATCATTCCGAAGGGACCATTTTTCGAGAAGGCGACAATGGAGGAGAAAATTCCGGTTGAAGTCGGAAAGATGCTCGGAGAGTTTCGCAGCATAGTGGTCGATGAGACACCGACGAGATTGCCGCCGACAAGGAGCATATCCCACCAGATTGACTTGATTCCAGGGTTGAGTCTGCCAAACAAGGCACCGCATAGGATGAGTCTGACAGAAGGTCAGGAACTCAATCGATAGGTCCAGGAGTTGTTGGACAGAGGATTGATCAGAGAGAGTCTGAGTCCGTGCGTGGTACCAGCAGTATTAGCGCCGAAGAAAGGTGGAGAATGGAGGATGTGTACAGACTCTAGAGCTATCAAAAAAATCACGATCAAGTATCGGTTTCCATTGTCGAGAATGGATGACTTGATGGATTGTTTGAGTGGAGCGAAGTACTTCACGAAGATAGACCTGAAGAGCGGTTATCACCAGATTCGGGTTATATAAGGAGACGAATGGAAGACAACATTCAAGACGAAGGAAGGGCTATATGAGTGGTTAGTCATGTTGTTTGGATTGACTAATGCACCCAGTACATTCATGCGATTGATGAATGAAGTATTGAAACCATTCTTGGGAAAGTTTGTCGTAGTCTATCTAGATGACATTCTGATTTTTAGTCGAACCAAGGTAGAACACTTGGGGCACATTCGATAGGTATTGCAAAATTTGCAGGAAGAGAAGCTGATGGTGAACCTGCAAAAGTGTTTCTTCATGAGAGAAGAACTGGTATACTTGGGATTCGTAATCTCGGGTAAAGGGTTGGTGATGGACCCAGAAAAGGTGAAGGCAGTATTGGATTGGCCTGAACCGGCAAGCGCGACTGAAGTAAGGAGTTTCCATGGAATTGCCACTTTCTACAGGAAGTTCATTAGGGGATTTAGTTGAATTTGCGCACCATTGACAGAGTGCATGCACAAAGGAGGGTTCAAGTGGACGGAAGCAGCCCAATGAGCTTTCGACAAGTTAAAGGAAAAGGTCACTAAGAGCCCAGTGTTAGCGCTCCCAAATTTCGACAAAGTTTTCCAGGTCAATTGCGATGGAAGTGGAATAGCAATTGGAGCAGTGTTGAGCCAGGAGGGTTGACCAATTGCATTCTTCAGTGAAAAGTTGGATGATGTGAAGCGAAAATATTCGGTCTATGACCAAGAATTCTATGCTATTGTCCAAGAATTGAAGAAGTGGAGGCATTACTTGTTTCCCAAGGAATTTGTGTTGTACACAGATCACCAAGCACTGAGGTATCTGAATACTCAGTCGAAGTTGAACCAGCGGCACATGAAATGGGTCGAATTCCTATAGGGATATACGTTCATGTTGTGACATAGGTTGGGCAAGTCGAATAAGGTTGCCGATGTGCCAAGCAGAAGAGTTGTATTGCTGAACACAACGACAGTTTAAGCAACAGGAATAGAGTCGGTGAAGATGGAGTATGCTATCGACGAAGATTTTGCGAAATCATGGGAAGCTTGTCGCGAACCGTGGAGTGTCAACATGACTCCATACTTGGATTATTTCATCCAAGAGGGATATCTATTCAAGGGAAGACAATTGTGTATTCCCAGAGGATCTGTAAGAGAGAACCTAATCCGAGAGTTGCATAGCGGCGGATTAGTAGGTCATTTTGGCATCGAAAAGACCAGAGCATTGGTCGAAGAAAAATATTATTGGCCAGGAATGGCGACAGATGTCGGAAAGTGGGTTCGACAGTGTAGAGTTTGCCAGTTGGAAAAAGGAAGAAGTCAGAACACGGGGTTGTATACAGTGTTTCCGGTACCAAATACCCCATGGGAGCACTTGAGCATGGATTTTGTGCTAGCATTTTATAAGACGCAGTAAGGGAATGACTAAATTTTTGTTGTAGTCGAAAGATTTTTGAAAATGGCACACTTTATTCCGTGTCGGAAGACAAGTGACGCCACGAGCATTGCTGTACTATTCTTCAAAGAAGTAGTCAGATTGCATGGGTTGCCGAAGAGTATCACATCGGATAGAGATACCAAGTTTATGGGACATTTCTGGAGAACCCTATGGAAGAAACTGGACACGAAGTTGCAGTTTAGCTCGACATATCATCCGCAGACAGACGGATAGACCGAGGTGGTGAACAAAAGTTTGGGAAACCTTCTGAGATGTTTGACGGCCGACAGAACCAAGCAGTGGAAGGATGTGTTGGCGCAAGCAGAGTTTGCATACAACAATTCTGTGAATCGGTCGACAGGTTTGAGTCCATTCCAGATTGTTCAGGGAAGAATCCCACATGGAGTGGTGGATTTGGTAGAGTTGCCGACAGAAATCAAGAAGAGCGCGGATGCAGAATCATTCCCATAGCACATGAAAGAAGTTCACGAAGATGTGCGAAAGCGCATAGAGAAGAGCAACGCGGCATACAAGCTGAGAGCCGACAGGAAGAAGAGACTACAGTTGTTCAGAGAAGGAGAATTGGTCTATGCTCATTTCTGGAAGGAGAGATTTCCGACGGGGACTTATAAAAAGTTGAAGCCGAAGAAGATTGGACCATGTAAGATCTTGAGGAAAATTTCGGACAATGCTTATGTGTTGGAGATGCCGAATGACTTGAGCATTTCACCAACGTTCAATGTCTCAGATCTGTACAAATTCGAAGAAGGTTCAAGAAGTGGAAGCGCGAAAATGTCGAAGGTAGACTGGACGACGTAGGTTCCAGATCGACACAAGGAGGAGTTGCAGAAGTAATAGAAGAACATGAAGTCGGGCGTACGCGCAGTTCGCAAAGAAAAGAATAGTTGGTGCGATGGAAGGATGATGAGTTGAAAGAGGCGACATGGATTTCCAAAGGAGAGTTCAGGAGACTGACGGAGCAGTCGAGTTCTTTTTCACCTGGGGAGTCTAATGCATGAGCATCGGGGCCTAGGTAGATCAGTCGAAGTTGATCGACATAAGGGAGCCAACTAGAGGGAGTGTCGACGACCGCTGGTGCGTGGAGCAGATTGACTCGTCGAATTCAATAAGTCGAGCAGAAGCTGTCCAAGAAGTCGACAGGAGTGAAGAAGTCGAGAGTCGACATGTCAATGTCGACAGATGACAGTCAATAGGCGACAATTTGCCGCAGAGTCGAAGGAAGGCCGACAGGAGAGTCGAAGCTGACAGAGGACAGTATGGCCGACGTGATGGTTTACTGTAGCATGTTAGAGGAAGCGTATAAGTCAAGGAGAGTACTTGGAAATAGTTCAAAGTTGCTGAGGAAGTTAATAGTAGTTATTGCAGGTGGGTGAAGACATGACAGATGTCGTCACAGGAAGAGGTTGTGCAGCACGGTGACGCTGACAGTCGCAGGTGTACAGGATCATGGAAGGATCGGCTGACAGAGGATGTGTGTCTCGGGAACAACAACAGCGAGGTAGAAGACCAGGGAGTTGGGATCAGTTGAGGACGGTTCCATTTTGTTGGAGTTGCAGATCAGAGTTCGGGGAGAAGTTCTGTAGATTGGAGATAACGGTCACACACCTTTCGAACGCAGGAGAGATCGAGCCATAGCTCAGAGTTCCGCAACGAGACCTACGTCCCTGCTGAAGTTACTTCGACACTTATTATGCAGTGGACCAAGGAACACAAGCATGAGAAGGAGCCGAAAAAACAAAGAACTCTCTCTCATTCTCTCATTGACAAAAGCGTCCCATGGGCATATTTTGACGGTGCTAGCCAGGGCCAACCACCACTTGGTGGTGCAGGAGGAGTAATTTATTTAAATGATCAAGTGAAATTTAACATCCAATATGGCACTGGGCATGGCACTAACAACAAAGCGGAACTTATAGTGCTATGGGCTGTCCTCCACACTGCTCTCAGTCATCAGATCTCTAATCTTCAAGTCTTTGGAGGTTCCAGGATGGTAATTGACTGGGATAATCAGAGGTTACAGATCAGAGTTCCGCACCTGCAGTCCTTGTTGTCCCAAATTCAGGATTTGATTTCTCTCTTCAGCTCAATTTCTTTCAGCCATGTCTACAGGGAATGAAATTCAGAAGCAGATCTACTCTCAAAAAATGCATTGCTAATTCCACCAGGTGAAATAAGGGTGTAATTTCAACCTTTTCCATTAGGTTAATTTCAACAGAGCTCAATGGATAATTTTTTGGTGTAACGATGGATGGGAGGGAGATCTTCTATTTTCACTGTACAGTTTCATGTAATCAGAATAGTTTGAAAAATTGTAAAGCATACGGGGAAAGACCCATCAGTCCTATGACTTTGTTTCTTTTTTGATGATAAAACCACCAAGATGGTATGAGATGTTTTTTTTGAATCATCACTCATGTATTACATTATTTTGAATTGTATCCCTCCATGTGAAGTTTATGATCATTCTTTATTTAGAGTGATAGATATTTTCCATATGGAAGATATTAATGAATTGTAATGACATGTTAAAAAATATACAAAATATTAACTGGATCTTTTGTTTTTCCATATAATCATGTGTTAAGTCAAGACACTTGATATGAGAAGATTGGGCTTCAAACTTTCCTTGACACCTTTTTGTGGGAAAATTAAATCTTGTTTAACAAGGAATACTATATTGCATGATTAACTTCTCTATTCATTGCCACGAATTAGATTATCTTCCTCATTTGACATGATAACATTGTTGTTCTAAAAAATATGTTTTGATCTCAGATCGTGTGTTAGTACAAACGACCAATCCTTGTCCAACACATCTGGGTAGAAGAACACTTGATTGCAGTGCTTTGGGTAAACATAAGGATCACTCTTTTCATCCCATATCTTTTTAGAGTTCATACATATTAGCCCACTATCACGATCTTCCTTTACATTATTATGGTTGAAATTATCCCACCACTTGCACCTAAAAATAACACATTGGAAAGATGAGAAGCCCACTTGCATGATCTCTTGTATCTTTCTGACATAACCTAGCTTTTCTTTTTAATCATGTTCTAATCACGATGGATATATAACATGACTAGATTGGTCGAACTTGACCTCCACTCTACAATCAAATGTGACATGTCCATCATCAATATCCTCAGAGTGAAAATCATGTCCATATGCCCACATAGATGAACAAGTGTACCTAAAAAAATGTGAAGAATGGGCATTGTCATATGTTTAGTAAGCCAAGCATTAATAAAAACATAATACATGTTATAATTCAAACATGCATTATAAAATGAATTGTGTACACAGAGATATTATTACACATTTGTTGCAAGCAATCCCTATTTTTAGTGCATCCTCTTCACCACATGGGTAACGACTGGATGCACCATATTTCTGTCTGATTATGTCATCCAACCAACTATTGGGACATTGTTGGCATATTTTATTTTAAATGATTAGGATAAGGGATGCTTCTACTGTTCAACCATCTAAATTATTTCATGTCACTGTCCCATTTCCTTCTCTTTTATTCATACAATGCGACCCATCATGTTGCATTGTCTCCACATTATAAAGAACAAATTTCTTGACGGCATAAATTTTTGCATGCGGAGATGTGTTCATGCAATGAAAATGATTAGCATGAGACCAAATATATATTATCAGTTTAATTATAAACAATTACTCTGTAGAAAATTGAAAAAATATATGTGACTTACTCTTTATCAGGCGCCTTTTCCGTTCATTTGGAGTAGATCTCCTTCCCTTTTGTCCTCATCTCGTTGGTCGTCCCAGACCACTTTGCCTGGTGTGTTGTTGATTTGCTAGATGTATTCACTAGCATAGTAGAAAAACTCATATACTATGTACCCCTCCACCATAGAACCCTCAGGGTTTTCCCTCTATTTGACAAACCCCTTAATTTTTTTCATGTACCTCTCCAAGAAGAACATCCAATGACATGAGACCACCCCGACTAATTCAACCTCATCAGGTAGGTTAATTAGAAGATGGACTTGTAAGTCCATGAAATTTGTGGGAAGTTCCTTCTCAAACATTAAAACAATCTCATAAATATCTCGACGCCAACGTGGAATGATAGCCATGCGAATCTGCTTTGATGTAATCCAAAGTACAAATGCATATAATTTAGATATGGACTGTCGTAGATCCTGGGGGAATTCATGGTTCACACAACCATGCACGAGCAAAGGACAATGAAAATAAAAAATAAACACATAAGAAATTAATTGGCATAAAACTATAAATGCATAGCATATTATAACGCAAAATGCAGAAAAAGAAGCATGCAATTGAAATACATACCCTTAGAAGGTTCAGCTGTTCATGCGATTTCAACCATGACAATTCTTAATCTATTGTGAAGCAGCATTGTAGATTCGACCCATACAATGAAGGCATCTTCAAAATCATATTTCTTCAAAATCCATGAGACATCACCTTCTTTAAAAGACTAAGAGGTTCCAGTCTCTCCTCTACTTTATTTTCTTGGCCAATGTTTCTTTTTAGTATTCATAGAAATAAGATCTCTCCTAACAACCAATGTGTCAGTTTTTTTAAATGATATGTGCATCCATAAAGAAGATGAAACATTTTTGAATATATGCATGGGATCTAGTAAGTGGACAATCTTAAGATGCCCCCAATATGGAAGCTCATAAATCACATATTTCATTTTCATCCCAATGGGAATTTTCTCAACGTAAGTGTCAAAAAATTAAGGATCGTCGAACATAGGTTCCCCATTTGAATCAAAAGATTGTGAAATTTTCTTCTCCTTCTATGTGTTATATGCCCTAAGCTAGTGTGTCAATGTCATTATGTCAAGTCTCTAGGTTCTCTTCGGTTTACCATTGAAATAAGATGATGATATTCTAAAGGGTGGTATTATGGGAGGAACACCCTTGAGCAATCATACATGGGATTTCATAGGTGGTTGGACCATCTAGATTTTATTGAAGGTCCAAAACATTTACATCCATGATACCCTTTTGTTACAAGACTTGCAATGTTATTATATACATAACACATTAGCGCCAAAGAAGGCAGTTGCACCAAATTAAGTTTGTGAAATAACATTACGGATATAAGCAAATCAATCAACATGCTTACTAGAGAAAACTCCCAGTCCTAACATATGCCATACAACATAAAATACCTCTACACTGAGATGGGTCTGTTGAATGTGGTTGTCATTGATGTCAAAAGAGTTCAGTAATGACAAAGGAATAACCAAGGATATGATGGCAGGACAAACTTGGTGAAAGACAAAGGTAGTATTGACATGACATGGATGATGATATGGCAGATATGATGACATGGCATGGCATAAATGATGATGTGACATGAACTTGAAATCATTGTTGCATTATGACATCATTTTGGAGAAATATGGCAAATTGGTGAAAATCAGGAAATTGACCAAGTATGGAATAATTAGTCAAAATTGGTCTAAGAGAATGCCCGCCACAATTCATGGTTTGATTAAAATGCCCGCACCATGGTACCCGGCTATAGCTTGTTATAGGGGATATTTATTCATGGTCTCAGTTTGCTTTCATCACTTTTGAGGAGAAAGTTCTAGGTCTGCCAAAATAGCGTTTTGCACCAGAACAAGTAAAAATGACCAAGTAGTCTCAAGAGAATGCCCGCCATAAATTATGGGTTCAAGTAAATTCCCGCAGCGTATGGTCAGGCTGTAGTGTGTTGGTTTGGCTACCTATTCATGGTCTCATTTTTCCTTAATCGTTTTTTAGGTAAAAGTTACAAGTCTGCCAAACTAGGGTTTCAGAATAATCTTGGAGGAAATTCTTGAAAATGACTAAGTGTTGGAAATACTAGTCCAGGTGGCCTTGAGGATATGCCCGCCGTACCTTATAGGTGTATGATAAAAATTATTTGAAGACATGATCCTATAGCTTGTTGAAGAGGATATATCCCCATAGTCTCAATTCTCAAAAAGATTATTTGGTGACAAAATTAACAGCATGCCAAAACAGGGTTTCAGACTGCTTGTACTACAAAGTGGCAAATTTTCCTGAGTGGCCTCAGGAAAATGCCCGCCACAAGTTGTGGGTTGAAGAGAATTCCCGCATGAGATGGTAATCATGTAGATAGGTGATTTGTCTTCCTGACCATATCTTCATATTGACTTGAAAGTGCATGAGGAAGAAATTATGGACCTACCAAAATAGTGGTTTAGGGAAATTAGACCAAGTCTAGGAGAAGAGCAAAAATTGTCTAAGTATGGAAGTATTGGTAAAATATGCCCAAGTGGCCTTAGGGAAATTCCTGCCACAGCTCATAGGATGATGGGAAAAATATTTTGAGTGTGGATCTCTAGAGTGTTGTATGGTGCATCTGACCATATGATTACCCTATCCAAAAGGGGTTTGAGGAAGAAGATATAAGTTTGCCAAAAATGCTACTTAGCTTGATTTGCACTACTTCAGTAAAATGCCCGATAAGGAGAGAGAAAGTAGCCTCAGAGGATGAAATTGGTCTTGATGGATTCATCTTGTTGTCCTCTACCCATTGGGCATCTCACTTGCCAAATTTGAAGGAAAAATGAAATCACCTTGGTGACCTAGGGTTTGAAGAAAATTGGCTAAGTGTTGAATTAGCCAATTTGAAAGACCACTCTCAAATGCTTGCCAAAGGTTGTGTGTGTGTCAATAGATTTATCTTGTGATATGGTCTTGTTCATTGTTGAAATGGATTTCTAGCCATGCTCTTGGTTTTCCTTATGGTGATCAGATAAGGAAAATATCAACCTGCCAAATAGAAGAAAAATGTTATTTTGCATACTAAAGACAAAAACAAAAATATTTGGCTAAGTGTTGAAAAGGTTAAAGATTCCCGCAAGGAAGCTTGGGATGCTTTGTTCAATTCTTGTTCACAAGCCAATCTCATGGTATAGGATTTTATGAATAAGCTTGGATTGGATTTTCATGACCATCCTTTCCAATATCCATTGGGTTGTGTTAATAAGGATATAGAGCTTAGAGTCACTTAGTAGTGTAAGATCAAATTTACCATAATTACAAAATACATTGACGAGGTGGAGGAGATATGGAATCATTAGATGTGTGAAGTGTAGTGTTTGGAATTCCCTACATGTCCATGAGGGATGTGCTCTTCGCGAGGAGAGAAAACCAATATTTTCTAGTTAAGTATGGGAAGTCCTTCATCTCAATGCACACAAAGGTAAGTCCAATATCTATATGGTAAGTATCAATTAATAAATGTTAGCTCAACTAGGAAGTTTGTTTTCTCTTCTTGTGATAGAATTAGTGGTGGGGTGAATAAAAAAAAGTAAAGGAACACCTACAAGGATGTACTAAAGAGTAGAAACACTAGTTGGAGGAGATTTCGTGGGCATACAAAGAGTGTTACAAGAGCCTAAAGGTTTACCACCTAAGAGGGAAGTGGAGGATGAGATAAAACAAATATTTTTTGACTCTCCATTACCAAACATAGCATCATATAAACAAGCCATATCAGAGATGGATGAAGTAATGAAATATTTGTGGTCATGATTAGAGCACGTAATGATTCAACAAAGTAACTTTCCTTGTGGGTCACCTATCAGCATAATTCCCATTAAAGGATGGGAATTGGAGAATGTGTATCAACTATATATCTTGAATAAAATTACTCTCAAGAATTGGTACACTCTACTTAGGATTGATGACTTGCTATATCAATTACATCATGCCAAGTATTTCAGCAAGTTGTATCTCAAATTGGGATACCACTAGGTATGAGTAAAAGAAGAAGACACCTAGAAGACCACCTTCAAGATGAGGCGAGGTTTATATAAATTGGTTACTAATCTAATTGGATCTCAAATTGGGATACCACTAGGTATGAGTAAAAGAAGAAGACACCTAGAATACCACCTTCAAGATGAGGCGAGGTTTATATGAATTGGTTACTAGTCTAATTAGATCCCTTCCCCCAATCACAACACAAAAAGGTAGAATTAGTGCAATGCAAACATTTTTTTTAATATCCAAAAAATTATCAACCCTATGGTCTTAAAAAATATTTATGATGTGTACATACAAACTAATATCATGAAACCATGCAAGCCTGCAAACTTTAGAATAATTAAGGGGAAAAAAGATTAAAATATTATATAACAAACTGATGTTATGAAGAAATTGCTATAGAAAATCAATTGATATATATATATATATATATATATATATATATATATATATATATATATATATATAGCCCGATGGGTTAGTTCAAGTGGTTGAGAGTTGTGAGTTGTAAGCAAAAGGTCTCGAGGTCAAATCCTCGGGTGGCTATGCATAGATATTTAAGGGCCTCACTTGATGTCCCCATCGGGTTAGGCCCCGTAATCATGTCCGATGGTTTACCTTGGGTACCATCCTCGAAATGAGTGGAAGTACTCGAGGGTTTTCCCATGACATGTTCCAAGGGAATATATATATATATATATATATCCTTGCAATCATGTAGAATTTGGAATAACTAGCATATCCCTAAATGGGTGAATGGAAAGTCAAAGTGCTATCTTCCTTGTGAAGTGGTCAAGACAATGCAGTGGTTGAAAGGGAAGATCTCATTCTCAATTCCATTTTGGCAACCTTGAACTCAAATTACTTAGAAAATATATACATGTGAATGTGACTGGTGGAAAGGGTAATGAACCAACATGTTAGTGTTTTTTGTTGAAAGGGTGAAAGAAATATCTTCAAAGAAAGAGAAGAGAAGTACATCATTGCTAATTTAATGGTTTGTTTATCCTATAAAAGAGTACGAGTGAAATATATTATAGATAGCTTGTAATCCAAGAGTGGGGTTTGGAGTTCTAGAGATGGGAAAGGATTGTAGTTTGCAAGGGATTAAAACCAAGGCCAAGATGCCTAGAAGTGGAATCGATCCACTGACTACCACATCAACTGGGGTTCGGAGTTCTAGAGATGGGAAAGGATTGTAGTTTGCAAGGGATTAAAACCAAGGCCAAGATGCCTAGAAGTGGAATCGATCCACTGACTACCACATCAACAAGGATCGAACTTGGATTTCAACCCTAGAAAACATCAAGATATATATGAATCCATGTTACCTAAAGGTTTTTTTATTAGATAGTGTGAAAACTAATGAGATAAATTGAGCTTGTGATTTGATTCTCATGCAACTCATTGCTCAACATATTTCACTCTGACCATGGGCCCTGCTTTCCAAGATGCATTAAAAGATAACGATCAAACTAAATGACAAGAGCTTGAAGTCACGAGCAAGATTTAGAGTTCTAGATAGACGGGCATAGATGGTAATGCTCAAGGGATCCACTAAAGAATTCAAGAACTAAGAAAATATAGATTTGGAATGAGAATACATTGGATTTGGATTGGTATTAGCAATGATTGAAATGCTCATTGCACAAACGATTAAAAATGCCCTAATCACATGAACAAATTGTAGGGTTCATCATTGTTGACATTGTTTGATGCAACAATGATATTAGAAAGTTATAATATTACTACCTATACAAGACCCTATATTTATCTCAAATACCTTAACAAAGCTCAAGGTTTGTTTGACCTAGACATGGCTCACCCTAACAACATGCCTTTGCATATCGATGAGTAAATGGGAACGATGGTTTAATACATTAGGTGTAGGCACTTTCCAACTAAGGCTATAAAATGCCATATATCATATAAGAGAAAGAGTGGTGAGGTGCTCATGGGTAGGTTGATAAATTTCTCTTGCGAGTTGAATAATCTCATGAAAGAGGATGTATAATAGAGGGATACCAAGAAAGACAATCATATTGACAAAGACAATGATACTTGATGTCTAATGCTACAAAGAAGAATGTGAAGAAACCGCTATTCTCGATAATTGTATATACAAACAAACTTTAAGGGTAAAAAATATAATATATAAAAAAAAATTACAAAATGATTTTTTTTTTCTTTCGAAGATGGCAAAACCTATCATAACTTAGTTGTCAAACTAGTAATGAGTACAAACATCATTGGGTGTTATCCACAAATGCGAGTTGACTCGTCACCATTATTCAAGAAAAGCCATGCCACCTTAAATAATCCATTGGTGGTCCATAAGGGGACAAAATTCTACTCTTGCAAGATGCTTGTAGATTTTGGATCGTTAACTTATTTTCTTGAATTTGAAAAAAACAAATTCTTAACTAATTATAAACGGTTTTAAATCTTACTCTGAATCCAAAAATAATCATATAATAAAACAAAATCAATTATCCATCTAATAAAAATAAAAATAAAAATAATAAACAATATAAAACATCTAAAACAATATAACAATATTGAACGTTCTAAAATTAAATCATTATTATAAAGTAAATGGAATCCATAAAAGTAAAATTGCCAAAAGCATATTCCAATCATCTCATCTTGCTAGGCTAATTCCCTGGCTACGGTGTGGAGCACATATTCTGTCATGTCCAAACTTTCAAACACTATAACTATTCTTTGGTGACTAGAAAGTAAATATTCTCAACTCCTATGCTTATGCTTCTAAAATTTGAATATCACCTCATGCTTTGGGATAGGTCGTTGAATTTCACTTTTATTGTTTAACTTTAAGACTCTAAATATAGGTATATAAATAATGCAAGGTTCCTTCTCATCTCTAAATTGAGATTTTAAATATATGAAAATTGTAGACCTCACATTTTGTTTATGAATGGGTGAGTGGTTGGTCCTTTATATATATGATAATTAATTTTATATAAAAAAGTTGTATAGGATGTGGTGTATGCACTTATATGTAGCAAAAGTATTTATGTTTTTAATAAAATTTATATTATTAAATAATAAAAATAAAACTAAATTATAAGTTTATATAATTAGTTTTCTTAATAATATTAAAGTTTTTATAAATTTATTGGATGTAGCTCGAGTGATTGGGAGTTCTAGTTGATAACCTCTCCACTTGGGTTCAAATCCTTGCAAGTGACATATAATGCTCTTGTTGTTGAACCCTAATATTTCAACTATGTTTAGTCTCCCCACATGTCTTACGGTATAACGAGGAAGTACTGTGGATATAGCGGCCTCTTGAAAGATAGAGACATGAACCAAATGGAATTATTATTATTATTATTATTAAAAACTAATATTTTTTTATATAATTTTACTATTTAGAAAATAAGAATTGCAAAGCGTGAAGTATTAATGTCAATGATCTTATTATCTTAAACTCTCAATGAGGGAGAAGCAACGATTGTGTGGAAGAGTGCTACTCTAACATTATTAAGAGATAAAATTGATATTTAACTTGATAGGGACATCAAATGAAGCATGTAATAGAGGTAGTTGACTAAAAGGATCAACCCCAAGATATCTTGCATGAAACTTAAATTACTCAATAATTCTTGCTATCCCACCGAGTTAAAAATAACACTTTCATTTCAATTTATTAACATTACATTATATATTTAATTATTTTGGTGCAATCGTTTTACATATACGAGTTATGAGAGCTACATGGCATGATCCCTTGAATTGTAAATATGTGTTGGTTCATAAATAAAATCGACTATTTATACACATTAATTACTAGATTATGTTATTTATAATAAAATTTGTATTGTAAATTTACAATAAAAAAAATCATTGCACACACATGTACATTCATTTAAGTTATTGATATAATGTAACACTTAGTGTACATAAATCTTAACATCGATATGCAATATAAATTGGGTTTAGTTTGAGTGGTTAAGAGGAGAAGTTGTTTTCCTTCATTTCCAATGTCAAATCTATTTATGATATGTAGACCAATTTGGGTTGGGAAGGTATCAACAATCTTATTCTCACGTAAGTGTGTTAGGGTGGGACGAGACATTTCCAAAAAGAAAATCCCAAAAAGATAACTCAAACAATTTTTATAAAGAAGGTACTCTATTCGAATGTATTTGAGTGAGGTACATTAATTTACATCAACAAATTTATTAAAATTGTCATCCACACATATGAAAAAACATCCCTTAAATTTCTCCTTAAAAAATCCAAAAACATTGATATTCAAATATGTTAATTTAATACTGATGACATTGATCTTATAATCTTTCAAAAGATATGGTTAAAATTTAATGGGGCCATGTCATGGAGGCCTTTGGGCATGCAACCCCACAAAAGTACATGACAAGAATACATTTTCTAAGTTTGTGTGTATAAAAATAAGCTTATTCGTTGAGTTATGCTTGTATGACTTTTATTGAATTGGCCTTGGCATAATAGAACTCAAAGGAATGTACATGGGATTTCCTATTATATCGTTTCAATATATTTTTTAAATTAAAATAAGTATTTTATATTATAAAATGTTGAAAAGGGATCAATAGATCAAATTATAGTCGTCCAAAATACAGCGTCAAAATTTCCCTTAGCATTATCATGCTCTTTTACATTAGTCCATAGTCTTGAAACTATTAAAGAGGTGCTTCCATCTACTAAACAACTATATACTTTAACATATCGGTCAAACAACATAGTACAAAAACAAACCATGAAGAGCTAAAATTAACTAGTATTGTGACCACTAAACATAACGTGTGGATCAACATGGTCTCATGTATGTCCATTAGAACATGAGATATTCACAATGGCGTGAGGAGGTTGTTGTATAGAATCATCATCAATACTTCTCCTTTCGGCATGACAAGTGAGCCTAGACTGTTTCATTGTCATCATCTCTTCAATATGGTGGTTCAATGTTGTCATCATAGGCTCCAACTGAGCACCATATACACATATATGTTCTTTTGCATCATCCATGCGGTGGTCTAATCCTAAGGTGTGCGTCGTGATCTTGTGTACTACTTCCAAAATGCCTTCTAACTGAGAGTTCATCCAACACAAATTACTCCTGATGTCCTATATGTCAGCCTTGTTTCTCTATCATCACCTCTTCAATATGGTGGTCCAATGTAGTCATCATAGGCTCCACCTGAGCACCATATACACATATGTGTCCTTCCGCATCATCCATGCGATGGTCAATCCTGAGGTGTGCATCATGATCTTGTGTACTGCTTCCAAAACGCCTTCTAATTGAGATTTCACCCAACATAAATTACTCGTGATGTCTCGTATGTCAGCCTTGACATGTCATGTTTCAGGAATTAGCTCCTCTAACTTGGCTTACTAATATGCCTCTGTCTTCATTCTAGGCATACTTCTACTTTCCCCTACAATATCCCAGAACCCTGTAGATTCCAAATAAGAATTATAATTTTTCCCTTATTCCCAGACCTGCAGTGAATGCTCACTTTCGACAGGAGGCCTCCTAAAAATACACAGGCTATTCATATAGAGAGCCACTCCCCCAGATTAAAGGGGAAGTTGGTGTCCTCAACCAGTGCCAATATCACCATCCCAGGGATGTTCATCCAAACACCAAATTTCGTAGACTTGGAGCTTTTCCTTTTAGTCCCAAATGCTATGTTATAGAATGGAGAGGGTGGCATATAAACAGAATGTGATGGTATTGAACCCATGGCCGATATTCCCAAAGACTCTCTCATGCATGAATGCAGGTGATCCTTTATGAAATCTTCTTGGGGGGTGTAATGACGGATTGATGCATTCAAGTTTGAAATGACCACTTTGAATGTTTATTTGAGTTGCATATAACCCAAGGGGAAACCTTTAAGTTGTATATCTACCTTAGGGGAGCCAACGAGTTGTATGTTGCTCCCCATTTTGAACCAATTCTCCTTTTTCCAAGAGTGTTTCCCTGCTTTCAAGCTTGTCAGCAATGGTGTTGTTGCCATGCCGAGCATGCATCAAATTGACATCAGGAATTTGTTGAAGGAGGCCAATGATACGGTTTTGTAGCCTTCCAACAATCTTATCCTCTAGTTCGACTATTTTCTTGGATTGGGAGATAATCAAAAGGGAGTCATCGATAATAACAACCTTTTGGATTCCTAAAGAAACAATATATTCTAAACCAAGTTAGAGTGTGTGATGCTCTACTTGATTGTTGGTAGCTCTCCCTAAACCCCATTCAAAGGTTAATATTGTACTTCTTTCGAGATCAAGAAGGATCCCCCCCCCACTCCTACCTCCCTAGGTATTATATCATGTCAATTATCGAAAATGAAAAGATTGTATTATAAGATCATTATATTTTTGTAATGCTTTATATAATTTTTATATTAAAAAAATCCTTGCATTATTAAATAAATAATATTTATATAAAATAATAAGTTGAGTATAGAGTTTCCCCACGATGGGTTCCCCCCTCCTGTGAGGTGCTCTCCATGATGTATCCTCGTCCGGATAGATGGAGGTCTTCCTTCTCCAAGCGATAGATGAATCTTAATGATTTTAATGCGGTCCTCTGAGAGTACAATAGAGCTCATTATGGAAGCTTGTGGCAACACCCACCTTCCAAATCAGAGGTACACATTACTGGATTTCCCTCCTACAACTCTAATTTCAATCAAGGAAACTTGGCTATCCTCCACCCTGACTGTACCCTGGTTCAACGTGTATGCTTGGTTCACCATCATGACTAGTTATGGAATTAAGGCCCTTGGCCGATAGGAGGAGAAAAGGTTGTAAAAATTTTATGAGCATATGGCTTGGATGAATGATCATTTTTGTTGGCTCCCTTCGGCCTTTCAACATTGTGTCGTATGGATTACATTGAGCTTTGATCCTCTGACTAACATGGTTTTCCTCAAGAAAATTCAACGTAGGACTCTTGCTAGTCCCAAACGCTCGCATATGCCCTGTATTATTGCTAAGCAAGAGAAAGAAAAATCTTCGTTTAGTGGCATTGTCTTGCCTCCCACGTAGGAATAGATTCATTGCATGGAAAACTGAATTGACAGTAAGTATGAACTCCCCATTCCTGAGGAGTTGGTTGTGGACCTTAGTTGGATGGAAGATGACCCTGGAAACATCTGCACTAGGGACACTCGCTACACAAAGACTCTAGCTCTCCTTTGGAACACTAAAACGCTCCAGGGATGTGTGCTCACGGATAGTGCTAATGGCATGCTCGAGAAAGGGTACTAGGGCCTCAGTCACTCATCTGAGATGGACCGAGTGGAAAATTCGTTCGATAAAATTGTCAGGGGTCAAATGGAGCTGGACTCCATGCCAAATGTTATGGCTTGTGACATCACGGGAAAGGTATTTCAAAGGAATGTCTCTTCTGGACAAGCTAGGCTAATCTTTAGTCAACAATTGAATATTGGACATGTGAGCGAGGAAACTACATAAGCCATTGGTTCCAAGGTGACCCCCCCATCATAATATCTGCTGATAATTAGCTTTATCTATTGTTTTCCCTCCAGGTAGGTTTTGTGCTTATCTGGATACTCAATTTTGTTTCCAATTCTGTCATATTGAATTTCATGGCTAGTAACCCCAACTTGTGGGGATATCTATATTTTCACTCTAGCATTAGGGTCTTTGTAGGTAGTGGTACAAACATTGGTCACAATCTCAAACTTCTTGTTACTTTTAGTAATAGTTACAACTGGATGTTACTTTTTGAAATTTGGCGGGGTGATTGGTTTGGTTTCCATAGTGGTAGGCCAGTCACCCCTACATCTACTTCTTATTTTTGTTAATATGATCTAATCGAATCCGAATTTTACAAAAACAAAATCTAGTATAGAGTTGGCAATTTTGAGGGGTTTTAAATTACAATCACATCTATGAAGTGAAAGAGAATAGTTAAATTCTTTGAGGAATTTATCATTCTTATTTAAAAAGAAAGAAACAACTTATGAAGTATGGTAAGTTAATTGAGTTTAAATAGATGGAATGAGAATGCGTCAATTTTTTTTTATAGGGATTCAAATGGTATGTTAATTAGGTGTAGTTCAAGGGATTGTGAAGGAAGTTGTTATCCCCGCACTCAAAATTAAATCTCACTTTGTAACATGTTTACTTTTAAAAATCAATTGTTGATGAGCTATATAATCTATACATAAGTTGTTGACTTGACTTTATACTTTTAAAATTTTAAAGTTTACCTTAAATAAAAAAATACCCAAATATTTTTCTTTTAAAATAAATCCAAATAACATCATAAAAATATTCTTCAATATCAATAATAAAATAATTAATAAATATTAACTACATCAAATTATTTGGTTATCCTAACCATGGAGCAAGGTATTGAAGAAGAATATCAATAACAAAACAATCCTTCAACTAAGAATGCTCGAGCGCGAGGTATTCATTTCATTAAATTTGCCCAAGGTTTTCACCTAACCCTAACTATATAACACAAGCAAACGTTTTGTGAGGGGAAAACATGTCTTTGTGAAAAATTGAACCCTGGCGAGAAAAAGAAATGTGCCCTACTTTCAATAGGGTCCTATTGACAACTTTGTATGTTTTCATATATATCCATAATGTAAACAAGATCTAAATTAACCAGCATAGATCCAAATCCTAGGCTCTATCAAGTGCCGAGAGGGATCAAATCTCCCGAGGTGCAAACCTCTCCTTGAATAGCTCCTTGAGTGCAATACCTGGGGCACTGTAACGCCCCGTTTTGACATTTCTGCCTAAACTATTATTATATGTTATATTTGCTTGATTATGAGACTTCGTCGGTTTGACGACACTGTGGACATGTGGTTCTATTATTTTGCCGATATAGATATGTGTGTGTGTGATGTTAGTATTAGGATACGTAGTCATGTTAGATATGTATCATGTGTTAGCTATGTCTCATATGTGCAAGTTAATGAATGATGAGTACGTGGATACCATTAAAGTTATTGTTGAACGAAAGAATGTTATACCAGGTGCATGGTGAAAATAATGAATTGATTATTGTTGTTATGTTATGACAAAATGTATGTGTACATGTTGAGGATTTGTGCACGATATTCGAGATTGTATGTCGAGGACTGACTTACAGGTTAAAATGGCTAAGTGATAGCTGGATCCTACGAGGTGGGAGAGCCTCAGGGACATGGACTACGAAAGATAAACGGTATGTAGGTGATGCATTATTTACTTCCGCATGATTATTATGATGTTCATTATGATGTATGGGTGGGGTAGGGTTTCAGGAAACTCAACCGCCCAGATTGGTTATACGATGACAAACCGAGTACAGGTGCAATGCAGTTATTATGTCGAGTAGACATAGTCCCTTGTTCCATTAGGGGGGTGGAGGCTTTACCCATCGTTTATCCCCGAAACCCAGAGTCATGGGAGGGCTGTGCTACGGCGCTCTCCCCAAGGTGTGTGATGATGACTGGTGGTTGCCTGCTGGGGAAATTTGGTCGATGTAGTCGACACTTCTGCTTACGGGTTCTAACTGGAGCCGGCCATGACTTGGCACTTCAGGTTAGTCCAACAGAGGAAGGATAGGATGTGGAAGTTAGTTGTGAACTAGATAGATGGAGTAGGTAGGTAGGTGTACCATGATGTTAGGAGGGAAGACTTGATCAATTGTATATGTTGAGAACCTTGCAGAGTCGTGTGTCATGAATTAGTAACTGGTATTATTGTTCGTCAGTTAGTTGTACTTAATTAAGCGAATGATCCAATAGTCAAATTATGTCAGGAATGCTTCAATAAACATTAACTTAATTAATTGAGAGTGTTGTGTGGTTTAGTACTATTAGTGTACCTACACGAGGTATGTAAGCCGTAGCTACGCTTACATAACTCGTCTACATATGTGTCAATTGCGTGAAATAATACTGAACTATAATGTTTAGACATTATTACTACTTATCTAACCAGGAGATTAAATTTATACATTGAGTTAGTAATTTATGATTAATATAATGGAATAGGTTGAATAAGTGACTTAGGTGGTAACGAATGATGATCAAGTTCTAATGTTGATTAGTGTTAATTATTGTGATTAATGTTAATTATTGTTGATTAATAAACATGTTATGGTTAACTTAGATAGTAATTAATGCATTGGTTAGTAATGCATGATTTAATATTAATGAATTTAATTAGTCAAGACTAAGGGTTAACATGTTAAATCGCTATTGTAATGTTAATTAACGTAATATTAATTTGATAGGTTAATATTAATTACAAGGTAGTTAATTAATTAAAACATATGGATAAGAATTAATTTTTTCCAGCAAGATAAGAATTAAGTTATTACTATTAATTTAATTATTGTCATGTCTAAGTTAATTAGAAAATAGGGTAAATTATAAATAGATATATTATGCAATAGATAAACAGGTGTTGAAATATACATTTGGAGTTGTTTAATAGAAATTATAAATTAAATTATGAAACATTTAATTATGAGGTCATCGAGAGATGACTAGCAATTAATGGGGTAAAACGTGTGAGTGTGAAACACTCATGGTTGATGTAAAATTTTAATTATATAATATAACATTTTATTAATTACTAATTAAAATTTTGGAAAAGGAAAGAATGCTATAATATTGCCGAGAGGTTGTCGGTTGAGTGTTGGAAGATGAACCAACCCAAACTTAAATTTAATAATAAAATAATACAATCTTGTTTTATGAGTCAAATGTTGGGGCTCGAGGAGGAATGGGGAGTTGGATAAAATTAATGAGGAGGATAGGGCTAGTTATGATAGGAGGAGTCGGTGGAAGGAGGAGAAGGGGGAATAAGGTCGAGAGGAGAAGGAGGAGAAGGGGTCTTCTTCACCTTGCAGATTTTGGGAGAGGAGAGGGAGCAGAGACAGCAGGAGAGAGCAGCAAAGAATGGGGGTTCTTGTTGGAGAGTTTGCAGAAGGGAAATACCGGTTGGCTTGTACTCGGTTTGGGCTCGGGGGTCCAAAGGGGTACCTTTGGAGCTGGGTGGTCGGCGAGACCTCTCCAGTTGGCAGG
The DNA here is from genome assembly GCA_027924585.1 of Larix kaempferi. NCBI lineage: Eukaryota > Viridiplantae > Streptophyta > Pinopsida > Pinales > Pinaceae > Larix > Larix kaempferi. The sequence goes on along the minus strand of BSBM01000370.1, from coordinate 26,947,165 downwards.
GTGGCATACTTGTTTGGGCAGGTTGAGTTTCAAGGTTTTGGGAAGACATTGGTTGCAGGGCAGCAAGTAGGGAGATAGCAAGCAGGCAACAAAAGACGCAACAACAAAAGGGGGATCTACCAGCGATCTACAGGTATTTTTCTAGCAGGTATAATTATCATTCTACTCTATCAAATTATTATTTCCAGTTATATGCTATATGTTGTTGCACCTGCACATGAGAAGTAAATGTTAGAATTTAAATGTAAACTTTACGTTTTTACAGACATGAAACTTAAACATAAACCACAAAATAGAAACTGAAATTTGACACAGTTTGTCCACCAAGTTTAAATGAGTAGTTATTGATAAACTCAGAAAATCCAGGACCGGGGTCCTACAGACACCTAATCCTAAGCTCTAAAGTCTCTAGTTTAAGTCTCATATTTACTTTTTACTTTGTATTATTCTTTTTTGTTTATGGCCGACATAATATTTAGTACTTTTTACTTTGTATTATTCTTTTTTGTTTACTTTGTATTATTTTGTTACTCAACAAACTCGACAAACACTCTAAAATCTCATATTTACTTTTTACTTTGTATTAAAAGTAAAAAGTAAAGTCTCTAGTTTAAGTCTCATATTTACTTTTTACTTTGTATTATTCTTTTTTGTTTATGACAGACATAATATTTATCACCTAATCCTAAGCTCTAAAGTCTCTAGTTTAAGTCTCATATTTATTTTTTACTTTGTATTATTTTTTTTTGTTTATGGCCGACATAATATTTATTACTTTTTATTTTGTATTATTCTTTTTTGTTTACTTTGTATTATTTTGTTACTCAACAAACACTCTAAGATCTCATATTTACTTTTTACTTTGTATTAAAAGTAAAAAGTAAAGTCTTTAGTTTAAGTCTCATATTTACTTTTTACTTTGTATTACTCTTTTTTGTTTATGACAGACATAATATTTATCACCTAATCCTAAGCTCTAAAGTCTCAAATTTACTTTTTACTTTGTATAATTCTTTTTTGTTTACTTTGTTATTTATGGTCGACAATATCGACAAACACTCGACTTACAAGATCTCCCTCATACAAATGTTATTTATGGCCGACAATATCGACAAAAACTCGACTTACAAGATCTCTCTCATACAAATGTTATTTATGGCCGACAATATCGACAAACACTTGACTAACAAGATCTCCCTCATACTGGGCTGTAGAGCGCCTCTCGGCGCAATAAAGGAGATAATGTATCGATCATTATTTTGCTCATTTTTTAAATTGTAAATTCTTGATTTTTTATGTTTATTTGGGGCACATGAACCAAGCATAGTTAGATCCATGTTGTATTTGCATAGAATAAAAATAATTAGAACTATAGATTATATATTTAACCAATACACAAACATGAACTTAAAGGCCACTCAATGTTAATCATAGGGTATCCACTTCTAAACCACATACATTGTGAGAGACTAGTGGACCACAGGGATTTAAACATAGATCAATGGAGCTACAAGTTGGATCATTAACAAATACATCAATGTAGGGCCTTAAAGGACAAGCAATGGAAATCGGAAAAGCCACCCACTTCTAAACTACATAAACTATGGGAGAAGTTGTGAGTGACCAATGAATTGCAAGGATTTCAACATGGATCAAGGGAATTGTAGATTGAATCTTGGTTAACTAATACACCAACATATGGCCTTAAATATCAAGCGATGGTAATTGGAAAGGTACCCACTTCTACACCACATACACTGTGGGAAAAGTTGTGATTGACTAATGGGTTGCATGAGTTTGAATATAGATCAATGGAACTATAGATTGGATCCTTAACAAATACACCAATGTATGGTCTTAAAAATCAAGTAGTGATAATTGGAAAGGTTTCTAAACTACATTCATTGTGAGATAAGTTGTGAGTGACTACTAGGTTGTAGGGGTTTAAACAAAGGTCGATGGAAAAATTACATTCGATCCTTAACCAATACACCACCATATGAATTTAAAGGTCAAGTGTTGGTAATATGAAAGGTACCCACTTCTAAGCTATGTAAATTTATTTTTAACCATGGAAACTTAGCAACCTCCCAAGCTATGTAAACTGTGAGAGAAGTTGTTAGTGACCAATGGGTCATAGGTGTTTGAACATAGATCAATGGAATTGCATATTAGATCCTTAACTAATATACATGTGTATGACCTTAAAGGTCACGTAGTGGTAGTTGAAAAGGTACTCACTTCTAAACTACATATGTGAGAGAATTTGTGAGTGGCCAATGGATCGTAGGGGTTTGAACATAGATCAATAGAATTGTAGATTGGATCCTTAACCAAACACCTATGTATGAACTTACCATCTCAAGTGGTGTTTGTTAGCATGTACACACTTATAAAAGGCATACATTGTGAGAGACATTGTAAGTGAGGAACAAGCTACAACAATATGAAAATAAATCAATGAAATTGTAGATTGGATCCTTAACCAATACACTATTGTACAACCGTAAAGGTCAATGGGCGTTGATTGTCAAGCTACCCATTTCTAAATTACATAAACTATGAGTGACCAATGAACCATACGGATTTGAACACAAACAAGTTTTCAAATTTGTAATACAAGATGATTTATTTACCAAAAATAAGAACATCCAAACATCTAAAACCACTTACCAATAATGAGGTTGATTATTGATCTAATGAAGTTTTTAAGATGATTCTTAATGTCTATATCTTTCCTTATACTTGTAAGCAATGAAATCTTCCTTATAACTTACGAAAAGCCTTAATTAACAATTTATTTATGAAAAGTGAACATGTCATAAATAAAATTTAAACTCAAAAAAATAAGATTACAATCCCTCCCCTCAACAACTCTAACTAAATCTAATTAACATTAATATATTTATAAAATAACTCTAAACTCATATTGAAATTAACATTTATCATACATCTTTATCAATTAAACAAATTAACATTTATCATACATCTTTATCAATTAAACAAATGAATATGAGATTATGATGATTCTCGATCACATGAAGTTTTTAAGATGATTCTTCCCTGAATTAAAGATAGATTCTCCAATTCATGTGAGTCCTTATATTATTACTAAAACTTAGCTTATATTATATATCATTTAGTGATTAAAAAAATCATAAACATGATCTCAAGTCAAGGTAAACTTGCATGTTAAAAGTTCTAAATTCATTTAGAAGAATAGATGAGATTCTACCACTTAATATTTGGTTTATGAGTGTCTTTTCAACTTACTTCAACTGCTCTTCTTACTGTATAATGATTGTAGCAGGCAAATCCATTGGAGCATGTGAACTTGGCAGAATTCATAAATCCATTGGAACATGTGACTGCTCTTCCCACCATATAAATATTATTTTGGCGTGTGAGATTTTTCCTTTATACCTTACCTTATATATCATTATTTTTTCTCTTTACCTAAAGTATATTATTTCTTTTCTCTTAACCCAAGTGCTCTTCTTACAATATTGATGGTAAGAGTACCCAAATACATTGGAGTATGCAAACTTCATAATAAAATCATAACTTCATTCCTTGTATATTAATAATACAATGGAAAAAAAACCACTCGCTTGTTTCTTGTTACTGGAAGTATCTTGGTTCCTTGTCTCCTATTATTAAAATAATGGAAAAAAACCACTCGCTTGTCTCTTGTTACTGGAAGTATCTTGGTTCCTTGTCTCCTATTACTCGAAGTATTCATTCTATTTTAGAAGTATTCATTCTATTATAATAGTTTCATTGATATAACTTTGTCATTTCATGTGATCCGACATTGGTGATATTTTAATTGTTTTTTCTATGTGACATTGATCATATTTTACTTGGTTTTTCTATTTATATATCTATACATGTAAAACATAAGCCAAATTCCATAGCTCATCCCTATGCTTAACAATATAATTGTGGAGCCACATGGATACATATTAACAATATAATTGTGGAGTCACATGGATACATATTAATGTTTAGTTAGAACTAGTTACAAATTAGGGTAAATCTCTCATGGAGACAAGATATCCACTATTTAGATGGTATTTAGATGGCATTGAGTTCAGCTATAATGTTTGAGTGGTCTTACTTGTATATGTATCTATAATTGTATATTCTAAATTAATATATGAGTTGAAAATCACCACACAATTATAATATGGTTTTGTGAATGTAATTATGATTGAAAGCATGAATATTGTGTTAGTGTGATTTTTGTAGGACTAGAATTGCATGCCATTATGTGATAAATGTGAGATTTGGTACACCTCTCAGTCTTTCATGACAAGTCGAAGCACATTGAAATGAAGTATCACTTCATTAGAGACATGGTCCAGAAAGGTATGGTGAAACTTCAGTACATTGCTACTGATGAGCAAATTGAAGATGTGTTAACAAATCCTCTGTCAGTGACAAAGTTCAGGTACTTCTGAGACAAAATTGGTATGGCAGAGAATTCCTCCCTCGTTGAGAGGGAGTGTTAAACATACAGCATTGGGAGACATTCTCCAAACCAATTTTCTGTAGCCAAGATTGATCCTCTCATATAGAGGTGAGCACTTTGATTGCCTTTCGTGTAAAGGTTATTCCTCTCGTATAGAGGTAATTGATCAAAGTAACGATATTGTAAAGTTTTGTTGGACAAGACTCCAAACTTGTGTGTCAAGTCATGATTCTCATGTAAATCTTTTGTATAAAGATATCCATGGGATGGACCTCCCGTGTAGAGGTGGACCTTCTGTTAAAGGTCATGCTTTACTTGTTAAAATCATTTAATGTTGTGTGATGTATTATTAACCATGATCACTAGTTGCTATTAAGTCTCCTTTAGATATTGATCACCTCTAAAGTTAATTACTTTAGCATATGAGCATTTGGTCCGGAATAATATAATATGATCACAACATCCGATAATTCTTCTTAGTATAATGTAATGTGATGGATAATTAAAGCTATCACATATTGACCATGCAGTAAGAGATAAAGAAATAAAAGATAAAGCATAGAGATCAAGAGAATTCAAAATTTCCCATGCAAACACTTCAGCTAATTAAATAGAACTCAAATTGTTAAAGCTTTAGTTATAAAGCTTCAGTTAAAGCATTCGTTAAAGATATCCCTCAGTTAAGTAAAGAACTCGCAGTGGTCACTTCAAGTAAATCAATCAACATGATTTCAGTTAACTAGGTATTAAATAAGAAGGACTAGAACAAACTAAAGTGTTTTCATTTTAGTTCAACTAAAAGACGACACTTCACTTAAAGATAGATAACTAAGTGACAACAAAGGAGATCTGGTTAACTAAAAGATGACATGTGATTTGTGGCACTTGCATGTCAACACTTAAGTTAGCCACCTAACTAAGTGGGGAAGCTTTCAGTTAAGAGACGAGTTCATCCTAAGTGACAACTCAGTGAGATAAAGCACTGCATGAGAAGTGGGGCGCACCTCTTCATGCAAGATTAATACATCCAGTTTGAGGGCGAGTTCGTCCTGAAGTTAGAAGATACAAATAGAAGAGAAGAATGCATAAATATGATATACAGGATTAATGAATCCAAGGTGAAGCGAATTATCTTCTCCATTGAAGGCAAGGCACTTCTCTTTGTGAAGGGTATTGTTCGTGCTTGTTATTGCTGTGCTGGGCACACATCCGATTGATATCTCTTCTCTATTGCTTCCATATCTTCACCAAGAGTGTTTGATGATCTCTTATCTTTTGAAAGCAATCTGCTATGTTGTAAAAGAAAACATTCTCTGCTATCCATTATATTATACTGAGAAGAATTGTTGGGGTTTTTGTTCTCATAATTTTGAGGATTTCCCTAGTGTATATCTTGTGTTATGATTGTATGAATTCCATGGATTGAATTGTCTCGTTGCTTTAAGTCTTTGCATCTAAAAAAATTAAAGATCAAATCTCAACCAAGTTTTAACACTAATCACATGAACAAATTGTAGGGTTAATCATTGTTGACATTGTTTGATGTAACAGTGAGATTAGAAAGTTATAATCTTACTACCTATACAAGACCCTATATGTATCTCAAATACATTAACAAAGCTCAAGGTTTGTTTGACTTAGACATGGATCACCCTAACAACATGCCTTTGCATAATGTGTTGATGAGTAAATGGGAACAATGGTTTAAGCCACTAGGTGTAGGCACTTTCCAACTAAGGCTATAAAAGGCCATCGATCATATAAGAGAAATAGTGGTGAGGTGCTTATGGGTAGGTTGATAACTTTCTCTTGTGAGTTGAATAATCTCTTGAAAGAGGATGTATAATCGAGGGATACCAAGAAAGGCAATCATATTGACAAAGACAATGATACTTGATGTCTAATGCTACAAAGAACAATGTGAATAAACCTCTATTCTCGATAATTGTATATACAAACAAACTTTAAGGGTAAAAAATATAATATATAAAAACAACTAATATTACAAAATGATTTTTTTCCTTCTTTCGAAGATAGCAAAACCTATCATAACTTAGTTGTCAAACTAGTGGTGAGTATAACCATCATTAGTTGTTATCCACAAATATGAGTTGACTCGTCACCATTATTCAATAAAAGTCATGCCACCTTAAATAACTCGTTGATGGTCCGTTAGGGGAAAAATTCTACTCCTACAAGATGCTTGTAAGTCTTGGATCGTTAACTTATTTTCTTGAATTCGAGAAAAACAAATTCTTAGTCAATTATAAACAATTTTAAATCTTACTCTGACTACAAAAAAAATTATATAATAAAACAAAATCAATTATCCATCTAATAAAAATAAATATAATAAACAATATAAAACATCTAAAACAATATACCAACATTGAACGTTCTAAAATTAAATCTTTATTATAAATAAATGTAATACATTAAAGTAAAATTGCCAAAAGCATATTCCAATCATCTCATCTTGCTAGGCTAATTCGTGGCTACGGTGTGGAGTACATATTCTGTCATGTCCAAACTTTTAAACACTATAACTATTCTTTGGTTACTAGAAAGTAAATATTCTCACCTCCTATGCTCATGCTTCTAAAATTTGAATATCACCTCATGCTTTGGGATAGGTCGTTGAATTTCACTTTTATTATTAAACTTTAAGACTCTAAATATAGGTATATAAATAATGCAAGGTTCCTTCTCATCTCTAAATTGAGATTTTAAATATATGAAAATTGTAGACCTCACATTTTGTTTATGAATGGGTGAGTGGTTGGTCCTTTATATCGATGATAATTAATTTTATATAAAAATTTTTTAGAGGAGGTGGTGTATGCAATTATACGTGGCAAAAGTATTTATGTTTTTAATAAAATTTATATTATTAAATCATAAAAATAATATGTTAAAACTAAATTATAAATTTATATAATTAGTTTTTTTAATAAAAATAAAGTTTTTATAAGTTTATTGGATGTAGCTCGAGTGGTTGGGAGTTTTGGTTGATAACCTATTCACCTGGGTTCAAATCCTTGTAAGTGACATATGATGCTCTTGTGGTTGAGTCCCTCATATTTCGACTATGTTCAACCTCCCCATATGCCTTACGATATAACTGAGAAGTACCTTGGATATAGTGGCCTCTTGAAAGATAGAGGCGTGAACAACATGGAAATTATTTTTTATTATTAAAAAATCATATTTTTTATATAATTTTACTATTTAGAAAATAAAAATCACAAAGTGTGAAGTATTAATGTTGATGATCTTATTATCTTAAATTCACAATGAGGGATAAGCAACAATTGTGTGGAAGAATGCTACTCTAACATTATTAAGAGCTAAAATTGATATCTAACTTGATAGAAACATCGAATGAAGCATGTAATAGAGGTAGTTGACTAAAGGGATCAACCCCAAGATCTCTTGCATGAAACTTAAATTACTCAATCATTCTTGCTATCCCACCAAGTTAAAAATAACACTTTCATTTCAATTTATTAACATTACATTATACATTTAATTATTTTGATGCAATCATTTTACATATACTAGTTATGAGAGCTACATGGCATGATCCCTTAATTTGTAAATATGTGTTGGTTCATAAATAAATTCAACTACTTATATACATTTTTACTATATTATGCTATTTATAATAAAATTTGCATTGTAAATTTACAATAAAAAAATCATTGCACACACATGTACATTCATTTAAGTTATTGATATAATGCAACACCTAGTGTACATAAATCTTAACATCGATATGCAATATCAACTGGGTTTAGTTTGAGTGGTTAAGAGGAGAAGTTGTTATCCTCCCTTTCCAAGGTAAAATCCATTTGTGATATGTAGGCCAATTTGGGTTGGGAAGGTATCAATAATCTTATTCTCACTTAAGTGTGTTAGGGTGGGACGAGACGTTTCCAAAAAAAACTCTCAAGAAGATAACTCAACCAATTGTTATAGAGAAGATGCTCTATTCAAATATATTTGAGTGAGATACACTAATTTACATCAATAAATTTATTAAAAATGTCATCCACAAATATGAAAAAGCATCCTTAAATTTCCCCTTAAAGATCTTCAAATATGTTAATTTAATACTAAACAGCTTAGATCCAAATCCTAGGCTCTATCAAGCGCCGAGAGGGATCAAATATCTCGAGGTGCAAACCTCTCCTTGAGTGCAATACCTGAGCCACCTAATCCTAAGCTCTAAAGTCTCTAGTTTAAGTCTCCTATTTACTTTTTACTTTAAGTCTCCTATTTACTTTATACTTTGTATTAAAAGTAAAATGTAAAGTCTCTAGTTTAAGTCTCATATTTACTTTTTACTTTGTATTATTCTTTTTGTTTATGACCGACATAATATTTACCAGCTAATCCTAAGCTCTAAAGTCTCTAGTTTAAGTCTCATATTTACTTTTTACAATGTATTATTCTTTTTTGTTTATGGCCGACATAATATTTATTACTTTTTACTTTGTATTATTATTTTTTGTTTACTTTGTATTATTTTGTTACTCGACAAACTCGACAAACAGTCGACAAATGTTACAAGATCTCCCTCATACTGGGTTGTAGAGCGCCTCTCGATCAATGACATAAATCCATATATTGGGGTGAAAACGTGAAGGTGGGTAACACTTTCGTGAGAAATCAGTGCAAAATCGTCTTAGCGGAAGTTATTCGGCCGAATAAAAATATTATTCGGCCGAATAAAAATAATTGTTCGGCCGAATAATTGAAATTATTCGGCCGAATAATTTTGAAGTTATTCGGCCGAATAACCACAAACAGTTCTCCGTCCCGTTTAACGGAGACTCTTGAAATTTGTGCAAACGGTTGCCGGACGGAAAAAAATTTCGGGCAATAGTTTATTCGGCCGAACAATTATTCGGCCGAATAATTGTTCGGCGGAATAATTGTTCGGCCGCATAATTGTTCGGCCGAATATTTATTCGGCCGAGTAATTGTTCGGCCGAATATATATTCGGCCGAATAATTATTCGGCCGAATAATTATTCTGCATAAAAAGACAGCATCGGCTGCCATTTGTCATTCCCTGTTGGAATTATTTGGACCCCGCATGGGCCCGCTGTAGTCCTCTGCCACCCTGCCGACGCCCCAACCTGCTGCTCGCCACCCCGCTGCTCGCCGCGCTGCTTGTGTTTCATGGCTGGCTATTTTTCCGCGACTCGCGTCTGCTCCATTGCTGCTGTCGTTCGTCTTTTCTTACGTTTCTTCGGGGTGTGATCTGCCCTTGCTCTGTTCGTTTTTAGCAGCGAGTTTGTTGGTTGCTTCTGCTGTCGATTGTCGGTTTTCTCGTTTCGTCGGGTTGGGATTTCTGCTAGTTGCTGCTCGTTGGTGGTATTCAGACGGTTGGTCTGTGTTCGTTGTCAGGTGTGTGTTGGTAGGTGGCTGCTTTGAAGGTGTTGCGGCTTTATCTGAACGGTTGAAGGTGCGTTTTTCCTTTGTTTTTACTTAATATTTCTGTTTGTTAATGTTATAGGGCTTATGTAATGACGTTCGTTGTTGTTTGTGAAGGAAATAGGTGTTGTTTTGAGCGTTGCTGGGTTGAATAGAGGCGGCGTTGCGATCGACGATTCTTCACTGCATTTTTATATAGAGGTATGCATCGTCGTAAACTTTGTTTTTATGTTGTTGGCAGTATTAGAATTCAAAAAATCTGTAGTGCTTTTTAATATTGGAAGGTTAAATGTTTTAAAATGCAGTTTTTATTTTAGAGAATCAGTTTTCTGTCCATGAACTCTGTTCATGAACAGTTCAGTTCGTGAACTCTGTTCATGAACAGTTCAGTTCGTGAACTCTGTTCATGAACAGTTCAGTTCGTGAACTCTGTTCATGAACAGTTCAGTTCGTGAACTCTGTTCATGAACAGAGTTCTGTTCGTGAACTGAGTTCATGAACAGAGTTCTGTTCGTGGACTGAGTTCATGAACAGAGTTCTGTTCGTGGACTGAGTTCATGAACAGAGTTCTATTCTTGAACTCTGTTCATGAACAGAACTCTGTTCATGAACAGAATTCCATTATTTATAGGTTAGATATGAATATGAATAATATAATAGTACTAGCTATGATTAGTTAATGATTTTTAGCTGTAATAATGTTGTTATCATTGTTCAAAGGGTATTGGTTCTCTGATTGACGTAAGCTTTTAGATAATTGAGATGAACTAACCCCATTAAAGTAGGCGGTCGTTTTTGATTCAATCTAATTACATGCATTCAACAATGAATCTCAACCTCCTACTTGGAATTGGGTATCTGTATAATATTAAGAAAACTATGAACTTACTACTATTCCATCAACCATGAATGTTCATTTGCTATCATAGAAGTTCTGTTCATGAACAGAGTTCTGTTCATGAACAGAGTTCTGTTCATGAACAGAGTTCTGTTCATGAACAGAGTTCTGTTCATGAACAGAGTTCTGTTCATGATATGCTATGATATGCATGAAATTATTGCTTCTTTATATATATGGATATTTATACCTTAATCCCTGATGAGTTTCATATTAAGTTTTCCAAATTCTCAATAAAGTGATGATAAAGGATATATTAAACAACTTTATAAATGATCAACATGTGGTGTGACGATGTTAAGTCAGGTACAAGAATGTCAATTGAGTTCATGAACTCTGTTCATGAACTTTGTTCATGAACAGAGTTAACTTAGAAAGTCACTTAAAAATTCAATATTGTAAGTTATTAAGTATTTTTTTTATAAAAATTAAGGAATGTTTGTTTATTGAGATATAGAATGAAAACATAAGTGATAGTTTAAAAATTAGGAAGGTGATTGAACTATTACAATATGGGATGATTATTGATGTCATGTTTATGCTGCAATATTGTTCTTAGAGTTAGGAGAGTAACTTACAAAAGAAAGTAAGTTATAATATTTTAGGTGGCTCTACATTTTTTACGCAGATCTTAAGAGATATGTTTTTAATTTTGTAGAATGAACATGTACAACATCAATGTTTGTAAATTGTTTTATCAAAGATCTTAACTAGAAGTTTCTTAATAAGGGTATATTTATGTTATACTATTTGAGGAAGCTCTGCATTTTGAATGCAGTTTTTTAATAGATATGTTTTGAGTTTGTAGAGTTAACATGTACAACTTCAATGTGTGTAAATTGTATTATCATAAATATAAGTTAGAATTCTTTTAATAAGAATACATATATATGTTTAGTGAGATGTTTGTTTGTTGACATATATAATTCAAACATATTTGTTGGATTAAAATTTTTTAAGGTTATTATACTATTTCAATTAATTGTGTTTTATAATGAAATGATTATTAGATATGTTCTTTATGTTGCAATATTAGGTAGGGTAAGGAATTTTAGTTAATTAATTAGAGTTAGGAGGGGGACTTAAATTTTGTTGGAGTTTTTAATCAAATATTGGCTTGATGCTTGTAGTGGTAGTTATGTACATTTTCAATATGTTAATGTTTGTGTAAATTTAGAAGTTATATCAAATGGAAAGAGAGTTTGCGAAGGGAAAGCGTAGGAGGTCATCACAATCTTCAGGAATTGGTGTTCCAATTGGTAGTCGAAGGTTGTCGAATTCACCGCAGGGTTCAGGTTTATTGCATGGGTCTGAGTCGTTTGATCACCAACAAGTTCGAGGGGGTACAAATGATTCTCCTTTGTCTTCTGTGGGAGAGCGTCGATCCCAACGTTCTCTTGGTATGAACATTAATGTTTAATAATGTATAATTTGTATTTTTTGTGTGTTGAATTTATGGAAAAAGTTAATTTTTGACTACGGCTATATTTGAAGCAGAGCGATGTTCAGAAGATGTGCGTAATTCGATGGAGCGAGGGGAAGATCAAGATAGGAATATAGATGATGGAATAGGTGTGGGTGGAGAGCAGGGTCCTGAAGTTCCTCCTAGAGCTAGGACGACATATGTTCCACTAGCTGAGGGGTGTACACCCATATCAACGTATCCGTCTGATTTACCTGATGAGCTTCCATGGCGAGGTGTTGTGCAACAAACTATTCTTGAAAGTTGTAAATCCCACTATGACAGGTTGAACAATGATCTTTGTTCTTTGGATCTCCCTCCAGAGAGTCGACAAAGTCTAGAGGTTGTTTTGGCATCTTTGCAAAAATTCATTGATGCATACGATGAGCTTGGACCAACTACAAATAGTTTTGTTCATTTGATGCGGATGCGAAAGGAGCAAGTTATGGGTCCAGATAAGTGGGAGGTTGTGAAGGAGAGAGTCAGTAGAGAACAAGCCAATTCAATGTTCAATTTCAAAGAAGGCCTTAAGCGAAAAATGTTGAAAGTGCAATATTTCAAGCATCCTCAAATTGCACATTTCATATATGATCGATTTCTTGCAGCTTATGGTCGATTGCCTTGGAACGATGAGGTTCCTAATTATTTTGCTAGATTTTTTTATGCGGAGTTTTTTCTAGGTATGAAGCCTAACTATACCGATGTTCCCTCTGACTTTTATGGAGCTGGAAAGGGTAGAATATATAATCGAAAAGGTGCTCTTAGAGACCCTGCCACTATACAACCTCCACCTGAGATACCTCGTCCACCAAGGGTTGTGGCTTTAAGATCAGAGATGGAGACAACATCTCAACTAGGGACAATTGGAAGGGAATCAGTAGGTGATGGTTTAGCTTCAGCTCTTGCAGGAGTAGAAGTTGGTTTGGGGCGAGAGAAGGCTCGCGCTATTCTTCGTCAGAGTTTTGTCTACAAGACGAATGACGAGGTAGATGCATTGAGCATTGATGATCTCAGGGCTTATGCTAAGTTTTGTCGAGATATAGCTTCAGATGTGTTATCTAATGACACATCGAGCATGGGAGAGGTTTGTTGATTATGCTATGATAATCTATTTGATTTTTTATTAATCATTTTGAATTGAATATTTTGCTACATGGGAATAAGTATATTAAGCAAATGTATTTTGTTTGTAGTTTACGAGAATGTTAAATGCAAATAATTTTCGATTCTCCAGTAGTCAAAATCAAGAGCATCCTAGTCAAAATGAAGAGCGCTCAGGAGAGGTATTTTAATTATAATATTTATGATTGAACATGATATTTTTTTTGTTTACTTGAATTTTAATAAATATCAATGTATCTTATTGTTAATTTGACTTATCTATGCAGGTTTCATTAGATTCCAACTTTTTAGATGGTTTACCATCTCTTGTGAGCTAATGATTTTAATTTTTTTGTTTTGGTTTTAAGTTAATTTGCTTAATTTATTATTTGTATCTACTATGTTTTATTTACTAACAAAATTTAAATTTTAGGAAAGAGACCACTTGGAAATTGGGGGCGAAGATGTGGGGTCTTTAATGAATGCCGATATTGGCACTGAGGTAATTTTGTCGAACTAGAAATGATTTTTGACATAAGTTTAATGTTTTATATTTTTTTGATTTATTTGAAAATTGTTTTTGTACATGTTGCAGCTTGGCTCTTTTAGATCTTTTGGAGCCAAAGGAAAGTCTCTAGGGGAAAAAAGTGGTGGACATGCATCCAAAGAATTTGATGTACGATTTTTTTAATAATTGAATTGTTTTGTAGATGAGTTTAATATCTTAATATTTTGAATTTAGTTTAAAATTGTTTAAATAATTTATGATCTAAATTTATAATTTGTTTTTCTGTGTGTTGTAGGTGGAGTTGAGTCCCAGGGAAGGTCCTAGTGGAAAATAGTGGAAAGATATTGGTCGAGATGGATAGTGGTTCAGATTTTATAGTTTTTGTTGATATCTATATATTGGTGTTGTTTTGAACATGGAGGGTATTTATTTTTTGATTATATATATATGTACATTGAATTCACAAGTTCATCAACTCTTTTTTGGATTATATACATGAGTACATGTCCATTATTTCTCATTTGGTAAATGTTTAGAATATGTTTTGCATGAGTTTTGATAATATTTATAATATGTTTTGCATGAATGTTTGAAATGTTTTTATAGGTGCAATCCAAGGTTAGGAAATGTTGAATGATGACAATGAATGTTATGAAGTTAGAAAATGGGAAGTGTTAGGAATGTTTGAAATGTTATTTCAAGTTGGGAAATGTTGAATGTTGACAATGAATGTGATGGTAAGAATCAATGTTGGAAAAAAATGAATGGGAGGTGTTAGAGAAAAAGAAATGTTGGGAAAGAATGAATGGGAGGTGTTATGGAAGAATGAATGTTTTCAATTTGTTATGTTGAGAATAAGTGTTATTATAATATGTTTTGCATGAATGTTTAAAATGTCTTGATAGGTGCAACCCAAGGGTAGGAATGAATGGGAGGTGTTGGAAATGTTTTTAAAATGATAATCTAAGTTAGGAAATATTCAATGTTGAAAATGAATGTTATGGTAAGAATTAATGTTGGGAAAAATTAATGGATTTTTAATTAATTTAATTTTTATTTTCAATGTTCAGGTACATTTGATGAAGGCTGAAATCATGGCAAATGGGGGTAACGGTTTTTTGTTTTTTAATCATAAGCGAAGATTCCAGGATTGTGAAGTTTGTGCTAAATTAGAGCAATGATTTTAAACAACAATTTGATGAATTTTCATTGATTTGTTGGGAATAATCATTTCTCTAATTTAGCATAAGCTTCACAATCCTGGAATCCTTGCTTGTGATTAAAAATCAAATGATCGTTATCTCCATTTGCCATGATTTCAGTTATGTGAATTTGCACAAGCGATATTTTAAATTAAAGATTTGGGACGGAGAACTTGGTTACAATTTTAAGACATCTATTTAAGATCATATTTATGGTGAAGTATGTATTAAAGAAACATGTTCGATGGATTAATATACTACAAAATTTAATAGGTCTTTTTGTATTTTTTCGTTAGTATTAATCAACCAAAAGTAAAAATTCGGGGCGGAGTGGGCATAGCCACATCCGTTATCTCATCCCTTAGTGGTCTAATAGACATATGGGGACCCGAATAAAGTACTTTTGAATTTTTAAATTATATTTGAATTCATTTTTAAGCATGTTAAAGTACAATCATTTAAGCTTAGTTGTCATTCAAGAAAATATTTCATAAAATCTCAATGAAAAAATATATTGGGCACAACAATTTTGATAATTGGACAAAAAATATATTGCACACAACAATTGACATGGACAAAAATATAGATCAATTTATTTTTGATATATAGTTAAAAACATCGTAATGGAATACCATCTTCAACTATCCGTTCATGGTCACATATGGATAGTTTCCATTTTTTGGTTTTCAATTGTTTTTTTGATGGAACTTGTATCAATTTTATTCGAGATGCACATACTAAATGACTATATTGACAACATATAACATCAGGCTCATAATCCTGAAAGTATACATAATTTTTAGTCATATGCGTCTGCTGAAAAAAGTAGCCTTTTAAAATGATGGATCCTCTTTCGTATGTAAATCCGTTGTCGTTGTAGTCCTCCAATAATTTCATTTTTCCTTCGGTGCATCGCATCAAATAATATTTGACATTTTCGTTGTTGTCTATAGGTGCAATCACAGCGAAAACATCTCCTGTGCAAGTTATGATTGGTGTTAGCGTATTTAAATGAATTGAATTGACCACTTATGGCGAAGGATTAGAATGAACAATTGATTAAAAAGTCAAAAACAAGTTTATTACCTTCTCTTACGAGATCTGAAATTCTATCGCCATCAGACGATATTGCTATTTCTTCTGATTCTAATTCTTCAACACTTGCCAGTGGCATTTTTCCTTTTGGATTAATCTCTGTGTGTCTCCAAGCTTTTACGTAGTTGTTTGTTATGTTTTCACAAACTTCTGTAGATTCGACATTTTCAATGCAAATATGACAAAAGCATGATTGCTTTCTACTGTCAAATGCAAACACGTTGTGAAATGATTTTGTTTGAATAGAGTGAAGATCTCTAGTTCCATGTATGGTGCTAGCGTCATATGGTATTGATCTATTTATATCTTGGACCCCAACAAGCCAAAAAAACCTACACAATAAATAGTGTACATGTGTACTTAAATGTTAGTATATACATTTTTTTTAATTTTAAGAAATAATATAAATTAAAAAAATAGTGGACATACCTGCGCACGTCTTTTGATTGTTGATTATAATCATGGCTTAGATTTAATTGACACCATTGGACAACCTCTGCAGCTGAATGAAACCGTGCTGAAGAATAGTTCATTTGCCATCTTCGAAGTGCTCTTTTCACGCATGCTCCTGCACCATCATGCTCACCTTTTCCATGCCCAGTTTCAAAGAAATTCCAGCGATGTTTGATGTTCAGCGCTTTATGAAGTCGACATAACCAAAAAAATGATCGTGAAGATTTAAATTGACCCGCACATCCATCAGACCATATCCAATGCTCTTTGAATTTGACTTCGCGTTTTTTCAGTGAGTCATAGAAAATATTTTCTATACAATGTTGGACAAAATGTGTGTCGTGTGTACGATCATCGCTGATATAGAAGTGATATTCTTTAATCACATCTCGATTGTCACATGTGCTTTCAATGCCATCGATATCCTGTTGAGAATGTCTATATACAACATGGACAAATATCGAAACTTGGTCAGAGTGATAGTATTCACTCTGTATTTCGTTTTGTGCAGCAAATGTATAGTTTTCAGCAAAATCAACCACCGACAAAATTGTTCCGGGTGGAAAAATTTCACGAGACTGTTTGAATTGAAGATCTTGCCATCGTGCTCTATGTGAATGTTGGGTGTATTTATAAATTTCGTTTTCAAATTTTTTGAGAAAATCTGTGACGCATATCTTGTCTTCTAGCAAATCAATTCTTTTGGAACGTGAATCACTAGAACTTGTAGTATAGTTGATGTATTCGTATCTCTTCCAATCAACATTTACATTTGACAACGATTGATCATTATCGATAGGGTATTTATTGTGGAATAACACCAAATTTCCACAATGATGACAATGTTTTCCATTGACACATTTCTTTGAATAAAATACTTCATCGTGATTTCTCTCACATAAAATTTGAGATATGAATTCACGTATCGTCGGCGGAGGTGGTGAATTTGTCCAAAACATTTTACCAAATTCAAGAAACGTGTCATAATATAACTGAAATTGCACATGATAACGGCAACAACATGTATCACGTATAGTTATAGGTCGAACATACCATGGTTTTTGTTGCACAAATGTAGTGATTGATATATTAATTCCACGATGATCTTCCTTGAATTTATTGAACAATTGTACTTGTGTCATGTCCATTATATGTTTTGGTTGGCTTTCATATACATTTCGCGATATTCTTTTGCGTATCACATCTCTTGCATTTGGTGAAACTCGAGCATGTTCCAACCAATATTCTCGTACAATATCTTTAACCCCTGCTCCTAATCTATCTTTGTAAGGTTGTCTACAAATAATTGTCCAACAAGCAAGTTCATTATTTTCATCTATTTGCATTCTGAATTTGCTATGTTTGTATAATGTTTTTCTTGATGTTCCAACTGCTTTTGCTAGTTCTGTTGTCAAACGCTTTTGTTTAGTACTAGCTGAAAGAATTGCTGTATGAATTGCTTTACGTGCAGCACTGATATCTTTCTTCCTGGATTTTCCAAATTTTTTTATTGCATCGCCTATATTTTCCATCACATTTTGTTTCAATTTCGACTCTTTTGTTACTTTGTGAATACCCAATAACGATGTAGCACCTTCTAATTTCTTGGACACTAATAAACATCTCAAAATTTGTGCTTGTCCTGCTATTGAGTAATCTTTGAGAACTTCATCATAAAATTTTGTAGCACGATATCGTGCAACATGTACTGGTAGTTTTTCTCCATATTTGTCGCAATCAATGTCTTCTAACATTTCATCATCAATAGTAAAAGTACCTATACATCAAATTAAATTAAATTTAACATATATCAAAAAATAAAATTCATTATAAAAAAATGAATTTGGAAAATATATGATATATACATACCAGGTTCAATTTCTGGATTTTGAACTTGATCTTCAATATTGATTTCATCGACATTAGCATGTAAATCACTATTTACATCTTCTACAATGTTCTTTTCAACTTCAATTTGTTCTTCTTGTACTCTATTTTCAATTTCCATTTCTTCAACATTGTCATGTAAATCTGTATTTATATCTTCAATAGTTCTCTCTTCCGTTTCAGCAACCCTTTGTTTTTTGGCAATATATCTGAGTTTTTGTTTCTCTCTATTATCATCATCATCACGTTTACGATCAGCTTTTCTTTTACGATTTCTCTTATTGCCCATGGTTGTTTAATCTATAGACGATAAATTAAAGAATCATGTTACTTTATAGTAAAAACAAATAAATTAAGATTTAAAAACATTTACGGAATTTATAAAAACATGAACTGAAAACAACTATTTGAAAAAAACCTCTTTCAATTAAATAAAAAGTGCAAAGCTACTTTGAAAAAAAAACATCCTTGCAAAGAACCTCCTTGCAAACATGTCTAAGAAAAGAAATATTTTGAAAAAACTCCTTGCAAATATCCCTTAAAAAAAACACTTTCAATGTGTTTTGGAAAAAAGAAGAAGAAACATACTTTGTAAAAATATTTTTTTCAAAAAAATGTTTTCTTTGCAAATATACAACAAGAAAATAAATATTTGGAAAAAACTTCTTGCATTTATATGTCTTAGAAAATTTTTTTCTTCAATGTGCCTTTGGAAAAAAGAAGAAACATACCTTGTAAAAACCTCCTTTTGCAAAAAATGTCTTCTTTGTAAAAATGCAATAAAAAAGAGATATGTTGGAAAAACTCCTTCAATGTGCCTTTTGTAAAAAAGAAGAAGACATAGTTTGTAAAAACCTCCTTTTGCAAAAAATGTCTTCTTTGTAAAAATGCAATAAGAAAAAAGATAGTTTGGAAAAACTCCTTGCAAATATGCCTTGGAAAAAAAAACTCATTCAATGTGCCTTTTGTAAAGAAGAAGAAGAAACATAGCTTGTAAAAACCTCATTTTGCAAAAAATGTCTTCTTTGTAAAAATGCAACAAGAAAAGAGATAGTTTGGAAAAACTTCTTGTAAATATGCCTTAGAAAAAAAAACTCCTTCAATGTGCCTTTTGTAGAGAAGAAGAAGAAACATACCTTGTAAAAATCTCCTTTTGCAAAAATTATATCCTCCTTCCGAAATTAGTTTGACAAAAAAATGCGAAGTTCAAACATGCGAAAATAATGAATTAACTTTATGTTTATTTATATGAGTATAAATTTTTATTTTTATTTTTTTTCCGGCCGACGAAAATTTTTTTCCGTTTAGTTATTCGGCCGAATAACCTTCGCTATAAGTTACGGCGCCGTTACGGAAAACAGTTATTCGGCCGAATAATTATTCGGCCGAATAATTATTCGGCCGAATAATTAATTCGGCCGAATAATTAATTCGGCCGAATAATCTCTGAAACATGACCGATTCAGATCTCTGCAAAATTTTCAGGTTTCTCCATTTTCGGAAGGAGAAAACCACCTCTTACACAACAAAACGAATGTCGGACTTCATACCAGTAGATTCATTATTGAATCTACTTTACGAGGGTATAAATTTTGTTGTATATAGATAAGAACTGATATTTTTTAAGTTTTATATTTGTAACATGTGTCGAGTTACGATTCAGCTCTTTAAAAAAACAGCGAAAAGAAAAATCCATAACTTTGTAAATACAACACCAAAAAAATCGAAGAAAATGTCGGTCGATTCATTGACGTGTCTACTTCAAAAGGGTGGTCTTAGATTTTTTGATTTTATAGCGGGTTGAGAGAAAAGTGGTGCAACAAAAAGGTTGTTGAAAATCGACTGAGTTTCCCCATGGATCGACTTTAAAAAAATATAATAATTAGTATAGAGGTCCATTGGATGCAAACTTATAGTCACGCGTTAGTACATTGTGTGTAGATTGTCGTAGCATTTTCAGTTTTTGCAAAACACAAGTCTAACAACGATTTTAGTGGTGCAACAAATCATAACTCTTTTGTAGTCTTTTCATTTTATAAGAACACACTGTCAAACATTTGCGAGATCGACATATCAAATCTTAATAAAAAAAATTGAAAAAATTATGAGTAGAAAGCTAACATAATTCTACAAAAGTTTTCTTTTTACGGCAAAGTGAAATTTTAAATAAAAATATCACTTTTGTTCGCCCGAAGTTGGAAGACATGAAAAAAACAGAATTATTTTCTCACGAGACCCCCCAAAATAGACACCCATCTTCATTTTTTCACCCATTGATCTTATAATATTCCAAAAGATATGGTTAAAATTCAATGAGGCCATGTCATGGAGGCCTTTGGGCATGCAACCCCACAAAAGTACATGACAATAATGCATTTTCTAAGTTTGTGTGTATAAAAATAAGCTTATTCGTTGAGTTATGCTTGTATGACTTTTATGGACTTAGCCTTGGCATACTAGAACCCAAAGGAATGTACATGGGATTTCCTATTATATCGTTTCAATATTTTTTAAAATTAAAATAATTATTTTTATATTATAAAATGTTGAAAGGGATAGTAGATCAAATTATAGTAGTCCAAAATAGAGCTTCAAAATTTCCCTTCGCATTATCATGATCTTTTACATCTCTTGAAACTATTAAAGAAGCTCACATATACTAAACAACTATATACTAACATATTGGCCGAACAACATAGTACAAAAACAAACAATAAAGAGATAAAGTTAACTAGTACTGTGACCACTAAACATGACCTGTGGATCAACATTGTCTCATGTATGTTCACTAGAAATTGAGATATTCACAATGGTGTGAGGAGGTTTTTGTATATAATCTTCATCAATACCTCTGCTTCCGGCATGGCAAGTGAGCCTGGACTATTTCACTGGCAGCATCTCTTCAATATGGTGGTCCAATGTTGTCATCATAGGTTCCAACTAAGCATCGTATACACATATATGTCCTTCTGCATCATCCATGCGGTGGTCTAATCCTGAGGTGTGCGTCGTGATCTTAAGTACTACTTCCAAAACACCCTCTAACTGAGAGTTCATCCAACAAAAATTACACTTGATGTCCTATATGTCACGCTTGTTTCGCTATCAACATATCTTCAATATGGTGGTCCAATGTTGTCATCATAGGCTCCACTTGAGCACCATATACACATATATGTCCTTTTGCATCATCCACACGATGGTCAATCCTGAGGTCACCCTGAGGTGTGCATTGTGATCTTGTGTATTAATTCCGAAACACCTTCTAATTGAGATTTCACCCAACACAAATTACTCACGATGTCCCATATGCCAGCCTTGACATGTCTAGTTTCAACAATTAGCTCCTCTAACTTGGCTTCCCAATACCCTTTTGTCTTCATTCTAGGCATACTTCTACTTTCCCCTACAATATACAGAACGTTGTAGATTCCAAATAAGAATAATATTTTTTCCCTTATTTCCAGACATGCAACGAATGCTCACTTCGACGGGAGGCCTCCTAAAAATACACAGGCTATTCATATAGAGAGCCACTCCCACAGAGTAAAGGGGAAGGCGGTGTCCTCAACCAATGCCAATATCACCATCCCAGGGATGCTCATCCAAACACCAAATTTCACAGACTTGGAGATTTTCCTTTTAGACCCAAATGCTATGTTATAGAATGGAGAGGGTGGCAGATAAATAGAATGTGATGGTATTGAACCCATGGTCGAGCTTCTCAAAGACTCTCTCATGCATGAAGGTAAGTGATCCTTTATGACATGTTCTTGGGGGGTGTAATGACGGCTTGATGCATTCAAGTTTGAAAGGACCACTTTGAATGTTTATTTGAGTTGCATATAAACCAAGGGGAAACCTTTAAGTTGTATATCGACCTTAGGGGAGCCAACAAGTTGTATGTTGGTCCCCATTTTGAACCAATTCTCCTTTTTCCAAGAGTGTTGTTTCCCTGCTTTTAAGCTTGTCAGCAATGGTGTTGTTTCCATGTCGAGCATGCATCAAATTGACGTTAGGAATTTGTTGAAGGAGGCCAATGATATAGTTTTAGAGCCTTCCCAATCCTATCCTCTAGTTCAACTATTTTCTTGGATTGGGAGATAATCAAAAGGGAGTCCCCGATAATAACAACCTTTTGGATTCCTAAAGAAACAATATATTATAAACCAAGGTAGAGTGCATGGTGCTCTACTTGATTGTCGGTAGCTCTCCCTAAACCCCATTCAAAGGTTAATACTATAATTCTTTCGAGATCAAGAAGGATCTCCCCCCCCACTCCTACCTCCCTAGGTATTATATCATTTCAATTATCAAAAATGAAAAGATTGAATTATAAGATCATTATATTTTTGTAATTCTTTATATCATTTTATATAAAAAAATCCTTGCATTATTAAATAAATAATATTTATATAAAATAATAAGTTGAGTATAGAGTTTCCCCACGATGGGTGCCCCCCTCCCGTGAAGTGTTCTCCATGACGTATCCTCGTCCAGACAGATGGAGGTATTCCTTCTCCAAACGATAGATGAATCTTAATGATTTTAAGGTGGTCCTTCAGAGTACAATGGAGCTCATTATGGCAGCTCGTGGCAACACCCACCTTCCAAATCAGAGGTACACGTTACTGGATTTCCCTCCTACAACTCCGATTTCAATCATGGAAACTTGGTTCTCCTCCACCTTGACTGTACCCTGGTTCAACATGTATGCTTGGTTCACCATCATGACTAGTTTTGGAGTTCAGGCCCTTGGCCGATAGGAGGAGAAAAGGTTGTAAAACTTTGATGAGCATGTGGCTTGGATGAATGATCATTTTTGTTGGCTCCCTTCGGCCTTTCAACATTGTGCCGTTTGGGTTACAATGAGCTTTGATCCTGTGACTAACATGGTTTGCCTCAAGAAAATTCAACATAGGACTCTTGCTAGGACCAAACGCTCGCATATGCCCTACATTATTGCTAAGGAAGAGAAAGCAAAATCTTCCTTTAGTGGCATTGTCTCGCCTCCCACGTAGGAATAGGTTCATTGCATGGAAAACTGAATTGATAGTAGTATGAACTCCCCATGCCTGAGGAGCTGGTTGTGGACCTTAGTTGGATGGAAGATGACCCTGGAAACATCCACACTAGGAACACTCGCTACATGAAGACTCTGGATCACCTTTGGAACACTAAAATGCCTCTGGGATGTGTGCTCACGGATAGTGCTAATGGCATGCTTGAGAATGGGGACTAGGGCCTCAGTCACTCATCTCAGATGGACCAAGTGGAAAATTCGCTCCATAAAATTGTCAAGGGTAAAATGAGCTGGATACCATGCTAAACGTTAGGGCTTGTGACATCATGGGCAAGGTATGTCAAAGGAATGTCTCTCCTTGACAAGCTAGGCTAATATTTAGTCGACATTTGAATACTGGACATGCGAGCGAGGCAACTATATAAGCCATTGGTTCCAATTCCAAGGTGAATCCCCCCATCATAATCTCTGATGATAATTAACTTTATCTATTGTTTTCCCTCCAGGCAGTTTTTGTGCTTATCTGGATACTCGGTTTTTGTTTCCAATTTTGTCATATTGAATTTCATGGCTAGTAACCCCAACTTGTGGGGATATCTATCTTTTCACTCTAGCATTAGGGTCTTTGTAGGTAATGGTACAAACATTGGTCACAATCTCAAACTTCTTGTTATTTTTAGTAATAGTTACAATTGGATGTTACTTTTTGAACTTTGGCGGGGTGATTGGTCTGGTTTCCACAGTGGTAGGACAATCACCCATGCATTTACTTCTTATTTTTGTTAATATGATCTAACAGAATTCAAATTTTACAACAAGAAAAATCAAGTATAGAGTTGGTAATTTTGAGGGGTTTTAAATTACAATCAAATCTATGAAGTGAAAGAGAATAGTTAAATTCTTTGAGGACTTTATCACTGTTATTTAAAAAGAAAGAAACAACTTATGAGGTACAGTAAGTTAATTGAGTTTAAATAGATGGAATGAGAATGTGTCAATTTTTTTTTATATTGATTTGAATGGTATGTTAATTGGGTGTAGTTCGAGGGATTGTGAAAGAAAGTTGTTATCCTCTACACTCAAAATTAAATCTCACTTTGTAACATGTTTACTTTTAGAAAACAATTGTTGATGAGCTATATAATCTATACATGAGTTATTGACTTTACTTTATACCCTTAAAATTTTAGAGTTTACCTTGAATAAAACAAATATCCAAATATTTTTCTTTTAAAATAAATCGAAATATCGTCACAAAAATATTCTTCAATATCAATAATAAAACAATTAATAAATATTAAACTACATCAAATTATTTGTTCATCCTAACCATGGAGCAAGGCATTGAAGAAGAATATCAATAACAAAACAATATATATATATATATATATATATATATATATATATATATATATATATATATAAAGTACTAGGGGAATCGACAAGTGGAGTTGGGCTGGTACTCGGGTGACATGGGGTACAAGGATCCAATCTCGCTACCACTATACCCCTAGATGCATCCACAGGGCCCGGACCATGATGCACGGATAATATTGGGGGGATTTAAACACCTGAATTTCCATTTACAACGTATTACAACTTCTCATCTTTACCACTTGAACTACCCCCACAAGCAAAACAATTAATAAATATTAAATTGCATCAAATTATTTATTTATCTTAACCATACAACAAGATATTGATAATCTTCATATATAAGAGTGCACAAAAATATTCTTCAATAACATTAAACAACATCAAATTATTTGTTTATCCTAACCATGGAGCAAGGTATTGATGATCTTCAAATACATAAATATTAGAGTGCATAGCAAAATTTGGCAACTATGTTGTACGATTCATTTAAAAGTATATTGAGGACACATTTTCAGCCAATTGTGAAAGGAGGAGTTCACCAAATTTAACGAAGGAGTTCACCAAATTTAACGATAATAGAAAGAAGGTCATCATTTTATATAGGGGTGATCCACTATACCTTTTGGCATACTCACATTAAAATTAACTTAGGAGGGTTTTGAAGTCAATAAGGTATTTTATATATTTATATGAATATTGTTTTTATTAGGCTCGTCAGTATTATCATTTATATGACTAATGAGTGGATTTTGATACTCATTATGCATATCAATATGCACACAAGAAGTTGAATGAGTTAGTTTTTTTAAGTATGTTATTAATTTTTAGAAAATTAAGTGTTTTATAAATTTTTAAAGAAAATTTTGTGGTGTTTTTCTTGTTTGCTAGAATATTTGAATGGAAGATCACTCAAATAACAACCATAATAATAATTAGTGATTTTGAAAAACTCGATTGTGTTTGAATTTGTGACTTATGGTCTTCCATCAACAACATGCATTTGGTGGATGGTTCAATCAATTGAGTTAATCCTTGGGGCTTAAATTAGATGTCATATACGACTCAATTACTAGTTATGTTGTTTTATTTGGCTAGTTTCCTCTTATCATGATGCAACAAGCATGACCTTTCTTAGGTTGGGAATATTTTTACAATCAGTATGGCATATTTACAACACTCAAATTAAAATCCTTCAACTAAGAATGCTCGAGCGCGAGGTATTCATTTCATTAAATTCGCCCAAGGTTTTCACCTAACCATAACTACAACACAAGCAAACGTTTTGTGAGGGGAAAAGATGTCTTTGTGAAAAATTGAACCCTGGAGAGAAAAAGAAATGTGCCCTACTTTCAACAGGGCCCTATTGACAACTTTGTATGTTACTTTAGAGCAGGGAAAAATACAATTGTTAGTAAAGAAAAGAGTTATTTCCTGGAGTGGACTATTTATCTAGGAGACAATATCTATTGCAACAGAAAACATTTGAAACCAGTAAATAAATGACATGAATGATTAAATTATGACTTTAAACGTTGAACATACAAGTAAAACAAGTAAATAAACCACAGTCCAGACACCAAACAAAAAATATGAGTTATTATAACAACAAATATAACTTTGGTTCAGAAAAGAACCTTGATTTTCAGTAGAAAACAAGAATCTTTATCTCCTGAAGAGCTTGGTTGAAATGAAGAAAAAATTGAGACACAATAACAATAGCAAACAAGAACACAATTCTGACAAAATTAAAGAAATAATTTCTGGAATGGATAACTTCTTTAGGAGACAAAACCTGTTGCAGCAAAAAGTAGAATAGGAACATAGACAAAGAAAAACACAATTGTGAAAAGGGAAAAACACCTCAGAGCAAGGAAAATTACTTTAGAGGTGCAAGTTACTTCAAAGATAATTCTGACAATGCAAGGCTATTCCCAGTACGAGCTACTGCATCTAGGATAAAACCAATTGCTTTACAAAGTTGTTGACGACCTGGTTAATCAAAAGGAAGAAATTGCATGGTCTTAGAAAGCATACAATAAAGCATATATAGACAAAAATATACATTAGACAATAAAAGATACATTAAGAATAAGAGACAAAACCTGTTGCAGCAAAAAAGCAGAATAGGAACATAGACAAATTAAAACACAATTGATTTTTAGTAGAAAACAAGAAGCTTTATCTCCTGAAGAGCTTGATTGAGATGAAGAAAAAACTGAGACACAATAACAATAGCAAACAAGAACACAATTCTGACAAAATTAAAGAAATAATTTCTGGAATGGATAACTTCTTTAGGAGAGAAAACCTGTTGCAGCAAAAAGCAGGATAGGAACATAGACAAAGAAAAACACAATTGTGAAAAGGGAAAAACCCTCAGAGCAGGGAAAATTACTTTAAAGGTGTAAGTTACTTCAAAGACAATTCTGACAACGCAAGGCTATTCCCAGTACGAGCTACTGCATCTGGGCTAAAACCAATTGCTTTACAAAGTTGTTGACGACCTGGTTAATCAAAAGGAAGAAATTGCATGGTCTTAGAAAGCATACAATAAAGCATATATAGACAAAAATATACATTAGACAATAAAAGATACTTTAAGAATAAGAGACAAAACCTGTTGCAGCAAAAAAGCAGAATAGGAACATAGACAAATTAAAACAGAATTGTGAAAAGGGAAAAACATCTTAGACCAGAGAAAATTAGTTCAAAGGAGGGAAAAACACAATTGTGAGTAAAAAAGATATATATATATATATATATATATATATATATATATATATATTTTTTTTTTTTTTCTTCCCCGGAACGGGCATTTTATCTAGGAGAAAATATCTGTCGCAACACAAATGTCAGTGAAGTATCATTTCATCTTAAAGCAGTAAATAAATAAGATGTATGATTAAATTATAACTTTAAAGGTTGAACATACAAGTAAAACGAGTAAATAAATCGCAGTTGAGACACTAAACAAGAAATATGAGTTATTATAACAACAAATATAACTTTGGTTTCAGTAAAGAACCTTGATTTTCAATAGAAAACAAGAAACTTGATCTCTTGAAGAGGGTCGTTGAGCTGAAGAAAAAACTAAGACACAATAACAACAGCAAACAAGAATACAATCACATAAGCTTCATCCATCCAAATTTATAAACGATTGCAGCTAAAGGCGGTGCATTGGTGTCTGAGCACATTTAACCATTGTTGCATTGAAATCTGTTCTCGTATCTGCAGAAGATAGAATGTGCAGAAGGTTCAATCCGTCAAATTCACAAATACGTCCATAGGCAGAAATGAGTACTATTGAATCAAGATTCATAAATTCGTAATCGAGTAGACCCAAAGAAATAAATTTTGCTGTGGCAAACCCGATGGAAAGTTGTTCCATGTCCAATCCGTAATTGAATGCTCAACTGTAGAAAAAAAAATCTATATCTCATAATATTTGTTCATGCAGAGTTGCATCAGTTTGTTTTAATCCGTAAATTGTTAAAATAAATGAATCCATAGTCGATATTAATGCCATCGGAGCAACATAGGAGATACTAATAGAATAAATTTAGAGATACATGGTATTTGAATACATGGATCATGATCTGACTGGTTTAGCTGAGAGACCAGGAATGCGCTTTACTGTTCCTCAGATTAAGGTATGAGATTGATGAAAATATGAATCGCTGACGAGTTGGAAGGAAAAACTATTTGTGCCTGGCTGTCTCGCTGGTCGGCGATCGCCATGCAAGGCCTAAAAAAACTAAAACAGAATATGCGAACCACTTGCAATGGTCGCTGTCGACCTGTGACATGACAAATTTGAAAACAAAGGACCAATCGAGTAATCACGTTGGTTGGCGGTCGTTGACGAGATGGAAGAACAAAACGATTTGCGCTTGACTGTGTCGCGGGTCGGTGGTCTCCGTGCAAGGCAAAAAAAACTAAAAGAGAAATTGCGAACCGCTTGCACTGGTCGCTGGCGAGCTGCGACACGATAAAGTTGAAAATAAAGGGCGAAATTGTTCATTCAACGAGACAACATTGCGTCGCAGAAGGCAAGTCGCGGAGAAGCACTGCCATCCACGTGGCAAAATTCCATTCACTCCATGAGCGAGGAATCTTGCTGATGTGGAAGTAATGCTTCTCCTTGGTGAACGCCTACGGCGTAAATATAATGGAAAAAAAAACCACTCACTTGTTTCTTGTTACTAAGTATCTTGGTTCCTTGTCTCCTATTACTAATATAATGGAAAAAACACCACTCGCTTGTCTCTTGTTACTGGAAGTATCTTGGTTCCTTGTCTCCTATTACTAGAAGTATTCATTCTATTATAATAGTTTCATTGATATAACTTTGTCATTTCATGTGATCCCTAACATTGGTAATATTTTAATTGTTATTTTTTTATGTGACATTGATCATATTTTAATTGGTTTTTCTATTTATATATCTATACATGTAAAACATAAGCCAAATTCCATAGCTCACCCCTATGCTTAACAATATAATTGTGGAGCCATATGGATACATATTAATGTTTAGTTAGAACTAGCTACAAATTAGGATAAATCTCCTATGGGGACAAGATATTTACTATTTAGGTGGCATTGAGTTCAACTATAATGTTTGAGTGGCCTTATTTGTATATGTATCTATAATTGTATACTCTAAATTAATATATGAATTGAAAGTCACTATACAATTATAATATGGTTTTGTGAATGTAATTATGATTAAAAGCATGAGTATGCTGTTAGTGCAATCTTTGTAGGACTATAGAATTGCACGCCATTATGTGATAAAGGTGAGATTTGGTACACCACTAACCCTAATTGCGTCATTCGATATCAAAGCAAGGTTGAGCTCTAGGAAAAAGAGAACTAATTGTTGCTCAAAGGGGGTGACATAAAGTTTGAGTGAGAAGAAATAGATAAAAGAGACGTAAGAACCATGACAAATAGATAATTGTAGGCATTAAGAAGAAGAATAGAAATGTTAGAGAATAAAAACAAAGTAGAGAAGTTGAAAATCTAGTGACTCGGAACTAAAAAGAAGAGGTAGTGGTAGAAGGAAAGGTTGCGAGCAACTTGTGAGATTGTTGAAGAACAATAAATCTATGAAAATAGAAGTTGCTAAATAAAAATAATAATACTCTTCTTCTATACCACATGACTAAACCTAATTAACATAATATCTTTTCTCCTTACAATAATAACATTTTTTTAACAGGAACGCGAAAAGGAGGATATATTAAATAGAGGATAATTTACAAAAATCCCTTCCTTGAAGGGGGAACCATAACCTGGGCATTAAGTCCTCAAGGATTGAAAATATAAGTTGTTCAAAATTTGAGATTGATCCTTCTATCTGTCCATTACTACTACCTTTAACCGAGTAAAACCTAATATACTGATTACATAATTTAACGCAAAAGTACATTTAGCAAAAAACAGGGGGAGTATGCTGCTTCATTCCTGATTCTGAGTTGATGGAATATATTCTTGCATGAGAGAGTCGTCCTCCATTAAGGAGGTTCCTTCACGTTGGGATTCTGGATCCAGAGGCTCGCTCTGCTTCCCAATTTCCTCCTTCAGGTCGCCCAGAGTATTTTCCATTTTAGCCAAATGTGACTCTATATTTTCGGTCCCTTTTTGCAGAGAATCAAACAATTGCCCTTTCTAGGCAAACACGAATTGCTTTAAACCTTCAAAGTTGGCCTGCTGATGATCTTTAATACCCTTAACATCTTTCTGCAACTCTTCTAGCTCACCAACATGGACACGAACATTGGCTTCCATGTCTTCCAGCCGAGAATCCATTCGGGTAAAGTCAAGGCCAATTTGTCTGCATTCTTCCAAAGCAGCTTTGGCAACATCGAAAGAGTTGCATGCATACTTCCTGATGTCTTGGTGCACCGCCTTTCTCTCCCAGAGCTCCTTTATCAAATTTTCCATATTCCCTCTTCTGATAACGGAGAGAGGCTAGAGAGGTAGACATAGGCCAACTTTGAGATAAAATGCATCAAAAGTGGAGAATGCAGTGCCAGCCACAACCATATGAAGCCCAATCCTTTCTCCCAGTTGTATATCACATGAACAGGAGCCTCGAGGGAGCGGTTTAATATCACATGCTTCCATTTTCAGACCACAACTACCACCATTAATGAGCGAAGAGATAGCCCTATGGTGGGTTTTAAAGACCCACCTCTTGTGGAATCCACCTGTCCAAAAATCAAGAGGGGGCTAATGCATGTTCTCCCCAGCAATGAGGGGATTAGAGATGGTTAGAAACAAGGGGACCATTTGATGAGCAGGGGGTCTTGGTTCAAGACTATGAAACCTTGTCTTATCTTCGAAAATTTCCTTGTTTCTAGTTAGTAGATTTTCTAGTTGATATACTTTGGAAGAGCATTCCAAAGGTTGGCTAAATTTTTTTTCTTGGCTGTAATGCCTGGGTAGCAGTGTCCCCATCCTTTGAAGAAGCCGCCTATATGATTGGGGAGGGTGATATCAATCCTTAGGTCCTTAACCATTTCGCTTGAAACTTCGAGTGTGAAGATGCATTTAAAAAACATATGTGGCACCGATTCTTCCCGAATTTTGCAGAGGACACATCTACTTGGTACGGCTATACTCCTTTTTCTTAGGTTCTCCGCAGTTAATATTTTCTGCTGAGAGAGAATCCAGGAGAAGGCACGGAGCTTGGGGGGACAGGTGTGTTACCAAACTTTCTTCCATTTCCGATCTAAGGGGGGAACTGGGGAGTTGGCGAGCAGAATCTTATAACCATCCTTCACTCTATAATATCCACTTTCCCCCCACCCCATAGAGTCTTTATCACGAACGTTTTGGGGGTCCCTACCATTGAGGGAAGACAAGAGCTCTTGAAGTTTTCCACGAAGGGCTATTGACAGATCAAGGTCCTTCGAGCCCGCCCATTTCCCCTTTTCATCCCAGGATGAAAGAACTTGAAGTTTTGATATATTGTTCTCTTGAAGCCACTGCCTGAGGCCATTAAAGGACTCATTGTTTTTCAAATGTGGGAAGCCCATTATCCTATCTTCCCAAATATTGATTCTTTTCCCACTTCCAAGGATCCAAAATATATTTTCTCTTATAATAATGGTCGAGGCTTTGCAGAGGTTCCAAATCTTTGTTGGAGCCCTTGAAAATTATTTGTCGGCACATCAGAGTTTGCTCTTTCTTATATTTTTTTTTACTAGAATCTCCTTCCACCATTCACTCTTCCCACTGACCATCCTCCACAATATTTTGGCGCCCACCGATATGTTATTTAATCTAGGTTCCCTTATTTCCAAACCCCCTCTATTCCTCTCACATCTGACGGTCTCCCATTTTACGAGATGAAATTTTTTTCCTCCATTGAGACCTCCTTGCCATAATACCTTTCTAATTTCTTTGCTTATCTCACTCATTACTCCAATAGGAGCAAGAATCATGGAGCTAATGTGGATGGGTATGGAGTTGAGCACCGACTTAATAAGAGTTATTCTCCCTGCAAGATTCAGCCACTTGGCGCCCCAAGACTGAACCTTGTTCTTGATCTTAGTTATTATCTCCCCCCAACCTTTTGTCCTACCCTTCATTGTAATGGGTATTCCCAAATACTTGAAGGAATTCCACTTCCTAACCACTTTGAAATCCAATTTCCTGGATATGATTGCGTTCAAATTATTAGAGCAATTCCAAGTGTAAATACAACATTTCCTTTTGTTGCCCCCCAGAGGTACTGAGAAAATCAGAGAGAGTTTTGGAGAAGAGGTTGGAAACTTCAATGGTGGCCCTCCCCAATAGGATGGTATCATCAATAAAGTGCGCGTGATTGACTAGACTTACTCCCCTAACAACAGATAGCCCAGGGAGCACACCAGATACTGCATAGCTGTTGATTTTTCTGCTAAAGGATTCTGCTGCTATAATGTACAAGAAAGGAGAGAGCGAGCACCCTTGCCAAAGGCCTTTTGACGATTTAAAGAATCCAGTAGGTCTCCCATTGAAAAGAGGAGAGATCCACGGTCCTCCAATGCAGGGCCTGATCCAATTTACAAAGGGAGAAGAGAATCCGAAAGCTTGTAAAAATTTGAAGAGAAGACTATGTCTTACTCTGTCAAAGGCATTGGCCAAGTCCAGCTTGATATCCATCCATTTTTCTTTCCTATTATAGCTTGAATGAATAGCCTCTTGCACGATGATAATATTGTCCGTTATCTGTCTACCCGTCACAAACCCTCCTTGATTTTCGGAAATGAGGTTCAGAAGTATCCTTTTTAGCCTTCCTGAAATGATTTTGGTTAGAATTTTATAAGAAGCATTACAAAGAGAGATAGGTCGATACCCGTCCAAAGAAGTTAGCTTTCTGTCTTTGGGGATAAGCACGATGAAGGAAGAGTTTGTTGCTCCCCCCATTTTATCTCTGCCTATTGAGCAGTTCAGCATTCTGCAAAGATCCCTTTTTATGGTGTGCCAGAAGTACCTGTAAAAGCTGATAGGAAAGCCTTCTAGACCAGGAGCTTTATCTAGGTGCAAAGACCATATTTCCTTTTTGACCTCTTCCTTCATGATACTTTGGGTCATGGATTCATTTGATTTACTATTGACGAGCTTCGGTATTCCTGAGCAGAAGAAATATCATAGTGGTTCCGCCAACTCTTCCTCTTCTGTGTAGAGAGATTGATAGTAATTGAAGATTGCATTTTTGATATGTGGTCCTGAATTCAAAACCCCTTCCTCTTCGTTTTCTAGCTCGAGGATGGTGTTTCATCTCATTCTTTCTTTATGCTGATTGTGAAAGAATTTGTTGTTCTAGTCCCTGACTTTAAGCCAAAGACTCCTGGACCTAATCCTCCATTCCTCCTCTTCTTTTCTTTCACAATTTTGTACTTTCTCCTGCATCTCTTGTTCATTTTTAAGGAGGGAATTAGTTGTTCCGAAAATCTCCATAGAGTCTTGAAGATCACTGAGCTCCTTTTGAGCGGTAGTCTTCAAATTCCCTACCGAGACTCTGTTTTTAGCCCAATCCTTTAGAACTACTTTCGTAGCCTTTAGTTTAGATTCCGAAATGAAACCAAGTGAGGCTTGGATAAAGAATTTCCAAGCACTAGAAACCAAATTTGAGACTTATTCTTCTCTCGTCCACACCGAGAGGAACTTGAAGGGGAGAGGGCCTAAATTTATGGGAAGAAGAAATTCAAGCAAAATTGGTCCGTGATCCGACACTACCGAGGCTAAAATTCTAGAGGAAGGGATTGAACAGTTGTGTAAAAAAAGACTGCTTACCAAAAATCTGTGAAAACGCACTGCTATATAACTTGAACCAAATCTTCAATTGTTCAGTGTGTAGATTCTTTTTTTTGGTTTGATATCTTACTCTGAGTCCAAAAATAATCGAAATCAATTATCTATCTAATAAAAATAAATATAATAAACAATATAAAACATCTAAAAGAATATAACAATATTGAACGTTCTAAAATTAAATCTTTATTATAAAGTAAAATTGCCAAAAGCATATTCCAATCATCTCATCTTGCTAGGCTAATTCATGGCTACGGTGTGGAGCACATATTCTATCATGTCCAAACTTTCAAACACTACTATTCTTTGGTGACTAGAAAGTAAATATTCTCAGCTCCTATGCTTATGCTTCTAAAATTTGAATATCACCTCATGCTGTGGGATAGGTCGTTGAATTTCACTTTTATTATTTAACTTTAAGACTCTAAATATAGGTATATAAATAATGCAAGGTTCCTTCTCATCTCTAAATTGAGATTTTAAATATACATAAATTGAGATTTTAAATATATGAAAATTGTAGATCTCACATTTTGTTTATGAATGGGTGAGTGGTTCGTCCTATGTATGGATGATAATTTATTTTATATATAAAAAAAGTTGTGGAGGAGGTGGTGTATGCAATTATATGTAGCAAAAGTATTTATGTTTTTAATAAAATTTATATTATTAAATAACAAAACTAACATGTTAAAACTAATTTATAAATTTATATAATTAGTTTTTTTAATATGTTTTTAATAAAATTTATATTATTAAATAACAAAAATAACATGTTAAAACTAACTTATAAATTTATATAATTAGTTTTTTTAATAATAATAAAGTTTTTATAAGTTTATTAGATGTAGCTCGAGTGGTTGGAAGTTTTGGTTGATAACCTCCCCACTCAGGTTCAAATCTTTGTAAGTGACATATGACGCTCTTGTTGTTGAGTCTTTAATATTTCGATTATGTTCAGCCTCCCCACATGCCTTACGGTATAACGGGGAAGTACTGTGGATATAGCGACCTCTTGAAAGATAGAGGTGTGAACCACATGGAAAAAAAGTTTTTATTAAAAAATCATATTTTTTATATAATGTTACTATTTAGAAAATAAAAATCACAAAGTGTAAAGTATTAATGTTCATGATCTTATTATCTTAAACTCTCAATGAGGAAGAAGCAACAATTGTGTGGAAGGGTGCTACTCTAACATTATTAAGAGCTAAAATTGATATCTAACTTGATAGGGACATCGAATGAAGCATGTAATAGAGGTAGTTGACTAACCCCAAGATCTCTTGCATGTAACTTAAATTACTCAATAATTCTTACTATCCCACCGAGTTAAAAATAACACTTCCATTTCAATTTATTAACATTACATTATACATTTAATTATTTTGGTGCAATCATTTTACATATACTAGTTATGAGAGCTACATGGCATGATCCCCTGATTTGTAAATATGTGTTGGTTCATAAATAAATTCAATTACTTATATACATTAATTACTATATTATGTTATTTAAAATAAAATTTGCATTGTAAATTTACAATAAAAAAATCATTGCACACGCATATATATCCATTTAAGTTATTGATATAATGTAACACCTAGTGTATATAAATCTTAACATTGACATGTAATATCAATTGGGTTTAGTTTGAGTGGTTAAGAGAAGTTGTTATTCTCCCTTTCCAAAGTCAAATCCATTTGTGATATGTAGACCAATTTGGGTTGGGAAGGTATCAACAATCTTATTCTCACTTAAGTGTGTTAGGGTGGAATGAAACGTTTCCAAAAAAAAATCTCAAAAAAGATAACTCAACCAATTGTTATAAAAGAGGTACTCTATTCAAATATATTTAAATGAAGTACACTAATTTATTAAAAATATCATCCACAAATATAAAAAAACATCCCTTTAATTAAACATTGACATAAATCCAGATCTTATAATCTTTCAAAAGATATGGTTAAAATTTAAAGGGGCCATGTCATGGAGGCCTTTGGGCATGCAACCCCACAAAAGTACATGAAAATAATACACAAAAGTACATGAAAATAATACATTTTCTAAGTTTGTGTGTATAACAATAAGCTTATTCGTTGAGTTATGCTTGCATGACTTTTATGGACTTAGCCTTGGCATAATATATATTAGAACCCAAAGGAATGTACATGGGATTTCCTAATATATATCGTTTCAATAATTTTTTTTAAAATTAAAATAAGTATTTTTATATTATAAAATGTTGAAATGGGATTTCCTATTATATATCGTTTCAATATTTTTTTAAAAATTAAAATAAGTATTTTTATATTATAAAATGTTGAAAAGGGATCAGTAGATCAAATTATAGTAGTCCAAAATAGAGCTTCAAAATTTCCCTTAGCATGATCATGCTCTTTTACATCAGTTCATAGTCTTGAAACTATTAAAGATGTGCTCACATCTACTAAACAACTATATACTTTAACATATTGGCTAAACAACATAGTATAAAAACAAACCATAAAGAGCTAAAATTAACTAGTATTGTGATCACTAAACACGACCTGTGGATCAACATTGTCTCATGTATGTCCACTAGAACTTGAGATATTCACAATGGTGCGAGGAGGTTGTTGTATAGAATCTTCATCATTACCTCTGCTTCCGGCATGACAAGTGAGCTTGGATTGTTTCACTATCAGCATCTATTCAATATGGTGGTCCAATGTTGTGATCATAGGATCCAACTGAGCACCATATACACATATGTGTCCTTTTGCATCATCTATTCAGTGGTCTAATCCTGAGGTGTGCGTCGTGATCTTGTGTACTACTTCCAAAATGCCTTCTAACTGAGAGTTCATCCAACACAAATTACTCTCGATGTCCTATATGCCAGCCTTGTTTCGCTATCAACATATCTTCAATATGGTGGTCCAATGTTGTCATCATAGGCTCCAGCTGAGCACCATATACACATATATGTACTTATGCATCATCCATGCTATGGTCAATCCTGAGGTGTGCATCGTGATCTTGTGTACTGCTTCCAAAACGCCTTCTAATTGAGATTTCACCCAACACAAATTACTCATGATGTCCCGTATGTCAGCCTTGACATGTCTAGTTTCAACAACTAGCTCCTCTAACTTGGCTTCCCAATATTCCTTTGTCTTCATTCTAGGCATACTTCTACTTTCCCCTACAATATCCCATAACCTTGTAGATTCCAAATAAGAATTAGAATTTTTCCCTTATTCCTAGACCTGCAGTGAATGCTCACTTTCGACAGGAGGCCTCCTAAAAATACACATGCTATTCATATAGAGAGCCACTCCCCCAGAGTAAAGGGGAAGGCGGTGTCCTCAACCAGTGCCAATATCACCATCCCAGGGATGTTCATCCAAACACCAAATTTCGCAGACTTGGAGCTTTTCCTTTTAGTCCCAAATTCTATGTTATAGAATGGAGAGGGTGGCAGATAAACAAAATGTGATGGTATTGAACCCATGGTCGAGCTTCCCAAAGACTCTCTCATGCATGAAGGTAGGTGATCCTTTATGACATGTTCTTGGGGGGTGTAATGATGGCTCGATGCATTCAAGTTTGAAAGGACCACTTTGAATGTTTATTTGAGTTGCATATAAACCAAGGGGAAACCCTTAAGTTGTATATCGACCTTAGGGGAGCCAATGAGTTGTATGTTGATCCCCATTTTGAACCAA
Organism: Larix kaempferi; assembly: GCA_027924585.1. Lineage (NCBI taxonomy): Eukaryota > Viridiplantae > Streptophyta > Pinopsida > Pinales > Pinaceae > Larix > Larix kaempferi. The sequence goes on along the minus strand of BSBM01000370.1, from coordinate 26,909,221 downwards.
TTCTCCTTTTTCCAAGAGTGTTTCCCTGCTTTCAAGCTTGTCAGCAATGGTATTGTTTCCATGCCAAGCATGCATCAAATTGACGTCCGAAATTTGTTGAAGGAGGCCAATGATACTATTTTGGAGCCTTCCAACAATCTTATCCTCTAGTTCGACTATTTTCTTGGATTGGGAGATAATCAAAAGGGAGTCACCGATAATAACACCCTTCTGGATTCCTAAAGAAACAATATATTCTAAACCAAGGTAGAGTGTGTGATGCTCTACTTGATTGTTGGTACCTCTCCCTAAACCCCATTCAAAGGTTAATACTGTACTTCTTTCGAGATCAAGAAGGATCCCCCCCTACTCCTACCTCCCTAGGTATTATATCATTTCAATTATCGAAAATGAAAAGATTGAATTATAAGATAATTATATCTTTGTAATGCTTTATATCATTTTTATATAAAAAGATCCTTGCATGATTAAATAAATAATATTTATATAAAATAATAATTTGAGTATAGAGTTTCCCCGCAATGGGTGCCCCCCTTTTGTGAGGTGTTCTCCATGACGTATCCTCATCCGGAAAGATGGAGCTATTCCTTCTCCAAACGATAGGTGAATCTTAATGATTTTAAGGCGGTCCTTCAGAGTACAATGGAGCTCATTATGGCAGCTTGTGGCAACACCCACCTTCCAAATCTGAGGTACACATTACTGGATTTCCCTCCTACAACTCCGATTTCAATCATGGAAACTTGGTTCTCCTCCACCTTGACTGTACCATGGTTCAATGTGTATGCTTGGTTCGCCAGCATGACTAGTTTTGGAGTTTAGGCCCTCGACCGATAGGAGGACAAAAGGTTGTAAAATTTTTATGAGCATGTGGCTTGGATGAATTATCATTTTTGTTGGCTCCCTTTGGCCTTTCAACATTGTGTCGTCTAGGTTACATTGAGGTTTGATCCTCTGACTAACATTGTTTTCCTCAAGAAAATTCAACGTAGGACTCTTGCTAGGACCAAACCCTCGCATATGCCTTGTGTTATTGCTAAGCAATAGAAAGCAAGATCTTCCTTTAGTGGCATGTTCTCACCTCCCATGTAGGAATAGATTCATTGCATGGAAAACTGAATTGACAGTAAGTATGAACTCCCCATGCCTGAGGAGTTGGTTGTGGACCTTAGTTGGATGGAAGATGAAATTGGAAACATCCGCACTAGGGACACTCGCTACATGAAGACTTTGGTTGTCCTTTGGAACACTAAAATGCGTATGGGTTGTGTGCTCACGGACAGTGCTAATGGCATGCTCGAGAATGGGGACCAAGGCCTCAGTCACTCATCTCAGATGGACCGAGTGGAAAATTTGCTCCATAAAATTGTCAAGGGTCAAATGGATTTGGACGCCATGCTAAAAGTTATGGCTTGTGACATCAAGGGTAAGGTATTTCAAAGGAATGTCTCTCCTGGACAAGCTAGGCTAATCTTTAGTCAACAGTTGAATACTGGAAATGCGAGCGAGGAAACTACAAAATCCATTGGTTCTAAGGTGACTCCCCCCATCATAATATCTGATGATAATTAGCTTTATCTATTGTTTTCCCTCCAGGCAAGTTTTGTGCTTATCTAGATACTCAGTTTTTGTTTCCAATTCTGTCATATTGAATTTCGTGGCTAGTAACCCCAACTTGTGGGGATATCTATCTTTTCAATCTAGCATTAGGGTCTTTGTAGGTAGTGGTAAAAACATTGACCACAATCTCAAACTTCTTGTTATTTTTAGTAATAGTTACAATTGGATGTTGCTTTTTGAAATTTGGCGGGCTAATTGGTTTGGTTTCCATAGTGGTAGGCCAGTCACCCCTGCATCTACTTCTTATTTTTGTTGATATGATCTAAGAATTTGAATTTTACAAAAAAAAATCGAGTACAGAGTTGGTAATTTTGAGGGGTTTTAAATTACAATCAAATCTATGAAGTGAAAGAGAATAGTTAAATTCTTTGAGGACTTTAGCACTCTTATTTTAAAAGAAAGAAACAACTTATGAAGTACGGTAAGTTAATTGAGTTTACATAGATGGAATGAGAATGTGTCAAAAATTTTTGATAGGGAATCAAATGGTATGTTAATTGGGCGTAATTCGAGGGATTGTGAAGGAAAGTTGTTATCGTACGCACTCAAAATTAAATCTCACTTTGTAACATGTTTACTTTTAAAAAACAATTGTTGATGAGCTATATAATCTATACATGAGTTGTTGACTTGACTTTATACCCTTAAAATTTTAAAGTTTACCTTGAATAAAAAAAATACCCAAATATTTTTCTTTTAAAATAAATTCAAATATCGTCACAAAATTATTCTTCAATATCAATAATAAAACAATTAATAAATATTAAACTACATCAAATTATTTATTTATCCTAGCCATGGAGCAAGGTATTGAAGAAGAATATCAATAACAAAACAATTAATAAATATTAAACTACATCAAATTATTTGTTTATCCTAACCATGGAGCAAGGTATTGATGCTCTTTATTTATTTATTTATTATGTATATACATAAGAGTGCACAAAAATATTCTTCAATAACATTAAACAACATCAAATTATTTGTTTATCCTAACCATGGATCAATGTATTGAAGATCTTCAAATACATAAATACTAACATACCCTCAAAGCGGGGGAAATGAAACGCCAAGAAGAACTTCAATATGTTGTAAAATGAGAAAAATTTGTGTGTACGTAGACAATATAATTTTATGTGTTTGAAAGAAAGTCTAGCTAATTGATGGTGGGTATAGTAGTCGATGAAATTGAAAGGAAAACTATATTGCAAGTACTAATAAGCAATAAATAGAAACCCATGTAATCGATGGCAAGTAAAATGATTTGTACATTAATTTGTCATACAAAAATGTATACATATGTGAGTAAAACAATAAAGGGCTAGGTAATGATCAAGTTTGACTCTAAATATATTGGAAATCAACATCGGTAGTTTCATTTGGTAGAGGGAGTGCAAGGATTGAGGATTGCAATTTTAAGTGTGAAAGGGATAGAGAATGAATGTATGCCTCTTGCTTTTTTCAAAGTGAGACATATGAAGTGTCTTGCATCTTTGCATAGTGTTCGAAGGAGAGTGATGGTGTAATTTAGATTTCTTCTAACGTTGTAGTACGTGGAATTGATGTGAAGGTTAATCATTGACCTTCATTGTTACCATTGTCAATGCCCAGGACATATTGAGGGGGATTTGTTTCTTGTTACTTCGATTTAAGCATGGAATGGTATGTGATTTGGTATAATTGTGGTTGTTTATTAGGAGCATGACCTACAACAATTAATCTCAGAAATAAATGAATGACATAGACATAAACATAATAGAAAGTTTAATTTTTTTTTACAAAGGAATTAATTCAATCCTCATCTTCTTTGAGGTATTCTTCAAGTGACAAAATGACGTGCAAAATGGAAAAAAATATTTTAAGAAGAAATCCTGGGTAAATGACAATAGTAATTGTATAGACATTCTGCAAGAAAAGTTGAGTGTAGTGAATGTCGACATGCTTTAGTATAAATGGATATTTTGTCGTAAGAATATGTTGATCAATTAGTCTTTGTAAAGGCAAACTTTATGAGTGATTTACTCATTTCATGGCCTTTCAACCAAACATGTGTTGTATATGATCATATTTACACGTAATATATTTATGTCGTTGGTATGTTGTACAACTGTACAACCATCTATTGGTTTATTGGATTCTCTATACCCTTTTAATGTGTCATAAAAACTGATTAGTTCACTTGGAAGGATTAAAAAGTTACGAGTTTAAAAAGAAAGGATATAAAATTGTAGGGCCATACCAATTGGCAATAATCTTGTGAAATAAGTTGGTGAAATTGAAGAATATATGAAACGGATAAAATCCTATTAGTTGAAATTGTGTGTATAATTATAAAAAGAGTTAATTTTCCTTCTTCTTTTTAATATTTTCTTATGTTTTTGTTCACAATAACAAGTATACTTTATATTAGAAAATGGTGTAGTTGAATTAAACAATTTTGTAGTAAAAAAAGATTATGGGTGGTCATAGCCGAATATCCAAAATGTAGAATTACATATCCATGTTCCCACAAGGTATGTCTTCCTTGTTCAAACCTCTATATGCTTGGAAATTATACTATGTTACATAATGCTTAAGAAAAGAAAAACCTGACAAAAATTTCTTAGAAAACTTATACAATAGATTTCCAACGGAAGTGTAGTCCTGCCTGACCCGCCTAACCACTCTCCAAATACAATTTGTTTATCGCATTATTATCTTAAGAGGTCCAAGTCCATTGAATCGAGCCGACACAAAAAAATCAAATAAACCAACTCCAATACGTTTCTATAGATCACTCATTACAGAAGGGAATACATGCACTCCTCTGAAAACTCCAATGTCAACCATCAATATACGTGTAATTGTCGAATCCCGTGGAATTAGAAGACAAACACAAGGTCATGCATTGATACGACGGCATGGGATGACTCTAGACGATAGGTGGCGGCTCCTCATAGGCCATTGACAGATGACGAAGGCATGAGAGGAGCCAACCCCTTAAAATACGCCTTCGGCGTAATTAGAGTACAAAGCAAAATTTGGCAACTATGTTGTACGATTCTTTTTAAAGTATATTGAGGACACATTTTCAGCCAATTGTGAAAGGAGAAGTTCACCAAATTTAACGATAATAGAATGGTCATCATTTTATATAGGGGTGATCCACTATACCTTTTGGCATACTCACATTAAAGTTAAGTTAGGAGGGTTTTGAAGTAAATCGATTATTTTATAAATTTATATGAATATTGTTTTTATTAGGTTACTCAGTGTTATCAGTTATATGACTATAGAGTGGATTTTGATACTCATTATGCATATCAATATGCACACAAGAAGTTGAATCACTCAGATTTTTAAGTAAGTTTTTAATTTTTAGAAAATTAAGTGTTTTATAAATTTTTAAAGAAAATTTTGTGGTGTTTTTTTTATAGAATATTTGGATGGAAGATCACTCAAATAAAAACCACAATAATGATTAGTAACTTTGAGAAACTTGATTGTGTTTGAACTTGTGACTTATGGTATTCCCATCAACAACATGCATTTGGTGGATGGTTCAATCAATTGAGTTAACCCTTGGGGCTTAAATTAGATGTCATATATAATTCAATTACTAGTTATCTTGTTTTCTTTGGCTAGTTTCCTCTTATCATGATGCAACAAGCATGACCTTTCTTAGGTTGGGAATATTTTTACAATTAGTATGGCATATTTACAACACTCAAATTAAAATACTTCAACTAAGAATGCTCGAGCGTGAGGTATTCATTTCATTAAAGTCGCCCAAGGTTTCCACCTAACCCTAAATACAACACAAGCAAACGTTTTGTGAGGGGAAAACATGTCTTTGTGAAAAATTGAACCTTAGTGAGAAAAATGAATGTGCCCTACTTTCAATAGGGCCCTATTGACAACTTTGTATGTTTTCATATATTTCCATAATGTAAACAAGATCTAAATTAATAAAGGAGATAATGTATCGATCATTAATTTGCTCATTTTTTAAATTGTAAATTCTTGCTTTTTATGTTTATGTGGGACACATGAACCAAGCATAGTTAGATCAATGTTGTATTTGCATAGAATAAAAATAATTAGAACTATAGATTAGATATTTAACCAATACACAAACATGAACTTAAAGGCCACTCAATGTTAATCATATGGTATCCACTTCTAAACCACATACGTTGTGAGAGACTAGTGGACCACAGGGGTTTAAACATAGATAAATGGAGCTACAAATTGGATCATTAACAAATACATCAATGTATGGCCTTAAAGGACAAGCAATGGAAATTGGAAATCTACCCACTTCTAAACTACATAAACTATAGGATAAGTTGTGAGTGACTAATTAATTGCAGGGATTTCAACATGGATCAAGGGAATTGTAGATTGAATCCTGGTTAACTAAACACCAACATATGGCCTTAAATAACAAGCAATGGTAATTGGAAAGGTACCCACTTATACACCACATACAATGTGGGAAACGTTGTGATTGACCAATGAGTTGCATGGGTTTGAATACAGATCAATGGAACTATAGATTGGATCCTTAACAAATACACCAATGTATGGTCTTAAAAATCAAGTAGTGATAATTGTAAAGGTTTCTAAACTACATTCATTGTGAGATAAGTTGTGACTGACTGCTAGGTTGTAGGGGTTTAAACAAAGGTCGATGGAAAACGTACATTAAATCCTTAACCAATACACCACCATATGACTTTAAAGGTCAAGTGTTGGTAATATTAAAGGTACCCACTTCTAAGCTATGTAATTTTTTTTTAACCATGGAAACTTAGCAACCTCCCAAGCTATGTAAATTGTGAGAGAAGTTGTTAGCAACCAATGGGTCATAGGTGTTTGAACATAGATCAATGGAATTGCATATTAGATCCTTAACTAATATACATGTGTATGACCTTAAAGGTCATGTAGTGGTAGTTGAAAAGGTACTCACTTCTAAACTACATATGTGAGAGAATTTGTGAGTGGCCAATGGATCATAGGGGTTTGAACATAGATCAATAGAATTGTATATTGGATCCTTAACCATACACCTATGTATGAACTTACCATCTCAAGTGGTGTTAGTTAGAATTTACACACTTATAAAATGCATACATTGTGAGAGAATTTGTAAGTGAGGAACGAGCTACAAAAATCTGAAAATAAATCAATGAATTGTAGATTGGATCCTTAACCAATACACTATTGTACAATCTTAAAGGTCAACGGGCGTTGATTTTCAAGCTACCCATTTCTAAATTACATAAACTATGAGTGACCAATGAGCCATACAGATTTGAACACAAACAAGTTTTCAAATTTGTAATACAAGGCTAGATTATTTATTTACCAAAAATAAGAACATCCAAACATCTAAAACCACAGTCTTACCAATAATGAGGTTGATTATTGATCTACTGAAGCTTTTAAGAGGATTCTTAATGTCTATATCTTTTTGGTTTTACACGTATTCTCACCCCCACTCTTCTGTCGGTAAGCAATGAAATCTCCCTTATAACTTACAAAGAGCATTAATTAACAATCTATTTATAAAAAATGAACATGTCATAAATAAAATTTAAGCTTGAGAAAAGAAGATAACAATCCACTTAAAAGAAGAGGAAGACTCAATGGTCTAGAGTTACGACCCACATGGTCTTTATAGTCCAAAAAATGGATATAAGAGCCTGCTAGATTTGGAGATGGTAGACTCTTTATGGTGGTGGAGACCCTTATGGGGCTTAAAGTGCCCTCATAAAACAAAACTGGTCTTGTGGTTTTTCCGTAGGGATAAAGCATTAACGTGGGATCATCTCCAAAGACGTGGATGGGAGGGTCCAGGAAGATGCACCCTGTGCAGGAACGCTGAAGAGTCAAATAACCATATTTCATCTTTTTTCCCGTTCACAAAACAAGTCTGGAAAGAAGCGGAGACACTGTTAAAAACAAGATTGGTTTGGTCAGGAACCTCGATGCAGGAAAATTTAAAGCTGTGGTTATCGGAGCCCTCAAACAGAGATTTTAAAAGCTTGCCACTTATTATATTTTGGCAAGTCTGGAATGTGCGGAATTACTCCATTTTAGAAGACAACACCCTGGGTCCTCTGACTCTTTCCAGGAAGTTAATAGCCATCCTTGCTAGCTACCCACAGGAGGAAAGACTTAAAGGGCTCAGGATTCCGATTTCAGAACCCATAAAGAAAATGAATCCTTGGGATTATTTCGATGGTGCCTCAAACAATATTTCTTGCAAAGCTGGTGCAGGACGCTTAATATTTGTGGATGGAAAATTTTCATTCAGATTTCAGGCAGGTCTTGGAGCAGGATCAAACAATTACACAGAACTTGTTGCTTTAAATTTACTCCTAAAGATGGAAAAAAGGGAAGAGTTAAAGGTATTACAGGTTTTTGGTGACTCTCAGTTGGTAATTGACTGGACAAATGGAAACAAGGCTTGTCTTAATCTTGATATAATCCCTATCCTTGAAGAGATACGAGTCCTGAAGCAGGATATGGAAGATGTTTCCTTTTCCCATATTTATAAGGAGAGAAATAGAGAAGATGATACTCAATCCAAGATTAGATTGACTCTCAACAATGGACAATGAAATATTCAAAAATTGAAAGAAGGCTCAATTTCCGAGGACTTTCATTTTCGCTTGTGGGATTCTCACTAATTCGCAGAGCTATATGGGATCACAGAGGGTTTAGGCTTTCAAGAACTACTCCATGCTATTTTTTATCAGGTTTATAGCAATATTATTTTTTGGCTTGTAAAAGGTCAGCTTCATTACTCAATTGGCTTAGCTCTAGACAGTCCATCACGGTTGTGGAAACAAGATGTATGCTGGTTTTCAAGGATAACTGTTGATTTTTGCATCAAAGTTATCGTTTTAACTTCTTTTGGATGTAAATGAACTGTTTTTATGTTTTAAACTCAGCCCCGTGTTGATATCGTTTATTAAAACCGATCTATATGATATTTTGATCATACAAAATGTAACTTTTGCTTACTTCATAAATAAAGATTATAAGATTTTTTTCAAGGCAAAAAGTAGATAACAATCCCTCTCCTCAATCACTCTAACTAAATCTAATTAACATTAATATTTCTATAAAATAAATTCTAAACTCATTTTATTTTTATAATATTATTGAAATTAACATTTATCATACATCTTTATCAATTAAACAAATGAAGATGAGACTATGGTGACTCTCGATCAAATAAAGTTTTAAAGATGATTCTTCCTTGAATTAAAGATAGATTCTCCAATCCATGTGAGTCCTTATATTATTACTAAAAATTAGTTTATATTATATATCATTTAGTGATTAAAGAAATCATAAACATGATCACAAGTCAAGGTAAACTAGCACGTTAAAAGTTCTAAATTCATTTAGAAGAATATATGAGATTCTTCCATTTAAAATTTGGTTTATGAGTGTCTTTTCAACTTACCTCAACTGTATAACTCTTCTTACTGTATAATGATTGTAGCAGGCAAATCCATTGGAGCATGCGAACTTGGAAGAATTCATAAATCCATTGGAACATGTGACTGCTTTTCTTACCATATAAATATTATTTTGGCGTGTGAGATTTTTCCTGTTTACCTTACTTTATATATCATTATTTTTTCTATTCACCCAAAGTATATTATTTTTTTCTCTTAACCCAATTGCTCTTCTTACAATATTGATGGTAAGAGTACCCAAATACATTGGACTATGCAAACTTCATAATAAAAACATCACTTCATTCCTTGTATTATTAATATAATGGAAAAAAAACCACTCGCTTGTTTCTTGTTACTGGAAGTATCTTGGTTCCTTGTCTCCTATTACTAATATAATGGAAAAAACACCACTCACTTGTCTCTTGTTACTGGAAGTATCTTGGTTCCTTGTCTCCTATTACTATAAGTATTCATTTTATTATAATAGTTTCATTGATATGTCTCCTATTACTAATACAATATTGATGCTAAGAGTACCCAAATACATTGGACTATGCAAACTTCATAATAAAAACATCACTTCATTCCTTGTATTATTAATATAATGGAAAAAAAACTACTCGCTTGTTTCTTGTTACTGGAAGTATCTTGGTTCCTTGTCTCCTATTACTAATATAATGGAAAAAACACCACTCACTTGTCTCTTGTTACTGGAAGTATCTTGGTTCCTTGTCTCCTATTACTAGAAGTATTCATTCTATTATAATAGTTTCATTGATATGTCTCCTATTACTAAAGTATTCATTCTATTATAATAGTTTCATTGATATAACTTTGTCATTTCATGTGATTCCTGACATTCGTAATATTTTAATTGTTTTTTATGTGACATTGATAATATTTTAATTGGTTTTTCTATTTATATATTTATACATGTAAAACATAAGCCAAATTCCATAGCTCACCCCTATGCTTAACAATATAATTGTGGAGCCATATGGATACATATTAATGTTTAGTTAGAACTAGCTATAAATTAGGATAAATCTCCTATGAGGACAAGATATCTACTATTTAGGTGACATTGAGTTCAACTATAATGTTTGAGTGGTCTTATTTGTATATGTATCTATAATTGTATACTCTAAATTAATATGAGTTGAAAATCACTATACAATTATAATATGGTTTTGTGAATGTAATTATGATTGAAAGCATGAATATGGTGTTAGTGCAATCTTTGTAGGACCATAGAATTGCATGCCATTATGTGATAAATGTGAGATTTGGTACACCACTAACCCTAATTGCGTTATTCCATATCAAAGCAAGGTTGAGCTTTAGGAAAAAGAGAACTAATTGTTGCTCAAAGGGGGCGACATAAAGTTTGAGTGAGAAGAAATGGATAAAAGAGACGTAAGAACCATGACAAATAAAGAATTGTAGGCATTAAGAAGAAGAATAGAAATGTTAGAGAATAGAAAACAAAGTAAAGAAGTTGAAAATCTAGTGACTCGGAACTAAAAGAAATAGTGGTAGAAGAAAAGGTTGCAAGCAACTTGTGAGATTGTTGAAAAACAATAAATTTATGAAAATAGAAGTTGCTAAATAAAATAATAATACTCTTCTTCTATACCACACAACTAAACCTAATTAACATAATATCTTTTATCCTTACAATAATAACATTATCAATATAATCATATTTTCTTTTCATTATAATAAAAAATATCAATATCAATATCATATCATTAGAAAAATAACGATTCTCCATAAAATATTGGATTCTACACATCCATATTGTAATTTAGTTTTGAGTAATACTTCAAAGCTTTGTTAATCTTGGCCACATTTATATAAAAGGGTAAAACTTCTAGACTATTAAATATGCATAGTGACATTTAAGAGTATGTCTTCACCGGGATGTGAAATCTAGAAAAAGAGGTATTGAAGAGGATCCAAAGAGAAATAGAATAACTCACAAATATACAATATATAAAATTAGAAAAACAATATTAACATGTAATAGTCCTATTAGGATTTGGACTGTGAAATACAATTTTAATAAAAAAATATATTATTACAAAGTCAATCATCCATACCTTCATCAACATTTAACTCATAAAAAATAATATAATAAATACCACTTTCATTTGTAAATTGAAGATTTTGATTGGGTCAAAAGCGTTATATTCATATTCCATATATTGTAATGGGTAGCAATTATGTTATTATATGATAACTCTAGAAATATTATAATTATAATAATAATACATATTAGTTATATATATGAAAAAATAAAAATAAATAATATATATAATATTTAAAAGAGAAAGATATGCTATGGATACAAATATAACAATGGTTATGAGTTTTCGTGGGAAAAAAAACAATGGTTATGGGATGAGATGGTGTCAAAGTTGTATAGAGGCGATTGGATGCTAGATATTTGGTGGATTATTTTGAAAATCCTTTATGAAAGGTGGAATTTTTTTACTCATATTCTCAACCGATAATACATGATTTGTGGCGTAGACTAGATGTATTAGGGGTCCACGGTGGCTCATAGTCAAGGGGAATCTTTTTTTCAAGTAAAAAAACCCTAGGTCTACCCATCACTGAACTTGACATGAGGGCTACATTCCCATCATTCCCCATCACTAGCCGGAACATAGTAAATGCAGGAAAGTATATAGAGGATAGAGATAGATTTTCGAAGGATTTGGGAAGCATCACAGGTTAGACATGATTAAATGTGTTATAGTTGGTTTTTCTCCGACTCGGTGACAAATAACCTTAGATTTAGCTACAATTTCTCTCCGGAAGAACCTCGAACTTTAGGGTTTGTTGGAGTTGGAATATGATTTGCAGGTTTACAAGGAAGTTGTTCGAGCCAAGGAAAACCTACCCTAGCTAAGAAAAAATGAAAAATTGTCAAGGGTAGAAGTGATCTAGTTATATAAGTTGTCAGCAAGGACTTGTCTATGGATGCAACCATGAAGTTGGACCAAAAACCCTAGTTGGGAATTTTACGAGCAGGAAGGTAGGGTTTATCGATGTGGGGAAGTGGATCACAAAGAACTAGGTTTTGGTGCTCTCATATATTCCCACTTTCCATATACTATGCAAAGGGTGGATTTGTTTATGCTTTCATTCTAAGGAGGACATGGAGAATATTATGCAGATAAAATGGTTATGGGATTTTACATTGCTATTAATGTATCTCTCAACGCCCTCATTTAATCATGCATAAGCTAAAACAGTAGAAAACCCTGTGTGGGTTAAAATCCCTAGTCTACCACTTTAATGGTGGTCTGATAAAAGTTTGCAAGTGATTGGAGATATATTGGGTGGCACTCTCGCAATTGGTGAGAGATATAAAACAAATGGCCAACGCAGTATGGCTCAGTTCCTAGTTAATTTGAATGCGAAGGAAGGTTTACATGAAACCCTTGTCCTGGTTTGGGGAAACAAGAGACTCATTTGCCTCTGAACTATGTTAATGTCTCGTTCTAGTGCGTGCGATGTCACAAGTTGGGACATTTAGTAGATACTTATGCACAAAGGTCATTGAACTGCAAGTGGGTGTCAAGGATTACTACTATGGGATCCTCTCAATCGTCTTAGGGCCTAGAAGATTCAAATAAGGCTCTAGAACATTCTTCACTTGTCACACGGTCCTTTATTGCAACTAAAGGAATCGATAAATTTCTAGGTCCATATACACATTGCTTTAGTGACAACCCATCGATGACGTTCATTATGAAATGGAGACAATGTTGAGACAATATGATCTAGGCACTTTAGGAAATAGAAGTTGATCGAGTTCAAGCCGATTGCGGATGGTGCAACATTGGGATATTTAGTGGACACCCTCTTACCCTCAGGGTTTATCTTAGACTCCTTGAATATGGTAACAAAAGTCCCACACAATTTGGATACATTTATTCTTCTTTAAAGTTTGTTTTTAAAGCTAAGAAAAGTTTGAATTTGGCTACTAGCCATATATCTCTATTGAAACCTGGTAGGAAAGTTGTAATAGAGCCTGCAAGTGGTTTTGAGAATGTTGACCTTTCTCCATTGTTGGATTCACAACATGTATCTCTTGGTCAGGTTCCACAGGCCTTTGTTACTTCTCCCGAACTACTTATGTCTCCCTCAGACGACAATATCCCATGTGAAGTTTTAATGGTTGTAAATTTACATGTGGACTTAAATAACCCTAGAAAAAATGGTCAGGCTTTACATCCCTCCTTCGAAGACTCGAACTTTATTACTACCTCTAGTATTGATGAGAAAAAATGCTTCCTTGTGATTTTAGACCTAGGAAGGGTCGAGTCATTCATGAATTGATTAGATCCGATGGCTTGGGGTTGGTTCTAGATTAGAATTATCATCCCTTTCTTGTTGGCCGACCCTCTGCCTTGAGGAAGGCTCAAGAAATCCATCTGAGGAATTAAGCAAGGGAGAAAACTCTTCTTCAAGGGGTACTTAGAGAAAATCCCAACCCCACTTTTGTTCCCCGATGAATACTCTTTCCCTGAACATTCGTGGCATGGGGGGATAGGTGAAGAGATTGTCCCTAAAGTGTTTTGTTTTGAATGTTGATCCACATATGGTTCTACTACAAGAAACAATGGGTTCATGTATTACTTTATGCGATACTCTGAATAAATGATTGAATGGCTAGTATTTTGTTGAACTTAACTCTAAAGGAAACTTAGGAGGCATTATTACTGGTTGGAGACAGAGCTCAACATTGGTAAATTCTTTTGTAGTAAAATATGGACTCCTAGTTGAAGTTTCCTCAAAGTATTTGAACAAATATTTTAAAGTGTTGAATGTTTACAGGTTGTATGAGGATAAGCTCTCTTTTTAGGAAGCTTTGCTTTCCACTCAACATATTGTATAGAAAATTTGATCATAGGAGGGAAACTAAATTTCACATTAAATCGAGGTGAAGTGAAGTGTGGGGCATTTCGTCTCGCCTTAACCCCCTGGTTGAACAACTCTTGTCTCTAATCGAAGACGTGGGATTGGTTTATCTAATGCCTATTGAAAACAAACCCACATAGGTTAATAATAGGGTGGGATAAGATGCAACATCCAAAAGACTTGATAGGTTCCTCTTACACATTCAAATATTATTGGAATCAGGTCGTGTTCGCACATGGGTGGATGATACATGTTGTTCAGATCGTTATCTTATTGTTCTAGAGGTTGAGGAAGCTGAAGATAAGACTGGGGTTCCATTCAAGTTCAATCTGGCATGTATTTTAGAATAGGACTTTGATTCGATAGTAAAGACTGGTTGGCATCCTTTCGACCCACATTTAGGTATTTCTGCATACAAACAATTTCATGACTCTTTAAAAACATTGAAAATTCCAAATGGGCCAATGAAATACATAAGAAGTGAGGACACTTGATTAAAGAAACATAAGTAAAACTTAAGGAATTATTTCTTGCACATGAGGGGATTTTGGTGTCCGAGGAAATATTGAAAGAAATAAAGGCATTGGAAATCGATAAAAATAAACTTCTCCTAAAGGAGGAGATGGAATGGAGAATGAAGAGTCATGCGATTTGGGTAAATGAGGGAGACATGAACACTAAATTTTTTCAAATTTTGCAGCTCACCGCAAGCATAAAAACACAATATGGGATCTGCTAGATGAATATTCAGAAGAATAATTCATAATTTTAGTGATTTGGTGGTTTTGGGTGTGCGCCACTTTAAAGGGCTATTTGATGATCCTTAAAGAACCAATATCATAAAGATTATGAAGGTCATAAGAAATTTTCCTCAGTTTATTAATGAACATGATAATAAAGAACTTATAGGTGAGATCTCAAAGGATGACGTCCTTGTTGCACTTAAATATTTTAGGAAGGATCACAGCATGAGCCTTGATGGATGGACGACTGATTTTTTTGTGGCTTATTTTCATTTGGTGGGTAAGGATCTATTACGGGTGGTTGAGGAAATCAGAAGAGAAAGACATGTCCCAAGAGATATGAACTCCATGTTTATATCCTTGATTTTGAAGACCGACCATCCGGAAGTATTTAGGGACTTGATACCCATTTCCTTGTGCAATATGAGTTACACAGTGGTTGCAAAAATTATAGCATTGTGAATTAAACATATTCTATACATTGTGATCTTAGATGAACAATTTGGTTTCCAACAAAACAAGCACATACATGAAACAATTGGATGTTCGAAACATGAAGCTATCCATAGCAAAAGACGAGGAATCAACCAGCCTTTGTGCTAAAGGTTTACCTTTCCAACGTGTATGACAGAGTTTCTTGGACCTTTATGTAGTTATTACTTTTACATGTAGGTTTTTCATATCAATTGATGAAGTTGATCATGGGATGTGTCACCAATGTTGTTTCATGTTTTACTAAATGGATTGGAATCCAAATTTTTCAATTCAGGAAGAGGACTTCAACAAGGATTCTCCATGTTTCCAGACTTATTTATTTTGGTTGTAGAGGGAATGAGTCATCTAATAAAAATTGCTTGTGGAAATAGCCAACTCAAAGGATTTTTAGTTGGTAAGAAATTTTCCATCTCATAGTTATTATTTGTGGACGATGTGCTCATTTTCTGTTTCGGGGAAGAAGGATAACCTTGTAAAACTCTTGAAATTCTAGATATATTTTGTGAGGGTAGTGGAATGGAGATTAACTACCAAAAATCATATTTGTATACACATCATGTTTATAGGTGATTATTAACTCATCTACACTGTTGGGTATGTTATATTTTTTGCATGTAATCAATGGGAAAAGTCGATATTTAACTAGTCAACAAGTCCACTGGTATTGAAGTCGACAGATGGTGGAAGTGTGGTCGATTTCCCAACTAAAATAGTCGACTAGTTGACGACCTGTGAATTCCCTTTTGTTTTTGTATAAATATATGGCAAAGTTTCCAAGAAGGGCTATTCAATTTTGAAAAGCAAATGTTTTTTATATGAAGTCTAGTTGAATTGGTGGATGAATGGTGTGTCTTTGTTTTGTTGTTTTTCTATGAGTATGTTTTGATAAATATTTTCATCACTTCTATGCTCATCCATATTTTAAATGTTAATGTGACATGAAATTGAAGATTGAATTAAGTTTTTTATATTGTTTTTGGTGTTTCAATTAGTTTTAAATTTGAAAATGATAATGTAAGTTTGTTAGTTTTAAATTTGAAAATGATAATGTAAGGTTGTTGTGTAGACTCACTCTTTGTTGTGTAGGATTTAATTGTATAGGATCATTATTATTAATTTAATAAACAAAATGAATTTGGCAGTTACTGGAGTATATGAGAGGATTCGGCTATTAATAAAAAGTGAAAATCCAAATATTTTAAGTTGGTGTGTCCTTTGGGTTAATAAAAATGAAAAATCAACATCGACAATAAGCAAGGGAAGATGCAAAGCATCAAGTTCTTGTTAAAAAAGTTTCAAGGTTAACTCTAATTCTAAGGTCAGTCTCCTTTAGTCCTATTGGTGGTGGAAAATAATTATCATGTTCGAATTGTCACCTTTAGTTTTATTGGCATTCATGTTCTAGATGTGTTTAGTCTAGTACATCCATAATGAAATCCATGATGGCATATGCATTGAAGGGCATCCTAGCATTTGTGATCAGTCAAGCGGTACAAACTCTCATATGAAACTATTTTATGGAAGGGCATGTAGGTGGTAGTGTGATCCATGTGTATGGAACTGATGTTTATTAGAAACAAATAAAGGTGAGTCCACTCCACCAAGCCTTCATTTCTATCTATCGTAGAAAGCACATTCAAGAATAGCGGTTAGGGAAAACATGGAGTCTTTGATGAGGTGAACTCCTTCTCAAAGATATCTTCACTCTCCTATTGGATGGGCAAATCTGATAGATTGACTATTGAACATTGAATTAGGGGATGTCATTGAAGAGGCAAGGGTGGAGACAATGACAACATCCTTGATTGAGGAGAAGGTGCTTATTTATTTCTATACTAAACCATTCACAATTAATAAATATCGAGTTCTTTTACCTATGCAACTTATATGTGAGGATATTTCTCTTATTCAAACTTAATACTTAGTAATAGATCTACACATAATAAATATCGAGTTCTTTTACCTATGCAACTTATATGTGAGGATATTTCTCTTCTTCAAACTTAATACTTGGTAGTAGATCTACACACTGAGGATCCAATCCCCATAACCAATCATAGTGTGAAAATTACAAGGGTATGCAAAAACACAATGTCATGGATTGAAGCTTGATAGTACTGGTTTAAATGCTTCAATTGTATATAAAACTGAAGGATATGATATTCGGGAGATGGTAGTTACATGACTATGATAGATAATAGTCCTAAGGGTGAGGGATTACAAAGCCCTAAGCTTTTCCATGGTGTTACTATAAAGCATTGGTTTAAATAAGATCTAGAGTTGGTTAGGACCTTGAGATGTGTGCATAGAAATTGTTTGGGATGATTAATATGTCATAGGAGATGGGTAAGCAGGCCCATGGGATCATGCATTCTATATAGGGAGATGTGGGGAACCCAAGGTTGCTAGATTTTGTTAGTGCCTATTCTCGTATTGCATCTGCTTTGTGTATGCATGTTGGTCATCTTGTTAGTCGCTATGCTAACCAGGGAAGAGTTGGGTGGTGGTTTGGAGGTTCCCCTTCCATCTAGTGATCCTAATGAATCCGATCTCTCAAAAATCACTGGGAGAGAGACGCCAATGATAAGGGAAAAAGTGATTTATCCAAGATGTAAAGACCAATATGACCACACTAATTACATAACCCTAAACTCATAAGTTATTTTCGATATGCATCTCTTAGCCTAAATTAGAAGATACCAATGGTAAAAATAACATTCATGTACACAAATTATTCTCTACATAAAATTAATAAGCATAGGTTGGCCTTGTTTATGTGTGCCATGTGAATAAAGAAATAAGCTTAAATTATGTTGTTATAGTGTGGGTGATTGATATGGAAACGAGGTGAGAACCCAAGCAGGGATTGCTATGACAACTCTTCAAAATAGTGAGTAATCCTCTATTCACAAGCACTATTAGAATATTTAGAACATCAACAGATTAACTAAAACTTGTTTGCTACTCATGGAATGCGATTCAAACCAGAAATCTATGTAGAGATTGTTATTGATTTGAATCAATATAGCAAGCTTTGGTTGTAGAACAAGGTCATGGCAAGTGTTATCAAGGCCGTGTAGAACAGGGTTGTGGCAAGGCGAGCAAATGTTGTGTAAGAGTGAAGATTATTGTGGCATGTGCACTTAAGGCCATACGACATAAACCTTAGGAAATGCATAGATTTGAATGAGTGAAAAAAATGTAAACCAAACCATAGTACTATAATTCGAGTACGAATACAGATACGAATACGATTCGATACGGAAAAAATACGTAATGAAAAAATCCAATACGAGTAATATACGATAGTAGACTTCTTATATTTAATAATTTTACTAAAAAATACAAAAATGTACCATAAATGTACATGTCACACATGTTATTTACAACCAAAATTACTATTTAAGAAACCAAAATACTGTGAGACAACTTTTAGTTATTAATAATTATTTTAATAAGAAAGTAAAAACGTAATTACTAGAGAATTATTAATGATTAGGAAGTATGAAATTGAATGTTATTTATATTTTATAGTATTTAAATAATTAAAATTTGAGTTTTTAAAATTGATTTCAAAATTTAATTGTTTACTAGTAGTCACCCACACCGAATATTCGACAAATTTGAATTGCTCAAAATTTCTGTACACAAAAGTCCAATACAACTGAATTATGCTACTATGAACCAAACTAATGTTAAATTAATTTTAACATAAATTCACTTCTAAAATATGTTCGTCAATGAAACTTATAATACTTATATGAAACTTAGGCTTTCATGTAAATAAACCCACCACTTATATCACACTAAAACATTAAATAAACATATACATAAAGATATACAAAGTTCTATATAACAATTTTCATATTAAACAATGTTAAATGTTTTAATGTAAAATAACATTGTATAACCATTTTCATATTAAACAATGTTAAATATTTTAATGTAAAATATCATTTTCAAAAGGAAAAGAATTAAAGTTAAATGTTTTGATGTAAAATACCATTGTCTAACCATTTTCATATTAAACAATGTTAAATGTTTTAATGTAAAATACCATTTTCAAAAGGAAGGAAATGATTAATGAATGTTTTGGGATATATATTTAATAAAATAAATTTACTCACCTCTCAAGCTAAGGTGAACACGTATAAGTTATGAGAAGGGCATCTCTTCGATAGAGATCAGGTCTGTTCACCTAAGTTGGGTCTTAATTGTTTTTATTATTTTATATTATTGGTAGGACCTAAATCTATTTAAGTATTTTAATATATAAATAATAATTTTATTATAATTTTTTACTAAATGTGTTTTTTTTCAAATATCAATAATGAATCAATATATATTAATAAATAATTATTATCCTTACTCTCACTAGCCAACTAATTATTATAAATTTTATCCTCTAAATTCAAATCAACATCAACCACAAATAAAAGTTATAAAGTCGTAGGCATCTTTTGGGCTTGTCAACTGAATTATTACAAATTTTACCTAATAAAAACAAATCAACATCGACCAAAAATAAAAGTTATAAAGTCATAGGTATTTCTTAGGTTTGCCAATTGAATTATATAAAAATAAAAATAAAAAATTTACCTTATAAAAACAAATCAACATCAACCAAAACAAAAGTTATAAAGTCATAGGTATTTGTTAGGTTTTCCATTGAATTATTATAAAAAAAAAATAAAAAAATTAGAACCTAAAAATCTTAATTACACGACAATTGCTTAACTTAAATAATCGCTTTATATACAACTGAAATGAAAACCAAGAATCATACCTATATTAAAATAGGATAACAATATGTCAAACAACAAATAAAATTGTCCTCATAAAAAATGAGTAATCTATTTATTTTAAGTTTTCGGTTGGTTTTGGTCGGAATCAAGTAAATTGTTTTTTGGTAAAATCTAATTTTTTACTTGTTTAAATTGTGTTTTTGAATCCATAAATAGATTTAACACCCTTGAACACCTATTGACACTCAAATTATGCAATTTCCATAGCTAATATTTGTGATTTTAAGATTTTTTAAAGATTTCCACTAAGAATACAAACAAAATAAGACGGAAAATGATCAAATACTCATTGACACTCAAATTATGCAATTTCTATAACTAATATTTATGATTTTAAAATTTTTTAAAAATTTCCACTAAAAATACGAACAAAATAAAACGAAAAATAATTTCAAAAAATTGAAAACATAAAATATTTAAACTACACCTAAAAAAACCCAAAGATTTAAAAGATCTTTATCCTCCGAGTGACCTATGAAAACAAATCAACATCAATCAGAAATAAAAAGTTATAAAGTCTTAGGCATCTCTTGGGTTTGGAAGATATCACATTCTTTCCCTAGAATTGATCCAATTACTCCTCTTATTATGCATCGCTCGTAGGACCCAAATTCATAAAAGCAATAACTTTATTCCTTATATTTTATATAATAAAAGAAACTCGGGATGCCAAAGCTTCAAGATCGCGTGATTGTACTAAAAGTATCTTAGGTGTTTTTTGGTCTCCGGTACAAGTCATATTTGTTCTTATTTATTCAATTTCAATGATTTTGATTAAGAAAAACGCTATAGAGACTTTTGACTTTTCATGTCATTTGACATTGATTGATATCTTGATATTTTATTATTGATTTATGCGCGCATTAAATTAGTAAAGATATAGGTATCAATTCAATGTTAGTTATGGTTTTAATTAAGTACGGATATTTAGTTAGTTGGAGTAAACTAAATATTAGAAGATTTGTATTTATTTTTGGTGATTTTTTTTATTAAAATTTGAGTGAAATTGTAGTTTTATGTTGTTGGAATTGTACAATTAAGGTGTCTAAAATAATTATTTTTGTAATCAAAATTACAATTTAAATAATAAAAATTGTGATCTCAACAAAAATCACAACACCAACTTCTAACAAAAATCATAAAAAAAAATACAAAATCGTCTAACATTTAGCTTATTCACATCTAATTAAACACACAATAAAAATAATCAATACAAAAAATCTACTATACATTTAAATTTAAAGCAAATGAAATTATTACCACTATTATTATTATTTATATAGAATTTTATCATAGTAAAGATAAAGGGGAGGGGGAGCGGAGAGGGGGCTGGAAGGAGGGAGAGGAGAGAGAGGGAACATGGGTTGGGTGGATGGTTTTTAGTTATTTCGTTATTATTTATTTTATTTTAGTTTTTAAATTTTAAATTTTTAGTTTAAATTTTTATTTTTATTTTTAAATTTTGTTTGTTTTTCAAAATTTTATTGTTTTTTTTAATTTTCAAATTATTTGGTTTTTCCAGCAGAAATCAAATTATTTGGTTTATTTTAAAATGTTTTTCATTTTTATTTTAATTGAATTATTTTATTTTTGGTTCGAAGTTTTTTTAATTGAATGTTATTTTTTTTTAATTTTAATTTGAAGTTTGTGTTTTATTTTGTTTTTTTACATGTGTTTTGGATTTATTTTTTAAATTTTTTATTTATAATTTTTTTTGTAAGGATGTAAATTTTACAGTTTTGAATTTTCATTTTTTTATTAAATTTATTTTGTTAAGTTATTGTTTTTTAAATTTTAACTTTGAATAGAAATGATGGTGTTACTAGAAGGTCTATTTTTTAATTCATGGATCGATTTAAGATTTTGATTGTAATGATACTATCCATAGTTTCCAAAAATTTGTAATTTTAGCCTCCTCAGAAAGGGGTGATACTGTGTTTTCTCCCTTATGCGCCCAAATATCATAACTTCTATCTTTTATGGTTCAATATATGATTGAATAATATCATAAATTCTTTTATTTTACATGAAAAAAATGGTCAAATAATTTCTTGAATAATTTGTGTTTAATTAAGTGCTAGTTTTATATAGTGCTACTAAGCTATTTAATAAATACAATTTTAAATTTTGATACAATGATATAATAATGTCATTTTTTGAAAAGGTGTGCTACCGATAACATTAGTTTTCAATTTAGGGCTTACTTCTAAGGTTTTTGTAAACAACAATAAGGATTGTTTTTGTCAATTTCTATATTTTTAATCACAAAAAAAGTGGTGCTACCGGTAGCACCACTTTTTGATTCGGGGGTTTTTTGGGTGTTTTTTATGCAAAAATATGAATTTTTATGGCTAGAGTTCTCGTTTTGAGTTTAAAGTTCTCGTCAAGTTGTATAACTTGTTGTACCAGATTTTTAAAAAAATGGGGTAAGGCACATGAACCTCCTCATAAGATATTGAGGAACATGCCTATAATCCCAAGGATTCAAAATATTTTACATTGCAAAGAATTATCCATGTTACATGCGTGGCATGTCTTGCACAGAAGTGAGCCAGGAGTTATGCGAATTCCTGCAAATTCAATAGACATGAAGCATATAGAGGATACATGGCCTAATAAATTCAAGGATGAAGTACCACTATCGTTTTTATTTCATGATTACATCAATGAATGCAGAATGGATGCCATCAATAAATTTGTTCTTTACAATGTGGAGGAAACGCAACCATGGGTCACATTGTATGAAGAGAAGATAAGGAAATGGGACAGTAACAAGAAAGAATTTAGATGGTTCAATGGTAGAAGTATGCCTTATCTTGTTCATTTAAAAGAAAATATGCCAACAATCTATCCCAACAGTTGGGTGGCTGACTAGATCAAAGATAAATATGGCACATCTGGTCGTTACCTACGTGGTGAAGAGGATGCACTAAACATAGGGATTGGGTGCAGAAACTTTGTAATAATCTCTCAGTCTACATTTTTCACTTTATAATGTACGTTTGAAATTTCAACATGTATTATGTTTTATCAATGTCAATTCTTCATATTTTTTGGTGCATTTATTCCCATCCATGTGGGCATATGGAAATGTTTTCCGCACAGAGGATATCGATGATGGACGTGTCACATTTGACTGTGGAATGGAGTTCAAGTTCGACCAATCTATTTGTGCTAGCCATCATGATCAAAATGTAATAGAGGGAAATCGAGGTTATGTTGGAAAGATACATGAGATCATGCAAGTGGACTTCTGATCTTTCCAGTGCATTATTTTTAGGTGCAAGTGGTGGGATACTTTCAACGGGAATAATGTAAAGGAAGGTTGTGACAATGGGCTAATATGTATCAACTCTAAAAATATGTAGGATGAAAAGAAGGAGCCTTATGCTTACCTAAAATACTGCAACCAATTGCTTTTTTACCCGACTGTGTTGGATAGGGATTGGTGGTTCATACTAAGACATGATCCGAAATCAAAATATATTTTTAAGAGCAACAATGTTATCATTCCAAGTGAGGAAGATAATCTAGGTGATGCTAACGAATAGTGACACGTACATGTTTCATTTCAACATTTACGTTATGGTCATGAATTACACTCATGAAAGCGTGTTTCAATTATATCTTCATTATGCAATATCAAGTTGGTTAGTATAATGGTAAGTGTTGCCTAGTTGATGATGGTTTGGCTGTAAATGTTTTCATTTGACTTACAATATATAAGTGTTAATTCCATTGTACTTTCTATTTAAATATGGCCCAACACAAACTAAATTGCACTAGTTATGTTGAGGGTTTCTAACAAAGTTTCTTTTTGAGGGATTTGACATAAATATCGTATATCAAAATTAAAAAGATAAATTATGAAATCCTTATCAAATTTTG
The DNA here is from genome assembly GCA_027924585.1 of Larix kaempferi. Lineage (NCBI taxonomy): Eukaryota > Viridiplantae > Streptophyta > Pinopsida > Pinales > Pinaceae > Larix > Larix kaempferi. The sequence continues at coordinate 26,885,272 of BSBM01000370.1, read as the reverse complement.
GATAGTAAGACATGTGCATCACTAAGGGTCTTTGAGATATTATTCAAAATTTGTATATCCTCCTTGGTATATACTTGAATTCAATAGAAAATGAAATATATTTTGGAAATTTGAATACAAAGAATTCACAATATATATATTGGAAATGTGCATATCGTCATTGCTCTACTAGATATCTGTAAATTAAAATAATTCAGTACTATATCAACAAAATATGGGTGGATATTTGTATATTAAAGTTTCTTTTTGAGGCGTTTATTGCCGATATATATAAGATACAATTAGATGAATCTTTTACTAGAGTATATGTTTTATTCTCTAGTGGAGTGAGAACATAATTTGTAAGAACTACTCTCATAAAATCTATCAGCGGCTCATTTCCTACATTTTTTATCATTAGTATAGGTGCCAAGTAAAATGGTAAATAATTCTAGTAGGACATTGAAATTTTATGGAATAACTTGCCAAAGGTGTTGCTATTTATATACTTGAATTAAAACTTGTGGAATTAGGATGTGATTAGGATAGCAATATATAATTTAAATATTTTATAATTTGATATAAAATTTGCAAATTTAAAATGCTTTGTTAAGTGTATATTTTGATGCAAAAAATTATAAATAATTTTGATCGAAATTTTGTATATTTAGAATGATTTAACCATTGTGTTTTCATTTGAAGAGGCGTAAAATTTTATAAAAAATATTTTATTTTGAATAGCAGGTGTAATGTTTTTTGAAAGTATCAAATCCCAAAACATTACAAAAGATACAAATTGAAATTAAAAGAAATAACTTCTATTACATTCTTATAAAAGTTGGTATTTTCCCATTAAAAGTATGACTATGACTAGAGACATAATATACAAGCATAAGACAATTCACATCATTTTACTATTTTTTGTATGCTCCAGTCACATTGTAATCAAACAATCAACAACATCTCTTATTCACAATTAAAAAATGCATGCCCATCAAAAGAGCATGGAGCACATGCCTCCATGTGGCTCTTGTTAATATAAGAGTGGAGTTATAATAATAGCATCCAATGTTGATAACTTATACTATTTGTAACATTAAATTCACACTTAATCAACCTTAAAAAATACATACATGTAAGCCATATTGAACCCATAAAAAATTATGATTTAAAAATTATATAAATTTTAGTACTATAAATTGTAGAATATATTAAATAAAAAATTTAGTTACTCATCATATAATGACATTAAATGATATTCAACTACAGACAAACATTATATTGCATCTCCAATTTGGATCACTGACACACAATACATTTTATAAAACAAACAATGTCAACATAATATGAAATGTTAGAAATATACATGAACGATATCTGCAACATGATCATATACATCAACATCAACATAAACTAATATGAAACAAGCATAATATATATGAACAATAATATGAAAATCATAATATATGACAAATATACAAATCAAGACAAATATAAAAGTCAAACATATACATGTTCTCAAAATTGCTATGAGCTAGTAGGTACAATTGGATCCATAGGCATTAGTACCTCCTCCAGCAAATCTAGAGGCATCCATACCTCCTCCATTCGAGCTAGAGGCATTAGTACCTATGACATGTACAAATGTAGAAAAAAATAGCTGAAATATATCACACTGACTATCTGCATAACCCAAGCTACTCATCGTATTCAAAAGAGCACTGTGTTGAGATGTACTAATAGGTGGTGGTGGGTCTACTAGATGAGGATGAGAGGGAAGTGACTCAACTGGGTGAGAATTATATGGTGATGGGACGAGTGTGTGAGGAGAAGAGGGTGGTCAATCAACTGGGTGAATAGGAAAGGGTGGTCAGACGACTTGTGGTGAGTCAACTGGGTGAGGAGGAGAGGGTTGATGGTCGACCTGTGTTGGGTCGACTAGATGAGCAGGAGAGGGTGGCCGGATGACATGGAGGAGAATGTGGTTAGTCATCGTATGGTGGAGGAGAGGGTGTTTGATCAACTTATGGAGAAGGAGGATGAGATGGAGGAGGAGGTGGTGGTGGAGGAGGTGGAGGATCACCACCCTCATCAGATGAATCAAAACCAGTGCTCCCTGCTGGATTTCGTAGCTCTAGTATACTGGTTGTAGCCACAATATGACACATCATCAATCCCATATCATGTGGGTATATCCTCCAAATATGAGCAATATCTAGGTCTCTAATGATCTTGGTGACCTGAACAGGGCACACTCCCTGTCGAGCCAACAACCTAGACAATAGCTTTGCTATCTCCTAGAAGAATCTAATATCAGGATTGCATCATATGCAGGGTCTTTGTCTATGTGGTGGCTCCTCTTCCTCTACCTATACCATGTGATCATTGGGTTGGGGAGGCATCTCCCCAACATAACTGTTGATATCTGCAAAATTGTAGAGAACAATAATTAGACAATTTAATCAAATTACATTACATTACATATGCATGAAAGTAGACAATAAAATGCAACTAGATTAAACAAAACATAAAGCTAATATTACCTCTATCATTTGGAGGCTCATCTAGGGTAAATAGGATGTTGTGACATCCTCACCAATACAACCCTACATATGGGTACAATACCATATCTAGGGTGTTATCATCCTTGCTGGCAAGTAAATCAAGTATCTTTTGAGTGACCCTTCTACAGAAATTAGACTAGCCCCTCTTGGTAAACATTTGCCCCCGCATTCACATATGCACCTTGGTCATCGACCTAGGAGGTTGGTTGTAGAATGATGGTCGAGTAACTAGAAACCTATAAAAAAATAATGAAAACAACCCTGAAGCAAACTGGAAGATTGTCCTACCATCGAACACAGTGTGACAATGATCCAGAGAAAAATAGAACCACCACAAAAAAATGGAATCGCACCTCATGCATCTAGGTCTCTGTAATAAAGAATCAACATAATATAATAATGGGAAACTAATATGTTGTCCATCAATTGTGGCATGGGCCACTATCGGGATAAAAGTGAGAGGATCCTATCCTCCTCTTCACGAAAAGAAAATATCTGAAGCTAATCTATGACTACCTAGAAGTCACCAGGAGTAGTGGCATCATCACTAGCATATCTCGGTACATATGGCATCTGGCTGGTTACTACAACTATGGATGGGACATCGGGGAAATGGGGAAAATCCTCCCCGCTCTTGGATAATCCTATCATGAAATAGATGTCCTCCTTTGTGAGTTGCAACAATAGATTATGACCCACCCTAAAATCCTATCGTCGTTGATCCCAATGACGGATCAACTGCATCAAATGCTGTGAATTCCCCCTCAGCAACATATCCTCCTCATAATACTTTTGGAGGCCAACTTGGCATATGAGTTTCTTGGTTTATGGGGTGATAGTTCAAAGGAGAAAATCCATGTCCCTCTCTTTGATGTCCCACTCATGTACAACATTGTATTGATCATGGCATTGTTGTCACTCTTGTTGATGCCATCATCGCTCATGTCTTTGATTAAACACATATAAATTTCATCAAAAACATATAGATGGAGAGATATATAACATAATTTTTTTAACTGAAGTACATTTACATTTATCAAAAGCAGACAATAAAGTTTTTTGTCAAAAAAAATTCAAAGTATATCGGTGTGCCCAAAAAACAGTTACACATCGTTATCGATGTGTACTCGCTATAGGTGCTAAAAAAACAAACATGTGCCGGCCCCAATTCTTGACAATATTTTATGTGCACCGCTTAAATATACAAAAATTATAAATATGCAACTTTGGGCCTATAACAACACCCATCGAAACCGGTGTGGGAAAATGTTTAAAGTGCACCATTTACTTATATTTTTTCAATATAAAATTTTATGTTCTATGAAGACAACACACACCATGTCTAGTGCATGTAAATATTTGAAGCACATCGATTAAATGAAATCATTGTTCAAATATAGATCATTCGGTACTTTATATATTAGTACGCACCGATGCGTCCGAATAAAAAAAAAAGCACTGGTGTGTATGTATATACTGTCAACATTGGTATGATGTAAAAAGAATTTTTATTGTTTGGGCTTTAAAATTTATTCAAGTGTTTTAAAATACTTATATCGTGAGCATTAGTCATAGTAAGGCACCATCAACAATGCGTTCGAAGTTTTATATAGCACTGTGTATGTGCTAACTTTTTGGTTGAAAGGTAGTCTGTGTATGGGTTCAAAAAATGTAAACGATGCGTCATGTTTATTGTAAGGCATCGGAAATGGTGCATGAATTTATTTAGAATGCACCATGAATTTTCAAATTTTGTATACGTGAATTCTAGTGGTGCGTTATTTTTTATTATCATGTACCGCAACTTTGTGCATTAGATTTATTAAAATGCACCGTCCCCGATGTGTCAATTTTTAATAAGGGTGCTCGTTGTCGACGTGTCCTATGTTAAAGCATGCCGCATTGATGTATCGAATCTAGTGCAAGCTGAACAGACGACCAACATCGCGTAGATATAATAATTGTTTTGAAAAAAAGCACAATTGAAAGAAAAATTGAATTTTTAATATGCTAGAAAATTAAATGATGAAGTAATGACCAAAATACCTAGACTCTTGATTACCTAGGAGGCATGGTTTCCATGTATATACGAAACGAAACTTTCAAACCACGTGGATAATTCACAACTCAAACGACCAATGAAATCGTATAAAAAATCCAACGTGGCGTACTGAGTATGGGCGACGTGGGTGTCAAAAAGAAACATCGGTGTTGGGTGAGCCAAGGTGGTTTCCACCACTGAGAAATGAAAAAAATGACATGGCAGTGTCATTTTTTAATTTTATTTAACCTTGTTCTAGTGCGCCCAATTCCGTGGTGCACCAATGCGAGTTTGTCAAATAAGCACCGGTGCGCTTAGGGCCTCTTTGCGCATCTCCTACGAATTTTTTTTAAAATAAATTGTTCCACATACCATCTAGTTCATGGTGTATTTTTATGGACCAGTATGTATGGATAGATCTAACACACCGTGAATTCGAAATGATTATATGACAAAAAGGTTTTTATGAGTTCAGTGCGTTGCAACATTGCACGTCCCAATTCGTCTATTTCATTTAGACGCATCGTAAATGGATCGATGGGAAAATAAAAAAAATATCAAAATATTTCCATACCAATGCATTTTTGAAGAGGCACACTAGTGCAATTATGTAGATGTGGAGCATTGTACATTCATTCTATCCATTTTTTGTTATATGGTCGGTGCTATATAGGTTATCTCGCACCAGTATGTCTCTTTCCTCATCAATCACCGTCAAATTTTCTAAAAAGGTATCAAGCTATGTTGTAACACTGGTCTGATGTGTATGAATAGAAGAAGAGCACCACTTCTTTATTAATAAAAAAAATGGATTTTGTTCGGTGCTTCATTATGACCACACACACCAGTGCCCATGGTTCCACAACACACACCTTTAAGTATTGACAGAGGAAAAATATATATATATTTTCATTTCAATTGAGCTATATTGTTTTTGGTGTGTCTCACAAATGGGTGCACCATTATGTCGGTGCTCTTATATTTGTGACGCATAGGTGCATTTTTTTGTAAAATGCACCAGCCCGTGTTTGATGTTTTAGCGCACCAATTCAAAAACCTTTGCTTTCCCGCCTCCGCTAGCATCCTCTGTTATAAATGGATGAATGAGTTTTTTTGTGCAAGGTCTGCAAAAACCTCCACTAGAAGGTGTTTTCCTTGTAGTGTGAACCTCATGCATGCACCTTCAGTCAATTGCATGCGCCTTTAGTCAGTTGCATGTGCCTTCAGTCAACTGCAGTCAGTTGCTCCTAGCATGTAGGGAGCTAAGTCCACTTAGGGTAGTCATGGGTTAGTTAACTCATCTTAGAAAGTGTGCGTGGCTATTCTGGCTCTAGTTAAATCTAACTAGCATCTCATGCATTGCAGGAGGAATTTGAATTGCCTCCATGACCTATTCAAATTTCCTTGCTTATTTATACTTTCTACTTCATTCATTGAATCTTAATGTACAACATTCTCTCTTGTTATTGACTTCTCTATTTTGTGTAATGATTAATGTTTAGCACATTTATTGCATGAATCTGTTAGATTGTTGATCTCTTTCATAGTATTGCTATATTGCTTAGTATCTATATTTACATGATTAAATTCTACAAGTTATAGAATGACTACCTTTAAAGTGGTCCACATACTTGCAATAGTTCTACTTGAAAAACAAGTACAAGAAGGGTAGCACAAATCGAGTTGCAGACCACCTCAACTGACCTCTTAATGTGGTGCTAACTAGGACGCTCATCTCTTTTCAACACGATACCTCCAAGTGGTCCCAATTATATGATAGTGACCCTAAGTTTAATATTACCTATCATACATTATGCACAAGAATATCGGTCTCAAACTTTCATCTCTATGATGGACTTCTATGCCATCTCGACCACCATTGTGTTCCTTCAGGCAAGTGTGAGAATTTGATCTGGGAGGTGCGTTATAGTCGAGTTGTAGGGAAGTTTGGCATAGAGAAGATAATGACGATATTGCAAAAGTACTTCTAGTGGTTGAAGCTCCAACAAGACATCAGCAAGTACATCAAATTGTACACCACTTGTGCCATTTCCAAACCTACCATTAAGAAGAATGGATTGTACACTCCTTTACATATCCTAGACATACCTTGGGAGTCTATCTCCATGGAATAAATGTCTATCTTGCCTTCAACCGACCATGGAAATGACTATGTATTTGTGGTTGTTAATCAATTCTCTAAGATGGTAATTTTAACTCCCTATAAGAAGAGAATCACATTAGAGGTCACTGTTAAGCTATTCTTCAAGCTTGTTTGGGTTCACTTTGGCCTCCCACTGGCCATTATTTCATATTGATACAATAAGTTCTTGAGTACTTTATGGTCTAGCCTATGGTTTATGATGAACATCAAACTAACAAAATCTATCACCATCTTCCACCCCCAAACCGATGGACAGATAGAGGTATTCAATATGATGATTGTGCATATCTTGAGAATGTACAACTCTAAACACCTACAAACTTGGGATGAGATCCTTTCTTATGTTGAGTATAGCTACAACAAATCCCTTCATGGCTCTATTAGACACAACTCCTTTTAGTTTTCCTTGGGGTTTCAACCATTAGCACCAATTGGCATAGTGTTTCCCATTGCATATGCGAATCCTCCCATGCTCAAACTAAGGTTGATCAGGTAGCCAAATTTGTTGAATGGATCCAACACATCCAATAATAATTTCAAGATGTTTTGTAGAAATCCAATTCCATGGACAAACAACGCCATGATCAACATTCAGTTCCACACAAATTCTAAGTAGGAGATAATGTTTGGTTGCATTTGCAAAAAGATCGCTTCACAGGAACTCATTGGAAGCTTTTCCCACTCCAATATGGGCCTTACACCATCACTGAGTTTGCGGGTGAGAATGATTTTGAGTTAAGTATTCCCCATTTCCTTGGCTTGCACCCTGTATTTAATGTGGAGCTGCTTCGACCATATTTTCCACCTCTTTGACACCTCAAAAGTAGACAATCACCTCCCCCTACATAACTCAATCTTGAATGCATTGAGAAGGAGACATTCAATTGGATCATGGACATTTATATGAATCACCTATTATCAAAACATCCAACTATATTAGGAATTCAAAGCAGAGCAACTTCCTCACCAAGGCAAGTGGCTCACCAAGAGTCAAATTCAACATAATTTTCCCCATCTGATGGAGGAACTTGACGCAATGTGGACCATTTCTCCCTAACTGGGGCGGAATGATATAGTTGGATATTGGTGACCACCTAACTATTCCACTGATTTAGAATGGTTATGCATCTTAGTAGTATTTCTACAAATTTTTGGGTCCTAAACTTTTGTAGCATTTTTTAGGCCATTAATAGTGTTTTCTTGCCCTGCAACAAATTAGGTTTTCCAAAGGATTTCCTAATCCTTGACTAAAAAAATTCTTCTCCTTGATATCTTTCCAATGAGCTATTATGTGCCCCAAACGTAGCAATTTTTATGTGGAAGTTTTGCCTTCAAGGAGTTGATGTATCAACTAGACTCATCGTGGCCCACGTTGCTTTTGCCACTTCATCACCTAGGGTTAGGATTTCACACTTTTGTGTTCTTGTAATTTTCTCTTACAAATGAGCGTAATCGAAACATCTCTCTTTAAAGATTAGCTACCACCATCTGAGTTAGTTTGTATTGCTTCAGTTTACAATGTTTTCCATTCCATCCCATTCATTAATAGAATTTGGGTTTTACTATACTATTGTTCTCTCTGCAAAATATTTTTTTGTGTGTTTCCATTTTATATTTCTACCTTATTTTCGTTCTCTAAATAATCCATATCACAAGGGCACTTGAGTATTGTATGTGTTTTCTTCTCAAATAAAAAACATGCTTTTTTTCTTGGAAAAAAAAGAGGAAGGCATGGGTTGGATTGAAGGGATAATACATGGCTATAAAGTGAGTAGAAAGGATTGACAACTTGAAAATTTGTCACCCACTTGTTTGAGATGAATATTGATTGCATATGAGCCAAGGTCTACCAGGCCAAGCACCAAAAGGACAATTAATATATCAAATTCTCCTTTCCTTCATTGGAGCATTAGAGGGGACAAATTTCATGAGGAACTCTATAATAGATAATGGCAATCCTTACCTTACATTGGATCTGGCTAATAGGGATGAGTTTAATGTTGATTGGAGGTTGGGTGTGTTTCCTGGAAGAGTTTCCCTAGGAGTAATCTAAATAAATGTTTGGCTCTCACTTTGATATAAGTATTATGGGTTGGGTTAAGCCAAAAACAAAGCTCAAAATCCATCCTTCTCCCTTATGGCCTCATAGCCCAAGTTGGGGGTGGAAATTTAAGGTTCAAGTAGTGTAGGATCACATAGAGAACCAACAAGATATTCTCCAACTATTGAAAGACAACATGGCTATAGCACAAAATAAGATGAAATAACAAGCAAATCAACATCGCAATGAAAGGAAATTTGAACTAGGTTTTTTTTTTTTTAAGGCTACAACCATACTAACATTTGTCCCTCAAGAAACAAAAGAAGGACAATAAATTAACACCCAAATACTATGCCCCCTAGAAGGTTTTGTAGAGGATTGGGAGTATGGCTTACAAATGGGAGTTTCCTCCATCATCGCATGCACATCTAGTCTTCCATGTTTCTTGCATAAAAAAGGTAATAGGTGACAAGATCCCAATTCAAACTATTTCACCAGAGATTGACGGAGAATGGAAAATCATACTTGAAATTGAAAAAATCCCCTAAAACATGAATCAAGCAACTAAAAAATCGAGCAATTACTAAGTAATTCAAGTGGAAGAACCTATCAGTAAAAGAGGTGACATGGGAAGATGAGTTCTTCATACAAAAACATACACAACTAATTGAGTGTCGAGGGAAACACTTGTTTCAAGGGAATGGGCATGATAAGCCTTAGATATTGAGTTATCACATTTCTATTGTTATATTAGTGTTGTCCTTATAGGTCGGCTAGACCCTTTAATTGGAATTGTACCCTTTGTCTCAATTAAGAGACTTCTTAGGCATTCACATTATTTCATTCTCAAGGCATGGAGTTACTTCTTCTTTCTATTTTTACGTTATTTTTGGGAATTTAGTCCATAACATTTAAACCTACAAAGGTGCCAGGTTTTCCAATCTAATACCAAAGAATGTGAGTGATTGGAGGAACTATGTTCCCTTCCTCCTTCCACTTTGTGTGGCACCGAATAACCAAACTCACTATAGAGCCAAAAAGGAATGATAGATTACCTTCCTAACTTTCGAGTTAACTCCAATTCCATCACAATTCCCATGATGGACGAGAAGATTTAACTTTATACCAAGCCACAGAGGTTTGTAGGCAAGAGGATTAGATGGGGAGATGTTGGTGGTAAATGCTCACCATCTAGATGAGGGGAAGAAGGGAAACAAATGGGAAAGGAAATTTCATCCCTCTATCATCAACATGCATAGGAACTGACCACGGGTTTAAGGAGGCCCCTCATCTTTGTTGTCGATGACAACAACAGTCTTAGGTAGAGTCATTAGTTGAGGTGGAACCATGATAAATATATTGGGAGGAGGTATTCTCTTGTCCCCCTACTATGACTCAAAACAAACATGCCCTCAATCAAGGTAGCTCCAATGTTTCTCATTTTATTTACCTCCTTGTTAATCTTTCTCTAAATGTGGAAGTAGGAAACATAATGGAATGTCCTGGGCAGAAAGATTGTCATCTTAGTGATTCTAATATCCATAATTGTTTTAACGATTTTCCCAAACAAAACGAGTGAATGTTGACGTTTTTATCCTCTATTATAAAAAGTTTGCGTGTTCTATGGTTTAGGAGAATGTTCCATCCTTGAAGTGTTGCTAGGACATTTACCTCATTATTAAAAGTAGTACCAAGACCCCATGTTATCTCAAATTTTTTTTCCCATCACAACCAAAGAGACTTTCCCCAACACCTACCACCCTAAAAAATTGTTATCATTATTAGCACATTTACATTGTAAAAACAAAAAGTTCGTATTTGGGCTTGCAATGCAACTCGACTACATCAATTGTCATGACAAATGGCACAGCAAAGTCATGAAATGGACTAACGGAACAAAGAACAAAAATTCATGAACCTTATTTTCGATTTTGACAGGCTCATAAATACCTATGCATTGTCTTTAATGTCAATAAAATAAATATAAAAATAATTTAGTAAATACAAATATTCACTTTAATATGTAATATTAAAATATATTTGAACCATACAACTTTCCCATACAATAACAAAAAATATCACATTTTACACTTATAATTAATTATATTGACAACAAACTACAATTAGAATGTGGCGATGACAAAGAAATTGATATTCTCATTACTAATCAAATGTTATCATTATCTAATAACTTTTAAATAAAAAAAATCTAATGTGATCTTTATTCTTTTGAGGTTTACAAGGACAAAAGCAACTCCATGATTATGAAATTGAAATGTTTCTTGTGCTTTGGGATAGTGTAATTATTATTTGATCATGAGAAATAAATATTATTATTAGTACCTCTAAAATCAAAATTCAATGATCATGAGAAATAAATATTATTATTAGTACCTCTAAAATCAAAATTCAATTGGATCTTTCTTATTTTTATTATTTTGAAGATTATAAGTACACTACAAAATTTATACTTGTGAAATTGAAATATTACTCATGGTTATGTGTTGGGATAGTTCTTTGTATGTGATGATGTTAGTATTGAAGTGAAGATGAATATCATTATATTTATTTAAAATTGTGTATTTTTAATTTAATTTTTAAATTGATAAAAATTTTGATGTTTGTAATGTTTTGTTAAATTTATTTTATTAATGTTTATCATTTATATAAATTTTCTTAAAATAAAAATATTCAACATAAATAAATATAATCAAGAAAAGAATATTAATGTGAAATGAATTTTTAATATTTTAATGTGACTAAAAAATATAATATGCAACATCGTATAATAATAATCACATGTCTAAGGCAACATTCAAGTTACGGTATCAAAATTATTGATGGTGCTAGTATTAAAGTAAGAGAGTACATTAACACATCAATTTTAGGTCTTGCATTCTAAATCAAACATCTAGATCCACAAAACATCAATGTCTCAAAATTGTTATGGATATAGAATTATTCACAAAATTAGGAGAGTATTAATTTGGAATGAAATACCAATATAGGGATATGTTATTTAGGAGAGTATTAATTTGGAATGAAATATCGATATAAGGATATGTTATTATAGTAAGATGTAATGTCCCTTGTTAGGAATTTTATTAAAATGGCAATTTTCCACTTTTTTTCCCTAGTTCGACCTTTGACTAGTTTGATCTCTAGGTCCCAAATTTGCCCCAAATGATTTCAAATCTTCTGAGAAGGTATATGAATGAGATTAGAACATAAATATGTGTTTTAAGGATGCCTTTGGACCTTTAAAATACTTCTTCAAATACTCTTTCAATTCTGGCCAATGTAGGGAACTTTACTAGTAATTTGCCTTTGACTAGTATTGGTCTCTATGTCTCGAATTGACTCCAAATGCCTTCAAATCTTCAAGGAAGGTGTATGAATGATATTAATAATTGAATATGATGTTCAGGGATGATATATTGCCACCAAAATACCTCTGCAAACTCTCTTAAGATTCTGGACCAAGTATGCAATTTTACTAGTAATTTGGGGTTCAAATCCCCCTGGGGTAAGTATTGAAAATGGCTTCCCAAATGCCTCCAAAGCCACTCAAATTTCTGAACAGAGGTAGGGAATGTATTAAGGATGTTATTAAGGTCTCATGTGCACCATTAATTGATTATTATATCTGTTCCAACCCTCTCCCATTCAACTGCAAAAATCACCAATTCGACCCTTGGGGAAATGGCACTATTTCTTCTCCCAGTGCAATTAAACTAAGTAAAAATACTTCAAATGCTCAAGTACAGTACATGAAACTTGTAGAAGACATCCATGGAATTATATTGACCACAAATATATCAGAGAATCATCCATCCATTCGAAATCATCATCAATACATTGGCTCACAACAAGGTAGTGGGGAAATGGCATTGTTCTTCCATTAAAAATGAGATTTATACATTTCTACTTGGAATTTCGACCTGAAACTTTTTGGAGATGAATAACAGAGTATTTAATTCATATTACAAAAGAAATGGGGCATTAAAAGCTTCCCCAAAGAGTACAATAGCTCACCAAAAACGCCCTCCCTCAAGGATCAAGAATATGCCATCAAAATCGGAAATGGTTGAAGGAGTGAGCTGCAATAGAAGAAACCATGAGCTGCCCTGTAGCTTACACCTGCAAATAAAGACTCCATTAAAGCTCCAAATGAAAGGTCTGAATGGCCTTTCCAATTACCAACTTGGATGGGAATCTTTCACCCTCGAAATTGGCTAAGGCAAGAAACTAGTCATCCACTAGCTCTCCCTCTTCACAAATGCAATTACAAATTCTACAAATGATCAAAAGCTTGTTTCATTCTTTGTTATTGACATTTATAAACTTCTAATGTCCTCCATGGGTCGAATTCATTCCAAGAGACTCATGCCAACTCATGTTGGGAAGAGATTCCAAAGAACGCCACTTGTACAACAATTCCTAGTCTCCCACTTCCACCAAATCACATGTGGAAGCATCTTAGCTGCCCTAACACCCTTGAGCGCCCTCTTGGAGTCTATTTTTAGCCCTGACATGTCATATATGTCATATGTCAGCCTTCAGGTCTGATTGGTGTCATAGGTGTCATAGCATCTTCATCATTGTTGTCATAGAGCTAGGGAATCTAGCCCAAGTGTCTCACTAGCTCCAAATTGCCTCTTCCTCTTCCATGGGAGTTACTCTTCCTCTATATTTCGACCTTGGATGAGTCATGCAATGAATAATACCTTTTGGACTCCCCCAAGTATGTTACCATTCACCTTGAATTCGAATTGGTGAGAGAATGATGCCAAGTGTAGTGGGGAAATCTAGCCATATGTGGGTCCCACTTCCTCCATGTGTCTTCATGATGAAATGCCACTTTGATTTTCACTTGTATATATTTATTTAGCTCCTTTATTAAATATTTATGCCATTCTAATGTTCAAACATCATTTATTATCCCCATTATTCCAAATCCCAAAGCTTCCACCCCAAACCTAGGAAACTAGTAATTTTCCTCCTTGGCAATTATTTGACCTTTAGCATCAATTTGACAAACTCTAATGAATAGGGCCAATGTGATTAGGCCATTGTGACCCAATACCAAATTTGGGACATGACAAATCCTCCCTTCCCAATATTGCTTGTCCTCAAGCAATTTTAAACATGGGTGTTGAAGAACCTGCTTTCTGTATAATTCTTTGAAGTTGCCATTGAATTGCCCAACCTTGAGTCTTTGAGTTTCCATGAAGATTTTAGAGAGGAACCACCATGCTTGCTGTTGCACTACTCTGATAAAAATCACTTTATTAAGTGGGGAAATCCATATCCCATACTGCTTGTTTCCCCAAAAAATTTGAAACCAATGAGATAAAAATTATTCCAGGGTCCCATTGCTTGTATTGCACCCCAATAATTAAGAGTGCTCTCCAACCCACACCATTAGTTAAGAGGATTCTTGGATCCCATTTTCTTGTATGCATCCTTCCAAACATCATGAGTACCAAATATATATCATCAAAGTACATAACAACATAATGAAAATGTACATCAAGGATATGCTTAATCAAAGAGTCATGAAGGTGCTTATACCTCCAAGCAAGTAGACCACCATTTTCCAAGTGCATACAAGCTTCAAGTGACCAATCAAATCTGCTCCAATGACATAGGTGAAGATCCCATGTCCTATAATGCTGCTCCAAAAGGATGTGATATGCATCAAAATATTCAACCATGTATTCTTTCATCCAAGAAGTGAATGAAGAATCTCCAATAAAATCTGAACCAAATAATGAGCAGAAAAAACAAGGAGACTTCAAATGACTCAAAGAAGTCTCACCCATACATCCATGAATGTGAGAATCATAAAGATGTAACAAAGTATGTGGCTGCCAACAAAAATGTTCTCCCATCATAAATCTATTCACCCAAGTGTTGGATGAAGTTCCTCTAACATAAAATGAACCCAGTGTTGAGCAAGAAAAACCATGAGTCTTCAAGTGACTCAAATCCATATCATAGGTACATCCATGTAGATGTGAATCATCATAAAGTGACAAATGATGCTGCTGCAAATGTGAATAAGAATGTGCTCCAACCATGTCATCATAAAAGTTAAATCTAGGAGTTCCATGCTCCTCATGTGGCACCATCAAAAAGAACCCTTTCACCCATACTTCATTGAGACTAATGTTGCAAAACATGGAATTGTAGGAAGTAGGAGAATGAACTAACTCACCCAAATGATCAAAAAGTGCAGAAGTTTCATCATGGGAAGGATCCATATGGGTAGTATCATGCAGCTCCTTCAAAAGTGTGAACTCTTTGTCATAGTTTGGTTCCAATGTAGAGGAATCATGCTCTTCTTTAAAAATTGCATAACCTTCATCAAGAGGCAATTCAAATTCCTCTTCCACCACATCAAGTGTTTGGATCTCTTCAAGTTCATCTTCAAACACATCAAGAACATTCAAATTTTCACATTTCTCATGATCCACCATGTCATGAGAATCCTCCAAACAATCTACCATTTGACAATCTGAAACATAGGAGGAAAAACAAGTATCTTGCAACTTTTCAAGAAGTTGCTCATTTTGAATTGTGAGCTTATGAATATCCTCATTATTCTTCAAGTATGCATCATGTAACAATTCATTAAGCTCAAACAAATGGTTTCTATCAAAAAGCAAAGACATGAAATTACCTTTGATGTGGCACATTGATCTTTGAATCTTCTCCATGTCTTCAAGGAAGGATGTTTCCTCCAATGAAGTAGCTCTCCAACAAGAATTTGACACCAATGCTTGAGTGTCATGGAGAATGCTGAGGGACTCTTGGATCTTCTTTTCATTCATCTTTAAGGACCCTTCAAGAAAATGAGGCTCTTGCAAATGAACCTCCTCATCTTCTTCATTTTTTCTTGGACCAACTTCATGAAGCTCAAGTGGTGATGGGGAAGTTGATCTTGGTTCTTCTTCAACTGCTGCAAGGTCTTCATTATCATGCTTAATGGAACTTGGGCTTGCAGCAACACTTTCAAAAGTGATCTCTATGTCACCAACATAGAGGTGTGAGCACCCATCAATAGGTACTCCTTCATAGTCTAAGCATCCATCAGTAGATGCTCTTTGGTTCATGTCTAAGCTAGAAGGTGTCTCGAAATGATCTTCCATATTTTCAATAGAATATTCTTCACTATCTTGTGATGTCTCTTCCTTTTGCTCCTTCAAGCAAGCTGTTGCATTTTGCCCCTTGGTTTCCTTAAAATCAATAATTTTTTCCACAAGTTCGATAGAAAACAATTCGAATCCTTCCTTAATTTGCTTGGTCATATCTTCAAATATTGTTTTCATAATTTTTATATGCTCCTCACCATCATATGAGGCTCCCTTTTCATCCCTAGTCATAGTTCCCTCAAAACATTTGCTCTTCTTCTCCTACATTTTTTTTTCCTCTTCAACAAAAGCACTTTTGGTTTCAATATATAATGGTGGTACCTAAATTCTTTTCCTCATATATATTATACCACATCAGGTGCCAAGATCATGCTCTGATACCACTGTAATGTCCCTTGTTAGGAATTTTATTAAAATGGCAATTTTCCACTTTTTTTCCCTAGTTCGACCTTTGACTAGTTTGATCTCTAGGTCCCAAATTTGCCCCAAATGATTTCAAATCTTCTGAGAAGGTATATGAATGAGATTAGAACATAAATATGTGTTTTAAGGATGCCTTTGGACCTTTAAAATACTTCTGCAAATACTCTTTCAATTCTGGCCAATGTAGGGAACTTTACTAGTAATTTGCCTTTGACTAGTATTGGTCTCTATGTCTCGAATTGACTCCAAATGCCTTCAAATCTTCAAGGAAGGTGTATGAATGATATTAATAATTGAATATGATGTTCAGGGATGATATATTGCCACCAAAATACCTCTGCAAACTCTCTTAAGATTCTGGACCAAGTATGCAATTTTACTAGTAATTTGGGGTTCAAATCCCCCTGGGGTAAGTATTGAAAATGGCTTCCCAAATGCCTCCAAAGCCACTCAAATTTCTGAACAGAGGTAGGGAATGTATTAAGGATGTTATTAAGGTCTCATGTGCACCATTAATTGATTATTATATCTGTTCCAACCCTCTCCCATTCAACTGCAAAAATCACCAATTCGACCCTTGGGGAAATGGCACTATTTCTTCTCCCAGTGCAATTAAACTAAGTAAAAATACTTCAAATGCTCAAGTACAGTACATGAAACTTGTAGAAGACATCCATGGAATTATATTGACCACAAATATATCAGAGAATCATCCATCCATTCGAAATCATCATCAATACATTGGCTCACAACAAGGTAGTGGGGAAATGGCATTGTTCTTCCATTAAAAATGAGATTTATACATTTCTACTTGGAATTTCGACCTGAAACTTTTTGGAGATGAAGAACAAAGTATTTACTTCATATTACAAAATAAATGGGGCATTAAAAGCTTCCCCAAAGAGTACAATAGCTCACCAAAAACGCCCTCCCTCAAGGATCAAGAATATGCCA
Organism: Larix kaempferi; assembly: GCA_027924585.1. NCBI lineage: Eukaryota > Viridiplantae > Streptophyta > Pinopsida > Pinales > Pinaceae > Larix > Larix kaempferi. Next base: position 26,867,949 of record BSBM01000370.1, on the reverse strand, counting down.
TCAAAATCGGAAATGGTTGAAGAAGTGAGCTGCAATAGAAGAAACCATGAGCTGCCCTGTAGCTTACACCTGCAAATAAAGACTCCATTAAAGCTCCAAATGAAAGGTCTGAATGGCCTTTCCAATTACCAACTTGGATGGGAATCTTTCACCCTCGAAATTGGCTAAGGCAAGAAACTAGTCATCCACTAGCTCTCCCTCTTCACAAATGCAATTACAAATTCTACAAATGATCAAAAGCTTGTTTCATTCTTTGTTATTGACATTTATAAACTTCTAATGTCCTCCATGGGTCGAATTCATTCCAAGAGACTCATGCCAACTCATGTTGGGAAGAGATTCCAAAGAACGCCACTTGTACAACAATTCCTAGTCTCCCACTTCCACCAAATCACATGTGGAAGCATCTTAGCTGCCCTAACACCCTTGAGCGCCCTCTTGGAGTCTATTTTTAGCCCTGACATGTCATATATGTCATATGTCAGCCTTCAGGTCTGATTGGTGTCATAGGTGTCATAGCATCTTCATCATTGTTGTCATAGAGCTAGGGAATCTAGCCCAAGTGTCTCACTAGCTCCAAATTGCCTCTTCCTCTTCCATGGGAGTTACTCTTCCTCTATATTTCGACCTTGGATGAGTCATGCAATGAATAATACCTTTTGGACTCCCCCAAGTATGTTACCATTCACCTTGAATTCGAATTGGTGAGAGAATGATGCCAAGTGTAGTGGGGAAATCTAGCCATATGTGGGTCCCACTTCCTCCATGTGTCTTCATGATGAAATGCCACTTTGATTTTCACTTGTATATATTTATTTAGCTCCTTTATTAAATATTTATGCCATTCTAATGTTCAAACATCATTTATTATCCCCATTATTCCAAATCCCAAAGCTTCCACCCCAAACCTAGGAAACTAGTAATTTTCCTCCTTGGCAATTATTTGACCTTTAGCATCAATTTGACAAACTCTAATGAATAGGGCCAATGTGATTAGGCCATTGTGACCCAATACCAAATTTGGGACATGACATAAGATAGCATAGAACTTTGCATAAATAAAAACCACAAGACTAAAATAACCCATAAGGCATGACATAGAAACCATTGATAATGTTAGTATTGAATTGAACGCAGATGTTATCACATCAACTTGGGAATTTACACCCCAAAGCCAACTTCTATATTAACAAAGATTTTAGTGTAATAACGCCTTATAAACTTGCATCTATACCTAGCAATTATTATGCATGTAAGATTATTCACAACCCACACAATTAGCAAAAACATATTAATGTAAAATCAAATCAATAAATTTTTTATATTAATCATCACAAATATAAAACAACACATAACTTCTTTTTTAAATGATTTTTTTAAATAAAAAACAAAATATAAATAAATAAAATAAATTACTAAAATATTTATTCAAATAAATTTTATATTCTTTTAATGAGTACAAACAACTATTTAATTATTTTCCACTCCAAAAAACTATTTAATTAATAACAAAATTCCTATAATAAAAATCAAATCACTGTTTAATTATTAATTTTAATTAATAACAAAATTACTATAATAAAAATCAAATAAAATATAAATTTACAAATATTAAAATAAAAATAATATAAATTTTTATAATGTAAATGGAATACTTAGAAGTTAAAAAGTAAAGGCCTCATTTAACCAATCTTTACTTTGGTGATTATAAAGAAAGTGGTATTTTGAGTACCTCTAAACCAAAATCTAATAAGATCTATGTTGTTTTAAAGTTTATTAAAGTTGAAGACAAATGTATAATTGTAAATTTGAAATATCCCTTTTGCTTATGCTTTGACATAAATGCACGTTTATTTAATGATGTGAAAGCAATGTTATTCTCAATACCTCTAAATTAAAAATCTTGTGAGATCTCTATTATTTTAAGTTTACTTACAAGGACGAAGACAAAACTCATCATTGTAAAATTGAAATATTGGCTATGCCTATGCTTTGGGATATGTCCATGCATACATATTTAATTATCTGAATGGTAAGCTAAGCATAGGTATGGTTCCTTCTCATGTCTAAATTCTTAAATACAAATGTCATGGATGGATATACAAATGTCATAATGAATTTTGAGTGGAGAAGGATATCTAAAAGTTTTTTTATAAAATCAAGTTTATTTTATGAATGTAATTATGAAAAGAGAATATTTAATTATAATAAATAGTTTTATATAAGTAAAAAAAATTATTAAAAAATATATATCACTTTATTAAATTTATGTAATTAAGTAATATAAAAGATATGTTAAAAGTGAAATGACTAATTTACAAAAATTATTTTGATAATAATAATAATAATAATAAAGTTTTCACCATATATTACAATTCACATTCTAATTTACATCTAACAAACAAAACACAAAGTACCAATGTGATGTTATAATCTTAAAACTTTGTGTGATTCCTTAATTTTCACCATGAAATAGACTAGATTAAATTAATTATGTTTTTTTATTAATGTAATTGTTTAAACGAAATTCAAGATATGAGAAATGAATTGCAATGACTCTATAATGTAAATAAATAATGAATTGTAATGAGCCCATAATGTAAATGAAGAATAAATTGTAATGACTCCATAATTTAAATTTGTGACATGCATAAATGTATGCTGATATACTTGTAAATATAAATATTTGACATCTGACTAATGATTTCTCATATTTGAAATGGACAATTGAAAGGTTTTTCATTTCTATAAGTTAGAATTATGAGTACATTATGACCATGTGAAAAAAAAAGTGGATTTATCTACTCCCATATGGAGAACAAATACATTATATTGCATGCTCCGAAAAAGAGGATTTATCTATCCCTGTAACAAAAAAAAGGTGGATTTATCTACTTCCATATGGAGAACAAATACATTATATAGTATGCTCCAAAAAAGTGGTTTTATTTACCTTCATATGGAGACATAACATAGTGCAAGTGAGGAAAAAAAAAATGGTGAAGTTGGGATCATAAGGTGGGACTAAGTTCAATGACATGGATATTATGAGTATTTAATTTAAAATTAATGAAATTTCAAATATAATCAAAGAGGTTCTTTAAATATCTTGAATTGTCTTAATGATTAATTTTAGAAATTTTATTTTTTATAAAAAAATAATAAATTAAGATTTAAAAAAACATAAGATTTAAGAAAAATTAATGAAACTCCACATATAATAAAAAATATTTGAGTTGTTTTAATGACTAACTTTGAAGATTTTTTTTAAGAAAAACAGTAAACCAAAAACCAAAATTTATGAAAAAGAAAAGGATCTAAAAATACAAGGTTAGATGAGGTGATTTTAATTTCTAAAATTTCAAGGTAATGCTCTTCCATAAAGTCATGTAATATATATTTAAGTCCATATCATGTGAAATGTATGTATGAGTCCTCTTCAAACTCATGTGATTTTGTTTAGATATGATATTTTGTTGTTATAAAATCTATTTTTGATTTTAAATATACTAAATATTTGGGAAAGCTTTATTGACATATAAGTTTGTATTGGTTCAAAAATGAATTTAATTATTTATATTCATTAATTACTATATTATGTTTAAATATAATTATTAGGTTTATTAGGTAAATTTATATAAGTAAGAATTTTAAAGTTATGCATACATCTGCGTGCACACATATATATGTGTAAGGAATTTGTAGAGGAAAGATATAGGAAGGTTATGGAATTGGGGTTGGAAGTTGAAAAAGGAATTAGATTTTGTGGGGGGCTATTGAATGGTTAAAATATCAACATAAATTGATAGGCGACTTAGTATATATTAAAGATGGAAAAGAAATATTGGCAAGGGGAGCAAATACAAGTGGAGGAATTACACTATAAGCTTTGGTTGCAAGGTATATTTCCTTTAATTGGTAGAAGATCACACAAAGCAACGGTGGGATTTGGTATAGACATAAAAACACCATATAAGACATGTATTTTCCTTTGTTTACTATTTGTAAACAAAAAATTTCAATGGGATAATATACAAAAGAGAAGTTAGCGAGCACCAAGTATGTGCCCATTGGGCAAAACAAGTGAAGAACCCACTTATCACTTTTTTGGTTGCTTTTCATTTCTCATGGGAGGTTTGGGATGTAGCAACAATATTAATGGGAGGTAAGGGGCAATGGAATGGAGCATCGGTGATAGAAGATTTAAGTTCATTGAGGGGAGAATGAAGAAGTGAAGAAGAGCCATTATTATTTTACTTCTTTTTTGTTATGAGTTGTATGGGAAGCACATAATGACTTTATTTTCGAAGACTTGGTTTACACCTCACTTCAAATTTACAATAAAATTAAGAGTGAATACAATTTTTTCATTGTGACTCCAAAGTCTAAAAGAAAAAAGATTGTTCCTCCTTTAATCTTTAATGAAGTTGTTCCCCAGGTTTATTTGATAGTGCATGCCAATGTAACTTAGGATCTTGAAGCGAATCAAGATAGTATTTATGTAATGGGACATCACTAGTGATCTTTCAAATGTGAATTTAGAGAAGAAACAAAAAATATGGAAGATATGTGAAAAGATTGCATATTTTTAATGGCAAATTAATTATGTTTAAATAGATTCTAAGTAGTAAGAGATTATGTTGTAGTTATTTAGTAATTGAATGAAAGATTTCAAAAATAAATATTAATTTTTTTGAATGAAGGGTTTCAAAAATAAATATTAACTTGAGTGGGTTGTTAATAAAAAGTATGGAATTGAATCAACATTTTCAATAGATCTCTTTCATCTAAAAAGGAAAAAGAACCAGTCACAAATGTAACAAAACAATTCACAATTAAACCAACTATTATAGAGCACAATGGGATCTCCCTTTGGTGAATTACATACAATCCACTATAGAGATAATGCATCTTTCAATGGCTGCCTAGGAAAAACTTTGAGGGAATCACGTAGTTACCTACTTTTTATATGATTCATTTGAATTCAAGGCATGAACTCTTTTCTTTTATTGTGCTAAATATTTATATATTGAAGCATTGGAATATGATGTCAATATAACTTTCATTAAGATATAAGGAATAAGCACATTAAGATATAAGGAATAATGCTTAAGAATTTTAGTTCAGTTGTTTATATATATATATATATATATATATATATAATATTAAAAATAAAATGAATTTTTTAGTTTAATTTTGAAAAAAAATCTTAAAAAAATTACAAAATGTTTTTTTGTATATACATATGTATACAAATATAGTGATCGAGTTTTACATATAGACATATAAACATAAGTACTTATCTTATTGAGCTACCTTACAGAGATTAGTCAATGAGACTTCCTTTAAGGTTCACCAAACACTAGTCATCAGTAAAGTTGTTGAGCAACCACTTCTCAATTGGCCGCGATGTTAATTCTGAGGAAACCAAGAATGCTAGTTGGAAGAATAAGAATATAATTCTTAGCATAAGAATATAACTCTCAGCATACCCAAAGGGTATCCTTCACCTCTATAATATAGTTGGAGGTATGGAAGAATTACATTCCATAATACATGTGGAATAAATTATTTTCCACCTCCTTATATAATGAATGGTAATAGAAGAATATTACTCCTTGATGCATGTTGGATAACTCCTTTTACATAAGATAGAGACAATTATGTCTTCCTTTTCTAAATAAGACATCATAACATCTTACGACATTACACTAGACATCATTACACGTGTAATATGAACATTAAACATTCCAGAACTCCCCCTTAATGATGACTAGGGATAACACACATATGGAGGAAGATGGCATTACATTAACACTCCCCCTTGATGACAACTTTCTGCATTCCCAACAAACTTTGAAGATACACAAATTTCGCTTATGTCATGGATTTGGTGAAGATATTGGCTATTTGTTGTTATGTGGGATAATACTCCAAATAAATAAAACCACCCGCAACAAAATATATAATGTAGTGAGCATCAAGGTCAATGTGTTTGGTCTTGGAGTAATACACTGGATTGTATGCAATTTAAATTGTACTATGATTGTCACATATTAACTCGGTAGGAGACTTTTGAACTAGTCCAAGCTCTATAAGAACATGTTGAATCCACACTAATTCTTTAGTTGCCCTGTACTCTGCTTCACAAGAAGAAAGAGAAAGAGTTCTAAACTTTTTACTAGACCATGAAATCAGACCTGAACCAAGATGAAAGATTTACCATGCAATATACCATCTATATGAATTATATCATGCCTAATCAAAATCTGTATATCTAAGAAGTGAAATTGTATCCCTGCTAGAATAGAAAACACCATAATGCAATGTCCCCTGTAAATATCTGATAATTGTCTTTGCTACTTTCCAATGATTTTCATGAGGATTTTGCATAAACCTTGGAACCATGATGATTGCAAAAGTGAGATCAAGCATGCTATATGTCAAATATATCAAACTCCCCATAAGTTGACAATACAATGTGGCATCAACAAGAGGAGTATCACATCCAATAGTTAACTTTAAACCAGACTAAAATGGCATAGGTGAAGGATTACAATCACTCATATGAAATTGAGCAAGTAAATATGTAACATACATAGGCTGAGAAAGGATTATACAATAAGCCATATGCCAAATATGTAGACCCAAAAAAATAATGCAGTAGACCTAAATTGGTCATTTCAAATTCATGCTTAAGATTATTCTTCAATTCATGTATAAATACAATATGGGTGCAAGTAAGGATTAGGTCATCCACATAAATGTCACGTCCCCTTCCATCATTCCATACCACGGAGGGAACATGAATGTAACATGGGGGTGTCTGATTCTTCCCCAAAGCCATATAACTAATTTTTTGCCATTTAAATCAAATGCATACTTGAATTATACAGCGGAATTAAAACATAATAATACGCACACAGGCTGGAATGCATCAGCATGTCTATCCCAAGCAGATGATGAATCAACAAACAGAGAATCAATCTCATTCTTATGCTATGCACAGACTTCATATCAATTCCATTAACATGAATAATTAACATTCAGAACTAACACATACAAAACACATAATGCCTATAAATTAAACCACAGAGAATATTTATCTTTGAGATGAAGCTGTCCCAACAACTGGATATGAGAGAGCAATGTTCCACTCAACCATAGATCTATGTCCAACCTATATTCTTTCAACTGAGAGATCACCCCCAAGCTGGGTTGTGTATCCACTAAGGAGGAACTAAACAGGCTCACTCACAGCCATGGTTTCAATCAACAGTTATGCTAAGCCAACACACAGTTGGGTTTATCAAGCATACAAAAGACAAATGAGGGAAATGCTAATCCAGTGGGCTCATCCACAGAGCTAAAGGCATCTCAACTAAACTCAACAGTCATGGCACCCACAATACCTATCACACCCAACACAAGGAAGGTCCCCTTCTCTGTTGCACAGTCCCTCAGGCGTCCCTTCCCTCCAGTGCTCTTCAGGGTGGGCATAGAAAGGTCCAACTGCTAATTCCTTGAGATTCTAGCCTTCACTGGGTTTATCAAGCAAACCCAACCTCTGCTGAGTCATTCACATTTGGATTTCTCACAGTTCTGTTATCCAATAACTCAATCCCGTCACTTCATTTCTGGGCTGTAAAAACTGGGTTTTCCAATGGATTTCGGGGTATCTAATACTCTCAATTTCGCCCCAAGGTTCATATCTATGGATCCCCTATTGGATTTCACTGTCAAATACCAATTTCGGGTGTTTTTGGCTCTTCAAAACATGGGTTCTTGCAAAGTTGCGATTTTTGTTTTTTCTCACTGTTGGGAATTCGTAATGGATGAAAATTGATGCTGAGATCTTCAACAATGGAATGGGAATGAGGAAGAACCCCTCCCCATGAGGTAGAGTGACTTGTGGTACAAGAAAACAGAACCCATACTTTGCCATACGAATTTTTGGGCTGCCCATGGTCCATTGAAGCCATGGACTGAATTCTTCAACAACTTCCTTACAACAGGAATAAATGTCAGCAAGGAAAGTCAAATGGGTTCTCACAATGACATTTGGCAGCATATGGTTTACCCCCACAACCCCCTCACCACTCCCTAGTGGAATACACATGAGCCCTTCTTATTCGTTGCTTCCATAGCCAGTTTTGGTATTTTATTGCAATATCAAATATTTACATAATTTACAATATTCCATGGCTTAATAGCACATGGGTAACAAAATATCCAGTGTTTGTCCATTCTCAATAAAATCTGAGCATACACTAGTGGGGCCTTGGCCTTGAGCTCCACGCTAGGGCAACATACATCGCATGTATACAATATTTACATTAAAAGCCAATATTTCAGAAGGGTCAAAATTGGGGTATTACAATAAAGTGCCACAATGAGGACACCATCATCAAAGTTCTTAACATACAGATTTGGATTAGATATACACCACTTAAAACCATTCTTCAAGAAATAAGTATCAATTTTCTCATACCAAGCTCTAGGTGCTTGTTTAAGACCATATAAATACTTGTTTAATTTGCAAACCGAACTTGAAGTTTCACTAGTGATAAAAACATGTGGTTGTTGCATATAAATGTCTTCATGAAGATCACCATTCCAAAAATTGCTCTTGGCATCCATTTGGTGTATTTCCCATTGATAAGATGCATCAAGAGAAAGCATGGTTCTTATTGTGTTCATTTTAGCAACTGGAGCAAAAGTTTCAATGTAGTTTATACCTTCTTGTTGAGAAAAATCTTTTTCTACTAACTGAGCTTTATGTTTTCAATATTTCCTTCTATAGTAAACTTTGTTTTATATATCCATTTACATCGAATGAAATTATTTCTAGGAGGAAGGGGGACAAGAGTCAATGTCTTGTTCTTCATTAAAGAGTCATATTTAGCAGTCATGGATTTTTCCCATTCGGGTTTATATTTAGCTTGAGCATATCTAGAGGGATAATATGTGGCCAATTCTTAAGTCATAAGAGCAAAGTCAGATCTAGTCTGTCAAGTTAGGAAGGAATACCAATCTTGAGAACTTGTGGATTCAATTGTTTTCCGGGCCCAAACAAGAAGAGGAGTAGTGGTAGGAACCACTCTAGAATATTTAGAACATTTAGGTGGATCACTTGAAGAAGAATGTGAACTATGATCAAGATTAGGCATAAAAGGAGAGGAAGGGGTAACAGATATAGGAACAACAGAAGATGAAGACAAGTTCAAGGTAACATGAGGTTCAATAGACTCGGGTGGAGGAGAGACTTCATTGAATTGAATATCTCGCTAAATGATAACACCTTGGGTAGATAGATCAAATAACCTATAATATTTGGATTCCACTCAATAGCCAATGAAAATACGTTTCTGAGACTTGGTCTGTAACTTTTTCCTTTTTTTTATCCATAATATGTGCCCAACGTTCACTGCCAAATATCTTAAAGTTACTAATATCTAGTTTCATGCCATTCCATATTTCTTCGAGAGTAACCTACAAAACTACTCTAGTATGGATTCCATTCAAAATATAGTTAGCACAACAAATAGCTTCAACCCAAAAATGTTTATGTAATCCTTTATAATAAAGCATACATCTAGCTATTTCAACCAAAGTCTTATTTTTCCTTTTAGCTACCACGTTTTGTTGAGGTGTATAAGGAACAATATTTTGATGTTGAATTCCATGCTTAGATAAATATGCATTAAATTCCTTTTTAGTGAATCCCCCCCACTATCAGTTCTTAAGGTATTAATACTTTTACCGGATTCATTTTCAACCATGGATTTAAATTCTTGAAATATTCTAAAGGTTTCGCTTTTATGTTTAAAAAAAATAAACCCACAATTTTCTACTATAATCATCAATAAAAGTAAGAAAATATATAGCATGAGACAAAGAATGGGTTTCAAGAGGACCACATATATCACTATGAATTAGTTACAATTGTTCTTTAGCATGCCAAGCTTTACCTTTATCCAATCATTTCCTTATGATATTTACCAAGAACACAACCTTCAAAAACACCTTTAGTGCAAGAATCTGAAGGTAAGCCAAGTACCATTTTAGAGAACATTTGCATTTTACCATAATTCAAGTGACTTATTCTTTCATGCCATAATTTACTTTGTTCATCGGCGTCAGCAATGTAGGAATAATTGAGGGTTGATTTATAGTTGAATTGAAACCAATAAACTTATATAAACTACCATCATGATCAACGGGACCTATAGAAAAAAATTTGAAGTTATGTTTGATATCTTTTGACACATATTTATATGTCCAAGCTTCAAACTTATAACAGTTTTGGCAAGCACAATAAATAGAAAGCAAATTGATGGGCACGCCTTGAACATGAAAAACATCTTCCAATGTACCATTAGGAAATTTAAAATCACCAAATCCTACTACTGAAAGATATTTACCATCACTAATTGAAACTTTCTGTGGTGTGTTCCTATTAGCATCATAATATGTAAATAAAGAAGTTGTACGAGTCATATGATTAGAAGCACAAGAATCCATTATCCATTTCCAAGAAGAAGAAGATTTGCTAGGGTGAATAAAATAGGTACACAGGGTTACTAATTGTTCTTTGTAGGATTTCTTCTTGGTTAGCAAGTTCACGCCTTCGTTTAAAGCAAATATTTTCAGGGTGATTGGGTTTTCCACAATACATAAAAGGATTATACACTTTCTTTTTATAAGAAGCATCATCGGAGGCATCATTATAAGAGTGTAGGGTTGATCCTTTAGTATGTGATTTAGGGTTTTTATTAAAACCTTTATTATGATTCTTTTTTCTATGTGTCATTAGATATTTACCTTTAGTTAATGGACCAGAAGCAATTATTCTATCTTGGTCACATAACAAAACTTTACAAATATATTCAAGGGTTTCATAATACCTTTAGACATTTCAATGGCCCTATTCCTAGTTTGGATGAACAAATCAAAGGCAAAAGGTAACTTTTTCTCTACGAGAATAACAAGGGAATTATCATTTTTCTTGTAATCACTACCACAATTATTTAACATTTCAGTATAGATTTTTATTTCAACAATAAATGACTATATTCTATCAAAATATTTAGGGTCTAACTCATGGATCTCCTTTTCAAGCTAGTAAGCAGAAACATCATCAGATTTATCAAATAAAGAAGCTAAAGTTTTCCATACCTCAATGGGCTATCGCCAACCTCAATTTGAACCTATAAATTATCTGAAACAGATTGTCCAATTATTCATCTTGCTTGATCACATAGATCTTCCCATATAGCTAAGTCTTTAGCATCGGTTGGTTTCAATTGTTCACCTTTAACTAAGCGCCATATATTATTACTCTTGAGAATGTCAGCCATCTTTCTCTTCCAAAAGAGATAGTTAGTAGCAACAAATTCATGAAGAAAAGCTACTTCAGAACTCATAATGATAAACAAGAAACTATACCCTAATGCAACATGACAAGAAGTTAAGATCTAGAAGACAAGTGAATAAAAAACTAGAATTTTCTCACCAAACATGAAACCCAACAACAGCTTACTAATGGATCTAAGAATCTACAATAGAAACATCAGAAAAAAATAGGTTTCGACGAATTTTTTTCCGAAAAATAGTTCCCATGTTTTTTCTCTATGTACAAGGCATGTGTGTGCACACTTCCAGTGAAGGAAAAGTGCATGGGTGCCCAAAACTGAAATATGTCAAAAGTAGTCGTCGTCCTCTAGACGAAAACCTGTGACAAAACACAACCAGAGATGAACAAATAATCAAATCTGTAGCAAGAAAGATAGATCATTGATAACAAGCTAGTATTCAATGGATCTCAACTCAAATCTATAGAAAAAATGAAGAACTTGAAACAATTTTGAAAATTAAATGTGAGGGCTAGGGTTTCGAGAAAAAATCGTAAACATGTAGAAAAATTCCCAGATCTATAGAGAAAAACACAAGGGTTGGATAGATATTATGGAAAATATACTAGATAAGGTGGGCCCTAAATTGTTTTTGAAGAACTTGGTGCTTGTAAAAAAATTTAACAAAAAATTACCGAAGAAGGTATAACATAGTAACTAACTATGATACGATGTTTGAATATTGAGAAATGTGCATAAACATACAAAAATCAATTTGCTAACATGCAAATAAATAGCAAGATTTTACCTAGCCTTCTACCCATACAAGAACCATATAATCAAACAGTAAGCAAAGGACATGAGAAAAATAAATAGTACACTAGATATACAAGATAAAATACCAAATGGGGAAACATCCACAGGAAGGTATTGCCTTCTTATTCTTCATAAATATCCATCTTACACTTGAGATCCACTCCACATATGCTTATCACAACTTTGTAATTACATAAGAATATAATTCTCAACATACCCAAAGGGTCTCCTTCACCTCTATTATATAGATGGAGTTATGGAAGAATTGCATCCCATAATACATGTGGGATAAATTATTTTCCGCCTCCTTATATAATGAATGGTAAATTGGTAATAGGAAAATATTGCTCCATGATTCATGTGGGATAATTCATTTTAAATAAGATAGAGACAATTATGCCTTCCTTTGCAAGATAAGACATAATAACATCTTACGACATCACACTAGACATCATTACACATGTAATATGAACATTACGCATTCTAGCACTAGAGGTGGGAGATTGAAGTTGGTAAACATTGTGTTAGAAGCCATATCGGTCTATTAGAACTCCTTAGCTCATATTCCAAAGGGGTTTGGGAAAATATTGAAAAGCGTGTTTCAATTTTCTTTGAAAAGGGAAAGTCAAGCAGGGGGGTTATCATCTATTGAAATAGAAAACTCTTTCTCTATCAAAAAGTGAAGGTGGTTTGGGTCTCAAACATATATACCTTTTTGGAAATGCTCTGGTAGGTAAAAGTCTTTGGAATCTCAACACTAGGAAAACTTTATGGAAGCGAATCATTGAACAAAAGTATTGTTAAAGTTACATCATCATGAGTCATTCTCCAAGTCAATATTGTGTGTCGATATTGATCTTCATGTGTCGAGGTAGTGCCTTATAGGAGCCTGAGTTGGACTTAAGAAAATTGGAGAAGAATCTTGAGTTGGACTCAAGAAAATTGGAGAAGAATCTTGAGTTGGAATCAAGAAAGGATAAGCATCATGTGTTGATGCAAGTGCTTCAAGTATGTCAAAGTGATAATGTTGTACAGTCTCTCTAGTCAAGGCTAAGGTCTTGTGTGTCAAGAGAGACCCTCATGTGTTGAGGTGATGCTTTGCATGTTGAAGCATGAATGGTGTGTGATGTACTACTAACCATGGTTGAGCTATTAAGTCTCCTCTAGAAACTGGCCACCTCTAGAGAGAATTACTTTAGCATATGACCACTTGGAACGATAGTAGAACAAGATGATCACATCAAATTGGGAAAATATCCTTAGTATATTTAATTTGATAAATTAATTAATTTGGCACATGTGGACCATGCAGATAAGACAAGAGATAAAGATAAGATGTGATAAGATAAGATAGGAGAGAATTCGATTAGCACACTTCAGTGATGGTAAAGATAAGAAAGAATTCGAATTGTTAAATTTTAGTATTTGCAAGTCTCATCCCCAAGAGGTTCTACGAACAAATGGCATTTGTCCTTACTAAAACCCTCATTTTAATGGGTTCGATGAAAACCACCTCATTTGGGAAATCAAATGGAGATTCTTGAGCTTGCATGGATAAGTCCTGGCAATGATGTTATGGCAGGTTGTTTAAATCACATGGATAAGTTGAATCTCTGGATCGCCATGGATACGTTTAAATTGACCAGAGTAGTGATCTTAGTTCTAATTAGTTGATTTGGAGATCCACTACTAAGGCCACGAGGTGGATGCCTAAGCTATGAGCTAAGAGAATCCTCTTATTCTACTTGAGGGACTATAAATACTTTAGTTAAATAAGGAGAACTCGAATTGATAGCTTCAGTGATGTTAACAAAGAAGACTTCAATCAATTAAAGGAGAGCTCGAATTGATCACTTCAGTGATGTTAACAAGAAAGACTTCAGTTAAAAGATTTAACTAAGTGATAACAAAGAAGATCTAGTTAACTAATTGATTGCATGATGACACTTGAGTTATGACACTTGCACGACGACACTTGAGTTAAACTAGAGTTGTGACACTTGCATGACAACATTTAAGTAAGCCACCTAGCTAAGTGGTCTAGCATCCAGATGGAGGGCGATTTCATCCTGAAGTCAGAAGATAAAAATAGAAGCCGAAGCATGAGAAGAATATGTGTGTGTGTGTTATACAAGATTGATGAAATTCAATGTGAAGCGAATTCTCTTCTCTCTTGAAGGCAATGCACTTTTCTCTGTGAATGATGTTATTCTGAGTTATATTCTTCCATCTTCTCTCTTGCTCTGATTTATGCACCGAGGGCACTTGATGTAAAAGACATTCTCTGCTATCTACCAATATACTAAGGAATATTTTGCTGGGGTTTTCTCCCTCAAGTTATAGAGGTTTTCCCGGGGGTAAATTTATGTGTCGTATGTGAATGCTTATGTTTATAATTGTTTATTGATTTCAAGTACTAATGAAATTCTAAATTAAAGATAAAAAAAATTAACATAGTATCATATCTCAGGACGTGAATGAACTAAGTTTTACATTCAAGCTTGAAATCAAGACTTAATTCTATTATCTAACCCCTCTAACCCCATTGTTAAAGGTAGTGTCAAGACCTAATTCTATTTTAATATTATTTTTTTCATTGAGACCAAAAAAACTCTCTTAATGCCTACCATCCAAAAGAAAGTATAGTTATTATCACATTTACATTGAGAAATTAAGAAATAGTTATATCTAGACTTGCAATGTGAACTAACTACATCATTTCGTATGATAAACAACACAACAAGGTCGTGCAATGAACTCAAGGAGTTCCACACAAAAAATTGTTGCAATTTTTGCAAAATGTTAATTATAATTTAAAAAAAAATGACTTTATTCTTCATTTTTACATGTTCATAATTGCTTTTACATTACGTTTAGTATTAAATACATAAAAAGAAAATATTGAAAATACAAATATCCACTCTAACATATAGAGATATTGAACCTTACCCCTGTGCCATACCAAAAAAACATGTTCATAATTGCTTTTACATTACCTTTAGTATTAAATACATAAAAAAAAATCTAGAAAATACAAATATCCACTCTAACATATAGAGATATTGAACCTTATCCCTCTGCCATACCAAAAAGAAATCACATACACTTTATACCTAAATTTTCCAATAAAACAAGGGTAAATCTCATTGATGGTAGATATAAATGTTAGATATTAGATTCTTTTAAACAAGGGTAAATCCCATTGATGGTAGTGATAAATGTTAGATATTAGATTTTTTTTTTAGCATATTTTGCTTTTAAAATTTTGTATCCATTTCTAGCTTAAGTTTCTAACTGCATGCATATCATTCATAAAATAAAATTTTAAGTGAATAAATACTATGCCTATTGTTTGTTGAAAAATTGAAGATCACATGCTTTTAACAAAATATCTTCTCAATAGTTAAATTTCACTTTGTTCATAATCATTTAATTTTAAAAGTTTTTACTGAATGATATTCTTATTTTTTTAATTTTCAATTCTTTCTAAATAATTTTTTTGTAAGGTTAGTAATTTATTAAATCAAAAATGTAAAATTGTATATATCAGAGTAGTCCAAAAATCAGATGGCCATGAAAGCATGCATGATGGTTGTGTCTAGAATTTAACAGTTTCAGAGCTAATCTAAACTAAAGAAGTCTGGAAGTTTTAAGTCTGCAAAGTTCCTCGACAGGCCAGGGGTTATGACCACAATTACTCAAAAAAGCAGGATATTTAAATCTAAGAAAATTAATCTAGTGATTACTCATCATTAGACATAAGGATAGAAGAGGAATTGACACCTGGCATGGCACCGATATCCTTACTGTTGACGGTGTTTGGGCAACGCCTATAGACCAGCTAGGTGGCAGCAACCTCCTGAGGTTGTGGGCGAGTGAAGGTATTTCCTGTAATGGCCTAGGAAAGTGCATCCACTTTCGCGTTGAGGCGTCCCATCTCGTCGCGCTGATTGAAACATGGAGTAGAGAGTGGCGTTCAGGTTCGACACTTGGGCGTTGAGCGGAAGGGCTCCACAATCAGGGGTTAGGAATCCCTTGATGCATTCATCCATGGCCAACGAGAGCATATCTTTGGTGGTTCAGAGACTCCTAAGTGTCTTGGTATGTCAAGTTTCATGCGTACTGGTCGAGCTAGAGTCTTCAACAAGGTCATCCAATTCCGCAGCCAACACTCTGGGAGAGGGGCATTCTCTCTTTCGATTTAGGCTTTTTTCCAGATGCGGAGTTCTTGCACGAGTTGAGTCCAGGAAATCCTGTTCGAAGAACCCCTGTACCTTATCAAGTTCCTTCAGAGCCTGTGGCATATGAGTGTGGCGCGGTCCATGCTCAGTTTTGCGCGGGGTGACCTTGGTTCGAACCATTTGTGCTTTGAATTTGCAGAAAAACCAACAAGGAGGAACATCCTGTGAAAGAACCAAAATACGAACAGAGTTACGGGAGGAAGAATGGTGGTGCGAACGAATGCTAAATCTGGGTCAGTGTTTTTGCTTTAGCGATCCTGTGTTAAATCCGCACACATGCAGAGCATGTGAGACACCACTTCCACCACCTTCCTGCACTATTACCATTAATATACTGACTACCAAATCGTTTGAGCTCTATACGGGGTAATACGGACTCAGTGGAACATGATAGAAGCCTCGTCCTTGATGAGTATGCTCTTTATGCAGATGCATGCGGTCATAAAGCCCAGTTCCATGTGGCATGTCGCATGAGATCCTACTGAGGTGGTGGCTAAGTGTGGCCACGTACATCGTCGTTGGCTTGGGTGGGGCACCCACCGTGGGGTATTTTTAAATAATTTATTATTAAAATAATTTTTAAAATTCAAAATATTTATCGCATATTTTTAGTGTAAAAAAGAAGGTGATTTGATGTATTTATCATTACCCAAACACAAAAAATATTAAATTTTTTAATAAAAATAAAAGATATAATATAATTTTTTCTTCCTTGGAAAAGAGTGTAATTTTATTATAAGTAAACAAAATTACATTCTACATAATGCATGTATTCCATGCATTTCATGTCTTTCGACCCAAAGGTCCTTTCAAAAAAGAGTTTTCAAAATAGACTGTCATGTCTTCATTGGTTGATGTCTATACATGTTGTCTCATATATTTTGTTCACAAAAAAACTGTATCATGAAGATTTGAGCAAAAATGTTGGAATCTAGTATGATCCAACCATCCTGAACTGTTAAAGTTGTCTATGCTATTTAAAAGTTATAAATATGGATTGTGAGGGTGAGGAGCAACCCCATCTATGAAGGGTCGATGATAGAATTCAAAAAAGGACTCATTCTATGCATCTACAACCTTCTATTGTCCAAAAGCTAAATGAAGTCCATCTTTGGATAGTTTATCTACAATGGAGTTCATCTCCATGTAGACATGACGTCATGAAATATTTTCAAAATTGGCCACAAGACGGTGCACCTCTTCAATCAATGAAAGAAAAAACATATTTTGACAATTTTGAGCTGTGTTTATCCAATTTATGACACTCATTGAGTCCCCAAATATTTGTAGAGATGTGTATCCTTTATCTTTGGCAAATCATAACAGAAGTTTCAAGGCTGTGAGTTCAGCATAATTGCTTGATTCGTTCCCCGGTCCCATTTGAATTTTGAAAAATGTAAAATCAATATGTTAAATATAATTTATATGAAGATAAATGCATTTTTTTTAACATTTTAATATATGATTTGATAATTTTAAAATGATTTATATATATTATGAAATTTAATGTGTAAAACACTCAATCATAATTGAATACTATTGAATTAATGAAATGATTAGTGACAATCATTTAATATAACGAATTTCATTTGATTATTTAATTTTCAAATTCAAAAACCTTAAATTTCCAATTTCAAAATAATAATTTATTAGATTTATTAATAAATTGTATTTCAACTTCAAATTTCAAAACTTATCTAATAGACTTTTATAACATCATAGAGTTTAGTATAATGATTAAGTTTATTTTAGTGCATAGTTATGTTGTCCAATGTACTTTCATAACATCATAAAAACTTAATGTAATAGTTAAATATATTTTAATACATATAACATCATAAAATACTTAGTGTAATAATTAATGTACTTTCATAACATCATAAAAACTTAATGTAATAATTAAATATATTTTAATACATATAACATCATAAAATACTTAGTGTAATAATTAAGTTTATTTTAGTGCATAGTTGTATTTCTTTTGTATTTTTTAATGTTTTATTTTTAGTTATTAATTTTAATTTTTTTTTTTAATGATTTATAATATACATGGTTTTTAATATTATTATCTAATAGTAATTTTTAATAATAAAATAATATAAAGTTTTTTTAATAATAAAATAATATAAAATTACAAAACATTGTTATTAAAAAATAAAATAATATAAAATATTTGATAATATTTTTATTTATAATGTAATTTATTTAATAATAATATAAATCAAAATTAATTTCAATTAATAATAATTATCTTAAACTAAAATTAAAATATATTTATTATTTAAATAAAAGAAAATCTTACATAATTATTTCAAAAATAATTATGCTCCCAACTTACAAAAATAATTATGCTCCCAACTTACAAAAATAATTATTCTCCCAACTTGAGTTCAAACTATGTTGTAACAATTGTCAATCGAAATTCTTTGTAAACCATAATAACTATATCACCCTTATAAGTTAAAAAGTGGGGCACTTAATTAAGTGTAAAAAAAAATGTAATATGTTACCCTTATAAGTTAAAAAGTGGGGTACTTAATTACCTGTAAAAAAGAAGAACGTAATATATATATATATATATAAAATAATTTATTTATTTAAAATAATATTTTTTATAATTATAATTTTTTAAAAGACAAAAAAATAATCTTGTTTTCATTATTGTTTTTATAATTTCTAAAATTATATAGTATTAAATTAATTGTATTGAGAGTAGCTAGATATTCTATAGTTGTATGGGAAAATGTTGTCACATAAAATAATGTAATTAAAAAAATCCATGTTATCATAGAATGAAATGTAGACAAATAATATGTCAATATCATGACGATATTATTTGATGGTTTTTTAAATCAATTTATTTTATATGGTGTATGTACAAGAGTGAGTAAAGAAAATTAAAAAATTAAAATCTTAAAATTATTTATTTAAGCGGTTGTTTGGATGTGATTTTAAATTTACAATAAAATTTTCAAACTTAATTTGGTTGTCTTGACTTAGAATTTTATAAACCAAATTGTGATTACAGATATCAATATAAGCACATCTAATAACATTATATATAGTAACATATGAATATAATAATATAGAATGTACTAGATAAAAAAAATAAAGATAAAGATCTCATGTTTCTTATGATGTTAGTATTAAAATGAGGGAAGATAATGCCACATCAATCTATAAATTTGTACTTAATATTCAAATTCTAGTTGATCTGAAATGGATCACTATATAATTATAACTTATTTTAGTGTGTTATGAGAAGAAAAGTTTGACCCATGGATTTGTAAGGCTCATTTTAGGGAGGTTCTATTTTGGTAATTTGGGGTCCTAAAACTTCTAGAGCCCATTTTAAGCTCGCGATGAAGACGCCCGGCGAATCTCTGCGGCTAGGGCTCAAACCCTAGCCGCCTCACTCGTTTACGTTTGCAGGGACGCGCTCTGTTCAGGGACGCGGTCTGTTATCGCTCGTCTCCTTTGCTTGCAGGGCCAAGGACGAAGTTTGCCTGCGTTTTTGTTGCTCGCTCTGCTGCGTTCCTCATTGCTGGTGGTCGCCGCCTTCCACGATGGCCCCAGACCGGTTTGCAGAGATGGAAAAAGACTCTTTGGAAGCTTTCACAGCATTATTCCGTTCAACAGGACCTAAAGCCAAGCCTTCTCTCTCGTCTAAGTTTGTTAAGAAGATGGAGGAGATCCCCTCTCTGGAGCTATCTCCAGAAGAGCCATGCAATCTTGCCCTCCTTCTAGCAGAAAAAGCCCTCATCGAAAAGTTCACGGGGTTATGGCCTAGCCCCAAATCGGTGGAGGCTTGGATGGAAGAACGCTGGAAATCGCTGATACATGGAAACGTTTCTCTATGTGCAGTAGGCAGGGGCTTTTTTGTTTTCAGCTTCTCTAGCAAAGTGGATCGAGATCTAGTCCCTATTTCATGGGGCCGAGGGGGCTGTTCTTAGCCCCCTGGACTCTTGATTTTAATCCCGGAGCTGAGATCACTGCAGCCCCTGTTTGGGTTAGGCTGCCTCATCTCCCCCTGCATCTATGGGGGAAAAATTCTCTGGAGGACATTGGAAATAAGCTTGGGCGTTTCCTGGACAGTGTGGAGCCGAAAGGGGATCAATTTACCTGTGCTCATGTTTGTGTTGAGGTTAACCTCGAGAAAGGACTCACGGAAGCCATTCAGCTCTCCCTGGGGGAATGGCGCCATATCCAAGAGCTGGACTACGAGCAGATTCCTTTTAAGTGCCTTCGGTGCCATACTTATGGTCACTTCGCAAAATGCTGCCCCAAAGCCTCAGAAGTGGCAGAACCAGCTAAAGGAGATGATTTTCAACCAGTAACTAACCGGCGAAGGCAGCCAAGGCGAAAGGAATCACTAGCCCAGGTTCCGAAGGTCACTCCTTCAGCGGAGGCAACTCTTGAAATTAAAAACAGCTTTGAAGCACTGCAAGAAGAAGAAGCCCTAGACCCTGAAGCAACAACAGTTATGGAAGACCCTCCGGTAGACGAAAGACTTCCGGATCCTTCCCTACCTGGCTCAGTAGATGCGAAGGAAGCCAAGGCTTCAGATCCTAAACCCCCTGCCCCTGCAGGTCCGGCTGTTTCAGTCCCCTCCAGCGGCTCTATGGGAACTATTGAACCTGAAGACAATTCAGTCCCGTCTCCACCCCTTACCAGAGGGCGAAGGACCAACAAGGCACGTAGAGAAAAGGAGACGGCTTCCAACATCTCTTTTGGATCTCAGAAAAAGTTGGATCCCTACTTTAAGGGGCAAATTTCATCCCCCTGAGTCTAAATGCTTTGCTTTTGTCTTCTACTTTGCTCACAGTTTGTTAGAATTTACCCTTGTAAGCTCCTTTTGTCATTATCTCGAATTAGCTCAAGAAACAGATGGGATTTGTCTCCCAAGACTTTCACAAGAAGGTTGGCAGCACTGTTAGAGGTCACCAACCTTCTTCAGATTTGTAACTTTTTGGTTCTGGCTTGCCAGAACGCAGATTAATGCAACCTAACCGTTCTTGTCAAAAAAAAAAAAAAAAACTTCTAGAGCCTATTTGGGGAATTAAATGATTGTTTTGGGGGTTAAAAATTTGTAAACAAAGTTCGTAAACCTTTGGCGTTGTTCTACGCATCAAGAGATTTCTAATGGCGCAAATATCACCTCAATTGGAACTTGTAAGAAGTTATGCATCCTACAAGTTGACATATGCTTTGATCACCATAATATTGACTAAATGCCACACCTACTCCCATTTCTCAAACATGTTGAGTTAGTCATATGTGGATTTTCAAAAAGACTCTAGAGGTTCCAAAACCCTAACCCTAACACTATATGACTATTATGACATGTTAAATACCGGGCTACTAGGAAAGGAAGGGGTTTTGTTCCTATTTTATTGATTTGGTGTTCCACAGTTCAGCAAGGAAAAGGAGTGGGATATTGTGAGCATAACAAAGGAATTAGAAGATCCTATAGTATTCATTTAGGCTACAATATCTATTGCAACTTCATAGTGAGTTCATATTTCGTTGTATTTGCATTTAATAAGTAAGAAGGTTCAAGAGCAAGGAATAGTCCTCAACTTCTCATTGGGTTTTCCATATTGGGATTCTCAAGGTATCTTGTGTTCATTGTGTGGATGGTGTGGTATTTGTTGTTTTAGCTTCTTTTATTACATTCTTAGTTTAATTTAATATTTTGAGCGTTGTGTTTGTGATATTAAATTATAATAATAAGTAAATACTAAATAACAAAGACTTGGTAGATACTTGTTGGATGTATTGTGATGAATTGTTCTAGTGGAATATCCATGAGAGCTTGCATAGATCATATTGGTATCAAAGCAATTTAATTTAGGGCTTTTGTGGGATATTGAAAGATCCATAAATTTGTTTAAAGAAGGAACTCTCAAACCCTAACCATGTTATATGAGTACAATAACAATCAAGGGGATGACTGAGAAGAGAGATTCATGAAGTTGGAAGCACGAGTCTCTAACATCTCTTGCAACATGGAAATACTCATGAAATATATACAAAGAAAGTTTGGACCTTTCAAGGAGTTTGGTAGCTCTAACTTGGACACTTGCTATGACGGGAAATTTGGAGACAAAAAAAAGAACTAGAAGGGGAGCCAAAGAAAGGGAGACCAAGTTACAACATCGCATCTTCCCACTCTATGTTCAAAGTGGAAGTGAAAGTGGACATCAAGCCCTATCAAGGTGATATTGAATGTTGTTAAGTTGAATCAATGTTTGCAATAGATTAGAAGTATATTTCAATGTCCATAACATAGGAGAAGAGAAAAAAATAGCATTTTCCTAATTGAAGTTAGATATCCTTGCCCAAACTTGGTGAGAAATACACAAATAGATGCTTAGGTTGGAAGGTGATTTCCTAGTAACTAAGTGGGAGGTGTTTCAAAACCCTCATTAATTCCCGGTTTTATAGACTTGGGTATGAAGAGAACTAATGATTCCAATGGAATTAGTTCTTGCATAAGCAAGGGTATAATGTATAAGAGTGCATGAATAAGTTTAGAAAAGAAGCCATTATGTTGGAAATCTATCTAAAGAATTCAAATGTACATCTAAAGTATTTGGATAGTCTCCATATTTATTTAAGGAGTCAAGTGATGCTCTTCAAACTAAGTGCCATTGATGAATCATATAGACAAGAAGAAAGGACAACCAAATGATTCCAAGCAAACAAACAAGAAAGGCACTTCCAAGGAGGAAAAGAAGAAGTGGAAAGGAAAGGGTAAGATGATAATAGTCACTACACATTAATGCAAGGATACAAGAAAATATAGTAACCATTGTCATATTGATGGTCCTATGAAGCTTTAGCTGTTTGAAGATACATCCAAAGTTGAATCCAAATAGCCACAAAATAAAGGCCAAAAAGAAGAATATGCTAGTCGTGGATTCAAAAATTTAGGTAGAGAGAAACTCAGTAGTAGATGAAAAAATTATGTCACATAGTGCAGATTGAGGTCGACATGAGTATCCTCTATCCCAAGGAAGAAAGGAGATGACTAAGCTCTTCCATATCAGGACCCATGTCAAGAATACAAAGGTTGGTTCGTTATTCAATTCTTGTTCACAAGCCAATTTATATTAGAGGATTTGATGAGTTGGCTTGGATTGGATATCCATGGCCATCCTTTCCAATATCCATTAGGTTGGGTAAATAAGAATGTAAAGCTTAGAGTCACTTAGTAGTGTAAGATCAAATTTACCATAACTACAAACTACATTGACAAGGTGGAGGAGATATGGTACCACTGGATATATTTGGTGTAGTATTTGGAATCCCCTACATGTCCATGAGGGATGTGATCTTCGTGAGAAGAACAAACCAATATTGTCTTGTTAAGGATGGGAAGTCCTTCATATCAATGCACACAAAGGTAAACCAAAGATATCAGTATCAATTAAGAAATGTTAGCTCAAGTAGGAAGTTTGTTTCTCTTCTTGTGATAGAATTAGTGAGGGGGTGAATAAAAAATATTAAAGTAACCCCTAGAGGGATGTACTAAAGAGCAAAAACACTAGTTGGAGGAGCTTTTGCAGGAATACAAAGAAATGTTTCAAGAGCCTAAAGGGTTACCACCTAAGAGCGCAGTGGATGATGAGATCAAATTTATTTCCTAACTCTCCATTGCCAAACATAGGAGTGTATAAACAGTCCATATCAGAGGTGGATGAAGTAATGAAATAGTAGTAGTTATTGTTGGAGTAAGCAATAATTCAACAAAGTACCTTTCCTTGTGGTTCACCTATCATCATATTTCCCATGAAAGGATGGGAATTGGATAATGTGTATCAACTATATATCTTGAATAAAATCACCCTCAAGAATTGATACACTCTACCTAGAATTGATGACTTGCTATATCAGTTACATCATGCCAAGTACTTCACCAAGTTGGATCTCAAATTGGGATACCACTAGGTATGAGTAAAAGAACAAGACACCTAGAAGGCCACCTTCAAGATTATGCAGGGTTTATATGAATGGGTTACTAGTCTAATTAGAACATTTCCTCCAATCACAACACAAAAAAAGGGAGAACTAGTACAATGCAAAACAATTATATCCAAAAACATTTCAATGGGATATTCTTAAAAATTATTTATGATGTGTACATACAAACTAATCTAATGAAATACATGCAATCATGCAAACTTTGGAATAGCTAAGGGGAAAAATGATTTAAAATATTATGGTGTATATGGACAAACTAATATAATGTAGCAATTGCTATCGCAAAACAATTGCAATATATATAGACTTTGAAAAAACTAGCATAGCCCCTAAATGGGTGAATGAAATGCCAAAGTGAATCAAGAAATGTAGACATTGGAAGTGGAAGTTTGTGATATCTTCTTTGTGAAAAAAAAATTTCACACAAGAAAAAATCTACACTTTCAATTATAAAAGTATATGAAATATACCAAAGATTACAAACCAGATCATGTGTCTAGAGACAGTCTCATTCCAAAACAAGACCAAAGAACCAAACAAAGGCCAATCCCCAAAATAACAAACAAGAAACCACATAACATCCATCCACCATGTAGGCCATATCCATGAAAAGAAGATCTCCCCAAAGGAAAGAAAGTAGAAAAAAAGTCAAAAAATAAAGGCCGATAATATACATATATATGGGAAATATCCCAAACAAAAAACTAAATGCCAAAAATGTGACTAAAGAGCGAAGATCTCCAAATCACCAATAGTCTGCAAATGGAAATCTGCCCAAAATTCAAAATGGATTCTTCCCTCCACGATGTCCATACCCTACCTAGACAATTCATCTGTAGTAGAATTTTCCTCTCGGTAGATGTGGATGATTTGAACCTGTGGCATATCTTTTAGGAAGAGTGATACTTGTTCCATCCAAGGAGTGAGAACCATAGCATTTATAGATGCAGTGCCCCTAGCCTTGCTTATGATAGATAGATAGTCCCCTGCAATTTGTTGCAATTCAATATGACGTAACTTAACAAAATAAGAAGAAGCCAAAGTGCCAGTCATTCTCCTTTTGTATTTGTTTCGGGTCCCCCATACATCTTAGAAATATATAGATGTGAATGTGATTGATGGAAAGGGTAATGGACTAACATGTTAGTGTTTGTTGAAAGGGTGAAAGAAATATCTTCAAAGAAAGAGCATAGGAGTACATCATTGACAATTTAATGGCATGTTTATCCTATAAAAGAGTACAAGTAGAATAAATTTTAGATAGCTTGTAGGCCAAGATTGGGGTTTGGAGTTATAGACATGGGCACAGATTGTAGTTTGCAAGGGATTCAAACCAAGGACAAGGTGCCTATCCATGGAATCGATTCATTGGCTACCACATCAACAAGGATTAAATTTGGATTTCAACCCTAGAAAAGAATAAGATATATATGAATCCATATCACCTAATGGTTTTATTATTATCTAGCATGAAAACTAATGAGATATGAGCTCATGGTTTGATTCTCGTGCAACTCTTTGCTCAACTTATTGCACTCTAGTTGTGAACCCTTTTTTCCAAGATGAATTAAAATATCATGAGAAAGCTAAATGACAAGGAGCTTGAAGTCACTGTAAGATTTTGGAGCACAAGATCTAGAAACTAAACAAAGTAGTAATATAGTTTGTGAGTGATTAATTAAGTGACAAAATCATGGCATTCATCAACAAAACAAAGAAGAGATGCAAAATCTCTTTCGTCAACACTTTATTCCATTGTCTATAGAAAGAAAGAATCAATTATTACATAAAGGCAATTCGAATCACTAATGTAGGCAATTTCAATTGGTCTCTAGTGCATGAAAACCTAGTTAGGGCTTAACTAGAGCTCAAATGCCCTTTGTTAGACATGCAATCTCTCATAGGTGAGTTAACAACCTCGTAACTAACCTAAGTGAACTTAGACACCTAAAAGCAAGGGACAACTACATGACTAACTCATGCATGTGTGGAATCTACTAAAAAGACTCAAGGAGGGTGCTACTAGTTCATAATAGCAAAGAGATGCACTTTTAGTCCTATATAAGTGGAGTAAACTACGTAGATTAACTCCAAAACTCTAACATGCAATGCACCCTCAATTTCCAGAAATAGATGTTGAGGATCACTTCCATGATCTATAAATAGCAAATTACTCCCTAAAAGCTAGGGAGGAAGCTCTTTAGTGGCTCAGATGACCAAACTGAGTGGAATTTGGACTAGTGTAATCATGAGACCAAGATGTAAGTTCCTAGGTGAGAGATTGATGTTATGGAGAGGGTAACTATGCTCTAACAGTCACAAGTGGGGTTTAGAGTTCTAGAGAGATGGGCATGGATGACAATTTTCAAGGGATCCACTAAAGAATCCAAGAACTAAGAAAATAGAGATTTGGAATGGGAATACATTGGATTTGGGTTGGCATTAGTGAGGATCAAAATTCCCATCACCCAAATGATCAACAATGCCCTAATTACATGAACAAATCACGGTGTTCATCATTGTTGACATTGTTTGGTACAACAGTGAGATTAGGAAGTTATAATCTTACTTCCTACGTAGGACCATATATTTATCTCAAATAATTTAACAAAGCTCAAGGTTGGGTTGACTTGGACATGGCTCACCCTAACAATATGCCTCTGCATAATGTGTCGATGAGTAAATGGAAACAATGGCTTAGTCCATTAGGTGTAGGCACTTTCCAAGTAAGCCTCTAAAAAGCAAAGAAAGCATGGTGAGGTGCATGTGAGTAGGTGGATAACTTTTTCTTGCGAGTTGAATGATCTCTTGAAAGAGGATGTATAAAATATCGAGAAAGACAATTATATTAACAAAAGAGGATGTATAATCAAAGGATACCAAGAAAGACAATCATATTGGCAAAAGAGCATGTATAATCAAAGGATACTTAGAAAAACAATCAGATTAACAAAAAAACATGTATAATCAAAGGATTCGAGAAAGACAAACATATTGACAAAGACAATGATGCATAATATCTATTGCTAAAAGAAAGAAAAAAGAAATATCTACTCTCACTAGTTATAGTTACAAACAAACTCAACTAAAGGTAAAAATATAATGTATACATAGAAAATTTAACATTATGAAACAAACGTTAAAATGAAGAGAAATCAATTATTCACTTAGTATTATAAAGTATCATTTAGTATTATAAAGTAAATGGAATACATAAAAGTGAAATAGCCAAAAGCATATTCCAATCATCTCATCTTGCTAGATTAATTCATGGCTACGGTGTGGAGCACATATTCAGTCATGTCCTCCTTTATCCGAACTTTCGAGCACTATAACTATTCTTTGGTGATGAGGAAGTAAATATTCTCCTTTCCTATGCTTATGGTTATAAAATTTAAATATCACTCATGCTTTGGGATAGGTCGTTGAATTCCACTTTTATTAACAAACTTTAAGATTGTAAGTATAGGTATTAAGATATGATAAACTTAAGGTTCCTTCAAATGTCTACATTGAGATTTTAAATATATGAAAATTGTAGACTTCACATTGTGCTTATGAGACAAGGTATATGTGATAATATGTAACAAAATAATTTTATGTTTTTAATTAAATTTATCTTATTGAATAATAATACACGATGTTGAAAATTAAATTAAAAATTTATATAATCAATTTTTTTAATATAACTTTATTATTTAGAAAACAAACATCATATAGCATGAAATATTAACGTTTATGATCTCATTATCTTAAAAATCATAAAGCTTGAAATATTAATGTTTAATGTTGTAGGGAGGAAGAAGTAACAATTGTGTGGAATAGCTTTGACATTACTAAAAGCTAAAATCGATGTTTAATTCGATAGGGATATCAAGTGAGGTATGCAATAGACTAGAGGGATCAACACTGAAACCTTTGACATGAAACTCAAAATCTCCAACCACTTGAGCTAACTCACCAAGTTAAAATCAACACTTTTATTTTAATTTATTAGCATTACATTATGCATTTCATTTACATTGAATTGTAAGTTACATCTCTCTTATTTACATATACCAGTTATATGGGCATTGGTCCATAAATAAATTCAACTGTTTTTATACTTTAACTATTATTTTATGCTAATTACAATAAAATCATTACACATATGCACATCCATTTAAGTTCTTGATTTATGTAACAAGTAATGTACATAAATCTTTGCATTGATATGCAACATCAGTTGGGTTTAGTTTGGGTGGTTAAGAGGAAAAGTTGGTATCCTTCTTATCCAGGGTCAAACCTTGTTTGTGATATGTTTGCCCCTCATAGGTCGATTTGGGTTGGGAAGATACCAACAATCTTACTCTCACTTTTAAGTGAGTTAGGGTAAAACAATATGTTGTGTTTGAGAATTCTGGATAATCACTGTGTATAAGATTAGAAATATCACGTTTCGGGTGGACCCTCCACCCATCTTTCGGATCATAAGAAGCTTATCCAGAATTCTCAAACACAATAACTGAATATGGAAGCATATAGACTCAAAACAATATGTTTCCAAAAAGAAAAACCCAAAGAAGTAGCTTAATCAATTGTTATTAATGTTGTTGAGCATTTGGTTAGTCTTGTACTAATAAGTGTTTGATTCGAATCTCTTTAGATGAGATACACTAGTTTACACTAACAAATTTAATAAAAATGTCATTCACAATTAAATTTCCACTTTTAAAATCCAAACATTGATTTTTAAATATATTAGTTTAACATTAATAAAATAACATATTGAGCTTATAATCTTATGGATAAAATGTCAGGGGGCAATCTCATCGAGACCTTTGAGCATGCAACCCCACAAAGGTTTAAGGCACATGCCATACAAGTTCAAAGGCTCATGTCATGAGGGCTAGCTAGAAATATATTTTATATGTTTGGATGTATGAAATAAGCTTATTCGTTGTGGTACTTCCATAAGGAGAATAGGCCCACTTTGCATGATTTTTATGGACTTCGCCTTGACATAATAGAACCCAAAATATTGTATATAGCATTTCCTTTTATATCGTTTCAATGATCTAAAATAAAGGTTTGGTTTATAAGATCATTATATTTTATTAACGTTTTATATTGTTGAAACAAGAGCCATAAGGTGGTAATGTCCCTGACATTGTAGTTGCATTGATAGACCCTTTGCAATTGGAATTGCAGATGTTGCTTAGGTTTGGCAAGTGTGAGAAGTTATTTTTTTTGAGTGAGATGACCAGGGCCTATAGTGTTCATTTTTTTTTGTCAAAAATATTGCAATAGTGTAAAGATTTAAAGTAGATAAAACCCATGTAAGATTGATTTATAGTTTTCAGTTGCCTTTTATCATCTTTTCAATAGAAAGTTTGCATCCATTTTAGTTTAATATATATGTGTTTACTCTAGTTTTATTATTAAAATTTGGTTTTACTATTCAATTTATATGAATTTTTTTAATGTTTATAATATTTAATTATTTTTAGTTAATTGAGAAAATCCTAATATTTAAGGATTATCTTTTTAGTTGAGAACAAAATGAAAAGATTAGATTGTTGTTGACGTCTATATAGTTTATGATATGAGATGAGTTGCATTTGCAATTATAATATGAAATAATGTTAAAATAATATTTAATAATGTGTGTAAGTTTATGATATTCTGCAAATATAAATTGCAAAGTGCAAGTTAAACACAACTTTTTTCATGGTGCATTTACAATAATGTTCAATTACAACGTCTATAAGAAGTAAAACAAGGTTCAATGACAACAAATCAACAGTTTCTTAAAGTACTTGTAGCATTGTAGTCTCATGTAACCACTTCTTTTTCTTGCATGTGACTATTCATGCAGTGTTCTCATGCCTTGAAAACTTTCATTGACAACATTAGTACAAGGAAACCTATGTTTCTCTAGTGGGAACTTGTATGAGACAAGGTTCTAGTTCGATTTTGTAATTTTTTTTTTCTGCAATTTCCAACAAGAAATTTAATATCTGCTATCATCTCACCTTACAATGCTTGTACATGAATCAAAATATATCATTAATTCAGTTTTTAATAATTTTGATATTAAGTACAAAATTTGAAAGTGATAATTTTAAGGTTGTATTTCATGCTTGAGGTAATGTTACATGCTCATTTAAACTTTCAATGATTTTTTTGTTTGCCTTAGTAACATGTGATAGAAAGCTCCCAATTGAAAATGTTGGGTCATAGGCATGATGTATGGAGAGTATTATATGTTCCATGCTTTTCAGATAGCTTGATAATGCCATCAACCTATTTCTTTTCAAGTTGCCACCAATAATGTTGAAGTTCAACATTAGCGAAGTAAATTTCAAAGGAAACATGTGCCTAATATTGTTTTGGTGTGAATGTTAGCAACATACCTTTTCGTTTTTTTGTTAATTAGACCATTATAGTTTTTTTCCATTTGTCTTCACCAAGTCAAAGTGTGATCGATTTTACAATTGAGCTATTGTTCAAGGATTTGATAGATAGGATTGTTGAATAACTTTTGAATGAAGATCCAGAGATGATCAATTCAAAAATTGGGCCCTATTGAGGCATCAAAACAATAATTCAAAAAATGCTTGAAAAATGCATTGATTGCAAAATCAAGTTTGATTGGTACATCATTGTAACCATTCGAAAGGAGAAAAATAGTAGCATTGGCAATAGAAAGGGTCCAAGTCGAAAATCATGCTCGACATAACAATCAAGGGGAGAATTTTAATGATCAATAGGCAAAGAGGAACATGAACATTATTAAATACCATCAAAATATATAATTACAATAAGCCTATTCAAAGTTCAAATTTAAGGTCATTTTTTGCATAGATGTAGTAAATGCACTGTATTAAAGAAAGTATGTAAATTAAGATAGAAATAGAAATTTAGCACATACTAAAAGAATAATGTGCAAAGTGGAACAATACAGAACGATGAAATTTGAAAGTTGTTTCATATTAATCCAATGTCATGCCATAGTCTAAGGATTCAGTTGCGACTGCCAAAGAACCAGTCTATGCAAAGAGCAGCAACAAAATTGCAAAACTGCCACAACATGCATTTACTACATGTAACAAAGATCTATTCGAAGAGGATATAGCATTAGAAATCATCTTTGTTTGCCTGCTTTTTTAACAAAGCAAAATGAAAGAAGCCAGAGAGAGACTGTAGTCGCAAAGCCAAGTAAATTTTTGAGACAATTTTTCTGTATGGAAAAAAAGTGCCAATCTGCACAAGTTTATCTAAGAATGTAATGTGATTATTTCCTTTGTGTTTTCTTGTTCATAGATGCAAGAACGAAGAAGGAAAATTGTTTAGTATTTCAGCAGGAAAGATAAAAGCCACGTGTAAAACTGCATTTCACAGTATTAATGTTGATATTGTGGCAGAATTGGTGAGCGTTGCTCCCTGCACATTACAAACAGACTTTTGTCAGGTCATTTTGATAGTTGGCAATAAAAGATGAACTTGAAAGATGGAACCACAATACAGTTTTCAATTTGTTGATTGACTGGAAATAAGCCAAGAGGAGAACTAAAAAACATAAGCATATGAAATATTGCACTGTTAGATGCAGGGAAAGAACACATACAGATATCTTAAAAGGCATTGCTTCTCTAGGAGATTATCAGTCCTGCTTTCATTTTAATTTTCAATTAAGTTAATATTTGTATTATGTGCATTGGATGAACACATATAATTGTAGTTGAGTGTTGGAGGGGCCTAGGTTGGCCTCTCGACTAGGCCCTCCACCCGACCAGTCTGAAGTATCTGTCGATAGGTCGCGTCGACTAGCATAGGTCGAGTCGGTTAGTCAGACCGACAAACGGTTATGTAATTGTACTAAAAGATATATATATATAGGCTGTTGAGTCGATGTAATGGTTAAATTGGTTCTATGACTGTATTCTGCTCTTGCTGGTTGATATAAAGGCTTGTGTTCTCTCTATATGTCTCGTCTCTTGTATCTGTATCATTGTGTATGCTTGCTTATAATATGTAATGTATCTATGGTAACTACATGAACCTTGGGACTACAACATCTGGTTCCGTTGCTGGTTGATGCATTGACAAAATAGCAGCATGACCTATGATTTCATAACAGGAGATTAGAGATTGGTGGGAGAAGAAAATCATGAATTACCTGCAGAACTATGCGCGACAGAAGAAGCTAATGATTAGCCAAGCGAGAGATCGATTCTTCTCCGAGACTCATGAGATATTTGTAGAGTCTGTGCCGACCGCCTTGAATAAGCTTCTGGATTAAAATACCAGTTGATGAAGCAGAGAGGAAGTTGTTGTCGAAGTGGATCAACGGAGGATGCACGAATCTGTCGGAGTGGTGCAAAAATATTGCAAACGATTTATGTGAAGAGCAGGCGATTGAAGACCGCGTCTATGTTGACGAAGTTAGAAGAAAGTTCTTCACCGAATTAGTTGATCAATTTCTGTGTTCTCATATTGTCGAGACACAACCGTTTCTACTCCTGCCCCTTCTGAAATCTAATTGGAAGGAGAAAGAACGTAAGTGGGAAAGATTTGTAAAGGAGCGCAAATGGGAAATCTTCTTGATCAAGTGATGGTCTATACTTCCCCAGTGATCTAGAAAAATTCAAGCCGGCATTGGGGGGGTGATGAAGCATGTTCTGATGTACCTAGTTTGATGAAAAATGACATATGACAAGACGACATGGCCAGCAGTGGAATAAAATATGACAAAGAAAGAATTTTGAGTCATAAAAGCACCCCAGATATTAAGAAAATCGAAAGAGAAAAGAGGAGACAACGGCGTGAAGAGCTTCATGAGCAGGCAATTGCACTCCAGAGGACGTGAGGATCAAATGTCGCGACAGATGCAGAAGAAAATCTGCCAGAGTCAATCCGAGCCCGCGATGATCGGGGCGTCGAGGAAGACCTATCGTCGATGGATGAAGACTTGTGGATAGAGAGTGGTAGAGCTCTCCAAGTTCAGATACCTGAAACGGTAACACTTCCTTTTCCATCCATTTCATTTAACACAAAGTGTTTGGGTGCAAGAAATTGTCAAGGAAAACCTTGGTCTCCATGCTGGTCAGTCGAGAATCTAGAGTCATCGAAGCATAGAAGGCGATGATATCAATAAACTATTGAGTCATCGGTCGGAGGAAGGAAATTGGGTGTCTTTTCAACCCGAATTTTCGAATAGAAGCTTTCATCTATTGTACTCAGAGCATGAAGAAGCGCCCCCCCTGCCAATACCAAATTTGAGTGAGTCGTCGAGTACATCGAAAAGTCTGAGATTCAGTGAAATCCCATTCGAGCAGAACTTTAATTGGATTTAGACAGAAGTGGTAAAAGAAGTCATACCTGACGAAACAGAAGAAGTTCTAGTTGTTGGCTCTGAAGACAGAGAACCCAGCCTAGATAGACAACTAATTCAAGCTAGTGAAGCACCTAGTTCTAGTTGTGGAAATAATCCTCCTACACCACCATCAGATCCTCAAATCAATACACCAGCAGACATGTTGAACTCAACAGCGCACCTTCCATTCTATGAAGGTGATGAAGATCCGACAAGACACTGGTTTGTGTGCGAAGCGATATGGACAGCCAATCAAATCACCAGTGAAGAAAGACAAGTTGCTCAGTTTGTTGGTTCGTTGAGAAAAAGAGCACTGACATGGTATATGGGGTATATAACAAAATCACCAAATGCAACCAAGGCACATATTAAACAAAACTTTTTGGCCTTTTTCATGATTGAAGATGCGACATACCTGGTGGTCGAACGACTGAAAACGATAGTCCAGAAGCCGACAGAAACTGTCAAGGAGTATGACAAGAGGTTCAAAGAACTCCTGAGCAAGCTAGACTATGAGAGAGAAGAAAAGCTATTAATAAAATGGTTTATTGTCAGTCTCATCAGTAAAATCAGAATACATGTCCATCGACAAAGTGTTAATACTTATGCAGAGGCATTAAAAGTAGCACTAGAGATCGAAATGGATGATGAATATCCTCTAGTCTCCATAGATAGACATGTTGACGAACGCCTTGAAAGTATGGAGCAGGCTATCCGAAATATGACTCTGAAAGGGCCAGAATTATGGTGTACAACATGTCGAACTTCAGGACATACCAAAGATTGTTGTCGAATTGAGGATCGGCGACAAGAAGTTAAACTCATTCAATCTAGATGCTTTTGAGATCTGTGCAAAGAGTATGACTCACATACCACAAGCGATTTCCCATACAATCTGAAAAACAAGAAGGCAAAATGGTGTCAAATTTGTGAAGTCAATACACATGCAATTGAAGAATGTCATCTGAACCTGAAAAATCGGCAAAATTACCATGCAATGTACCAGACAAACTTTGCCGAGCAGCATCATGATAGAAATACAGGAAACGATAGGTTTGATAGAAATGATGGAAGAAATAACCGGTACAATCAGCACAAGAGCGATAGATGCCCAAGGTATAATGACCGTCGATATGATCGGCGATATGACGACTACAATAGGCGCAGAGGATACTAAAGTCGTGGTTGTAGTGGTGGTGGTCGCGGCGTTCGACCTAATCGACCTGGTTTGTGTTTCACATGTCTCAACGAGGATCATTGGCATGCAGAATTCCCTTATAAGGAAAGAACTGATCTTAAATTTTGTACAAAGTGTGGGGTAGGCGATCATTATTTAGAGGATTACCTTGCCATGATTGAGAAAATAAATAATAAAAAGAATGTTCATGTCTTATCTTGTGTATCCAAAAATGATGTGATTCGTACAAAAAACTTGCAAATTGTAACTAGGCAAGGTACTCACATTGGTCAAGATAAGCCGCAGATAAGTAAAATTGTAGATAAAGAGGATTACCCAAATCCTATGAAACAAAAATATGTGTACAAAAATGCATCCGACATATTTTGTGACTTAGCAGCACATGAAGATATTGAAGAAAACCGACAGGAAGTTCTCAATGAATTGTTCAGACTAATTTCAAATGATGAAGCTATAGGAAAAATGATTGACCTGTTTTATAAATTGAAATATAAATACGTCAAGCAAAGACAAACTAAAAACATTTGCCGACTAAATCAAAAAGAGAAAAATGATGTTGACCCATTGGTCGACCTCGACATAAACGGATATCATGTACGACAAGTGGTACTATATTTTGGATCCCAAGTGAATATCATGACTCGTGATACTTGGGACCAACTCGGTCGACCACAATTGCAGGAACTAGGCATTTATCTAAAGCTCGCAGATCAAGGATTAATTGAGCCGATTGGAGTAGGGAAAGGAGTCGAAACTTCCATCAAAGGCATCACGACAAAAGTAGACTTTGAGATCATCACTCCCAAGGATGATGTGAGTTCTTTCCCCGCATTGGTTGGTCGGCCTTGGGGGCGAAAGATGAAGGCTTCAATTTCCTTAGACAAAAGTCGCATCGAGTTGAAAGGCAACGGGCAGAAGGTTATCGTACCAACCTTCCCATCTCAGGGAGAACCATGGTCGGAACCTACAGAAATAGATAATGATATTCGATAGCTTTATCGAATAGACAATAATGAAGATCACATTGAACCAAATTCCTAAGGAGAACTTCACCTTGGAGATCTTGTTTCACTTGGATATAACTCCGATGCAGAACTCTATGACTGGCAGATAGAGAATTATGACTTACATGCGAAAGAATGCTGGATGGTGGAAGCCATCTCAAAGAAGCAAATAAATAAGTGTCTCTCAGTATCATATACACCGAAGATATTTGAACGGAGAATGTGATCATATCCAACACTTGTTATGTCACGTCCCCTCCCATCATACCAGCTAGATGGAGAGGATCGTGAGGTTAAACCGGGCATCCAGCCCCATAAACTTATTGGATAAGCATTCACATAATATAATGAAGATATGTAGATGCATAATTATTTTTAAAACTCAGCGGAGGTAATATCATTTACACCCTCACCATACATTCAAATATCCATCAAATAAATAATTGCAAGAATATACAGGAGAACACTTATCTTATAAGAAAGTAGTCCCTGAGCAACCAGCTACGCTTCTGCAACGTTCCACCCAACCGTAGGCCAATGTGCTCCTCAATCTCTTTGCACCACTGCCACCCCCGAGTTGGGCACGATCTCCACAAGGAAAAGGGGAAAACGGGCTCTCACATAGCCAAAGGTATACCAGAATCAGCCAAGCCAATCAGCAATTGGGTTTCTCAGGCTGTTAAGAGATGGATGCATATAACATCAAAAGCATAAGTGTTGGGCATGAGAAAACACTTATACAGTGAAGTTCCCAACAGTGGGTTTCCACCAGTTCCAGAAAAACGTGGGCAACCAAAAACAAAAGGAGGAAATGGGAAATCAACCTCAGGAGAGCAGAATCGTTTTCAGAAAAATGCTCATGGGCATTTCGTGGGCAGAAACGGCCTCCATAACCCCAAAAATCGTGGCTCTCTTCTCCCAGCCACTGAGCTAACCAAAAACGAGTTTGCAGACATGGAATAATGCAGGAAATGGTGAAAAACATGAAGGATAAAACCCCAACAAGCTCAGACTGCATGAGAGGATGAATTCCATGGGTGAAGAATGGCTTTGGGCACAATTTCGTGGGGGTTTTCTTGCCCAGCACACCAAAACTCGATTTCCCAGGTTGTTGTCTTGCCCATACACGAAAATTGACGGCCATACCTCTCCCATCCCAAGGCATTAATTGTCTCAACCAATTATTGGAAGAATTAAATGATTGGGTGCATGAGACCAAATGGGTAGTTGAGAGTTCATGGGTTTCCTCAATGAAATGGCTTAACACCATGGCTCAAGGGTTTGGGTTATTTTCCCTCCCTATTCCTTGTAAAGATCATGCCACCATCTCTTTGTTGCATTGCGTAGCTAGTTGTGGGTATTTTTCATTAAAATTCGTATTTACATGATGTCTCATTTACATTGTGCCCATCTAGCACAAGAGTCATAAGCATCTACTTTAATTGCCGATACATAAACGCTAAATCAATGGTGGGGCCTTGGCCTTGAGCTCCTCACCATGATTAAACATCAATATTTACATCATTTACGATTTAATACAAAGGGGGACAAAATGGGGACGTGACATGTTCCATACGGAAGTTCGCAAACAAGTAATCCGACATTAAGGTACAAAGAATGTGATTCACCTACTCTACATGTCGAACATGTATCAAAACATGTCGGAGAGCAAGGCTGACTACAAAGTTTGGTAGAGACATTCACTGGTCAAGCTGTGAGATGGTGGGACACTCATTAGTCGAAACTCCAAAGATGGAATACTGCATCGACATATTTTATAGAAAGGTTTGGAGGAAGGAAACTGATGACTCAGGCCGACATCCCTCTATTTACACAAGGACAAAATCCTGAAGCCCACATCGACTATTGTGAAAAAGAATGGAGAAAATTGGGTTATAAATATGAAAGAGCATGGCTTCACCTCTTCCCCAGAACACTTGATGGTCTACCCAATAAATGGTATAAGATGGAAGAGGCGAGAGGAGAAACTTTCATTTGGAAGGATTTGAAGGAAAAATTCATTAAGGATTTCCAGTTTTCTCCACAGGAGGAGAAGTTGGTCGAAGCAAGTAAAACTATCAAAGAATTTCTGCAGCCGTCAGAAAATTTAGGACTTACAGGGAAACAACAGATTACTTGCTGACCTACTACCTGCTACAACATAAATTCGACAGAAAGTCAGCATTCAACAAGACTAAGACTGGAAACAGAGAAATCAGTCGGGAAGAGTTTTCAATGGAGACAGGATCACCCCAACATGTCAAAGCCCGTAAGAACAATCTTTAGCACAGAGATTGTCAAAAATGACGAACCCGAAAGATTGTCAGAAAAAATACTTTCCACCAGCATTCACACAAATCAAAGAAGGCGAAAGACCCATAAGTGACAATCGTGCACCAGAATGGATGGACGCGAAGATTAAAACAAAGGAAGTAGATATTTCAAAAGACGACCGACCGAAAATGGAAAAAATTGGCGATTACTAGAATGAGGAACAAACAGCTCAAATCACCAGTATACTCAAAGAATTTCAAGATGTATTTGCTCGAGATTATAAAGACTTGAAAGGACTTGTGCAGGAGATGGGCGAGAAGAAAATTGATATTAAACCAGACTTCAGGCCAGTAAATAAAAGACCCTACAAACTTGCTCACAAATATAAGGATATTGTTAAGAAGGAGATCAATAGTATGCTTGCGGCGGGAATCATATATCCTATCGACCAGTGGGAGTGGGAAAGCCCGATGATTTTTCAGCCAAAGAAACAAGATCCGACACGACTGAGAATCTGTGTCAATTTTCATGAGCTGGACAAGGTAACACTCACAGACCCCTTTCCAACCCCTTTTACAGATGAAATTATTAATGAAGTTGCAGGGCATGAGTGATACTCTTTCACGGATGGATTCTCGGGGTACAACCAAGTACCTATTGCAAAGGAAGATAAAAAAAAAAGACAACATTCGTGTGCGAATTCGAGTCATTCGCGTACAAAGTTATGCCCTTCGGTCTGAAGAACACACCAACAGTCTTCTCAAGAATTCTCGTCAAAGCATTTCAATAATATATCTACAAAACCATGGCTATCTACTTTGATGATTGGACAATCTATGCATTGCTAGAGGATCATTATAAATGGCTTCGACGAATGTTGGAACGGTGTCGACAGATACAGTTGTCGCTGAACATTAAAAAGTGCATTTTCCTGACACCTATCGGCATATTACTGGGACATGTAGTTTGTAAGGAAGGAATCAAGGTCAATTATGTAAAGATCAAAATTATTCTCAACCTAAAACCTCTAGTCAATCCAAAACAAGTACGGATCCTGTTGGGTCATACCGGATATTACAGGAAGTTCATCAGACATTACTTTGATATGACTTACCCCCTTGAAGAGCTGTTAAAAGACGATCAAGATTACAGGTGGACGGAGAAGTGTGACATCTCATTTAACATGTTGAAAAGAAAAATGGTCGGAGCACCCATCCTCCGATTTCTGGATTGGCTGAAAAAATTTCATGTGCATATTGATGCATCTGGAATAGTAGTCGGCGCAATT
The DNA here is from genome assembly GCA_027924585.1 of Larix kaempferi. NCBI lineage: Eukaryota > Viridiplantae > Streptophyta > Pinopsida > Pinales > Pinaceae > Larix > Larix kaempferi. Next base: position 26,828,430 of record BSBM01000370.1, on the reverse strand, counting down.
CTAACACAACCTGGAGAAGACGGAATGGATTACCCTAATGTGTTCAGCAGTAGGAAGTTGAGTAAAGCTGAAAGAATTTACTCCACGACTGAAAGAGAAGCATTAGGTATGGTATTTTCACTACAGAAATACCGTCATTATTTATTGGCTAACCCCTTTGTATTTTATACAGATCATCAAGCTTTACTTATTCAATAAACCATTGCATCATTGTGTCAATGGCTTTTACTGTTTCAAGAATTTGAGTTCGAAGTAATTATTCAACTCAGAAAGGATAACGTCAGGCTATACCACCTGTCGAGAGTCGACACAAGAGAGGAGCCGACAAGAATCGAAGACGATTTGCCAGACGCACACTTGTTTCGTATTGAAGTAGTCCCTTCAGAACTTGCGAAAATCGCACAATTTCTCAAGGATGGACAAGCCCCTGAAGGAATGACTAAGAGAAAGAGGAAGATCCTGGCTATGAAAGCAGCTCCCTACACTCTGATCAATGGATTCCTCTACAAACTTGGCTTGGAAGACATATTACGTCAGTGTGCACTTGAGCATGAACGACAGAACATACTTGCAGAAGCTCATTTTGGACCGGCCGGAGGACATTATCATGCAGACATAACAGCTAGAAAAATTATGCAAGCCGTACTTTGGTGGCTAACAGTCCATAAAGACTGTCGAGAATTTGTATCTAAGTGTGATAGATGTCAGCGTATGGGTCGACCACTCCCAAGAACAGAAATTCCATTGTTCCAATTAACCCTAGCAGAACATTTGAAATTTGGGCAATCGATTTTATTGGACCATTTCCAGTAGTGGGGAGACGGACAGGTGCTCGATATCTTATCACTGCCGTGGAATATGTCATCAAGTGGGCAGAATCAGAACCGGTCAAAACATGCTCAAGCGAAGTTGTCGCTAAGTTTATTTATGAAAATATCATAGCACGTTTTGGATATCCCATAACATTGATAAGTGACCAAGGTACGCATTTTGTATGCAAAACCATTGAAGCACTGACTAAGAAATTTGCAGTTGATCATAGAATAAGCACAGCGTACCACCCTCAGTCAAATGGCGCCATAGAGTCGTTCAATAAAACACTCACAAGAGGATTGACAAAAATATGCAACACAGAGAAAGACGACTGGGATGACAAAGTACCTACTGTTCTCTGGGCATATAGAACAGCATACAAAAGAACGACAGGTCAGACACCTTTCTCAATTGTCTATGGACAAGAAGCAGTCTCCCATTGCATTTTCGACGACAGGGACCGACTATTGCAACAGTCTTGCACATTGATGTCGAAGATGCTCGGCAAGAACGGCTATTACAACTGTCGAAGCTGGATGAAAGTCGACAAATGGAGATAGAACATCAACAAGTCCAAAAACAGCAGCAGAAAGCGTGGCACTATAGAAATATTAAATAGAAGAATCTGTCAGTTGGAGACTTGGCACTCCTCTATAATAGCCGTGTAAAACGGAAGTCGAAGAAGTTGCATACAGAATGGATGGGTCCCTATATTGTTGAAACACTAAATCCCAACGGATCAATCCAACTAAAAATGCTACAAGGTAATGTTTTCAAGAAAGCGGTAAATGGCGCCCGACTTAAACGATACAAGTCATGAATATTCAAAAAAAAAATGGTTGGAAATAACTGAATGAGAGAAAGTACTATAAGAAATCAAGTACACAGCAAAGCATGACAAAAGCAGAATGATGAGAGATTGGCAGAATAAGGATGGAAACAATAAAGAGAAAATCCTGGCGCATAAGCATCGATATTATAGACATCGACAAGAACGCCGACAAGTTGCAGAGGAAAATCAGGCATGACAGAAACAATGGAGCTCAGACCGACAAAACTCATCAAGAGAAGGTCGTCGACATGACACATCAAATGAAGTATCATGACATCATGATGACAAAGAAATAAAGGCTAAAGATACCCACGACGCCAGAAGTAATGCACTTGACAGGGCGTCGATATCGTGTCAGCCTAATTTAATACCTCCGTCAAATCAACCATCAATGCAGGCCTCTACATCCCGTTCACCAGTGCCAAGAAACTCCACCATAAATCCAGAGCTCGAGGATTCTTGGACACTCTTTTGCCGAGAACTTGAACTCCAAGACACAGAGCTCCCTAACCCCGCTGAAGAAGTTTTTGCATTCTTGAACCCTGAATCCACCATGGCCCCAAGGAAAACCTTAACAACTACCAGGGCCGCTGTAACGACGATTAGAGAGCTGGAAAAAGAACAATCACCGTTGGAAACAAGGTTGCAGATGATCCAGAACGCAAAAGCGCTAGAACCCACATGGAAGAGAGCGTGGAAAGACATTGAAGATTGGGGGAAGGAATCAGACAGTCGTTGGAGGGAGGAATCACAGCAGCTACAAACAGCCACAATTCTACAGTATATGAAGGCACCCTTGTTAGATAGCTTCGGGGGACTTAATGAAATCATTGCACAATTCATTGTCAGCAGGTATCACAATGGCAAACTTTATTTTGATGTTCCATTCGACATTAATGGAGCACTTATCCACAAGATAACCGAGTTGTCGCATAAGGGAGATGATGTACAGACAAGTTCAGGAGCGGACTTGGTCGACGAATTTGTCAATACTCCTGCTGGGAAAAACTCAAGAGGCATAGCCATAATTCAGATTGTCTATGGTAACTACAAAACTGCTGCCAAAATTGTATCGCGTGGACTGTCACGAACAGGTAGAGGATCAAATTTGAAGACCGACATGTTGGAAGCTATCAAAAACATGGCTATGCATGGAAAAGTATACAAGTAGGAAGATTTCTTGGCCGACATACTCAAGTACACATGCCATAAGTGCCAAGAGGAAGGAGCCAGCATCCGTTACCCATCTGTGCTCATATGGATTGCTATAACCCACCTTCGGCCGAAAGGAAACAAGGATTTTTCGCAAGAACGAATTGTCCTTATGGAGAATTTTTCGTTGCTTCGCACCAGGAGCAAGTCGACATGGTCCTCTGACGGTTAAACTTTGGTTGGAATCCTGGTTTATAGACCTCAAAAAAAAGGCGACAAGATGGAGGGTTCCACAGAACATCCGAAGAAGTATACTCCTGACAGCACACATCCAACTCTCTTTGGATGATACAGCGGTTTGGTTCATGGAAGGAGCAGCAGGTCAGGAAAAACGCCTCGACTTCTATCCATCAGTAAATGAAATCTTCACGGAGTTGAGTCGACAGTCCAATGAAGTGATGGCCATTCCACCCCAAGCAAGAAAAGTCGACTTCACTTAAGTTGAGCCACTCAGTGATGCAAAAATGGAAGAAGCGTACGAAAGCCGGTTATACATGTGTTGGCTTGGTTTTGCAACCAAGCTTAGTGCAATGGGCACCTGCTAACTAGTAGCAGCAGTTTCAATAGAAATAAACAACAAACTAATCTAAACTATATTAATCATGGATCTATGTGAAAAAGATAAACAAATAATGAAAATATTATGAAAAGCAAAAACGATTGACAATATGTAAAAAAGATTTTTGTATTAAGAATAAGGGCAAGCAAGTGCTTGCAATAGTAATACCTCCAAGTGGTGAAGATTGTTGAGCAACTTCCAAGGTGAGTAGCTCCAAGCTCCAAAGGTTTCTTCTCCAAGATGGCTACAATGGTCAAAAGCTCAAGGGCGATTTTTACAGCATGAGGATAGGAAGATGGATGGATGGAAAGTGAGGAGCCCCTACCACCTTTTTATAGTTTTTGGTGGTGGGGAATACCATTATGGTTTTGAGGAAACCAATGGTATTGACCAACATGGTTTAGGTACTTTTTCCCTCCTTTTTCTTTTTTTGAATATTTTTAATATTTTTATTCCCTTTTTAATATTTTTGGGAATTCTGGACCCTTTTTTAGGGTTTTTTATGCTTTTTGAGGAAAAATATTCATTTTGAGTGGAAAAGGGGGTGTATTAAGGTCTTTTGGTGGCTTTAGAGGCTCAAATGGTGAAAAAGTGGACAAATGGGTCATGTGAATAAGGAAATGAGCTAGTGAACATTTTTTGGGTGTTAACAACATGAACACCTTCACTTACCAGCTTGAACCGGTACCTAACCCCAAGGTACTAGCACTTACACAGACTCTGCACAAAGACTCAGCATAAGCCGTGGAGCAGTCGAATAACAGTACAGAGTCTGACCACCCAGAGCATCTTTTGACAGACGACAACATACAAAAGGTAGCAGGAGAACTACTTATAGCCCGACAGAACAAGGTGATACCGACTCAAGGGAAAGGGAAAAGAAAGGTAACTTTTCAAGACCCTACGGAAGAAGATGAGATCGAGTTGTATGACACTGCCACTTAGATTCTTGAAGATGCAGCCAAGAATAAAGTACCTGTCGAAGACCAGTTCAGAAAATATTTGGAAACATATAAGTACCCAACAGCAAGAATTGTTGTCAAGAAACTGAAAATTCCGGTCGAACCCCATGTCGACCTGACCGATATTACCCCTCCTTCTTCCCCGACTGCAATAGAGGAAGAAAGTACCCCTTTAGCATTACCTGCTCCCATTAACCCATCAGACGTTATTTTGAATCAGTTCATTATAAACCCCGGTGCTATGAGTCCACCTCGACCTGCAACCGACCACAGTGAAAAGTCCCCCCAAGTCATCACTCCCCAGATCGAGTCTGTAGTTCAAGAAGTCGAGTCAAGTCTAGTCAGTCCAGGTCCGTTCGACAGTACCACTTCATTGAGTCCAATTGTGACATCAGTCGAGCCACCATCATTCCCAACAAGTCAGTCGAGTCTCCCTGTCGACGGATCCAAGTCTAGTGCGGTTACACAACAGCAAATTAAAGAAGCGATAACGACAGAAGAAGTTGAAGCCACCTCAGCTCAAGCCGAAGAACTAGCTACAACTCCAAATTTTGCAGCCGACACGACAGAACCACCAGAGCAAATCAACGTTCCAGACATTAGTACAAGCAACATGGATACATCCAACGTACCAGCGACTACTCTACCAAGTGCCATAACTGTTGAAAATGAAATTCCAGTTACTACCGAAGCAGTGCCAAGCATACAAGTCCAAGCATACCAAGTTGTTTCTAGCACGCAAGCAGGCATTGATATTCATCCAGCAGCAGCCGACAAAGACAAGGGACTAGAACAACAAATTCTAGGTAAAGAAAAAGAGAAGAGTAGCCGGAAGAAACACAAAGAAAATAAGCACAAAGAAAGGGAACTCCAGCAACATTTACAAAAGCAGCAAACTCAAGAAGAAAACACTCTCTTAGTTTATCTGGACCAATTTGGAGCCACCGCTACTTATCAGCCACAGTCGACATCGCAAGAAGAGCTTGATTTACTCGAAGATACAGTCTTCAAAGCAAAAAGATATCACCGACAGGAAGCAGAAGACCAATTAGTCTAGCTACAAGAAGAAAGGACTATATTTCTCGCTAAGTGTGAAGAGTTAGCTCAACAAGTCATCACACTTCCATCAAGTACCGACACGACATCACCTCTTGATAAAGCATATCAGTTATTCGAATCTGTCATGTCGAAGATACAATCCGAGCTCCTCAAGAAACAACAGGACTAGGCTGTTGAGGTAGCTTCCCTGATGACAAATCAATTTACAGCCTCATAGTAGCTCTCACTTTACTGAAGCAGTATGATAGTCAAGCAGAAAAACTTGTTGAAGTCCTGAACAACTGGTATGTATATTATGGCGAAGTCTACAAAGAATTGCAAAATACAAGGACATTGTTAGGCACACTTCATCGACAGCATTTGACTGCAGAATAAGCACTTATTGAAAGACTGGATAATAATATCATCATGGAAAATAAAAAAATTGGACAAATTAGAAAACAAGAAACACAGTGGATATCTCAAGCACGCTGTGACCTCAATAAGCTTGAAGAAATTCAGCCCCGACTTTGACATTTACTGGCTGCTACCCAAGAAACAATCACCATATTTGGTCTCGACATGATCCATTTACAGGCTATATCCACCCACGACAAGATGGAAAACTTATCGAAGCTCACAACATTGACTGTCGACATTCAAAATTTGTTGCGCACCTGGGAAGAGTTTCAGCACCATCTCTCTGTTTCTGCCAAAGTTATTCTTGAAGTCTGCCTACAGACATCTGATGTCGCCCGCTCCAGCTTGCCTTCATGATGAAAGAGAATATAAAGAGTCATTTAGGACAGATCCTGAGTACTGTTTATATTCTCATGTGCTGCAATTTTTTGTTTTTTTTTGTTTTGGGGAAAAAAAGAGTGAAAGGTTGTTAGAGTGTCTAAGAGTTGATCACAACTGAAGATTGTTGAAATTAGATTCAAATGAGCATGTCGAATGAAATAGGAAAATTTTTCTTTTATATAGCATGTAATTTGGAGGAAATTGGTTGTTGTTTCTCTTTATGGTTTGCTCTTTTTTTTGTTAGAGTAGACATGACAGTCAAGTACTCACATGCCAAAAGATTTCGATTGGCAGTATAAAGATGTGCTAACAGGAGTATTGTTTCATTTCGTAGATGTATTTCTAGGAATCTTACATGGCTTTGTTGAACATATAAGATTACTTGAGGAAACTGAAAACAAATTTTGTTATTACTTGGACTTAGCTTTTTCTAATAGGCACCTTAGATATGGCTGGTGGTAGCAGTCAGCTATTGACTAACTTATATTTCAAGGTTGATATGAACTTGTACCAGGTGTCAACCTCTTAATAGGCAATGAGGTTTGTTGATGGAAAAGAGAAGGCATGTGAGAGTGCACATGACCAAACAGAGTTCATTATCGTAGTGTTATTAGACTTGAAAACATTCTAAGAAAAGCACAATAGTTGTTGTTTTGGCAAATGAAAAGAACATTGAATTCAGTGGGAACTATCACTAAGTAAGCAAACATATATTCAGAAACTATCTATACGCAATGACTCCAAGAATTGGAATCCTATACTGAGTCTTTTTTTTGTTTCCATGTTTGTCAGCCACTTGTCAGCAAACCCAAAGGCTATTGGAAAAAATGTAAAACATGATGTTTTTTGTAAACAGGGTAGTTGGGAGGAATGCCATTATATTTTCTATTTGACTAAACCTAATTAAATGACTTGGGAGATGTTATGTAACCGATATGCAACCAAATATCGCTTAATTTGTAAACAAGAGAAATGGTTTTAACAACTCAATACTATCACATTTATGATTACAAACAAACAGGACATCAAACAAGGCATAATAAAATTATATAATTTCTAAAATCATTAGCTGCAATATGTAAACAGATTTTGAGTCTAGTCCAATGACCATATAGCTTCTAGAAAAGTTACAAACTTAAAACTCTAGGCAAGGCATAAACTATTTTCAAAAAAGACAGAAGGCCAGTACCCTGCATTGTTGTCGAATCATATACAATGGAAAGAGGCAAAAAGAAATTCAATTAACAAATTTTTTAGCTATATATGAGTTCTTTTAGACATATTCTTGTTATTTCAACCAGAGAGTCGAGTCTCATGTTGCCACAGCTACTCAATAATGTATTAAGAGATCTAGAATCCTTGTTGAATTACCAAATAAGATATAAGATGATAATATAATTAATAGTTGTAGATATCACTAAAAATATTTATCGACAGTAAATAAGGGTCAATTAAATATTGGCTACACTTTGCAAAGATTGAAGACGGGAAAAAGTCAATGCAGATAAGAACATGAAATATTTTCTAGGATACTATTTTATGTTCTTGAGTTGAGTGGAGATGCAATCGAGCAGTGCAAAATAGTAAGTGCAAGAGATTAAATTTATGTGAGTAATTTGCAAAGAAACATGTTGGAAGAACATCGTGAAATTTCTGTGAGTAATTTGCAAAGAAACATGTTGGAAGAACATCGTGAAATTTCTGTGAGTAATTTGCAAAGAAACATGCTGGAAGAACATCCTGAAATTTGCAGGAATTAGTTTTTTTTATCAACTTTTTTGAAAAGCACTGTATGGATTCAAATGACAAAAGCTACTCTAGATTGTCAATGGTCTAGGAGCATGGACAATGCAAAGGAGTCATATTTGATGGTAAGAGGTTTTTGGTAATACAAAGACGTTTTAGTTTTGTGGTGCTGAATAACTTGGTTGGGTATCGGTTTAGAAACACAGGCAAAGAAAAAACACCTAGATATGCTTCATGTAACAAGAAGGAAAAAATGCAAAAGCAATTGCAATGCAGTAAAAAACATTGCAAATGCAAAAGCAATTGCAATGCAGTAAAAAACATTGCAAATGCAAAAGCAATTGCAATGCAGTAAAAAACATTGCAAATGCAATTCAAGTATGTTTTTTAGTTACCGTGGTCTGTCTCTGGAATTCAAATATGAGCAAAGCACATAGGAAAAGATTGGTTAATCAATAAGCATATACAGGATATCATTTCAATTGACATAGCAGAAGGCATTGTTTGTATCTCACCTACGTTTTTGCTTCAATGATTGGAAGCAAACTTTGAATTGCTAACTCGCCATTTAGGGGATTGATAAATGTGGCTTGCGAGGTCTTCATCAAATGGATTCCTTTTGGACCTGGCCTGGAAATAGTTTTCATTAGATAGAGAGGTGGTTCATCATGTGAAAGTTGTTGTTGCACTCTGAGGAAGAATTTTTCATAGTTTTCATTGACTTGGAAATGTGCAAGAACAATGAAAAAACGAATCAGTGAGCAAAACCATTTGCAATTTATGGACGCAATTTTTTCTTGGCAATTTTAATTTGCTTTAGAAAAGAATACAAAAAAACATTTTCAATGGTAAAGGAGATTGAAACAGAAGAATAGGTCTTTTATTTTTTTCAAGAAAGGAAAATGGTTGTACAGTTGCATAGTCATTTACAATATCACCTTATCTTATGTAAAAATCCAATTGTTTGTTGTTGTATTGGCAGCCTACAACTATGACTGCTACAGAACCAACAACATATGTCTCCTCAATTGAGACTAGCTCGCCTATTGTCATATCTGGTGGAAGACAATGCATTCTACATACTTGGTCAATTGTCTCAATGACACTAGTTAGCTATCGAGTTTATGGCATCGCCACAGTCATATTGGCCTTTCTTTTTAAGCTCAAATCCAGATATTCTGATACTTTTTCTAGGAAAAAGGAAACCACCAAATCAGTTTATCTGATTATTGTTCATTGTTGTTGTTATTGTCATTAAACCATCCTTGTCCACAAGGTCTGCATGCAGAATCTTTGTCTTTACAGGGGCATTCTTACTGCGATCATGCGCAGGTCCATAGACAACCGTAAGATATCTCCCTCAAACATATTGCTATGCAATACAATGCATAGTTGTATGATAGATGATGATTCAATCGCCACTTGCTTAAATCTGTAAACATTATGGAATTGAAATGAAGCAGGAAAAGCATCAGTATTTATTGAATACTGAAGCTTGGAGTGAAAATCTACAATGATGATAGTTTAGTGGGGAAAAAAATCTAAAACAATGTATTGGTATCTGAGTGAAATAGGAAAGCATAAAATCTGGTGAGAAATGTGAAACAATGGTTTCAATGGATAAGAGCATAATCCTTGGTGTTAGGAAAATATTTGATTATTGTCATTGAGGGTAGCCCAAGAGTCACCCGGGAGTCCAAGATACCACTTGGAATTTGAAATCCAAGGGTCACTTTTCATTATATATATATGTACTTTAATTAATGAGAAGTTGGTGTGCTTTGACGCTTATTTCCTATGTCTTGTTGAATTATTCCTTATGTGCCCATTTGGGCACCTTACAGCGGTATCAGAACCTATTATTAACCTGTGGTATGTGCATTGTTGCTATCTCCTACCGGTTCCAAGTCTGCCAAAATTCAAAGGTATTATTTCTGGCATAATTTCTTTATGAATTCTACGCTCATACCTGCCCATTTAATTTATGCATGTTCCTTATATCTACATGACCGTTCACCTACTTCCCTCACTATTCAAATCTCCACTGTATCATTTCTGCCCTACATATCTGTTAGAACATTTAAAAGCCCATTCCATACTTAGGATAAATTTTATTAGTCATCTAGATTAATTTTCCTAGGTGTAGACTATGTAGTTGGCCTAGTTTTGTCTTTTATGCCTCCATATGCCATCCTAATTCACAAAAAAAAAATTGGATAGATTATGGATCAGATTTCCTTGGATTCTGTCTGATTTTATTCCATTCCTGAATTAGAAAGACACTTTCCTGACTTAGACAACTTTATCCTATTTTTCTACTTTCTAGTGGATAAGGTAAAGCTAGTTGACCTGGAAACTCTCTCCACTTGACCAATTCAACCTCCACCACTTTCTTCTCTCCTAAATTCATCATTGCATTCCATTTACATCACTCATGAGCTTCCATACGATATTCATCCAATTCATGATCCTTTAGAGTGTTTTGGAAAGTGCTTTTGACACCAAGGAGGTTTTTATGCTTTTAGTAAGCCTTACTTTTTGTGTTTTACAACTTTCCTTTAGGGCATTCTATTTTCTCTCTTGAGATGTATTATATATTGTATTCATATTGAGGAATAATATATGAGATGATATTTCCATCAATTGAGTTCATTCTCTTATGTTTATGTCTCAATATTTCTTCTTCTTATTCTTGCATATCTTTGAATAATTATTGTGAGGACTTCTTTGCTTCAAGATTCTTGGCTATTAGAATTCTTTCATGGTATTCAAAATATATAAAATTCTCACATGGTATTAGAGCCTTGGGAGCTCTTGATTAAATTAGTCTTCCAGTATAAAATTTTAGAGAATTTGTTTCGCAGGTACTGAAGATCAAATGGTAGAAATTTCTTCAATACATACAGCTGTTGAAGATGAAGAATTTCATCTCTCTCTCTTGTTCTCCCATAATTCTTCTATTCTAAATTCTGAGAAAGATAAGCCAACTTATGCTCTAGAATCTAAAGAGGTTCTTGAATCCTCTCTTTCACATGAGTCTGCTGGTGTGCATAATGATGATCTTTTGAATGTTTTGGAGGTTAGATCAGAATTTGGAGGTGATGCATTCTCTCTCCTTGATCATATACTTCTCATGTACTTCTATATGATCATTGACACATGTTATTAGAGTTTCACTGAAGATGGAGGACACTACCATTCACTTGGGATGTATTATATATTGTATTCATATTGAGGAATAATATATGAGATGATATTTCCATCAATTAAGTTCCTTCTCTTATGTTTCTGTCTCAATAGTTCTTCTTCTTATTCTTACATATCTTTGAATAATTCTTGTGAGGACTTCTTTACTTCAAGATCCTTGGCTATTAGAATTCTTTCATGATATTCAAAATATATAAAATTCTCACAATATCTACGTTTATCTAGCGCATTAATTATTCCTTCAGACCTGCCACCTGCAAATCCATATTTTTGGTCTCATCTCTGACTCTTCTCGGACCTATAGTTCTATATTTAATCCCCCCTTATGAAACATTCTTCCCTATGCTCATTTGTGTAGCTGAAACGGATTAATTCTCGGTGAAAATTACTCTCCGTTATGTTGAATGAACCTGCTCTATAACTTCTACTCAGACCCTGCATTCTGCACCATTATGCCATATTATTTATCTGCCCGACCTACCTACCTACAATTCTCCTATGCTCCTCCTGTCGTGCACCATTATGACCTCTGCTCATTTCTGCAACTGCCAATTCGATTGTGTAGAGGTTACTTTCCCTCTAGTAACCATTCAAAATTTCTTTGGTTGTACACTACCTCTGCCAATCGACCGTTCACCTACTTTCTGCCTCCACACTTATTCTCTACGTGAGAGCGTGAGAGCGTGAGCGTTTCATTCTATACATGTTTCCATTAGTATCCTTATGATGTTGGTGCCATTTGCATTCCTACTACATTCACAATTATACACTCAAAGGAAACCCTAAGTTTTGGTTTTGCATCCAGCATGTATGGTGTTTTGTTATGTGAGAATGAAGAGTTGTCTATACTATTCACCGTGAACAGATGCTTGCTGCTGGTGAATGCGTTAACAATGGCGTGAGAATTCAACTGTTGCATTCTTTGATATTGCACAGTATTGAAAGTCGAAAGACACTAGTGAAGAGATCATGAAGGCCCTCTGTTGGGCTATGTGGAATAGTGCGTGGTGCTGCCTATTATGGAGTTGCGACTAGACTCCTTCGAAACCCTAATTTCTGTGGTGAAACGATTGGTGTGTTATCTCTGCATCAAGAGTGGCGCCCTCCTCCCTTTGAAGACTGCGTGAAGCTAGAGATTATAGTGAGCTGAGCTGCGACCTCCATGGGATTTTCCATGAGCCATCTTCCACGGTGAAGGAGCTGCAATCTTCCATGATGGAAAAGATCCATGACCACTAGTGTTGCGACTGGTATCAATATGAATTGTTTAAATTGAATTGTGGAAGTTTGGTGAAACTATGTAGTGTTAGTGTTTTTACTGCGACCTCATCTCATTTGGATTTGCGCCCGGTGTTGTTAACTACCTTCCATCACTTTCATTCGTTATCACCATTTATCGTATGGTGTGAAGCTACCTGAAGCCTGGGTTTGATTTTTTTGCGGGATGACTATACCATTGATCCACTCCTCTAAAGAATTATCTGACATGTATACTATCGAATTAATATGTTGAAGAGTGTCTAGTATATCGTTGCTCCCTTTTGTGTGATTGCAACTGTGTGTGAAGACTGTTCTATGTGTAGAGGAGCTACGTGACAAGCTTACTTTCTATTACTAAGAAGCTGAACTAGTCCGTTGGAATGCTCATATAGTGATCTCGGTTCTCTCTCTCACTCCCTATTTGATATGAATTCAAGCTCCCTCCAACGTAGAAGAGCGTTGATGTTTTTCTATCCAAATGGAGGCCGCTCTCTCTTGAGACCAGTGGGTTGTCTATTGTCTGAGACTTGAATGTGAAGACCATGAAGATGGATTTGAATACTGTGGGCGGATGTGCCTAGCTTGGCTTGTTGATAGCTTTTGATGATGTATTTCTATGCATTGTTCGAAGTACCTGCATAGTTGGTGACTCCCACAACGTGCGCTCCATTTATTTTTGGTTGTCTGATCAGAATAGTGTTGGTGTTGTTGGTGCTTCCAGTTCTCCTCCATGAACCCTAATTGTTGCATGGGAGCATGATATTGTTTCTCCACTCTCTCTTCTATGTGGAAAGTGGAGAGAAATCTAGAGGTTCAAATTTGAGAGAATGCTCATCATCTTAATAGTGCAACTGCCGCCACAATGCTAACAAAAGGATTGTTTCAATCAAGATAACACTGCAGAATCATGAGGTATTGGCTTTGTTTTCTACAAAACCCTGAATGTACTACGCATGACCGTTACCTATGCACGATTTGAGCTTGAAATGGGCCCAAACCAGAATGGACAATGATGGTATCTTGTGGAAAGTTTGTGGTAGGTAAATTTATGTTCGAGCCAATCTTAGTTCATCACAAGATGCCATTAATTCTCATTAATTCTCACTGCGGATTCTCAGCCAATTCAATGGACAATGATGTTGTGATGGTGATAATGTCGTTGCAGTTCATTTATTTAATGATTAAAGGTCATAGCTTTCATGCAAATTTTTGTTATTTGTGGGGTGATATCGCCTCATTCTAGCTAGCACCTTTGATATCTGTTATGGTTGAAGAGTGAAGCACCTTGTGGTTAAATGCTAGGTTGAAGTAAAACGTGATTGTTGCAACAACAGCATGTGCTTGAAGACCGTTCCTTGGCTGCCCACAATTGTATGAGACTGTAGACCTACACCTTGAATTCGGTGTTATGGTAGGCTGCATTGTGTTGCAGAGATTAAGCTCGTTGAAAATATTGAGCTTGAAGATTTTGGACAATGGAAATTGTTGCAGATAATGGTTTTTTGCATTTTCCCATGAAAGTTGGCTGCCCATGATCTCACCTTGCAGAGAAGATTTGGACAGTCCTTCTTGTATAAGACTGCCTGAAGAGTGCATTGAAAATGTTTCATTTTTATGTGCTGCAAAGTTTGTGTTGTGGATTTGAATAGTGCCACATAATCGATTTTCACGTTGTTGCAGAACTATTTTAAGAACTGCAGAATTGATTTTAATATTGTTGCAGAATAGATTTGAATAGTGCTGCAGAATTGATTTGAATAGTGAACGTAACTTCTTGAAATGCATTGTATATGCCAGATTGATAACTCTTTTTCTAGCCATCAGTTATCCTACATCTAATTGACATAAGTGAAAATTTGAGATCGATTTGGTGTGTCCTCTTGAAGGATCCAATCAAGTTTGCAGTTGTTGGTACAACTGCTCCAAAAGAAGAGAAATTCTACATCAGTCAGGTATAGCAGATTCCTCAGTTCAACATTAAAGAATGTAACTTGCAGACTGTGTTTTGTTTGTAAGTTCTAGTATTTGTTTTGGTGCTTGCATTTGTGTTTTGTGTATAGTACCAAACTGAAGTCAAGTTGAACTGCGCATTGTATGTGGGTGAATTTTTTGTTGAAACCGACACCCCTTCTTTTTCAAGTTTGAATCCGCTGAAACTTTGCTTGTAAAGGGTAGATTTGCAAGAAGCCCCCAGTCTGATTGAGTCTTTTTACTTGGTCCTACCTGCACAAGGAGGCCTGAAATTATCGTCACTATGTCTAATATAGAAGAAACATTAGAGTTATTGAATACCCTAGTACATTCAGCTATAGATGACTCAATCATAATCAACAAAGACACACTCCATACTATCATAAATCAATTCCATAATTTAAAAGCCATTGAGGAAGATGCACAACACATGAATCAACATTCTGAACTAGTGTTTGTTCAAAATAACCCCTTGTTTGAAGATGATTCCTATCAACTGCCAGAAAATAGTGAAATCATGTCACATGTACTGCCTATTTAGAGTTCCAAATGCCAACAATGTGACAGAGTTGGCCATGTGGAAGATCAGTGTTTTGATCTTCATCCTTGTCGATATTGTGGGAAGTGCAACCATTCTTCAGATTGGTGTGTGAAGTTGAAGAAACCTGCAAGAGTGAAACTTGCAGCAGATTATTGTATTGATTCTTACTTTGTACCGAAGAGGGGGGAACATGATGTCAGGATTCAAGTTTTGAATCCTTTTCCCTCTGACAAAAAACACTTGCAGCCTTCCTCAAGTAAATCATATCAAGCTAGTCTGATCTACAGTGAGTTTGGACAGCCACCATATTCAAAGATGTCAAATTCTGATATGCATGTATTCTGAAGATGGGAGATATACATGACATAGATTACTCATTTGTTTTATGTCTAGTGGTGACACCATGAGACTCTACTCTCCTCACATTGTTCCTAACAAGGGGGAAATGAAGACCGTCAGTAACAAGCGAGCGAGTGCAAGCAACCCAGGACAAGAGAGCCTGTGAAGAGCTATGTTCAATTGAGCTCCAGAGTTGGTGGTCATCTTAAAACCGCCGGTATCGAGAGCACTTTATATTAGCAAAAACATGTGCAAGTTTCTAGCTAACTTGGTAAAAGGTTGTCAATATGGAAATGTTCATCTAGTTGCTTCTGTTCACTTCCTATTTTCATCTCTCCAGTTGGTTTGTGGTTATCTTAAAACCACCATTCCATCCATTCCAGACAGAACCTATGAGCCTTCGAGCCATGTTCAAGAGAACCTATGTGGGAGTGTTGTCACCAAGTTCAAGAGTTTGTGGTCAGCATTAAACCACACACATAGTAGAATATTTCAGCTTCCGCTATCCCCTTTCGGTTGATGCTCATCCAAAACCATCCCTTCATAGAGATCTTGTATTTAGCATAAGCATGTGAAAACTTTTAGCTAACCTTCTTATTAAAGGATGTTCTAGATGGAAATTTTCAGCTGGTGGTAACTGTCCACTTCCACTTATTCAGCTCTCTTCTTTTTCTTGGACTCATATACACCCTTCGGATTAAGGGGGGATTTGTTAGAGCCTAATCCTTGGTGTTAGGAAAATATTTGATTATTTCCATTGAGGGTAGACCAAGAGTCACCCAGGAGTCCAAGAGACCACTTGGAATTCGAAATCCAAGGGTCAATTCTCATTGTATATATGTACTTTAATTGATGATAAGTTGGTGTGCTTTGATGCCTATTTCCTATGTCTTCATGAATTATTCCTTATGTGCCTGTTTGGGCACCGTACAATTTTGTTTGCCATAGTCATAGAGGTTGCTGGAATTGAAGTAGTCTCTGGGACATCTTGTGAAGCAATTAGAATTTTTTCAATTTGTGAGCTGCTTGATGTCGATGTCATAGCAATGGTTTTTTTGGGTACAAAACCTTTTTTATGTTTTTTTGGAATGGTGTATGTTTTCTTGTCAATTTGCAAATGCAATGAAACCTACAAGCAGTAGACAGAATTGCAATATATGTTTCATATAGTAAGACAAATGGGAAGCGCCGAAAAATCAATAGATGCATAAGAATGAGAAGATTCTGACCCACCATTTTTTTTTAATATTAGTTGTCAATTGAGCCATCAAGCATGTTGGAAAGAGGTTTTGACATATGTGTGTGATAGATGCAAACAAGAACATGTTCAAATGGCAAGTATCAAATGAAAATTGCCACTTTTCTTAGTTGGTTAAAGGAAAACTTGTTGTTGGAGCTTTCATAGTGAAAGCATTATATTAGAATAAATTACACATATCAGTGGAAGATATGGAGTGAAAGGTCATTGTTGTTGCAATATTTTATACAATTGGCATCATAAGCATGAATCAAACGTTGTAAATCTAAGAAAAAATAGCATTGTTTAATGCCTTGTTAAGTGAATTGTTTGAGTTCTATTTTATTTACATTGACATATAGGGAAGCCATCAAAAATGTAATACCAAAATGTCTACTCAGTAAAAGGACTATACATGTGAAAGAATGCATTCATCAACAAGGAGAAATGGCTAGGTTATAACAATGAAAATTGAAACATGTTATGTTCATTTTGTTGGGTATGTTATATCTCTTCACATGGTCGCTGCGTGTACAACACGATCCCTACGGCACTAGTGATTCGCCTGCACCGGGCGCGTTCGGAGGGGGGGGGGTTAGAGGGGGGGGTAGCCCGACAGGGCCCACCCCCTTCGTTTCGGACCGTTAGGCCCCCGGAGTCCGCGTGGAGCGCAAAATTTTTTGGGTTGCTTTTTGTTTTTTCGCAATTTTTGACCCATTGTACTCTATCTCATCCCGGTAAAAGGGATTAGGGTTGTAACCTAATTTCGGGTAAACGAATTAGGGTTTTAGATGCTGCGGAATACCATTTATTGTATTGTACATGGTTAAATAAAACATATAATGAAAAAGGAGCTATGCGGCTCTAAGTTTTGTTGGTTTTTTCCCGGTTAAGGGTTTCCAGGTGAAAATCTCTGTGTAATGTGTGTGCCATTGTGTATTTTCTGTTAATGCTTAAGAATCATATAAGTTTGTACTTCACTGTTAAGGTTTAAAACTTACACATTTCCATGTGCAAATAGTGAAAATAGCATGAGCACACATGCATATGTCCTATGCACCATACATGTTTCTATTTTGAATTTGTTGATGGTAAAAGAAGTCTCAATATGTATAGTTGTGAATGGAATGAACAACTCAAAGAAAGATAAAGCAAAGGAAATGACAGAAACACATGCAATTGAGAAAAGCAAAGAAAGAATATTAAACACAAGCAAAAGGAATTGACAAGAGAGTAGTAAAATGGTCGGACCAATAAGCATCAAAAATAGTAAATGAAATGCTGTCAAGATTTATATTTGTCAAGAAGTGGTCAATCATAGAACCATTGCTTGTTGTAGCCTTATTTGTTTTTAATTTTAGATTGTTAATGTCCATCAACATTTGCAGTTTTTTCTTTGACAATGCTTCCTTCAACATTTCAATGTTGAAGTCACGAGCAAGAAGGACTAGTGTTTTGTTGTTGTTTTCTAGTTACATAATACAATTCAAAACATGAAGCAGTTTGTCAGGAATGGTATTTGGTATGTTATAAATACTCACGATCTTTAGAATAGTGTTTGTAAGCTTAAGGTCAGTGACAATTTCCTTAATTGAATTTTCAATATAAGTAATTGTTTTTAGGATAGGAATATCTTTCTTTATAACTGTAAGCAATCCATGTACTCACTGTGTCGCAATGCAATTGTAATGTTTTACAAACATTCCAATTTCATGAGACATATGCATATGGGTTTGTTCAAGACATAGAATGCCTGATTGCATTAGTTCAATGTAATTTGTGACATCGTCTATGTGTGAATCAAGCCGCCTATGTTAAGCAGAGATGTGAACATGTGCTTAGTATTTGGAATTGAATTTAGGCCATATTCAAACTATGGGCCTGCATTTTTTTCTAATCTGTTTAATTCAACAACAACTTTTGGTGAAACTGAGAAGTTTTTTTGTTGAAATTTATTTACAATATAGAGACATTCAATGCTCTCTACACGAGACAATGCAGTATAAACAAGCCCATGTTTTGAGACCCCTTTGGGTCGAAAGCAAATTTTTCTAGTGCTAACCCCTATGCTCTATGAATTGTTCAAGCACATGCCAACTGGAATGGGAATTGTACCCAAATGAAATTTATTTTATTTCCAAGGGATATTTGTGTTTCCACTCTTTTGATAGGTGTCCAATTTCTAATGATGGAACTAGTGTAGAGATGTCGCATATTGGCTCGTGCAATCGCACCGAATTTGGAATTAGCAAATTTGATCCAAATGATGTCTAGAGATGCCTGGATAAAGTGTTTAAAGATACCTTCAATGCCATTGACAAGACCATATTCAATTGAGTAGTTTATGCCTACTATCTCTACAAGCATATTTCTTTTTAGGGTGATTGTAGAAGGGAGCTGGATTTTTTTTTGTCTATAAAAAATGTTGTCAATTGGATCAATCTTGGTGTCATCTGCAACAAAAGTAAATGCTCATATTTCCACAAGTGACAACATTCTAGAGTTATGTTGTTCGACATCCTTGTTGCAATAATATAGAAATGGGAATGATGGATCAAGTGGTGGTTGTCTATGACAATGTTGATTTAAATAATGAATATCATCAAACGTTTGTTTCCCTTGCCTTATTCTATTCAAAATCGAGATGAATGTTTCATTTGTTTGCTTGAAAACAATTTTTAGTTCATAATATTCTATAGTGTCAGTCCAAAAATTGTAGGAAAACTTTTGTTGTTGGAAACTTGGAAATTCAAAAATCCAAGAATCATGAACAGGCTCTGCTTTGAAGAGATTGCCGCAAAAATGAAATCAAGATTTCCAAAAGTTTTTGTCAGAATATGCATGATTTCACGTAGTCGTTTGTCTATGTTATAAAGAATTCGAGATCTTGTTAAAGAAACTTCATCAATTAAGACTACTCGAAGTTGTTCGTAGTCTTTGGTTAAAAGATCTAGTGTATTTGAACTTAATGGGAGCAATTTTGTGGAGCTCAAGGGTAGTATAAAGGCACAGTGAATTGTGACGCCATTTACATGGTATGTTTCTTTTCTAGTTAATGAAAAAACAAGCCATTTTATTTTCAATGGATCGCTTCCTAGTTATTTGTCATAGAAAAATACAAGAGCATTGTAAAGAGCTTTTGCAGTATGTGTTTTTCCCATGCCAGCGCTTCCTATGAGAAACAAATAAATCGACTTTGAAGGATTGTTTTTTATTTTTGCAATAATATCTTTGACAATAAATTGTTGCTCGGCCATTATATTTATTTTAGTTGCAAAATACTCATCTTTGTTAGGGATAAATGGCTTCTCTGTTAAATTGGAAATCTTCAAGTCTTTTGACAAATGCCTTCTTCTTTTGTCAAGAAGATCATTATGAATATCATGTTATTCAAAAGGATCAGGATGAATTTTGTCTTTCCTTGTTGTGATGGAGTTCGTTTTAATTTCAAGTTGCGACTCGATTTTGTCCTTTGCAATGTCAAGATCACCCCATTTTGTTGTGGATTTAGCTATATAATTTTCTTCCACACAGTCTATTTGTTTCTTGTATTTTCCATATGCTTTTGTCCATGTTTGAAGAGGATTTTATAACAAGCTGGAAAGGTTCCTGTGAGGGACAAATAGCAAAAGCTTCTCTCTGGAAAAAAAATTCAGTATCTTTTTCTTTGTTGTAACAAATATATCGAATGATACACAGCCTATTTCTTTTGAATGTTTTCTTATGAATCAAGCAATAGGAAGATGTGTATTCAACCAAAGCAATATTTTAAAGTTCAAGGTATTTTTCTATAACAGATGGGAAAATAATCTCTTCAGAATCGTCGGGCTATTTTCCTAGCAAGGATGGTTTCTTTAAAACGACATTTCTTTTATCATCTAGTGCGTTGTTGATGAAAAAATTTCTTCTTGAAGATGAATGTCGAGGCAAGAAAAGCACAATATGAACTACTTTTCTTATGGACATTTGTTGCATGTTTAAAAGCGTGTTTCCAAGTCTTCGTATTGTTTCAAGCTGGCCATAGTTGTTGGAAAGAGACTATCTCTTCCTTGATTTTTTTAAAGCTATTATCATAGGCCTACCTAGTTTCGTTATGTACGAGCTTACGTATGTTGCAGTAGCATAGACATCTAGAATGAATTGAGTATCAGTGTTTGCTTGCCAAAAATTTGGAATGCCTTTTGCAAATGGGTTTATCCAAATATATGAAGGATGATGTTTTTAGCAGAAGCATGGGATGGTCGATTGAAGAGCGCAATAGTTTGATGTAGTAGTATCTATTCAAATCCAATTCCTGTAGGAATGAGTCAAAGGACATTTTTTGGGGTATTATTTATATTCAAGAACAGAAGAGAGGAGATTTTTCTTTTCATCCAGGTTTTTTAATTCATGATCTAGGGGCTCCAAAACTAATGTAATATCAATAGGGAACATCGGGAATCAAAATCTACACTTAGAATGACGGTGATTTTTACATGTTCTTGTGTGTCGATGAATTTGAATCTTTATGAAGTATTCAATAAGCAACGATGAATCTGTTGAGATATAACAATTGACAAAAGAAGTAATTTCATGATTTTTGTTCTTGCCATAAACTGGTGCATTCTCAATCCAAAGAAGACCATGTTCATGTTTGTTTCCTCTTTGTTGGAACTCAGTTGTGAAAAAATAGTCGTTCACCTTGCCAAATAGAGAATTATTTTTCAAGATCAAGGATTTTAATGCATTCAGTTTGTGTCTATAATAACGGCTGCAAACCGCCGAGTGTTTTCTTATCAAAGTGTCAATATCATTGTCCATGGGAAAATCAAGGGGGTTTTCAAGGTTTTTTCTTTCAAGATGTTTCAAAGCATCACATAAATCTTTCCAAATATGTTCAACAATTGAGAAACTGACAAAAAAAATTGGTGGGCCTAGTTGTAGGATCATTGAAAAAAGATATGTCTTCATGTTGTCAAAATAGTCAAGAGATGTTCGAACGACCTTCAAAGTGTGATATGCAATTGACGATTTCATAACTTTTTCAAAATTGGCTTGTGATTTCACATCTTTTGCTTTCAATTTTTTTCCTTTCAATTCTCCTATACAAATAGATATCCAACAAGTACCAGAAATTTGACCTATTAGTATTTTGATTGTTTTGAAGAACAAATTTGTAGGATGTGCTTCAAAGTCCATGCTCTCATGTTGAAGCTCCCATTGTGTTATTTGTTGGTATCGATACCATTTGTAAATTTCATTGGGTTGGCTGCAACCATAGAAAAGTGTGGGGAAATTGAGCTCTTCAGAGAACCTATCTTGGAAAATGCCCAAGGGTCGATAGTTTTCAGAAGGTGCAATTTCTATGTACTTGTTAGACAAATCATTGATTAGATGTGTTTCTCCATATCCATGCACTAATGTATCTGTTATTGGTTCCATTTCAGTGTCATAAATGTTGTCATTGGTTTCTTTGGGAGTTGCATAAGTTTCATCTTCATCACTTGAATATGCAATTGAAATTTCGGTGGATTGTTTCCTTGCCAAATCCTGGAATTGTTCTTCCCAATCTGCAGTAACATCAACATGTTCTAATTTGTAAAGTTCCATGCTACAAAGAGTTTTCAATGCAAGCATGACAATATTCGAATGAACATATCCATAGACGTATGCATTTTTGTATTCCAATTTTCGCTTTAGCATAACTACAATTGTAATGTCATCATCAAGATTCCTTGGAAAAGCATTTTGTACTTTCTCCAAGGATGCAAGTACATTAATGACAAATCCGATCAACCCTATCTAAGCTCTTTTATATCCTAGTTTCTGTATATGAGAAAACTCAATCCTTGGGGAGACAAGTCTCTCCTCCAAAGGTGTTAATATGTCTACATAGGGCAAGGCAATGTTGCGACGAATGTTAAGTGGAGTTGTAAAGATCAGTGTCTCTGAATTGGAAACTTTTTTTGCAATATTTGCATATATACTCATTCAATGCAAAAGAAGGGGGCATGTCCATCCATGGCAAGGATTCTAGCTTTCATTGATGCGGCATATGTATTTTTAAAATACAAGCGCCTACAAATAGAGTTTGTATAGGTAGGTGTATCTTGAATATTTTTCAAGTATTGTATAGTTGCTTGTTTAGCTTTTTGTTTTTGTTTTTGTTTTTGTTTTTTAGAAGCTTGGAATGCTTCTATGCGCATAGTCTTCTTTGTTGAACGTGGGTCTTTGAATTGTGCTTTGGAAACTTCTCATTGCATGTTGATGTCTCCATCTAGCCATGTTTCATTGACAATTGATGTATGTATGTTCATGTTTGCAATATTTGGCTTTGTTCTAGTTGGTTTTTTCCTTGCGCATGTGTTTTGTCTTTTTACAAGTTTTCTCTTCACTGACTTTTGGCATGCATTGATGTCAATGTTTTTGTCAAGGACATTCGTGGTAGACAATTGAAATGCATTTTTGTTACTCTTATTCACCAAATCAATGAAAATGGTATTTGACATGGAGTTGTCGATTGTGGAGGATGTTCTTTGAGGATTTCTCTGGAACAATGGATGGAAATGTGTATGGCATCTGTCAATCTCATGGTGCAATAGATAAATAATGGTTGCGAATGTGTTTGTTGAATAGAAACGGTGTTGGATTTTGCACGAACGCATGCCCCACATGAAAATGTTAATTTCTAACATCTCGCACAGCCATTGGTTTACAAATTGACCACCATTTATATGGCCAATGCTAAAAGGCTCTGCCAAATTGATAACATAGGTTTCCCAGTTAGAAACAAGATAGTTTTCTTGTACTATGTCTATGTGCAAAAATGTAGACAAACAGTGTACTGCTCTGGTGTCATTAGATTGCATGCAATTTTAGAAAGTTTGTGCAACCATATTTATAAGGCCTAGACTATCAAAAGTTGTTGTCAACTTTGAAATTGAAACGAACAAAGAGTCACAACAATATCCTTCAATTGGGGAAAATATATCAAAGCTCTATTGCATTAGCATGTCTTTGAAGACATGTATTTCAAAAAACTTATTCAAAAAATAGCTGTTGGAAATATTTGATGGCAATTGTTGTGGAAGAGATTTGGAAGGTCCATATGATTTGCAAGAGAGCAATGGTTCAAAGTGGCCAGCAGCTGGTATGTGATCGTAGAACACAATATTGTAGCAATAGCTAGTAAAAACAATGTTGAAGTGCAAGTACTTTTTTTCGCAGATAATGACCATACAGCAACAGGTACATTCAACCAATTTGCATACCACTTAATGCAAAAGATATCGCCCCGCAGGACATATATACTTTTTTCATCTGGTTGTGAAGTAGTTTGGGACATTCATTGAAGATAAATATTTTTATCTTCCATGCCGTGTAACTCTGACAAGTATTCAAATGAAAATTCCAAGTTCGATGAAGTTATTGCATAAGGATCTCCCTATGCAAGGTGAACATGAAAATGGTTTGTAACTGCTTGTCTTATTTCTATGGATGTGTAGTGAAAATGCGTTAGCACAGCAAGTGCATCGAAGAGACAATATCCATTGTGATCATGGAAAGCTTGCAAGCGGAACAAATTATTTTCTAACAACCCAACATCAATTTCATCAACAACTTGACTCTTAATTGGAGGGGTAGTTCCTTTTCTGCTGGAGCTACTAAAGTAGAATAAAAGTGAGCGAATGTTTGTAACAATTGAAACAAGAGAACATATGGAAGCTAGGGAAACAAGGGACAAAGAAAGAGAAAAAGATGCCAAGGGTGTTTGATAAGAACATGCCATGTTGACCGGTGCAATAATTATTTAAATATAAAAAAATGTAAACATTAGATAAAAGCAAGAGATAAGAAACATTGGCTTGGCCTAGCAACAAACTTATGGCTAAATACATAATGCATTTGCTTTACAAAGTTGTCTTCTTCATAGAGGGGGATACTAGAATAATGGAGCAAAGAGAGTTAAAAGTGTAGAATTTGCAGGAAATTTTGGAGTGTTTCAATGGTCTCATGTAAAGCATAAGACTGCAACATAGGAAATAGTTAGAGGAAATAGTGGAAACAATGTAGGAAACGCATGTTCACTAGGCAAGAGGAAAAATGAGTAGATCATTTGCTCATGACATGTTAGTTTACTATATAAAATTTACTCTAAGCAAAGGTCTATGCTGGTTGAAACTGTGAAGTGTGTCATAACGAAAGCTTATATGATTTCGAAGGCTAGATATAGACAAACGAAGTTGGATTTTTTTTTAATTTTTGTTGTTTCAAATACAGTCGGTTGCATATATGCATCTGCCAATGACACGGCAAAAGTAATACATCTTTAAAATAACCACTTGATGAAGTTAAGAGAAAATCATGGCGAAGGGTATAGTAATTACAATGAATTTTAGGTTCTTTTTCCATACTCCAAACTATGTAGAACATAAAACTGTTAGGAGAAAGCAAGGATTTTTTAGCCTCCGGTTCCAGTTTTTACTAGATGAATTGACATAGTGAAATGGAAACTACTTTCTGCTGATACACCATTTACTTTCTCGATGCAGATTTATGCCAACTTTCTTTGAAAAAAGGAATTGTGCAAATGCAGCTCTAATTTTGAAAGTAAGACAATTGAAAAACTCTTGAATGAAATCAATTTAGAATGTAAAATCTTCAATGAATTTTAGAATTTGTTCCTAGATAAAGCTCTTTCCTAAACCTTGTTTTTCATTATAATAGAGATCTTGCTTGATACTACAACACCTTATGCATTAATATTGCTTGATTCAAAAAATGAAATTAGACACCTAAGTTACCTACAAGGTATTTTTACGCAATGAAAAGGGCCATTAACTCCTGGGAGCGGGGAAAAAACAAGCATCTGTAGCGAGACTATCCATTCAAAATCAAGATCAAAGGAAGAGAGAATATCAGTAAACAGGGAATCCAATGTAGGAAGTATCAGTAAGTTTTGGTATTTGAAGTGAATAAAACACAAAGAAAGACAAAATGGATGTTGTTGTAGTGACAAATTTCATAGTAAACAATTGCAAATAAAATGATGCTAGCTATATTGGCATAGTCCAATTCCATGTTGAAGAAGGATATGCAAAGAAAACAGCATGTTCCCTAATCTACGCATCTTTAATTGCTCCCTTTGCACAATGAAAAGAAAAATTCCTATCAAAAAGCATGAACCATGAAAAACTTTAGAAATTTCCATCAACGGGCTAGTTGTTTGTCATTGTGGGAATTCTGGATAGCACATAGCAAATCAATTTAATAAATGATCTTAATGATGGGCATTGTAAAGTGCATGATCTCTATGACAATGAAGGACAAATTCAAGGATAGCAAATGATGGCTTCAAGGATCACTATGAATAAAATGCTCAACAAGTTGTTAGGCACACTTTTTTTTCTTTTTCTGTTTTTTTTTCCAAAATGTTATTGAGTCAACAATGGCATGTGTCATAATCTCTGCAAATGGACTTGTCAATGTTTAAGGCCAATTCCATGCAATGTATTGTACATGCATTGTCCAAGAGGAACTGCATATGCCAATGTAATGCAAACATGATTTTTTGTTGTTGTTTCAAGCCAATGGGATAATTTTATGTTCTATAATATTTCCAGCTCCAGGCTGGCAAGTTGAATCTCCTGACATTGCTAACCACATTGTATGTGACATGACAGAAATGATTTATGTCTATTTCAACCATGATTTTGTCATTTTCTCTAGTTTCATGATCCATTTGCATGTTGCGAACGTTCCAAACATGCAAAGGTCTTTTCCCATTTCAATTTGAATATCCCAGAGAATGGAACACAACCTAAGATGAGTTGCAAAAGAAGAAATATGTAAAACAATGTCGAGAAAGCAATAATGGCACTTTCTTTTGCAGCAAGATACTATGAAGAAGGCTAACCAGTGAACTTTATTTGAAATTGTTAACATATAAGATACCATCTAATAGGGACATGAATAGATTTAAAGTCATCAAACCATGTGAACTTTGGAAAAGAATGGACATCACTGTGTACGTATCTTGCAAAGCTAATTCAAGGGAGTAGTGATCAGGAGCAATATATGTTGTCTACAATATGAATTTTAGGTTTAGTGAATGGCTTCCTTATAATCACAATTTGTGTTGCATATGCAACTGAATATACCAACACTTGCATCTAGGGATTTCTCAAATTTGACCAACTATTGTGACATTTCCATCTAAAATTGTATTGTATAGAGCAATGCACCATATGATGAAAGTCAAAATGGGAATGAAAAAATTAGAGTAGATGAACATACTTTTTGAGTGGGTGACAATACATCAATTCAGGAAGTACGCGTGACTGAATTTAAAACACGTGTTCACTAAAACTAGTGAGAAGTAGACTAACCTAGTTTAATGTTGGTGAGCAATGAAAAAAAGTTAAGCATGCCACTCTATGAAAGACCTTTTTTCTATTTAAATGCAAGCTTGGATTTAACACAGTTATGTGGGTGCGGAAATTGGCTGAAAGATAACATTCCAAGTATGGGAATGTGCAAGTAGAAGACATGAAGCTTATGTCTCAGGAAAACAAACGAAAAATAAACAGCTTCTAATCTTAAACTCATTTATGAACAAGTTATCTAGAACATGTTTTTGATTTGGAAGCATTCTTTGAGCAACCCTCATATGAGATATTCCTCTGAAAGAAACCCTCCTAATATGAAGACATTAACCTACGTTTTTTTTAATATTGATTTTTTTCATGCACTTCTGTCAATAATCTTGTATCATTTCAATTCTCTTGCGAAAGCTCTGCTTGTGCAAATATTTTGTTAGCAGAAAACGAATTTATCCTATAAACTATCAGTAAAAAAATTATTGCAGCTAACATAAACAAAAGACAAATGAACATATCAAATGATGACATGAGGGAAATTGCAAGAATTGGGTCAAAAGGTGTTCATATCCACACACAATCAATTGAAATTAGTGGTAGGAAGATTTGATCTAGACTTTCATAGGAAAAAATATGAAATCATGCCTTCATTACAAAATGGAAATTTAGAAATTTCTGAAATCACGGTATCTAAAGAGTGATTCAGTTTTCGGAAATTTCAAGGTTCCAAAAAAATACAGGAAGCATAAGTTCTGACCAAGCATTAATTGCAGAAATCGGGATAAAACATTACCCAAATGAAAGTAGTAAGGTTTACTGTCATGAAGAAACCAATTTCATAAGAAGATCAAATTTTAAATTTTGATCATATTTCAATATTGAGTATAAAACCACTAATTTTTTCCGATAACTAAAAGAGTTAAGAATGCAAAAGGCATGGAAAAAATTTATATCAGTTTGGGTGAGGATCTTTTCCCATATGACAGACTAAGTAATATTTCTATTTCATTTATAACATCATAACAAATTAGGTAATATCCATTTAATACTGATTATTCTTTATCAGTTGCCATGAACACCTATGCCAGTGTGCCAATTTTTTTTCTCTCTTGTGTTGTTTCCTATCATGATGAGGCATGGCTCTAGAAAAATTTGCCCATGAAAATGTTTTATTTAAAGCACATTATATGCTGCAAACGTCATTGATCTAGCCATGTTTTGTTACAGCCTTACAAGGTATGGCTCTATTTTTCTTGGGCATATCAATTTGATTTCTCTATTCCTAAGGAGGAACCTAAAAATTCTTTGTTTTTTTTGGGAGGGGGCCAAGAATTTTGCTAAGCTCAAATGCAAGTAATTGTTTCTATTTTGGTTTACATGCGAAAAGGTATACACATTTCCAAATCCAAGTTGCAAAGTGGGAGAAGTTTTTTTCTTTTTATATTTGCAATAGGAGGGCTCAATCAAGAAGAAAGAACACCACAAATCTATTTTTCACCTAAATTTTCTAAAGAAAACAGAGTCTCTTCGATGAATAAGGCAACACCATTATCACCTACTCAATAGGGAGAATGGCACTGCCACATGGGAACCTCAGAAATATCTCTAATCGGTTTCTAATGAAATGTTAAATTATGTTGTTTGCATCTGAGTTATTGTTTTATTCATTTTCATAATTTGCAAATTCAAATTTTTTTATTATTAAAATTTCTCTGAGGACGAGGACTTTTTTAAAAAGTCACAACTGGAGACAAGTGTTTGCAAAGCAAAAAATGAAAAAAGAATAGATTTGATGGATTCATAGGGCTCTCCAAAAGTAAGACACTATAACTATTTTTTACACAGGGAATGACCCGCAACAAAATCACAGCATCGGACTCTAAGCTTTAAAATCCTAGAAAAGTCTATCATGAAAACTTCGGAATGCAACACAATGGCATTGTTCTTAATCCATGGGAGGCATGAGAGGAAATGATGTAATATTGGAATTAATATCTCCCATCCATTGAAATTGACTTAAAATATGAAGGTTTGTTTCATATCAAGGAATGAAAGAGGTGACTCTATGGTAACTTGTCAAAAGAATCCTTTAGAACCATGCATACAGCGGTATGAGACGGATAAAGTGGTTTGAGAAAGCTATAGACCTTTGGTGATAACTATCAACCTTACCATAAAGAATATTTCAAACCAAGTTTTAGCATAGAATACACAAAATTCTCTTCGAGAATTGGAAGGAATGAAAACTAATATAAGTTATCAAATGATGATGGCAGCATATAGTGCAAACGATATTAGCAACATAACAATAAAGAAATATACCAAGAGAAAGAAATAAATTGCAAAACCAACATCAACACGGGAAATCAAAATGGATGAACTTGTAAATATGACCCATACACAATTGTGATCAATCAAACCCCTATTTGAATTTCCTCTCTCCAAATTTGGCAACCTGGCACATTAACTACGAGGAAGCAATCATTTACAGAACATATGTATGTTCCATTTTTTAAGAATTTGTTCCCATCAATTTGCACATAGCTTGCTCGTGCTAGTTAATCTTACTCTGTTAGTCTGGTAGCGATGACCTAATGTATATCTAGTTTAGATAGCACTGGAAATTGGAAACACACATTTGCAACATTGTATATATTTGAGGTACACAAGTGAATGACTGCAACAAAGAATAAATATTTCCATATATGAAATAGTTGATAGCCACTTTCATTAGATATTGTAACATCCCTCCTTTAAGCCTTAGTAAGTTTATAAATGTAGCTAATTATTGTATTGGTTACTAGCAAGGAGCTCAAGGCCAAGGCCCCACTAGTAAACCTTGTAAGTATGTGGTTCAACTCCTATAGTCGTAAAGTGTAAGTTTAGGAGATTAAGAGCAGTTACGCATTTTAGACAACGACAACCGAATTCATTAAGGGGAGGTAAGGTTAAGATCGTCACCAAACCCACAATCAAGTGTTTATCTTAAGCTAACTAATTTCACTAGATAAACTATGAGATTGCTAAAAGACTCTACCCATAAAGAAATATACAAGATTTAACAAATTAAAGGTATGCATTTATATATACATATTATATATATGTATAGATAAAAAAAATAGTTGAGATCACCAACAACTAGAAGTAATGCAAGAAATACATGTGTATGTATCCAAACACATATATATTTAGAGAGTTTTAAGAAACCTCGTAAAGGAGAGACCACTATATATATTTATTGATTGATTGATTAAACATGGGTGTTTGGAACCACTTCAGCAAGAGGAGTGGGTAAGTAAGTTGGAGAGAATTTTGTGAGATGGTCTGCTTAGTGGAGCATCGAAAACTCCTCACCACGCTAACTATCTCGTAGAAAGGCCACTTGGCTTGTTGAGAATCCAGCTATCTCAAAGGAGAAACGCATGGACTCACTCCCAATTCATGTGTTTCTGTTTAAACCTTTTTGTTCATTTGTATTTCTTTATTTTTTTATATATAGCATTGATAATGATTGATTAAGATAACCGGATCAGAATAATTAGAAGGGACAGTGATCCCCACTTTCCCTTGATCTCTGTATTCGTTTGATATAACTAGATTTGGAATCTATGTCGAGTCATTGTGTTGTTTTGAGACCAATAACTTATGTTGGATGAGCTGGTCTAGAAACCCCTATGTGAATGTTGTGTATACTTTAGGATTCTTTAACTAGTTTTAACCTTAGTAAGATAAAGTATTAAGAAAATATCTTGTTGGGTTAGTATGAACTATGCTTGACTTTTGTAAGTAGATAACCTTGAGAAAGGTGGTGGAATTTCGGGTACGTTTAGTGTATAAAATACTTTTTATAGCATTTTTGGTTTACAAAGTGCTTTGTATTATGGGATGTTTCTCTTAGTTAAATTATTAAATAAAACATATTTTTAAAGTATGTATTAGAGTAAGGGATGTATAGGATGTTTCCCTTAGTTAAAAATTTTGAGTAGGATATATCTTTAAAGTAGGTTAAAGTACATTTAAAGTATGGGATGTTTCCCTTAGTTAAGATATTGAATAAAATATATCTTTAAAAAGTATGAGATGTTTTCTCTTGTAATGTCTCCTCCCATCATACCAGCATGATAGAGAGAACGTGATGCTAAAGCTGGGCATCTAGCCCCATGAACTTTTAAATAAGCATTCACATAATATAAAAGGACATATGGAAATGTATAATTATAAGAAAACACAACAGAAGTAATTTCAATTACACATCCATCATACATTTAAGATATTCATCAAATAAATAATTGCAAAGTTAACACAAGAGAATACTTATCTTGTAACAAAGTAGTCCCAAGCAATTGGCTATGCAACTGCAACGTTCCACCCAACCATAGGCCAGTTGTGATCATCAATATCTCAACACACTGCCACCCCCGAGCTGGGCATGATCTCTACAAGGAATCAGGGAACAACAGACTCACACATAGCCCAAAGATACACCAAATCAGCCAAGCCAAGCTACAGTTGGGTTTATCAAGTTGTTAGGCAATGGAAGGAAGAATTGCTAAGCTAGTGGGATCATCCATAGAGATATGGGCACCCTCTGCAAGATCTATCTAGCTTGGTCCCCACAATACCTACACACATGGCACAAGGAAGTATTCCCTTCACTAATACACAGTCCCTCAGGCCATACCTTCCATTCCAGTGTTCTTCAAGGTGTGCATAGAAGAGCAACCAGCCCTTTTGATACTCTTGAGAGGTTACCTCCTCACTAGGTTTATCAAGCCAAATCTGGTCCACTTCCACTCCTAATTCTTGCTCATAATTTCCAACCAACACAGGGATGCACCCTACAACAAAACACAAGTGCTGAAAAACGTGGGCAACCAAAACGAACTGGTAGATGGGGAATAAACCCTAGGAGAGCAAATTCGTTTTCAGAAAACGTTTTTCTGCATTTCAGGGGCAAAAACGACCTCTATAAACCCCCAAAACGTGACTCCCTTTCTCCCAGCCACTGTGTAACACAAAAATGAGCTCCCAGCTATGGAAAAATGCAGGAAATTGGTAAAAAAACGTGATGGGGAAAGCCCGGCTAGCTCAGACTGCGTGAGAGAGGAAAGACTCTGGGTTTGGAATGGCTTTGGGCACCATTTCATGGGTGTTTTCTTGCCCCAGAAGCAAAAGTATGTTTTTCCAGGTTGATGGCTTTCCCATGCACGAAATTGGATGCCATACCTCTTCATTCCCAAGGCATTAACTGCCTCAACCAATTTCTGGAAGAATTAAATGATTGGGTGCATAAACCAAAATGGGTAGTTGGTGGCTTATGGGTTTTCTCATTGACATATGGATTAACACCATTGGCTCAAGGGTTTAAATAATTTCTCTCCCTATTCCTTGTAGAATCATGCCCCCATCTCTTTGTTGCATTGCATAGCCAGTTGTGGGTTTTTCATTAAAATTTGTATTTACATGATGTCTTAATTTACATTGTGCCTATTTAGCACTAGAACCATAGGCATCTATTTTTTTTTAATTGCCGATACATAAAACACTAAATCAATGGTGGGGCCTTGGCCTTGAGCTCCTCACCATGATTAAATAACAATATTTACATCATTTACGATTTAATGCAAAGGGGGTCAAAATGGGAACATTACATCTCTGGGTTAAGATCATGATTGATATATATCCTTTGTGTATATGATCGATGAAGAGGAGTATAGCCCTAAAAATATGAAGGGGACTTCAAGCATAGTATCTGAATTCTTGCATAATGCTATTAGAGGTGGTCATGTTAATATTGAGAGTTAATTTGGTTGTGTGTGTTAAAGCATGTTAGCAACAAATGAGTTACAGATTGTAACCTTTGTAATTTTTTATAATAATATATGATCCGACGTTTTGTGGACGTAATCCTAGATTGGGTGAACCACGTTAAAAAATGGTCTCCTTGTATGTGCATATATGTGCACCTTATGTTTATTTGCTTTTGTGATGATTTTATGGTCTCTTTTATGTGAGTTATCTTAATGGTTGTGGTTATGATTAAATGTACATTTTGTCGAATAGGTCTTGGTAAAGGATATTTCCTATTATTATATGGATTCAAGTGATGACCACAAAGATGTAAATTTAGGGGTAAGAATTGTATAAATATGTATTAAGGTAAAGATGATTTGTGGGTCATTATAGTTGAAGTAATGTACTATTAGTAAACACAGTGTAAGGTTGCAAGGAAAGATGAAAATAAATGTTTACAGATGTTGATTTGAGAAATCTACTTGCTTTATATATAGAGAGATCGGAATAGATTGAATTCTTCAACTTAACCTATGCTAATGAATGAGGTAGAGAGATGTTACAAATTTTAATTTACTAACTTGGGGTTTTTTTAGGATAAATTAATGTAATGACATAATAGGCTATCTCATGAATTGCTTATGAATAGAGTTAAAGCGAAAAGTTCTTATGAAATTTTCACATAATACCAAACTTATAAATTTGGATATGTGACATATGGTATCAGAACGCTAGGTTATAGCACTCGGGCCTATTGAGCTCAACATGGGATGAAGGTTGTTAAACTAACCAAACAAGTTGTTTTGTTTTGTATTGGATGCATGGAATGGAATGGATGAGGGGGTAATGTTATCCGAGTTAAGCTTCAAGTTCTCCAAAAGAGTAATGATAAGTATTTTCATCATTGTTTTCCTTACAAAATTTTGAATCAAGTATGTTTTCCTTTATTGTGATTTTTTCCTTGCTATATGCAAAATATAGATACTCACATTGTTGTATGGTATTGTTATGAAAAGTGGTAACTTGTTAAAATGATTTCCGTATTTGTGCAAAGGATTATGAGATTTACATAAAGTATGAATTACGCATATCTAGTTGATATTATGATACAAGTGTATGGGTGATGTACTTCCATTGAAATCTATAATAGGGAAAGCATACATAATACTTTAATCAATGCTATGATGAAGCATTTCTTGCCTAAAAGAATGAGTCATTATTTATCGAAGTAATTAGATTTGTTACAAAATGGCAAAATCAATGTTAGAATGAAAAGCAGTACATTCTAGGACATAGCCAGAAGGATCAAACTAGATGAAGTATGTACAAATAAATACATGGAAGGTTTGAAAGTTACAAAGAAATAATATGATGTAATTATCTCATGCGAAGGATGTATCAATATAGATATTGTTTTATGTATTTTCTGAGATTGATGTGAAATGTAGTGATTTTGTATCGTGATTGAATAACTTTGTTAAAAGAGAATAGAAACATCATAAATCTTTTATGTTGATTCATAATTCTATGTCATTTTGTAAAGTACTAAGTCTAAGAAATAGATAAAGATATGGAAAATTTTGGCGAAACATGTTATTACATTGACCAAACATAGGATTATGAGTAGTGACCTGAACATGCAGCTTAACCTAATGGGAAATTTCAAATTTTCATAGTAGTATCAAGAAGATCCTCTTTATAGTTGTTGTTATTCTATTAAGATTTACTAAGTGCACTACCTATGAGCTTCATTAGATTAGAGTGTAGTATTATCGGTATACTCCAAAGAAGAGAGCTTGTTTGATTAGGCGAAGTCACTTGAACATCTTCAATTATAATTGCTACAATTTATTTAGTATTGCATAGTTGTTACGATAGTTTCGGG
Source organism: Larix kaempferi (assembly GCA_027924585.1). Classification (NCBI taxonomy): domain Eukaryota; kingdom Viridiplantae; phylum Streptophyta; class Pinopsida; order Pinales; family Pinaceae; genus Larix; species Larix kaempferi. Next base: position 26,793,876 of record BSBM01000370.1, on the reverse strand, counting down.
TAATGCTATATCGGAAAATATTGCATTCGTAGATATTATAAGAATATGATTGATACTTGTTTAAATTAGTGGATAGGAAGTTATGGCTATGTAATAATAGGTGCATTCTTTGAAATAAAAAGTTGGTCCTCAGGTACCAAAGATATAATTTACATCGCTTTACTTAGGTTTTGGTAGTATGCTTATTACAAAATATATGTTGACTTTCTTTCATTTTCTTCCGTGGATTCAATAGTATGGAGTCTGGAGCCTAAGTAATTATTAATCTTGAGTATTGATAGCCAGGATGAATTTGACATACTAGGTTACAAGTTATGTTTAATGATGTGAACGAATTCATGTGATAAGATGACTGATATGTTTGGATATTTTTTTTTAATGAAAAATCGTCATTTTGTTAAATATTAAGATTTTATTACTTAACATCAATTGTATTTCATTTTAGAACTTCTTATCGTTATTAGAATTGTAAGTATAATCTTAAATGTGTATTACTGTATGGAATTGCAAGCAGTTTAAATGATCTTATTTTAAAATGCATGTGATCCTAATTATTTCTTCTTAGATAGACCCCTGGTAGGGTTTGTTATATCTTCTAGTAAATATTATAGAGAAAAGAATCTTTAGATGATGAGTCTTAAATGGAAATGAATTTATATGCAACTAACTGTTTAAACTATGATACTAACATGTTTGTTTGTTAGCAGACTTGACCTCAGACACACAATAAGGATATTGAAGAATTTACATTTATACATCGGAATGAATAATAGAGGATACACAAGTTAATGAGCATATGTGAAATACTATTAGGATGATTATTATGGAACTAATATGTTCAGTTGTTGAGCAATTAAAGCAAATAAATTTTTCTTTTATACTAACATTTCAGGAGGTGATATTGATTACGACCGATGTCATGATTAAAGTGGAATGTTAATAAGTTGAGCTAAATCACCCAAGAGTAAGTAATGATTTACTTTACATTTTATTTGGATTACAAGATTTTATGAATCACGATTGGTGATAAGACTTATGATTAATGATGTGTAATCATCAAAATGCATAGAATGTGATAAGTACATAGGTGAATACATTTGTTCATATTTTGTTGTTATTATGATGCATGTGGCATGCAAGAAATAATAAATGATTTTTACTACGTAAATTTCCTGGACTCAAACGAGAAGGTTTGAGTGGAAAAGAATCATTCTTGTACTCAAGCAGAAAGGTTGCATCTGCACTCACTTGCTAGCTGTTGCAGGGGGCAACTTCCCTAAAAATGTGGTCATGTTCCCCAAGGAAGTGGAACAGAGCAGGCAGCTCGTTGAATGTTAAACTGACCCAAAGACCTAGGCAATCTTTATATCCATTGAATTGAGCAGGGGGCTCACAATTTTTTTCCTTGTGTTTGATGGAAACTGTTATGTTGAGCACACAAGATATTCGACGAGGGGAATGCTTACTAATGAGTTGCAGAGTAAGACTATCAGATTATTCTACTGAGTTTGCAGAGGGTATTCTAACTGCAAGTATGATTGATGAGACAACACAACTCAAGGACGAGTTCTGTGTCCAGCAGAGGAATTGCTGAAAATTCCAAACTCATGGGAGAGTTTGACGATCAACAAAGTGTTGATGAAAGATTCGTTCTATGATATAACAAATATTAATGATTTATCTTGTAACTAGACTATCAGATGTCTTTATGTGTGAATATTATTATGAATGCTAGAGTAAGCAAATATTCCCTCAAGGATGAGGATGAATGATGAATGTTAAACATTTGTTGTTTTGAAATTTTGTGAAGAATAATTATGTTACGCTGAAGAATATTAAAAGATATTGTATGAGCTGGACAATGTGCAGGTTGTAAAAGAAGTACGAACCATAAAGACTTGTAAAAATCGTGGAAGCTCGAAGATAATCAAATTACCAAAGGAGAGACGACAGGTGAACTAAAGAATGATGACTCCAGAAGAGTAGACAAATTGCTGAGAAGTGTGAACACCGAGGATGTTACGGAGAAAAACTTCCTATGGTATGGGGCAGACCACAACAGACAGATGACTGCTACAAATCAACTCAATCCTCAAACAATGTTATATAAATGAAAATGCCAATATAATGGATAATAATACCAACCTTCAACCGGATGTTCAAAGTAGATCCCCATTGAACTTTCAATCTCTACACTTGACCCTGCAGATTAGTCTCAACAACAGATACAAGCAAGTCCATATAATATATGAAATACATTAGCATAATCAATAACATGGTCCATGATATAGCAAGTAAATGTAACCCAATGTAATTTAAACAACATTCACAACATCAATTGGATGAGAAAATGAGTATTTTCATTAATGATAACAAGAAGTACATGATACAACCTCTTGCAGGAAACCAATATAAACCAAGAACTAGGTCCCTCCACTTGTGCCTCCACCACTTCAATCCCCCATGCAATGGTAAACTCAAACTATGCAAGGAGTTTGGTAGGTGAACATAAGGAGTTCACAACAACAAGGATCAATGGATGTAGACTCAAGTCACGGCAAAAATCCAATAGAGTTACGGTGCTCTCTCTTTATCCTCCCTTCCATACACCATAAGAGCTCAATATATAACCTTCCAAAAGGTAGGTGAAAGGTTGGATCGAGTCGTTTCTGGGTACATGGAGGGCCAAAGGTCACCCTAAGACCGCTTTTTGGGAGTAAAAATAGAGTTTTTATTGCTTTTTACCATATAACTCGATGTACGTGGGCTAATTAGGTGCAGCCTGCATGTACTCTGGCTATAGTGGAACAGCAAGCGTACATGAACAAAAATAGGGAAACATGGTTCCTAAAGGGAAAATAATGGATCTAAGTCAATACAATGGATACTAAAGGCCAATCAATGTTGATGCTCACAAGGTGGAAAATACATTATAACAGAGGACGGTGTTATTCTTAAGGGGAAGAGGATGTAACATCCCTCCTTTAAGCCTTAGTAAGTTTATAAATGTAGCTAATTATTGTACTGGTTACTGGGGAACCTGAAAAATACATTTAAAAATGTTTTACATATTCAACAGAGAACCTAAAAAAGCGATTGCCAACTCTGCTATCCAAACAAGCTATCTCCAATACCATAATATATAATTTCTGAAACCACTGCAAAGCATAGATATGCACCGTTCGGAGCCATTACAAATTAAATTCCCCTTTGTTTCTCAGACTATCGAAATTCAACCCTAACATATAACACCGACAGGGAAAAACAAAGGGAAGAACCAAAGACATTTGACTAGGGAAAAATTCAACTGCATTCTGGCAATTGCATAAACCACCTCCAAACACACTATCATCTTAAGCGAACCTGTAAATGACCGAAGAAACTACTTTTCAAATCAGGAGCAGCAGCGACGGAACAATGAACAGGCGAACTAGGGAAAAAATCACTTATTTGTATGTGAGTTCGAAAAAGACAAGGAAAAAGATTTAGGGTTCGAGGTTTTGCACAACAAAATTGAATGTAAACAAACAAACCCTGCTTCAACCTGTAAGGAGGATAATCACATTGCACCCGCCAAACAATAGCTCGATTTCCTACCCATGCAAAGGGCTTCATAGCCTAAGCAAGTCAATTACATGCACAAACCCCAAAATGTGGAAGGATTTAAAAAAAGAACAAATAAAAATTACATTAATTCCCATAATACAAAATATCGACATTATTCAAGGGCCAAACAACTGAGAACAAATCAACGGAAGACATTATTTTTCATTGCATTTGTCGAGAGTATGCAAAAAACATAAGGGAATATGAGCCAACTTGTCTCTGGCTAATGCAATGCCACAACAATAATGACGTCCAATCACAATGAACAGGAAGTCGGGGTAGAAATGGGTTTCACTAACCTGTCGAATCGCCGCAACGAGGAATTTTGAAAAGTTGGAGATGAATTTCTTCACCAGCAGCAAATGAAAATGAGCTGACGGTCGAAGCACATGAACAGGAAGCACCTGCGAAGACAAATGGTTGCTCGCTTGGTGAACCCATGTCTAGGGAGATGAAAAAGGACACCAAACAACCCATGGATATGCCAAATACAAAAGAGAGACACACCAGACAGAACCAAGAGCAAGAGAAGACGGCCTCGCAACAAGACATCGAACAGAAGTTGGAGCAATAGAACGAAGTAGGAACAATGCCCGAAGAACGAACCAGGAACAATTTTCGACCATAGGTTCCCATCGAAATATCTAGAACCAAAGACACTCCATGGACAAAGGACAGTTTCCAAAACCTTGAAACCACAGACGCCCATACCCGACGCAGTGCACCGATCCATCACCCAAACATCGGTATGTGGAAGCAAAAAAGCACAGGAAAGTCGAGTTGCTCGCGGGTCCATCGTTATATCGCCATGACAAAGGCATTCACTAAGGGCATAGCAGGCGCGAACAGACAAATATGGAGGTTGTCCTTCACTCCCCGCAACAAACGGAAACACAACACCCACCATACTGCAATGAACCACCACAGCACAATTGCAATAAACATTGAGCCTACCGCAATAAACTTCAACCATACTGCATTGAAGGCGAGCACCAACCCCATTTATAGTTGATGATGACACCCCACCGCCGGGGCCTGGGGCACACAGCCCCAGGACGACATCACCGTGAATGGAGCAAATCGCCCCAGGACGACATCACCAAGAACGGAGCAAATCGCCCCAGGATGACGTCACCGCGAACAGAGCAAATAGCAGCCATGTAAAATCGTTTATTTAATAAATTCAAAAAAATTCAAAAAATACGACCTTTGCACAGACCATGTCATTTCACACCCGCTGCTTTTTTCCACCCCGCCTAATGTCCCCGACCGAAAACTAAATGTCGGGGACATAATAAAGGGAATGGGAATGTTTCAATTTTTTTTATAAGAATCATATTGATATATTAATTGAGTATAGTTGAAAAGATTGTAAAGAAAACTTGTTATCCTCCATACTTAGGCTTAAATCTCACTTCATAAGGTGTTTATTTTTAAATAATCAATTGTTGATAAGTTATATAATCTATTCATAAATTTTCATGATTTATTAACTTAGATTTAATAATTTAGAGTTTACTTTTTAATAAACATTTTCAAAATAAAGAAAAATACCAAAATTATTTAAAAATATATTTTAAAAAAAAAACAAATAACATTAGATATCAATTAAAAAAACAACTAATAAACATTAAAGTACATCAGAATATGATGATATTAAATTATTTATCCGGAGCAAGGTATTAATGATATTCAAATACATATATTAGAGTGCAAAAATGAGCAACTTTACTATATGGTTTTCTCAAAATATATCGATGACAAATTTTTAACCAATTGTGAAAGGAGAAGTTATACTTATATCTCAGGGTGATCCACCAAATTTAGTGATAACAGAATGAAGGTCATATAGGGGTAATCCACTATACCTTTTGGCATACTCACATTGAAGTCAAGTTATGAGGATTTTGAATTCAATCAACTATTTTATATATTTATATAAATATTGGTTTTATTAGTTTTATCATTATTTTTATTAAATCCTATTTACAATACTCAAATTAAAATCCTTCTATCAAGAAAGTTCAAGTGGGGGTATTCATTTTATAAAAGTTGCCCAAGGTTTGCTTCTGACCCCAATTGTAACATCGGCAAAAGCATTCAACGAGGGGAAAACATGTCGATGTGAAAATTTGCACCCTAGTGGGACAAAAAATGTGGCATACTTTTAATAAGGCCTTATTGGCAACTTTGTATGTTTTCATATATAGATCTAAACTAGTTAAGGAGATAATGTGTTGATCATTATTTTGCGCATTTTTTAAAATCCTGAAGTCTTGCATTTTTATGTTTATTTGGGACACACCAACCAAGCATAGTCATACCAATGTTGTATTTGTATAGAATACAAATAATTGTGATTATAGATTAGATCTTTAACCAATACACAAACATGACCTTAAAGGATAATAAATGTTAATTCACAAGGTATTCACTTCTAAACCACATACATTGTGTGAGATTAGTAAACCATATGGGTTTGAACATAGATCAATGGAGATACAAATTGGATCATTAACCAATACATCAACGAAACTGTAGATTGGATCCTTAATAAATACACCAATATATGGTCTTAAAGGTCAATCAATGGTAATTGGAAAGGTACCCAGTTATAAACTACATTCATTATGAGATAAGTTGTGAGTGACTACTGTGTTGTAGGGGTTTAAACATTATTCAATGGAAAAGTACATTAGATCTATAACCAATACACCACCATATTACTTAAAGGTCAAATGATGGTAATTTGAAAGGCACCCGCTTATAAGCTACATAAATTGTGAGAGAAGATGTTAGCAATCAATGGGTCATAGGTGTTTGAACATAAATAAATGGAATTGCATATTAAAGCCTTAATTAATATACTTATATATGACCTTAAAGGTTAAGTAGTGGTAGTTGAAAAGGTACTCACTTCTAAACTACATAGATGTGAGAGAAGTTGTGAGCAACCAATGGGCCATAGTGGTTTGAACACATATCGATAGAATCATAGAATTGTAAATTGGATCCTTAGCCATACACCTACATATGGACTTATGATCTCAAGTGGTGTTAATTATCAATTTACACAATTATAAACTATATACACTATGAGAGAAGTTGTGAGCAAGGAATGAGCTACAACAATTTGAAAACTAATCAATGGTAGATCAGATCCTTAACAATACACCAATGTATAACTTTAAAGGTCAATGGATGGTGATTATCAAGCTACCCATTTCTAAAGTACATAAACTATGAGTGACCAATGAACCATAAGTATTTTAACAAATACAAGTTTTCAAATTTACTGAGCCATAAGTATTTTAACAAATACAAGTTTTCAAATTTGCTATACAAGGCTAGATGATTTATTTACCAAAAGAAAATCCAAAGCCACTTACCAAAAATGAGGGCAATTATTGTTCTAATGAAGCTTTTAAGATGATTCTTCATGTCTATATATTTTTGTTTTACATGTAACTTCTCACTCCACCCTTCGGCTTGTAAACAAGAATGACATCTTCCTTATAGCTTACAAGGAGCCTTAATTAACAATTGATTTACGAAAAGTGATCTTGTCAAAAACGAGATTTGAGTTTGAGTATGAAAGATAGCATTCCATCCTCTCAACCACTCTTATAACTAGACTCAATTGACATATATTATCTATATCTCTAAAATAAATTACCATACTCATATGAGTTTTTACCCTATTATTTATAAAAACTAACACTTATATGTTAAATAAATAAAAATGATTATAGATCAAGTGAAGTTTTTAAGATGATTCAAAATTATTCTTCCATAAATCGAAAATAGATGCTTCAATTCATGTCAATCCTTAAATTATTATTAAAATTTAACTTATATTATATCATTCATTATATTATTATTAAAACTTAACTTATATTATATATCATTTAGTGATTAAAAAATCATAAACACTATCTCTAATTAAGATGAACGTGCATGTCAAAACTTATTAATTTATATATATCATCTTTTTAAGTTTGGAAGCATATATAAAATTCTTTCGCTTAAAATTTGGCTTATGATATTTTTTTCAACTTACCTCAACTATTATTTTTAGTAAAATGATTAACACACACAAATCCATTAAAACATATAACCTTGATCAAAATCAGAATTCTTCTTACAATATAATATTATTTTAGATTATGAAATTATTTATTTTAACTTATAATGATTATTATTTTAGATTAGAAGATTATTTCTTTTAACCTAATTACACTTATTGTATATCATTACTTTTAATTTGTTTCTCTCAATCCAATTGCTCTTCTTACAATATTGATGATATGACCACAATACATTGGACTATGCAAACTTCATAATAAAATCATAACTTTATTCCTTGTATTATTAGGACTATGCAAACTCCATAATAAAATCGTAACTTTATTCCTTGTATTATTATTAATATAATGAGAAAAAAACACCTACTCGTATTGTATCTTGGTTCCATGTCTCATGTTGATAGAAGTATTCATTATATTCTAATAATTTCATTCATATAACTTGGCGTGGGATAACTGGCTTTCAAATTGTCCCATTTTTTCGGTGATTTCTTTTTTCGATTTGGCTATAAAAACTGGTAGAAGCATAGTTCCATTAGTTTATTGTGGAACTATGTCATAGAACTGTGCTCCCAAGAGTTTTGGGCCATTTTAAGACAACCCAAGTCGTCGAAATTCCCAAAAAATGACCAGAAAAAAATAAACTATGTCTCACCAAAAAACCACTCACCAAAATATCGGGACGATTGAAATGCTCCATATCACACGCCATATAACTTTGTCATTTCATTTTATCATACCTAATAATATAATCGTGAAATAGTTGTTCTCTTTCTCTTTGGATCTTCCAACATTTTTCAATACCTCTTTTTCAAGAGCTCGGATTCCTATGAAGACATACTCCTAAATGTCATTGTGTATTTAATATTCTAGAAGTTTGGACCTATTATATAATTGTGGCCATGAAAAACAAAGCTATGTATTAATCTCACCATTATGTAGAGAATCATTATGTTTTCATGATATGTATTGACATTTTTATGATGTTATTATTGTAATGGAAAGAAAATATTATGATATTGATGATGTTATTAATGAAAGAGGAAGAGATAGTATGTCAATTAGGTTTAGTGTGAAGAGGAGTGTTATCATCTTTACTTAAAAAATAGATATTTTGTTCGTCAACAATTTTACAAGTTGACTACAACTTCTTTTACCACTGCTTTGCAACTTTTTCTACCACTACTTTTTCTTTTAATTATGAGTTAATATTTTCAAATTCTTTAATTTATTGTCTATTCTCAAACTTTTATATTCTTCTCCTTAACGCTTAAAAGTCTCTATTTGTCATGATTTTAACACTACCTTTTTCCATTTCTATTCACTCACAACATATGTCACCTCCTTTGAACAATTAAATTAGTTCACTCTTTCCTAGAGCTCAACCTTGCTTTGATATCAAATGACACAATTAGGAATTTGGTGACCCAAATCTAATCGCTATTATATAATGGAATGCAATTCTATAGTCCTTCAAAGATCACAATTACATTCACAAAACCATATTTTAATTGTATGGTGATTTTCTACTCATATATTAGCTTAGAGTATAAAATTAAAGACACATGTACATGTAAGGCCATGTAGGCATTGTAGCCCAATTCAATGCCATACAAGTAGTGGATATCTTACCCCCCATAGGAGATTCACCCTAATTTGCAACTAGTTTTGACTAAATGTCAATATGTATTTGAAACACAATGTGGCTCATCGCCTTCACATGGTGAGCGTGACCATTGCATTGCCCTAGTTTCAAGTAGACAACTACCCAATGTGCATCTGTATAGACATCCTTAATCAGCACAAAGAATGAAATATGAAAGATCATCTAGGAACTATTAGAGTTTGTTGTCATACATTCCAGTACCATCCCTTGCTCCTCGCTTATGGTCATTGTATTAAAGAAAGAAGGCAATAGGAAAATGTGTCCTAATTTTCGAGCTCTCAATAAGTTGACCATCAAGGACAAGTTTTTCATTCTTCTTATTAGTGATCTCATGGAAAAGATTCATGGATCTAAGTTCTTCGCTAAATTGGACTTTCATTTAGGATACCACTAAATACGAATATTTTGCATATTTCAACTTATTTATCTCTTGTATATGATTGTTTGCATTTATATTCTCTATATGCCTTGTTTATGATGCAAGTCCAAGTGTTAAGGATCATTACAGAAGTTATACTTATAGCTTTGGGTGCTCCATCAAATTTAGCAATAATAGAAAGAAGGTCAAAAATTACTATAGATTTTAGTATACTCACATTGAAGCTAAGTTTTTTATCAGGATTTTGAATTTAAACAGCTATTTCATATGAATATTGCTTTTAGTAGTGTACTCAGTCTTATCGTTGTGGTTTTTTAACTCATTATGCATATTAATATGCACACAACAAGTTAAATGAGTCAATTTCCTCGTTGGTATGTTCTTAATCTTTAGGAAATTATATGTTTATAAAAAAATTCCAAGGAAAATCTAGTGGTATCTCCCCTTCTTCCCTGGAATATCCAAATGGAAGGTGGTTCAATTAACTACCACAATAGTAACTAGTAACCTCGAGGAACTCAATTAGATTTAAACTTGTGACATATGGCCTTCTCATTGGCAACATGCATTGGGTGGATGGCTCAACTGATTAAGCTAACCCTTAGGGATTAAATTAGATGTATTATATAGCTCAAATATTTCTTATCATTTTTTTTTTATTTTTGGCTGGTTTACTCTTATCATGATACAACAAGCATGACCTTTCCTAGACTTTGAATGTTTTTACAATCATAAAATCCTATTTGCAACACTAAAATTAAAATCCTTCAACTAATAATCCATGAGTGAGGGATATTCATTTCCTCAAACTCACCTCAGTTCGCACCTAACCCCAACTACAACACAAACACAAGTGGAAATGGATCGTGGGATGAAAACATATCATTGTGAAAATTTAAACCCTATTGGAGAAAATAAATGTGCCTACTTTCAATAGGACCTACTAAACAACTTTTTATGTTTTCATATATGTCTTATGTAAACCAGATCTAAATTGGTAAATGAGATCAATGTTTTGCTCATTTTTTTAAATCCTAAATTCTTGAATTTTATGTTTATTTGGGACCCCTCAATTAGGCATAGTCAAATCAATGTTGATTTTGTAAATAACACGAATAATTAGAATTGTAGATTATATATTTAACCAATACACCAACATATGACCTTAAATATCAATAAATTTTAATTGACAAGGTACCCACTTCTAAACTACATACATTGTGAGAGAAGTTGTGAGAGACCAGTGCATCATAGGGGTTTGAACATAGATCAATAGATCTATAGATCGGATCCTTAAACAATACATTAACATATGGCCTTAAATTCGAAATGGTGGTAATTGGAAAGCTACCCACCTCTAAATTACATACACTATGAGATAAGTTATGAGTGACCAATGAGTAGCAAGGTTTTGTACACAAATCAAGGGAATTGTAGATTAGATCCTAGTTAACCAATACGTCGGCATATGGCCTTAAAGATCAAGTGATGGTAATTGAAAATGTACCCACTTGTACACTACATACATTGTGAGAGAAGTTGCAATTGACCAATGGGTCATAGGGGTTTGGATATAGATCAATGGAACTAAAGATTGGATCCTTAACAAATACACCAACATATGGTCTTAAAGGTCAAGCAATGGTCATAAGAAAGGTGCCAAATTTTAAACTACATTCATTGTGAGAGAAGTTATGTGTGAATAATGGTTCACAGGAGTTTGAACATAGATCAATGGAAAAGTATATTAAATTCTTAACCAAAACACCATCGCATGACCTTAAAAGCCAAGTGGTGGTAACTAGAAAGATACCCACTTCTAAACTATGCAAACTGTGAGAGAAGTTGTGAGCAACCAATGGGTCACAAGGGTTTGAACATCAATCAATGAAATGGTAGTTATATCCTTAACTAATATACCAATGTATGACCTTAAAGGCCAAGTAATGGTAGTTGAAAAGGTACACACTTCTAAACTACATATATGTGAGAGAAGTTGTGAGCATCCAGTGGGTTGTAGGGTTTGAACACAAATCAATGGAACTATATATTGGATTCTTAACCAATACACCTATATATGGACTTAGATCTTAAGTGGTGTTTGTTAGGAATTCACGCACTCATAAACTACATCCACTATGAGCGAAGTTGTGAATGGGGTATGTGCTACAAGGGTTTGAACATGAATCAATGAAATTGTAGATTGGATCCTTAACCAATACACCAATGTACAACCTTAAAGGTCAATCGATAGTCATTGGCCAACTACCCACTTATAAACTATATAAAATATGTGTGACCAATGGGCCATAAGGCTCATAAAACAAGCAAGTCCTCCAATTCGTCATACAAGGCTAAATGATTTATTTAGCAAAAGAACATCCAAACATCCAAAGCCACTTACAAACAATGAGGATGATTGTTGCTCTAGTGAAGTTTTTAACATGATTCTTCAATCTCTATGTCTTTTTTTTAACATGTAACTTCTCATAGCACCTTCATGTGTGTAAGTAAGAGCGAGATCTTCCTTATAGATTACGAAGAGCCTTAATTAACAATTGGCTCCCAAAGAGTGATCATATCACAAGAGAAATTTGAAACCAAGTAGGAAGGATGACAATCCTTCCTCTCTGTTGATGTATATGTAACTTCGGAATGTATTTCACATATATGTATATTGTATTCCTATAGAGATGTTATTATTCATCTATACGGAAGTGGTTGTATTCCTAGAGAGATGTTATTATTCCTCTATACGGAAGTGTCGTCATTTATATTGTAAGTGTCGTAACTTATACTTGATGGGTTATTAGACCACCTTGTTGGGGTCGGCCCTGTATAAGTCATGTGGGTCAAAGGGTTATTAGACCACCCTAGTAGGGGTCGGCCCAGTCAGCATTATGTTAAGTGGTTAAGTTGAGGCCGACCTAGTTGAGTAAAGGTCAAGTCAAGTTAGTGTATAAATAGAGAGTGTGTCTCTCTCATTTTACACATTCTATTCTCTCACTCACACTTTGGAGAGTGGCGCACTTGTGGAGGAGGAGGCTCTGCTGCTAGGAGAAGACTATCTCTTGTATTCTGGTTGTATCATTGCTCTATCTATCTCTGAGGAAGTTATTGGGGTTTTTCACCTTTATGGTTTTCCCCAAGTAAACTCTGTGTCTCTTGTGTGCTTGCATTATTGTGTCCATGATTGATATGCTGTAGATTTGTTGTACATGTTGTTCTCTCAGTTAAGATCCTAGATCAGATTGAAGTAAATTCTGAAAATTTAACATGGTATCAGAGCTAGCCTAAAAGAAGGTATGATATGGCATGTATGACACTTGTTGCACTTACGATGCTAGGGCTTGATATAGCAAAAACCAGTCATCGTAGCACTTTCGTTATAAATCCGTTTTGGCGAAGTTTTCAGATCTGAAACTTTTACAGGTCGAAGATCAGATCCCCATGTACCTTTTGTCCAAAGGACAACCTCTAATTCGTTGTACTTTGTGATTTATGATTTGTACAATATAGGGTTTCTGCCTCTTCCAAATCTGAGTCAAAATCAGGTGACTTTGGGAAAAAGGTCATAACTTGCGCTAGGAAGCTCCAAATGAAATTTTGTAAAACGTGACAGGTAGTACACAGACAGTACTATTTCATGAAAAAAAAATTGAGGCCAAAGTTGAACCAGTGACACGTGGCACGCCGTACAAGTTTGCTCTCCTGTATTATCCCATAAACAGGTCGCGTTGCGACACTTGGCATAACTCTCTCTCAGAGAATCCAATTGAGGTCAGATCTGTCGGGATGGAAAGATAACAGGTCGGGATATCTTAGGAAAATTTTTCAGAGGCCGAAGTTGAACCAGTGACACGTGGAACACCGTACAAGTTCGCTCTCCTGTATTATCCCATAAACAGGTCACGTTGCGACACTTGGCATAACTCTCTTTTAGAGATTCCAATTGAGGTTAGACCTGTTGGGATGGAAAGATAACAGGTCGAGCTATCGTAAGAAAATTTTTTAGACCCTGTGGATCGAAAAGTTCGGAGTTACACCAGAAACAATCAGGTACATTTTTCTGTCAAAACAGAATTATTTTTTAGTACCTTCATTCATGGCTTCCGGAATTTAGGGCTTCGGAGAAAGTTGGAATTTTTGTAATCGGAGACCACAGCTTGATGTTACTCATCAAAATCGAAATTTAGAGACCAAGATCAAATTTTTTGGTTGGGCAGAAGGCCAGGCTTGATCAAACCCCAGTTCGAGACTTTAATCGGAAAGATGGAAAATTAGGGCTTCTGCAAAAATTGGAATTTTGGAAATCTGTGACCACGGCTGGAAGCTCCTCAGAAAAATCGAAGCTTAAAGTTTTGAATCAAATATTTTGGTTGGGTGAAGCTCCGGGAAACTCAAACCCTAATTCAGGGTCCTCCCGAGTGAATCTGGAAATCTAAAAGGCAATTTCGAGGGGTGAAACTTTGCAGTTTTCAAATTCTGAATATACCAACTTGATCAGCTCATCAAGGCACATATTTCTATCCTTTCGAAAGTTTGAAATTCAAAGTTTGAATTTTTGGGGTTTCTTTGACAAACCCTAATCCAGCTCCAAGTCTAGTTCTTGCAAATCAAGTGGATTGGGTTAATCCTAGAAGAAGATGGATTGGTCACCTCCATAAGTGAAGAAGTTCCTGTCTCAGAGGGAGATGAGGCTAAGGCCTTCCATAAGAAGATTACAAGCAATCTTGACAGGTATGGCTTATAGGTATGTTTCATGGTTAAGTTTATCATATGTTTGTCTTCATATCATTACAGTACAATCTTGATTAATTACTGGACTTGTCGTATCACTTTAATAGAAGATATTCATTGATTAAGGTTTTGACACTTATGATTGTACTAATGCATCGTGATGTTGTATGAGGTTTATGTTGTTTGCTAACACAAAAGGTACGCCAAGAAAGTCAAATCATGTTCTACTTCAAGAACATATGCTCATGGTGACATGAAGACAAAGATTCATCCATTGTCATGGATCACATAGAAGATCTACTTTCGAGGTATGTATAACTTGGTTCTACAATGGTTAACTTATGAGACATGCAGGTTACTAGCACAAGTCATTGAAGAGAACCAGAAGACATTATGCGGGTATGTTAGACATAACTAGCTAGCATGCTAATCCAGGTATGTTTTTCCTATATCAAGCTAGAATCCCACCTTGTGTTAGGATCTTATACTGTTGTGTTGTTGATAATGATTATTCATGAAGTCATAGGTTTGAATAATCATGGTTGTATGCATATTATGTTTCTTACCATAATTGATGATATGACTAACCAGAAGAATCATGAAGGTATAGGTTTGAATAATCACGGGTTTTATGCATATTATATCTCTTATCTTGATTGATGATTCAACTAACTAGAAGAGTCCTGTGATCAAATAAGAATGTGTATGAGTAAAAGAAGACTTCCCTGAAACCTTGAATACTAATGTTTATTATCTGTGAATGATCATGAATATACATGTTTAAGATTATTGTGTTTTGATAGTATTAAGTTTATACTAATAAATGTGTGATTATGTATGAGACCTCAAGGATAACACAATGATGATACTAAGAAGCATGCATAGTGATTAAGGATGGATGTAAGTTCAAGGACAGGTAATCCAGGAAGCAAAGATCAAGAGGGAGCACACTCCAGTTGTTCTTGCAAGAAAGCAAAGGAGCACACTTCAGTAGTTTCTGCAAGGATGCAGATATTCAAAGGGAGTTGACCACTTCTCACAATCCACATAAGAATGGAGTTGCATAAAAGAAGCAAATACTGAGAGGGAGTCAACCCAACAAACAAACAAAGATAAGTATTTGAATTGTCATTACTTGCATATTTTATTGTTTAAATAACACTGTTCAATAATGTATATACTGATGTTCCTATAATTAGGTTGTGTATTATGCATATTAGAAT
The DNA here is from genome assembly GCA_027924585.1 of Larix kaempferi. Classification (NCBI taxonomy): domain Eukaryota; kingdom Viridiplantae; phylum Streptophyta; class Pinopsida; order Pinales; family Pinaceae; genus Larix; species Larix kaempferi. Next base: position 26,778,177 of record BSBM01000370.1, on the reverse strand, counting down.
AGTTGCATTGATGAACAATATACTACTAATATGCATGGGTAAGTGGCCTATGGCACTGTACAACATTCCATTGCTACTTATCTAGAATGAAACCTCTTTGCTGACATGTTGGGAGTTGTGCACACTCTTAACAATGTTCTGGTAGAGATTGGAAGGCATCTAGAAAGTTACGGGATATGGATAAATGTTGTATTGAAGTATTGGCTAAGATAATTACACGACTGTATGACATATTTCTTTATGTGTAAGAATTTGTTCTGAAAACTATGAGAGTTTTCTAATCATGCAATTTAACTTGTTGTGTAGGAAAGATCGTATGCCATCACCTACAAAAGAAGAACTACAACATTTGTTCAGCAACAAAATTATCTATTGAAAATATTGAAGTTCCCAGGATATGGGAAGAATGCCATGATCCGTCGATCATGAAGAATGATGTTTGGGATGTAGTCCCAAGACCTGAAGGGAAGTTTGTTATGACTTCCATATGGATCTATCAAGATCAAGCATGCTGCAGATGGCAGCATAGAGAAATATAAAAGTGATGAAATAGAAGATACACCAGATGGATTTCAAGACAGCTTTCTTGAATAGTGTAGTTGAAGAAGAAGTGTATGTGGAGCAGCCACTTGGTTCTGAGACACATGACAGGGAGTCATATATGTGCAGAACTTGGGTATGATGCACCACTTTCTAGGTATGGAGGTGTGCCATAGTGCAGATGGAATCTTCCTTGGACAAGGGAAGTATGCAGTAGATATCCTGAAGAGGTTCGGGATGATGGATTGCGAGGCTATGGCATCGAACCTGAAGCTTCTGTGTGATGCTTCATCTGAACCGGTTGATGTATCGCCAGATGATTAGGTCCGTGATGTACCTGATGAACATGAGACCAGATATTTGCTTTGCGGTGAACACATTAAGCCAGTTCCTGACAAATCTGAGGAGTGTTCACCTGGTTGCTGTAAAGCATATTCTGAGGTACCTGAAGGGTACAGTTGATTATGGGCTCAAATATGATGCGAATCAAAAGTTTAACCTGCAGGGTTATGTTGATTCAGATTGGGCAGGCAATGCTGCAGATAGGAAGAGCACTTCTGGGTGCTACCTCAGTATGGGATCAGGTGTGATCTCTTGGTTTAGCAGGAAGCAGTCCTGCGTAGCACTGAGTACAGCCAAAGTAGAGTATGTTGCGACGGATGAGCAGGTTGTAGATGTATTGACCAAGCCATTGGCCAGAGTGCAGTTTGAGTACTTCAAAGATAGGCTTGGTGCACTTCAGATCGAGGTTCATTCCAAAGGGAAGTGATGAGTCTAGAAGATGCAGATGCACATGATCTTTTCTGACATGGTTGATGTGTTCTCCCATGGTCGTGATGTAATTGCTGAGCCATTCTCACATGGTGGTAGATGTGTTCTCCCATGGTGTAGATGTAAGGGCTGGAGCCATTCTCACATGGTGGTAGATGTGTTCTCCCATGGTGAAAAAGTAAGGGCTAGAGCCTTCCCCAAATGGTGGTAGATGTGTTCTCCCATGTCAATGGTGTAAGTACTGGATGATGTGCATCTGGGCTGTGCTTTGTGGACGATGAGATGATCTAAAGAAGACGATGCTATGATGATCAGGAGGATCATGGATGATGAGCATCAGGACGATGCTCCAGTTCCTTCTCTATATGTATATGTACGCATCATGTTGGATGCTGGATATGATCAGTTGGATCATTTATATGTATATGTATATGTACGCATCATGTTTGATGCTGGATATGATCAGTTGGATCATTTGTATGTATTTTGTATATGCATCATGTTGGATGCTTGGACCATGTATCTGTATATGCATCAGGTGGATACATTGTATGATCAGGTAGATCATGTATGTTGATATGTATCAGGTATGATCAGGTGGATCATGTATTTGTATTTGTATCAGGTGGATACACTGTATGATCAGGTGGATCATGTATGATGATATGTATCAGGTAGATACTTGGTATGCATCAGGTGGATGCATTATATGATTAGGATGATCATGATGATGAGCTTCAGGATGTTGCTCCATATGATATGTATCAGGATGGTATAGTGATGATGATCAGTGTGATCATGAGCATCAGGATGATGCTTTGTGCGATGATGATCCGTTGGATCATGAGTATCAGGTTGATACTTGGAGGTTAGAGATGATATGTGGCAGGTTGTGCAAATAGCATGTAATCAGTCGTGGGAGATCTTGCCGGTCGTGCTGCAGCACATAAATGTTCCTGGGATACTCTTTCCGGTATTGATATGTAGTATGTAATCAGTCCTCAGATATCCGATAGGTTGAGCTGTGTGCTCGTAATCAGCCCTGGGATGAGGTATTACTACGGAGACATGTAATCAGTCATGGAGATCCGAGAGGTTGAGCTGTGTGCTCGTAATTAGTCCTGGGATGCTCTTTAGAGATCTTTCCAGTCGTGCTGCGACACATAAATGTTCCTGGGATGCTCTTTAAAGGTTTTGTCTATCCACATGTAATCAGTCCTGGAGATCTGAGAGGTTGAGTTGTGTGCCCGTAATCAGTCCTGGGATGAGGTATTACTACGGAGACATGTAATCAGTCATGGAGATCCAAGAGGTTGAGCTGTGTGCTCGTAATTAGTCCTGGGATGCTCTTTAGAGATCTTTCCGGTCGTGCTGCGACACATAAATGTTCCTGGGATTCTCTTTAAAGGTTTTGTCTATCCACATGTAATCAGTCCTGGAGATCTGAGAGGTTGAGCTGTGTACTCATGATAAGTCTTGGGATGCTCTTTAGAGATCTTGCCGGTCGTGCTGCGGCACATAAATGTTCCTGGGATGCTCTTTAAAGGTATTGTGGAGGAGATGCATGTAATCAGTCCTGGGAGATCTTGCCGGTCGTGCTTAGGCACATAAATGTTCCTGGGATACTCTTTCCGGTATTGCATTCGCGCATAAAATTATTCCTAAGAGGCCACCTCTATCAAACCGTTCGCACAGATGATGAAGACCTGCAGGTGGTGGGCCTACATCCAATATGAAAAAGGACTGGCTCTGTAGAACTTCCTATGACCAGTAGATTCAGAGATTGATTGAGATAGCAGCAGCAGTGACGATGACGATGATTCGCTGATGATGATCCAAAGAAGATGACTTGTGCTAGAAGACTCGTGTCGAGAAATACCTTCCTAGTTAAGAGGGAGTGTTGATGTATATGTAACTTCGGAATGTATTTCACATATATGTATATTGTATTCCTATAGAGATGTTATTATTCCTCTATACGGAAGTGGTTGTATTCCTATAGAGATGTTATTATTCCTCTATACGGAAGTGTCGTCATTTATATTGTAAGTGTCGTAACTTATACTTGATGGGTTATTAGACCACCTTGTTGGGGTCGGCCTTGTATAATTCATGTGGGTCAAAGGGTTATTAGACCACCCTATTGGGGGTCGGCCATGTGGGTCAAAGGGTTATTAGACCACCCTAGTGGGGGTCGGCCCAGTCAGCATTATGTTAAGTGGTTAAGTTGAGGCCGACCTAGTTGAGTAAAGGTCAAGTCAGGTTAGTGTATAAATAGAGAGTGTGTCTCTCTCATTTTACACATTCTATTCTCTCACTCACACTTTGGAGAGTGGCGCACTTGTGGAGGAGGAGGCTCTGCTGCTAGGAGAAGACTATCTCTTGTATTCTGGTTGTATCATTGCTCTATCTATCTCTGAGGAAGTTATTGGGGTTTTTCACCTTTATGGTTTTCCCCAAGTAAACTCTGTGTCTCTTGTGTGCTTGCATTATTGTGTCCATGATTGATATGCTGTAGATTTGCTGTACATGTTGTTCTCTCAGTTAAGATCCTAGATCAGATTGAAGTAAATTCTGAAAATTTAACACTCTCAACCACTCAAACTAAACCCAATTAAAATCTATTGTCTATATCTATAAGATAAATTCTCAAATTCATATTAGTCATTTTCTTATTATCGCATTGGTAGAAATTAACCTCTCTCATACAATCTCTATTAATTAAACAAATGGGAATGATTTAAATCAATAAAAATGATAGTTAATCTAATGAATTTTTTAAAATAATTTTTCCATGATTATGTGTATAAAATAGATTCCCCAATTCATTTTTGTACCATCTCAAATCAAATTTGAAATTTTTTAATTCATATTGGTTTAGAAGAGTTTTTTCAATTTAACCCCCAATACTCTTCTTAACACATAAATCCATTGGAGCATATGATCTGAACAGATATAAAAACCTTCTTACATTATTATTTCTTACTGTAGAGAATTTTTCTCTTACCCCAATTACATTTCCTTATATATTATATAAATTATAAAACTTTTTCTCTTATCCCAACTGCTGCTCTTCTTACAATATTGATCGGTCGCCCCAATCACATTTTTTATATTATTATGTAGGACTATAAGACTTTTTCTCTTACCCCAACTACTCTTCTTACATTATTGAGAATGGGACCCAAATGCATTGGGGAGTGTGTGAACTTCATAGAAATCATAACTTCATTCCTTGTGTTATCATATAATGAAAAAAACATCTATAAATCACTTGCTTGTGCTAGAAATTTCTTGGTTCCATGCCTCCTATTACTAGAACTATCCATTCTCTTATAATTTCATTAATATAACTTTTGTATCTCCATGTGATCCTTGACATTGATCCATCTTTTAATTGTTTTTTCTTCTGGTTTTTTATTTGTATACACGTTATTATATAATGTGCACAGAAATCCACAACACATCCCTATTCCTAACAATATAATCGTGGAGTAGTTGTTGCCTTTCTCTTCGGATCCTCCCACATTTTTCAATACCTATTTTTCGAGAGCTCACATCCCTATGAAAACATACTCCTAAATGTGAGTGTGTATTTAATATTCTAGAAGATCGAACCATTATATACATGTGTAGAATGCAATATTATATTGAGAATTACTATATGAAAAAAAAATTATTTATTTAATTATATGGTATCAACATTTTTTTAATGAAGTTATTAATTTTTTTGTTGGTTAGTTTGTTCATAATTTGTAGGATTAGCTTGTGGTCTAAGAAACTGTGATTTAGAGGCATCTAAGCTATCAAAATCATTTGGGAGATTGCACTTGGTATGTGCTATATCAACTATGGCTAGATTTTAAGTGTCTCCTCCCAGCTACCTTGAGGGATTCGAACTTGGGTCGCCATCCAAAACGAGGCACGTCGAAACCAACCGTGCTAGTAGGATTTGACTTAAATTTTGAAAGACATGGGTGTGGGATTTGATCCATTTATGTGTGCACAGGTCACGAGATCATTTAATATAATCTCTCTAGGTGCAACCACACGTTCAACCACTACTTCAAGATGACCCCATATCTTCAGGATAGGCCTTCATGAGAGTTGAACCTTGCCCACTGGTGAAAAACTCCTCACTCTTCACCAATGGATCCAACCCCTTGTTTTTGAAGGACATGGGGGTGGGCTTTGATCCACTTATGTGTACACAGGTCACGAGATCATTTAATATAATCTCTCTGAACCACTACATCAAGATGACCCCATGGCTTCAGGCTAGGCCTTCATGACATTTGAACCTTGCCCACTGGTGAAAAACTCCTCGCTCTTCACCAATGGATCCAACCCCTTTTGGCAAACTTTAAATTTTGAAGGACATGGGGGTGGCTTTTATCTACTTGTGTGTGCATAGGTCACGAGATCATTTAATATAATATCTCTGGGTGCAACACACATTTGACCACTACCTCAAGGTGACCTCATGGCTTCAGGCTAGGCCCTCACGAGAATTGAACCTTGCCCACTAGCAAAAAACTCCACACTCTTCAACCATAGATCCAACCCCTTTGGGATTATGAAGTTATTAATGATATTGAGAGAAGATATTATTATATTAATAATGTTATTATTGTAATGGGAGAAGATATTATGTTAATTAGGTTTGGTTGGATCATTTAGAAGAAGAGTATTATCTTTTTCATTTTATATTCAATTTTCATAAGTGATATGTTGAACTCTTAACTAGTATATTGTTGTAATGGTTTTAAGTCCTATATTATTTGTTTGATCTTGTTTCTTAAAGAATCTAAAATTTACTTCAAATATTTATTATATTATTTTCAAAAATATATTAAAATTAATAGCTTTAAGAAATTGAAAAATATCTTATTATCACATTTAGCTTAACAACATGTTGACAATCTTATTTGTTTGATCTTGTTTCTTGAATAATCTAAAATTTACTTTAAACTTTTATTATGTTATTTTCAAAAATATATTAAAATTAATAGCTTTGAAAAATTGAAGAAGATCTTATTATCACATTTCGTTGAACAACATGTTGACAATCTCCTTTTTAATAACATATATGTCTCTATATTTTGATCCTTGTACTTTGTAAGTGATTTAACTTATTTTTGAAAATTTCTTACTTTATAGTCTAAGTATACATAACCTATTTATAATACTTTTTGAGTTTTTTTCAACAATATGTTGGTTAGGTAGGGTGAATATATATGGGAAAATAGAAAATATTTGTATTTATAAATAAAAGGAAGTACTAACATGTTTCACTTTACATGTTTCTCTGTGCTTCAAGTTGTAAATATATTAACACATTAAGAATGCAACTTTTATTTTTACTTAAAAAGATTTTAAAAATGAATTTTTCTTAAAATGGAGATATATTTAAAATAATTTAAAAACATATTTCTTTTAAAAATAATAATTTTTTATTTTTATTTTTATTAAGAAAAACAAAATTATTTTACAAAATCTAATTTATATATAATAGGAAATTATTAAAAATAATATAAAACAGTTTAAAATAAATAAAATACTTAAAAGTAAAAAGCCAAAAGCATATTCCAATTATGTGGCTAAATCAGATCTATGATCTAGGCATCTATTCAGTGTTCCTCCCCTTTGTCCCAACTTCCAAAAAGTAAGTGTTATTCTCGATACCTCTAAAATCAAAATCTAATGAGATCTATGCTCTTTGGAAGTTTACAAGGACAAAGACAAAACCCCTCACTGTAATATCGATGCTTGTGTTTTGGGATAGGTCCTTGAATATTACCTTTATTATGTAACTTTCTAGAATCTAAGTATAGGTATCAATATATAAAAAATACAAGGTTCCTTCTCATATTTAAATTGAGATTGTAAATATATAAAAATGGTGGTTCCACATTGTACTTCATAGAGCATTCATTATTTCTCATTTTTCTTATGTAAGTTAAGTATATATCTGTAAATAAGGAAGGGTAACTAAGTGCTTCAGACAAGATTGAGTTTATTTTAAGTGAATGTAATTGATTAAAAAAAAGCATCCGATCACCTTGGTGCCATTAGTACCACAAGGTGGACCAATGTCAATAATGTGGATCCTGCAAGGACCCTTTAAATGTCACTATGAGGGCTCTGCAAGCAAGTGGTCTTGAGTGTTTTACTTGATAGCTTTAAGGAAAATGGTTAGAACATACAAAGTGAAATGAGGGGATATTAATGACTCTTAAATGACAAGGCAATGCTCCTCCACATAGTTATGTAATCATATTTAGTTATTGAACTTAAGTGACATATTTAGTTATTGTACTTTAGTGACAACATGCAATCATATTTGGTTAGTTATTGTACTTATAAATTCATGTATCTATTTTAGTTGGTTCTTAAATTAGGTTAAAATTTAAGGTTATTTTTTTATATAATGAGAATAGTTATCATTCAAATTAATGTAAAGTTGCATAATTTTTATTGGGTTGATTATATGACAACTTTTTGTTTAACATTTTCTTTAGAAGTGTTAAGTAATAATTTTACAAATTAATAACTTATTTAACAACTTGCACAATATCAACTTATTAATGTAACATCATTTTATACATCTAAATATAAATTCACAAAAAAAAACATAAAAGTCATATAACTTTATATTATATTTATTAATATTTATTTTTAATCTTCACACACAAATATATATATATGGAGGTGGTCATCTTAGTATAGATTTGAAAAGAGTTTTAAATTAGTGGACTTTTGACTTTAGGATAAGAAGAAACTTCTCTTTGAGACGCATGTCACTCCTATTGTTTTATATGGTTGTGAAAAGGGTTGCAGCATCTCTAGAGGTTCATGGAGAAGGATAGAGCAAATCCAAAAATGTTTTACAACTTGTAATATCAAAATTAAAGGCAATACATCCTATCATATCATCCTTGTAGAAGCAAGTCTCTCATTTATTAAGAGCATGACTATAACTAGGTACCTAATGTATAGGAAAAATATAAGCAACACAAGAGACAAGAGGCTTCCTAAGATTGCTTCAAACTCCAATCAAAACCACCTATAACTTGAGCAAGGTTGGCATAAAGATGCCAAGTCTTGGCTAAATCATTAGGGAATCGAAGAATAGTTCACGCTGTAAAATATTGATAATATTAAAATTATTATTACATCTAAATATAAAGTGAAAATGTGGTGTGATATTAAAGAATTGGAAGACAAGATAAAATTAAGATACTATATAAGTATAATCTAAAACATCAAGAGTATCTCTTTGTTTTAACCAGCATAAAGAACAAAATCAACATTGTTAAAATAAGAACAAACTTTCATGAGCTCCATTTTTTAAATGTCCTGCATACACTCACATTAAAACATCGTGGGTTGAAAGAATGTGTCATCTTTGTGACACTAAAAGGGTCGAAAATGAAAAACACTTTATCTTAGAATATCCTCCGTACACTCACATTCAGTTACAATTTCAAAATATTTATTACAATACCGACCTTCCTAATCTTTTAACTCATCAACACTTAAATGATAGAAAGATAATCTTGAAAAAAAAAAACAAATGATCAATCAAAATTAATTTCAATAAACATTAATAACCATCATTACTAAACATATATATACTTTATCACAATACATTTAAATATTCATATAATATAACCCTCATCAACATAAATCCTCACATTGAAATTTAAGCACTTAAATGTTATATGAGTCATTCTTATTCTCTTTTTTTTTCAAAAAAAAGTCATTCTTACTTTATATGGCACTTGATGAAATAAATCCTTATGTTGATCTTCAAAGCTTTCAAAATATAGTACAAATATACATATGTGTGGTGTCATGTCATGTGGGCCTATGGGTATGCACCCTCACAAGACATATGCCATATATGTCCAAAGGCTCATCTCATGAGGGCCCACAAGAACATTTTCTAGGTGTATTAAAATAAGTTTATCAAATCACATTGAACGAGGAAAAGGGGCCCACATTGCAGGACTTTTGTAGAAAACAAAGGTACTATTATGTTATATTTTGCCAATTATCACAAATAGAGAATTGGATTATAAAATTATTATATCTTCATTAATACTTTTATTACATTGTGTTCATTTCCACTTTAAATAAATATTTTAATAGAGAGACGAGTATACAATCGTTATTAGTTTTACTCACGTTAGGTCAAACACTAAAAAATATAAAACATAAAACAGCTTACTCTTACATAAACACATTATCAGATAATAGTTTATATAACATTTTGTAATGGATTTTTTTTGCTGATTTTGTAAGATCAATTTTAATTAATTTTTAAATAGTAGATGAAATAAACCTCGTAGAAACATGATGTGTAGTGGTTTGTAATAATTTATAATTAAAATAATGTATTTTTAAATAAAACATATGTTGATTCTTTAATTGAGTTTATTGAGTTTTTAGTATAAATCTACTATAATTTAACATTAATTTTTATTTATTTTTAGATATATATTATTTATATAAATTTATAATAATGAATATGGTTGAAATAATTTTTAGAGAAATATATTATTCGTATAAATTTACGATAGTAAATATGGTCAATATGGTTGAAATAAAATATTCCTTTAGCAACTTAACTATGTATGTATTTTTTTTATATATTCTTTGAATCTTCCATGGTTTGATCTTCTTCTCACACTTTGTGGCATTCTCCTTTAATGTTTCTTGGACATATGCACATAGTTGCATCATTTGTTTTACAAAAACTTCATTGTCATTTCTCATTTTTATGCCAATGGGTGGATCAACTAAATCTACAATTCATTTAATATTTATCTTGTATGTTATCTTAAAGGGCAAAAATATGGACAACATGTTCATAAAGTTACCATATGAGGATTTTGTAAGTGGCAAAACATGATCCTATTTTTTAGCTTGTCTCCTATTCGTCTTCGAATTTTTTTGAAAGGTTGGTATATGACCTTCGTTTGTCCATTGGTTTGAGGATGATACATTAAACTAAAATGCAGCTTCATTTCCACCTTCTTCCACAACATCTGCTAAAAATGACTCAAAATTTTAGTGTGTCTATCTATTATGTGTGTCTTCAAAAATCCATCGAGTCACACTCTATGCTTAAAGAAAATCCCCATAGAATAACTCACATCACTAGTTTTTCTACAAGGCAAGAAATACACCATCTTTTCAAAATATGTCAAGCACAACAAATGTTGCATCATATCCTTGTTGTTTTCTAGGTAGTGTAGGTACAAGATCCATCATTTTATATCTTCCAAGGGCATCTTTGGTACAATGAGCAATGTGTACAATCATGTGGTTTTATTCAATCCAATCTCCATCTAGCAAATTTAGCATCACTCTAAAATCTGTTGACCCCCTTCCTCATACTCAATGAAAAATACCTCTCACTCAGCAGAGCTCATGCCTCATTGCACCTACAATGTCCCCTTAGTCTTCCACCATGCAATTCTCAAATCAAGTTCTTTCTCATCTTTTCTTTGGAAATACAACATCATCTTAAAAGGTCACTTAGTATAAAACAAATTCAAAACATGTGTGATCATGGACTTATAAAAATTGCTCCAAAATTTTACAATTTAAACATACTTCCCTTATTTCTATGGTGCCATAGTGGTAAATCGATATATTATTATCAATAATCCCTTGTTGTAAACTTACAATTTTATTATAAAATATTGTATCAATAATTTAAAATGTGCTCCCATAGGATTTTAAAGTTAGCTACCCCAATGATTTACTATTATATAAAAACATATATTAAGAAAATTAAACACTTTCCACATTAACTCACATGATATTTGCTAGAGTACTAGGGTGAACCCCTCATACATAGTAATTGTCTCATTCTTCATTATTGCTAATTTTAGTGCTTTTCCACTTAGAGCATCTACATCCTTGTTCCCTTTTCCTTCCTTGTGCTTCACGTGAATGCCATGTAGCTTTGCAAGAACACTATCTATCTTATATGTCACTAATTCAACTTGGCTTAGTAATTGATGAAGCTTAGTGCTTAATGGTTTGTGTACAAAACAAACTCCTTCAACTACAAGTAGTGCCTCCAATGCTTCATCACATGCATACCAACATAAAAGTTTAGATCACATGTTGAATACTTATTTGCTTAATTCAACTTCTTTTTGGAGTTCACTCTCGACCTTCCTTCTTGATTTAACATGGCACCAATAACTACTATGTTCTCATCACAATCTAGTTGAAACACTTAACCAAAACAGAATAATACCAAAAACATGCATGCTTTCATACATTCAATGATCGATGTGGATATTCCATTAAATCCTATAACGGACTTTCTATACAATATTAATAATTCCATGAAAACTCCTTATGACTATGGCATGGCATTATGAACACCAATCCAAGATTATCACCAGTTCATTTTCTCATCATCCATGTGCAACGCCTTTCTTGGACACAATGAAGTTTGGGTATCTCAATTCATCCTTGAAGATCTCTCATTGATTCAAGCTAAGGACTAATTCAACCTATCTTAATTGCTTTAAGTTACCAATCTACAACCTCAAAACATTTTCCATGAGCATCATTTAGGTATTGGGTGCAATGATTAATCCAAATAACATAACCAACATCTCTTACAATCCACCTTTTTTTCTTGAATGAGATCTTCCATTTGCCACCTTCATTTATTTGAATACATGTGATATTTACTCTTTAGGTCTAAATTTGAGAAGTATGTGGTGTCACTCAAACTATCCATATAATCATCCATCCCTAGAAATGGGAATTTATACTTATTTGTGATCATATTCATTGCATAGGAGTATGTACACATCCTCTACGATCCATCCTTCTTCGGGATAATCAATGTTGAAATCATGCAAAAGCTCATACTATCCCTAATTAAACATTTTGATGGTAGCTTCCCCACTTGTCAATTCAATTGCACACTCTCCTTTAAACTCACCTTGTGTGCTACTTGATTTGACAATCTTGCATTTGGAATCAACTAATATCACGTAGGACCATATATCCTATTGCATTTTGCTACTTTATTTAGCAACACAATGTAAGATTCCTTTGTCTTCTTCACTATACTCAAAAGCTCTTTCATTGAGATAAACTCTTTCTTGTTTCTTCAACTTTAATCAATAATAGATCAAATTTCTTCCCAATATCCATGCAAGTGATGTTGTAGATATTTTTCTTTTTGTCATGGATCATGTTCATCCCATTCAACCATGGCGTTCCCAACAATAAGGAGCAAACATCTATGGCTATAGCATTGCACCAAATCCCATCTTTGTATTCTCCTATATTAATTGAAATCTTACACTAGTTTGTTAGCATTACTTGTTAACCTTTATAGAACCAAAACAATTTAAATTATTGTGGACACTTCTATCATGTTGCATTCAACTTCTCTACCATCTCCATTTTAGTGATGTTCTTTGTCCTACCACTATCAATAATATCGTGTAAACACTTACCTCTATCATTACACTCGATTCCAAGGAAGTTCTTCCTTCACCATCCCTCTTCCTTTGGAAACTATTGTTCTTTATTGGCATGATGATGCCCTTGTGTATCATCAAATTCTCATGCCCTTGTTCTATTGTCATCGTGACATATTCCCTTTTCTTTTTAAGTCTTTCCCTACACTCATGTAGTCCTTTGTTCATTTATGTGCACTTTCTGTTTGTGTGGACATTCATATACTACTTATTTCCTTTATCCCATGTGTAGCAATGAATTTTCCATAAATAACCACCATAACTTTTCCTAGTTGCCAAAGGTATCTACCACCTCTACCTTTGCCTTTACCTATCGCAACAATCTAGTGTGATTTTATTGCCTTTTTGTCACACATGCCATCCATCTTTTATGTGGAATTACAATCTTTGGCTTTACTACCAATGCTTTGTCCTTTAGCAAAATTCCTTGTACTAATGTTGCACACTAACTTCTCTTCATCTTTTAACAATAATTGTTATGCTTCCTCCTCTATTTAAGGCATTTATGCAAACTTCATTATGATTTGTAGATTTCAGTTCATTAACACACATTGAGACTTGTTGGCCTTGGTCCTGCTTATGTTCGACTCAAATTGAGATCTCATAGAATTCTTCAATGTCACTAATGTACACTTTGTTCTTTATAACTTGAGTTCTTCAATTGCTTAAACAATATTTATTTGTAATCTATAGACAATTATTATTATTGCAACTTTGTGGCCATCTTGCTCCAACTCTTTATCTTCTCTTTACCATTTTGCATTCATTAATGTCGAACAAAATTCCACCAAATGGTAGTGTGTTCCTTCGACTTGGTACTTACAACTTTCATCCTATAAGGGTTTTCCATCATATTGAACTCAAAATATATTTTTATTGTATTGAGCCAATTTATCAACTACTATGCTTTCTGAAGGTTCCACCATATCAAGAAACTTCTATCTTTGTAGATTTCTTGCTCTTCAACATTCTCACAAGTTGCTTTCAACTTCTCCTTCTTCCACTGCCTATTTTTCTAGTTTTGAGCCACTTTTTTCAACTTCTTTGCTTTGTTGTATTTTCTCTAACTTTTCTATGCTTCTTCTTAATACCTACAATTCTCTAGTTGCTACAGTTCCGCCACCTCTTTTATCCATTTGTTCTTACTCACAACTTATGCTTCCTTCTTGGAGCACTAGTTAGTTCTTTCTCTCCTAGAGCTGAACCTTGCTCTAATATCGAATGACATGGTTAGGGGTGTTGTGTCCCAAATCTCACCTCTATTGCATCATGACATGTAATTCTATGGTCCTAAAAAGATCATACTAACACAATACTCATGCTTTCAATCATGGCTACATTCACAAAACCATATTATAGTTGTGGGATGATTTTTTCTACTCATATATTAGTTTAGAGTACACAATTATTAATACATGTCGGGGAGCTCTTTGCTATATTGTTACTACTCGATGCTTTATAAACTCACTAACACTTCCTTTCTATTTTGACTATAGTCCAATCATTGACTAAGCTTGCTAACTTGCACATAATCTCAATGATTTTAATCATTCCAATGATTGACTTCTCGACTCCTTGTCCAACTCTTTATTTGTGTCTCTCATTTTTCAGCATCAAAGCCTGTGTGACATGACCATTTACCTTCCTTCAACCCATTTTTCTTTATATCTATAACATTTTTTCTCTTATTGTGTTATATTTGTATTGAGCCTATTGCTCCTCTTACACTATTCCACACACACATTTCTTCAACAAACTTTCACACACTTTTACACTTTAGCATTTTTGTGTTCCTTACAAACATCAATTTTTGTATGTATCTTCAATTGTTATGCACTTTCTTCCCTTACATCATAACTACCCACATATTTTAGCATTATACTTACTTTCATCCATCCCTCTCATTGACTATCCACTCACCTTTCCAAAATCTAGTGACAAGCTTGTGCATCACTACACTATTTCATTGTTGAATTGTTTATTTAGTAGCTTGCTCATACCCAATTTGAGCAACATAAAAATAATAATAATTATTATTACTATTATACTAAAGTTTTTGGATATGAAATTGATTGAAGTTTTTGTTTCCTTTATTAACATACTACTAAATATATGAATGAATTGCCAAATGGTCTAGTGATTTCAAACCTACGAGGCCTATAACTAACTAGGTGTGCATATCACAGCATAATTATAAACATAAAAAATAACAGTATGCTATAAGCTTGGACTGTTCCTAGTGTGTGCTAGGGAGTATATTAATGTAAGAGGAACAAGTTGGTCACAGCTGGGATGATACGACCAAAGATTTTGAGCTCAGAAGACAGAAATGGTGGACTGCATATATAAAGGACAAAGATTGAGCCTGCGATCGAGGCCAAGGTTTCGTGGGTTGTAACTTGTATTATTGGCAAGGAATCTGTCACGAGACACGAGTCACGAGTGTACCAAACATGGCTGGGATTAGATGGGCCAATACAATACAAAGTTTGGAGGCTGAGCCTGAGCGCACAAAATTACATGAGATGGTTTTGGCAGCCAAATTGTGGAGTAGATGTAATTGTTACAAGTTAATGTAGTGTGGAAGAGAGATTTCATAGATCTGTGATTAAGGGGTAGTTGCATCAATGAATGGCAGAGGAACAAGAAAGAAAAGCTGAAGCTGATTGATCCAGACAACAATTAGGTGCACTAAAGAGTGACTAATAACAGCTACGTTTGAAGTGAGCAGAGCTGGTTGGTGGAGGTGAGGTTGGGAGTAAATGCAGAGGCACAGTGGCAGAGCACGGGCGTAATACACCTGTTGTAGAAGGACTAAAAGTTTCCCGGGGCAAAGTTATTAGTGAATAATCAAATGTTTCGGTGAGTAATGTTAGTGTATTAAGAGAACAACGCATTCAATGTAGTTCAGTCTGCATCAAGCTATTCGGTGGGTTTGGGATGGGTTGTGTGGGGACCTGAAAGTGCAGGAATGGTAAAACAAAAATCTATTTTTCTCCAATGGGAATCTCTCTAGAAGGTGGATGATTTTGCATTGAACTTGCTTGCACAGTCTGCATTTCATTAATCTATTTGTTGGATTTTGGCATTGGTTTTAAGAGTCTGGGGCCAGTTAAGAAAAAACCACTTTTTTGCAGTACTGTGGAAGCATTGAAGTGCTAATCAGTTGGGTGTTTGGCAGTTCATTTGTTTGTCTGAGTATACATCAACTCATTTGGTGCATTGTTGGGATTGGTCCATTAGCTTTAGGAGAGCAGCAGATCCTATTTGGATTCTAAACTCTATCTTGTCTGAGAAAACGAATCAGCAGTTCAAATGGGTAGTTCACATTGAAGTTGTGGGTAGGTGATAAAACAAGGGGGCGACTGAATTCACCACAATGAGGAGGCATGGGTGGGAACTGCCTTACCATCCTCTTCAGGCAAGGCCCTTTTCTACCCATTTTTTAGATAAAAATTCAAAATGATCATATTTACTTCTATTGGTTTACTGAAGTGTAAATCCATATTGGTTGCTCCTGGTTCATGTGCAGGTTGTGGCCATTGCAGTGTTCCTCGCGTTGGTATTTGCTTTCTATGTATTTTTTGTTCCTTTTGTGGGGATGAAAGATTTCGAGTGCAGCATCATTGGTCTCTTCTCTTTTCTGGTATGATGCCTCGTTTAAGATCTGGTTATAGATAGCTTGTAGAAGTTCTAGTTGTGAAATTTTGTCGCCATTTTTTTCATATCAATGTGTTGCGAGGCATTCAGTCTACAATAAAATAGGATACCCATAAATGATATCTGCAACAGCTAATAAGATCTAATACGAAGCTTTGGAATTTCCCACATCTGAATTCCCTTCTAAAGCAGAGTGTTACTCTCTAGAGAAGATGGACCCAGATTGGAAAATTTATCCTGAAGTCTCTTGTGTCCACCCTGGACATTATCAGTATGCTATGCCGGAAATGGTAAGAGGCTAGACTGTGATGATCAAAAGGTTCTGAGTCGTTGGAACAGACCTCCCACGTCCCAAGCCACAGTGACAACGTGGGTGCCTAATAAGCTATGAATTACATATAAGCTCTGAGCTTGGACGGCTAAAAAAAAGGAAAAGAGACTTTGATATAATGCCCTTCCTTGTGGACTGGAGAAAGTAATTGGGATTGAGGTACACTACCTCTATTTCATAGAGAGGATGCCCCTAGAGATAGGACATGCCTTGTATCAAGGCACACAAAGATTTAATAATGGACTTTATCATGCAAAATTAGGTACCATTCAACCTCTCAAATTTCCAATGGTCCAAAGTAGGAACAAATATGCAATTACTGTGTACAATTTTCTCCTGCCTGACACCAGGAATGTACTTACCAAGGCTAGGTTATTCACGCTTTGTGTTTTTTCAACTAAAAAATGAAGCCTTGGCAGTGTCAATTTGAGTAATGTTGGAGTCAAGATAAGATAATTTCTTGCTTGTCTTATTGCCAATTGTTTCCAACTTTCCAGGTTCAGCTAGTTTGTTCCTTACAGTCTTCCATATTGACAGTCCCAATTGACTGATCTCAGAAATGCGTAATGTGTAGTTGATTTCTGGACGTTTGTATGGTGTCCAAAACAATTAGTTAGAAATTCAAAATGGAAAAGCCAATCTTTCATGCTTTTTTTATTTTCCTTCATTCAAGAGAATTTGTCATTTTCTTGCAATTCTGAAAATTATAATACATGCTGTTAATTTGGCTGGACTACAGTGTTAACTTTTTTTTCTCTGCAATCTAATGTAGGAAGGTGCAACTCATAATATTTCCTTCTCGGTCTTGTAATTTATTTTCTCTGTTATTCCCGGTTGATTGATGGCTTGCACATTCTTTTACAGGTTGTCTCTGTTTTTAGTCTGTATATCTGGTGTGCGGCCAGTGATCCAGCAGATCCCGCTGTTTTAACATCTAAGAAATATAGAAGAACATCAGAGTTTGGAAACGCTTTGTCCTTCAAGGATTCTTTACCAGGACCTGGCTCAGTTAATGGTGCAAATACAGAGTCACTAGGAGAGAAAACACACTCAGATGGATCTTTTGCGACTGTGATACGAATAAATGAATCAATCAATCAAGTTAAAAAAGAGAGTGGTTCGAGGATTTTATTATCTGCCTGCTTAGTTCTTTGTTCTTGGTTTCCTCTGGCTCACAAATTGAAGGACTTATGTGCTAACGAGGCATCTTTCGAGCAGCATACTTGTGAGGATGACATGCTTTATTGCAGCTTGTGTGAAGTTGAGGTATGTTTTGTACATATAAAAGAGGTCTGTACACTCATAACAGTATAATCAATCGGTTAAGTTTTTATCTATATTTTGTAGGATGTGAAGAGAGAGAGAGTGGGGCGGCTTTACTAATGGGAGGATTCTCTCGTGATGCCTTTTAAATGCTTGATCGCTGTCTCAAAATAGAAATAATCAGTTACTTCTCCTTGTCTCAGCAGGTTCAGATTACTGTAACATAGCTGTTCTGCTGAGAGTTGACCTTGGTTTAGAAAAATGTTCCTTCCTATTGTTGTTACCTGTGTTATCTTGGTCTTTTTGACATCACATTTCTAAACTTCATGTAAATATCAGTAAAGATTGTTGTCCATTGGATGTAGCTTGAGTGGTTGCGAGGCATGATTGTTATCTTCCCCATCCAGGTTCAATTCCTTGTAAGTGACATGTTGAGACCTTAAATGGGTCTATAAGATGCTCTTGTTGTTGAGCCCTCACTATACCGAAAATGCTCAGCCACCCCATGTTCTCTTGCGGATTTCGGGGAGGTTTTCCGTGGACGTAGCAAGCACTGATATCTGGTGCCGTGAACCACATGAAACAAATCAGTAAAGATTGTTTGGATTATAGAAACTGAAATATATATCATTTTCAGTTGAACACAAATTATTTTTATATCAGTTAGTAGACTTGGCTTCAATTTGGGAATGTTTATCATGGTACCTAGACACCTGTACAAGGGTAGATTTCTTTCAATTGCATTCCTAAGTCAACTGTTTGTTGCGACGAAGAGGCGCATTCTACAGCCCAGTTGGGGGATGTGTAACTCCTTCCGTGCTCACCCTCGAGCTAACATGTATCATTTAAAAAAAATGAGACATATTATAAAAAATAAAATGTATGCTCAAATTAGATTTAAAACATTTAAGACCACATATATGTAAAACTACACAAATTCGATAAATTAAAACCATAAACATTGCAATACACACTTAAATAATGTAGAGAGTGCAAATGTTGAAGAAGGGTTTGCACTTCGAGATATTTTGATACCTCTCAGCACTTGGTAGATCCCCTTTTAAGATGGATCTATGCTGGTCTCTAACTCAAATAGGTAGATTTCCACATGTGGTGTGTCTTCACTTATGTGTGATGAAATGCAAATAACAAATTCACACTCCTCCCTAAAGGAGGCAAAAGGTAAAGATATCAGTTCAGTGTGTCCCTATTGCAGCCAAAAGTTTTTGTGTAAAATATTTTGTGATGAAATACCAATATCCATAATTGATCTTAAAAACAAGTTTTTGAGAGGGAAAGATTATAACTAACTTGTGTGGTCTCTGCAGATTTTTAAATACAGCAAGCACTGTCGAGTATGTGACAAATGTGTAGATGGTTTTGATCATCATTGTCGGGTATGGTATAAGAAAATAAGTACAAAAAAATTGGAGTAATTTACATTCCGCTCTGACAACATGTTAACTCTTCTTTTTTTCTATTTTGCAAACAAAAGATTCTGTTTTGTCGGGGCTGGACCTTATATCCGAGCATCCAAGCCTACCAGATCTGATTAATATTTGTTAATGCAGTGGATCAACAACTGTATTGGAAGAAGGAACTACAAGGAATTTTTCGCCCTTATGGTATCTGCCCTATTCTTGGTAAGGTTGTTTTACCCTGGTCCCTTCTCCTTTGACCACTTGTGCAGATTAAATGGATAAGAAGATATTTCTATTATATAGATTTTCCAGTTGACCTTATGATACACATCTGAAAATGTCACTTTCTTCTAATGTCTTTCTGATATTGTCTCTATACCTTGTTACCTCGTGATAAAGGCGAGGAGACCAAGAACGAGGATTATTTTAGTTTTTGACAAGATGTTTCCTATTATCACTGTGGCAAATATGCTTTTCCCCATTCTGAAAGTATAACAATGGATTTTAGCCAGCTTGCATCACTCTATAAATATCCCTTCAGCTGTAAAGCCACTGGTTAGGGGTATAAATTCTGCCAAATTTGCCCAGGACTTGCACTTGGCCCCAATCGCATGAAACAGCCTGCTTGCATGGGTGAGACAACCCACCAACACTGGCAAAACATGTCTTTGGGCAATTTAATCTTGGTTAAGCCACTGGTTAGGGGTATAAATTCTGCCAAATTTGCCCAGGACTTGCACTTGGCCCCAATCGCATGAAACAGCCTGCTTGCATGGGTGAGACAACCCACCAACACTGGCAAAACATGTCTTTGGGCAATTTAATCTTGGTTTGGGATATGACTATGAACCCTACTTTACCAACTAACCTTTACTTTGTTGACAAGGCGAAGGATTTGAGTTGAACCAATTATCTGTTCAGGAGTAGCTGGACTGAGGTCACTGATGTCTTAAATCCTTCTAGCCCTGTACCTTAGCCCACAAGACATGTTTCTAGCAAATTCTATTAGATTTTTATTGCCGGACACTATGGTGCATAGGCCACTCCCCTCTGGATCCTGCTATGTTTATTTGGACTGAACCCTCTTCCTTTTGGTTCAAAACCATCCTTGAGGCTTAAGAAATTGTTTTGGTTAATGGCAAACAATCATCTTGCCCTTTTGGCCCTCGTTCATTATTGACAGGAGTTGTGCATTTGGGCTTGCATCGCAGCTTATTTTGCAGTGGTCAATAGGAATCTTTGTACTTGTGCGCTGCTTTCTCAATCGGAGTCACTTTGATGGGGAGATTATGGCTAAGCTGGGCAGTAGTTTCTCTTTGGGACCATTCATTGTGGTGTTGGTGAGTTATTCAACAGCCTATGTATTTCTATTTTCCTTCTTCATGTTCAATGATATCTGTTTCATGGCTAGAGGTTGTCAATAATTGATGCTCAAGTCTGTATACATTAATGTTTGAGGCATTCAACCAGATAGCTTTATAATGCAGGGTTCTTGCACTATTTTGGCTATGGTTGCTACACTTCCTCTTGGACAACTTTTCTTCTTTCACATTTTGCTCATAAAAAAGGTTGGTATTCATCTTTCAGAATTTTATTTGCATCACTGAGATTGTGTTCATACAACTCACTTGCATTATTTATGTTATAAATCAAGAGATTACATATGCTTTTGTACTGGCTAAAATGCAATGGCAGGGTGTAAGCACGTATGATTATATTGTAGCAATGAGGGAGCAAGAGCAGCAAAATATGGATGAAGGAACACAGAGTCCTCAAATGTCACATGCAAGCTCTGTCTCAGCATTTAGTGGTCCAAGCTCAATTAATGCTTTGCAACATGGCTCGTGGTGCAATCCCCCACAGCTACTTGTCGAGGGTCAGGTTGTCGACGGTCAGGTCTGAGTTTACAATATTTTATTCTTTGAGATAAATGGAAATGTCAGTGTCTTCCATACATACATTTATTTGTTTCTCAAAACTACAAAATATACTTACTCAACTCATTTGGTGATTTTCAGCCTGCTGTATTGCCACCAGATAATATCAAGGTAGGTAATGGAAGTGTAAAGAGGACACCCAGTGAACGAATGGTGCAAAGGAACAAGAGGCCAGTGAAACTAAGTCCTTGGGCCCTAGCTCGTATGAATGCTGAAGAGGTTTCAAGGGTAGCTGCTCAAGCAAGGAAGAAGTCCAAAGTTCTGCGTCCCATATCCAAGCACGAAGGTATGATAGTGATAGAGACTGACAGTAGCTTGGAAAGCAGCAGTAGAGATCTAAGCACAGAAATAAAGTATCTAGCTGACAATAAGAGACGAATTTACAAGCGTGGCAGGACACAATCTTCCATGAACAATTTCCCTTTTACAAGGTCTTTGAAGTCAACTAAAGTTTCTTCTGAATCTGTGAATAAGTCAAATTTCAGTGGCAATGATGATCTTATGGATATCAACCGGCCAATTATGGAGAGCTCTGTTGGATTGGCTCCTCTACAGTTAGAGGCACGCAGTGCTTTCAGATCTAGCCTGGCAATGTCTACGAGTGGGTTGATACCGTCATCAGCTGAAAGCAGTCTTGCTTCACCTGATCTTCAACATTTTCGGGAATCAATATCAGGCCATCAAGATCTATCAACGCTTTCAGCAGCTCCTTCATGCATTACTACTAAAGGTCCCAAGCTCCAGAGGTCTACCAGTGATGGGTACGAAGCATCTGGAGGGGAAAGTGCTGATGACAGTGACCGATCCTCATCAAGATTCCATAAACCACCATGGAATAAACTGCTTTTCAATCCTTCTTATATGGGAAAAAACAAAACTGCTAAGCCATTGCCCCACCAGACGAGGCTGCTGCCATACAGTGTAAGTAAACTAAAAACGACAGGTCAGACAGCAGAGCTGAGAATGCAAGCAAGCACTGGGAAAGGTGTAATGAGAGATATTCCAGAAGGAATTGGTCATCCAATAGAAGAGATCAATTCTTCCCCTTCACAATTTGCTTCACCAGAAAGGGATTCAGATATTTTATGTGTGAAACAGTCTGGCCTTGAGAATTCTTCCAGGAAGGGCATGGAGCCCACTACTTGTGCCAATGCAGTTCCTTTGGCCCAAGGATCCTTGAACTCAAAAGTCAATTCGCCCACTCAAAGATTACAAAGTCAGAAATGAGAGACTGAAATGAGTGTTTATTGGCTAATGGTGTTTTACCATTTGCTGATCTGTTTACACTGTCATCAAGAACTTGGTTGGGATACATATTTCTAGAATAGACAAGGATTGACACAGCCATGATAGTCTGTCAACAGTGTTCCAAGCACTGTGCAGGTTGCAGACATGAGTCTTTTCCTCAATCGACTGTACATCATTGTTCCTTTGTGAGTTGTAGCATCAATCTAAATTTAAGAACATCACCTGGTTTATTCTATTCATGCATCCAAGTATTACACTTATAGAGGCAAGCAGGAAAGCTTATGCAAAATTTCTTGCATTGGAGTCTGGACTGATATTATGTTCTCATAGTAGGAGGCAGAACAGCTGTATTTTCCTATGTGGCTGCTATTTCCAGTAAGTTCCAAAGCTTTCCATTTTTCCATCTTGACAAAATAAGAATACTGCATGGAGCATGCCAGGTGACTCCATCGCCACTGTTGGCATATACACTGCACTTTCTAGTTTCTACTGCATTCATACTAACATGGCAGCCATGTCATTCTAGAAGATCGATGGTAAAGTACTCTTGAGATTATGGGAGTACCTTTGAATGTATTCTTGTCTCATGAAATGGGTTAAGCTGTTTGCTTCGACTCACAATCAAGCATTTCAAGACATGTCTGTACTTTAAACCTTGTTTAGTCAACGAGTCTTCACTACATGCACCCAATGTGCTAGAAGCTACTGTTGCTTTTCATTGGGCATCATCAAGAATGACGACCTTCATGGTCATTTCTGGTAAATGGTGTTCTAGATCATTTGGGTTTGAAGCATCTGAGTTTTGTTGTATTCAAGCTTGGCCAAGCGATTGACAGTAGTGATATGTAGAATGATCATTATCCTTATGAAAGCAGTTGGAGAATTGTAGCATTAGGCTGTACCTGATCAATAATGTGTGAAAGAAAACATGTAGGAGTTGCATGATAATTTGATCTCCTTCAACTTTTCTTTCGTTTAAATTGAAAACATCTCTGACTTATTATGTTCTATTTATGCTGCATGGCCATACATCATAGTGAATCCAAATAATTTATTGTAACTAAGGCTTGTTGCATTGTAAATTACTTATTTTGTAATATGAGTGGTCTTTTTTACTTATTAATTTTTTTTGGTGGAAAGCCTTATCAATGTGGACTGTTTAAATAATTAAATTTTAACATCCTTTCAGACCTGCTTGGTCTAGAGGACCTTTTCTTACGATCATTTAGAAAATCAAATTAACAAGCACAAGAAAAAAGCAGCTTAGTCCTTGCCTTTTTGGGATGCATAGTAGCAGAAAAATCTATGCTGGTTACACTGGAACCCTGCATTTATGTCACAGTAACACCAGTTTACGAAGATGGTAGAGGCCATATATCTGCATAAATTTGAACATATATTACAAAATGTTTACAGCATGAACCAGAGAGGTTTCAAATCCTTCTCAGTGCCAATTTCAAATTATATTTTTCTGTCCTGTTTAATGCAAACTTGAGATTGGCACAGGAAATATGATGCTCAATGCACTATATTTACAGGTCAGAAGATTGAATTATGGAAAAGTTTTCTATTACAGTTTTGTTCAAGGATGTTTTAGTAATGGTTACAATTGTAAGTAATTAATTCCAACCATCACAGTTTTGTTCAAGGATGTTCCAGTAATGGTTACAATTTTAAGTAATTAATTCCAACCATCACCCCTTCTTGTTGCTTAACATCACCCAACGTACAAATAAGACAGCTTTGAGTTGATGAGAAGTCCCACACAGATGATGGAAGAAGCCAAGGCACAAGGCAAGGATAGGATTGGATCCCCACTTCATACACTGATATTACACTTCAGATCTAGTGAATTCTAATGCATGTATGTTGTACATTCAATATTTTGTTTGCATGCACGTTGGACACTGGCAAATGGAATGATAATGTCAAAATGAAACAAAACTTTAGTGTAATTGAATTTTCGAGCTATACACTAACTACTCATTAAGAACTTGTGTATTAAGCCATTGGCCTAGCGGTCACTGAAAGTATTAGTATATAAGCATTCTATAAGGTATGAACAGTATATGATTTTATTCTATTGAGCATTAAACTAATAGACTGCAAAATATTGTACTTGTATTCAACCAATGTATTTGAATCACTGCATTAGTATTGTGCACAGTATTTATGTAAACGACTCTGTGCATAATGAATAAGCAGAGTGTTGTCAATTGGGTGTAGTTTGAGTCGTGGGATGGAGTGTTATCTTTCCCACCCGAGTTCTATTCTTGTAAGTGACATGTTGAGCTTATAATTATATTGTGCAACATTAAATTATAAATGGAACATGATTGCATATCCGAATTTTAAATTGCTAAGATAATATATAGATATGAACTATGCTGTGCATAATGAATAAAATTTTATAGGTTGGGATATACTACAGGTATATAGAATGCATTTTCAGTCCAAAGGGTTAGTTTAATTGGATGATTAGTTGTAGCAATGTAATCTCATTTGACTAGTTTTGCGTCAACAAGTGCTCGATTTAAATCCCTAGAGCAAGGCACAGATTTATTAAAGATGCCCAAAGTTTTTAGTTTAACCGATTGTCATCAATATTGTTGAACATGTTATCATCAATGTTGTTGAAGTGAAAGCACAATAGCAGTATGGATTTAAGGAAACCAGATGATAATCTTATCTATGAAGGCAGTTAAATTGTATGATAGTAGTTTGTAATAAAGACAAAAGATTCCAAGTTTTTGTCATGTACTCTTAGCGTCCAAACGTGTCAGGAGACTTGTCTGCCCATCACCCATTCCACCTGCACTTTTGTCCTCAACCAAAGGTGCCAAAACATTTGCATGTTCTATATCAGGGCGTTGATGTCGTCCAGTGCAATGACAACATGTGAATACTTTCCAAAAATTTCCAGACTTCGACCTATTGCTTTCATTAAAGATTCTTTACCACACTTCATTTGGTGAAACAAAGATGGATTCAATGCACACTCTCATTTTGTGTCCTAACATTAAGATGCATTAACAAATTCCATTTATTAATAAATATGAAAGATTTTTTGTATTTATGTGTAAATAGTATTTTATCAGATTTAGAAAATCTTAAACAAAAACTATGGAATTAATCAAATACTCAATAATATTAATTATAATTAATTAAATTTATTCTTTGAATTTAAAAAATTACAATTTATTTAAATACTTTAAGAATGTGCATGATTTCACAGATAAATATTCCGAACAACAACAAAAATTTGCTTCATATTTGACTGCTCGATATAACTAATCTGATTTCCACAGTATTTTTCTCTTGTGCCAACTTCACCAATCCAAATCTGAAAGCTTCTCCCAAAATCATCTCTAAGATGTATATTAGAAAGTTTAAAGTCTTTATAATAAACCGGGCCTTTATTGAGGCATCTCCCATGAAATTGGTTTCTGCCCAGCCAGCATGTACTAATATACTCAAAGCTTTCCATTGCCTTTGATTCACCAATGTAATCAGGTCTCTATGCCCAAAGTTTTAAAGAAGATCTCAAAAGACCTAGGTTTAATATAGATACTAACTAATACAATTATTTTTTAAGAGCGAACCACTCTACTCTACTTTTAGTCTGTTTTCTTGGTTGTTCATTTGGGAAGGGGGAGATGAAGCATTATTTGGGTAACTTGAACAAGGTGCTCTCTTGTACCTTATGGGATATTACAAAACAATTAAGAAACATTGTTAGAATCTCAAATAGTTTTCAATGTGTGTTTTGATTATACTAAAATTAGAAAAAAATGGGAAAAAGTGCAAAGCATCTATGTGCATGCTTCTCAATAAGATGATTTAAAACTTAGAAATATGATGTTTTAACCAACATTATTAGAATTTCAAATAGTTTCTTATATGTGTTTGGATTGCACTAAAATTGACGACAAAATGTAAAAAATTGCAAAGCATCTATGTGGATGCTTCTCAATAAAGTGATTTAAAACTTAGAAATATGATGTTTTGAATTATAAATATCAAAGCTTTGAATTGTAATATCAAAACCAACTGAAGATAAAACAATGTGTAAATCTATCATAATAATAAGATTAATTAGTCTAATTGATAATGTTTTTTACAAGATATTTATTCTTATCGTGATGTAATGAGTATGTTTTTGTTTAATTTAATAATAAGTGTAGTTCATTATAATATTTAAGGAAGACCCTTTTCTATTAAAAAGTTGTGAGTGAAAGGTATTTATTTTTCCAAAGTCACCATGATTTGTAGTTTACCTCAATTACATAAAACAACCCATTTATATTTTAAATCATATTTACCCTATGAAAATTGCAATAAGCTATATTTTTAAAATACTAGGTTAGTATGTCAAATTTTTATAATGGTTTTGCAACTAATGTTGTTAATATCAATTGTTCTAAAAACCTTCTCATGCTTGCAACTTCTCCTTCACTCACCAAAATATTTGTTTTTGTTTGCTTGTTTATATCAAACTTCCATAAATGCTCAAGAACTAAAATGCTTAAACAAAACAAATGTGTTAATCAAGAGAAGTTAACACTCCATAGGATTGATTTACAATTTAACCTAGTGAATGTGGGTAGAATGTGCATATACACTCTAGGATATATTTTGTTTGTTTTAGGTGCCACATCACATTTACCTATAAACCAGGTTAATTTAGAATTGTAAGGTGAGAGTTAAAAATAATACCGAGAAGTTTAAATTTTTGTGCACACACAAAAAATGATGATGATGATGATTGTTGAACGATTAATTACCCTCTAGTTGATCGGCTTAGTTGTGGAGGGGTCTAAGGTTTTTGAAGGGTTTGAACCTTTAAGGATTCCTCATGGCGATCGAATGGTCTGGCACAACTTTATTTGATATGGATACAACAATTCCTATTTGAGCAAGACAAAAAAAAATGGTTCTAGAATTTGGTGCCATTCTGGTTTGTCCTCAAAAGCTAATAGAGACTGAAAGCTTTGTACTCTTATCAAACCAGTGAAGCTTTCTCTAGTTTCTGAAACAATGATCAAATATAATGGGATCACTTGCAACATTGTGGTTGTTGCAACTAAAATTGTAGAAATTGCAGATAGAATTTATAATATTTTGGACAACAAAATATGGATAGGGCACAATATTGTGAGGTTGATTGTATGCATGAGGCATTTGTTGATATCGGGTGACCAAATCCTATGGAAAACGGTTTGATTGACTCCTTACATTTGTTGCGCCAGGAATTTGGATGTCAATATGGTGATATGAAGTATGAAGTACATCAAGCTAGTGATGAACATTGTTGCATAGGAGCCAAGGCAATAAGAGGCTATAGATTTGAAGGTGATTGGTCCTTTTGTCTTGGCCCACCTTATGCTTAGGTTTGTTCTCTTTGAAGCATCAAATCATTATGGCTAGGTTGCTAACAACTCCATGGTAGTAAGTCTAGACAATAAGTATTGTTGAAAGAATTGCTCAGAAAGTGTTTGACATAACTCTTGTGCACAATAAGGTCAATCCATTGTGCTTACATGATGTTATGTGCCAAGTGTATAATGACTTGAGTTCAAACCAACTGTTTGTATAAATCTTATCCCACAAGAAATTCCTTCAAATCATAATCAAATCACTCTTAAGGAAAAATCTAATGATATGGGTGCATTTTGGAGATTATGTAGTTGATATAAAGCTAAAATTGGAGCACATGAAGTGAATTCTAGTAGAACAACAATGATTTTTACTCGAAGGGAAACAAATCAAGGATCAGGCTCTAATACCAAACTATAACGTATGCAAAGATTCAACTCTCTTTTTTGTTGTACACATGTGGATGAGTGGTGGGAAAAGGCATGCCTTTATCCTACAAACCTTGTTTTAAGGATGTGGTATGAAACAAATCATCCATTCCAGCTACACCAATAACTTCCCTAAGGCTAGTGAATATATCATGGAGAAATCAAAGGGGGCATCATTAGTGGAAGTTTCAGTGTTGGAGATGAGACAAATCTACTCGATATTTAAATCATAAGCAGACATATGTGTATTCAGTGGGTATTGGCCTTCTTCATATATGTATAAGTGGATCCACTTGATTTGGACAAATAATTATGAGATATCTTCATGTTCCAAAGGATTTTTTGTTGTTTTTTTTACAATCATGCCAATTATCAAAAAGTGTTTGATGAAGGTCCCTAATTTTGGGGAAGAGCGAGATTTTTTA
Source organism: Larix kaempferi (assembly GCA_027924585.1). NCBI lineage: Eukaryota > Viridiplantae > Streptophyta > Pinopsida > Pinales > Pinaceae > Larix > Larix kaempferi. Next base: position 26,749,249 of record BSBM01000370.1, on the reverse strand, counting down.
TTACTCCGTGGTTCCTAGAATACCCTAACACTTTCTTAGTTTACTAGAATGCTAGTTTCGGTTTGCCTCCCAAATCTAGCATTTATTAGTTCTGGAGGATACTGGGAATACTTTGGGAAGCTATATAAATCCAAATATTGAAAGAGTGTGGCGAGGTTTGTGCCCTTATGCTCATATTCGTGTTGGCATAGACCACAATAAGGGCCTTCCAGAAAAATGAATCTCAAATGGGAAAAATTTAGATGGATGCAAGCCTTGGATTATGAAAATGAGACATTTGGTGCTAGATCTATTAACAAACAAGACATCTACAAGATACTTTCCCCCATGTGTGAACACATCCTCCAAGGAAAAAAGGGACCAAACCAAAACCAAAAGACTAGTCATTTTCTTGAGTTATTGATCATTGTTAATTAAGGTGAGCACAATGGATATTTACAACAAACAACAATTTCAAATAAATTCAATACTTCCTATACAGAAGTGTCGAAGGAAGCATTTAACACATTTATTTCTCCCTCGGGGATGTAAGTAGTTATGGATTCTTCATCAAGAGGAGTGAAGAGAGAGCTCACAAATCTAATAACTTTGACACTTATAAAAAGTAGGATCTTTGATGAATTGTGGAAATCAAGCTTTTGAATTACATATTGTCCTTACAAAACCAACTTTAGTGGGGTGGATTGAGGTCAAGAGGAATAAAGGGAAAAAAAGGTAGGATTGAGGATTTCTTACATTCTTAGCTTTTAATCAAATTTCCCTTTTGTTTTTGTTTTGTCTTAAAATTTACCGATGCTTGCATGTATATTCTTATGTTAACTTATCAAAAGTAGGAAGGATCATGTCCCAAATATTATGAATTGCTCTTGTAGCATCTACATAATGTAACTTATTTTCCTTGTTATGAATAAGAAGTTACTCTTTTTTTGTTTAAAGATGCTGATGATTATTACCATCCACTGAGACCAACTTTGGTCTATCAAACCTTAAGAAAAATGATAAGGAACTAATTAGTTTGCTTTCGAATTTTATTTCTATGCTAGGAAAGATTGGAAAGAAGATTTCCTAAATCTCCATAGTTTTAGTGAGTTAATAGGATAGGAAGGTCTGTATTGTTATATATATTTTTAATTTGAGATCTAATATGGGCTTAAAGAGGACATTTTAAAAGAAAATGTTTTTCATTCTCCACCTTCTTAGTATCACAAAAATGAAAAATTATTTCATCCACGACATTGTAGAAGTTGTACATCCAACACCTTGTTTTACTATGGAGCTAGTGGGAGTTTGTTCTATTTAACAATGTTTATTTTCTACTTTACGCTAGATATAACACAAATATACTTTTGATATTCTAGATTATGGTTAATAACCCCTTTATAGTATCGTAATTTCCTCTTATCCTCTAATTCTTTATCCACCACCATTTGTCCTTAAGTTTAGATGTGATAGTATTTTTAATGGTATCAATATTGTGTAGAGTGATCTTTTCCTCTATTCTCTAATGAGTCAGCCAAGGCTTGGAATCTTTATGCCAACCCCTCCTAAGTCGAAATGGATTTGACTAGAATTTGAAGCAATCTTAAGAATCCTATTATCTCTCATGTTAGTTATATTGTGCATGTACATTAGGTATCTAGTCACAACCATACTCTCAATGGGGAAAATACCATTGTCAGCAAGGAGTATAGTATAGGGCATATTGCTTTTAATTTTAATATTACAAACTATAAAACTCTTATAGATATTCTCAATATTCCTCCACAATTTTCTATAGATGCTACAACCCCAAACTTCACATCCATATAAGATAACAAGAAAGACAAGAGTCCAAAAGAGGATTTTTTTTTTTTGTTTCCCACAACCAAAAGTATGTTGATTTACAATTGTTTTAAAGACCAAAATAATCTTTCCACACTCTCCATTAACCCTTTTCTCAGTGTTATAGTTCCATTAAACTTGTGATGAAAGTCAAATCTAAGATATTTGTATAAAGTGACTTCTTCTGAGTTGTTATTTTCAATTAGAATAAGTGACCTTTTTGGATTCGATTATTGTAACCTTTGTGTTGTCAGTGTTTACTATCATACTTGTGCTAGAACATAAATCCTTAAGAAATATTAGTTGCTTATTGAGATCAAAGGGACACCTAGCCATAAGAACAATATCGTCAATGCAAAGAAGAAGGATGATACATATTCTAGCTAAAGTAGTGCCAACGCAACGTGCTTCTTTCAAGCATGCCTCTAACTTGTCAATGTAAATGCAAAAAATGGTAGGGGATAGAGGAAAACCATGCTTAAATCATGTATGCTAATTAATTTATTCTGACAAACCCTTAGTGTTCCTAAAATTAGCAATAACATTCTCATACAACTTTTTTGCCATAATTGTCAACTCAAAAGTAACCTTTTATTCTTCTAATCTATTCTAAAGGTTATTTCTAGGCACAATGTTAAAATATTTTTGAAAGTCAACGAAGCAACATAATATATTGGTTTTATTATTATGGCATTCCTTTATGATGATACTAAACTTATAAAAGTAGCCTTGCCTTTAGCCCTTTTTCCCGACTTTCTAACAATAAGCTAATCTTCTTTTCCAAAATAATCTATATAACTTGGTTAAAAGAGGGATAATCATAATGGCTTTGTAGTTTGAAGGGACGTTTTTATCTCCGATTTTAAAAATATAAGCAATGATATTTTGAGTTGAGGGCTTAGTGAAACCTCGTTTGACTTCCAAATTGAAGAGCTTGTGAATGTGAGGGATAAGGGTAGGTTCCCCAATTTTCATGGTTTTTGCTTAACAGCCTTTGATGTCCTTAGTTTTCTTTTTCACAAGTCATTTAACTCCAAACTTTATGTCTTCCAAATTAAATATCTTTTGTTGTAACAAGGGTTTGAATGTTGTCCACAACATTAGGAGATTCATAAAGCTTCTTAAGGTATGAATTCTAGTCTCTCAATGAAATCATACTATTTTCTTTAGTGTTTTGAGCTTGAATTTGCCTCCATAATTTTTTAGGATCAAAATTAGAAAGTTAAAAGCTTCTCTTTCTTTTTATTTAGATAATATCTTTTTTTTCCCTTTTAATTAAGGCTTTATAATCATTTATCTTGTTATCTTTTGGAGACTCACCAAAGTCTTCCCTAATGACTTTTCTATAATTTTTTCACTTATTATCATATCAAGGGTTGGCATTCGATTCCATTTACACAAAACTTCAAGAAAGTACTTGTTTATACAAGTTGAGAGTGTTGTTGTAAAACTATGAGAAAGGTCCTCAATATTGTTATTGCTAATAACAATGTTTCATTCATTTTTAAAATCCTTTAGAAAAATATCAACTCTATTTTTTTTTAAGATCAAGTGATTTTCATTATTATATTTTTATTCTAGGGGGTTATTATGCATGGAGAAATTAGGAGTTAGGATTAAGTGTCTATATGATCTTACTCTAGCACATGGTCGTTTAAGATGTCAAGATTAACTATATTCGGTTGTATATTATTAATATTTTCATCAGTGGAATTTCTTTTTGTTTGTAATTTCATTAGAAAAAAAATTTGCATTATGTAATAATGTTATATAGCATTTCATTAGTTCCTACATAAAGGATCATTATCTCTCTTAAAACCCTATTTTCTTTCTTCTTCACATAGTCTATACAAACCAACCATATATAGCTTCAAACAAGACTCAAAATACATTCATCTCCTTAAAAAGGAGGATTTTTTGCTCTAATAAGATCTTCATAACCCAACAAATATCCATATAAAAGAACAGTTGTGATCATTACAAAAATTAAACATCAAAACTCAATACTAGAAACTCTAGTCCTAGAATTCAGAGCTAATAGAAACATGGATGAAAATATTCTGAGAAAATTCCATCCTCCTCCTTAAATCTACTAGCAATCAGGATCTAACAACAAATCATCAGCCTATTCATTCCTTTCTTTGAATATATGGTACTAGAAGGATATAGAATTAAACATTTATTTTATATTGGAGATATCATTAAACATAGGGCACAAAAGAAAAATAAATAAATAAACAAGTTTATGTTCCCTCCATCCACCTTATAACCACTTATGAATCCAAAAATACTTAAGATATAGGAGCATTTTTTTGTTTCCAACATAAGAAAGAGATTCAATGCCATAATCTCTGCAAAATTATTTGAACCCATTCCCATACTTGCTTTAAATTTTAACCAATAAGTATCTCACAAATGCACTGTACCTCTTGGTCCATTAACCTAAGGATCCACTAGAGCTTCTCAATTAAAGTAAATCAAAGCACCCACCTGCCAATGAATTCCTTAACACTTGTCTTGAAGGATTTTCATTGCGTTGAGTAAAACTATTGAGATTGTTCATACTTTGTATTGCACATTGAATTGAAAGAATGGACCTATCATCAAATAGACTAGCATTCTATTGATGTAGGGAAATGCCATCCCCAATAGTAGGGGTTCTCCCATATGTGGTATCTCAATTATGGAGTAGGGAACCCATCCAGATTCTGGCTCGACAATTGTTACTATTTTAAATGAGGAATAAAGATGAGGTGCAAATGCAAAATGTCACTAATCTATATGTATAACGATAAACTATTTCACCTATCCTAGCTATGAGTGTGTGATTAATTAGTGAATGCAAGACCACACATACATCTTTGCATCTACTTATGGACCATAAAGCTATTCAAGAACTAAAGACAAAAATGTAAGTATATCACAATAAACAACAACAAAGTTCGAAAAATTATATTAATAAATTATTGTTAGTGATCTTGCATTCATAATCTCAAATCAAACATATCAAGAAAAAAGAGCTAGAAAATAAAATCCTATATGTAAAAGTTTGTAATAGAAATAACACAATATTACAACAATTCTAGTAGATAACAAGCAATAGAAATAGTTCAATGCAGATGACAATAGAATCAAAACGTATCCTACAATATTGGCCCTAAAGGATTTTCCTTATTAAACTTTAGTAAAAGATTTTACAAAATGTTCAAGTTGCAAAAGCCCTTTCTTTCCTCTGGGTAACTACATTTTATGTCATTTCTCATAATTGCCTTGGGTCGTTTGAGTTATCTTCTTGGTTGTTATGACCTTTCAATTCTTTTCTTTTGATCTTTCAAAAAGGAATATTCTTCAATAAGCTTTGTCTTACTTGGGTCATAATCAACCATGAACTTATAATCTAAACAAGGTATTTTTTAAGGGCAAAATTTTGTCAATTGGCTATTTTTTGGTCATTTAAAAAAATATAATCACCAATTAGCTTAAAATTCACCTATTTTACGTAAGATATGATTAAATAGCTAAAATTTGCAAAAAAATACAATTTTTAATAGTATATTATATGTTTTTGTATTGAATATTCGCGTACATATCTATGTGTATAATTTTTCAATCCAAATAGTTTCCTATAACAATATACATATGTATAATATTTGAATCCTTAAAAAATACCATGCATCTAATTAGATTGCCCACACTTCATGTTGAGACGAAATACTCAAAATACATCTAAAAATTAATTGTTCTAGGTTCACCTCATAATTGGCCAACTCCTTAGGCATTTGACCCATGCCTATTTTATGTGTGTTGGGATATGACTTAATTAAATTAATGTCTCTAGAAGGAGTTGAAGCATATTTCTTTAAAATATCCTTTCATATGCTTGAGGTGATTCCTATGGTGATTCTTTATGGATTCTTCTAAATAATTCAACATATAATTAGAAGGCGATAGTGAACTCATTTCCCCCAGTGGGTGTAAATGGCGTTGTTCAATCACTCTTTCTATTGCAAGGTACAAGCACTTGCAATTGCTCACTAAAGCGACGATGTCTTTTTCTAAAGAGTAGCTTGCTAATTGAATTTTTTAATGCAATGTAGTTGCATTAACTCTCCCACTCACTCATTTAGGGGAGGTATTCAAGTGTGTCATTTTATTTTGTTTGTCATTTTTTGTAGATCATCTTGGCCTATTTGGACTCCATGTAGTATTACTTTCTTATCTTTAACCTTATCGGGAACATGAGGAACTAAGTAGCCTAACTTTGGAATTCATGTAGATCATTATACATTATCGTTTGCACAATGTTTAATTCATCTTATACTTCAAAATATTACACCTTAAACTCAACCATGATAGTCATATCTGCTTTATAATGGGATACCTCCTCTTCCTGGGTGGTGATCATTTTCTTGTAACCCTCTATTTCATTGACCATATTATGAATGTGGAACTCATTTACTCAAAAGAAGGAAACTATTGGAGAAGTTGTGGTGCAAAATTGGCCTCCATATCCATGACCATTGGGGTTTCTATAGTCACTTTGAGATCTAAAACTCCAAGCAACTTGAGTTTCTTCTTAGTCTATCTCACTACTTGTCAAAGATGAAAGAGTCTAAGGATGTGACAACATTAGTTTTAGGAGTAAATATTCCCAAACCCAACTCGTGAAGGGGGAAAATACATTTAGAGATGGACAAGATGGGGGAGTCGAAAGATGTGTCTGGATTAGAAGCTTTGACATCCATATGTTTTGTGTTTCTAGACTCCTCAATTTTTTTCCTCTCAGCTTCTTCCCTTTCCTTTGCCTCATATTCTTGTTTTTTGCTTTTACGTAGGCCTTGTCACGTCCCTGCCCATCAATTTGATCAAGTGAGGGGAGACATGAACGATTTAGGGGTTCTAAATTTTTCCCCATGGGTATAATACAAAATTCCTAACCATTTAAATGCGTATGCATATGCATAAATATAAACACAGTGAAAATAAATCTATCCACACATACAAAGCATGCATATACCAACATATTCATCACAAACATGATAATAAAGATCATGCACATAAATAAACTCTTTCTCATTCTACTCATAGGCTTCCAATTTAATAATTCAAGCTAGGCCATCATGCTCCTTATTGCAAGAATTTATTAAACATTCATAACACACAAGTTTGGCATATTCGAGAACAACAATAAACACTTATCTTTTAACTGAAGTTGTCTAAGCAACTGGCTATGGGAGAGTGATGTTCCACCTAACCGTAGGAAATATGTCCAACACTTTATCTCTCTGCGAAGAGGCCAGCCCCAATATGGGCTATGTATCCACTAAGGAGGAACTACACAGGCTCACTCACAGCCATATGAACACACCTTCATGCTAAGCCAACACACAATTAGGTTTATTAAGCATGCAAAGAGACAAGGAGGGAGAATGCTAAGATAGTGAGCTCAACCACAGAGCTGTAGGAATATCAATTGGCTTCAACCAGCCTTGGCACCCACATTACCTACCACGCCCAACACAAGGAAGGTCCCCTCCTCTCCTACATAGTTACTCAAGTGCCCCCTTCCCTCTATTGTTATTCACATTAGGAATAGAAAGGTACAAGCTGCTAAACCTTCAGATATTTCTTCCTTCACTGGGCTTATCAAGAAATTCCATCCTATGATCTCTTTCTACCTCAATTTTCTCTTGAATTCATTGATTTCTGTCCACACTGAGTTCAACCACGAAATTCAATCTCCAGGCTCCCAATATAGGTTTTCCCATGGATTTTTGGGTCTTTAACACTCTTAATTTCTCCCCAAGGTTGATATCTATGGATCCCCCACAAGATTTCATAACTCACACAAAGTTTTGGGCATTTTTGACACTCTAAAATGTGGTTTTTCCTCTAGTTATGATTTGTGTTCCTCTCACTGGGTTTATCAAGAAATTCCATCCTATGATCTCTTTCTACCTCAATTTTCTCTTGAATTCATTGATTTTTGGCCACATTGAGTTCAACCACGCAATTCAATCTCCAGGCTCCCAATATAGGTTTTCCCATGGATTTTTGGGTCTTTAACACTCTCAATTTCTCCCCAAGGTTGATATCTATGGAAACCCCACAAGATTTCACAACTCACAAAATTTTTTGGGCATTTTTGACACTCTAAAATGTGGTTTTTCCTCTAGTTATGATCTGTGTTCCTCTCACTAATGGGAATGCATAGCTTGTTGAAAATTGGAGTTTGGTTTCCCCACAATGGAATGGGGATGAAGGGAAACAAATCCCCATGAGGGGAATTGACTTATGAGTACACTAAACTGAGTCCATACTCAAACATACAAATTTATGGGCTCATCCCATGCTCCATTAAATTCATGAGTTGATTTCTCAGTAGTCTTCTTACAACATAATTAAATATCAACTAGGAATTTCACTTGGGTAGTTGCTTATCATTTGTGGCACACGGGTTCTCAAGATGACACTAGGAAGCAAAGGATTTAATCCCACACACCCCTCTCCTCTCCCTAGTGGATAAACACAACCCCTCATTTTAGTTGCCTCCCTATCCAACTCTTAGGATTCTATTTGAATTATAAATATTTACATTGTTTTTACAATTTTCCATGGCTAAACAACACATGTCTACGAAATATAAAATACTTGCCTTTATAAGCCGAGCATTCATAGCGGGGCCTTGGCCTTGAGATCCACACTAGGGATCATATATCGCATTTTCACAATATTTACATATCAAGCCAATACATTCCAGGGTTCAAAATGGGGTATGGCATTCCCCTCCCCCTTAGAACAACATCATCCTTAGTGTTCTCAAAACTGAATGAAAATGGATGTTAGCACTTGATCATGCACAAGGGTATGACCTCCTAACTCATGGTCATCATCAACTCCCTTAGTCAGTCTAGGTTAGGTTTTTCTTTTTGTTTGGAAGTCAAGTGCCATCCATATTGCAAAATGGGGTGATTTTTTAGTTAAGAACTGAAGGTCTTAGTCATCTCTAGTTAAAATCCTAGAAAGGGGTCAAGATGCTTCCCGTGGTCATACGAGTCTAAAATCAAATCCTACCGCCTATGCCCACTCTTCCCCAAGATATGGTGATATGATTACCCATTCCCGTAGCGCCGAACAAAAAAATAAACTAAGGGTGCTACATAAATGTCAAAAGTCCCACAGTGTCAAAGCGCGTTTCTAAACCACAGTCACTGCAGGAGTTTGTAAAAATGCAATCATGAGTTGTTAAGCCCCCAGTTTCCATCCCAAAGTCGGTCTCCACTAGTCTAAAAGGTCAGTCCCCTCGTGATCACTAGTTAAAGTGCTCCTTGGAGTGGGAATTTTTAACACCTTAAGAAGTCTGGTAGTTGTCAAAGTGTAACAGGTGTCAAGACCAGCCACCACCGAAAGGCCGAATAGTGACATGGAGCCAGCACCCGTTAAGAAGAGGATCAAGAAGGGTGGGGCCCTAGTGCGTTTTGAACCTTGAGGCACATAATGGTTAGATGCAAACCTTTCCGCCTGCCATTTCTTCTACCGCTTAGGCTTCCCGAGGTTCTATGAGAAATTACAGGGGTATCACAGGAAGGTATCGACATACATCACCCAAATCATCCTAATTTGTATCGACATACATCACCCAACTCATGATACTTTGTCCTAGCAAAAATCGCCCAACTCATGCTACTTCGTCCCCACAGACTGTGCCCAACCTGTGCTGCTCCATCCTGATAGACTGTTCCTAACCAGTGCTACTTTGTCTCGACAAAATGCACCCAACTCACGTTGCTCTGTCCCAACAGACTGCACCCAAGTTGTGATACTGTTTCCCGATGGATTACACCCAAGTTGTGCTACTGCATCTCGACGTATTGCACCCAAGTCATGTTGTTGCGTCCCAACAAATTGCACCCAAGTCATGCTACATTTTCCCAATTGAGTTCTCTTGCATTTTTTCTTGGATGAATTGAATGAATTTTTCTTTACACTCTACTTTTATTTATATGGTGTGCCCTTTCCAAGGGGCTTCCAAATACATCATGCCAAATCAAGTGTGCCCACGCCGACATGCACCCAACTCCCACAAGTGTACCCACTCCACAAATGTGCATGAGCCAACATGTGCCCAACTGTCACAAGTGGGAAACATGTTCCGCAAGTAAGTGTCAACTTCACAAGCCGGTCCAATAGGTGGGTTCCTTGGGTCCACGTGCCCAACTCAATGCACCCCAAGTCTCATGCAACCCCAAATTATAAAGTCTATGCAAGACATAACACTTAATATTTTTGGATTTTGCGAGCACCATGCTCCTACCATGCCTCCATGCACTGCTGCAAGCCATTCCCATCTCCGCAAAGTCAAGTGTGCTTAGCTCCACACTCAACCTAACCAACAGTGTGCCCCTTTCCATGCTTCCAAGGTGCCCCACAATTCTAGTGCACCCAACTTTGCACTCAATCTCCATCAATTTCTCATGATCCTTTGGCACGTGTTAGGGTAAGTGCGCCCAACTTCCATGCCGGGGTCATGGAATCCTCCCCCACTCAAAGTTGTTGTCGCCCTTGGAAACACCTCCAAAATAAATCAAATATGTTGTCTCCAAACTTGTCTTCTCCTTGATGTTACAAAACCTTCATGCCTCCATACCACTGGAAACTCCAAATTTCCTATGTCAACAAGTCTACGAATGCATATGCCCACCATTGTAGCCATCTGCTATTGTTATTGTCACTACTGCCTTCTACTGCTACTACAACTCCACCTTCACTAAGAAGGTCACTCAAAATGTCCACAGTCGCACCTTTTAAGTCTTACTTATGCTTCTAACTTATCCAATTCTCCCATGTTCCTGTGCACTATCGGTATTCATGTCTTGGACTAGTTAGGTGATCAGTCATACTCTCATGCCCAGACTCATGAAAGTGCACCTTTGCGTGCTCAAAAATATCACTTCCATCTGCATTTCCATCCCACTCCTACAACTGCTCATGGGAAAAGGAAAGTCACCCACTTTCCTCAAACCACCACAAAGGGATTGTTGTTGCCCCTGTCATGTGCTTGTTTACTCCGACTTGCTTCTCAAGTCCTCAAGGTCTGCAACATGCCACTATCTCAACCTACCAAGATTTATGAAGTATAAGTACACACAACTTGTATATAGTTTTTCGACTTGCTCCTCCACCACACTACCGTAATGCATCCAAGAGTCCAGTTGGGTTGAGTGCCTTTTGCACTCCTAGGTCCCAACACTAATTAGTAAAATGGATCACATGTTGGTGTGTAGCCTTGCTTCTCATCTATGCACTATGGTTGGGGCAAGTCTACCTTGCAACCCATCCTCTCTGCCTCCAACATAACAATCCTACTATCCTTCGTAGTAAGGAGCTTCTCTCCTCTTTTATCCATCAAGCCACCATTGCAATCCAAAACCTCCACAAGCCTCAATGTGGAGAGGTGACAATCTATTCCTCACGACCTATTGCCCTCAATAACCTATATAAATTCTGCCTAGCATGATGAGCAAACCAAAGAATTCCACGTCTTTCGCAAGACATGTACGCACCACTACTCGACTACATCCTCAACTAGTCGGTTCATCCCGTCCATCATCACCAAAGGAAGCCTCAACCACGTCCTAAGTCCCATATGAAAGCTAGGCGAGCATCTCCCAGATTAACATGTATGCCACTCTCTAAGTTCCCATACACCTATATGGGCTCCATACGCCAACCGATTCTTCTTTCCAATTTAACCTTCTCTTGGTGTGATGTACCCTTCTTCATGGTCGAATCCCTACCATGAACCTGTCCAACCATTTCCATGTCCATCCTGCATCTTCCACATATTTTCTTCTAAGAGCTTCCATTCACAACATCCAAATATTCACTTGGTAGGGTGGCCAATTTTTATCCCAACATCTTCCTTTGGTTGCATCGCATGGTGTGGGAAGCCTTTTCCTTGTGATTGTCCTATGACTGGGACTTTCATCTTAGAATACAATGACTCTACCCTAGTGCCTTCCATGGTCGGTTCTAGATGTAATGTTGTGTCTCTTCTGACATCCCTACTTTCTCTAAGCGATGCCTTCAATATCTCTAAAGAATCTAACTTTGTGAAACATGAATGAACTCACCAAGTAAGGAAAATCACCCCCGTTGTCCTATTGCAAGGCCCTAAACTGTTAATGACTTTGTCCCACATCCGCACTCAATTGTCTGCAAGTCTCTTCTACGAAACACTGCTATGAGGAGTGCCCTAACCTCACTGAACATCAGTGGTTCTGTTATATGCACTCTTTTCATTGAACCTGCAACCTATCACCCGTTTTCCACACCAACGCTGTGAAGCACTGTTGTCCATTGCACACAAGTCTTCTCTTGCCCAAATTGTCCCACACAAGTCTGCCACACTTGCACTTTGGGTTGCTCACAAAAGACTACAATGTGCTTGCATCTATGCTTCACAACCCCGATTTCAATATTTTTCATAGCTTCAAGAGGTGGTCCCATATTTGTCTAACCGAAACACTACAGTCTAATCGACACATTGCACCAACCTTCTTGTTCGAAAGTGGTGAAAAGCTCACTTTTCTATTCCGATACCATTTGTCATGAAGGTGACAGTGGTGAAGAGAACCTCATGTTCATCTTCAAATAAGCTCAGATACCAACATTTCTCAAAAGTTTCACTATAATACCATCTTTTCTCAAAATATGAGCTCTGATACCATCTATCACGCACCCAAGGAATAGTGCCCCATTTTTGTTTTCAACTCCAAGGAATGTGGCATCGACATTTCTCATTTGCAAGGACTTGGCCTACTTACATCTATTACACCTGTACTATGCCTCTTCACTAAAGTTCTACCCATAACGATGCCTTGAGCTACAAACTATGAGGTCACTGCAAGCCCCTACTTGACTTACTCACCCAACAATCACTTGAACTAAACAGTTCACACTTACTCAATTATACAATTAAGCATTCCACATGAACATCATAGTACAAGTATCCAACAATATACACAAGAGACAAGTATGGTGGTGCCCAAACTAGGCACTTGAACCCACTATGAAGAATGTTACATATAGTACAAGGTACAACAAAGGAGTGCGCCCAACTTGGAAAACACTGATATAAAGATATACAACAAATTTGGAATGATGCCCATACAAATCTCTATCTCAGATAGTCTAGATAACCCCTACTATCTACACATCCAATCTCTGTTGCATCCGTGGAACTGCCTCAACACATGTCGCAACTTCTTCACTGCATGCTTTGGTACTCCTACTCGGCACCAAGTGCGCCCAACCTGCTTGACTATGTTCGTCACCCAATAGAGAAGTGCACCCAAGTCATGCTACTCCGTTTTGACAAACTACTCCCAAATGTGCGCCCAAGTCGTACTACTCCAACCCAACAACATGCTCTTAGAACTGCACCCAAGTCATACTACTCCAACCCAACAACCTATGTCGGGAAGTGCGCCCAAGTCATACTACTCGGACCCGACAGACAGTGCCTATCTCATGCTACTTTTTCCTATCATACATCACCCACCTCACGCTACTCTATCTCAACAAACATTGCCCAACTTGTGCTATTTTATCCCTATAGACAACGCCGAAGTCACACTACTTTGTCCTTGCAGACAATGCCCACCTCGCGCTACGTTGTCCTGACAAACATCGTACGAATCGTGCTACTTTGTCCCAACAGACAGTGCCCAACTCTTGCTACTCTGTCCTAGCAGGTTGCCCCCAACCCATGCTGCTTCCTCCTGACAGATTGTGCCCAACTCATGCTACTTTGTCCCCACAAATGTGCCCAAATCATGCTGCTTTGTCCCATAAGACTATGACCAAGTTGTGCTACTGCGTCCCGATAGATTACGCCCAATTCGTCTTACTGCGTCCCAACAAATTGCGCCCAAGTCGTGCTACTTTTTCTCGATTGACTTCTTTTGCATTTTTGCTTGGATGACTTGAATGAATTTTGATTTGCACTCCATTTATATTTTTATGGTGTGCCCTTGTCAAGGGGCTCCCAAATACATCATGCCAACTCAAGTGTGCCCACATCGACGTGCATCGAACTCCCACAAGTGTGCCCACTCCAAAAATGTGCTTGAGTCTACATGCACCCAACTTTCACAAATGTACAACGTGCTCCACAAGTAAGTGTCAGCTTCACAAGCCGATCCAACGGGTGGGTTCCTTGGGTCCACACACACAAATCAACATGCCCCAAGTCTTGTGCAACCCAAAATTATAAAGTCTCTGCAATGCATAACGCTCAAGTCTTTTTCCCATGCTCCCGCCATGCCTCCACACACTACTTCAATCCATGCCCATGTGTGCACAAGTAAATTGTTCTCAGCTCCACACTCAACTGAACTGACGGTGTGTCCCTTTCCATGTTTCCTAGGTGCCCCACAAGTCTAGTGCGCCCAACTCTACACTCAACCTCCATTAATCCCTCATGAGCCTTTGACATGTGCTATGGGAAGTGCGCCCAACCTCCATGTTAGGGTTGTGACATTGTTGCTTTACAGGGATCCCATGATCAACTTCAACAGGAGGTTGCTTCCTTACAAGCTATTGTTGCCTTGTTGCAAACAAAGAATGAAGGATTGGAGAATTAGTTGAATATTCTTCATTCCTTGCTTGAAGATGAGCTTGCTCTTTTCTAGAATGTTGTTTTATAGAGAATAGATGAGAAATCTAGGAAGATTGTTGTCCTAGAGAACACCTTGGAAAATTATATTTTCCAAAATCTTGTGGATGAATTTGGAGACAAGACATATCTCATTGATGATCTGGAGGTAGAGGTTAAAGCTCTCTACCATAAAGAAAATGATATCTTGAAGGAGAAGATTTGTAGATTGGTGGAAGATAATACCCATCTAGCTAATGAGGCCGCCCATATGTAGGCCTTTGTCGATGAGCTTCATGAAGAAGCTGCTCCTCTTTAAGAAGATAATAATTGCTTGTTTGATGAATATCAAGCTTTAAAAGAAGATTATGATTCCTTGCTGCTACAACTGATGGAGAAATATGATATTATTAAGGATTTGCAGAAGTGCAAGAAGAGTCTTGAATTGGAGATCAACCAACTGCAAGAAGCTGAGAATAAGACTATTGATGTTGTTGAGATGCCAAGCTCACCTATTACGTCTTTTACCTTTGATAACCTTGCTTGTAGCCCAGATGTTTTCAAACTAACTGACTGTAAGAAAGACGTTAATGATGTTTTTTTTTTAAATTTCATCTAATGACTTGTTGGCTATTGATGTTATTTCCCCCAGTTTCGAGAAACACACTACATGTACAGGGTCTTGACTGCCGAGGAAGATGGGATATATCAGAGGAGGATTTGGGAAGAATGGACAGGGTATTGTTGCTCCTATTATCCATGGAATGAAGTCACCAATAACAAGTCTTGGATATGATATTGCTACACCTAGTTTTACCGACACTAGAAGAGTGTTATTTATTGTTGGAAGTGTTCAGACTGAGTCACTGGAAGAGCAACCTATTGTTGAAAGTGTTAAAAATAATGACGAGTTAGTTGTTTATGATGAACCAACAATTGAGAATGTTGTTACAGATGACATTATTGCTGATATGCAAGGCTGTTCAAATTCTGTCAATAAACTAGGACCTGGCTTGTTCTACCATAACAACAAATTGTGCCATATCGTCATCCTCATAAGAAAAATCAAAGAAATTTCCCTGGGAATCAAATTCTTGTAAAGATGACAACTTTACTCTTAAGACTTTGTAGAAAAGTCGTGAGAGACTGAACTGTGGACCGGTGTCGAGTACTCGGATAGATTGTGGTTGGATTAATGGGCCACGAAATAATTTGAATAGATACTTGAGGACTTCATAAATTGTGTATCATCGTCAGTATAGTCATACATTGCTCCTCTTGCCTGCTTTTGATTACTTTGGAGAGGTCGACTATGATTCAACCAAAGATGATGGTCGACTAGAGATAATAATCGACTGAGATTCGATTATAGAAGATAGTCGACTAGGATTCGATTGATATATATTGCTATTGATTGACTTGAGAGTGGTTGACTGAGGTTCGACTAGTGGTGACAATCGACTGAAATTTTGATTGGATTGTTCGTCGATTGAAGTTCGATATTGTTGTGTTTTTCTATTGATGTTTGTATTAACCCTCAATTGTGTTTAAGGGGGGAGAAATTGAAGTAAATTAAAGATTGTTGATGCCTAAACCCAATTGATGTCTTGATGTCTACTCGATTGTGACTTGCTGAGACCGACTGAACTATGTTTAATTGAGTTGCTCATTGTTGGTTGGGAGATCTGATTGAGTACTGTTGTTAGTACCTATTTGATGGATGTACATAGACTGTATTACAAAGACTGCTTATGCTTATTGCGCCTTTGGCTAGTCGATTGATTGACTGGTTTGTGATGTCTTGTTATCTAGTCGACTAATTAACTAGGACTATTTGAACAACATTGTGGCAACTTGTTTGATGGATTGGACGACTGCATTGAATTTTGATGATAGAGGTGACAATGTTTCAGACTTCCAAGAGTATTACTGTACCATGGCTTATCAATGTTTGCAATTCAGATCAAAATAAGGGGGGAATGCTACATAATTTGTTCTTTCCTCCAAGTTGAATTTATGAGGGGGTGTTGGAACCATTGGTTCGTTGGTAACCTCACCTTGTTGAAAGAAGGGAGTCGACTGTTGAAGGGAGACGACAACCAACTAAATTGTGTCCACTTTGGATTTGAGATCCACATTTTATGGACAATTGTGACCTATGTGGTCCCATTGTTGTTAGTTTGGGCTCCTACTCAAACTTATTTATAGATGATCCTTCAAGGATCGGTCTATAATGAGATTGTGGAAATCATTGTGGTCTTTGGAGCCTGGTCATTGTGCTTAAGCGCAAATGGTGTCTATTGACACCACCTCTCTCTTGGAAACTCTATTGTCACTTATGTTGTTTTCTTCCTGTCTCAACACACATAACTAAGGTTTTATTAGTAAAAATGTTCGGGTACTCCTTTAATTACTTTTTGATAGATGCAAAATACACCTTATCACGAGTATTGGTGTCCTTATAAATGTTTTCTAAAAAGGTTGTATCCATCGTTTGTACTCTTGAATCATATTTTGAAATTTCAAAACTTTTTTCTTTAAGAAAAAACTAAAAATGATGAAGATCTCAAATGGAAAAAAAAAGCTCACCATCAACTCTAATGTAAACATAATAATAACTCTAATATAAATATACTAACAAGTGAACCGACACAAATTCATTTTACCTCTTATTTTTAAAAAATGGAAAGGTTTATTTTATTTTCAAATTAAGATAAAAAGAAAATGAAAGAAGGTAAATTAAAAGGAAAGGAAAATGGAGGTAAAAGGCTCAATGCTCTCAACTCGGCGGGTTGTAATTTGATCACTCAAAATGATAGATTGGTTTGGTGTGGGAATGGTAAATCTGGGAAGGTAACTGCTAAAACAACTTATGATAGAATATTGCAAGAGAAATATATTTATCGACAAAATTGGTGGTATAAGCAAATTTGGAGGTGGGATCTTCCGTTAAAAATCAAGTGCTTTTTATGGCATGCTTTGCAGGGTACATTAAAAACTTGGGACAATCTTTTGAAGCGTGGTTGGTGTGGCCCAAATTGGTGTATCCTTTGTAAGGATGATTTTGAAAGTATTAGTCATTTGTTTGTATGTTGTTCTTTTGGCAGAAGTGTTTGGAATCTATGCTGTGCAAAATTGAAAGTTTCCGTGGATTGGGAAGAGGGAGATTTTGGACAGTCTCTTCTTAACTGGTATAGATCTTCAAAGGATTCATTATTACCAATATTTGTATCTTGGGCACTTTGGTATGTTAGAAATTTGGTCACCTTTCAAGGGATTAAGCCGGAGATTAAGGTTTGTGGAATTATTGCCTTGAAACTTGCTCAACAATTTAAAGCTGAAAATACAATGGTTGGAGATAGAAGGATTGGATAGTTTTCTTATACGGTTGGGCAACCCATCCTCTTTTTTGATGGGGCTGCACAGCTGGGCCTTTGTGCTGCGGGAGGAGTTATACATTTGAATGAGGGTCACCATTTCACCCTTCGGCTCAATTGTGGTAATGGAAACAACATGAAGGCCGAGCTGTTAGCATTATGGTGTGTTATGAAATGTGCTAATATCTTTGGGCTGGTAAACTTAAAGGTCTTTGGAGACTCTCGTGTCACGATAAAATGGGCAGCTGGAGAATTTGAACTAAATGTTTTGGCTCTGAATCACTGGTGCTTGCGTGCAAAAGAGGAGATTGGAATGCATGATTACATCTCTTTCAATCATAGTTATAGGGAGCACAATGAATTGGCTGACAGTTTATCAAAGCAAGCACTTCTTGGTCCTGAAGGATTACTATTTTGGGAAGAATGGATGGATTCCATTATGCTGGATAATGGAGAAGTCGCTTTCTTTAATTAGTTATTATCCGACTTCAGTATGGGTTTTTGTGTATTTTGTATATGGTCATCAAGTATGACTAGTCTTTCTTTTGGATGTATTTAAGACTTGATAGGTGTTTTGGACAATCTGGTTACTGTTTTGATCAAGATGTAAAAACCTTATGAGAAAAGGTTGAATATCTTTGTACTATTTGATTCGAACGAATAGCAATAGTACGTTTTTTTTTTTCGGTTGAAAAAAAAAAGCGCTCCTGTGAAAGCGGAGAATTTAAATTCAAACATGAGAAGAAAAAAAAACCAAAAAAAACAAAACGTCACTCTCTTATGTGCTTTCTAAGATATGAAAAAAGAATACCATGCAGTAGCATCTGACAATGCCCACCTCGGAACAATAACATCACATTCCATCTTTATTATTTCTTTTATTGATTTAATAAATCACAAGAGATTTAATCATAATTTTTTAATGATAACAATTTTGAATTTGAATTTCCCACACAATTTCAGTTGCCTAGTGCTTCAAGAATCAAAATAGCTATTTGCAGGTCTTGAACAAAGGCCATATCAACACAACCAAGAATGCAATCATAGATTGGCATTCTATAGTCTGCAGACAGAGCTTGTGATTTTGAAGCGAGCTTTTGAAGTTGTTGGGTGTGCAGGTCTAGAAGCATGGCAAAAGGTGGAAAGAAACGAAGGGTTATCAGGAAAAAGAAGGAGAAAGGGCTCCAGGTTCAGACATCAGGTTCTGCAGGTATGTCCATGGTTCTGTGGTTATGTACAGTTTATTTGAATGGTAGTGTGTGATATTTTCAGTTGGGTTAGGGTGGTATATGATGATTTCAGTTGGATTTGGGTCAATGCATCCTGTGATCTTTGTTTAGTTTGTGTTTTGATATGTACATGATTATGTTTAGT
The DNA here is from genome assembly GCA_027924585.1 of Larix kaempferi. Lineage (NCBI taxonomy): Eukaryota > Viridiplantae > Streptophyta > Pinopsida > Pinales > Pinaceae > Larix > Larix kaempferi. Next base: position 26,730,019 of record BSBM01000370.1, on the reverse strand, counting down.
CTGGATCCTTGATGCCATTACAGGCAAAGATGAGTCCCATACTTGTCAACAGCTTGAAGAAGATTCTTGTAGTCCTAAAACACCTATTCAAACAAGTGAAGGGGATGAGAAAGAGGGTGGATCTCCCACTTCTCAGGCAGAGGGGTTTGCATTTTCTCAGGGGATTGAACATACAAATGGATCTTTAGGGAACTTGGGCTTCCATAATTTTTCCGACTCTCAGACAGTGAGGACATACGAGAGGCATGGAACCCTCCAACCACCACAGGAGCAAGAGGAACATGGCAAGGATGCCTTTTTGGACTGGTCCGTCGCAGATGTTGTGAAAACACGTAACCAATCCAAAGATGGATTTGGGGTAAAAAATGGAAACACTTTGGAGGGTAATCACTTTGATGATGGAAGCATACAAAACTTGGGGTTCTATGGATTGGATGGATCCCAAACTGATGAGTTTACACAGTCAGAAGGATCAGAAATAGAGCCCACAAAGTTCAAGTCCACCATAAATTTTAACGAAGGCTTTTCTATGAGCTCATCTGAGGTACCAGTGACATTTTTGGACAGTTCTTTTAAGCTAGAATCTGCTATGCAAGATGGGGATGGAGATTGTCAACTCTCTAAGAAGCAAAACGCAAACAATTTTGGGCCTAATAATGTTACTCCTTCAGAAGGATTAGAAAGCAAACCAAAAGAGAGATTACCCATCTCTGAAATTTCTAGGGGGGCTTGTGTGACCTCCAAAGGGGTTTGTATAAATTCATTTCAAGCATCTCTGAATTCAAAAAATGTTGAGAAGTTGGGATCTGCTATGCCAGGCTGGCATGAAGGTTCCCGACTCGTTGAGGAGCAATACAGACACAGAAAGGATGTCAGTTTGGACATTTCTGGACCCATTGTTGAAGGAAGCAATCAATCCAAAGATGAAACTATGGAGAATGTAAAAAATGGGGGCACATTAACTGATATGCCAAGAGAAAATCCTACCTTGGAAGGGTTGGTTGTGCCATTGCCTGCTACTGAACCAACTGCTGATGCAGCTACTCCAATGATTCCGGCTGATTTGGGGTCTAAGGAGTCCTCCCATCTTAGAATTCAAGATACTCAAGATGTCCTAAAAGAAAAAGATGAGAAAGAAAAAGACAGGAACCCTAGAGCCATCTCTGAAGAGCATACCCAACAGACAGATTTGGCAAAGCTTAATGGGGAAGGAGAGGCCATTAATTTGAAGAGTACTTTGCCTGAGGAGCCAAAGATAGGACATAAGGTTTGTATCTGCAGCTGTTGAAATCATTGTTAAGTTCATGTTCTCTATTTAGGTGACAGGTCTGTAGTCACACATTTCATATGTATATATAGAGATTTTGTATATAATGTAGTATTTTTGTTCAAAGTGGTGTCGCTTAAATGGTTTCCTATCTGTTTTTTCCCAGTAGGTTAGGTTACTGTAGGTGTTCAAAGTAGTGTGGTCAAAAGAAGAGAGATTTGTTTTTTCTCTATATAAATATCGATGGATTAAAGCTTGAAAATAATGGAAAGATATTTCTCATTCACACTGTTGGGCTTAACGACTTGTATTTGCAATTGGGGAAAAACACTGATTTCATTGTGTATAATAGATGATTGAATCGTTTCGTAAGATTTTGCAGAAGTCCATGATTTGCATGTCTTGCTGAAGTCATGAGTAAAGACCTGTTGATTCCTGACATTGTTTGCTTTATTTTCAGGAGAATGACATCGTTCTTCAAAGAAGGGAGAAGCTACAAAACTCGTGGTTGAGTTTTTGTGGCATGCTAGAGTTCTTTTTTGGTTCTCGGAACTGAACTGTTATGATCATATGGTTCTCATCTGCACCTTGCAGACCCCTCAATGCAGTATCTTTAGATTGCATATTGTTATGATCATATGGGTTCTCATTTTCACCTTGCAGACCCTAAATGTAGTATCTTTTGATTGCAATATTGTTTTCAGGCCTACTGTTATCATTATAATAATGTGGACTCAAAGCAAATGTCCGAATAAAGCATGTGTCTATTCTCTTTGTTTTTGGTAGCAGTGCTGAAACTTCCGAGCTATGGCCCTTTCACTGTAATCATAGGCCTATAGTGGAATGCATGTATGTGAATGATTTTCTTTTTAAAGGTGAGTATAAGAGTGTTTTATTTTCTACTGAAGTTTTATATGGACATCAAATAAGACCGGAATATCCAATTTTTGCCTTCATATATGTCCATTTGTTACTTCTTGTTGTCATTGGTGTGCACTGGCAAATGTTGTGTCATTATTGATTGTTCACAAACAGTATGCAGAGGTTATCTTTGTATTAATAAATGGTTATTGACTGAGTTGAACAGAACAGAATTGGATATGGCAAACTTACTGTAAACTTGTGCATTGTTATTTCTTTTCTTGGTTGTAATTTGTACACTTTATTTTCCATTATAAGGGAATTGATAGATGGTTATGGCTACCTCTGTTGTAGTTATCACTGAATTAACAAAATAGAGGGGTTGCTAGAGCTTATCTCGAAATGGATATGCTGGAAAAAGGACCTGAGAGATCGCATTATCTTGAAGGTGGGAAATTGCATGAGGAGGCTTGATGTGGATTATGATAGTGGTATTTAGATGCACCCATTACCTTGTACTTCTGACATCACAGAAAATCTTGTTCCAGGTCTATCAAGTTATATAGTAGGTGGATGAATCGAGGATATAGTTGTGTTACAAATACATTAGAGGGATAGGAGTTGCAGCCTTTGATATATAGGCTGGAAAACTAATAGACACAAATAGGCAGTCTGGCAAAGGCAATAAGGAAAATCTACCTTTTGTGTAGGGAAATTATGAGGAGATAGGTGAATGATGGATGATAACCTCCAAAAGCAGGGAAGGCTAGAGGTAAGTGCTTAGAACAATCTAAGAACAAACGTGATCAAATAGCCTAGGTGTAAGCTCAGCAGTCAGCCAAGGATTCTGGAGAATTTCATGATTATAATGTGTAAATGAATTGTGGCAATGTTACTTGATTGTTAAAGCATTATGCTAAGGTGCTATGCACTGCTGGATAAGTGCGTTTCTAACAACAGAACATAACATTATAAGGATAAAAAACATAGATATGCCAATAAAGCTCATCTTATCTTATAATTTCCTAAAATAGTACATGTACATCAATTTTTCATGGGGGAACCCTCCTTGGGTCCAAGACACATTCCCTGCATCCCTTGCATTTTGGGGAAGGGGGTGCCTGGAGAATGCCCTCGGTCAGTCCTGATTCATTTGGATGTGGGATGTCCTAAGGGGCCGTTTATAACAATCCCATTCCATGAAGTATGTATAACGTTTCCATGTAATTATGTTTAAATATTAAACAAAGTGCATTTTGTGATAGCACTCCAATTTTGTAAAATGGAAGCTAAAGGTCAAGGCCCGTGTGTTAAAATAATTTCTGTATTTTTGAACTTTCCTAATTTAACGGGGTATGTGCTTAAAGTTATAATGAGATGCAAATAAAAAGATAAATGTGGACTTGATTGCCTTAGGACAGCTAGAAACGGGCATAAGGTACTAGGTAGCATATACCAATATGCCAACATTTGTCTGGAAATAAAGTTTATGAAGAGAGAAAATGCTCTAAGAGGCAAACGCCACCTCAGAGAATTCAGACATGAACATTAATTCTTTGTTTCCCTTCTTTCTCTTATATTGTAACCATTTTGAGGTGGGAAAGGGGATACGCATGGAAGGGTTACTCACAATATTTGCATGTGAGGGTTTCTTGATTTTTGTCTATGTTCTAGTTGCAGCACTGGCTTTCTTAGCATTTTGTTGCTTGATCTGGCTGTTTATCTATATATGTGAAGGGATGGCGTTGTGAGATGAAAGTAGGAAGCTTGCTGCTGGCAAATTTATCTGCCTTTTGATCGTGAGGAAGCTAGTAAGAAGATTTTGTTTTAGCTAGTAGTCCAGCAAACGATTGGCAGTTTTAGCAGTAGTGCTTTTGCTGCCCCTGCTTTTGTGAGGAGAGTAACATGGGTTTTACTGCTGTAATCTATCTTTTCTCTGTGTTCTAGCAAGGAGGGTAGTGATAGTTTTATGTTTATTTATTACTGGGGTTTGCGAGAGGCATTCTTGTGGGGTTTGTGAGAGCCATTCCTATGCTTATAGTTTACTTTTCACGTCTTTGTTCAATCTTGGGGTGGCATTTGAGTAGGAATGCCTATGGTTGGTTGGCGAATCTGTCCTTGATAATCAGTTTCTGGTTCCGTTCCAATAAAAAGATAGCAGCAGATACATTCTTCTTATCTTTTTGTAATTTTGAAAGAATGAATTATATATGTTTGAAATTGATTTTTCTTCGTTGTCATCTTGGTTGAGTTAGATGGCTTATGGTTGTTGGGTTTGCTTTGAATGAATGCATTATATATGTTGAAATTGATTTTTCTTCGGTGTCATCTTGGTTGAGTTAGATGGCTTATGGTTGTTGGGTTTGCATCCATCACGTGGATGTTCAATCTACTCTAGTCAATTTTGAGTAGTTGCATAAGAGAATGCATTTGAAATATTTCTAAGCATTAAATAATCAACTCATTGTGAAATTGGAGGAACTGGAAGCCGGGGTTTGACTAGTTGGTAAAAAGGTTGGTGATATTCTACTGACCAAGGTTCAATTCGTTCCAAGTGTATTGAGATTTTTAATTTAACATAAAATTATGGTGAACCTAAATTCACATAGGATTGTAATAAATATAATTTAATAATGAATAGATGATTTTTTTTTTCTAAGAAAGAAAAAAAAAACATGTAATTATGTTATTATAGAAATAAAAATGTACTCCTCTATACATAGTCTTCAAAACAGATAAAAAAAAATGTTCATCATCCACTACCAATTTACAAAATAAGCATACAATCTAGTATCCAAGTTCAGGTACCCAACCCAATGTAACTAGTTCATCCAGACAGTCAATAAAAGACAAAAACATGACTGATATCCTGCATCCGCCAAAAATAGAGAAATTAATCCTAAAAATAGGAGAAGATCCTTTAAATTCTAGGTTATCTTCAATCCACTCTTCCTAGAAGGTATCTCTCCTGCTCAGTGAGTGTTTTCATAGACAAAGCATCAACCACATCATTTAGTTCTCTGTATATGTGATTGATAGTCCAATCATAGAAGGTGGTCAGAAGTGATTCGATCCTTTAACATCAATGTTGAAAAGAGAGTCTTTAGCATGTGTATTCTTTTTACCCAATTCGCAATGATCAATGAGTCACCAAATATTTTTAGTGAATCCACACCAAAGGAATTTGCAATTTTAAGCAAACACCACATACCAAGTAATTCAGCCCTTGAATTTGTACCTTCACCAATATTTAATTTAAATTTGAAGTAGTGGTGTTTGTTAATGATCAAGTAAATCCCAGCAACACATCTACCTCCCATTGTCTCTCCATCAAAAAAAACCAGTAGCTGTACTGGATTCATCAATGCCCAATATATGTCACACAGGTCTGCGGGAGGGAACCTGATTTGAGTATGATTTGTACATACCAGTAACTTTGAAGAATAACTGATTCAGAGTAATCTTTCTGCCCTCAAATATGAAGTCATTCATAGTTTTCCAGATCAGCCACGAGATGAAGGTAGGCAGAGTCTCTTGAAGTTTTTGAGCTTTGGTCCATAATAGTAATGAAGTTTCCATATCGCCCGATCCCCACATATGGTCGATAGCAAGAGCAGAACATACCTGAGACCATACAGATTTTGTATACATACCAGAAACAAATAAATGAATAACTGTCTCATCTTCTTTTTGGCATAATGGACAAATGCCAGGACCAATCCATCCCCTTCGAATCAAATTACTCCAAGTAAAGACACGGTCTTCCAGGATTAACCAAAGAAAACATTTAATCTTTGGTGGTATATGCCACTTCCACAATTTAACAACCCACCATTTCCTGAGATACAGAACCCAGCTTACTCACTATTGCATTATATGCCGATTTTGCAGTGAAAATACCAAACTCAGAATTGAAAGACCAAACAAACTTGTCCTCACAGTTGGATAGTCTAATACTGGCCCTGTTGAGTCTTGAAATATACAGATTCCATTCAACTTCCCAGTTGTTTCTAAGACCCAGTTCTTGTGCAGTAAATCAATAGTTGCCAGAACTCTCTAACCATTGAGGGCGCCGAATGTTATCAAGGGTCACAAAACCACCCAGTTCTTGTGCAGTAAATCAATAGTTGCCAGAACTCCGTAACCATTGAGGGCGCCGAATGTTATCAAGGGTCACAAAACCACAATTTGAAAGATGATCTCTGATGGAATTTGATAAATAGAAATCATCTTCATTTCCAATATAAGGGTCTAATCCAATCATTACATTATGCCCATTACCAATACTCCAGGAGAGATGCATATCCGGTGGGCTTCTTTCGGGCTGGAACCCTTCTACTACTCGGTTTAAGGCCTATAAGACGATTGGTGGAATACTTATGGAAGGAAGGTTTCTTGAATTTGATCTGAATATCTCTGTGCTCAATATTTATGGTCCCTACAAGGATAGGGAAGTTTTTTGGAACATATTGGATAGCTGTGGTATCCTAAAATTCCTAATCTAATTGCTGTAGGTGATTGAATTTCACCTAATCAGTTTCTGAGATTTGGGGTAATTCTGCCCGACTTGATGAATTGGCTGGTTATTTTGGGGATTTGATCTAGTGACATAATTTGATTGACATCGAGCTTGCTAAATTATGTGCAACCTAGAACAATAAGAGATGCTGCAACAAGAGCATTGGAAAACGTCTTGACCATTTTCTAATGGCAGACACCTTATGCAACAGTCTTCAAAAGTACAGATCTTGGGTCGAATTCTCGAACATATCTGATCACCAGGCTATCATTTTACAAATGGATGGCATTAGGTCCAAGGAAAAATTTCCCTTCAAGTTCAATGCATCTTGATCCATGATGACGATTTCTGTACTTTGGTCAGGAATTGTTGGTTGGCGATTATAGTCCCTGTTGATCTTAATCCAATGGAGTCCCTAGTTTATAAATTAAAATGTTTGAAGAACGAAGTGATAAAATGGGAAAAACCCAGAGTTGCTAAAGATAAAGCAGATTTGGTGGAGATTGAGCGACAAATCAGACTCTTTTTTGAGCTCAACCCCGATGCATTTTTACTGAGAAAGAAAAAAGTGATTTGCATGGTCTTGAACAAAGAAAACATGTCCTTTTAGATCAGGAAGAACAAGCATGGCGATTAAAAAGTAGAGCTATCTAAGTGTCACTGGGTGATCAAAATACTAAATTTTTTCAGAAGTATGCATTTGACACAAGAAATAATAATGCTATATGGGATTTGAATGATGAAGGGGGTAATATAATTAGATCCCAAAGAGATTTGGAAAAGGCTGCTCTTCAGTTTTACTCTCAACATTTCATTGATCCTAGCACCGCTAAGATTGAAGATCAGTTGAGAGTTATTCAACATTTTCCCTCTTATTTCTCAAGATGAGGGGATGGAACTTGGTAAACCTATTACTATGGAGGAATTGGCTAATGTTCTTAAAACGTCTGCCAAGGACAAAAGTCCTGATCTTGATGGATGGACTGTTGAATTCTTTTAAGGGTTTTTGGATATTATGGGGAATGATCTTCTGTCTATGGTTGAGTTCTATAGAGTGGAAGGGTATATGTATAAACGGTCTTAACTCAACCTTCTCGACTCTGATTCCGAAGTGTAGCAAACCTTCTTGTTTCAATGATTTCATATCTATTGCATTATGCAATTTGGTCTATAAATTGATCACCAAGATTATTGCTAATCGACTAAAACCAAAACTTGCCGAGTTCATCACTAAAGAGAAATTCGGGTTTCTGTCAAATCAACAAATTTTGGATGCTATTGGGGTTTCTCAGTAGATTCTTCACTCCATTAAATTTAGAAATTTAAAAGCTATGATCCTCAAGATGGACTTGGTTAAGGCCTATGACTGAGTGAACTGGGTTTATCTCAGACTGCTTTTATTACATATTGGTATACCTTTATGGGTAAACAATTGGATTATGGCCTGTGTGACCACCCCATCATTCTTAGTTCTGAGCAATGGATTTCCTATAACTTTCTTTGGTTGTTCTCGTGGAATGAGACAAGGATGTCCCTTGTCACCCTATCTCTTTCTACTGGTCATTGAAGGATTGAGTCGCATGATTAATGAAGCTAGAAGAAAGGGACTCCTTAAAGGTATTAAGATTTCTGATTTTGTTTTGATTACGCATTTACTGTTTGTAGATGATGTGGTCTTATTTGGTACTGGCGCTGTGGAGGAATGGTCTCAATTTTCTGCTATTATCAAGGTTTTTTGTTCGGCATCACATAAGTATGCAAAAATCTTCTTTTCACTTCCACAATGTGGAGGAGAACATATTGGAATGTATTTCGGGCCTTATGCCATTTCAAATATCTCAGATCAAAGCCGGTTTCAAATACCTTGGGTATTTTATAAAACCAAATTGTTACAGGGCGGGCGACTGGTTATGGTTAGTTAAGAGATATGAAAAAAGGATTGGGCACTGGAGTTTCTGGTATCTTTCTGTGGGTGGTAGGTTAACTCTGTGTAAGGCATTGCTCATTGGAATGCTGGTATATTGGTTTTCACTTATCATGGTGCCAAAATCAATTATTCAAATGATCCAAAAGCTTATGTTTAACTTTCTTTGGACGGGCAATGCAAAAGGTGGCAAGATTCACTTGCAAATTGGGAAAAGCTTTCTGTTCCTAAACAATATGGAGGATGGAACATCAAAAATCTATTTCTGCCTTAAAGGTCCGTGGCGTGGCATATTGAGCTTGGGTCTTTGGATGGACATAATAATGAATTGATGATTACAATGATATGGGACAATATATTTATATATGCATTGAATGGTCGTGTTCCTTCATTATGATGTGACATTTCATTGATTATTATTATTACTACTATTATTATCTATTAATTGATGTTTATTTATATATATTAATGTTCATTGCATTGCCTTCTCCTTTAAATTTTTTGTCTTGAAAACATATTAATGGAAATGACTTATATATTATTCGTGCTTGTGATGTCTTCTCACAACCCTTGTTCTTATAGTTATGATAGTTGATGATATAAGATAATATAAGCAGAATTGTCTCACGGTGAATGGATCATACCACTCTAATTTAGTTTTCTGCAAAACTATATGGCAACGACTTTTGTGACTTGGGAAATGATAAGATTTCACATTTGAACTTCTCTTCAATATGATAGGGTCTTTTCTTAAAGATTTTGTCTTTGTTTAGTTTGTTGATGACTTGTATATACTTTGTAATTAGGATGATCAGAAGGCATCATTGTATTTTGGAGATTTATTGCTTGATAAAATTTCAATTAGGTTTATATTGATTCCTTTTTACCAAGATTCAAATTTTTATATCTAATGAATGCGTAATTTTATTAAATATAACAAAATTACATTCTGCATAATGCATGTGTGCCCTGCATTTCCTGTCTTTGGCCCTTGCACTACATATATCAAAACTGACAATCTATACTACCATTCCTGTGAATACATGTACAAAAAGCTGCCTGAAATATTCAGGCAAAAGGAGCCTGTCTTTCAGACTTCACATATGTTCTTATATATAATCGAATCCATCAAAAATGATTTTGATTCCATAGTTTATGAGCCGTTATTATCGTTTGCTGTTGCTTCAAGTAGGCCTTCCACAAATGCCCTATGATAAAATTCATAATGATCTTCATTTTATGAATTCTATATTTGGATAGCTAGATAATTCCTCTGGAATTTTTTTTCACTTTTTAATTTGTGTGATTAAACTTTGACCCGAAATTTCTTTATGAGCGATAACTTTTTCAAATTCACGGTATTTGGAGAACCTCTGTTAAATTAATGCAATTGGCAACCCTGTCAGGATTTCTCTGACTGATTGTTACAGGACTACAGTTTCAATGGCACCCTTCACAGAGATCAGATCTTAGACAGCAATGTTTAGGCAGCGTAATACGAACAGCAAGGGTTGTGAGGTCACCATTTTGTTTGGAATCCTTGGACCTTCGACGGACTGTCACGGATTTTCTTTTTTCTTTTGGCATGTCACGTTTGTCATCGCCACGCCACTCCTTCAAGCACTGGTTATTCCATGATACCCGTGATTGGTGGCGGCTCTTCCACGGCTCACTATATTTAATTGTGGCTGCAGTTTGATATTGGAAGTTTATTTCTGTAGTGATTTTTTCTTTTTTTCTTTTTAATCTCAGGGGTTGTAGCACTATGAATGTTGCTCGACTCATCACTAATATTCAAATAAAATTAGGCTATCTTAAACATATTGGTTGGTGGTTTGTAAAGATGCTAATTTTTACTCATGTTAAATGTATGTTTTTGGGTTTTGGGTCATTAACTTGTTCTTGTACATTCTAAGAAGAAAAATTCTTAACCAATTAGAAACAGTTTTAGGTCTTACTCCATATTCAAAAGGACGATTTCAATGTCCTATAATATCCCCAAGATACCCAAGATACCCAGTCTCCCTCTACTCCATCATCATTTAGTTCTTCATCACCATTTAAGCCATGCACATGTCATGTGTTATTAAATATTCACCAAGATTTAACTCCATACATGAAGCTAGACACTATACCCACTTAAATTTTAAGTCATGTTTAAAAGACAACACAATTTTACCTTCACATCATATTATTTTTATTATATTTTTTCCAATCATAATAGTTAATTTAATAATATTCTTTTTAAATATTCTCTTCCTTTTAATATTTGAGTTTAAAAAAAAAATTCCATCACAACTTCATTTATAGAAATTTTGAAATTTTTGGTGATAAAAGACTTGGAGGTCATAAAAACTTTTGTTTATAAGGAATGAGTTTGGCCAAAGACTAAGTCATATAAAGGTATTGTAAAATGTTCAACATAAAAAGGATAAGGGACCAAATCTTTATAGGACAATAATGAATAGATGATTACAATGCATCATGAATTATAACTAGAGCCACGAAGTGACAATGTCCCCGACCGTTGGGAATAGCTTTTGTTATAAGATATGAACTCTAGAAACAAGAACATAAGAACATAGATATAATAGTAACTATGGTTCTCGTCATATGTCATTTAAACCGAGTCTGTAATAAATAGAGAAGATAAAGAGAAAACACATGCTTGGAGCATTGTATTTTAAAGAAGAGCGTTAAGAGGAGCCTTCTCACGAGCACCTTAAAGAGACAAATGAGAAACGAAGGAAGCATTCGATAATATATGAACTCGAAACAAGACAAATGAGAAACTAAGAAAGTATTCGATAATATATGAAGCCAAAACAAGACAAATGAGAAAGGAACGAGGTCTGAAAATCCGCTAATCGCTCCATATAAGAAACCTCCAACCAGGCCATGAATTTGAAATTTTAGCTGACTGTCAAATCAAAATTTAACGAGGGTTGCACAATTTCATTACCTGTCATTTTAAGTTTGAGAATGTCAATATTAATATTAATAATTTTTCTCAATATTAACATTTTTTTCTAACATTTTAGTATTCATGCTTTACAGATACGTATTATCTTGTCCAATGACAAAGGACAAGGTAAAAAAAAAAAAGACTAGACAATTGCCTGTTAACATTGTCACGATAGTCACCGGGGTTTTTATTCACAAAGTTGCGAATTAATTTCTAAGCTAATTAGAATTTGAATAAATCCAATTTAGATAAAACAAAGATATATTTTGTTTCTGCTCGGGTGATATTTAATCCTTTTGTCCATCGATTAAAAGAATTCTCATGGATTTGAGATCAATATTACATTGAGAGGAAAAAATTAAAACCACTGCGACTTGTAGATTAGTTCAAGCACCCGAAGCTTGCAACATGGTGACATCTTTCCATGGGCAGAGCAATGTCTTACAATTCGGGTTCCTGAGTGCCATGATCGAATTCGGTAATGAAAAAAATTAGTATCTCTCCATCTCTAGGATACAATGACAAGCTCATCGAATCTGCTTATGAACTCCATATGGTCTTCTTTCTATCCCTATACCGCCAGTAATATAAAGGTGATCGCCTAATATGGCCTCCACAAAGGTCAATAATTGCCGGCTACTCGAGTTTGGTGTGCTCCTCCAAGTACCGCCAGCCCGAGCATACCCTGCCGGTAGCTAAATCGTATAGTAAGCAACCAACCCAGGCCTAAAAAAGCTATATTTCTAATAAGCAACCCAAGGATAGAAGTGCCCGAGAAAAGCAACCACTCAAAACAGAAACCGCCGCCAAGAAGCCAAGAACAACTGGGCCGACGAATTTGGGACTGAGCCAGATGATGCTAGCGCTGGGGCAGGCGGGATTTTACAGGTTTTATCATGCCACGCCGGTGTTCCTTCTTTGACTGGAACTTTAACGAGTTGTGATGCTGCTTACTCTTATGCTGCTATAGACTCACATCCCTCTTCTTCTATTTATCTCCCGGAAATATAAAGCTATACGGCCGCGAACTACTAATACACAGGGGCGTACAGGTTTTGTTCGCCCCAACCTGGAAAATATAATGAAATAACCAGTGAAGATTCCGACAAAGACCTGGACGACAAATAGGCCTTCTACTAAGGAGCCTCTCGCTAATGAATTCGATCGTATCCTTTGCTCCTGGAAGACACAGAAGGTTCCAAGACACGGGAAAAAAAACAAACCATATTTTCCATTTGACTCGAAGAAGATTACCTCTGGAATTGTTTGGAATTGTTAGTAGCCACCCACACGCAGAAGAAAAGCCGACAAAACTCTCCATTGCAAGAGAAAAGACACAACAAACTCTCTAGATGCCACAGCCAGAGAAAAGGCAAAAGAAATCATCGAAAATTGGAAACGGAAGCACCCAACAACGACAGCTACCAGGGAAGAAAAAACCGACATGACCACCACGGCTCTAGGACCAGCAAATCCAGAGCAAAACCACAGGCAGAAAACTGACACCAACACCAAATAACCTACCCTATACAACATAAAACACGACCGACAAACAATAAATTCCAGCCACCTACCATTTAACACGCTGAACACTCAACATGTAGTTACGGAGACCACCATCACGAGCAAGTAATAAAATAGGCAAAGCCTTGGACAACAAGCATCTATGAAATCACCAGAATGCAGCCGAAATCCAACCCCTCCAAATAAATGTAGCAGTACAATATTGAAACCTCTGAATCTCGACATATATGTAGGACATGCCACAGATGCCACCTCTACTCCATGGTACAACACCCACCCAGGCCCGGTCATGACAACTTGGTAGAACACCGAATGCAGCCGAAATCCAACCCCTCCAAATAAATGTAGCAGTATAATACTGAAACCTCTGAATCCTTACAGATATGTAGGACATGCCACATATGCCACCTCCACTCCATGGTACAACACCCACCCAGGCCCGGTCATGACAACTTGGTAGAACACCCGGTCAAACTCGATTTTTTGATTGGCATCGCATTAATTTTGCTAATGAAAGTTGGCCGCCAGGTCCTAGGGCACATGACCCCAGGAAAACATCAGGGACACAGAACCAATGAGAGATTAATAAAATAGCAATTAAAAAAATTCTTTTAATACATGCAAAAATCAAACATAAGAAAACTTTGGAATTTTTTTTAGATGTGAGCCTCCCGACTAATGCCCCTGACTGAAAACATAATGTCGGGGACATAATAAATATAAATATAATAATGAATAGATGATTACAATGCACCATGAATGAATGGTCATGCCTTTTTTTTCATTATCATTATTTATTATAGATGATTACAATGCACCATGAATGAATGGTCATGTTTTTTTTTTCATTATCATTATTTATTCGTTGGTGCTTATTTATATATATTTATATCTATTATAGTTTGAAAGTGCAAAGAAAGTGTTGATTTGTAGATGAAACAAACGTCACATAATATCATGCACATGTGAAGACAAGTTTTGCATGGAGGAAAATGAAAGGTTAGGAATAAGAAGTCAAATAGGTGATTATGTTGTAGTAAAGACCTAGAAGGGTTGTAGTTAAATTGTTGCAAGAAGAAGGTTGAAGTAGTCTAAGTCAATGCAATCATAATGAGTAGATAAAGTCAAGCAATAAGAAGGAGATTGGGTTTGTCTCAAGATTGATCTCGAGGAGAGAAATATTGGTTGTTATGAGAAGGAAAAATTGTTTGCAAGCAATGTTGCGGAGAGAAGTCATGACAAGGTTGTAAGGAGGGAAAAGAACAAGAGATGATTGACACAATGATTGGATACCGTAGAAAAATGAATATTGTTGGAACCCTCGAAATGAAGAATAAGTGCCTAGATCCTATTGTGATTAGTTGATATGTCAACTTCCCAGGGGTGTTACTTTTGCACCCGATCTTCGTTTGGGGCGCTTGGTATCCCGTCGAAAAGGTCTAGCCAAAAAGGACACATTTCAAACAACTTAGTAGATAGCTGAAGAGGGTATTTAATGGAAATTTTCGACCAAAAACAAGTCGTTTAGGGCCTCAAAATGACCTCGGAAGTTTAGGACCCAAAAAACTGTAAAAAATCTACCAAGATGGAAAACTATGTTTTGAGCCAATGGACTAGGCGAATGGCCGTCGATGTCCATTTGGATCATTGGTTCCTAGATCATGTCTATGCTTAATAGATTTTCAGGGTATAACCAAGTCATGGTTAAGAAAGAGGATCGTGTCATAAGACAACCTTCACAACACTTTGGGGGACTTATGAGTACTTGAGAATTCCTTCGGTCTTTTAAATGCAGGAGAAACCTTTCAAATGGAGATGGATTTTTCCTTCAAGGATATAATTGGAAATATTATAGAGATATATCAAGATGAATTAACAATATTTTCAAAAGATTGAAGTAAACATATAAGTCATCTAAGGCAGGTTTTTGACAAGTGCAAGAAATATGGGATAAATCTAAATCTTGCCAAATCAATTTTGGGGGTTGATGAAAGGAGCCTGCTAGGGAATATAATATCGAAGGAAGGGTTAAGATTGATCTAGAGAGAATATAATCAATTAAGAGAGTCCCTTTACCCAACAATAAGAAAAACCTTTAGTCTTTCCACGGGAAGATAAACTTCAATAGAAGATTCATTCCTAATTTCACCGAGATAGTAAATCCCATCCTTATGCTTTTGAAAAAGGATGTTCCTTTCAAATGGTGTGATGAAGGAAAGGATTTGGTATGATCAAAGAAGCCATTGGAAGGTCTCTAGTTTTGATAAGTCTCGAATATTCAAAAGACTTCCAAAGTTTATCATTTGTCTCAGAGGATACTATTGCAAGGTTTCTTCTTCAGAAAAATCATGAAGGCTCGAAGAAGCCTATAACTTTCATGAGAAAGGCATTGTATGACTCATAATTGAAGTATACCGTTGAAATATTGTAACTTCTAAGAATATTATATTTGTACTTTATTATTCTGAAGATGTTTCATTCCTCCGTGAAGACCCTATTGTATACCCGAAGATGTTTATTCCTCTGTCGGAATGTGGTAACTTGGGTTATTAGACTTCCCTAGTGGGGTCGGCCCAGAGTCAGTTGTAATGGGGTGTTTAACACAGTGGTTAAAGTTGGGGCCGACCTAGTTAGTGTAAAAGTCAAGTCGGAGTTGTGTATAAATAGAGGAGGTGTGTTCCTCATTTAACACACATTACACTCACTTGTAAATAGCGCATAGGTGAGGCAGAGATCTGCTATGGAGGAGAAGGCGATCATGCCTAGGGTTTACATCTTTGTATTTGCTAGTCATCTATATTAAGGAAGCTTTGCTGGGTTTTCTACCCCATGAGGGTTTCCTAGGATAAATCTGTGTCTCTTGTGTTTATGCTGTGCTTGTTGTTCTTTCAGTGATCCTGTATATGCTATTGTTGCGAAATGAAATTCAATGCTGATATTTTATGTCTTATCATATTAAATCTTAACATGGTATCAGAGCTAACCTGAAGGAAGGCAATGTATGGCACTTACGACACTTGCTTCACTTGCGACAATTTGAAGGTTAGGGTTTTGTATAGCAAAAACCAGACATTGTGGAACTTTCACTATAAATCCATTTTGGCGAAGGTTCAGGATCTGAAACCTTTAAAGGTCGTAGATAACATCCCCCTGTACCTTGTGTCCAAAGGACAACCTCAAATTCATTGTACTTTGTGATTTATGATCAGTACAAGTTAGGGTTTCTGCCTCTTCTAGATCTTAGTCATAAACAAGTGACCTAGGAAAAAAGGTCACAACTTGGGCTAGGAAGCTCCAAATGAAATTTCGTAAGAAGTGACAGGTAGAGCACGGACTGTAGTTTCTCAGGTAAGGTTTTTAGAGGCCGAAGTTGAACTAGTGACATGTGGCACGCCGTACAAGTTCGCTCTCTTGTTTTATCCCATAAACAGGTCACGTTGCAACACTTGGCATAACTCTCTCTCAGAAAATCCAATTGAGGTCAGAGATGTGGGGTTGGAAAGCTAACAGGTCATGCTACCACAGGATGAGATTTCAGACCCTTTGAATTTGTAATTTTAGAGATGCACCAGAAACAATTAGGTGCATATTTCTGTCAAAATAGAATTGTTTTCTGAGCACCTTCATTCTTGGCTTATCACTGCTGCGGGAATTTAGGGCTTGGAATTGGAGTCCACGGATGAATGCTCCTCATCAAAATCGAAATTTAGATACCAAGATTGAAATTTTTTATTGGTCAGAAGGCTGGGCTTGATCAAACCCTAGTTTGGGATTTTGATCGGAAAGGTGGAAAATTAGGGCTTCTGCAAAAGTTGGAATTTTTGAAGTCTGTGACCATGGATAGAAGCTCCTCAGAAAAATCGAAGTTAGAGCTTTGGATCGAACCTTTTGATTGGGCAGAAGGGTGGGCTTCACCAAACCCTAGTTCGGGATCATGTCCAGAAGTTTCAAAGGCAATTTTGAGGGGTCAAATTTTGGAGATTTCAAAATTGAAGTATGCTAGCTTGATCAGCTCATCAAGACACATCTTTCCATCCATTAAGGAGTTTGAAATTCAAAGTTTGAATTTTTAGGGTTTCTCTGACAAACCCTAATCCAGCTCCAGATCCAGTTTCAGCAAATCAAAGTGGATTGGGTTAAAAGCAATCCTAACAGGTATGACTTGAGGAGATACAGGTATGTGTTGAAATCTGTTCATGGTTAAGTTTATGTTTGTCTTCATGTTATTGATATTAGTACAATTATGATTGTTTGATAATGAATGCATGTGAATGATAGAAGGCATTCATTGATTAAGGTTATGACACTTATGATTGTACTAATGCACTTGTGGTGTTGTATGAGGATGATGTTGTCTGCTAACAAGATACATGTACATCAAGAAAGACAAATCAAGTTCTATGACCATGATGACATAGGGACAAAGAATCATTTACAGACTTTGACCACATAGAAGATCTAGTTACGAGGTATGTATGATCTTGTTCTACTATGCTTAACCTATGAGATATGCAGGTTCTAGCACAAGGTCTCTAAATCATTGACGAGAACAAAGAAGATATTGTTTGGGTATGTTAAGACATAACCAAGCTTGATAATCCAGGTATGTTTTCCTATATCAAGTTAGAATCCTACTTTGTTAGGATCTTAGGTAAGTATACCTATGTATGAAATGATCATGACCATACATACTTAAGATTATTTAGAATCATAATGTTTTGATAGTATTAAGACTATACTAATGAATGTATGATTATGTATGAGATCATGATGATGACATTAGTGCACACTTATGCATGCATAGTGGTCCAGGATGGATAGAAGTTCAAAATAGAGATCAAGTGGGAGGCAACCACACAAACATAAAAGATAAGTGTTTAAGTTGTCATTTGAATTACTTCTTGAATCTATGAATAGTAAATGATATTGCTCGTAGTAGTTGTATGCATTCCTAGAATATATCATGTTGAGTGTAAGCATTCATATGGCATTGAACAGTATACTACTAATATGCATATGATGGGTAAGTTGGACAAACTTTCCATTGTTGTTTATCTAGAATGAAACCTCTTTACTGACATGCTGAGAGTTGTGCACGCTCTTGATAGTATGTTTTGGTAGAGATGGAAGGTGTTATCCCTAAAGTTGAACCTAGACTACGGGGGTTCAAGCTTAAAGAAATCTTAGATGGTAGATATCAGACATCTACGCAGTAATTTTAGGTAATTCTGGTGGTAAATGAAGCTATGACTTAGGTTGGATAATCAGAAATAGAAGACAGGGATAATATAAAATTTCAATTATCAGAACAGAAACAAAAAATGACTGTGATCATAAACATATAAATGGTAAGAGCTTCAAATTTCATTTTATAATTGGGGCATAGTTGTATACTAGTCAAGAGAATCACAACATGAAATTGAGACCATGAATTGACAAAATAATGACAGTATATACTTCATAGATTAAAATAAAATAGGCTCAAAGATTATACTTTACTTCAAAAACAACCATTTCTGGAACATATTAACATAAGAAATTTCATACATGCCTGTACAGAAAACTTCTAAGACCGAACTTCCTTCAAGTCGTTCAGGTTCCAACCCCCGCCTATTTCATTTCTATCTCATATATATATACAAAATTTGTTCAAAATGAAACAGTTAATAGATCCTATTCTATGGGATCTAATTCCTTAAAAAATGGAACAGAGTTTGAACTTTAGACTCTCGACCCCTTAACATAAGTGAAGTTAAACACAACAACTTGCCACCTATGCAATCCTATCACCTAATCATAGCAAACAAACTAAATGCTTCTGGATGACTCAGCTAGAACAACCAGGTCATCTAGAACTTGAGATCTTCTTTGTAACCTGGTATATTCAGCATCTGCACTGTGCTCTCTCCCTTGCAACTCGTCCAGCTGGATCTTCATTTGTCTATATTCCTTATGCAAAGCTCTCTTCTTTTGCAATGTTTCTTTAGCTACAGCTGCTAACTTCTGATAATCAGAATCCTTCTGCCCCAAGTCCTCTCAAGGTATCTTATTTTCCAACAGTAGGCTCTCATTAATATCTTGCAGGTACTGGCACTGTTCCTTGTAACATTTCAGGGTTTTCTTCACTTGGTCTAATTCAGGGACAATCTCCATCTCATCTGCATCCATTGTAACCTCTTCTTTCTATACACCCTTAGAACTTGATGCCCAATTTATGGCATGAACTTGCTTCTTTTCAAACAGTGCCTCTAGTATATGTCCCATATCTGTTTGCATATCTATGAAATCTTCGTTTTCAGAAATAAAAACATCAATTTCCTGATTATCCTTCTCATTATCAGAATCGCTAACTGGGACAATTTCATTTTCCTTTGTAGGTTCTTTTAGCAATCTGGTTTCTGCGGCCATTTTAGCCCTAGACCTTGTCCTCAGCCCAAAACCCACATTTTCTGTGCTTATAGTTTTTATTGGCTCATCTTCCTCAACAATTGGGTTTTTAACAACCAAACTCAACATATCAGGTTTTGGTAAACTAGATTGATCAGAAATGATTTTAGCTTCAGCAACATTTAATATGGTTTTCCCTGTTTCATCCTTTCCTTCAGAATCTTCAGCCTATACCTGTTTATCTGGCAATTTTGTTTCACTGCTTTTCTCCTTAGAAGGTTTCTTCTTCTTCTTTATTTCAAAACCCTGTTCAATGAGAAATTGATCCCAACTTTGCCCTATTTGCTTCAAATGATGAAGAACTAAGAGTTTGATAAGCCCATGATGAAAGATGGAGCGTTCTGTATGTTTCAGATGACCCTGCACCCACAAAACCATTTTTTGCAAACTTCTCCATAAATAGTATGGCAAATTCATCTTCTTACTGCCATGTAAATGCATCAACAGTCGAATGTGGCATCTCAGAACCTTGTCAAAATGGCCATCACAAGTGATATAGTTTTGAATCATTTCAAGAGGGATTTTCCAATTTGGTTTTACTTTGCTAACATGAACCCCATTCTGCCAATTTAAGTCTTCAAAACCAGGAAGCAAGAATTCACTGTAGTCTCCTTCGAATTCTTTCTGCTTGAACCAGCTTTCACCATCAGCTGGGACGCCGATGACCTCTGATATGAACTGTTCATTCACTGTTATCTTGAAACATTTAAAATCGACAACCCCATCTTTATAATTTTTTATAAAAGATTTAGTCACCTGAGGGTTGTAACCCTGTAGTTTTTCACAATAAACGAGCCAGCCTGCGTCTCTCATCAACTTGGTTGATCTTGGAAATTGCATGAGCCACTGGATGTTGTTTGGTTTAGCTCTACATGGGAGGCCACCTGGTTTCCTTTTTTCCTGCACCTGCGAGGTTTCCTCCATACTTAGCTTATTCAAAAATGTATCTGTGCTGTGAAAACCCTACTCTGCAAGGTTCATTCCCGAAATTACATTCCTCTACCATCAATTCTGCTAACTTTGATGCCTGGAAACTCATACTCATCGACCATCACTGCTATGTACTTGTTCAATTGCCAACTGTCAAGTGATACAGGCTGCCACGCCTTATAGGGTACCAAATACATGCACATTGATAATTGATTTCGAATTATAATAAATGCAAATTATAATGATCGATTTCACAACCCTTGTTAAATCATAATTTCACATTTATGTGAAACTAACAGCATTTTTCATAGTACTGACAACATTTTCAGATTTGGACTTTTGGCACATGCTATCAGTTTAGCATTTAAATCAAATTTGCCAATTTATAAAGTTTCCAAAACATTTGAAATATCTTT